>OZ005649.1:242482711-243857711 GCA_963930645.1 Salticus scenicus
AATTTCTGAGAGTCTGGCAGTGCGGAAAAGTATACTGTTTGTATACTTTATCTTTAGTATTCATAGAGTTATGATCAAAAATGTGTTAGGGGGCTATCTCTAAATATAGAAAAATAAAATTAAGATCCTACAAGATCTAGACAAAATTATACTGTTTCACACCGGAAATATTTCAAGAAAAAAAGAGTAAAAAAAGAAATAAAAATATTAACACCTTTGCAATATCTTAATTATCATGAATTTAGTTTTTTGGATATGTATATACTTTAGTACTTTTTTAGATAATTTTAGGTATATTTAAATAGATTACACTTACGATTGGTCAGCCAATACTTTTTATAAAAGTGCAATATTTTTCAATTAAAAAGTATCTATCATGGATATACTGATCACCAATAAAGCTTAAATTTTCTTTCGTACGTGTAACATAATATACAAACTGAAATAATATAGCTATATATGTATATATACAACAACGCATAAACTAAATCTTTTCGGATAAATTATTGTAAGGTTTCATAAAGTAAATATTAAACAATTTTAATAGCACTTACCAGTTTTGGGTCAGTTGAACTCTTTGGAACTGTACGATTTGTTTTATAATTTCTATGAAAATATAATTTCTTAATTAACGCTTTCGCGACTGCTGACATAGTTTCACATCATTTGAAAATCTGTAACAATGCCAGTGGGCGTTTCTTTCGTAATTTGTGTGTTACTTATTTCTTAAGCATGTACCCAGTGATCATATTTTCGCAATAAAATATACTTTGGATAGAAATATATTAATTAGAAAGAATATAGTTATAATGTATATCCATCTGTAATATAATTGTGGTACAGAAAATTTGTTTTGAAATATTTTATTTTGAGAGTATTTCAAACAGTAAACCCCGCCTATTTAGTTAATTTTTTTTTTCTAGTGTTCGTTTAAAGGATTCTAAATTTATCACCAGTAATCGATGAAGTAAATACCATTTGTGTATATTTTTGTCAATGTAAAATAAGGGGTTTAACACGAATACACAAAGTCACATTCACTTTTCGTTTCTGTATTGTTTTGTTTTGAAGAACAATAAAAGGCGGGGCTTTAGAAAACAGGAATTCTTGATACTAACACAAATGTCTAAAAATCAACATTTTTGTTTCATTTCTTTGCATTTGACATTGTTGTTATATAATTTGACCCTTAAATAAAAAATAAAAGTATTTTGTTCAATTTTCTCCGTCATTTTTTAAGATTTGCTTCGTTATCTCATTCAAAATTTTTTAAGAGACGGCCCCCTAAACCACTCCAAAAGAAAGATTTATTTATATCTCGAAAACTAATAACTGGAATGAGCTGCAAATTTGCACAACCATATTTTTCAGCATTAGGATTCATTTTATGTAAAAATTAATATAGGTCATAATTCATAATTTTTATGAATATGAATTTATTAATATTTTTCAGAATTAAAAATATTTTTCAAAATCAAAATTAATGATGGATTATGTTTGGGTTTCTTCACTGTATCTCGTAAAAAAAGAATTATATCGATCAAGTTATTTTTTGTGAAGATATTAATAAAAGTTTGAAATATGAATTTAACATTAGCACCTTCAAACTTTGAACGCTTATAACTCTGTGAAAAAATAAGCAAAATATACAACCAATATACTTTTTCGCATTGTCGCGATCCCAGGAATTCAAATATAAAATAAAAATGGGGCATTACCATTGAAAAAATCAAAGTTGGTGCGCGTTTTAATATGTAGACGATCCCCAATTCAAAATTTCCGTTCATTTTCTGAATCTACTCTCAATTCCCCGTCGAATGATACCTATTACATTTTTGTGCATTGAAAAGCAACGGAGTTACATCGAGTGCTGCGTTTTTTTTTTCCCCGACTGTACATATTAAAAATTATAAATATATTAAGCATATTATAAGAGCGTTTTAACGCCCTGCTAGAATCAAGGAGAAGCTACATTACATCTACATTAGAAATTGAAAACGAGCGAGAGAGAGTTGATAAAAGTGATGAGTGGGCAGTTCATGTTTTTCTTTTAACTAGGAGTGCCGCATATTTCTCTCTACATCTGCATTGAATATTCTTTGGGATAAATGGTAATCTTTAAAACACTTCTTGACTAAAATGAAAAATATCGGTCATATAAAAGTTAATTTAATGTTCAGTTTTCTAATATAAACAACTTTTTATTATCACATAACCTATGAAATGAAGGATTTTCCATACAAATTAACTATCAAATTCCAACATCAAGCAATTTTCAAATTGTATAGCATACTCTCTTTGTTACCCACTTTAACCCCTTCGCCTCTGACATCCTACTATCAGAATATATCTTTACATTACTCTATATTACTCCTTTTCAAAAAATTGAACTTCAAAACATAATATCCTACTAATAATACATGCAAAAATAGCAGCATGCTACCATTTTTGCTCAGTAGATAGCAGGACGTTCCCAGCAGAGAAGATAATGGTAGCGTTTAGCCATTTGCAGCCAAAAGGTAAATGCAACTTTTCTAATACATTCTACAAATGCATCTTTTGTACTAAATCTACTTCGTTTTGGGAGAAATGGGCCGAATTTTACCATGTTTTTATTAACTTCTATTCTTGTTTGTTTGTTTGTCCGGTAAAAATCTTGCAATCGAATTTTAACTAACTTCCCTACTAGCTAAACATTTGAAACTTTCACAGTAGCTCAGAACCCGGTGACAACACAATACTTCGAAGTCCGATTTTCGAATTTTTGATTAGTTTTCTTATAATTAATTAAAATATGAAAATAATAACATCCTAGCGTTAAAATATTAGCTATAATTTAATTGTTGCGAAAAAAAATTTACGAGTTCGTTTTCTTTCGACATAAAAATAAATACATTTAATTAAACGTGAACGTTAAAAAATTATAAAAAGTTAAATTATACATCTGACAAAAATAAACGCCATTATAACTTAAAAATTTTTATGCACATTGATAAGAGCTCTATGAATCATCAGAAAATTTAAAACATGGTATATAAAAAGTTTTTTTATCTTATAGTTATTTATGTTTTCACTCACAAAGAAATTGTTTCAAAAATTTTCATACAAAATAATTGTTAACTGTACACAATATATATATTTCTTTTTCTTTTCGCTTAATTATAGCCTAGTTTCCTGCTTATTGGGACAATTTTAATTAATATGGTAACTGGTATAATGTTATTATATTTTTTAATGAAGATACAGTCGGTAACAAAAGTCTCCGAACACTAGCAAACATTCTTATCCGAAAAAAGTATACTTGATACAGTTTTGTTAATAAAATCCTTGTAGAATCCTGTTTTTAGACTGACTAAGAACAGGATTCGACAAGGATTTATTTAAAAAAACTGTATTAAGTGTACTTTTTTTACATAGGAATTTTCGCTATTGTTCGGAGATTTTTGTTACCGACTGTACTTATATATAGTGTAGAGTATCTCCCCATTCATCGATTTTTTTTTTTTTTTATTAACTTCTATTCTTGTTTGTTTGTGTGTTTTTTTGTACGTTACAAATCTTGCAATCTATTTTTAACTAACTTCCCTACTAGCTAGACATTTGAAACTTTCTCAGTAGCTCAGAACCCGGTGACAACACAATACTTCGAAGTCAAATTTTCGAATAGTTTTCTTATAATTAATTAAAATATGAAAATAATAAGCTCCTAATAGCAATAAAAATAGTCATTAAAATATTAGCTATAATTTAATTGTTGCCAAAAAAAAAAAAAAAAAAAAAAAAAAAAAATTACGAGTTCATTTTCTTTCGACATAAAAATAAATACATTTAATTAAACGTGAACCTTAAAAAAATTAAACTGTTATTAGTGCTAGAGGCCTATTTCAGTCGGTACAGTTGTCGAATTTTTATAATACACTCTTAATTAGTGCTAAGGGCCTATTTCAGTCGGTTAATTGAATGGGGATTTATTGAATGAAGTCCCCCCCAAGGCACAACTTTGGCATGAGTCCCCCCCCAGGCCCAACTTTGACATGAGTCCCCCCCAAGGTACCCCTATTTCAGTCGGTACAGCGTTGTCGAATTTTTATACGTCACTCTTAATTAGTGCTAAGGGCCTATTTCAGTCGGTTTATTGAATGGGGATTTATTGAATGAAGTCCCACCAAGGCACAACTTTGACATGAGTCCCCCCCAAAGTACCCCTATTTCAGTCGGTACAGCGTTGTCGAATTTTTATACGTCACTCTTAATAGTGCTAAGGGCCTATTTCAGTCGGTTTATTGAATGGGGATTTATTGAATGAAGTCCCCCCAAGGCACAACTTTGACATGAGTCCCCCCCAGGCCCAACTTTGACATGAGTCCCCCCCAAGGTACCCCTATTTCAGTCGGTACAGCGTTGTCGAATTTTTATACGTCACTCTTAATTAGTGCTAAGGGCCTATTTCAGTCGGTTTATTGAATGGGGATTTATTGAATGAAGTCCCACCAAGGCACAACTTTGACATGAGTCCCCCCCAAAGTACCCCTATTTCAGTCGGTACAGCGTTGTCGAATTTTTATACGTCACTCTTAATAGTGCTAAGGGCCTATTTCAGTCGGTTTATTGAATGGGGATTTATTGAATGAAGTCCCCCCAAGGCACAACTTTGACATGAGTCCCCCCCAGGCCCAACTTTGACATGAGTCCCCCCCCAAGGCCCAACTTTGACATGAGTCCCCCCCAAGGTACAACTTTGACATGAGTCCCCCCCCCCAAGGCACACCTTTGACATGAGTCCCCCCCAAGGCACACTTCCCCCTCATTGGGAAAAAGAGCAAAAAAGGTTGTTTTGAGGCTATAAGACAGTTTGGACTTCCAACGTTATTTGTTACAGTATCTGCAGCTGAAACACATCGGTTTGATTTAATGAAAACTTTATCATGGAATTTAGATCGTCACGAATTAACTAAAGAAGAATTTGTCGATATTAACAAGTTTAGCAGTAGGCCTCTGGCACTAAATTAAAATCTGTCAATGTCAGATTTTCATGTTTTAAATAATGAAATAATGTCGTGTCTGTATAATTTTTTTTATTATTATTGTTATTAGTAGTAGTAGTTCAGTGAACTGAGTCCGCATGCTTAAATATCGTTTATATATTTTTTTTTTATCCCCGCATATTTTATTGATGATTCATCAGAAAATTTAAAAACATGGTGTATAAAAAGTTTTTTTTATCTTATAATTATTTTTATTTTCTTTTATCTACCCAATTCATAATTCAGGGTCGAAGGGGTTAAGAGGGCAAAGAGACTTTTAATAGCGTAGGGAATACAAGCTTGAATGAAGAATTTTCACACTAATTATCAAGTTTCATACTGCAAAATTGCTTAACATACCAAAATACTTAACAAATTGCTTAACATACCCTTTTATTTACACCGTTTTTTCCCAAACAAACTTTTACATTTGTATACAGATTTTATAAATATTAGATTACATGATGAGGTATTTGATGATGAATAAAATTTTTATAAATGCGTTACTGATTTTATTCTTCACCCATGGCTACTTTTTCGCGTCATGAAAGATCATGCATAATTATTTTAAACCGAACAATTTATAACGTGTTTCGCAATTTACGCGATATTTTCTTACAAAGTCATCATCTTTTAACGACAGTAATTTGAAACATTTTTCTTCAAATTCACTTTATATTTAAACAGGGTGTATCTGAATTTATCATCAATATTTGGTGAGAAGTGAGTTAAGGAATAGGAAAAAAGACATCGTGTGACGGTATACAGGATGCTTCATGTCCATAATTCCCATTCTTTTGCAAAGCTCTCTGACTTGCGTAACCATTGATGATTCATTATTCGACAAGGTGGCTTTATAGAGCCCCTAAAACTATTATACTGCATATATCTATGGAAGCTTTAAGGGATTTCACAAAAGTAGCATGGGCCTGTATACGTTTAATAAACTTAGATGTGCATCGAACTTATATTCAGGCGTTCGTTTACACGCATGCTTTCCTATGTGAAACAATTGTTTTTCCTAATCCCTACCTCACACCAAATGCCGATAATAAATTTAGATACACCGTACATTTGAAAATTATTTTTATTTAGTTTTAATTAGCAATTGATTTTTTTTCCCCATAAGTATTATGTGTTTTTTCAATTCAAATGAAATTTCGTTTATTTTACAGAAAAAACGTGAAGAATTACATGGATTTATTCGAAATAGTTACGTGGAAGGAGTATCCCGTTTAGTAAAATCTGATGGCACATTGGTTACAGCAAAGGGAACAAGGGCACGGTGTGCTCTACATATAGCTGTTTTATTCGAAAATATGGGTGTAATTAATACACTTGTGAAGGCTAATTCATCTGCAGTTCATGTTGCAGATAATGTAAGTATTAATAATAGTGTTTCCCGACCAATACCACTACAATATTAAAACATTTGAGTACATACTCATTCATATCTAATTTGCGTAAGATCTGCTAGCAATGCAATAATATAACTAATGACACCACATTGACTAAAAGAAATTCACTCCGAAAATGGGTTATTAATTAATGGTACTCATTAGATCTTAGAAAAGGATAAAAAAAATTTTAGAGTTAATTAACCTGTAGAATGTCATTCCTTATGTTTTATTTTTATTACCTTTGGTTTTATGTGGTGAATATACTTAAAGTATAATCTGGAATACAATTGGTTTTGAGATAAAAATTAAAAAGTCAGTATTGTTACTCTAATGAATTACTTTGAAATTGAATTGGAAAGGTGAATTTAAATTTTAAAGCAAGGAAATGAATTGTTTGTCCTGTGAATTAATTCCAGATTATACAATGTATTTGATTAATTAGCTATGAATTTTAGAAGTACAGATTTTAGAAGTAATACTTTTTAAAGTAAGGAGTTTAAATCTTTATTTAATTTATTTTGGGTCAGGATCTGGGTCTTTTGTTGTTTTGTGTATTCACCAACTGTTTTATTTATTTACTTTTTTTTTCTGAAACTTTAAGGGGTGTTGTAATTAATTCTGGGATTTTTTTAATGTATCTAATAAGTACTGTATGGGCGTTTTGTACTAAATACAAATAATAATAAAATGTCACTATACGATCAATGAAGTTCAAAAATATTGTAGTTCAAAAATTAAATTTAATTTAAGTAATTTAAAAATGGACACAACACTAAATTAATCATAACAGTATGTCAAACTTTTTGAAAGAAGAATTGCATTAGGTTAAATATCCTGCATGTAACAATAAAAAAACGGGCTTTTTTGAAAACTTTTAAAGAAATCTTTATCCGAGCATTCATATACGAGCACGTCGTATACATATCGTATACATAGCATTCACGTACATTCATATACGAGCTATTCAAACAAAAATTATACAAAAATTAAGAGAAGTCCTATAATCACGTACTACGGCAACAACTCATTTCAAA
Organism: Salticus scenicus; assembly: GCA_963930645.1. Taxonomy (NCBI): domain Eukaryota; kingdom Metazoa; phylum Arthropoda; class Arachnida; order Araneae; family Salticidae; genus Salticus; species Salticus scenicus. Next base: position 242,490,170 of record OZ005649.1, read on the forward strand.
CATGAATTTTTATAGGATAATCTCAAATATTTTTCATTTTTTTTTTAATTTGTTACTGGTCCTATTTTGCCTTCGCTACAAAGACCTTCATTGTAATATATGTGGTAGACCATGCTCTTTACAATAATAAGAAAGCACCACAGAACTGGCGTTTTAAAGTAATAAGTACAAAACTTTGAATAAATACCATAAAAGCAATAAATTCGCAACAATTGTTTCGGGTCGAAAAAACATACGGCCCTTCCTCTGGCGAACAAAGTAGGTACGAATGCTGCAGTCAAAGCGGCAACTCACCAAACCGCTTTAAGTGAAGAGCAAAAATATATAAAGACGAATGTGCATATAAATACTGGTGTAATCCAAATTATGAAATGAAAGAAGAAAAAATAAATAAGTAAGATTATAAAATATAACAAAACTAAAAATCTAAGAAATATCAAAATAAAACGAAAATCGAAGTTATGTGAGTATTTTCCAAGCATCAGACAAGAACGGAGTGAAAGAAACATCATTAACAAGATTTTTCGAATTTTTAAATATGTAAAAGGCTTCACGGATATCCAAATGGGAAGAGAAGACAGGAGATGAATTTATGTTAGTTTAAAAAAAAATCAAAACGATGACCATAAGCCCAGCAATGGAAAGCAATAGAAGATTTGGAAATGTCTTCATTACGAACATTCCGACGGTGCTCATTTATTTTATGCATAAAATGCTTCCTAGTTTGACCAATATAGCCTAAATTTCAAATCAAACACGGGTTTAAATATATGCCAGAACGGTTTTCAGTAAGAATGGTATCTTTAAGAGAAGACAATTAAATTTTCTTGACGGGTTTGTAAATGACTTAAAAACCAAACAGTGAAAGAATTTTAGAAATTTTAAAAGAAAGTTATGAATAAAAAGGTGAAACAACTGGGATGAGACTGTGATCGTTCAATTTGGGAGCAGAACGTAAAGGATTCATGAATTTATATAGAGCTTTATCGAGGGGTTATAGCCACGAGAAAGAGCAAGATATTTTAAATAATTAATTTATTTCGAAAGACTAGTCGAATCGTAACACATGTGTAAGGCACGAAAAATATAAGTATAGAAATCAGACATTTTTTGTTGAGGGGCATGGTTAGAGAGAGCATGCGGCAGAAGACAGACAGACAATGGTTTTCTAAAGACAGTGGTTGAGAACCGATCCTTGTCTTTAGACACAAAACGTCGCGGAAAGGCAAAGAGCAATCCTTTTTAATCTCAAAAGTGAATTGAATGCATGGATCAATTGATTTGACCAAAGAAAGTAAATTGGAAAAATCGACATCAAGGGGGAATAAGAACAAAGTGTCATCCACATACCTAAACTAGTGAGGAAATTTATATACACCGAAAAGTTTTTCTTCAAAATAGTGCATATAAATGTCGCAAAGCAAAGGAGAGAGAGGATTGTCCATTATCCTACCCTCATTTTGGAAATAATAAGTACCATTAAAGATGAAAGCAGTCTGCCTGATACATAAATGAACTAAATTCACAATCTCCTCAATTTCAATAAAAGAATAATGAAATTCACGTAATCTCCTCGCTAAACAAACAAGAGCACCTTGAATAGAAACATTAATAAAAAGTGATTTAACATCCAAAATAATTATAGTATAGTTAGAGGGAGAGATGCATTTAAGTTTCTCTACAAAGTCATACGAGTTTATTACCGTATAAAGGTTAGTTCTAGTTAAATGAGAAAGAGATCTTGAAAAAACGAACAAGATTATAAGACGCCGTACCATTATTAAATACAATAGGCCAGAGAGTAGGGTTATGAACTTTCGGAAAAGCAAGATCTTTATAGTGTTTATTCATGCTGTTTACACCCTGAAGTTTCAAGAGAATCTATTAAATATTTCTTCAGTTATTCGACAAATCGTCTAAATGATTTTGTCTATTCAATACATATAAGATACATGTGTATGAAATCAGTCTGTAATATACACTGTATGCGTTTTTTTCATAAAGTTTTAAAATTTTTCGTTGCTAATTATTGTTTTTAACAAAATAATAATTTTTTATTTATAATTTCACAAACTTTTCTTTTAATATTATTTTTAACTTGGAAAAACATGCCGAGAGGTCCTCCAACAAAAATTATTTAATAAAATTTTAATTATATAGAATTCATTTTGCTTATTAATATGCTTCATAATCATAAAATTAAATAACAGAGACCTTCAATGATGTTAAGTACCATAATCTCATGAGACCCATAGAATCATGATTTTTTTAAATGACTTCCGTTACTAACAAAATACGATGTTATGAACGATAACATGGTAGGTGTTCTCATGCACTGTTAAACACTGTTATGTATTCACTGTTAAAAATAAAGTTTGAATTTTCCCCCAGACACCTTGATGCTGAGTTTCACCGTTTTAGTAACGCCCTTTAATAGTGAGCACTAATAAAATATTGGAATGGGGTACTACATTCTAAAAATTATAATTAACACTAAAGTACCCTAAATTATCAGTACTTTTTTATTTGAAATTTGAGCTTTGTTTTTAACACTATGTATATAAATAAATGTTAGAGATGTCAGATTTAGAAAAAAAAAATAATTGCAATGTCATTCTTCATATTTAATGAAGATTTAATGTTTCATTCAAATTTAATGTTTATGACGCTTTTGCAAATATCATCGAACACTGTTGAACTCTTTCCCTGAAAATATGTGAGGTTTATATTTTTTTGCGAATAAGCAAAAAGTATTTCATTATTTGGCAATCAGACATTTTTGCCAGTACAGCAGATAGAAATATATTTATAGTTTTAAAAATCTAAAAGAAAGTCATGGCAACAATATCGATACTTATTTTCAAGAGACGTGTGCAATGAAATAAAGCTTAAATTTTCATGTTTATTAATCTTTGATTATTTAGAAGAATGATCTAAATTAAACCCACGAAATTCTAAAACATTTTATTTTACTCTCGTTTAACATTTTAAAGACATTAACGAACAATTTAATATTATTACTATTATTCTTATTATTAATAAAGTGGCATTTATTTCTCTATTTACTGTCGTGCTAATAAAATTATTTCATTATACTTTAACAGATGGGAAGAACTCCGCTTCATTATGCAATGGCAGCAGAAAAGGTTGATAAAATTGCAAAAGTATTAGTTAAAGCAGGAGCTTTGAGGTCAACTAAAGACGTCGTAAGTTGAAATATCTTCTATAAAAGTTAATAAATATATATATATATGTATGTATTTTTAATTATCATAACTATATTAACAACCGCACTTTACAATGTAGAAGACGGCGGGGGGGGGGGGGGGGAGGAAGCCAAAAATGCATAGAAAATGCATGGAATGAAAAAAAAAAAAAAAAAAAAAAAAAACCCTCACAATGTCAAGTGTGAAAAAAAAAAAAAAACGGCTAACACCAGAAGGAAAATAAGGACAAAATTGACAAGAAAAAGACATGGAAGAGCGGGTATCGGCGGGTAGGGGCATTAAAGCTATCGTCCAGGATTTAATACGACTCGCCTAGTATAAGTATAATGTATAATATAAGAAGTATACTGCTGTTTGATTCTGGACTTGCTTTAAAAGCTATTTATAGTAAAATTACCTCAGTAAATTGCATATTTAATTAATACAATATATATTCTTTTTACATTTAAATGTATAAAATATTATTTTTCCATTTTTAATATTACAGTGGTAGATTCAAAATAAATGTAACGGTGATTATCTCTTAACTTTCGAACTAAAAAAACAATTTTTTAGTTTTAATTACAAAATGTATTCAAATCAACAGTAGCTTTGAGATATGATTTTATTCAAAAGCATATATATATATATTAAAATAGAAAATTTTATTTGCATACGACCTTTACTTAACATTCATTTTTATAAAATGCCCTGCATTAAAAGGGGGGGGGGATGTACCAAAAGTCATGAAACCTTTGAAATTTAATATAAAATCAATTACACGGCATACGAGAATGCATCTTGTATTATGTTAAGATTAAAAATTTGGATTAAGCAATAAATGAATGATATCTAATTTTTACTTCCATTACCCTACTACCGTAGGTAATGGAAGTATTGTATTCGGTCTGAAAATTCGATATCGGGTTTTCACCTGATTTACACGTTTTAAGGTCCCCTGAGTCCAAAAAAGTGGTTTTTGGCAATTGGTCAGTGTGTATGTATATGTGTGTTTGTGTGTGTGTGTGTGTATGTATGTGGAGAATCTTCTGGCTACTATAGCTCAGAAACTAATAAAGATAGAGCTACGAAATTTTAAAATTGAAATACGTATGGTGTACAGATGAAATTTCCAAATTTTGGTGAAAATTGAAAAACCGGAAGTGGGACATCGGAAACCGGAAGTGGGACCGTAAGTCCGTATCTCAAAAACGGCTCTAACGATTTTCTTCAAACTTGCTATATAAACACTCTGTTAGATATCCTTTCGAATGATATAGTTGGTTAGTTCAGGAAAATTGATAGGCGTCCTGTATAAATAGCTCAATTTCAGGCCTCGCAAAGGCGTTCCTTTAAGAACGGTTGTACAGATTTTTTTCAAACTCACCATTTTAACTCACTTTTAAATATGCTTTTGTATGTAATTATTGTTTTCCTGTCAATAATTGAGTTTAACCGGAAGTGGGACATCGGAAACCGGAAGTGGGACCGTAAGTCCGTATCTCAAAATCGCATACATTCTTTTTTGATTGCTTAAGTTGCTTTTAATTAATTAATTTATTTATCTATTTTTATTTTTATTTATTTATTTATTTATTTTTAGGGTACAATGCATTTAAGAGCAAAATTTTGAATTAAACATTTTATTTGCTTAATCACGATTTTCCATCATAAGAAGCACTTTAGTACAAATCACACTCTCGCTCGTCAATTACACTCATGTTCAAAATTATCTTTACATGCATAAGTTCATGGATTTCTCAGAAATAGTGAATTATAATTTTTCCTGAAATGATGAATAACATCATTACATATAAATACAAAAGAAAAAAGTTATGAGGAAAATACAAAAATAACATAAATACAAAAGAAAAAACTGCATAGGATATATATTTGTAATCAATAAATTATCCCTGGAGTGTTATGGAACATGACCGTATAAGTAAAAATTTACGCTTCTAATGAGGAAGTGGATTTTACTTGTGTTAGGGCCGAAAAGAGTTCAAATTTTGTGACAATGATATTTTTTTATCTCATAAAAAACTTTACTATTGTAAAAATCACCCCGCCCAGCAAAAACTCTTACCTTTCTTACGAAGCCAAAAAAAAAAAAGGATTGACATCAAAATTCTCAGCCGCTACTAATTCCCGGGAATTCAATGCCTTGCTTAATGAACATCTACCAATAAATCTGCATGTATCTTTCTAATAAATCCTAATAGCTTTTAACATTCCTTGTTAGCTGTGCTAGTTTTTTGGCTTCATTATAAAGTTATAATTTAAAGTATTTTTCAGGTGGGATGCGTAAAAATTATTTTTCTCTTCATTAACTAATTTTTTATTAATTAAAATTTATTTAATTAATTTAATTTTTTATTAATTAAAATTTATCATCACCGATAAACCTATATAAAATTTATCATCACCGTAAAAGGAATAAATTGTCAAAAAGATAAAACTGCAACGTTGTTTTCACTACGTGTTCTTTTAGAATGTACTAAAACATTAGTTATTTCAACTGTAATCTCTGCACTTAAAAAATCGAGCTAAGAATCTATAATTAGGAATTTTTGAATTATAAGTATATTACGGAGAAATTAATCGCTCAGTGAACGGAAAATACGTTTAAACCGTTCTCAGAATAAATAAGGATCTGTTTATATATATATATATATATTATGATAATTTAAATGAGCTGACACTCATAAAGTTGAAAGTTAAAAAAAAAAAATAATAATAATAATAATCTGGTGCCGAATTTTTAAATATTCAGAAATTTAATCTTTTAGGAGCCAGCCTGTAATTACTCTGCATTTCAAGAAAAATATTCATAGTATGGGAAACAGTAGGGGGTTAAGATTATCCCATTGTAAAATCAAATCTAAAATTAGATATTTTAGTTCCCATTTTCTTCAAATACACCTCAAAATGTTCATCAGTAATGAGATTATAAAATTTTCTAGAAATAATGTTTAATGGCTTCTATAAATATGTTCCCATGAGATCTGCATAAAAAAAAAAAAAAAAAAAAAAGTTGTAATTATGGAGTCTGTTTCATATACCGATTTCTGTGTTTTCACCTAAGGTTTAAAGAGTAAGAAAATTACGGAATTCTTGTACCTGAAGATTGTAAAAATATTTTTTAAACACTTGATGAAATAGTTACTGTGTGTCTTTGTCGCGCAGTTTTTAACTTTTCAATTTTGCCTAAAGATTGTTTTGTAAACATACGTGTGAAAATGTGTTTTGTCTCGTTTAAAAATTTAGTCTGTGTAATACAGGGTGGGCAAAAAGTCCGTAAATACTTTAAAAATTCACAAAACCCGAAAAAATAACCGAAATGAAAAACGGTTTGCTTAAAAGAAAAAAAAATCATAAAAAAGCCGATAGACGGCGCTGGTATGAACGACTTAGTTGGAAATATGCAAATGGCGATTATAAATGCTTACGCTCTTAATCCAGAACCAGTTCTCCATTGCATTCCATGTAAGTGAATAAGGATCCCGTCCATCGAATCTGTCGGAACTGAAAGATGCAAGACGCAATCCGTCTGTCATGTACACAGAAGGACATGCATGCTGCACTCTACCGTTGCTGGATTTGTGACACGCCTGCAATGTGTTATCACCTATGATACTGGACAAGTGGAACACATATTGCTATAATAAATGATTTGGTAACATTATTTTTGTTATTTACATGTCTTTTCTTTCACATATGTACGACACGCCACCTATCGACTGTTTTTTGAACTTTTTTTTTTCTTATCTTAAAAAAAATCCCGTGACTTATCGATGCTAAATCTGCAAACCGTTTTTTATTTCGGTTATTTTTTCGGGTTTTATGAATTTTTAAAGTATTTACGGACTTTTTACCCACCCTGTATTTAAATAATAATAAAAAGAAAAAAAGTTAAAAATTAAAACTAATCTTTATGAAAAATTATTTTGTAATTTTTGCCATATATGCATATCTTTTCTTCATACTTTTAATAAACTATATATCATTCTAGAAAATGAGGACTCCTAGTTATTTCTTCATCTACAAAGATGAAATCCAGAGACTACATGAAGAAGAATTGAGACTTGCATGACCCCAGTGTTCAATATGTTTAACGGACCGCTTAATCTATACTGGAATTCTTTGATGTATATTGTACAGTTTGAAGATATTTTTTATCATACGTTACTGATACTATAATGATAAATAAAGCATTTTATATTTATTTACACATTTTGCCTAGATTACTTTCCTTAGAACACATTTCATTATAGAACCACCTTTAGGTTAACGTGTGAAAGTAATTTCTTTCAATTATATATTTCCAAATTTTTAATCCAATTGCAAATTTATTTATTTTATGTATTTATTTTTCAAAAAATTGTTTCACTAATTTTTTTTTTAAATTTTTGAAAAACAAAAATTGCTGAACATTATAAAATATAACCTATAACAAAAATCCTTCAATTTAGGTTTTTCCCGATTTAAAGATTTATTTTCCGTAGATAATTATATACAACTATAAAAATCTGGTGTGTAACAGCCACACGACTTCCATTAACCAGTACTACACACATTATAAACATTTTATATACATTTTTGATTTAAATAAGTAACAAAATTGCTCTATCCGTCAAATAAGTTATTTAAAATAATAATTAGAAAAATAATAATAATATATATATTAATCATTTTCCAGATATGTTACGAAATACGGACTTACGTTCCCACTTCCGGTTTGCGATGTCCCACTTCCGGTTAAACTCAATTATTGACAGGAAAACAATAATTACATACAAAAGCGTATTTAAAAGTGAGTTAAAATGGCGAGTTTGAAAAAAATCCGTACAACCGTTTTTAAAGGAATGCCTTTGCGAGGCCTGAAATTGAGCTATTTATACAAGAGCCTATCAATTTTCCTGAACTAACCAACTATATCATTCGAAAGGACATCTAATAGAGTGTTTAGATAGCAAGTTTGAAGAAAATCGTTAGAGCCGTTTTTGAGATACGGACTTACGGTCCCACTTCCGGTTTCCGATGTCCCACTTCCGGTTTTTCAATTTTCACCAAAGTTTGGAAATTTCATCTGTACACCAGACGTATTTCAATTCTAAAGTTTCGTAGCTCAATCTTTATTAGTTTCTGAGCTATAATAGCCAGAAGATTCTCCACATACATACACACACACACACACACACACACACACACATACACACACACATACACACACACACATACATACACACTGACCAATTGCCAAAAACCACTTTTTTGGACTCAGGGGACCTTAAAACGTGTAAATCAGGTGAAAATCCGATATCGAATTTTCAGACCGAATACAATACTTCCATTACCTACGGTAGAAGGGTAATGGAAGTAAAAAGTAATTCAATAAGATATACATCAAAATTCAATAAAAGATTATCCTTAACATATTTTATTAGCTAAACCTGATAAAATAAATAGGTATTTGAAATTTCTTTTATTTAAAATTAAATAATATTACAAATTTACAAGCATTTATTTATAGAAATAAATCAGTCGCAAATTTATTATATTACATGAAAAAAAAAAAAAAAAGAAAGAAAAGAAAGAAAGAAAGAAAGAAAAAAGAAAAACAGAACAGTTGTTATCATTATTTTATTATTATTCTTTTAAGGGGACTCACAAGGAAACATTCAAAAGGTGTCATCTTCAAAAAATATTTAAAAAAAAAAAAAAAAAAAAAAAAAAAACTGTGATTCTACTCTTTATAAAACACCAGGAAGTGAAAAAATTATAGGCTGAAATGAATTACAGCGACCACAAAAAATTATCAAAATTAAGCATATTTGGCGATTTAGCGCTGTTAGGCGTTCAGTTCACTTGCACCGAGATTGCCATGTACGAACAGAATCGTGTTTTGTTTCTCCGCCAAGTACTCAAAATCAATCGCCTAACAATGTGAAATCGCCAAATATGCTTAATTTTGATAATTTTTTGTGGTCGCTGTAATTCATTTCAGCCGATAATTTTTTCACTTTCTGATGTTTTATGAAGAGTAGAATCACATATATATATTTTTTTTTCAATATTTTTTGAAGACGACACCTTTTGAATGTTTCCTTGTGAGTATTATTTACTTGACAAAAAATGGTCAAAAGACGATTTCCAAATTCTTTGTTTAAATATACCATGTCTTTTCTAGAATCTAACATCGCTTCGTGAAAATTCTTGAGTTTGAAAAAAAAAAAAAGAAAAAAGAAAAAAAAAAAAGCTTTTGGCTGATACCGTGTTCTTTAAATACATTAAAAATTACAATACCTTAATGTACATTAAAATTCTTACACTAAAAAAGCTTTTTGTCAGTTCTTAATTTTTAAATTTATGAATGTGCTCAAAATGATAAAAATTATATATTTCTCCGTTTAATTGGTTTTATTTTCTAGATGATCATGAAAGTGCATTTTATGAAACTACGAACCAATCTTATAGCATACATATTTTTGTATATATATCATCGATTTCAGCCTTTATAAATCCATTTCAGGATGAAGACCTCTCCTAAGTGCTTCCATTCTGCCTTGTTTTTTGCAATTATTCTCCATTCAGTTGCACCAAATTTGATAATTTCATCTCACCAACGATACTGTGGTCTCCACTTAGGTCTTTTCTTATCTTTTAGTATCCAAAATAGGAACTCTTTTGGTCTATCTATCATCATTTCTTCTTGCAAGATGTATACAAAAACTCAGTTTTTTGTTGAATTTTCACATATATATATTAACATTTTAGTTTTTTCTCCAAAACTCACCAGTAACCGAGAATTTCTATTCTCGAAAGTAGTAGATGTGAAGTGCCGAATTCGATATCATATCGCTCTCGTCCATTTAACCATTCGGAGTTCACCGTTGTTTTCTGCGAAACTCACATACGCGCTAGGATCCCGTAAAAATATTTCCCATGGAGGGCATTCCATTCACTCCTAAGTGAACTCAGTTGACTTGAATAACACCACACCACCCACACTAATTAGCTTTTCAGGAATGTGATCTTTACAGTTATAGAGAACACTTCAAAGAACAATATTAAAAAAAGAAAAAAAAATGGCAAATAGTTAAAAATTGTAGATGAAGTTAAGTTTTAAAAGCGCATTATATTTTTTAATTAAATATTTAAAATTCTACGAGTAATATTGTTTTTATTCCCACTGAAATCATTTTCCAAATTAATCATTTCAAAATATTTAAAGAGAGTACTTATTGTAAAGTGCTAATGCAAAAAGTAGTATTGAAAGAGTACAGAATTTTCTTTAAAGCTTACTCTATGTATAACTTGAGAGAAAATATGGAAAAGAGACATAATCATCCTGTAAATAAATATGCTTCTTAATCATTACCCCATTTCGAAGAAATATTTATTACGTATTTCTTAATAATATTTGAGAACTTTGAGTTATTTTGAAAAAGCAGTTAACTTTGATATTTTTTTCCCTTGCTAGTATTTATTTTATGAACACTAAACAAATTTATTGAGCCAACGAAATTATTTCTGAGAAACATATATTTATCTATTATGATATTTATTCATAAATTTATTTTAAACACCGGCATACTTACAATGAATGATTACCAATACATTATGAGCAACATAATAAATTTCCATCTAATACAGTATTTGAAAACCATTTTAGACAAAAATTTGAAATTAAAATCAGTAACCGATATAACAATTTTGTAAAATTCTAAAATACACTAAATCTTAAAGGTTGTAGCCACAATAAACAAGTGGATCTGCAGATCAGGAAACTCAACGTTCTATTTGCATCGCGCATTATTCAACAGATCATTTTTATTTATTCCTTATTATATAATTTATATATATATATTGATTCGATTGACTTTCTACATTCGATTGACTTCCTAGGAGGCTGCGGCCCCTCTCAACCCCCCGCTGTATCTCTCTTTCTATAACTATCTGTATATATGTGTATTCCTAATAACTAATAGTCTTGTATTGATTCCCTGTAACTCATAAACACTTGTACTCAATTTCATGCAAAGTGATTACTTAATATATCGGAATTATTTTGTGTATTCTTGTAAATTAATTACCAATTCTATGCCCACACTTTTCCCCAGAAAAACATGCTTTTAAAATTCTAATAAAATTTCATTATATTTAATGGCGGTGTAAACATGTTAAATTACTCTTTTAAGAAATACTGACTATAGACCGTAATAGTAACAAAATTCTTTTATGTAATCCGAAAAAGGAGCCACAGTTATTATATACGCCAATAATAAGACTACACCTATTTAATTAATTATAACTCATTAATTTTTCAAACTAATTTGACAGCATCTGGATGATTACAGTACGTTATCGGAATTATTTTCTGTGGTCCCGTAAATAAATTACTTAGTCTATACATACCCTTTGTTTACAGTAAACATGCTTTTAAGCATCTTTATAATGTATGTTAATTCCATTACGTTCAATGCAGCATAAGTACATTAAAGTGAGCTTAAATAAAAATTTGTCCATATTCTCTAATGTCACGAAATTCTTTTGTGTGTCTCTGTAAATGAACCATAAACACTGCATACAACAGTAAAAACTATTCAGCTTATTCTACGTTTTTCATGAATACTTGTTAGAAATTTGACATAATTTGAATTACCAGACATTGTCAGAACACTTTTTTAAGGTCCTGTACATTAATTAGGAAGCCTAAGAGCACATATTTTCTGCAGAAAACATAAGTTTAGGCATCTCAGTAATGCACGCTAATTTCAGTTTGTTGATTGCAAAGTAATGATGTTAAAATGCGTTTAAACGAAATTCACCCCATATGCCGTAATGATAAAAATTTTTGGTGTGTCCCTGTACACAATCCATAAACAATATAGACATAAAAAATAATCTGGTATGTCACTCACACGACTTTCTCTTACCCTGAAATTTAATACTATAAATACAGGTTGCAGATTAATAGGTAAGATAACGAGTACTGTTATGTAAACCTATGTTAAACAATTCATATTAGGCTTCTGAAGATTTTTATATGATAATTAGTTCTGTGTGAGGGGGGCTACCGCCCCCCTCAACCCCCCGTTTCATTAATGCACCTATATTATTTATATAGAATTTAATTCGGTTATTAAAAAATATTTCTCTTTTTAAAAAATAATTTATTAAAATTATTATTTAAAAAAATTATCTTTTATGATAAGGCAGACGATTTCCATATTAGAGAAGTAATATAACACCAAATATCCAAAAAAAGTCCATTTTATTCTCAATATTTAAAAAAAAAAGTACGATTTATTTCATTTTTTTTTTTTTTTTTTTTTTTTTTTTCCGTTTAAAAAAAAAAAAAAAAAAAAAAAAAATCGATAACTTTGTTTTAAATTATCGCAGATCGATGGTTCAACCATTCGTTTTAAAGGTATTGGCGAGCTCTTTTGAAAGATACCCATCATGAAAATTTACTCCCCTCGAGGGGGGACTCCCCCCCATGGGGGAGGCGAGGCTCCTACATACACAATTTTTTTTTCCCAGTTATTCCCTCTATTACAAAAAATATATATTTGTTTCATTTGGTTTAGTGCAGTCTATAGACGTTGAACTCTATTTTCCTGCAATTTCTCCCATAGATGTAATGTATTAGAATTCTCTTGATTGTCCCTGTACACGAACCATTTGCTTGATCTTAACGAAAAGCTTACTGTAGCATCCCTATATGGTACACATTTAGAATACCAAGTTTGAACTTTCTGCCATAATTTGTTTTTGAGATATGCTGATAACAGACAGACACACAGACAGACACACAGACATACACACAGACCATTTGCTAAAAACATGATTTTCGTATTCAGGGGACCTCAAAACGTGTAAATATAACAAAATCTCGCGTTCGAAAATTTGACCCAAAAACAATACTTTCTCTACCTTATGGGTAAGAGAAAGTAAATATATATACAACTATTTCTATTCAGAGCCGGAACGTGTGTGCCAATTTGCAAGTCAATCGGAGGATTTCTGTGGTCGCTATTGCGGTACATACAAATTCTGGCCATAGGCAGTAATGATAAGAAAATTTTTTGTGTGTCCCTGTACACGAACTACAAATTGAATACACACCCAAAACTATGCAGTTGATTCCGTGTGGCTCATAAACATGTGTACCAAATTACAAGTTAATAGCTTGACTTTTGCAGCCGCTATCGCGGTCCATACAAATTCTTCCCATAGGCCATAATGATAAGAAAACCTTTGGCGTGTCCCTGTACACGAACTACAAATGGAATACACACCAAAACTATACAACTAATTCCGTGTGGCTCATAAACATGTGTACCAAATTTTAAGTCAATAGCGGGATTTTTGCAGCCGCTATTGTAAGACAAACAGACAAACGCCCAGACGGAATCCAAAATCTTTTTAAGTCTCCACCGGGAGGCCTCCACTGATATTTCGGCAAAAATTTCAAAAAGTCCAATTCCGCAATATAAATCATGTTACGAAAAAATTAAACTGTGTTTAAAACAAATGCATCATTATTATAATAGTATTTAGTTAAAGCCTTCTGATTAATTTCTGTTTCACTACCACATACAATGAATTCGCTAATTCTAACTTTCAGTGCATGTTTAATTTGACCAATATATAACACGCTATACTAACAGTTATTGTTGTACGTAGTACAGGTATGTATATCTTAGAGCGTTCTTTAACTGGGACAAACTAATGTTATTAATTAGAGGAAAATTAATAACGAAATACAACTTATTAAAAATTTTAGAATTTTTTATGCTAATTTTTCAGTAAAATATACAAAAAACCTATATTTTGAAAGATGAAATGAGGGAGGGGGAGATGTTATTGGTGAAAGGACTATACAGCCGATTGTCTATACTAGGGGCCTAAGCTTGAGCCAGATTTCTTCCATAGAAGTCTTTCTAAAGGGTTCCTAGCCCGTATTTACGCGAGTGTCAGAGAAAACCAGAGAAAAATCTGATGGACTAGGCCAACAAGCGCAGCCTGGAATCGAACCTAGTATTCTCTGTCTATCAATTTCGAGGGTAGAGCCTCTCGGACACTGGTGAGGCTGCAATAAACGAGAGAAAAAAAAGCAGAATTTTTAAAAGCTTGTCTTAACATTTTGTTTCTGCTCTATTTATTTATTTATTTTACTTTAATGAAAAAGAAATTTACTTACTCCTAAAAATAGGTACAAGATAAATTAAATGAATATTCAAAGGAAAAAGACTTTTTAAAGGAAAATAGTATGATGCAACGTAATGAATCTTCATCAACCATATCAAAAATGTCAATAAGTATTGCCTCCAAAATCAGAAGAAAATGATACCATATAAATCGTTACGCTTAAAAAAAAAAAAAAAAAAACACGCTATTATTTCAAAAATGTACTAAAAATTCCGATTCAATGTTAATGGATTTAAAGGTAATCTCAAAATTTGACAGAGGCAGACAAATTTGTGCTCCTGGAGTCTGCCCCTGGTGAGTTGATTTCCAAAAAATGCTTGCAAATTGCATTGTTATCGACTCATTCATTAAAAATGAATGTCAAAATTTGATCCAGGCAAACAGGTTTTTGCCCCTAAAACATGCCCCTGGTGAAATAGATCCCTGATAATATTTGCATATTGCATTGCATTAGACTTGTGTCTAAAATTTCAATAAAATCGGTTCGACAGATTTATATTAAAAAGTAATCGAATGATTTGACACAAACAAACATAGTGTAGTATATATAAGTAAGGGGAACTAAAAGGATATTTCGTTCTTTCCTATTATGACTCATGATCAAAATCAGGAAAAAATTAAATATTTAAGAATATTATTAATAATTTGAAAATATTGCTTAATACATGTATAAGAGACTTAGATGAGTTGGTGAAATATTTGTGTTTTATGTACTAGTGGCTGTAATACCGTAAAAGGATTTTTAAATGCAGACGTTTTTTTGCTTTTGTAGAGGACCAACAATATCGTATGGCGACGAGCTTGGTAAAATTTCGGAGACACTTTTTAGCTACTTTATCAAAAATTACTTGTTCCTGTTTTGAAATAATTTGCCTTTGGGCGAGATATTTTGAGGATATAACCTGCAAATACCTGAAAATATATGCTTAAGTTCAATAGTCATGTTGTTAAGAGTAAAAGAGAGCGGAGTGTATTTATACAGAGAGCTGTATAAATACACCACAAGCCACTCAATAATTTGCTTAAGTGAAAAATGAAATTATTCTTTTATTATTATTATTATTAATGAAAAATAATCTTAAATTGAAAATACAATATTTTTATATATTGATTCATTATATACATATTTAAAAAAGTATTTAGAAAAGTGTAAGCTATATATATAATTAACAGTAATATAAACTTGCAGCAAAAAATTAACTTGCAGCACATATCAAGAAATCGAATTTAAATTTGAGAAGTACGGTGAATGCAGTGAATAAAATATATTTTAATGATTTTTTTTTTTTTTTTTTTTTTTTTTTTTACTCTTCTGTGTGAGCAAAATTTAAAAAAAAAAAAAAAAAAAAAAAAAAAATTGGTGGATTGATGCAACTTAGAGAGATGGTAGAAAGTTATTTTCATCTGTGAGATGTTATGGTCTCTTTTATGTGTTTTTCAGTTACCGTGAAACCAACACACAAAATAATTATAACTTTAAAGTTAAATCAGGTTAGGTTTGGTTTCTATTCCGGACTAATTAGACTGGGACCTACTAGAGCCCCTAAATAAAATAATAGGCCGGCGCATCACCGCCATTTTTTTGCCTCCGAAGAGGACAGCATTCCCGCTTGGCGTCCTTATCGCTTCCCTAATATGATTTTAAGTAATCTTGATCTGAAGCTAATCCGGTCAAGATAAGAGCAATAAGCAACAATAATATTCCTAAAAACACACTTTTTTCACAGTACATTCTCATGATGTCATTTTATTCTGAGGATATCCAATGGATGTACTGGGGTAAGATGTGTTGTTAGGGCGGTTTCTGTTTATTTTACAGAATGTCGCCAAAACTCAAATACACAGTAATAGAAGGTCTGTGAACACTTTATATTCACTTCTTGAATGATTATAGCAGTTTATCCCTAAACAAACTTCCATATCATAGTTTACTTAGCTAAAATTATAACATATAATAAAACAAGTTACTCTAAAGTAACGTAAGACGATAAAAAAAAAAAAAAAAAAATGTTTGTCGTTTGTTTATCAGAGAAACGCGCTGGGTATATGTGGCAACCCTAAGGCAATAAAATGAATGATGCGCCAACTCTTATATATAGGAGCCTTAGGACCTACAGCTTAAGATGGTTTTCGAATTGCTACGAACGTCCGTTCCACCTAATAACTGGGGGACCAAAGCACTAATCATTCGACCACCAGATACAAATCAGCTTAGGAGAAAACATTCAAGTAAAATTTATCTTGCAAACTACTGTCATTATTTAAAAGAAAAGAAAAAAAATATAGACTAAAAATTATTATTATTATCATTATTATTACTATTATTATTATTATTATTTTATTTTATTTTTATTTATTTATATGTTTGTTTGTTTGTTTTTTTTGGGGGGGGGGAGGGGGAGGATAATTTGAATGTGCCTGGCTGGCTGTCTCTTCACGCTTTAATTTTTGCAAAATGTCTTGAATTCTTTCAAATGCATAAATATGTTAAAGTTACTATGCATAAATATGTTATATTAAGTTAATTAAGTTATTTCTCTTTTGAAAATGATATAAATAGCACTACTGGTTCGAGTACCAGAGTTTACAAAATAATTCCGAAATATAACGGTCTATATATAAGAAGTATTACTTCAAAGCATATTTTAATATCTTTATGCTGTACACAACATAATGAAATTAATTTACAATTGTTCAGCTGCACAAAATCCTGGTTTCTGTAGAGAATGCTAGAATTAGCATTAAGGATTGGCTTACAGGTCCATAAGAATTTACTTATGGTTATTATGTTAATGTATGGTGCTTAGGCAATTTTTAAACAACATGCAAGGCTGTAGAAAAATCATCTACTGTATGTTTTTTCTTCCAGAATAAAGCTATAAATATAATTTTTAAGGAACTTCTTCTCCATAGTAAAAAAGAAATATATTTTTATAAAGCCCTTCAATTTTTAGGTAATATATCTTTACTGATAAGTATAAAGGATTTAAGTCCATATTCTTGATTTTTCAGAAGACGAAAAATAAAGTTAACTAACTAAAAACTAATGAGCAGAATCGATTAGAAAAAAGGGATTATGTTAGTTTATACGCTTTATATCATTCAGTGACTGTCAATCTTCATTTAATAAAGGGAAAAATTGAATTAAATATTTTATACCAAAGATTAATGCTAAATTTCTGACTTTTTTTTTTTTTTTTTTTTTACCAATGGATCTTCTCAAAGACTAAATGACATGGATTTAATTCCTTTATACCAATTGATAGAGAATTTTTTTCTGAGTCTGACTATGTACTTAACTCCAAATCGACATTTTTGGACTTAAATCCTTTATACTTATCAGTACAGATATAACGGAGTGATCTTTTATAAAGTTTTGTCTTTAAAAGAAAAACTATAAAGACAGTTTTTGTGAGATTTCATTCACTTAATTAGAAACAAAATAGGTTTTGATCTAATGTCATGACGCTGAGTTACATCAGAGATTAAATAATGTTATATTAAAACACAGTTGGAAAATGTTTTATAATCTCCGCAAACTGTATAATTTTTATTTCTTATTTTAACAGTTACTGCCTATCTCTTGAATTTAGAATATTCTATCTGTCAAAAGCGAGACTCTGTTGTTTACATACCTTTATCCATTCATTTTATCTTTTTAACCTTTTGTCACATTGGTTTATATCAAATGGGAGCGATTTCACAATAAGATAGGTTAAAATAAAATCCTGATATTCATTTCAAGGTTTTACCTTTTCTCTCATTGAGTTTTAAAGTAAGTTGTGATCTGCTGTATCAGATAAAACTTGCAATTTTTTAGCTCCATAAACAAACAATAAAATTCAAAAGTTCATCATGTTATTTTAACGATGAATACTTTTATTCAAACAAGTGTGAAGCTAGTTTTATAAAAACGCCCAAACTTGAATTTAATTAAATATTATTTTTCTATGACATCTTCAATTTTGAGTTGGAAGACCTCTAGCTTGCAAATCACATTCATCGTAGGGTTGGTCTTCAATTTCGATCAAATTTAGAGATATTTTGACAGTGAACTCATAAAAAAGACTTACTGTTTAACCTAAGTTTGGAATTGGAAAGATTGACAGGTCGCATTTTTTAAAATATTAATGCAAAGTGGCCTAAAAAAAATCCTTCTTTTAATAATTTTAAAATTTCTATAAAATCTTCAATTTCCTACTGACTCATAATCCGTTTTTTTATACCAATTTTTAAGGTTTGTCAAAATTGGTTTAGAATCCGCGATTTTTTTTTTTTTTTTTTAAGCATTTTTTATAGGGTTATATTCTTTTTGTGATTATTTCAAAGAAAAATGGAACAAACTACAATAAAATTGCGCACTTCTACATTCACATTATTTTGCTATACAACAAAATATTACATACGATTAACTGAAATGAAGTAATTTACGATCATAAAAGACGGGTGTCACCATTTATTTGTTACTAGCAAAGCCCCGGTTCGGGAACGAACCGAATTCCGAATGCGGGAAAAATTTTAAAATCAAACTCGAAATGTACAAAACTCAGCCTGATGCTGCCTGCGTGCCAATAGATCAAAGTTTATTAACGAAACCATGTTTTAATTCCTGAAATCAATGAAGGTAGTGAATCAACGAAGGCTTTTCTCGCTTCGCTGGTCACTATATTTAAAGGAAACTCTTTTCTATATAATTTTACAAACAAAAATAAAGTTTAAAGAAATCGTGAAATTGCTTTAAAGTCCGCTTTGGTTCCCCGCTGCCTTCGGCAGCGACCCACTCATTCGCAGACTCTCGGGTGTCTGTTCCTATTGCCTGTGACAATAACTTACCAGTGGGCTTCCATTTGGGTGCTTATCAGATGACAGTTTCGAAACGGACAGTATCGAAAAAATTGAAGTAGCCATTTTATATTTGAATCCCAGTTACATATGAACAACACTATACGTGGTGTACATAATATTTTATTTCACATTGTTTTCTAGATTTATTTGATTTATTCGGTCAACTATAAAATGACAACAATTTCACACAAAATATAATATTACAATGTGCTATGATCGGCTACGTTTATCGCATGAGGCAATTAATTTTTGTGGTTATAATAGTAGTTGAGTTAGTTAATAGTGGTTGGTATATAGAAAAATAAATAATAAAATATGTAAACCTGATCATGGCACAGCCTTAATGTAGCTCCCCTTGGCGACTTTTGAATTTTTATCGTCACTTTAGGACAAAAATACATAATTATGTTATTATTATTATTATTATTTTGTTGTTGTTTCTTTTTGTTTCTTTTCGTTTTCCATTCCTTTCCTTTTCTTTCTTTTCTGTTTTTCAATGTTTTATAATTTATTTATATTTTTTAGGCGCTACTTGGCTTAAAGTGGCTTTTACGAAAGTGAAGTCCTTGGCGAAAAACGTCCGATCTATTTCAGCATCTAAAAATTACCCAGGATTATCAATAAGTAAAGCTCTTTAATGTAATGCTGAATTAGCTTTTACGCCAAGTGCGATTCATCCGTGCCAAAAACATAATATTTAAACAAAAGGGGGATCTAAAATTGATGTATATTATTTTTTTATTTTTATTATTATTATTATTATTATTATTATTTTATTATTATTATTTTTTTATTTTTTTTTTTTTTTTTTAACTCCATTTTCATATTTTCATTTTTTTATGTGCAGGAACAAATTTAATTTTTTTTTTTTTTTTTTTTCGCGTGAAAGCATATTTTATTTTATGCTGGGAAAAAAAAGTTTTTTTTTTTTTTTTTTTTTTTTTTTTTTTTTTTTTTGCGGGGGGGGGGTGCAACAATTAAAATTTAAATGTCCATTTTTAAAGCTTTTACCAGGTTATTATTTTCACATTTTAATTAATTTTAAAAAATCTGATCAAACTTTCGTCACAAATAAGGTACCAAATGAAAGGGGCATTTTTTCTGAATCCGTCGGTTTAATTAACTTATCGATCGGACAAGTAGATTTTTTTAAATTAACTAAAGTATGAAAAGCTGCTGGCAACTTGCGTCAACACACAAACAAACAGACTCAAAAATCTCTTAGCCATTTATATATAGAGAGAATGTATGAAAAGATGGTGACAACTTGCGTCAACACACAGACAAACAGACTCAAAAATCTCTTAGCCATTTATGTATAAAGAGATAGCATTTAAAGTAATTTATTTCACGTAAATGTTAAATGTGTCAAGTGCTATTAATATGAACAATAAAAGAAGTTGAAGTTGAGTGAGCTTATCGTTGCACTAGAGCTACGGAGGGGGCAATTGGTAACGGTCTGGTATTCCCAGCTCCTGTAGTCTCGAGACATATTACAATTTTGTGACTCCGCGGAATGGAGGGGGGGGGGGAAGTTTCTGATGCTATTCGAAAGGATTATGAAGGTATAAAAGAAAAGAAAAACATTTTAAGAAATTCGATAATCATTTTCACTGACAAATTCTGCAATACTAACAATATAACACATTTTCTAGAGATGGTACTTTTTAACACAAACCACAGAGAACAGAATGATACAGGAATTTTCTTTACATACCAGTAAAAAAAATCTATAATAAGGCCTACACCTATAATAATCTATACAGATCGTGCAACAGGAACCATAAACACCAATTTTTAGTGTAATCGGATAAAATATATAGACATCATCGCTCTTTAAATACACTGGTATGGTCATCAAAATTAAAGTATAATGAGAAAAAATGTGCTCATTAAGTTAAGGTTGCAACAAATGCCTAATGCTGCAGTTATTTATGTTAATGGAATACAGTTGAACACAAAATCGAACTTCTGCGCATACGTTAGCGCAAGAAATATGTAAATTCGCTGATCGACAGTATTGTGCGTAGTGGACGCATGTTAGAATTTCGGTCTGTAGTGTTATTTAAAGAGAATGTGGTTTCTGAGAGTTATCAGTATTCATTAGTTATGGCTCAAAGGCATCATTTAAGTGAATGTCAAATGTGGTGAATAATTGGTAGAATGGAGGGAGGTCAAACACAAGTAGAAAAGTCACTCAAAATTTAAATATCCCTCAAAATGTCATATCAAAAGTTTGGAATCGCTTTTTAAGCACTGGATCAGTTTATAGCTAGCCTGGTCAAGGGTGAGCAAGAGCAAAACCTACATCCGAAGACCGTTTTCTGTCATTATCGGCTCGAAGAAACTACAAGAGACTTGATTATACAAAAAACAAGCACTGAAAATTTAACTTAAAAATAATTTATTTACCGCATTAATTAATTTTCATTCCTGATCTATTTCCTGGATATAGTAAAATTCAGTGAAGCATTTCTTCCAATTACATTCAATAGAGAAGATTGCTTACGGTTAATTATTGGTTGCCCTGTATGTCTTCTACAAATTACGTGCACTCCACATTGTGTACTTAAATATAACCCTATATTAATAACACGTAGCACAATCTGAAATGCACTTCAAGCAATTTCTAAGTATTGTCTCACTATATCTTAGTTCTTTTGTGTAGCTCTGTAAAGAAATAGTGAATGATTTTCATACCACATTCTACATTATCCTGTAGGGTTGGAAATACTTTTACGCGTATAAGAAATATATGTTCATTTCATTTTGTTTAGCGCAACCTATAGATGTTAAACTGTACCTACCAGAAATTTCGCCCACAGATGTACTGCATTTGAATTATCTTGGATGGGAATTAATTGTACATGAGCCATTTGCTGAATGTCAACGAAAAGTTTAGTGTAGCATTTCTATATGACACATAGAATAGCGAGTTTAGACTTCCTGTTACTATTTGTTCTTGAGATATACTGACCACACACATACGCATAGAGACAAATCGCTAAAAATCTGTTTTTCGGGGTTTATCCTCAAATTGCATGTTCCAACAAGACAACGACCAAAGCATACTTCACGTCTTATAAAAGTATGGCTTCTATATGTTAAAAATCAACTGTGAGCACCTTCACAGCCCCCAGACCTTGATTCGATCAAATATCTATGGAATGAACTCAACAGAAGATGTTACAAAATATTGGATCCTAATATAAGAGAGTTGTAAGCTGTTCTATCTGTAGAATGACAAAAAAAAAAAAAGGAATCACAAGAAATTACACAAAAAGACTTATAAACTTCATGACAGAGAGACTATCTGCAGGCACAAAAACTAATGGAGGACCCACTCGATCGTGGAAATTATTATTGCTTTTTGAAATACAAATCGTATATAGACTTGTTGTAGAAGATAGCAGAGGCTTTTATTCAAAAATAGTTATAATAAACCTTATATTGGCTACTCATGATATTTGTTTCTCGAATACATCGGCCTATTGATACTTTCCCGCAAACTTATTACACAAGTTTGAAACTAAAAAGCTGTATATTTTTACTGTTTTTCATATATTTTTGCTCACTAAAACCACGCATAAAACATAAAAGCTCCATCACAACCTTTTTTTTTTTTTTTTTTTTTTCTGGTATTCTGATATATTGATCATAAAAAACAAATTTAAGAATTACTTTATAAATTTAAAACAAAATTTATAAGAGTGAACCTAAAAAATAATACAAAAAGGAAAATAAGAGGTGTAGGGAAGCAGAGAGGTGAAAGCAAAAGCGTGTTTGGAGGAGTATCAAAATGCAGAAAAAAAGAATTTTCAGGTAAAAAGAGAATTGTAAATGTATCACGAAGGAATTGTTTATTTAATTAGGAGAAAGGATATGTTTAGTTCTATATAATAAAATGTGGGATTTTTTATTGTAAACTCCTATTATGTTGCTTTAACCCGTTAGTAGTCACTAGTTGGTCGATTTGCCGCCCATCCTTCAGTTTTTCCAGATGTTTTTATTCAATAGCCACCAAAAATTTTTAGAAGTGGCATTTGATATACATAAAACGCGAATAAAATCGAAGAAGCGTCGATCACATCACTTCTTAAAATTGTTGGTGACAGTTTAATAAAAAGTTTGCAATCTGTAATAGGCGGCGCTGTCTATAGCGACTACTAACGGGTTAAAAATAAATAAATAAATACATAAAAAGCACGTGATAGGCGTATGTAGACTCGTATTATGTGGTTATTACAGGAAAATTAACGGTCATTCTGATTATACAGTTCAGTTTTAGATCTCATAAACTAGAGTTTAAAAAAATAACTATCATCATTTTATTTTATTTATTTATTTATTTATTTATTAACTCGCTGTGTAAACTCCGTTTTATACGTTTTTACAAATGTATCAAGTTTCTTTTACTGGAAAATTCCAAAAATGCATATATCTCCAAAAAATGCATATAATATGTGGGTAATAGTGGGTAATGGAAATCGTGTGGTTGTTTCACACCAGATTTTTTAAATTAGCATCGTAAAAAAATGATTACGAAAAACTTTCATGCTGCTTTTTTCCCCCTAGACTTGTGTTGCTTACGAGAATGTGAATGTCTGGATAATTCAATCATCATATTTGTTTATAATACGAAATTTTTCAGACCTAGTTTTCACTTTATACATTTCTGTTTTAGATAATATTCAATAAAAAGATTTCTTCTGTTAGACCAATTTAAATTAACCACAAATTAGCCAATATGCTTGACTTTTACTTAAAACATTTTAGCAATTTTATAATACACTGCATCTTTTTTACTTGTTTTTTTTTTTTTTTTTTTTTTTTTTGCCATTCCTTAGATATATCTAAGATCAATATTTAAAGAATAGAAGCTGAAGTCATAGTTTCTTTATTACTCAGTATATAGAACGATTTGAAAAGGACAAAAAGGAATTACAAATGCTAAAATTTTATTAATATAGAATGTAACTTTGTATCACAATAATATTTTTATTATTATTATTATTATTATTATTATTATTATTTTAATAAAAACTAATATTGCTTAAAAGTGTACATTTTTCCTAAAAATAACAATATATTCAGTAACAAAGCTTTGATAAATCATATGTCAGCTCACGCAGTTTCTATCCCTATTGTTAAAAAGAGATAAAACTAGAGGAAAGATTTTGAATAAAGTATTATCTGTTTTTCTTTCCACCCTCAATGAAATCAAAATAAAGGTAAGTTTTATTCGTTTCCTTTCATTTTATTTTAAATAAAAATATAACTTTTACTTTAAGTAAGTATGTTTTATTTAAGCACAAGTCTATTTTTTCGTTTGCATTTTTTTAGTGATTTGTATGGGAAAAATAATTAAAACAATAATATCTAACTACTTTAACGACATTTTTTGGCTATTTTTTATGTGTTATTTTAAATATTACAGACTGTGACAAAAATCTTTGTTAACTGTTTCATTACATAACTATATAGCGAACGTTGCTAATTAAAAAATTTTCATTCTTAAGGAGAAAAAAAAAAGATCCAAAGGACTTTAAGTGCACCATCAGTGGACACGTAAAAACTGAATGGGCTTCTTTTTTACTATAATAGTGGACACTTCTGAAATTTTGCTTGTAAAACCAAAATAAAATTACTTAAACTTGTTTCAACGTTTCAACATAAATTTTCTGATGGATAAAGCATGCTGGCAAGTCACACCCAAATTACGAGTAGTATATACAGAGGGTGTTCACACATTTTTGTAACGATCTTGACTTTCTCCTTGGATTTAAATTTAAAATTTAAAATAAAAATGTGACTGACATCAAATTGTAATAGGATTTAACTGTCTTCTGCAGCATTAAAAACATTTTTTTTTTTTTTTTTTGCTTTAAAATGTCGCTGGAAAATAAACAATGGATTGAAGACTATATATTTTTGAGCTTTCCAAAGAGAAATACTCTTATTCAGTTATAAAAGAAGGATGTGAAAAACATGGTTTTAATATTTCTATACATAAAATAAAGGACATGATTAATAAAAAAATAAACGTCAAAGTTTGCTTTTGACCGGAAAAAAAAGCGAAAAATTGATACCCAGCAAAGATATGTACAGCTTTTATTAAATCTAAAGTCGCATCTCATGCTTTAAAAGAAAATCGATCACTCATAACGGAAAAATTCAAATAAGGAAACTAGAAAAAGTGTCATAACTAACTCAGATTATTCTCATAATTATGTTTTAACACTTATTTTCAAAAAATAAATTCCACCACCTAACCCAAACAATCTTCAATGTGTTGAATTCCATCAGGATAAGGTGACAGGTCATACGTCTTAAATTTACTGCTTTTTTTTTTTTGAAAATATGAAAAAATGAAACCGGTATTAAAGCAATTCGCTTTATATGCATCCCACCAAAATCCTCTGACCTGTCCCTTATGGATTATTGTACATTTTGACTTTTAAAACAATTTTTAAAAGCGGCATCCCAAAACATTGGATGGACTATGAAAAGTTTTGGAAGAGGAATGGAATACAACCTTGATGTTCTAATAAATACTCTGCTATCTACGAAATGGAGATTTAATATGATAGTTTAACAAAAGGGCTATCAGACTGGACATATTACAAAATAAAATTCTTATATGTGGGTATATATATATTTTTTTGCAAAATCGTTACAAAAATGTGTGAACACCCTCTGTATTTAAGCCACGCAGCGTTCCTAAAATTTTAATCGCATTTTTCTCACCACTGCCGTCAATAAAAAAAATTCTTGAATATTTTTTTAAGGCAAAAATATTATGTTAAAAAGTATTGTTTTAAAAATGTTGTGAAAATATAATAAAATGAGCGTAAAATTTTAGAAACGCTGTGAAGCGACCTGTATATTAAAACAATGATAACGCAAATAAATAAACATATTTTCATTTTAAATTGTGACTAATTCGACAGCAACTTTGTTTAAACCTATCTCTACAAATGTTTATCATATCAAGCTGAATCTTTATAGCTCACCTCTAATTAGGGTTCAGGGAACATTTTAATCACTGGAACTTTTTTGTGTATAAAAGGTGGACGGCTTGTAAAAATTTATATTTCGTTATTCTTAAATTACAACCTTTGAAACTTTTGATAGATTTTATAAATTGTTTTCTCCTATTCAAGCATCTTTGTAATTTGTTATGTAAAATCTAAGATCACTATAAAAATAATTACAACCGAAGTCGATATTTTTTTAACACTCTGTAGATGCAAAAGTCAGAAGGTTATTTTCATTTAAAAAAATTTTTGTTTAGATTAAAAAGTAGTTTATATATTTTTCCTTAACTTCGGTCCATACAGAGCATAACTGAATTTGTCGTTCCCATTGAAAATTAATTGTGCTTTTAAAAAGCCATAAAAATTTTGAAAGTAAATATAGTATTTATAATTACTTACTGAAAAAATCTTTTTCGTGTCACTTGTTTTATGTACAATATCTGTACGCATTTTGTGTTAATAGCACATACATTCGATAAAATTCGAAAGTTGTATTTTAAAAAAAAAATATTCCCACCAATGGCCGAGAGGTTGTGCTCTTAAGACGGTGGAGGACAACTGTCGAGTTCAATCCAAGGTTTGGCCAAATCATCAGGAATTTTCCATGCTTTTCTTCGAAATTCGTATGAATATAGGCTAAGACGACTAAGAACCCCCCCCCCCCCCCCTGGAGGCGATCTCCCATCTATGCTGAGAATCCTCGCATTGCTAATCGGCCTTAATATCTGCAATACAACAACATAATAAAAAAAAAAATCGCATTTTTTTCTTTTCTTTACATTTACTTTTCATTAATTTACTTAATTTATTATTTTTACTTTCTTCTATATGTAATATAAGTATTGGATTCGTGAAAATTTTAGACCTCCGTATTTTGAGGGATGTCCTGAACACAAATTGATAGTTTTAAAAAATGTCTGTCTGTCTGTGTGTGTGTATCACGAATTTTGTGTCCACTGTATCTCACGAACCAATGAATGAAATTTAACCAAACTTGGTATTTAGTTGCACCCTGACATAAACTGGTGCTGATTACATTTGGGGATCAATCGCTCAACAGATGCCACTGTGATCGCATTTTTCCTAAATTTTTAGCATGGCAGTATAGGATAAAATTTCGTATAAATGTGCATAATGACAGTTATTTTTAACTTGTGATTGTAAAATTAATATGAATTATTGATAATAGTAGTAGTTAACTAGGAAAAAAATTCTGTGCATGTGAGGGCCCCCGGAGGGGGGTAAATTTTCAAGATGGGTATATTTCGAAAGGTCTCGTCAATACCTTTAAAACGAATGGTTGAACTATAAATCTGTGATAATTTAAAACACAGTTATCGATTTTTTTTTTTTTTTTTTTTACTTTTAACAAAGAAAAAAATGTCTTTTTTTAAAAAAAAAATATTGTTACTGAGTGAATTTGTATAGAAAAATATAGAAGGAAATCTTGTGGTGGGCGCAACATACTAGTTTATTTTGTAAACTGAAATAATAAAATCTAAAAATGTAATATTTCAAAATTTGCTTAAAAATATTTTTTTTTTTTTTAAGAGTTTTAATTGTTCCATCGTGTTGATATTTGTAGCAGAAATTGATTTGACTCGATTGGGAATATATTTATTATTAACGGGACACGCCAAGTTCTATCCAAGTTTTTAGCTATTGAAAGAGCGAATATCGAGCTTTAAAAAATAATTTTGCTCACCTTTTAATTATTAACATAAGAGAAAAAAAATGATCCGGTGTGCCACTCAGACGACTTTTTCTTACCCAACATTTTAATTGTATATATAGATAGTTTGCAGATTAAGGTATAAGATAACAAGTACTATATATGAACTTAATTTAAAAACACCTAAAAATCTGTTTAGGAAAATTATATTGTACATATAATTGTATGTGAGGGGGTGGGTGACTACCACACCTCTAAACCCCCTGTTTAAATGTAGTAGCTACATTTATAAAGAATTTCAGGCTGTTATAAAATTTTTAATTTATTTCAAATTATTTGAACAACTTTCCCCTTCAACACTGTTTCAGATACACCAATCTTGATCAAACTGTTCACATGGCAACCTCATATGAATTTCAAAATACAAATTTGAATTTCCTACAAGTATTTAAGTTACACCGATAACATAAATACATACATACATACAGATCAACCGCCGCGAAAAAGTTGACTTTCGTATTCAGGGCACCTCAAAACTCGACATTATACAAAAAATTGTTTTGTACATATGAGAAGTTAATGGTCATTCCTGAGTATATTGTAATCATTTGAATCAATTGTATGCAATAGAAAAGAATGATTTCCCTTAATTTTGGATAGCCCAGTATATTAATGATAAGTTATACACACAACATTGTCTACTTAAATTTAGTCTTATATGAAAAACACATAACACAACCTAAAATTCATTTCCAGCAATTTGCAAGTATAGCCTCAATATATTCAAATGCTTTTGGGTAGCCCTGTAAACGAATGATCAATAATTCTTATACCATATTCTACACAAAACATGCTTTTATTCATATAAAGAATAAACGATCATTTCATTTCTTTTAGTGCAGCCTATTGATGTTAAACTGTAACACCTAGAAATTTCGCCCATAGACGTAATGTATTTGAATTTTCTTGGGTACCCCTGTAAACTATTTGCTTGGTCTCAATGAAAAATTCTCATTGCGGCATCCCTATATGATACAAATTTAGGATATTGAGTTTTTGATGCTTTTGTTCTTGAAATATGCAGACACACAGACACACACATATACAGATTAAATGCTAAAAACCTGTATTTAGATTCAGGGAATCTCAAAACATGTAAATGTAGCAGAAACTCAATTTCAAAAATTTGATCCAAAAACAATACTTTCTCTAGTACATGTGGATAAGAGGTGGTGTGTCTTTTTTATTACTCTCTTTTTTCTTACCTTAAGATAGACAAATTTCAGTTTAAAGTAGAAAATAAGTCGTATACTATAATTGAAGTTTTCTGCAGTACCTTAAAAACAGTTACAAAATAATTTTAGAAAGTGTTTTAGTTGATATACATTTCTTTGTGATGGGTCGACTGCCTTTTTTAACTCCTGGTTAAAATATTGTAGTTATAGTATTTATAAAATATGTTTATTAAATTAAAACTAGTATGTTGTGGCCACCACAAGACTTTCTTCTATATTTTCCTATACATATTCAATCAGTAACAATATTTAAAAAAAAAAAAAATACGCTTTTGTTGCTAAGTTTTTTTTTTGTTAAAAGTAATACATATTCAATCAGTAACAATAGTTAAAAAAAAAAAAGTACGATTTTTTTTTTTTTTTTTTTTTTTTTTTTCGTTAAAAGTAAAAAAAATCGATAACTTTGTTTTAAATTATCACAGATTTATAGTTCAACCATTCGTTTTAAAGGTATTGACGAGATCTTTCGAAAGAGACCCATCTTGAAAATTTACCCCCCGGGGGGGCGATGCCCCCACATGCACAGAAATTTTTTCCTAGTTAACTACTACTATTATCAATAACTCATATTAATTTTACAATCACAAGTTAAAAATAACTCTCATTATGTACATTTATACGAAATTTTGTCCTATACTGCCATGTTAAAAATTTAGAAAAAATACGATCACAGCGCCACTTGTTGATCTATTGATCCCCAAATGTAATCAGCACCACTTTATGTCGGGGACCAACTAAATACCAAGTTTGGTTAAATTTCGTTTAAAAAAAAATTGCGATTTTTTTTTTCTAAGTTTTTTTTTCGTTAAAAGTAAAAAAAATCGATAACTTTGTTTTAAATTGTCACAGATTTATAGTTCAACCATTCGTTTTAAAGGTATTGACGAGACCTTTCGAAATATACCCATCTTGAAACTTTGCCCCCCCCCCCCCTGGTGGGTACTTTCCCCCCCCCGGTGGGGGTGGGAAACCGATGCCCCCACATGCACAAATTTTTTTTTCCTAGTTAACTACTACTATTATCAATAATTCATATTAATTTTACAATCACACGTTAAAAATAACTCTCATTATGTACATTTATACGAAATTATGTCCTATACTGCCATGTTAAAAGTTTACAAAAAATGCGATCACAGCGTCACCTGTTGAGCTATTGATCCCTAAATCTAATCAGCACCATTTCATGTCAGGGTGCAACTAAATACCAAGTTTGGTTAAATTTCATTCATTGGTTCGTGAGATACAGTGTCCACAATAAAATGATACAGACAGACAGACAGACAGACAGACAGACAGACAGACATTTTCTAAAAACTATCAATTCGTGTTCAGGACACCCCAAAACTCGTAGATCCGTCAAAAAACGGAGGTCGAAAATTTTCGCGAATCCAATACTTTCTCTATATTACACATAGAAGAAAGTAAAAATATATATACATTTAAATCATTCAAAAGACATCTACCAATTTTAACCACTCATCAAACTTATTTCTTTAGCTCTTAAACTTTAAAGCTTATTTCAAATTATTTGGACAACTTTTCCCTGCAACACTTTTTCAAATTTAACAATCTTAATCAAGCTGTCCAAGTAGCAACCTCATATAAACTTTAAAATACAAATTTGAATTTTCTGCAAGTATGTGTTTTTAAATTAACAAATATACCACATACCTACAGATCAACCGCTAAAAAATTTACATTCGTTTTCAGGGGGCCTCAAAACGCGATATTATACAAAAAACTAGAGTTGAAATTTTAAATGTGAATGCCATGTGGATATGAGAAATTAATGCTAATTCCTAAGCAGTTTTCGTTGACATAATATAATGCATATTTTACTGAATACCCATCAGCCAGATACTATATTTAGATATTTAGAACAGCAAATATATATGTATATAAATACATATGTATGTATCAACGGCGGCTCGTGAATCGAAAATAGATGAAGAGCTCAAAAATAATATTTAAGTATTTTTAATCATATTTTTTATTAAGCATGGTTTTAACTAAAATTAACTAAAAATACTTATTTAAATGTAAATTTATATTCAATAAATGAATACAGCGTAAAATACAGTGTGCCTCTTCACCAATTTTCGGTGCACGAGCCGCCATTGGTATGTATACGTGTGTGTGTGTGTGTGTGTAGTATATATATATATATATATATAATATATAACACAATCTGAAATACACTTTTGAGTCATTACCAACTACAGCCCTGTTTTATCAGATCCTTTTGTGAGCTCTGTAAGTGGAAAATTAATTACAATTTACACTCTATGTGAAACATATTTTTTGCGCATATAAAAAATATATTAAGTAAATTTCATTTTACTTAATGCGGTCTGAAGGTGTTAAAAAAAGAGAAATATCGCCCATAGACGTAATGCATTCGAATGCTTTTGCCAATTATATAGTAATAAGACATAGATTGATCATTGAGCTTGAAAAGTGATGCCTTTTTCACTCGGGAAAAGACGGTCATTTTACTCTCTTATGGATGTATTTCCCCGAGTGAATATACACGGGAATACACATAGGTAATTTAGCAAATAAAATTTATGCACTAAAAGAGAATGAAAAACTCCAGATACCCCTTTTTCTTTCTTTCTTTCTTTTCGTTTTCCTTTCCTTTTATTTTTCTTTTCTTTTTTTAATATTTTACTGTACTCTAGTATACTCATGTCTGCACAAAACTGTCTTTCTTTCGGTATTTATTATTATTATACTTCTTTGAGATAAAAATCGTCTGCATTCATCATGAAAAATAATTTTAATAAATTATAATTTAATAAATTATTTGTATTGCGTAAATTTGTATAGGATTATATATGGAAGAAAGTCTTGTGGTGGCCACAACATAATAGTTATATATTAAAACTTTCGCGGCTGCTAGCTACATTTAAAAGAATTTTGAGAATTCCATATTACTTACTAATATAAAATCTTAAAAAATATTAAAATTTAAAAAAAGTATTCCATTAAATATGAAAACAGTAATTATCTCATAATAATAACAAAGCAACTGATTATAAAAATTATATTTTTCATAAATTACTTGAATATAACTTATTTACAGAACCTACCCTATTTCTTTTCATATATTTATTAGAACACTTAAAAGCCGCGCAATATTTCGGCATTTTTAAAATTCATTACCATTCTATTCTATTACTGTTTTCGAGTTTTAACTCTCTAATGGCTGATGCCAAAAAACTTTTTCGGCATCAAAAATCTTTGCTTGTTAACATGGGTGTTGCCGCTCACCTTAGTTTGGCTATATGCGCAACCTTGGCGCGCATCTCTTGTTCACTTGCATTCCAGTGCTGCCAGATTGAGGGAAATTTTCCTCAAAGTGGGAAATTTTGATGCGATTTTAGATATTGAGGGAAAAAGGGAAATTTCTTCTCAAAAAGGGAAATTTTACTTGGTCAGTTTTTAAAGTACTTTTTGTTTGATTTTTTTTCCTCAAACACAAAATATCCCAGCCAATTTCTTTGTATACTGAGATCTTAAAAGCTAATTAATGGAATTGTTTCATCTTTTGTAATAATAATCTAAAATATTCTGAAAAAGAACAAAAAAAATATCTATATTTAGTTTTATTCAGCCTAATCATTCAAAGCATTCCCTAATTTTCTCAGAAATACTCGCAAATATTGACTAGGATTCCTTAAAAAGATACTTATGAAGGCATTTTACCGAGGCCTAGGTCCATATATCTCGTTGGGTCCAACGCACAGAGCCTTTACCCATCTCTTAGTTGGATAACATACATTTTTAGTATTAAACTTAAGTAATCTTTTGCTGTCTTTTTTTTTTTTTTTTTTTTTTTTTTTTCGAATGAATAATATGAAGTTAAAGATAAAAAAAAAGTATTATAAAAGTGGTGAATAATTTAAAAAATGAAATTGTGAATGATTTACCCCTTAACCCTTACACAATACTATATTCAGTGCAAGTTATTTTATTACCCTGAATAGCTTCAAAGTCTTGCATGTTGAGCAAATGAGGGAAATTTTATACTAAAAAGGGAAATTTTCTGGCGAAGTGTGGGAAATTTTAAAATTTCAATCTGGCAGCACTGTTGCATTCCCGCCTTAGCGGAGTAGTTGTATTGTTTTTCGTTATAAGAGTAACATCTCTCTTGTTTATCTTGTTCGGTGATATGGTTCACCTTTTTTATAGTTTGCGTTGACTATGGTGTCAACATATTTGAATACGTTAATAATACGTCCTCTAATAACTGTAAATATGTACATACGATATGTAAATAATACATTAATTAAATGTTTGTGAAGTAATAGCTTCAGAATAGTAATTATTAAATTGATATACAGTCCACTCATAAAGTATCGTCAACATTTGGTCTAGTAGAACCGGAAGAAGATCAATCGTAATATAATGAAATAGTGGTGGTGCTCATTGATGAAAGTAATTATGGATAAAAATAAATTAGTTATCCTAAATCGACAACGTGGAACTTTGAAAGGCCAACTGACAAAAATATCAACATATTTGGATAATGTTGATGAGGACAATAAAGACATTATAACTCTAGAAATAAAGAAGGATTATCTTCAAAAAATAGTAACCAAACTCGATGATTTGAAAATACAGTACTTCGAAATAGCTGATGAAGCGGACCTTGAAGTTCAGCTCAACGCATTCGCAGAACTGGAAGAAGAGGCAGAAAAATTAGAGGTAAGGCTTCGAAAATTCTTACACTCTAATAACATTAGTAAAAATGTAAATGAAATTATTTCAAATGAATCTAAAGCAGATAATTCTATTATCAATTTTCGATTGCCTGAAATTCCTTTACCCAAATTTAATGGACAATATAATGAATGGTATAGTTTTAAAGATCAATTTATAACCTTAATTGATCAGAATGATAAACTTTCAGATAATCAGAAATTGTATTATCAAAAATCTACACTTTGTGGAAGAGCACTAGATGTAATTACCGAAGACGATTCATATATTTCGCTTTTTAAAGCATTGGAAGATAGATTCCAAAACAAAAGAATGATTGTAAATTCTCACTTAAATGAGATATTGAACGTAGAGAATCTGTCTCAAGATTTAGTTAAAAATTTGCGAACAATAACAGATAGCTGTCAAAAAAAATATTCGAGCACTCAAAGGTATAGGATTGGAATTGAATCCCTTTACGGAGGCCTTACTTATAAACTTAGTTCTTAAACAGATCGATAAAGAAACTAAAAAACAATTTGAATTATCTTTAAGTTCTACAGAATTGCCAACATGGTGCGATTTCATTAACTTTTTACAAAAAAAATGTTTGGTGCTAGAAAACTTACAGTGCGTTTCGAATACGAAACCGAAATTAATGAATGCGGAAAAGAGTACTAGAATAAAAACTTTCTTTTCTAAAAATGATTCTTTTAACGATCAAAACTGTCCCCTTTGTAAAAGAAATCATTCTTTAGCTAAATGTTGTGAATTCTTAAAATTAAATGAATACGAAAGATTCCTAACAGTAAAAAAATATTTGTTATGTATTAATTGTTTGAAATCCAAGCATCAGGTTTCGAATTGTAAAAGTGATCATTCTTGTAATATTTGTTCTAAAAGACATAATACACTCCTACATCGTTTTCTGCCGGAAACAAAAAGTAATAATTTTCCATCTAAACCGCAAACAGAAAATCCAAATAACCAGACAGATGCAGACATACGGCACCTGTCTCCTTCGGATGATGATTCATATTCTCAATTGCAGAAGAAAAAAAAAAGAGGTTTCGATGACATTATATAACGAGATTAATAATCCCATCTTAAAAAGTAAAAAACATGTATTGCTGTCAACTGCTATAGTTTATTTGGAAAGTAGCAATAAAAAAAAGATTCCGGTTCGTGTAATTATTGATAATGGTAGTCAATGTAACCTGTTAGACAGAGAACTCGCTCATTTATTGAATTTGCAAAAAAGGAAATGCGATATTCATATTTCAGGAATTAATGGTAAGATGACAAATGTGAAATCTTCAGTACGTACCATTATTTCCAATAAAGATGATTCATTTAGTGAACCAATTGAATTTTTAATTACACCTAAAATAACAGAATTCATTCCTTCACACAATATAAACATAAGAAGTTTAAATCTACCACATGACCTTGAATTAGCTGATAGTGAATTTTGGAAAAAATCTAAAATAAATGCTTTAGTTGGTGCTGAAATTTTCTATGAAATATTAAAAGCAGATAAATTTAAAATAGGACAATTCACCTTTCAGAATAGCGTTTTTGGGTATATTGCTGCGGGAACCATAGACCGCAATGTATCTGAAAATACTTTTTGCGGTTTTACTGCATGCCACACTGCAAATTAAAGGGTCTTAAAGTAAGACATAAAAACAACTGAAACGGCATTTAAGACACCTAAATGTTTTAAAATATAGATTAGACGTTATAGATATCTTAATTTAAGACAGAAATATGTCTGAAATACCAATTTAGACACAAAAATGTCTAAAACACATAAATACGCGAATTTTCAGACAGCAAACGCGTTTGAATTTTCAGACACTTTAGAAATTCAGACACTTGCATTACTTAGAAAATTTTTCATATGGAATCTACTTTAAGAAAATATGCTTATCCTACTTCTTTCCACATTCAATAAATATATTATTATTTTATATAATAAATAAGAAGTTAAGCTACTTAAACTATGGTAGCTTTAGGAAATAAAATTTTTATGGAATAATACTCTGGGGATGCGAATGATATTTGCATGCTATTATCTTTAACATAATCCCTAAACAACATATTTAGACACAAAGCTTATTTCGTTTAAAAAAAAAAAAAAAAAAAAATCTTTGTCTTTAAAGTTTTTCTATATTAAAAGAAAAAGTGTAAAGACGGACATAGCAAGTAATTTGTAGAGAAGAAAGCGAATTTATAAGTGAACAATCATAAATAGTTTGTGCATAACTTTTATTATTATTATTATTATTATTATTATTCATTTAAAAACATTTTTCTTTCATATCTTTTTTCTTTCACTTTCTTCTTTCTTTCATACATATAAATGCAAAATAACAAATTTTCTTGTATTCATGATTACAGTTTGTTTTTATTTAAATATCGCTTTAAAGAAAGAAATTGTTATCATCGAGAAATGCAACCTTTACATACTTGTTACGCATTATTAAAAAATTCAAGACCTCTAGATATGAAATTTAAGATAATAATATTTATTAAGCTTGAGATGCCATACTATCAATAGTTTTTTGGCAAAAAATTAGAAATAAAACATAACACTGCGATTTGTTTCGCAAATACTACAGTATATTTCATCATGAAAACACAAACTGCTGTATTGGAATGTGGCGTG
The DNA here is from genome assembly GCA_963930645.1 of Salticus scenicus. Classification (NCBI taxonomy): domain Eukaryota; kingdom Metazoa; phylum Arthropoda; class Arachnida; order Araneae; family Salticidae; genus Salticus; species Salticus scenicus. Next base: position 242,526,820 of record OZ005649.1, read on the forward strand.
ATCGGTCAATGCTTGACTCCGATAGTGCTTGCCTCAAGGTTTCGGTTTCCTTGGACTGTGTGAGTTCGAATCCCAACGCCGGATAATGGGACTTTTTTTTATATATATATATAAATATTTAATTAATGCTCTAAACAGTTCTAAAATCTATTTTTTAGAGAAAAACATAACCGTACGCCATATTTATTTATTTATTTATTAAAAATCCTTAAAACGGTAGTGTTTTTAAGCCTAACATGGCGGCGCTTTTAAGCCTAAAACATGGCGGCCTTTTAAGACACTTGCAATGTCTTAATTTCAGATGCAAAAAGGTGTCTTAAAAAGTAAGACATTTTATTTTCGCTAATAAAATGACCATCCATTTAAGACACTTTTTCAACTGATTTTAAGACATTTACGTTTACAGTGCATGATTATCTTAATGAAACCATTCAAAAATTCTGGAAAATAGAAGCTCCTGAAATTGACTTACGTCCAATTAGTCAGGAAGAACAATTGTGTGAGAAACATTTTTTAGAGACTTATCGGAGAGATAAATCGGGAAGATTTATGGTAGCCATGCCTTTGAAGGAAGATGCTAGGGTCCTTGGGGAGTCTAAATCTATCGCAGAAAAACGGCTCAAGCAGTTATGGAATCGTTTAGAAAAGAATCCAACCATGCGAAATCTTTATTGTGATTTTATTAAAGAATACACTAATTTAAATCATATGACAAAAATTGTTGATAATTAAAATGATTCTGGCTGTTATTATCTACCGCATCATGGCGTTTATAGGCCCGAAAAATCTACTACGAAGCTTCGCGTTGTATTTAATGCTTCGAGTCCGACAACTAGTGGAATATCATTAAACGACATAATTTATAAAGGTGTCGTTAATGAAAATTTGTATGAAATCATGTTACGCTTTCGACAACACCGATTTGTGTTTTTGGCCGATATTGAAAAAATGTATCGCCAAATAATGATTACCGAGGATCAGAGAAAATTATTAAGAATTTTATGGAAAGATAATGTGAACTCAGAAATTGAAACCTATGAACTTAATACCGTAACATACGGTACCGCTTGTGCCCCTTTTTTAGCCATTAGAACGTTGAAGCAATTAGCCCTTGAAGAAGCCGAGAAATATCCGAAGGCATCCGATATTTTGCTACATGATTCGTATATGGACGATATAATAAGTGGGGAAGAATCGCTAGAATCTACTAGGGAGCTTCAAAAACAACTTATACACTTGTTAGAAAGCGCTGGAATGAATTTACATAAATGGAATGCAAATCATATTTCCTTACTTGACTTTTCTAAAGAGACATACCCTGAGTACACATTCTCTGATAAGGAAACCAAAGCCCTAGGGGTTGCCTGGAAACCCAATTTAGATGCTTTCACATTTAAAATAAATTTGTGTCAGTTAAAGTCTATGACAAAGAGAAGCATTTTATCAGACATTGCTCGCATTTTCGACCCATTGGGTCTCATCGGTCCTGTTATTGTCAAAGCCAAATTGTTTATGCAGGAACTATGGAAATTAAAATTGGACTGGAATGACCCTATTCCAAGCCCTATTGCTCAAAATTGGCTAGAATTCGCCACTTCGTTAAAAGCTCTTGAACAACTTAGAATAAATCGCTATGTTTTAATTCCTGAAGCACAACAAATAAACTTACACGGATTCGCCGACGCATCGTCATTAGCTTTTGGAGCAGCCGTGTATATTCAGTCTATTCATAATTCTGAAAATGTCTCCAATTTGGTTAGCAGCAAATCTCAAGTTGCACCTCTAAAAACTGTTACTATCCCTCGACTCGAGTTATCTGGTTGTCTTTTGTTATCCAAATTAATTGTGAAAATTTTGAAATCTTTGAGATTACACATCAATAATATTTATCTCTATACAGACTCTCAAATAGCTCTTGCCTGGATCCAAACCGAGCCTTGGAAATTGAAAACATTTGTTGGCAACAGGGTTGCCAAAATTCAAGAACTGTCTAAAAACTTCACATGGAACCATGTGTCCTCTGCGGAAAATCCTGCAGATTTAATTTCACGAGGTCTAACTACCACCGATTTAATGGATAATCAGTTGTGGTGGCAGGGACCAGACTTTCTAAGTAAATCCAGTAGTATCATAAACAATGACTCTGACTATCTGTCCCCCAGTGATAATAGTATTGTGATGAGTGAGTTGAAAAATAATCACCAGGGTGACGCTAACCCTGCAGTGTTGTGTGGATTAATCCAATCCACGGATTCTTCCCAGAACTTTTATAATCATTTGTTTTCATTAACAAATAATTTTTGTAAATTAATTAGAATATGTAGTTTTATTTTTAGATTTATTAGGAATACAAGAGCAAAGGCAAATAGAGTAACTGGACCACTCCGAAGCACCGAATTAAACGACTCTGAAGTACATTTAATTAGACAGGTACAGTATACACAGTTTGCCGCAGAATTGATCTGCTTAGAGAAAAAGAAGCCCGTATCAGGTAAATTAAATTGTTTTAATCCAATTTTAGATTCTCAGGGACTCCTAAGAGTCGGTGGAAGGCTGGAAAATGCTAATTTAAATTTTGATAGTAAACATCCCCTTTTGTTGCTCCACGACCATAAATTATCTTCCATGATTATGGAACATTTCCATAAAAAATTCTTTCATGTAGGACCTCAAGCTTTGTTATACCACGTTAGAAAAAAATATTGGATAGTTAGTGGGAGATCTTTAGCTCGGAAAATATTTCGTAACTGCGTAACGTGTTACAAAATTAAACCTTTAACGGTCAATCAACTTATGGGAAATTTGCCAAAGGAACGAGTAAATGTGACTCATCCATTTTATTGTACCGGTATAGATTTCTGTGGCCCTTTTTTAATTAAATATCGGGGTCAAAGAAAAGGAATCTATAACAAAATTTTTGTTTGTATTTTTATTTGCATGCCTACTAAAGCCGTGCATCTAGAGGTAGTTAGCGATTTAACATCCGAAGCTTTTATCGCAACTTTAAAAAGATTTTTTGCTAGACGAGGCAAAGCCCAAACATTATTCAGTGACAATGCAACAAATTTTGTTAGTGCAAATAATGAATTAAAAAGGTTACATAGATTAGCTACTCAGCCTGATGAAAACCTTACTAATTTTTTAAATTCAGAGAATATTAATTGGAAATTTCTGCCACCCCGTGCCCCAAATTTTGGAGGGCTATGGGAGGCAGGCGTAAAATCGTTTAAGTATCATTTGAAACGCGCAGTAGGAAACGCTAAATTAACATATGAGGAATTCTTAACCGTTGTTTGTCAAATTGAGGGAATCCTCAATTCTCGACCCCTTACCCCCCTTTCAAACGATATTGAAGATTTGGACGTCTTGACTCCCGGCCATTTTTTAGTTGGTCGACCCATCACAGCGGTGATCGAACCCGAGTTCTCTGGCATTCCAGATAATCGATTAGATACCTGGCAAAAATTAACTAAAATAGTTCAAGGAATATGGAAAAAATGGCAATGTCATTATTTAAATACGTTACAACAAAGAAACAAATGGAAATTTGAAACAAATAACATTAAAAATGGGGATATGGTATTATTAAAGGAAGAAAATTTGCCCATATGTAGTTGGATTTTGGGTAGAATAGTAGAAATTATTCCAGGAAAGGATAACAAAATACGCGTAGTCTCAGTTAAAACAAGAAATGGGACATATAAACGACCTATTTCCAAAACTGCTCTTCTGCCTTTGGAAAAGTAAAAAAAAAAAATTTTTTTTGAAAATGAATAATGTATATAGTTAAATTTAATTTGTTTATTGTATTTCATTTGTATTATTTTATTGTTTACAATGTTATTAATATTTCTCTTGTATAAAATTAATTCTTCAAATTGCATATATGATATTTTCGTATAATTGATTGTAATTATTGTTTTTATATATTAGAACTGTAATTTTGAAACAATGTTTCAAGGTGGGCCGGTATGTTGCCGCTCACCTTAGTTTGGCTATATGCGCAACCTTGGCGCGCATCTCTTGTTCACTTGCATTCCCGCCTTAGCGGAGTAGTTGTATTGTTTTTCGTTATAAGAGTAACATCTCTCTTGTTTATCTTGTTCGGTGATATGGTTCACCTTTTTTATAGTTTGCGTTGACTATGGTGTCAACATATTTGAATACGTTAATAATACGTCCTCTAATAACTGTAAATATGTACATACGATATGTAAATAATACATTAATTAAATGTTTGTGAAGTAATAGCTTCAGAATAGTAATTATTAAATTGATATACAGTCCACTCATAAAGTATCGTCAACAATGGGGATGATAGATCTATATAAATTACTATATCTATGGCTTTTGCATGTCCTTGTACAGGTACCATTCTTCCGATTTCAATATATATTTTCAAATAACATACCCGTATGATAAAAATTTAGAATGCAGAATAAATAACACCGAGTGATCATATTAATATATCTGTTTTCGGGTTATGTTGATAACAAAATCAAAAAACCCGCTAGATCTTGATTTTCAAAACTATTGAACCTCAAAATGTGTAAATATAGTAAAATGTCAGTTTCGAAAATTTTACTGATAAACAATTCTTTCTCTACCGTGTACGAATAAGATAAAATAATATATATATATACATTGGCTTGTTTTCATTTCATAAATCATAAAATGTAAGAAGGCAGAGTATAAATGCGTCTTAAAAAAAGATCGAAACATTTTCAAATGTATTCTTAAATAGAAATATCGTCTGTCGTATTTTTCTTTTCTCATTGTGGTAACAGTTAAAAAGTCGTTTGACTTTAACCTTTACATTACCTACGTTGTATTCTATTTCTCATGCAAAAATGCAAAATTAACTCGTATTCGTAAAGAAACGACTTACAAAAAAACAAAAATTAATTATTTTTCATTATATAGTTGTGGTAAATCGATTGAAAATATCGCTGAACTAGTAAACCTCTCAAATTCTACGATGGAGTATGTGTTGAAAAGCTTCATGAAAAAAATTATATCAAAAATAAGGTAAGAAAATATTGTCCAGTTTGTAATTAGAAATTTTTCTTGGAATATTTGCAAAAAATGCACTTTCAGTATTTTGTTTATTTTTCTTCCATATTACCACCAATATTACAAGTTTAACATCTTGTACTTCAATGTTACGTGAAGCTATTTGACAAATAACAATTTAACTTAGTCAGATAAACTGGATTTTATGGGCATTCTCTGGACGAAAATTTTTTTTTAAGTTTCAATGCTTATTTTTTTTTTTCGAAATAGATGATAAATAAGTCATATAATAACACAGGGTATATAAAAAAATAATAATAATAACTATTCAAAATCAAAAGTTTATATTCCTCTGTTCAATGCAGGTATAGTCACCAAACTTCAGAATGAGATTTCAAACTTGTCCGAATTTATTTCTTGCAAACTATAAGAATTTCTGTTTCACTTTGTTTTTTGCATTGTAGAAATGTTTACAATGTAAGCAATAATTGGTCTACTTACTCATCAGATCTTCATCCATGTGATTTTTTCCAGTAGGTAATATTACTGATAGAGTGTATAAGAAAAAATAAAGCATGCACGCTGACCTTATTGCGGCCATCAAAACAGATATACAGTCAATATTCATATGTGTATGAATCAATCTAGAGCCATTGAAATTGACAGAAGTTATGACCCTTCCATTATAGACAAAGCTATCCAAAAATTACAACTCCCTCGTATTTCGTCTACTAAATCAGTCTCTTCTAATATCAGTATTGTCTTACCCTATTTTCCTAAATCCAGTCAAACCATAGCTAAAATTCTCAAACAATATGATTTTAAAATAATATTTTCGCCTTCCGATAAACTCACCTTTTCTCAGTTAAAAGATCCCATTGATATGCATAATTCTTGGGGTACTTATAGTATTTCCTGTCAGTGTGGGTTATCATATATTGGCCAAACTAAACGCAGTCTTAAATTTCGTCTAAAAGAACATTATGAATTTCGTCTGCAAACAAGAAACCAATAAATCGGCTATTTCTAAACATTGCTGGGAAGAAAATCATAATTTTAAATTTAATTCAGCTAAAATAATTTGCAGACCTAAATCCATTCATGAACTCGATTTCTTTGAAGCTTTTCATATTTACAAAAATTTTAAAAACCTTGTAAATTGTGATTTCGCTATTCCCTATTTTTCTGACTGTTGGAAATTTTATATTCAGTCCACATTTTCTTAATTTTTCTACTGTTTACACAGCAAACTTTCCTAAATTCCTATTGGCCACTCTCCCCACCTTTCCCGTAATCATATTGGTTGAACTAAATCCGGCCCCTCTCCTATATATACGAGCACTTCTCCTGATTCAGCATCCTTTTTGCACTGAAGACGGTACGCTTAAGGCTACCGAAACAGCTGTATGCATTTCCAATATTTTTCTTTGGCGTTTCTGACGTAGTAGTTTATTCGGGTTTTAACAATCTAGAGCTGCTAATTAAGACAAGCGCCTCCGTTACATTGTAAACAATTAAGGAACCACATGAAGAACGCTTTATTGTAAATCCCACGTGATACTATAAACGATTCTTTTTGAATCACCACTTTATCTATAACAACTTGGAAGCAATAAACTTTTCTTCTTTTTTTTTTTTTTTTTTTTTTTTTTAACACCCTATATAATATAAGTATTAAAATATTTACAAATGAAAACAAATTTAATCTTTTTAATTTCCATCTGATGAAATATTGCATGGAGAAAAATAAGTAACGTAATCATATGAACTTATTTGAGCTAATAAACGAAAGCGGCGGGACTATATCCTTGTGTTGACTGCTTGTCAGCATCACCACTAGGTAATTTGACATTTTTTCCTGACATAAAAAACGATGGTTTTTATTTAAATGTTTTTATAAACAGTTTTTAATTATCAGTCTAAAATTTGAGTACTGAAACAACTTCGTTTCTAGGTAACTGTTTTAAATAAACAGCTTCTAACGTTCGTCTCTAGTGTTAGCAAGTTCTTTAAAAGCCCCTCACCCTCAGTCGCCGGATTTTAAACACAGTAGAACACACTTGAAGAGAACATGAGGTTTGAGATCGGAAAAAAAGACAACTAAAATAAAAAACAGTAATAATCGAAGAATGGGGTGCTTCGGATACACAGAATACAAAAATTCCAAAAACATTAATGAAGTGGATGTTCAAACAATTAGAGCTGTTGACAATCAAAGACCGATTACCGAAAGGATTAAGACAGCATAAGCTTCCCCTTTAAAATTTACGAAGGATATATTCATTTGTTTAAAGATTATGTGCTAAAGATGAAAAGGAGAAAACAAGTTTTCGCTTTAATTTTGCTCGCTAGTATAATTAAATTGGCTGGTTACAATAATTTTTTAACATGTCACTAATTTTTTAAGCACGTCGAAAAATTAGAAGTTTCAAACTACATCTAACGTATATATAATAGCTAAGGCATTCCGAGTATGTAAAACAATCTTTAATATTTTTATATGATAATATATAAGAAAGGGGAACTTTAATCTGTTTTATTTAGAGTTACTATTAAATACAAATTGTAACAATGTTTTTGATTTTCTACGTGTAGAGAATAATAAATAAAGAAATTTTTTTAAAGGAAAGGGGGAATCCCCAAACGACCTTAGCTTCAGAGGTTAATCGGGATCTGTTAACAGAGAACATATTTACTCTTTTAAATGTTATAGTAATAATATATATTTATGTGTATATTATTAAGGTAACAATTTTATTACTTTATGATTAAAAAATACCTATTAAAATTTTATTATTAACATACAAGGTTTTTAACGAAAAGTTTTATTATATCCTTAAAATATTTAGTGTACTTTTTGCAAGAAAATTGTATAGATATTACTTAAAATATTTGGCATTTAAATATTAGTTTTTATTAAAGGATAGAGCAGATTTTATTAAAACTCGTAAGTGTACGAACGCTTTTGGGCGTCACTGTAACTTTGAATGCCTATAAATAAATAAATAAACAATCTGAATTGTGTTTGCCATAGAGATTTTAAATTGCATTTTTTATATATAGGGGAGAGTGGGGATGAATGGGACGCAGGATGAATGTGACAATAGCAAAATTTTTATGTTTTGCAAGCACTAGAATCTTGACAATTTTTCTGATATATGGCAGTACTGAGGTCATTCATCAAGTGTAGTTTCAGAATTGTGCTTTCCGTAGAAGAGCAGAAAAAAATTAAAGTGTCTTTTTCAGGTGCCAAAGTAAGATTTTACTGATTCAATTAGGTAGTAATGAAGACATTAACTATTTGCTTAAGGTTAATATAACTCGTATATGGTGAAAAATCATGATCTTTTATTGTTTTTATGATATTCAAGAAGAATGTTGACAATTGTTCATTAAACCAATTTCCTGTTTTATATGATCATGTGGTGGGGATGAATGGGACATTCCCAACTATGTGCTAATTTAAAATTGTACACAATAATTATATTAAAACACATTTTAAATAGATTTTCAATATTTTTATCACCTGTGGTTCAGTAGTTATAACATGGAATTATAAAAATAGCATGGATTTAGAGAAAAATATATTGAAATTAATTGTTCTAATTTTTGTTTATAATAACTATGATTAAAAAAACTACAAGTTAGAATATTCAATGCAACTTAAATAAATAATAAAAAATAAATATATAAACTATTAATAATTTGATTAAAATCACAATTTCAATCAAGCTAATTAAATAAATCCTAGTGATTATTAATGTAATACAGAATAGAATGCGGATTTTTCCCAATCAGTCAGAAACAAAAATTTATCTGGATAATTTGTACTCTATTATAATGATTTATCTCTTTCTAGTGTCGTATTTATGTATTTATTTTTGGATTAGATCTTACTAGATTAAATTACCAAAGCCTAGAGCACTAGGAACTGTGCGAACCAAAGGATTTTTGCCTTTTGATGTTGATCTGAGTCAATACATCAGTTTATGTTAATTTCAGCAAATTCATAATGTGTATTAAAATCACATAAACCATTTTAACTTTAACAATTTATTTACTTTCCATTTTGTTTTATTTTCTTTGTTAACTTCAGTCCTGTCCCATTCATCCCCATAGGTGGGGATGAATAGGACAATGCACATGCATGTAAAATATATATATATATATATATATATATATATATATTATCAATTAAAAATGATAACTTTTTATTAAAGTTAGTGTGTTTATATACAACTGATTACTGAAGTGTACTTATGAGCAATATTACAAAATTCTGAATTACATATGGTGAACGTTATCAGTAAAAACATGAAAAATGTCCCATTCATCCCCACTCTCCCCTATATATATTATCATTTCTTTATTAAAAACAAAAAATTGGTAAAATGAGTGAACTTTTATCTATTATAAGCGACACTATCTCTAAAATATTTCGTGCATTCTTATCAAGCTGATATGGTTACTTGTTATTTTCTTTGAACGTGGTTTGTTGTATTTTTTTTTTTTTTTCTTTCTTTCTTTGAAATTCATTATTACGGATGTATAGAATGCACAAATACAGACAGAAAGTTAAATTGAAGATATTAGTATTCATCGAACAATGTACGAAAGTATTAGAAATGGTTAATACTACTAAAACTGCACTTTCATCCATAAGGATTTTTATATCCTTCATACCACCTAGACTCTACAGACCATAGGACATAAAGCTCATGGACAGTAACATATCTAATTTCTTTTGTTTGTACATGTGCACAAACTAGTAGTGACTTGCATATTATTTTGAATAGGAAACCTTCTAATATCTCTATATATTACAAAAAGTTACTGTCGCTGGCGTCAAATTTTTTGTCTGAGACCGTATCTTCTCTCGGAAGGCAGGGTCCATAGCGTCATGAGAGATATCAATGTGTTCCGAATGCTGCAAGTAAGATATTTCAGCTGCTTAGAAATTTCTATCATTTTAATTAAAGACGTTATTAGCTAAAAACGACGGTTTTATGAAGGTACTCTATTTGCCACCTTGAAAAAAATTTCTCCCTCTGACGGTATTCTTCTGTCATGAAGTCATTTTACACGGGAAAATTAAAATATGATCCATGGTTTGTAGGAGGTAGGTTTGGTTTAACGTCGCACCAGTACTGCGCTATGGGTAATTGGTGACGGTCTAGGATTCAATCCTAAGGATGTCCGGAGACATGCCATCACAATTTTGATCCTCCACGGAGGGAATGGCTCCCACGTTTTTGTGATCGCCAGAGATATAGTTTTGATGGGAACATGGAGGACTTTGCGGCCACGACGGATTTTATGTGCACCAGCCACCATTAGTGTACATAACAGTCTTTGGACGTCTCAAGTATCGAACCAGCAATCTTCCAATTATGAGCTCGGCGCTTTGCCGACTGGGGTACCACAGCCTGGATCCTGGCTGTAAAAAAGAAATAAAAAGGGTCATATACTAAAGCTGTAATGCAAATAGGGCCTAGATATTATAAATTTCTTTCTATTCAAAAAAAAAGTAAATAAAAAATAAAAATAAATAAATAAATAAATAAGTAAAAAATAAAATAAAATAATAGCACAATTTTTATAAAAATAAATAAAAATAAATAATGTTGTATTAAATATCATATATTTCAGTTTGACATTGAATATGGGGATTTTCATAATATTTTTCTGCTTTGCCTTGTGTTATACACTATTAATATTCCTATTCAGTGAAAAACAAAGCAGCGAATAGCTCTGAATGGGTTAATAAGTAACGTGAGTCGGGGAGAGGCGAAGCCTCCCTGGGGGGTTGGTGAGCGGAGCGATCAGGGGGCAGAGCCCCCTAGTTACTTTAAATAAAAATATCAATTTCGAGACAGGCTAAAAATATTTGCGGAAAATCAGATCGGGAAGAGGCACTCTGATAACAATTAAGTTGAATTTATAAACGTTTTTTAAGAAAACAAAATTTTATTTGAAATTCTAGCCTCTAAAATTATGTAAAATAAATGACTGGAGAAATATTTTATCGTTTACTTTCTTCGTTAATTAACGAGGGGAGTAGAAAAAAATCTGGGTCGAATCCAGGCCCGGCCCGACCCGAGTATATGAAAAAATATTTAAGCCCGAGCCCGTGCAGACCGCATACCTCTACTACTCCTTTTCCATTTGATTTATATAATGCTAACCGGTCAGTGTTTCCAGATGGTCGACAGTTAATTTACCCAATGTTTTCAAATTTCCCCAAATCAAGAGTTTTTTCCAAAAAATTCCCCAACTCAATCTAAAATTATAATTAAAAAATAAATAAATAAAAATTAAAGAATATTTAACAATTTTAAGCTGTCATTTTCCCCCAATAAAGCTTTTTTTGAAAAAAATTCCGATTTACAAAAATAACTTTAAATACACTAGTTTTTCGAAAATTTTCAATTTGTGTAACTTTTTGGGTGTAGTTTTTCCCCTCTAATCATTTATTCTTATCCCATATGCATATATAAAAAAGTTTTTTAGGGCTATAAAATGCATGAAAAACAAGGTATCCAGAGGACTTAAAGAGCTTACATCAAAATTCTACAGCACACATGATCATGAACCAAATAAAAATAATTCCTGAAATCAGAGAATACAACAGGCAAAAAACAGGATAAATTTTACAATCATAAGCAGGGCCTGATTATCCAAAAGGCTCAGGAAGCACAAGCTTCCCCTCTAAAATTTAAGAGGGGGCCCCATAAGGATTAAAAACATGGTCTTGAATTTTTTGTTTCATATTTTCACACTGAGGTTGGATTTTTTCTGAGAAAGGTTACCTAAAACAAGACAAAACACTCACTATTTCAGGAAAAATGTATTATTTAACCTCAAAAATCTGAATGGTCTTAATTAAAAAGCTGTATGATTTTAATGTTCTGTGTAGAAACCACCCAGATGTATGGAAAAAAAATAATAATAAACGCACACTATTTTTTGGACTATAGCATTTTTATATTACAATATGTAACAGGAAAACAAGATTTTCCGAAATGAAAGGGGGCCCCGAAATGCCGAAATGATGCTGAGCTTCCCCTAGCTTCAGAGCTTAATCGGGCCCTGATCATAAGGTTGTAAATGTTATTCTTCTATTTCTAAAATAGAATCCAGAATCAATGCATTATCAGTTGATAAACTTGACCATTTTTTTTTTTCTTTTCCTGTGGAATTTTAGGAAAAAATCTTTCCCTATCCCAAAACTTGGACGGAGATTTTGTGGGGAGTCCCCTCTAAATCTCCGTCCCCAAATATTTCCCCCGAAGCTTCAGAAATCCCCAAAATGGGGGGAAAATCCCTAAGTCTGGCAACACCGTAAGAGCAGAATTTGATGGCCTCCAAATGACGCTGTTAGCAAAAAATTCAACAGCCAATCAGAAGCTTCTGAAAAGCCGCGAACGAAATATTTTTCTTCTGAATTCCTGCTCTGTGTTTCCGTTTTCCGTCTCCGTGTAAATCGAGCATTATGCTGTGTGATTAATGTGGCTGGTTGGTAGTTCGCCTTCGCTTTCATTCAATTCGGTTAGTAATATTGTTTCTTCTCTTATTTTCTCATGAAATTCCACTAGTACTATAATAATAAGTTTGTCAATTTTTAATTAAACTTTTTCTGATGCCTTTCGGATTATGACATCAAATTACATTTAACATTAAAAAAAAAAAGGAGCTAAAAGGCATTCGTCTTAAAAAATAAATGCCTCAGTTCATTAATTCTACACTTTGCTTAATTTACTTTTCATTCATTGAGTAAAACTTTAAATCATACTTTTTTTTTTTTTTTTTTTCCATAATAATATATATTTCTATAATTTTATTTTCTTGTTTCTATCAGCCTATTGCTGTTATACTAATCGAAAAATATTTTTTCTTAAATATTAATAATAATAGAAGTTGAATTAGGACTTTTTCTTCTAAGAGTATTTTTTAAGCTCCTAGGGAGTCACTCTTAAGTACCTTGATTTGTTTTTTTTTCTTTTCGGATCATCAGCATAACAGAAAAGTTGAAACTGTTGGCGGTGCTAAAAACTCCATGGCCATCTTCAGATATTATGTTGACCTCACATCCGCATAAAAGTATTTTTTATTTGTTAAAAAAAAAAAAAAAAAAAACATTTAGGGTTCCAATTGGCAGGTTCGTATGTTCGTAAGTGTCAAAGCAAAACATCCCCCCCCCCCTCTCTGCAAGCCTCGCTTGATTTATATGTTATATCGCCTCCAGGTGGCTTACCGAAAATTATATCGAGAAAAAGAATCACACCTTCTTACCTCACAACACAAACCATCACTAAGTCTAATGATTTTATTATTAAAATTTTTTTAAACAGAGCGCTGAGTTATAACTTGGCAATAAACTTTAAATAGCTTAAATTTTCTGTTGCTGAATATTATATAATAACATATTAGTGGACGATATGTTGTGTGCCTTTGATATTAACTTTCCATAGAATTCCTTTATATATTTTTATTATTTCTTTCTTTATTTTTTGATTTGTTTGTTTGTGGTGGGAGGGGAATGTTAGCTTAGTGAGTTTTCATCCAATTTTGGTTGCAGCTGCCATGCTTATCTAATGGTTGAACAGTTTAATAATATTTAAATACAAAGTTCAATTCATGTGTCTGGCTTATGGTGTTAGTAAACGTTCTAAAGTATGTTTTATGATATAGAGGTCCTATCTGTTTAAGTTTTTGTGTGCGAAAAATAACTATAGCTTTTAAAATCCATCAACCATTTCGATTAATGATGTTAAAAGCATCAATCATTAATTTCAAGTTATGATATTACTAAATATTTACAATTTGTTATCACTATTGGGTAAATTTTATTTTGAGATAAAATAAGGCAAAAAACAAGGGAAAGTAAAAACATGGGCCACAGTTTATTTATTTATGCATTTATTTTATGATGCTATATATAATGATATATAAACTTAAAATTTCCATTTTTTTTTTCCTTCCTTTCCTTTTCTTTCTTTCTTCCTTTTTTTTTTTTTTTTATCATTTAATATTATAACATTTGTTGTCTGTAAGCATAGTAAATACTCGTGATTTTTAAAGAAATTTAATTATTCATAAATCTTAGAAATAAAAAACGTCTCGTAGAAATAATTATGTCGTTATTCATACTGTAATTTTAAAGTGGGTTACAATTAAATAAGTCTTTTATTTTACATTTAAAATATACATTGAAAGGTGAGACATAATTCTGCATTGCCCATTCTTTGCTACATTGACTAATAAAAATATTTTGCTCGTAGAATTTTAGATGATTGCAATTTTATTTCCAAATCTTAACCAAATTAATCCGTTTGTGTTTCACAAAATCTAACCTTTTGTAGACATTCCTTTAGTTGATATAACTATCACTTCCAAAATATCAAGTATTATTATGAAAAGGAGAAAAAGAATGAAAATTGTTTTATTTTTGCAAATTCAATAAATTTTAGAGTTCAAATGGAAGGAAATAATTTTCTAAATGCTCCAGAAATTCTTACATCCACTCATCTTTCAGCTTGGAAAATAAATAATAAATAAAAGATTAGAATTTAATTCAAAATGCCTTCAGATATATTGATAAAAATAAAATAGAATAAAAATACTTTTATGATTGCAATAGTTACATATTTATGGCACAAAAGACAAAAAATGTATTTGAAGCAAATGTATTTATTGCTAATAGAAAAAATAATGATTTAGGTGCATTTTTCTAATGTTTTGATATTAAAAGTGGGAATTTGTATAATATGCTTACACTATCACATAATTAATTACATTTGTGTGTAAATACACAATACACCACTAAATTATATTTTCAGAATGCAAAATTTATGAAAATGAAAGTTAATAAACGGAAATCGTTCTGCTGTGGGATGATCAACAGTTGTGATGTCACACGTAGCTCAACTACTTTTTTTTCCTGACCTAACTAAAAAAAAATAATAATAATAATAACATAAAAACATTCGCTTCAAGGTTCAAGGTTTTAAGATTGCATTTCATTCGCCTCTCCACGTATCTTCATCTTCATGATGAATAAGGAAGTGAAGAAAAGTGACTTTTGTGAAATCATTTTACATTCATTTACTAAGTTTAATCACCTTTTATTAGATAAATTTCAAACACAGATAAAAGTTTATGTGAAGTTTAGCGATTAAAGTGGGAGAATAAAACGAAAGCTTTTTATTTTTCAAGAAGAAACAGGGAAACACTTTTTCAATGCAAAACTTTGCAACTTGTGAAGTTCCGACAGGTTTTATTTACAAAAAAAAAAAAAAAAAAAAAAGAAAAAGAAAGAAAGAAAATATTTGAGCGAAAACGTGTGAGCTTTGTGGGAAAAATTAAATTTTTTTCACTGCAAGTTAATATTTAATACACTACACGCACATATAAATTTTACATTTATTATACACATTTGTTATACTACATTTTATTATATTTAAATATTTATTTATGTATAAAAACGATATATCTTTTTACTGTCAAAAAGTAATTTATCATCTAACTTTTATTTTACCTACCTATAAATTTTTGGATTAAATATGTTATTCATGCGATATTTTTCATTTCTTCCAATGCAATGTTTGAAAAAAATTTCATATTATATATAATTGTAATATTTCATATCATATATAGCCAAATTAAAACTCCAAAAAACGAGTAATACATTCCAAATCAGAAAGTGTGTAGACAAGGCTAGACAATTTCATCCAAACTGTTCAATGCAGTACTTCAAAAAGTTCTTTAAAAACTAAATTGGAAAGAGAAAGGCATACAAATTGATGAAGAATTCATCAATCATTTGAGATTTTCGGATGACATTGTACTGTTTTCTTCCGCGTTTGAGGATTTGCTAGAAATGCTTCAAGAATTAAACAAAGAAAGCAAGCTCGTTGGATTGAAAATGAACCTCAATAAGATAAAAATTATATCGAATTCCTTCGTTTCTTCACAGAATGTCACTGTTGATATGGATGAATTAGAAATGGTATGCAGTTATACTTACCTGCGACAAGTCGTTACGATGAACGGAAACATCGTGGAAGAAATTAATGATAAAGTTAAACTTGCATTCAGAAGAAACAGCACTATATTCAAAACCAACCTCACAATTTGTTTTGAAAAAAAAAAAAAAAAGTTTTTGATCAGTGTATTTTGCCTGTAATGATTTAACTCGGATATATACATGTAAAACTATACAAAAATTTCAACCAACCCAGCGAGGCATGAGAGATGCATGTTAGAATTTACTCGAAATGCAGAAAGCGAAACATATGCAGAGCTGCCAACCTAACTCGGCAAATTGTTAGTACCGCCCCTTTTTCTACACCGCTTAATTTTTAGAGTATTTGTTTTCTTAATTCATCGTAACTGTATTTGAAAAGAATTACTCTAAAAATTAAGTGGTGTAGGAAAAGGGGCGGTACTAACAAATTGCCGGATTAGGTTGGCAGCTCTGCATATGGTTTGGGGAGAAAACCAAAGTTTACTGATGTCATTTGTATAGAGTAAAAAAGTTAAAATGGAGCTAGGCTGGGTGCCTTACTAGAAGAAACGATGATATATTTATCACCCGAGAGATAATAAAATGACCGAGGAAGAGACCACAATGTCGTTGGAGAGATGAGATTATCAAGTTTGGAGGAGCAGAATGGAGAATTACTTAAAATAGGGCAGATTGGAATCACCTGGGCGGAGTCTCCATTCTGCCGTGGATTAATAAACGCTGAAATTAATGATATATATATATATGTTACCGGCAAAGTTTGAAATCCGGCATTCTATAGAATGCCTAGGCATTGTATATAATGCCTAAAACTAGTCGTTAATGAACGAAACGATTCATATGTCACACATTTCCTAGGCATTCTACAGAATGCCAAATGAGAAACCAGCAATGTATGTATGAAATGTATCTCGCATTCGTTTCGAATATCATGTGGCAAGACACGTGACTTTTAACGCGCGCCTCAGTCTCAGAATTTGTCAGTTGCACCATGATAGAACCACCTTGAGTTGCACTTTGTGGTTTCTTCGGGAGCAGGCCCTGATTACCCAGTAGGCACGAGAAGCATGTGCTTCCCCTTGAAATTTTGAAAAGGCCCCAAATTAAGCAAAAAAATGGGCCCCGAATTGTAAGCTTGTCACAGTCCTACCTGACTGCACAACTACCATTTCTAGATTATATAGGATCTATGCTAATAAAGCTTTTACACATTCATTTATAATGGAATAATTTCATATATTGTGGTGAATATAGGCTTTCACCAGTTTATATCTTCGTACAAAAATCAAGTGAATTTGCTTGTCTATGTTTTAAGCGAATTTACTTGTCCTCAATTCCAAGTAACTACAAAATTTAATGAAAAATTTATAAATTTTTCAAGATGTTTGTATGCGTCTTTAGACCAAGAAGTCATTTGGAGCCCCCAAATGGGTTTGTGCTTCCCCTCAATTGTGAGGTTAATCGAGCCCTGTTCGGGAGTGTCAAAATACAAATTTGTTCTACAAAAAATTAGTTTTTTACTGTGCTGCATGAAAATGGAGGAGGAGCAAGCTGTAGTGTTGGAGAAGGAGTGGTCTGTAGACATGAAACAACGATTCGACGATGAACATGAACTATCCAAAATTCGAGTTAATACTCCAAAAAAGAATTTTTACTTCCATTATCCTACTACCGTAAGTTATGGAAGTACTGTATTCGGTCCAAAAATTCGATATCGAGTTTTCACCTGATTTAAACTTTTTAAGGCCTCCTGAGTCCAAAAAAGTAGTTTTTGGCAATTAGTCAGTATGTATGTATGTGTGTGTAGACGAATGTATGTGGGGAATCTTCTGGCTATCATGTCTTCGAAACTAATAAAGCTGGAACTACGAAATTTTGGGGCGACTGTATCTCCGGACCTATTGCACAGAATTGCATATAATTTTATATGTGGATGCACCTTGACCTAAATTAGTGTCTATAAACTTTTGTATTAACCGCTCAACAGCTGGCGCTGCTATGCAGCGATTTCCACAATTTAAGGGAAGGCTATTTATTTCTCATAAACTACAGTACAAAAATGCATATAAAATCATATATAGATACAACTTGATATAAATTAGTGCCTATCAACTTTTGGTGTCAATAGCTCAATAGGTGGCGTTGCTATACAATGATTTCCACAATTTAAGGTAAGGCTATATCTCGGGAACTACTGCACAGAATTGCATATAAATTTTTATGTAGATGCACTTTGACTTAAATTAGTACCTATAAACTTTTGTGTCAACTTCTTAACAGGTGGCGCTGCTATACAGCGATTTCCGTAATTTAAAGGGAGGCTATATCTTAATTTCTATTGCGTATAATCTATCAAAACTTGATATGTGAGAAGACTATTATGAGACATGCTGATTCAATTTGAATGCGTATCATCCAATAGCTGTCGCTGCTATGCAGTAATTTCCGCAGTTTAAGGGAAAGCTATATCTCAGGAATTACTGCACATAATTGCACATAAATTTATATGACTTTGACATAAATTAGTGCCTATCAACTTTTGGTGTCAACATAATTTAATGTCTCTTAAATGGCCTTCTCACATATCAAGTTTTGTTTGGTGATACACAATAGAACCTGAGACATAGCCTTCCTTAAATTGCAGAAGTCGCTGTGTAGCAGCGCCACTTGGAGAGCGGTTGACACCAAAAGTTGATAAGATCTAATTCATGTTTCGATGCATATACATGTAAATTTATATGCAATTCTGTGCAATAGTTCCAAAGATATAGCCTCCCCTTAATTGCGGAAATCGCTATATAGTAGCGCCACCTGTTGAGTGGCTGACACTAAAAGTTCAAAGACACTAATTTAGGCCAAGGTGCATCTATATATAAATTTATATACAATTCTGAGCAGTAGTTCCGAAGGTACAGTTGCCACAAAAATTTTGTCACGCACACAGACAGACACATTTTCTAAAAATAATCAAATCGTGTTCTAGACCTCCCAAAACGTGTAAATCCGTCAAAAATCAATACTTCCATCTATTGAATGTAGAAGAAAGTGAAAAGCATATTTTAATATGTTATTTATAGACAGTATAACTATCTGTCTTTTGATGTTTAGTGTTAGTTTTCTCTAACAAGGAAACATTCAAAAGGTGTCATCTTCAAAAAGTATTGAAAAAAATATATGTGATTCTACTCTTCATAAAACACCAAAAAATGAAAAAAATATCGGCTGAAATTAATTACAGCGACCACAAAAAATTATCAAAACTAAGCATATTTTGCGATTTCACGCTGCTAGGCGATTGATTTTGAGTACTTGGCGGAAAAGCAAAACACGGTTCTGTTCGTACACTGCAATCTCGGTGCTAGCAAACGTATCGTCTAATAGCGCTAAATCGCAAAATATGCTTAATTTTGATAATTTTTTGTGGTCGCTGTAATTAATTTCAGTCGATATTTTTTTCATTTTCTGATGTTTTAGGAAGAGTAGAATCACATGTATTTTTTTCAATGCTTTTTGAGGATGACGTTTTGAATGTTTCCTTGTAAGATGAAAATCATTTGCATTGATCATGTTAGATAATTTTAATAAATCATTTGCACTTAGTGAATTTGTGTAAGAAAATATAGAAGAAAGTCTTGTGGTGGCCACAACATACTAGTTTTTAATTTCTTATTTTTTATATGATAATTTTGTTTCCCTTAATAAGAAAGGCATAAATTTTATTTTGTACAACTTTAATTTTTCTATACGTATTTTGAATATATTAGGGGGACCGGAAAATAATGTCGTTTTGAATTAATAAAATGAAACCGGAAATTTTTGTTTAACAGTGTTTACATGGTACTTTACAAATAATTACCTTATAAGTTACCTAATAATATCTTAAATTTTATCCAGGATAAATTTCCGATGTCAGTATTTTAATTCAAAACGACATTATTTTCCGGTCCCCCTAATATATATGTATATTTTTTTAATGGCACTCTGACCTTTTTTCAGAATAACATTTGTATTTTTGAGGAATGCACGTCATTTATATAATAGCCTTATCAGGACCTTTTTTCATACTTTACCTAAATAGCATTTGTCATTCTATAGAATGCCTAGGTATTATATACAATGCCTAGGGATAGCATGTAATAATTCTCATATTTCATTCTTTGCCTAAAAGCATCCGGCATTATATACAATGCCTAGGTATTCTATAGAATAGAATGCTGGCGTTTCATACTTTGCCGGTAACATATATAATAAGTACTAAAAACATCTTATAAATTAATATTATTTTGCTGAATGTTTAGTATTTTCTGAAGTTAATACTACATAGTAGTCATCTCACCAGAAAATACTACTATCTGAATTTTAATATTTATATGAAAAATATATACTCAGATGTGCATATAATGTGTGTGTGTGTGTGTATACAGGGCCATAGCCAAAGTGGTTCAAACATCCTTCGAAATTTTGTAGATTTGTATAAAATATTTAAGTTAAACTTCATTCTTAATATTCAACATTATTCTTACATTAACTTTTAAAAACCCTCCGAAATTTTTTTCTGGCTACTTTTTTGTACATCAGGTAGTTTAAAAATACATTAACAATTTCTTAGTTTATAAAGTTTTGTCCTTACAAAACTTATGAAATAATCTGGTGTGTCACTCACACGACTTTCTCTTACCCTGAAATTTAATATTATAAATATAGGTTGCAGATTAAGAGGTAAGATAACGAGAACTGTCATGTAAACCTATGCTAAGCAATTCAAATTAGGCTTCAGAAGAGTTTTATACGATAATTAGTTCTGTGTGAGGGGGGCTACCGCCCCCCTCAACCCCCCGTTTCATTAATGCACCTACATTTATATAGAATTTAATTCGGTTATTAAAAAATAATTCATTTTTTTTAAAATAATTTATTAAAATTATTATTTAAAAAAATATCTTTTATGATAATACAGACGATTTCCATATTAGAGAAGTTGTGTAACACTAAATATCCAAAAAAAAAGTCCATTTTACTCTCAATATTTAAAAAAAAGAAAAAAATGTTTTTTTTTTTTTTTTTTTTTTTTTCCTAAGGTTTTTTTTTTTTTTGTTAAAAGTAAAAAAAAATCTATAACTTTGTCTTAAATTATCACAGGTTTATAGTTCAACCATTCTTTTTAAAGGTATTGATGAGCTCTTTTGAATGATACCCATCATGAAAATTTACTCCCCTCGAGGGGGGACTTCCCCCCCCCAGGGGAGGAGGCAAGGTTCCTACATACACAAAAATTTTTTGCGCAGTTAACTATCTCTTTTACAAAAAATATATATTCGTTTCATTTGGTTTAGTGCAGTCTATAGACGTTAAACTCTACTTACCTGCAATTTCCCCCATAGACGTAATGTATTAGAATTCTCTTGATTGTCCCTGTACACGAACCATTTGCTTGATCTTAACGAAAAGCTTACTGTAGCATCCCTATATGATACACATTTAGAATACCAAGTTTGAACTTTCTGCCATAATTTTTTTTTGAGATATGCTGATAACAGACATACAGACATACACACAGACCATTTGCTAAAAACATGATTTTCGTATTTAAGGGACCTCAAAACGTGTAAATATAACAAAATCTCGCGTTCGAAAATTTGAGGCAAAAACAATACTTCCTCTCTACCTTATGATTAAGAAAAAGTAATAAATTGAAAAAAAAAAAAAACTATTTGTGTTTAGGGACAAAATGCAACTCTTTCTTGATTTAACCTCACTTCCTATCAATAAAAGAGTTGCGTCTTCAATTTGTTTTCATTAACACATAAAATATACAGTCGATAACAAAGTTTCACTAACAAAAATTCCTATATAAATAATATGGTATATCACTCACACGACTTTCTCTTACCCTTAAATTTAATACTATAAATACAGGTTGGTGATTAAGAGGTAAGCTAACGAGTACTGTTATGTAAACCTATGTTAAAGAATTCAAATTAGGCTTCGGAAGAGTTTTATATGATAGTTAGTTCTGTGTGAGGGGGGCATTCAATTATTAAAAATAATTCTGTTTTAAAAAAATATTTTTTAAAAATTATCTTTTATGATAATACAGACGATTTCCATATTAGAGAAGTAGAATAATACTAAATATCCAAAAAAAAAAAGTTGAATTTATTCTCAATATTACACAGGGTGGCTAGCAGTCAGGGAAAATCAAAGAATCAGGGAAAAGTCAGGGAATTTTAGAAAATCTGGAAAAGTCAGGGAATTTCTTTTAAAGTCAGGGAATTTTAACAAATTTTGTGAAAATAAGCTATATCAATCATTAAATTATTAATGATATTTTAAATCACTAAATTTTTTGTTAGTGTTGTGAAATTTTCATCGAAAATAAATGTGAGAGTCAGGGAAAAATGGAGGAAAATCTCGAAAAATAGTCAGGGAATTTGAAAAGGTTTAAATGCTAGCCACCCTGTTACATAAAAAAAAAAAAAAAAAAAAAAAATCATCCAAAACTGTAAGTAAAATATATGGAAATGTTTACTTTGTGTCATTTTATCTAAATTAATTGAAAATGCATCCAAATAGATATTGTGCTGCAAAGAAAAAAATTGTGAAACTTTTTTCAGTTTGGATGGCCTGACGCAAAATATAGAATAATTCATTGAAACAAATATATTTCAGTACAAAATATAAGCTTAATGAAAGTGCTTATTTGAAAATTAAAAGCAATATTTTAATATGCAAAACAAAATAATTGCAGTGAAATTTAAAAACAAATCATTTAATGTAACACCATTGCGTTGCTGGAATTTCATATCATTTCTTTTAAAACACATATTTTCATATTATAAGAGATGTGAATGGAAAGGTATCAATGAGTAAATGCTATACATTATTTTATGTTGAAAATAACGTTTACACTGTGAATATAAATAAAAAAAAAAGCAAATTCAAATAAGAAAATCTATGTATAATTTAATTAATATCAAAGCGTCACTGAAAATTTTATATCATTATTTTTAAGACCCGTATTTCTAATACTTATAGCCATAAAGTACAGTGTTGCGTCACAAACTTTTAACCCGTTAAGGGTTTTTTTGTATTAATAGTCATATACAATAATCTTAGTTTTAGCAATGACGGACAAATGGCGGCGAATGATTCAGCCTGTTATATAGTAGTCTTACCTCGTTTGAGCTCGAGTATAGGAAGTAAATATGCAGCCGGGAGATTTTTCACTGTTGCCAGATAACACTTACTTATATAACGGTAGTTTCAAAATTAGTTTGTTTCGGCTAAATAAATCAAGTTACATAATTTATTTTATGTTATTCTTTTTGCCTCCTTCAATATGAATCACTCTGTGTCTGTATATTATTCTGTCAAGTCAGAGCTTGTTTTTTTTCCTGGAGCAGCATGGTCTTTTTAGGCGAGAGGTAGTGGGACTTCGAGTTTTAGAGTCGAATGAATATAATATATATATATATATATATATATATATATATATGCATATACATATATATATATATATTTACAACACACCTCAAAGTCTATAGCCATATTTTTGTGATTACTAATCATTGTGTTATGTATCATTACTCCAGTTGTACATAGTAAGTGCACAGTTCCTAATTCCTCATTGTTTTTTTTTTTTTTTTTTTTTTTTCCCCGTCTTATGCTCATCAAAAATGCCTGGAAATTCTAACTGGACAAACGTATCCCGCTTCTTGATGAGTTTTTTCCTGGGATAATACTTCTGGGAATTTTCTTGTGAGCCATCTGTACGTAATTAATTTTCATTTACTTTACCGCTGAACTTTAATTTCACTTTTAGTTAACTTAACCCGTTAGTAGTCGCTATCGACAGCTCCACCTATTACAGATTGCGAACTTTTTATTTAACTGTCACCAATAATTTTAAGAAGTGATGTGATCGACGTTAAATCGATTTTATTCGCGTTCTATGTATATCAAATGCCACAACTAAAATTTTTTGGTGGATATTGAATAAAAAAATCTGGAAAAACTGAAGTATGGGCGGCAAATCGACCAACTAGCGACTACTAACGGGTTAATTGGTCAGTTTCTCTACAACAGTCACGCAATTTCACGCATTTTCCGTTCATATAGTCACAACGAGAAATCCTGCTTTTGGGATTTCACAGATAAGTAGTGCTAGCTGGCATGTCTGTTTGCGCATGCGCGGTTTCATCATTTCATTCTAATAATCTTGTATTATTCATTTATTATTTTCGAACTTAGAACTTTTTAAACCCACATCTTGTACGTCGATGTTCTTTGAGTATTTGAGTACACAAGTAAACATTTTGTGCTTTAGAAGTTTTGCAGTATTTTTTGAGAAAACTAATTTTTATTTTTAAAATTACAGAGCTTCTATTTAAAGGATATTTTGTCGCGTTTACATACCTGTGGTACGTGTATGATTAAATTTGTTACATATTATCGACAGGTGGCGCTACTCAACTACAATATTTTGCATTTACAATTACATAAAGACTATATTTCAGCTTTTAGGATCTATGAATGTACGGAAATTGGTATGTGAGGTAAATATTATTAATCATGCTTATTCAGTTTAGATGTATATCGAGCAACTGTGGTGCTACTGTTATTCACTTTCCGTCATTTTTCAGACAGTGATTGATTCTGTTTCAGCATGTGAGAAGCTGTATTATTTTCCCTTTTTTGTACATGTTAACCTGTAAATGGTATGGTTATACAGATTGATACAGGAGAAAAAAAAATTTAATGCCCTTAGCATACTAGTTTAGTAGTATTGTAACAAGCTTAGTTTTAATTTGCTTTGTATACATAGGAACTATAAGTTTTAAATTAGAGCTCTTAAGGGACATGGGAATTTTATGTATGTAATTATTGCGGGATGCATAAGATTAAAGCGCTGTGTTTGATTTGATTATGCTCTGTCATCGATTTCATGTTTGTCTTTTTTTAACGCTTGATAAGAATTACAGTTTGTGATCGAAACGTAAACTTATGATTTTTTTTTCTTATTGTAGTTATTTTTTCCCCATACTTTATCTGAGTGAAAAGGGGAAAACCCTTTACTGACTTATCTATAGTTTTTTTAATTTTTTCCTTCTTTTAGTACTCTCAAACGATAGCAGATGCATCGTTCGGACATCGGATAGCTATTACTTATTTATGCAAAATAAAATAGTACCAAGATAATAAACTGATATATTTTTTTATTCATACTTATAATAAGTATTATGTTTTATGTGTCATTTCTTAAGAATTAAGACTTCATTTATTTATATGACAATATTTATAAACATGCTGTGGTGTTGATAAATATACAATATATTTCACCGAATGTTATTTTGTACTTTTCAAAATGGTATTTCTATTTAGTCTGCTATCTGAAATATTTATTAGTTTAAAGTGGGATGAGTATAGCCTCGGCTTATATATATATATATATAACACAATTGATAAGCTAAATTTGGACGTGATAGTTTTGTTATCTGTTTGCTTGAACCTTTTCTCTGTTGTATTTAGCCACAAAGGCCTCAAAAAGGATTGTAATATTATCATATAATTCCTAGAAGAAAATGAATTATTACCTTTAAAAGGGTCGTATTATTGTGATGAACATTGAACAGTTCTATTTTATGAAACATTTTAATTTGTTAATTTATCTGTTAAACGAAACAGTGTGATAAAACGAAAAAATTAAATTATCTTTGACATATTTCTATTATTATTTAACAGAACAAAATACGTTATAATCTCTTCGTATTTTATTGCAACATGCTAGCGCAAGCATGAATTCTATTCTGTAATGTTTTTGATTCTTATCTCATACTGGAAAAAATCGTTTTATGATTTAATTGTTTTGAAATGCTGAACACACAATCTACAAATTGATATTTATGTGCATTAATAAACATATGATTAAGTTTAATAAAGAAGCATCACAAAACTGGCGTTGTAAAAATTATTACTTACAAACTTTGAATAAACACCATAAAATGCAATAAACTCGCAACAATTGTTTCGGGTCGAAAAGGTGCGTTGCCGCTTTGACTGCAGCACTCGTGCTTACTTTGTTCGCCTGATGAAGGGTCGTGTGTTTTTTCGACCCGAAACAATTGTTGCGAGTTTATTGCATTTTATGGTGTTTATTCAAAGTTTGTAAGTAATAATATGATTAAGTTGACAATCGTAAAGTTATGCAAAGTTCTGAATTTTACCATAGAATTTTTTGCCCGTGAATTTTATTATTATTATTTTTTTCTTTTTCAGACACGTAAATATTAAGTTGAATAATGTCGTAACAAAAGTGTTACAGGTGAGCCGTATATCAGGCCATTTTTTAAGTAAGACGTTTGTGACAAATTTGCCACGCAATGGCCTATTTTGTCCCCCCAGTGATGAAAGTTTGGTCCCAAAGCCAAAAAAACATTGAATTTCCCTGAAGAAGTGAAAATTGAATAATTAGAAGCTATTTATTAATTTATTGAAATTATTTTTTAAAAATGAAATTACAGTTACTGTATTAGAGTTTAAGGTTGCAAAGAAAGACACAAAAATATAAAATGAGAAAAAAGTTTACAAATTTGCTTTTCTTTTCTGGATTTTTTTTTTTTTTTTTTTTTTTTTTTTTAAACGTTATCTCTGTTTGAGAAAATAGGTAGTTCCGGTTCGCGGTATCAACGTTTTTTTCCATTTCATTTTTTTTTTTTTTTTTTTTTACTTTATCTTTCGTAGTCGATAAAGCTAAACCAATAGTAAACCATACTGTCAGCAGCAAAAGTATCCGAGCACTAGCAAAAATTCCAATATAAAAAAAATTACTCTTAATACTGTTTTGTTAAATAAATCCTTGTCGAATAATGTTCTTAGACTGACTAAAATCATGATTCGACAAGAATTTATTTAAGAGAAGAGATGCTACAAGGTGTTTTAGGAGACTCTTTACTCCATTTTCAAAAGCAAAAATATTTTTGTAGGTTTACTGTTTTTTAGAAAATATATTACACAAGCAATCACTACGTGAGGGATGCAATATTTTTATATATATTTGAAAAAATGAAAAAAGGGATATATATATATATATGGTTACATTGGTCTCTCAGTGTGGGCCTCAAACCGCGTGGTTATAAAGATTTTTCTTCCCCATACAGGAGAAAAAATTTGTCTGCGGTCCTGCTAAAGCAGAAGACCGCAGTTTAATTTATTAATAAGAGATACATCGAAAGTTGTACTTAAGACTGTTTTGAGGAAAGCTTAAAATGTTAAAAAAATAAAATAATATAAAATGAAAATAAATAAATAATAATATTTAGACAGATTACATTTCATTAACCATAGAAAAGTACTCAACAGATGTAGTGTTAAAATTTATATTTAATAAATGATTTTCATTTAAGATATAGATATGTTTTAACTTATTATAATTATCTGGATTTAATAATATTGGTTTTAAGTTTTGCCTTATAGTTGTTTTACTAATAAATTTAAAATTGTTTTCAATTAATAAACAAAAAAAACCTTTGTTCCTATCTTTTTGTCGCGGAGTGTAGTCTTAAATTAGAAAAATTTTAGTCTTAAAACTTTTCTAAATTAGTCTTAAAACAAAAATTAGTCCAGGAATAGTGTTATTTTATAATACAGTAAAACCTCTCTAAGTTGGACACCTACGGTTCCAAGAAAAAGTGTCCAACTTATAGGGGTTAGACATAATGTTAATGGATACATTCCGTTCCGAGAAAAAGCGTCCAACTTAGAGGGGTGTCCAACTTCAGAGGTTTCACTGTAATAATAAATGATAAGCACAATCTAAATAACGTTATTTTATGAAAAATCAAAGAAAAAACCCTTTGTTCCTATCTTTTTGTCGCGGGGTGTATAATGAAAAGGGTTGCCTAATTTGTTACATTTACAAAGTGCATTTGGAAGTTTATTGATTTAAAAAAAAAAAAGTAGGGAAACTACCATGCCCTGAGATAGATAAAATATAAAGATATTTTATTTGGGCATATAAAACTGGGATTAGCCGTTTTGAGAACTGCGTACGTATCTCTACTTTTATGCAGGGCTGCCAACTCTCCCGTTTTATAATCCTATCTCCCGTTTTTACGTTTTAATGTGTATTTCTCCCGTTTTCCTAATATTTTCGAAAAATCGAACAAAAACGCTAATTTTTGACAATTCGTAGGTGGCATCTTTTCGGATTTACGAAGGCCTTCCAATTCACAATCTTTCTTCATCCACAACATAAATGTCGATATTAATTTGAAACTTACTTTGTGATATTTTAGAATTTCTAAAGAAACAGAATCCTTCAATATTTCTCGCTTACGTAATTATTTTAAACTGCCCTTCCCCCCCCCCCCCATATTTTCTTATCTCCAACTAGTGATCGGTGATCAAATGCTCTTTGGAACATTTTGTTTCTCATTCTTTCTCCATCTACAAGCCACAACAAAAATGTCACTATTAATTTTAAATTTGCTTTATTAGGTTCCAGAGCCTATAAAGAAGTAGAAATGTTTAACAGTTTACACTCGTGTAATTATCGTTTGACTCCCTCCCCCCCCCCCCCCCCCAAAAAAAAAAAAAAAAAAAAAAAAAAAAAAATTCCTTTCTTTAATTAGCTTTCTCATTCTACAACAAAAGAATCAAACATTTTCCCCTAGGTTTTAAAAAATGTAGGGTACTGCTAGTAAAAAAAAAAAAAAGCACTTTTTAGATTCTTGAGGGCAGATTTGAATTTTTAAGGACACATTTGACATTTAAAATCCAAACACTTAATTTAAAAATTTAGTTATAAATATGCATACAAAAAGAAAAAGTCTGTTTTAAAACTTTTCTTTACCTTTACTTGTTGTTAATGTGCTGAAGCTGATTGTCACACACAATAGTTTTATTTATATTTACAGCATTTATCTTCAGTTTGTAGGTTATTTTCTACAAAGGCAGTAATGGGGGAAAAAAAATTAAAGCAAGGTGTTTTTTTTTCTTCTTTTCTTTCTTTTCCAAACACAGATCAGGCGAGGTGCAGCACCCTCCTTAAATTATCTGGGGAAAACTCTGGATCATTGTTCAAAAAAACTTGTTTAGATTTTAGAACCAACTGAAGCGATATAGGGGTTCAAAATTCTTTACATATGTAGTTATTTTTAGACTTTGTTAATGAAGTTGTTAACTATTTGTTTTTCCCCAATAATAAAAATCATGAAACAAAAGTTATATTAGGTCTTTTTAGTTAAAAAAGTATCATGTATTGAATAAAATAATTTTGTTTTGTTTTTTCTCCACGAAACCGTAAATCTCCTTTTTTCTCCCTTGAAATTATGTAAAATCTCCTGTTTTTTCCCCCACCAAGGTTGGCAGCTCTGCATATACACTCCTGCTCAAAAGTTTTGCAATATTTACAAACGATCAATTTTTTTTTCCCCCCCAATTTAAAAACTTCTCGATGAAATGTTTTCAAACATTGGGTATTTAAAGAACTGGGTCTTCCTCATGTTTTTCAGTGAATATTGATTTAAGACTTCATTTAGGGGGCCAGTAACAAATTGAGTAAAATCAATAATGTTTGAGATCACCCTGTATCGTTAAGTGAACGCAATGAACTGTAACTTTAGTATATGTTAATACAGACCCGGTTCAAATTGTAGATGAATTTGTGTGTCGATAGCTGAGATATAAGCATTTATTTTAAAACTCAAAAATAAAACGTGTTTTTTATTTAGCTGAATTTTATCATGTTAAGTTTTGCATGAAATATTGTCGAAATTTTCTCGGTAATAAACAATATCAAAATTGTGTTTTTTTTTTTGTTGTTGTTGTTGTTGTTGTTGTTTTTGTTGTTGTTTGTTTGTTTTCCTGTCAAGACAATGTTGTCTAGACAGGATATATACTAAATATCAACAAGAAAAACGGATATATTAAATGCTATCTAGATAACTTTATCCTGCTTCTATTGACAAATCCAAATGCTATAATGTATTATTTATGTTTCTAAATATCATAAATGTAGAATCTTGGCTGGGTGTCTAGAGGTGGGGCAATGATGAGTAGAATTCAATTAGACAGCACTTTATTTGAAGTATGGACGAAACATTCATAACATAAAATACACAAAAAGAGTAATATAATACTAGCAGAATTTCCATCAATAACCATTTGCTGGTTTCGAGGCTTAACACATAGAACAAGCTCTCTTCATCAGAATTACTGTAACAAAACATTTAAGCACCTACTCATAATTCACAATAGTACCTACGCGCACTATTTTAAAATATGTTAGATTGAGGTATTGAGCCCTCCATGGCTCTACACACTTATTAAGAGCACATCAAGCTCTAAATAGGAGTAAATGACCACTTTAGCCTTCGCGCTGACGGTCTCAACAGCTTTCCAGTGCAGCCAGATCTCAACTATCTTCCGTTTGTCCTCTCGTCGAAAGATGAGCATCGGAGGCAGCGCCATCTGTTGTCTGTATGAGGAACTTCCCACAACGCTCTGCCATTCTGATGTGCGGTGACCTCACCGTCGAACTAGCCTGGGGTACTAAAGGATATCTGCAAAATACAATTAAAAGAAAAAAAAACAAAAAAGAGAAACAGACATTAAAAAAATTATGTACATTAAAAGCACAAATATCAGTCTTTTTTTTTTTAAAGTTCTGGGATTTTTGACTAGTCCGTAACCCACAATTTCATGTTGTCTGCAGAAGTACTAGTGTGAATAGGTCCTTCGTGATCACCTATCTTCTCGACTTCATATCTGTCTTTGGTCTTTACTCGCACAACTTTATAAGGACCTAAGAATTTTGGTCTTAGTTTCATGCCAGTTCCAAACTGAGTTCGCTGGATGGCAACTAGATCATTAATTTTATACACATGGGCTTTCTTTCTTTTCTTGTTGTAACATCGGCGATTTTCTTCTTGAATCTTAAGAATGTTTTTTCTTGCTTCTTCACGAATTGTATTAAGGTTATCAAGCATGGGATTTATCCTTTCCTCTTCGAGGAGTTCAAGTATTCTCTTATCTTCTTTCTTTCTCATTGTTACTCCAGTGAGTA
The DNA here is from genome assembly GCA_963930645.1 of Salticus scenicus. Taxonomy (NCBI): domain Eukaryota; kingdom Metazoa; phylum Arthropoda; class Arachnida; order Araneae; family Salticidae; genus Salticus; species Salticus scenicus. The sequence continues at coordinate 242,557,923 of OZ005649.1, forward strand.
ATTCAAAAGGAGTTCTTTTGGTACTTCTCGATACGGTGGAATTAATTGTTCTCTGGACAGCCTCAACAAACTTGTACCACTTGTTAGGGTCATTTATACATAACTTGGATAATACAGGAATGATTGTTCGATGAAGTCTCTCAATTTGAAACATTCCCTCTTGGGATTCCAGTTGTGATGGTGTCATGTTCGATTCCCTCTGATACACAGTAATCTGCAAATTCCTTCGATATGAACGCAGGTCCACGATCAGATATTATTCTTGCGGGGTTACCAAAAATAGCAGCTTGCTGTTTTAATTTTTGCAAGGCGTCTGCTGAAGAAGTTAATTTCACCGGATATAGCCACGAAAATTTACTAAATCCGTCGATGACAGTGAAAATGTGATTATAGTTTTTATTAGTGGTCGGTAATGGACCCACAAAATCGATGTGATAAGTAGACAATGGTATATCTCCTTTAGGGATAGGGTTCAAAAAACCTTCTCCTTTTCCCTGTTTCTTATTTACAAGTATACATTCTACACAACTTTTTATAACATTATCTACGCATTTTTTCATATTAGAAAAGTAATAGTCGCGTTTAACTAACTCTTCAGTTTTATTAGCCGAAAAATGTCCTAAGGCATGACATTTCTTTACGACCTCAATTTGCATGGTCTCTGGGACAATTAGTACATCCCTATCATTCAACACTTTATATAAAATATTATTTTTTAACACATATTCGTCATTTTGGTTCTGTTGTAGAAGAGATTTCATAGTGTTGATAAACTCATCATTTTCTTGAGCAGTAGCAATACGATGAGTGAGAGTATCAGTTGTTACAGTCATTAGAGGGTGTCTACTAAGCGCGTCAACATGCTGCATTTGTTTACCAGGACGATGTTCTACTTCGTAATCGAATTCTTTTTAAGGGCTTCTACTATCGCTAACACTTCTAACTCATAACGTCATAACTACAGTATTTTTCTTCTTGTACAGAGGTCTTTTTACTCATATAATGGATTGGATAGTACTGCCCATCGTCATCTTCTTGTAATAAGATTGCACCGAATCCTAATTTAGATGCATCTGTATGAACTTCTAACTTATAGCCTTGTTTAAAAAGGTGTAAGACAGGCGTATTAGATAAAATGTCTTTCAGCTTTTGAAAAGCCAGTTTTCGCTCTTGCTCGAATTTAAATGGAGTGGAAGCACGTAATAAGTCACTGAGTGGTTATGCTATGTTGGCATATGAACGAATAAATTTTCTAAAGTAACCCGTTAAACCTAAGAAACTCTGCACTTCCCTAGCATTACGGATTTCTGGGAAATTTTGGACTGCAAGAGTTTTTTCTACTGAGGGTTTAATCGTGCCATTCTCAATTATGTGACCTAAGAAATCGATCTTCCGTTTCAAAAACTGACATTTCTTTAAATTTAACTCTAGACCAAATTTTGATGCCGTTTATAACACACGTTTTAATTTATCTAACCCTTCATTCTCATCTTCAGATGGAATAATTATGTCATCTAAATAAATAATTACAGTACCATCTTTTAATAGGTCTTTAAATACATAATTTACATATCTTTGAAATACTAAGGGACTATTACATAATCCATAGGGAACTTTTAGAAACTCATACTGGGCACTATCGGTCACAAAAGCTGTATATTTCCTACTTTTTTTCTCTACATCAACTTGTAAAAACGCATTCTTTAAATCTAGTGTCGAAAAAACTTTACCCTCCCCTAATCTATCAAATAAATCCTCAATATTTGGCAACGGGTATTTATCTTTAATAATTTTCTTATTTAAAGCACGATAATCACAGCATAACCTTATTCCTCCATCTTTTTTCCTACACACCACTATTGGCGAAGCGTAATTTGACGTACTTTCTCTAATTATACCATCTTTTAACCACCTCTGATTGTTTATCCACCTCTGATTTCTCTACAAATGATAATCTGCGAGAGCGTAAACATACTGGTGTATCATCAGATAAAATAATGGACATTTTTAAATCAGTACTTCTTGTTTTAACTGGCTTATAACTTTTTATTAACTCGCTTAATCTCTCTTTTAACGATTTATCTAAAATATAACTGACATCGAATTTTTCTTCTGGAAAGTTGCACATATTTGAAAAAAAAGAATCTATCTCATTTTCCCTTTGATCGAATACAGGAAAAGAACACTCACTTGCTTCATCGAAATCGCTTCCCCCCGAACTCAGAAAAATTTTCCCCCCTATGTCGGTGGAATTCGAAACATCTGTTTCCTCCTTATTTTGTGGTTTCAGAATATGAAAGATATTACCAGGCAGAATTACGTCGCATGACAAATTGTTGCATAAAGCTCCGATTATGTTTACTGAATCATGATTAGGCAAAGATATTTTAAATTCAGTTAGAATTGCATCTTTCTTTTCATTAAAGCAGCTAACTAGAGTGGTTGAAGAAATAACATTTTTAGTCTGTGGAATACTATTTTTATTTACAACTAGAATCAAAGAACCTGTATCTTTTAACCCTTTAAGTGGAATATCATCCACTAAAATATCAACATATTCGAGCTCATTAACAATTAGCTTAATCGGACTTGTTTCGGATTGAACTACTGAATTCGTTGGAAGATTTTCACGGAATTCTTTTTTCTCTGAAATACGTTTAGGACACACTCTAGCGAAATGAAATGTTTTCCCTTTTGCACCACAAATGTAACACATTCTTTCATGCTTTTCGTGAGTTTGATTAGATACCGAATTACGTACTATGGGATCTTTATTATTATAATGTGTCTTTCTAAAAGGAGTTTTGTTTACAAACCGCTTATTCTCTGAAGTTTCGTTTCGCGTATTATTATTAGTTTCAATTAACGATTTCCCTCTAGAAGAGTAGAATAAATCACACTCCCGACCTAATTCGTTGGGTTTAAACCAATTTTGACCTTCTCGAACACTAATATGTTCCCTAGTTCTAGAATCCAACGTTTCATATAATTTATCAGAAACTATAAGATCACACAATTGCTTAACATCGTTAACCCCTCTCAATCTACAATAGTAATCAAAAGAAGCGCTTAGACGGGAAGCAAACTGGACATGAGATTCTGACGATTACGCAGCGCATTTTTAAAATTACTTAAACATTTACGTTGGTTGAAATTGTCTTAAAATTAATTCCTTAACTTTTTCATAATCGTTAATTTCTTCGGTGGTTACGTACGCAAGAACCTGATTACATTTATCTCCCAATAAATTAATCAATATTTCCGATTTGAATTTAGACGGTACATTTTTAGAAACGAATGCTTTTTCAAGGGCAGGCCCTGACTAACGGCAGGGCACACGGGGCAAATGCCCTGGGCCCCCCTTCTGGAAGGGGCCCCCTTACAGGCGTATGCAGAAATTCTGCAACCTAAAGAGCTCTTATGCCACTGCAAGGGGGCCCCCCAGAATAGGCTTGCCCCGGGGCTCCATGTAGTCTAAGTCGGGCCCTGTTCAAGGGATTGAAAAAATAAGTGCAAAGCTTCCGGTTTCTCAGGTACTGAAATGGTTAATGTTCGAATACTTCTAATTAAATTTTCTAATGATTGTGAAGTAGTTTCTGAATTTGATTGCTCAACATTATTACTAGAATTATTTGCTGCAGCCTGTAACTTTAAATTCTGTAACTCTATTTCTTTTTCTAACTGGGATAGTTTAATTCTTTCTATCTCAATTTTGGTTTGTTCTTCTAAAGATTTCAACTTTTGCTCTTCTACTAGCATTTTAATAACACCTCTAACAAATTCTAAATCATTTTTATAAATATCAGAACTCTCAATCAAAGTTTTGATTTCAACTACCCTAGCTTCTGCCGGAACAGTTAGGCCTAATTCTTAAGCAATTGTTCTTAAATCGGCTTTTCTAATACCTTGTAACACGTTTTGAGCCATTATAACTCTAAATAATTACTTATACCAGAAAATATTTCAATATTTCTACCAAATTAATATCATACTTAAATAGAAACAAAACAATATGAGAACATTTTTCTTAAAAATGATTCTATGCTTTTTGTTCTCAAATCAAAATTATCATGATTTTTAAATAAGAACATTCAGAACAATTTATTTTACTCAATAGAATATTTAGAACAGCTTATATATTTCTTAATTATTACACATATTTCATATAATATCACCATTATCATTGTTCTTTCTTTAATAATTGTTATCACTTTCGTTTTAAAATAATATTGTTATAATATTGTTAAAATAATATTGCAAATAATAATAAGCAAAATTATAAAAGATTACTCATAATCATATATTTCAATTATGTTATTACTTCTATTCATTCTTCTCAAGTGATATTTTTATTTTATTTTAAACATATAAATCGAAACCAGAACTGTTCTTAAAATTATTTCTCCATTAATTTCTAATTCAAAATAGTAACTCAAACTCTTTTTGCTCAATATATGTATTACTCATTATTGTTTATTATCAAACAGAATGATAAATATATATAAGTTACCTTTTATAACTTGTTGGTGTTGCCATAATATCCCGGTCGAGCCCCCACTTGTAGAATCTTGGCTGGGTGTCTAGAGGTGGGGCAATGATGAGTAGAATTCAATTGGACAGCACTTTATTTGAAGTATGGACGAAACATTCATAACATAAAATGCACAAAAAGAGTAATATAATACTAGCAGAATTTCCATCAATAAACGTTTGCTGGTTTCGAGGCTTAACACATAGAACAAGCTCTCTTCATCAGAATTACTGTAACAAAACATTTAAGCACCTACTCATAATTCACAATAGTACCTACGCGCACTATTTAAAAATATGTTAGATTGAGGTATTGAGCCCTCCATGGCTCTACACACTTATTAAAAGCACATCAAGCTCTAATTAGGAGTAAATGACCACTTCAGCCTTCGCGCTGACGGTCTCAACAGCTTTCCACTGCAGCCAGATCTCAACTATCTTCCGTTTGTCCTCTCGTCGAAAGATGAGCATCGGAAGCAGCGCCATCTGTTGTCTGTATCAGGAACTTCCCACATAAATATAAGGTTAACTAAAATATATAATTTTCTGCCTTAAATTCTGAGCTTATTTTTAATTTTTTTTCGGAACAGTAAATGCAAATAAAAAATACTTTTTTATCGATCTGAAAAATAGATCATGCATATGAAATTTTATTTAAAACGTCACGTAATTTGTAACTACTAGAATATTGTGTCTTTTGGTTTCTACACTATCTACCAATAAGTATTTGGGCACTTTCGAATTTATAGATGTTTTGTCAAATATTCAGAAATATTTTAGGAATCATCTTGAAACTTTGGGAGTATAAAGAACATGTTATACTTCATATATTTAGCAAAATTTTTGTCAGAAAGAGGAAAAGGGGGGGTGGGGGACCAGTAAAAAATAAACAAATATCAAAATGTTTTGGATCACCCTGTGGAAAGTAATGCTTGAAATGCGCTTTGGCTGTAGAATGTGATTATGTGGATTCTTCTAATTATCTGAATAAATTTTTATGAGACTACCACTTATATTCATGGCGATATAACGGTTCTTAATATATATATATATATATATATATATATATATATATATATACAAATACAAATAAAATTACCACTTTTTTATTTATAACACGTAGGGTATTAAATCCAGTGCAAAGCCATTTTTAGGAAACTTGGCATACTATTGTACATTAGACACAGCATACTGCAATTAGAATGCAAAACTGTTAACTAAATGCCGAAAGAAAGTCAATTTTTTGCCAATATCAAAAGAAATAGGGTTTTTTTTTTTTTTTCTAACTTTTCTTTTCGTTAAAAAATGAAAAAATCCATAACTTTGTTTTAAATTATCACAGATCTATGGTTCAATTATTCGTTTTAAAGGAATTGACGAGATCTTTCGAAAAAATACCCATATTGCAAATTTACAACCCCAGGGGGTACTTTTCCCCTTCCTCCAGAGGGGGAAGCGACACTTCCCCACGCATAAACTTTTTTCCTAGTTTATTATTACTATTATCAATAATTCATATTAATTTTGAAATCACACATTAAAAAACTCTCATTATGTACATTTATACGAAATTTTGTCCTATACTGCAATGTTAAAAATTTACAAAAAAAAAAAAAAAATGGGATCACAGCGCCACCTGTTGAGTCGAATGATCCCCAAATTTAATCAGCACCAGTTTATGTCAGGGTCCAACTAAATACCAAGTTTGGTTAAATTTCGTTCATTGGTTCGTAAGATACAGCGGCCACAAAATTTGTGATACACACGGACACACAGACAGGCTGACATTTTCTAAAACCAGTCGGATCGTGTTCAGGACATCCCAAAAAGTGTAAATCCATCGAAAACTGGAGTTCGAAAGTTTTCACGAATCCAATACTTTCTTTATATATACATATAAAAGAAAGTAAAAAATAAGACCTGATTTTTATTTTCTTCTATATGTATAAATAGAGAAAGTATTGGATTCGTGAAAATTTACCCGTTCGAAACTCCGATGGATTTACACGTTTTGGGATGTCCTGAACACGATTTGACTGTTTTTAGAAAATGTCTGTCAGTCAGTCAGTCTCTGTGTGTGTATCACAAATTTTGTGGACGCTGTATCTCCCGCACCAATGAACGAAATTTAACCAAACTTGGTATTTAGTTGAACCCTGGCATAAACTGGTGCTGATTAGATTTGTGGAACAATTGCTCAACAGGTGGCGCTGTTATCGCACTTTTTCTAAATTTTTAACATAGCAGTATAAGACAAAATTTCGTTTAAATGTACATAATGAGAGTTATTTTAATCGTGTTATTGTAAAATTGATATGAATTATTGATAATAGTAGTAGTTAACTAGGAAAAAAAATGTTGTGCATGTGGGAGCATCGCTTGCCCCCCTGGGGGAGTAAATTTTGAATATGGGTATCTTTCGAAAGATCTCGTCAATACCTTTAAAACGAATAGTTGAACTATAGATCTGGGATAACTTAAAACAAAGTTATAGATTTTTTAATTTAACTAGGAAAATTTTTTGTGCATGTGGGAGCATCGCTTGCCCCCCTGGGGGAGTAAATTTTGAATATGGGTATCTTTCGAAAGATCTCGTCAATACCTTTAAAACGAATAGTTGAACTATAGATCTGGGATAACTTAAAACAAAGTTATAGATTTTTTAATTTAACTAGGAAAATTTTTTGTGCATGTGGGAGCATCGCTTCCCCCCCCCCTCCTGGGGGCGAAGTACCCCTCCCCCCGGGGGGAGTAATTTTTCAATATGGGTATCTTTCGAAAGATCTCGTCAATACCTTTAAAACGAATGGTTGAACAAAAGATCTGGGACAATTTAAAACAAAGTTATAGATTTTTTTTTATGTTTTAACGAAAAAAACTTAAAAAAAAATCGTATTTCTTCTGATAATTGCAAAATATTGATTTTCGTTCGGCATTTAGTGATAATATAATTCTGTCAGATTAAAATGATCTGCATTTATAATGGAAAATAGTTTGATAATTTAATAGATAATTAGTACTGAATAAATTTTATAAAATTATATAGAAGAAAGTCATGTGGTGGCCACATCATACTAGTTGGAAAATACACTTAAATATTTAAACTTCTTACAAGTTTTACTAGAAAATTCCGTTTGGTTGTAAATGCAAATTAAGTCATACATTAAATTATGTGACATGGCTTTTACAATATTTTATTTAAAGTCTGATCAAGTCTTATTTATCCTGAGAATATGCATACTTTTATTTAGAAAAAGTGTAGTGATTTATTAATCGCTCTTGTATTTATTTTTTCTTTTATAATTTTCTCAAGTTTTGCCTACGCTGAATTTTATTCAACTCAGTCTTAGTAAGTGAAAGTTAAGATAAATTGTATATATATATATATATATTTTTTTTTTTTTTCCCTCCATAGATCTCTACTGTTACCTTTCCATTTGAAAAATGTCTCAAGTTATTCGACCTGTAAGTAAATATTTCATTATTATTTTTTTTTCCCTTGTTGCATAGGTTCTATATTTATTTTTCCTAAAAATTAAACTCTTATCAGTTGAGGAGGGAATACTTATTTGGATACTTTAATGATTTTTGTTTTTAATTAAATGCAATCTCAGTACACTTATAAATTTAAGTAAAAATAAAAGACCAATACAAAATATCACCAAGATTAACTGGAAAAGAAATTTTAAGTCTCCAAAACTTAGTGTCCGTGGCAGTGGCGGCTCGTGGAACGAAAATAGGTGAAGAGGCACTTCACCTAATATTTTATAATGTATTCATTTATAAAGTATTTTTTGCCCCTCCCCCCTTCCCGCCCCTCCTAATAACTGTACACTTTCGAAAATATATCGAAAATATCCATTCGATTTGCAGGCCTCTAAAACCTGTTTGTACCAATTTTGAACGCCTAACTGCATTTCTGTTTGTTTTTGCCCCATGACCCCCCCTTCCCGCCCCTCCTAATAATTTTACAAAATCGAAAATATCCGAAATCGATTTGTAAATATCGAAAACCTCTATGTACCAATTTTGAACGATCTAACTCTATATTTATTTTTCCCCTCCCCTCCCCTCCCCCCCCCTTTCCCGCCTCTCCTAATTACACTTTTGAAAATATCCCCATTCGACTTGCAGGCCTTTAAAACCTATCTGTACCAATATTGAACGGCCCAACTGTATTTCTATTTGTTTTTGACCCATAGCCTTTTTAAAAAAATTATTTTCTGAATTTTTTATATTTTATTTTGACGCTGCAAAATACGAATTTTCAATATGTGAATTTTTTTCACTTTGCAATTTCAAAATAAAATATTTAAAAAAAAAAAAAAAAAAAAAAATACATTTTTAAAAAAGGTCCGTCAATTTAACAGATGGGAATTTTCTGAATGTGAAAACAGAATTTAAAAATATGTATTATTTAATAAGTTATTTGTAAAGAAAATTTCCCCATAGAATAACATTGGCTCGGGCTTCCGGCGACGGTAAGTGAAGAGGGCCGTTAAGGCAAAAGATTTGTAAAGGATATGAATGCCCTGATTTGTACAAATGTTAAATTTAATGAATAATTAAAAATTCTAGGTAACAATTGTTGAAAAATTAAATGTGAAACATATGCTAAAGCCATGTTTAACCTGGAGATCGACATGCTTTGATTATAAAATTGTTCTTTTACAGACAGAAAAAAGATCTGAAACGTATTGATATCGTTCTTGATAATATACATTCTACATACGTTTACTAAAAGTTGTGCTGAGATTTGAAAAAAGTGCCCAGATGATTTTTTTTAATATTATTTAATTTACAAATCACTTATTAAGCTCATTAAATGCAATATTCACTAAAGGAATCTATACTAAAGAATACATGACTAAATTTTCTTGAATTTTTGTACAATGTTTCAAAAGTTGTTCTTCAACTGTTGAAGGCCTGTGTATTTATAAGATTTAAAAAATTAAAATTCTTTTTCAATGTTTTTTCATTAAAAATATTTCATTTTTTGTATGGAAGCTGAGAAATAGGAAAGGAAGGGGAATTTACGTAGAAAAATTCGAGTGCAAACGAACGTATCATATTGTAAAAGACACTGTTATTTATTTTCTTATCGGAGTCATAACCAAGACCGTGGTATTTAAAATGCATCAGACCTGCTGTGATTTCATTCAAATATAGAGAAGAGAAGAGAATGTATTTTTACGTTGTATCAGTAAAAATCTTTCAGTACTTGCGCGTCCTCAGTGATTACTCGTTTTCGGCGAAGAATCGTTTGTTTGTTTATGACTGACATTCGTGAACAAACAGCATGCTTACAACATCCATTTAGGTAAAAAGCTATCAGGTAAATGCATGCGTTATCATTCGAGTATTCGAGAAGGTTTCGCAAAAATGACATGAGTAGACTTACAGATATACATGATAAACTTACAGATATGCATCTAAACTTACCAATATATCAACTGGCAAAATAAAACTTTAGCAAGTCTTAATGAAGAACTATGCAAGCCTAGACAAATTCAGTCAAAAAAATTTCAGAACCAAATTTTCAAAACTAGGTATTGTTTATACACTGATCAAAACAGTTAAAGAATATTGAGGTTATGGGTGGATCTTGAGGCTGAGCAATTGTTTAGGTGATTGATATATAATCGACAGACGTGGTAGTCTATATGAGAGGGGAAAAAAATACACATGTTTAGCAGAAAATAATGCATTTTATTGAGCATTTGGGTACAAAAGGAAAAAAACACAATTTGTGCATGTGAGAAAAAAACAATAAGAAAAGGTTTTTCTTTGAAAGAAAATGTTTTTAATAGGGAGTATAATTTCCCCGGACTACCAACAACGCTGAACACCTTTCAGACATGGAGTCAATGAGGCTATTAATGAGGAGCTAGGGTATTCTGTCCCACTCCTCCAAAAGAGCTATTTCCATTTCTCTTAGAGTATGTGGGGGTAGTAGGCAGCCAGCAACTCGTCTCCCCAGATTGTCCCAAACATGTTCTGTTCGGTTCATGTCCGGAGAATACACTGGCCATTTCATTCGTACGACTCCTTCCCCGAAAAGGAAGTCATCTACCAAGCGTGCACGATGTGGCCTGCAGTTGTCGTCCATTAGCATGAAGTTATCTTCAATTGCTGTAGCGTAAGGGACTACAAAAGGTCTGAGAATCTCATCCCTATATCGATGACCGGTCAGAGCTCCATTCGGAATGATGTGGAGATCGGTGCGCCCATCAATGGAGATACCAGCATAGACCATCACTCCCCCCCCCCCCTCCCCCGCCAAACCTGACATTTTCCAGCACGAACGCAGGGGTGTTTCTAGTGCCACATTCCCTCCAGATGAAAGTACGCCTATTATCAGGATGAACAGAAAAGCGGGACTCGTCAGAGAAAGGAATACTGCATCATTCGTTTCTCGTCCAGTTGACATGCTCTGTTGTCCACTACATGTGGGCCCTACAATACCTTGCTATTAACCTAACACATACCATTGGTCGGCGAGCATATAGACCTGCAGCATGGAGTCGGTTTCGGACAGTTTGAGTTGAAACTCTTGTCCCAGTCCAGTAGCCGAATAAAGTTGTTGAAGAAGAGTGGCATTGATATTTAGGTGTCTCCGAGCCGTCAGCGTTAAATATCGATCTTCATTGGGCGTTGTTGCAAATCTACGACCTTGCCTTGATCTTCATCTTGCATTTCCAATCTCTATGAAACGTTTCCAGATCCTTGATATCGCACTTTGTGCGACTCCAAAGGCTTCTGCTACTTCGACTTGTGTTTGGCCCTCTTCTAACCGACTAACAACTCTCCAAGCTTCTGATTCAGTTAAAATTCTTCGTTGGGACATCGTACTCATCAAAACAAAGCAGTTACGGAACGTCGATCATTCTTTTCTATTTTATCTTTTATTAAGTTGAAGGCCAAATTTCATTCGCTGCCACTAAAGCGTCGTTTTTGACGTCCAACTAAAAATTTGCATAGTCCAAAGTTTGAAAATGGGAAAAATTTGCATTTTTGACTGTCTTCTTCCATTTTCTGCAAAACAAAATTCTCTTATACCGTTGTTTTATATAAAACTTAGAATATCCTTTAATTGTTTTGAGCAGTGTAGATATGGTGTTTCACAATCCACGGCTTTGCTGATACTGGTCGATGATAATTTGCATCTTTTGTTTTGGAAAGAGTGTAGTTATTTCAAAAAGACGATTATCTTAACTAAGTATAATTTCGTGAGTGATTACTGCAGAAAACTTTGGTTGATTAATTTCCCAGCTTATGTCTTTTCTACCGGTGAAGCTATCTCATGAAGATGTTTTCAGCACATACAATTCGCATCTGAGAGCATCTTACAACCCGAAAAACTTCATGCATAACATACTTTTAAAGTCACTTTATCAAATGATGACTGCATGATTGAATGCACTTGTCTGACAGCTTTGTATGTAATCTAAAACACACAGCATCCTCCCCAATGTTATGCGTTCGTTTCTTCCCATTCTTTACTATGGGAAATCGTCTTCATTTCCTATTTTCTACGTCTCCACTAAATTTGAACAATATAATCTGTATAACCCTGTATTACTTATGGTTCAATTTTCCGTGCTAAATGAATAATAACATATGTATATAATTTGTTCATTTTTAGCGTATCCCTTATCAGGGTCCAATCTATGAAGGCATTCATGAAGGAAAACAAATAAAAATAATTGGAAATGTTCCATATGGATCCCCTGACAGGTAATAATTTGTTGTCATTATCTTGCAAAATACTTTATTACTGTTAGGGGTAACTTTCTGTAAATTAAAATATAAGTAAAATCAAGAACAATAAATAGAACTAAGCAAATTTCTTAAATTTCTATTATATATATATATATATTAAATTCAATATAAATGACAAGAATTAATTTGTATAGAAAAGGCGCTCAAAGCAGCACAAAATTCTATACAAAAACAATATATTTAAATAAAGATAAATGATGACATGAAAGTGAAATGTAACAAACAACAAGAAAACTTATCAAACAATGTTAATAAACAAGAAAATTAGTTAAAGTTAAACACTATTTAAGCCAGAAAATTAAATTATGCTGTGCCAATCTCTTCAGCAGGTGGGAACACAGCTATTAAAATCTATGTAGTACTAGCAGGTTTCAAAAGATATGTAGGCTAGCATACTCCAAATGTAATTCAAACTGAAATCAAATTGAATAGTATTGAAAAACTTAAAATAGTAAAACAGTATTTCTATTTCTTGAAAATTAAATATTGAGTTTTGAAAACCAAAAAATATTTCTATTTATTAAAATTAAATATTTAAAATCATAAGTTACAGCCAACAAAAAACGAAAAAGCTGTAAAGAATAAAGCTTATATATATAGATTTTTATATGAAAATGCTAGGCGCACATACCCCCACCCGTGGACGTATGTGCGGGTAATCTAATAATTTTCATTTGACTTTCTGTCTGTCTTTGTACCTTCTGTACGTCTGTAATAATGAACTTTTGTTTATATATACTGTAAAATCTTTTAAAAGTTCAGCAGTTTTGTTAAAGAAGATTCTATTGCTTCGCTATATAAAACCTCTGCAAAACACATATTAAAATCTTTTTCATAGAAAGGCATGCATTTTTTTTTTTTTTTTTTTTTTTTTTTTTTTTTCCATATTGTCGGGCCTGATTTTATCGTTTTTTGTCTGGGCCGTACACTGGCAAAAAATAAACGGGCCAGGCCCGGGCCGAATTTTTCAATATCATACCGGGCCGGGCCGGGTAAGCAAAGCTTCCGTACGGGCCCCGACCCGTGCAGACCTCTAACACCAAGTTGGTCATTTTTGCTTTCATTCAGGCTTTTAATATCAACAAATTGGACAGAAAATCTCTAAATAACTTCTCTTTTTATTTTCGAATGTGTAGTCAAATTTTATAAGTCAAATTTGAGATAAACATAAACATTCGGAGCATTAACTATGTGACATTAATTCCTGTAATTTGACGAGACTTCCTTTTTTACAGAGCATGTTTAGAATAAATTGTTAAACAATAATGATATAAAGTCGAGTAGGTGGGGGAAGCAAGTAGCATAAAACATTTAAAAATTTTCAAAAAATTTAAAATTTTTAAATTTATATTTTTAAATTTAAATAGTTTTCGAGAAGTTGTAATGCACTTAATATGCTTAAATTGCAATGCATATATGTGCAAATGTTTATAAATTTACTATAGTAATTAAATACATATATATGTGTGTGTGTGTTGTGCAAACCATCCATATAAAGGGCTATATTTAGTGTAAATAAATATTAATGAATGATCGGGACATAAACCTTTTCTATGCAGGTTCACTGTAGATCTTATGACTGGACTTGACTCTGAATGTGACCATCCTCTTCACTTAAGTGTTAGATTCCATATCAACACTGTCGTAAGAAACGTTTACCAGTGCAATTCTTGGGGTAAAGAAGAAAGAAGTGGTCCATTTCCTTTTGGTGTTGGGAGGACTTTTACGATGATCATTCTAGTGGAACGATCTGCGTATAAAGTAAGGACACTTTCTTTTATTTTTCAGTGGAAGATTTATATTTTTCTAGCGTGTTAATAGTTTAAAAATTTTTATTACTATAAATATAGATATATCTTTTCAAGAACGAGATATTTGTTTTTAGCCTAACGTTACTTTTGAGAGTGAAAACTAATTGGAGAAATTTAATTTGAGCAAAAATCGAATAAATAGTTTTATTTATGCTGAACAAATTAAATATTATTATTTTTTTAATCAACCAGTCACTTCATTAACACACCAATCACATGTGAAAAATGCCTATCTGGTTATCAGCCGTGCGTTAAGCGGAGGTGCCCGGGTTCGATTCCCGGCTCTGATATTTTTCACATAGTTGGTATATAAAAAAAAATATCAACCGTTACACTCCAATTTACTTAAAATGAATATTCACGGTTGATGAATTCATGAATAAAAAATTTCTAATTTGTGAAATTTATTTTAAATGCGTGTTATTTTCCGATTTATAAGATGGTATTAATTAATTGATATTAATTAATTTGTAATGAATTTTGAACATAATTTAAAGATCGAATAATTGGTTTATAGTTTTTTTGTTATTATGTTTTGTTCTGTAGAAATTGAAACTGTTAATTAATAATAATAAATACAAAATTGTTATTAAGATTATTTTACTAATTAAAATATTTAGTAAATGAGTATTAAGCAATTAGGGGAAGATACTATACAATTAATGCATTCAAATTTTATTAATTTATTTGGAATTAAAAATCAATACAGTATTTGAATATGTGTTTAAGGATTTTACTGAGCGCCCTCAATTATTATTATTATTTATTTTTTTTATTTATTTATTTATTTTTTTTGAAAGGGTGTTAAAATACAAATATAAGTATAGTCCTGTCGTACTAAATTAAATTCTGTCATAGACAGAAATTCATACATAGTTTTTTTTTTTTTTTTTTTGTCGCCAGAAGCAAATTATTTTGTTGTTTAACTAAAGAGACCTGTTAATTCAACTAATATTTGTTTAAGTTTAAATAAACAAAGTTATTTTTGTTTTCATTTTGTGCAGGGGACTTTTTTTTAAATTCTGGTGAATGTAAAAACAATTCTGCCCATTTTCTTAAAAATCTACTCAATGTTGAGAGCAGACAGTGTATGAAGACAAAGACAGTAGATAATGTTGGTGAATTTATTTATTTTATTTATTATTATTATTATTATTATTTATTTATTTTTGAGATATTTGAAATTCGAAAAATATCACAAAACCGATATGGTGTCTATTTGTACTTTAGTCGTTAGTGTGATAGATAGTTATTAGTTTGTTGGGTCTGTATAGACATGTGGACATTAATCTCGTGAACGAATAACATATAGGTTTGCGAAATCTACATTTAATTTTTTTTTCTCCACTTCTTTTGTATTTAAGGATTTTTGATATGCTGAATTCAGAAATGCTTCTCTTTTTTCGTATCACGTAAGGGTTTTTCAGAAAGTAAAGATGAAGGTATGAAGAATTCACACAGAAACTATAACAAAATCGTAACTCTTTATGTATAAAATAAGCTATATTATTTACACATTATCTTTTAAATGTCTCTGCTTCTTTACATCGAAACACCTCTTCTCTTGTGCACGGCTAGAGGACACTCTCTATGCAGTATTCAACAATAATCTGCTAATATGTTAACTTTACATCTTCGTCCCTAATACCTTCTTGTCCTTTCCATTTATTTGATGCCTTGATAAAATCGCTTTCCTTGTCTTCTGTACTTTTTACACTGCTTTCTTTTAGATGATTACTTTAGAAATCGACCTATTGGAATCACTTAGTTTATCTGTCTCGGGTGTGCAGTGTTGCCAGATTGGGGACTTTTTTAATTCAACTCTCTCCAATAATTTTTAGAAGTGCTATTTGATATAAATAATAGACGATTAATCTTCAAAGTAAATAGGTAAACCGTTACAATTAAAATTTATTGGTGGAAATTTAATAATAAAAAAAAATTCTCCAATCTGGCAACACTGCAGGTGTGTTCGGGATAAATTTGACATTTTTGGATGATAGTAAAAAAACAGGAAATATCGTCTTGAAAACACATTTTACGGAACACATGAAAATCATTCAGTATGAGGAGAACACGATAAAGTAGAATCACTCAAAAAACTCACTCTTAGTAACCACAAATACCTCAAGGCGGCTACTGAATCTGGAGCATTTGAAGAGCTTGTTTCCAGGCGTTAAGTCAAAAATTTGAAAAATTGACTTTTCGACGAAAAAGGTCGCAGCACACGTCTAAGAATATATTTTCAATAAGTAGAAGTTCCGAACGAAGTTTAGTCATAATAAAAACAGATAGAGAAATCCGTGTTTTTTTCCAAAAAGAATTAAGTCACAAGTAAGTTTTGCGCCAAAAAGGAATAAGTCAAGTTTAACCAATTGTAGCGTGCCTTGAGATCACGTGGTTTGTCTGGATTTGGGCGAAAAGTCAAAAGTAAGGAAAAAAATGTTGTTGTAGATTGTCACATTGAGAAAGTTTTTTTTTTTTTTTTTTTTTTTTCCGTAGAAAAATATAAAGATGAATGCATTTATAATCTTTATTATAATGTGTTTGTAAATATTTTAATCTTGGTTTTGGAATCCCGAAAAAAAGACATCTGTTCCTTCTGTATTAGGAAAAAAACATAAATGAATTCAGAAAAATGTACAGAAAAAGGAAAAGACCCTGTTAACCAAACTTTTGATTCATAAGCATCGGAGCAAAAAAATTTATTCACTTTTAGGGGAAAAGCTTATAGGAGAAGATGAAATTACAATATGTTTTGACCTGATGCAAAATCAGGAATTACCACACAAATAAAAATTATACCATGTTAGGAATGTTTTAGCAGTGGCTGCTCAAAAGGACCTCACCTTCACATACTATTTACCAGTGCGTGGTCACTCTTACTTACCAGCAGATAGAAGATTCGGACGAGTGGAGACTAGTTTAAAGAAAGTGGATACAATGTTACTTTCTAATAATTATTTTGAACATTTCTCTAAGGTTGGAAATCTTTTCGAGTATAAGAAGCACTGGAATATTTTAGACTGGAAAAATTTTGCACATAGTTGTCTGAAAAGCAAACAAGGTTTCTTGATTTCAGAGGCAAAAGTACTGGAAATTAAGAAGCGAGATGTGGGAATCAAGACAACGTACTGTGATTCGTTTTGCCGCCAAAACATCCTGAAACGAGGGACAAAAAGTCTCCCGTGCGCCCCTTATGAAATAAAAACAAAAAACAATATGAAACAAGCAAAGAAAAACAGATGCTTTTAAATTACTTAACGCTTTTGGAATTGCACGAATGTTTTTATTTTTATGAATAATCTGTCAATGATACTGCTAACGCTAACACAAGGGAAAATAATGATAAAGATGGTGAAATAGAATTTATAAATGAAGATTTGTAGCAACTAACTATCTTCAAAAATTGTATAGCTAAAATGTATGCTGTATTTACATGAAAAAAAAATACTTGGATTACTTTCAAATGGAAGTAAGTCATTTCATTTCGTTATTTGTTTGTGCCAAAAGGGCGTAAGTCATAGTTTTGTTCCAAAAGGAGTTAAGTCATTTCTTTCTTCTTTTATTTCTAAATACTTATACTGTCAGGATTTTTTTAAACATGCAATTTAGTGTTAATATCATCCATAGCATTACTGAGAAAAATTATCTTTTCCTTAAATTCAATAATAAATCGTACATAACAAAACCGCGTTTTCTCAAGAACTGAAAAAAATGACTTAACGCCATTTGGAAACAAGCTCTTCATTTAACCTCAAGATGTCTCTAGGGAGAATTGCAAATGCCGCCTTAATCCTGTTAGTAAGCTGGGTCGTTGTTGCAGGCAGTACAGTTGGTGTGTTTCTCAACCACGCCACACACATAATAATCCATAGGATTGCAATCAGGGGAGTTGGAGGGGTCAAATGTCGATACCAATGAAGTCGTTTGTCTTTCTGAGGAGGTTGTCTTGTGCCTTTTCAGTCAAGAGTTGGCATTTATGCCTCTTGTAGAAGGTATAACGAAGGTCCTCGTTCAAAGCCAGCTTCATGGTTGATAGAGCGACACCCATTACTTGCGCTAGAGCTCAGTTTTCCTTCCCTGGATCTTTCTGCAATCTCTTGCAATTGACACATGGATTTCGGTGCGCGACGGTAATAAAATCGTCTTATGTAAGCTTTTCTAGTAGCCGCGGCTTCGCAGACACCGTTGCACTTCTGCATTTCACTTCGTATCGCTTTAACTGTGTTCAAGGAGCACTGCGCAACTCTGTTAATTGCAGAAATTGGTTGGCCAGCGCGAATCAATATGATGCAAGCAATCCTTTTCCAATATTCTGGTGGCTTCTCCCCGTCCTTTGCAGTTCATTTTCACTTCAAAGCTGTATCGGGATCCAAATAGGAGAAATGTGTGAGAATGCTGGCAATACCTTCAGGTAACTTATATACACGCAATAAAACCAGTTGTCAAGTTTATTTTGAACACCCTGTATGCGTGCGTATATCTATACATATATACAGTAGAGTCTTGCGTATACGAGGAAATGTGGACCCAGAGTACCTCGGATAATCGAAATCTCGGATAACACGGACTCTGTCGTAAATCAGAATGGAAACATACTGCAAAATTTAAGATGGATGAAAGTGTAGTTAATGAAATAAAATAATATATATGAAAGGATAAAGAGGTAAGATCTTAAATTATTATTTTAAATTAATAGTGAGTAATAACTTAAAGAAAATCCCATTAGAAAGTCTTAACTTGAAACTAATTCTAAAGTTTCCCCTGTAAAGTAAGTTTTATTACAATTCACGATCATAACGGGAAAGTCATAAAAGTGAACGAATTTTAGGATAATAAAGTGCTGGACAAACGCAACTTGCAGTCTCTTGTGGTTAGATGATGCATAATAATTAATACCGGCTATCTGGACCTCAGCTAAGTTGTCAATCATGAAGTTAATAGCCAAAGGAATGGTGAAGTTTTGCGCCAAAAACGCCGGTATTTAAGAGAAAACGTGCGTGAATGAGCTCTCTCTTCGTGTGTGCTCTTGCCTAAGTAAAGTCACGTCAAATTAACGACCCCGGGAGGTAACCCGATGTAATCGCGGGCTGCCGTCGTTCTTGGCGCCTATGCACTCAGTTCCACCTGCTCAGATCTAAATCATGGACCGTAACCTGTAAGATGCTCAAGACGGACCAATAAACGACTGTCTCTAATTCTTGGACTCGTTACTGAGTGAAAGCCTCTCTTCATTATAGCTGTTATGTGACACGGAGTAAAAAGAATACGTCACTTATATATTACATATATATATTAATATAGTCATATACATTACATATTTAAATATAGTCAGTTAAAAATGCAATACAATACATACATATATAAATTATAAAATACAGTGATTTATAATAAAATTTGTCAAAGTTATCTGCGGCATTTGTCAAAAGCCACGCCTCCTCCAGAAATAGCCTTTTCGGGACTACCTCGGTAAACCCAGAACTCTGTTAATCGGGGCTCAGATAACTGTGACTCTACTGTACAATGAAAAAATTTTCATCACAATAACTTCCGAAATAATAATACCATTTAATATGTTCGTTAGCCAAATTAGTCCGCTATCTTTTTTCCAATTGCTGGCCAGCACCTGAAAATTTCAAAATTGCATAAAATAGGTATTTATAAATCAATTTGCCTAAAACTTCATACGTACATAATCCACATTTGTACCTCCACCATGTTCATTAATAAAGTTTAGTCACCATTTTGTAACAAAATGGCAATCACTTGATAAGAAAAAAGAAATCAACCTACTCTTCCGAATTATCCGGAGGGACTTGTTTATTTTTAATTTACATAACCCAATTAAAAAGACAGTAAACTCAAAACACATTTAACCGATTAATAGAGTTGTCCCAAAAGTAAGGTGAGCAAACGTCCTCGAATCTCCACCCGTGTCCTTAGTTTTAGACTATTTTGAAAAAAAATATTCACCTAGAAATGTGCGTGAGTAAGATTTTACCTCTTATTCAACTTTACTTTGAGATATTTATTTCAATATTATATCACTTGTCAAGTAGACATTAGGTAAGTAAAATTTCGCTTACCTGTAAATCTTCTTACTGGAAAATCTGTTTTTATATTATCTTACTTGATTGGTGATTGTCTGCATTCTCCAGTTTTTTATTCTGGAATTCAGTACTCATTCTGTAATGAAATCTATAACATTTTATATTAATCTTTGGTGAATTATATTCAAGTAAAAATTAATCATTAATTGATTTCTTGAATATTTATTATAGTATTGTTTTTATGGAGCGAGCTCGAAGCTCGCTCTTACTCGAAGAAGCACTTACATTCGTAAAACTAAACAGTTTAACAGAGGCGAAAAAAGATACATCTACATTTAACCCGCAGGGTGTGACGAGAACGCGGAAACAATTGAGTTTAATACATCTACATATCACGTACTGAAAATGAGAGTTCTTTAAATGAAAAAGTTTCTAGGTTAATATTAAATATGAATTTCGGAGTCTATAATGTTCTAACATCCCCACTTAGACTCTGAAAGTCCTTTTTTTTTTTTTAGTTCAAAATGAGAGTTCTTTAAATGAAAAAGTTTCTAGGTTAATATTAAATATGAATTTCGGAGTCTATAATGTTCTAACACTTAGCAATCTGAAAATCATTTGAGGAACACAAATGTTCTCGAATTTGCAAATTTGTCCTCAAATTGAGAGTCATTTATTTATTTATTTATTTTTACTCCCATAAAAAAAAATGCTTTGTTCAAAAGAAAAGAAATGAAGAACATCAAAATTGCTAAACTTACTGGCAAGTTTTCTCCAAAAACCTGCTGCTAAGGGGTAATGTTCGAATTCCATTCAATGTTCCATAAACTTAATGCATATCAGCAAATTCCTCATTACTGAATTGATGAGTCCTTCTCTTGCGAAATCCTTGCCTGAAATAACCTTGCTTCTTGCTATTATGTACCTATGAACTTAAACCTTCAGTGAGGCAGGTCACATTTTTCGACTCAACTTCCTATGTAAAACGTGTTTATCATGGTCTTAACAGACCAGTACATTGAGTTTATAAACAAAATTTCAGGACCTCTTTTATATATGTTTATGTGCAGCTGCAAACACCAATAGTAATCAGCGCCGTCCCAGCCCTATTGTTTCAGCCAAATGGTATAAAAACTGTTGAAAGTGTTTAAAAATAAATTTATTTAAGATGAGGCTATATGGACAATGCAAATATATCTTGTATAGCTTTCATAAAGCATAATTTAGCTCTGTCCTCGAATGGCACTTCAATTTGAGGACGCTACAATGATTTGTCCTCAAATTGGGTTTCAAAAATTTGGTTGCCTTATACCTAAAGGATTATGATATTATTTTGAATGTCTTTGAATCTTTTGAAATTTTAACATTATAAAATATATTACAATGTAAAATTTATGTCTATTTTTTAAATATCATGCAAATCTACGTTAAATAATTTAAATAGGCACGAAAGCTAAACAGGTAAGGAATAAAAAATGTGGAAGTACATTCATTTGGAAATACTAGTTATATGAATCTTTTACATATTACACGAATTTTTCTCCAGAAATTTTACTTATTGTCAAATTGTTATGTAATTATTTGTAACTCACAGTGTTCCTTGAACATGCTTATTTGTTCTGTCTGCCAAATTTTCTAACTTTCACCTTCTTGTAACGTTTAATCTATTTATCTTTTTATTTTATTTTCGTTAATTTAGATTTCTGTCAATGGACAACATTGTTGGGACTTTGCACACCGAATTCCTTTCTTAAGAGCGCGGACGATAAAGATTGCTGGAGAGGTCAGCATTGAAAGAATTGAATTCATAAATTATATCACAGTAAGTGTTTTAAGAATTAGTAGATTACTTCGCATTACCAGGTATAACTATATTAATAAATTTTAAACATATAGCTGTTTGTTGCTTCGTTTTTAACCTTGACCATAACCTGAATGCATCTACTTTTGTTAACAAAAAAAAAAAAAAAAAAAAAAAAAAAAAGATACATAGTTCAACTGGCAATTCTATCAGTATATTTAAAAAGAAAAAAGTGTATGCTCAAAATCGCACAATCAAAGGGAGAATTCTAAAGTAATACGTATAATGTAACTTAAAAAACATTTTATCAATTACATCAAATTGAAAGTAAGATATACGACTACTCTTAAGAAGTATGTATATTGTCTATATATTGCATATGCACTATGCAATACACTAAACTTTAGTAAATTTAAACAAAATCAACTAAACAACTGAAAATGCATTTTCAAGTATTTACACTGAAACTTTAATGTATCTCAATTCTTTTGTGTGACCTTGCGCAAACAATTATTATTATTATTATTATTTTTTTTTTTTTCTAGACCTGTGAGGTCTTTCTAAACTCAGTCCGACATTTGTTTGCTAATTAGTTAAAAAGTTTTGTTGCATAAATAAGTGTGAAGTTAAACACACATAATATTATTTTAGCACAAGATCTGGCGAAACTACTCTGAACAAAGAAATATGTGCAGAAAAAATGTGCTTAAAGAAGATTTCATTTCAACAATTCTTAAACAGAAGTTCCTTTAGTTGTCACTGTTTATATATCAATAAATATGTAAAATCCTTACAAAATTACATAAATATTATATAAATTCTCGTATTAGACTGCATTTAAAGTACTAACTATAAAAAATATATTTAAGAAAAAAAATCATCGACATCAATTTTAGCAGAAATTTTA
This sequence comes from Salticus scenicus, assembly GCA_963930645.1. Lineage (NCBI taxonomy): Eukaryota > Metazoa > Arthropoda > Arachnida > Araneae > Salticidae > Salticus > Salticus scenicus. The sequence goes on from OZ005649.1 coordinate 242,580,807, forward strand.
TATATATATTTCTCACTATGTTTTTTGTTTTTTTTAAATGGCAAATTACGGATTTTGTTGCATAAAAAACCGTGATGTTAAATGTAAACTTACTTACTTTATCAAATGACGGGTAAATTCATTTTGAAAGAAAAATATGTAATGCATTTATACAAATTTTTACTTTACAAAATTTAACTAAAAAATATTTTATGTAATTAAAATGAAATCACTTCATATAAAAGCACATGTACATATAAGTGTATCAGTATTGAATCCACTGATACTAATTACCTCATTTATTTTTCTGTTAAAGCAAGCTTCTATTGTGCAAAATCAAATTAACATTTCAAGAAATTAAATAAAATATTTAAAAAAAGCTCTATCACATCCCGCAACTTCTCACTGAATATTTACCTTCTTTACCCAATAGCACTACCGAAATGGCACATATCGTACACTGTAAAAAAAAAATGTAAAATCACGGTATTTGACCGTATAATTTTAGGGGAAATGACCGTTTTGCTACCTAAACGGTCATAATCCGTAAATTAATGTTTTGAAAGCATAATTTAGGAACTGACCGTATAATTTTACTGAAAATGACCGTTTTACTAGCCAAACGGTCGTAGCCCGTAAATTGATGTTTTGAAAGTACTAAGCGACAAAAAAAAAAAAAAAAAAGACACTGCAGAAAAAAAATGACTTATACCCTCTTTAAAATTAATGTTAGAACAAATAAAACTGCTTTGTTTGCATAATACCAAAGGGATGAAATGATAACTATGTACATTTTCGATTTAATAATTCGCTTTATTGCACTCTACGAAAGTACTTTTAAAAAATCTGCATAAAATTTTCTTTTTGAACATAATGCAATAACCATACACTTTGTATTCTATTATGATTTATTATATGAAATAAACAAGTTATATTTTAATATATGAAATAAAACTATTTATTTGTTAGGTCTAAGCAATTTTTTATAAAAAATATGTATTCTGCATTGGGTTAATTCCACCTTTATAAGGAATTATTGCTTTAATGCGCAATGGCATAGTTTTATACAGAGTTTTAATATAAATCTCAGAAATTTCAATGTGCAAATATCCCAAATATTTTTTTTCTAGTTCTGGCAGAGATATAGGCTGCAAATTTTGAATCATCTCCCCTCTCCCGCGCCTTTTTATAGACGAAACATTTTCTAACGGATCGCAATTAGGACTATTTCCATGTCTTGTAAAGAAGAAATTCTACTATATCCTTTGTGGGATTTAACTTAAAGTTAAAAAGATATGATTACTTACAGAATTATAGATTCTCATGGGAATGGATAGGAAATTTTATTAATTTGGAGTGAATAAACTTACCACAGCTGCTGTGTAGTAAGGTGCATTATCATCTTGAAATGCTGTTTGCGGAAATGTCCAAGATACCTCCAAAATAGTCGGTCAGACACCACTTTTATGAAGATTGTGTTTCATTTCGAGTTAATTGATCCCTTGAGCATAAACATTTGCCCGACTGTTTGAAAAGTTATGCACCTCCCTACCATAATGTACGGTGAATGCGTCACTGTTTTAAAAGTGCAATTTTCATTAAGTCGGTCATATTTTCGTTGTCAGATCTGCTTGTTTTCTTTAGCTCGAAATAAGTTAAACTTGACTATTAAAGAGAATCAGTTCAGCCCAATAATTATCTTAATCATTTTTTTATTTTTTTTTAGCCTACTGAGGTCTTGCTTTCCTATTTCTCTTCACTAAGAATGGAATTTTTTCAAATTTTCTTTTATTTAAACCTGCTTTGTTTAATAGTAGTTGTACTGTAATTAAAGAAATTATGCTGCTAAACACTTTTTCTGAATCTCTTTTATGTTCTAAATATAATGCAAACCGATTTTATAAACAATGGCTTTTAACTCGCTTTAAGCAACATGTCCGCCTAAAACAAATTTCTAGTTTAAACGGCCAAAAATTTTTATATCTTGCTAAAAACCCTTTTACCAATATTTCGTTAACATTTAATTATTTTGCCATCTCATGTATTAAAATATTTTTTGATTTTCATTCAAAAATTTATACTTTTTGTAGCATCGTTAACTGCCTTGTTCTTACCATTTTTGAAATAATTTCTAAAAATACAATTTTACTGACAGTTGCAGTTTATTTTTAACACTGGACTCAAAACTAAAGTGTATGTGGAGGACAACATAATAAAATCTGTTCAAAAATTTGCTTTTTAAACGATAAAATTGGTGGTTATAGAAGGCGAAAAGGAAAATATCCAACTGCGGCTTTTTTTTTTTTTTTTTGGTCGCTTAGTGTATAATTTTGGAATTTTTACGAGAAAAAGCCGTTAATCTACACACAGAAAAATAAATTGGTCACAGTGACCTGCCAAAATGCTCAGCTGACAATACAGAATTGACTAACCAAAATAACTGACTAGCCAGAAAGTGTACTTGCTGAACTAGTCTCCAAAACTGAAAAGTGTACTTGCTGAACTAGTCACCGAAACTGAAAAGTGTACTTGCTGAACTAGTCTTCAAAACTAAAAAGTGTACTTGCTGAACTAGTCACCAAAACTGAAAAGTGTACTTGCTAAACTAGTCACCAAAACACTACTCCAGACTAGGAAGGTTAATATTATTAGACAAAGAAGGCTAGTCGATAATCATAATTATCAGACCAGGAAGGTTAGTCAACAACCGCAGTTGCCAGACAAGGCAAGTTAGTCAGAATCTGCACTTGATTAAGACGGTTAGTCAGCAGCCAACAGGTATTTTACGAAGCAAGCTAGTCAATTTTCAATGAATATCTGAAGAGGCAGGATAGTCAAGACTATTTACCTGACTAATCTGTCTGGTAATATTTGAAAAGGAAAACTAGTCTCTATTTGACTAAGCTGCCTCATAATATTTGTGGAGGAATTTTATCCCGAAAAAAATATTTGACTAGCCTGTCTCATAATATTTGAGGGAGATTAATCAAAAAAATTTAATAGATTAAAATCCCTCATATTTTATGAGGAAGTGGCCTCATACTTGTTTGCAGGGGCTTTTAAAAAAGCATTGATGTTAGTTTTAACCTCTTTACTTTTGTAATTGTTTAATCCCCCCTCCCCTTTTAAATGTTCAACCTTGAGAAAATATTTAAAAACTTTTCTGAAAAATATTACTTGTCCATCAACTGGAATAAAATACTCATAGCTGCCAACTTTTTCAGTTTATTCCGGAATGTTGTTAACATTCGCCCTTTTCTTCATACCATAATTCTTAATAGAATAATTTTCTTTAGCATGTAATTACAATTAAATATGAAGATAATTACTCCTCAAAGAATATGGTTTGAAGATAGGGCGATATACTAACAACATTCCGGAATCAATTAAAAAAGTTAGCAGCTATGAATACTGGAAATTTAACAAACTACTGAAACAAAGAATTTGCTAGTTTAATCATTCTTCCCTACCTTTATTCATCATTAACGCACGCATTTATCCAACACTTTTTTATCTAGGCATTCCAAGAGGATTCTGGCGCCACATGATTTAGTCCACTTTTTATGCACATCCTCATATATGGATTTAGAAATATATATATATATTTTCTCATCGATGCTTTCATTTTATACGCTGTGGTTACAAAAATAAATGTAAACTTTTTTTTTTTAAGTTCCTTTTTTTAATATTTAAGCCACCTGAATATATGTATATATTTTTTTTAAATAATGGATTTTTTCCACCTGATTAAAATTACAGATAAGTACGACGATACAATGTGCTTTAACAATTGATACAGGCAATATAAACAATATGCATGGTATAGACGATACAATGTACTAAACTATAAATAACATCGAACTCCAAATTTCAGGTTATTTAATGTTTTAAAATCATAAATATTAATGATATACTTCGTTTTTTTTTTTTTCAAGGTGAGGGTGGACATAAAATTTGCATAAAAAACACGTTAACATATATAATAAGAATTTTTATTTTAAATCATCTCTGTAAATTTTATGCCCAGAGAAATTTTAATATATAACAATAATTTATAAGTATTTGATCATCCAAAATGACTCTCACTTACCTGATAACATTACTTTCAACATTCTTAAATCAAGAATTTATGTGGCTTATTTAAATAAGATTTCTCCTTCATAAAAACTATGCAATTGAAATAATACATAAAAGACAAAAATCAAGATAAAAATAATTTTATTGAAAATTATAAATGTTTCATATACATGAAGAAGATTGCTTCATAATTTACATAAAAATTAATCATAATAATAATATAAAAGCACAATTATAATTAGGTAATAAAACGTAATTTTTGTTTATCCCTAATGATGGCAAGCCGCTGAAAATTGTAGGAATAGCACCATCTTTAACAATTGGTTTATTTCTTGGGACTTGATATAACTTTCCTTCTTTTTCATCAAAATAAATTATTGTTTGTATAATTCCATCAGATTTAAAATAGAGCTCACAAACCTTAAATAAAAAAGAAAAAGAAAAAAAAGACATCAGGACATTACTAAGAAATACGTTATATGAGGTGTAAATTTCACCTCATTGCATAGGTTGCATTCAATTTAGAAGTTGCATATACCATAGATGGCTTCATTGGAAATCAAATAAATCAATAAGGAGACGAAATATTCTATCAAAAACCTTTCTTAATCTATGCATAAATTATTATTATATATATATATATATGTGTGTGTGTGTGTGTGTGTGTGTGTGTGTGTTTGTGTGTGTGCGTGTGCGTGCGAAAACAGGGCAGTTTGGAATCGCCTAGCAGAGGCCTTCATCCTGCAGTGGTTTGATAGAGGCTGAAATTGGTAATGATGATATATATATATATTGTCATATAACACCATATCTTATAATTCGTATGATTACTTTAGAAAAGCAAGCACGAGATTCTTTTTAAAATCGATCTGGATTTATTGATTTTTTTATTGAATTATTATTTTTTCAATGAATATATCCCTGTTAGAACACTATTATTAAGCATATTTGAAAGTTGACAACCATATTATAAATGCTATCGCTGCATAGCAGCTCCACCTTTCGAGCGATTGACACCAAAAGTTGATAGGCACTAATTTAGGTCAAGGTGCATCTACATGTAAATTTATATGTAATTCTGAACAGTAGTTCCGTAGATACAGTTGCCACAAAATTTTTGTCACACATACATACACACACAGACGGACAGACAAGACATTTTCTAAAAATGGTCAAATCGTGGTCTAACCTCTCAAAACTTGCAAATCCGTCGAAAACCGGAAGTCGAAAATTTTTACAAATCCAATACTTTCTTCCATTGAACATACAAGAAAAAAAAAAAAAAAAAAAAAAAAGATGTAATTACTAATTGTATTGCGTAAAAATCTGAAAAAAAAAAAAAAAAGACTAATAATAATGATTAAACACTTATGTGAGTTATGAACTTCAAGATTGCAAAAATGTGTTTCAAGGTCAGTGATAATAGTTCATTGTTTAATGCTTATATTCTGAAGAAAAAAAAAAAAAAAAAAAAAGTATCTTTATTTATTGAATTTGTTCGACAGGAATGTTTATTTACTATAATAATTTGGGTTGCACAGATATATATGATTCGAAATTAAACATCTGCTTTGATTTTATTTGCTCTAGAGAAGACGATAAAGATAGAATATTATTATTATCTGCCTTGATGGAATCAGTTTCCTAAATGTATTTATTTTATATTGTTTTTTACTTTCTTCTGTATTCAATAGAAGAAAGTATTTCAATCGTAAAAATTTTCAACTTCCGCTTTTCAATGGATTTACACGTTTTGAGGGCTCCAGAACGCGATTTGACCATTCTTAGAAAAATATGTGTCTGTGTCTGTGTGTGTGTGAGAAAAATTTTGTGGCAACGTATCTCAGGAACTACTGCAGATAACTGCATATAAATTTATATGCAGATGTACCTTGGCCTAAGTTAGTGCCTATCAACTTTTGGTGTTATTTGCTCAACAAGTGGAGCTGCTAGACCGCGATTTTCGCAATTTTAGGAAAGGCTATATCGTAGAACTACTAAACGAATTTGCATAAATTTATATGCAGATAAACTTTGACGTAAGTTAGTGCCCACCAATATTTTTTGTCAAATGCTCAACAGTTGGGGCAGCTATACATCGACTTTCGCGTTTTCAGGGAAGGCTGTATCTAAGGTTCTGTTGTGTATAATCAAACAAAACTTGACACGTATCAACGTAGCCATTATATGACATTCAATTTGGATGCATATCAGCCAATAAGTGGCGCTGGTATACTGCAATTTTCTTAGAGAACAGGATATGGCTATATCTCAACTTCTGTGTCATATAACTGTACAAAACCTGATATATGAGGTAACCATTATGAAGAAGCATTTTTAAGACTTTATTTATAGAGAATTAAACTGTCTTTCTTTTCTTATTATTAGTGTTAGTTTTTTCTAAAATGAAATTATCTGCATTCATTATGGTAGATAATTTTAATAAATAACAGTTTTAAGAAAATATTTTTACTGGGCGAATGAATTTTCCTATAGGAAAATATAGAAGAAATTTTTGCGGTGGTCACAACATAATAGCTTTAAATGAAATCACGACAAGTATTTCCTCTATATTTGCTGTATATACAAGTATAAATGGAGAAAAAATTTCGTTCACATAAAAGCGAGGATTGAATTTTATTAAAAATAAAGGTATTTAAAAAAATAACAACAACAAAAAAAGTATGTTGTGGCCACCACAAGACTTTCTTTTTATATTTTCTAATACAAATTCGCTCAGTACAAATAATTTATTAAAGCTCTTATTTATTTAAATTACCTACCATACTGAATGCATACGATTTTCATCTTAGAGAAAAATTGCATTGAAAGTACAAAGAAAGACAGCTTAATTCTCTATAAATAATATATTAAAAAATGAGTTTTCATAATGGTTATCTCACATATCAAATTTTGTACAGTTATACACCATAGAAGTTGAAATATAGCTTTTCCGTTCTAGGGGAAAATTGCAGTACAACAGCGCCACCTATTGGCCGATATGCATCCAAATTGAATTAGCATAATGTCTGATAATGGTCTTTTCACATATCATTTATTATTATTATTGTACGCAATAGAACTTGAGATATCTCTTTTCCTTAAATTATGGAAATCGCTATATAGCACCATCACCTATTGAATTATTGATACCAAAACTGGAAGGACAATAATTTATCTCGAGGTAGATCCACATATAAATTTATGTGTAGTAGTTCCTGAGATATAGCCTTCCCTTGAATTGTGAAAATCACTGTATAGCAGCGCCATCTTTTGAGAAATTGACATAAAAAGCTGATAAGGACTAGGTTATGTCAAGGTGCATCTACATATAAATTTATATGCAATTCTCTGCAGTAGTTCATGAGACATAGCATTCCCTTAAATTGTTGAAATCGCTAGAGACCCTGTATAATATAGTTTCCTAACGTATGGTCTCTAGAAATCGCTGTATAGCAGTGCCATTTCTTGATGGATGGGCACTAATTTATGTCAAGGTGCATTTACATATAAATTTATATGTAATTACGTGCAGTAGTTCCAGAGTTGCAGTCGCCACAAAATTTTTGTCTCTCTCACACACACAGAGGCATATCTAATATTTTCTAAAAATAGTCAAATCGTGTTCTGGAACTTTGAGTACGGGCAAATTCATCGAAAAACAGAAGTCGAAAATTTTTATGAATCTAGTACTTTCTTCTATTAAATATAGAATAAAGTAAAAAAAAAAAAAAAATGTAAATTGCGAAACCTTTTCAATTTCCAGGATGAAAATACGAGGTTATACTGCATTTATTCAATTTATATATTAATAACAGTCAAAAAAGATTTATAAAACTTTTCTAATTTTCATACAATTTCTACAAAAGATACATATTAGTTTCGTTGAAGAAAAGAAAACAGATCCATACAAATACGGATCTATTTTTCTGGATACGAATAGGGAACTCCGATACATGTCTAGCATGTGTATAATGTTTAAATTAGTTACAGAGTTATAAATATGCCTATAAATTTAGATTTATAATTGTAAAAAATATTTTGAAAGGTGAGCAGTACGATAGCTGTGAATTGCAGTCGTACTAGATCGAATGTGCGCTATCGAAGATAAACAAACACAGAGAGAAAAAACAGAAAGAAAATGAAAAAAGGTTTATCAATTATTCTCACCACAGAACTAGCGTTGCAAAATAATACTTGCAAAACTTTGAATAAACACCATAAAATAAAAAAAAAATTGCAACAATGGTTTCGGGTCGAAAGAGCATACGACCCTTCGTTAGGCGACCAAAGTAGGCACGAGTACAGCAGTCAAAGCCGTGCATCACCACTTTGACTGCTGCACTCGTGCCTACTTTGGGTGCTTGACGAAGGGTCGTGTGCTCTTTAGACCCGAAACAATTGTTGCGAGATATTTTATTTTTATGGTGTCAATTTAAAGTTTTGTAAGTTTTATGCCCACTTAAATAAAGTATTTTAAATTACTTGTTGTAAATTATTAAAAAAAGTTTTATTGTTAAATTGGAAATGTTTGCCATTTATACCATTAATGATAAAGTTTATATACCTTTACCGTGTCTTGATACTATTGTGGGGAAAAATGTTACGTATTAATGAGTTTAAAAAATTTTCTGGGGGAACTATATTTGACAATTTATAAGTAAATCATTCATAATTACCAGTTGTAAATTAAATTACTAACATAAATTTAACCCACTATATCTAAAATTAGTATATGCTGTAGCCATTACAAAATTTTCTTCTATTATTATTTAATATTATTGCACCATATATCTGTTACAATGCACAAAGTAATTAACACAGCTTCTCACAAATAAAGATTTTACAAACTAATTTAACAAATAGATGCTGAGATACTATAACTATCTGGAAATTTACAAAGAGTAATAGTAGCGCGGCACGTCATCTGATGTACACCCAAACTGATTCGGCATAGTTTTTAAAAAGCTAGTTTGGCATAGTTTTTGGATGTATGACATACACCTTACATATCAAATTCGGTGCACATACATATCATAGAAGCTGAGATATGGCTCTCCTATAAATAGAGTTAATTGCACCATGCCAACGTCACCTGTCGGCCGATATGCGTTCAAATTAAATCAGCATAATAGTTCATAATGGCTGTTGCACATATCAAGTTTAGTGCATTTATATATCACAGAAGCTCAGTTACAGCATTTTCTTAAATGTGAAAAATTGCAACATACTGGCATTACCTGATGACCGATATGCACCTAAGTTGAATAAACATAGTCTTTCACAATCGACTATTTGAACATTAATTTATGTGAAGTTCTACACAATAGAAGCTGAGATATAGTCTTTCCTTAATTGTGGGAAATTGCAGCATAATAGCGCCACTTCTTAGATGATATGTACCAAAAGCTATTCAGCACGAATTTATCTGAAAGTGCATCTAAATATAAACTTTTGTACAATTCTGTTCATTATTTTGTGCGATACAGCACCCAAAACATAAAATTTTGATTATACACAGACAGACATCTCCTAAAAATAGTTTAATCGAGTTTAAGGAAATCTCAAATTTGTAAATGCACCAAAAGCCAGAAAAAGAAAATTTTGAAAAATCCAGTACTTCATTCTTATATATGTAGAAGAAAATCAAAATAAATTTTAAGTTATTGTGGAAATAGAGTATACAACTAAATGTTTGCAAGAATTACTTAATTTATAGAGCATAGTTAAAAGAAAAAAATGTTGTTTAAATTGACATACCAAATAGTTTTTAAATTTAAATGTGTTAAGAATGAAACAAATAACATGAAATTAAGTACATATTTTTAACAAGATATCTTTTGTTTATCACGAATACTTAATATGCTGCGCATGAACAATTTGATTTTGAATCAAGAATACAGTATCTAATAATTTAAACTCATATTATTTTTGATTAAATTTGTTTTGAAAAAAAAAATAAAGATATATATATATATATATATATATATATATATATATATGATATCAAATTTTTAATAACTAAAAATATCAACCTTTTACTACAATCATCAATCATTTGAATGAAACAAATAACATGAAGTTGAATATATATATATGTATTTATTTACCAAGATATTTATTATTTATCGCTAATAATTAATATTGTATACAAGAACAATTTGACTTTAAATTGAGAACAGAATATAGTATGCAATATCAAATTCATATTATTTTTGCTAAAAGTTGTTTTGAAAAAAAATTGGTGTCAAAAATTTAATAATAAAAAAGTCATTTTTTTATTACATACTATTATCAACCATTTGCCAAAATTATTTAAATTAAAAAAATTATTTATTTAGAACAGGAATTAAAAATAAATAAATAATAACAGATAAACGAGAAACCTTTAAATTTTTTTAATTTATCTCATTAAAAAGTTTAAATATAAAAAAAAAGTATTAATATTATTTTTTATTGTTCTAAGATAGATATAATGTTGCAAACGATAATTTAAAAAACAAACCTTAAAATTCGGATTTCTTTCAAAATCCCCATGGATAGCATTTTTCTATATCTTTCTTAAATTGACGTCCTTTGGAAATCCAATTACCTTCTGAACCATCTTTAGGGAAAAATAAATCATTACTATTCTGTGTATAAAAATATTAATATGAGCTTAATGTTAAAAGTGTATGTAAACAACTATAGCTTAGACAAATTAAATATACTTACTTTTATAATACAACGATAGGTAAAACTAGATTTATAATAACGTATTTTAAATTTTATACATTTTAAACAACTTTATAAATTAGAACAAATTCTAATTACGATTCATATTGTTAGAAGATTGCGGAAGCTTTAGAATTCTACAAATTTACAATTTACTATTCTTACAAAGCTTACAATAAAATAAAGTATTTAGCACTTACTTTTGGCTGCAAACTCGATTCGCTGATTCTGATTACTAAAAAATCTCTCGTTCTCTTTCTAAAATGAAAATGACTCTAACGGCAATTGCAGTATCCCGCCAAATGCGATTAGTTTTTTGTTTATTTTTCGGTTTCGGTTGACTAACACAAGTTGTCAATAGGAGACAAAAAATAAATAACAAATAAAAAAAAAGAAGAAGAAGAACAATGTTTAACTTTTGGACTAGCCAAACAAATTTTTCTTAGTCAATTGACAAAACGGGAACATTTTTTTTTTATTCTCTCATCTGACTAACCGGTCAAATTTGAGGAAAATGAAAACTGTACCTGGGAAATTAGTCATCTGACAAGTTTTAGAGGCAAAACGGATCATCAGACGAAACACATTAAAGATACATGGTAAAATAAAACGACTTTTGTGTCTCATGACTAAATGGGATTGTCAGGTAGTGTTTTGATTGTTTAAAATTTTGCGTAATTTTGTGCAAATTAGTCAATGTACTTGACAAACGTTTAGTGTCACAAAGATGGCATGTCTCTTGACAAGTTTCGATTTTTCATTTTTCTGTGTGTAGACAAATTTCTCTTATCACCCACTAAACCATTTTTTTACAGGCAAATCCCTCCAAATTCTATCATTTCAGTGACGTCATAAGCGAACGCTTCCATTTTCAAACTGAAACTATGATTATCATTTGTACTGATTGAATGTGTTTAATTAAGCACGCATGACGCATAGAAACATCAATTGGTTTAAGTTATTGTTTTTTTTTTAATTTAATTCAAAGAATTTCCATCTGACTGAAACAGAATAATTGATATTGATGAAATTGATTTTCTTTGTGTATTGACACGAAAACATTTAAAAAAAAAAAAAAAAAAAAAAAAAAAAAGCTAAAATGGTTTTTTGATTTGAAACCAGATTAGTAAAACACAAACTACAACCTTATAGTTGTTTTATCCAATAAAAGTGTTTTTCTTTTTTTTTACATACAATTACTAATTGCTCTTAACCCTTTAGAAAACGGAAAAAATTTATGTTGTTCCCACAATGCAATTTTTACAGTATGCTAAAATAAAGTTTATTTCAATATGAGATGAATATGTAATTAGCCATTTGAAGATAAGTCTTATGATTATTATGTATGATCTTCACTGTTAAAAAACAAAACTGTTTTATCTGAATATGACTATCACTATCAGATATGTATATGTACATCATTATAACAAGTTCTGCTCTTGAAGTACTGAAGTTCTTCTTCCATTCAATGGAATATAGCTTAAAAAAAATAATAATAATAATCTGCTATTCTAGAAAGTGCAAATATGCCACACTTCATAAACACAGTTTGAAATCGGTCCTATAATGAAAACCTGTTTGAATGAGTAAGAATTAGGCTCTAGTTATTTCTGCTTTGTACCCACTACAGAAACCATAAAGATCGAAAACCACGAAAAAACGTATTAATTGGAGATACAAATTCTCTGTGTCCATGTAAAAGTTATTATTATTATTCAAAGTTTATTTGGGGTCTCGATTAATTTTCAGAGATCTCACATAGTTTTCAAAAGTTTCATTTTGTTTTTGAAGAAGGGTGAGAAATTCTCACCCATTATTTTCCTCAAATGAGAACCTTGAAATAAGACTATCTCTTGAGTTCTAGTGTTTACGAATAAAAATGATTTCGAAAAATATATTAGATTTTCTTTCTCAAAAATCAGTATCATAGTCTTTATAGAAAAAAAAAGAAAAAAAAAAAAAAAAAAATGGCTTTCGTTTTTCCAATATGGGAATTGACTGACTTCTTAATTTTGTCGAAAGTAGCAAATTTAGATTTTAAAATAGTCTTAAAAGAAAATAATTTTTATGCACAATTTGAATGTTAACACTATTCAATATTAAAAGTATTCGAGAAACTCAAACTTAAACTTTTAATTTTACGGTCAATACTACTTTTTTACAGGTTGGTTGTATGTTTCATCACAACGTAAAATTACTGGCGATACATCATTCATCGTCTAAATGTTTTTTTTTTTTTTTTTACGGGCTTTGTCCGTAATTTTACTGCAGCTTTTTTAACAGTGTAGTTACATACCGAGCGTAATACATAATGTGTCAGATCTTCTGTGTACTCTTGTAAAGTAAATATTGAATTTATGCATGCTTTTTTCTACAGAAAACACGTTCTTTTAAGCATCTTAATAATGCATGCTAGGTTCATTACAGTAACTTCAATGTAACGATATTGAAGTGCCGTTCATTGACTAATATTGCCCATTTCTTTTATGCCCCTGTGCACAAGCACTACACATCAAAAACTACAGAGAAATTCATAAATATATGAGAGAAAGTTAAAGTTATTTGAATAATTTTTATGACTGCTTTTTGCGATACGTGCAGGCTAAAATACACACAAACACAAAAAGCATTTTGAGTCTTAACAGGGAAGCTTCAGCAATGTTTCAGAATAAAAATAAAAACTGCGACCATCACAAAAAATTCTTTTCTATCATTCTGCATGGAAGCATTAACTACTGGTTAATATTCATAAAATTTTAATCGACACAGCTTCTAATAAAACAGATTTTACATATGTAATTTGGTTCAATTTTAACAAATAAATGTTAAAATATATCCATCTGTAAAATCGCAGAAAGTAAGTAATAGCATCGCCATCTGTCCGCGGATATGCACCCAAATTGAATCAGTATAATTTTTCATAATAGCCATCTCGCATATGAAATTTGGTGGACATATATATATATATATATATATATATATATGATAAAAGAAGAAATGAGTTTTTTCGTAAACAGAGAATATTGTAGCACAGCAATGCCACCTGTCGGCAAATATGCACCCGAATTAAACCAGTATAATATTTCATATCGATCATCTCTTCTATCAAGTTCCATGCAGCTATATGCAATAGAAGTTACATATAATTTTCTCGTAAACGGGTAAAATTGCAGAATAGCAGCGCCACCTGTCAGCTGATAAGCACCATATTGAATCAACAGAAATTTTCAAAATGGCCTTTTTCACATATCAAGTTTTGTGCACTTATACAATTTATGGTGTTTTTTACAAAGTGTTTTATTTATTACTTATACACTATGCTGAAATATACTTTTCCCTCAATTGGCGAAATTCCATCATAGTCGCGTCACTTGTTGGACGATATACCACAGTATCTTATCAGAACGAATTTATGTCGAGTCGATGTTCAACCAAATGTAAAGTTTTGTAGAAATGTGCTTTAAAAAAAAAAAAAGTAAGCGTAGAGTCCTGCATCAAGTCGGGTAACCCGATTTTACCCGAACCCGACCCGACCCGCGGGCCGGGTTCACAAACATTTTTCTCTTGCGGGTCGGGGTCGGGTCGGGTTGGCTGATCATTTTTTCCTGCCGGTCGGGTCAGGTTTGTTGATTTTTTTTTTTTTTTCTTGCGGCTCGGGTTCCGGTTGGGTTTAATTTTCAACGAGTCGGGTCGACGCATTCAAAATTTTTTTTACAATTATAAGCTTAAATTTGTAGACATACATAATTAATAACTGATTTAAACATACTATATACTATATATACTAAATATGTGTCGGAGCTTTGTATTCGTATCCGTATGATCCGTGTTCGTATCTGGATCCGTATAAGAAAGAAAAAAAATATCCGTACTTGTTCTCGTTTCTTGAAAGAATCTAATACGTACTTTTTATAGAAATTGTATGAAAATTTAAATATTATAAAATGTTTTTTTGACTATTGTTAATATATAAATAAAAGAAATACAGTATAAACTCGCTTTTACGTTCCGGAAATTGTAAAGATTCTTCAATTTCATTACTTTTATTTTCAATGAACTTCAATCCTCGCTTTTATGTAAACGAAATTATGATTTTTCCTGCATTTATACAGTCGACACCGGTTATAACGTACCTGGGATATAGCGTACTTTCGCTTATAACGTACTCAGATGCTTGGTCCCGAATGAAACCCTATATAGTGTAATGGTTTACATCTTCGGCTGTAACGGACTATGCAAAAGCCTTAATCTGGTTATAACGTACTTTTTAGACTGGAACAAAAAGCCAAAATTGTATGTCAACCTTGCATTTCTGGTTTGGAAATCGGTATATTTTCTTGGATGGAGGTGCCAAAAGTATCTGAAGCATTTTGTACTATAAAAACTTTATCGCGGTTCGTTGAACTCCATACTGACTATTCAAAGACTGTGCAAAGTTCTATTATAAATATTGAAAATGTAATTTTTACTGTGTCATCTAATCAAAGAAAACAACGAAAAATAACAGATTATTTTTCCAAATAAACATGTAAGTAGTAAAATGTGTTTTTTTTTTTTTCTTTTTTCTTATTTTATTTTGAGAAACTCATGAACTTTCTATTTAAAATCTCTATTATTGCGAGTGCAATTATGCACTTTATTCTTTCGTTAGGCACTAATTTTTATTGGAAATATTGCTTATAACGTACTTCGGTTATAACGTACCATATTTTCTGGTCCCCTGACAGTACGTTATAACCGGTGTCGACTGTACTTGTAAATACAGCAAATATAGAGAAATATTTGTTGTGGTTTAATTATAGAATAAAAAAAGAAAGAAAGAAATGTAAAATAAACACATTTAGGAAACGGATTCCATAAAGGCAGATAACATTCTTTATCATCATCTCTAGAGCAAATAAACAATGCACTGAAATTGCAACTGGAAGAAGTTAATTTGCTGATCGTGTGGATTGAAAGTGATCGTAGGAAAGCAGATATTTAATTGCGAATCATATCCATACTTCTGCTACCCAAATTATTGTAGTAAAGCAAATATTCAGATCGAACGAAAGCAATAAATGAAGATACATATTTTGTTTTTCTTTCTTTTTTTCTGAAGCCCAGCCAGTAGAGCGCCGGGCTCGTAATTGGAAGATCGCGAGTTCGGTACTCGAGCCGGTCACAGATCGTCGTGTACACTAATGGCGGCTGGTGCATGTAAAATCTGTCGTGGCCACAATTTCCTCCATGTTCCCATAAAAAATTATACCTGTGGGGACCACCTCTAGGGATGAGTCCCAGATCGTCGCCAATTGCCCATTGCGCAGCATTAGTGCGACGTAAAACAACCAACTAACTTTCTTTCTTTCCTTTTCTTTTCTTTCTTTCTTTCTTTCTTTTTTTTTTTTTTTTTTTTTTTTTTTTAGAATATAAGCATTAAATGAAAATTTACCTTATTTTATAATTTTAAAAAGATTTACATGATTTTTAGATGAATTAGTGATGTTCATTCAGTTTTCGGTATATGTTTTTTCGTGTACCGTAAAAATCTACTTTAATTATATGTTAATTCTATTTTGTTTGTCTTCATCTAGCCTAGAGTAGTAAGCCCTCCTCCAACTCCAGTGAATGTTAGCGGTGGTTCTTTAGATTATGTAAGTATTTACTCTAATATATTGTGCGACAAATTTTGTAATACTATTTTTATCATTTTTGTTAAAAGTTTTTAAATTGGGATACTTATAAACTGGTCTTCAATAATTAATTCGAAAAATTTTTAATTCTTATATATAGAGGGAGAAGGGGAGTCTTTTTTTTTTTTTTTTTTTTTTTTTCTTCGTCGTTTATTTGCATTAAAATTACATACTGTAAATAGTGTTTACACTATCTTTTTCGTTAAAGGTAATTTTTTAGAAAATATACAGTAAGAGATACAAAAATAATTTGCCCTGTTTACATATAAGCATCTGCAAGACAAATTTTATTTTCTTTATAATACAATGCTATAAATTTATCTGAAAAAATATTTTAAATAAAATATCAAATAAATTATAACATTCTATTTATGTAACACCTAATTATCAGTATTTTTCCTGTAAAAAATTAATTCCGTTTATCAGCATCTACACAATAGGCTAACAATATATGTGCTTGGACACTAATATTTTTATTTAAAGTGAATGCCACTTAGAAAATGCTCTGTTTACAGAAAGAACCAGGTACCTACGGCACAATGTATCAGCGCTCTACTTCTGTGCTATCTCGGACGATTCCTAAACGACATACAAAAATCTGTCGATTATCTGCAATCGGATTATGCGCGTTGCAAAGGGCGATGTCAAGAAAGCCCAGGATAGAGAAAAAGTGGTTTCTCAAGAAGAAACAAAAACAAATGATTGATCTTTCAAAAAAAAAAAAAAATGTAAAAATAGGGTAGGTGCTCCAGTGATTGGCATGCTCCAGTAATTGACAATTATCCAGAAATAATAAATAAGAAAAATAATAAAATCATATATTTTACATATAAGAATTTTAACATTTTATGTCAAACACTGGAGCATGGGGTGCTAATAACTGGTAAAATGAATAACTAGCAGTGTCAAACACTGGAACATAGGGGCCAATTACTGATAAAATGAAAAACTGGCAGTGTCAATTACTGGAACATTGAGTGGGTGTCAAATAAAAATTCATTAAAAAAATAATTGTTATCAAATGTATACATTTTAACATATATGTGGTATGTCTTTCATACCATATGTACTAACTTAAGATTTCTAAAAATATTTTCTGATGACTAGAACATTAAAAACATCAAAGATTGCTCTAAAAGTGTCAATCACTGGTGCACTTACCCTATAGAGCTTTTTTTTTTTCTTTGTACAGTACAGTACTGTTTAATTTAGTGCAAGAATTAGTTAGCATCATCAGGGGAACCGAAAATCGTTATCTCAAAAACGGCTCTAACGATTTTCTTAAAATTTGCTTTAAGAAAAAAAAAAAAAAAAAAAAAAAAAAAACTTTTTTAGGTGTCCTTAAGCATATATTATTTGGTTACTACAAAAAAATTGACAAGCATCCTAATTAGACAGATCACGGAAATGGGTGTCTCAAAAAACGGCTCTAACGACTTTTGTAAACTCTCTTTTATATGTCAGTTTGTTTTTATATAAAAATTGTTTGGTGTCAATTTTTTTTAAACCAAGTTTATGTTTTTTGACCGCATTATTTTCAAAAAAGAATATATAATATGTATAGCAGAGAGTAAAGGAAGTCACGTGGTTGTTACACACCAGAGTTTTATTTGTTGTTTTTACGCCCTTAGTACATAAAATACAAATATTTTTACATTATTGAGAATATTTTCACTCTTTGTATTATGTTTTATATACTCGTACTATACAATTAAGTCTTTGAGTAGGAATATTTTTTATCTCATCTGTCCCTTATTTTCAGCCTTTTTGCAATTTAATCGTGATTTGCCTTATTCGCGTAATCCGTGCCACACAATTCCGCAGATAACTGAGAGTTCATTGTATATCTTTCAAGAAATTTTGTCCTCAAGTTCTGCATTTCAGCAGACTTGAACAAAGAGGGGGGGGGGAGATTCAGTGGATTGCGATTTGTATTTTGGTTTTACATAAAGGTTTAGATAATTTCAAATTTTAATGTTTTTTCGAATATCTAAAGAAGTAGTACTTGATGGCTTCTGTTCGTCCTTCAGACATGTAAAGAACATTTTATAACACACCATATTTCAACAAAGGTTAAAAAAAAAAAAAAAAAAAAAATGTAAGGGACAAGTAGTATATTGAAAAAAAAATAATGTTTGCTATCAACTATTAAATGTTAAATACATAATAAAATATGAGCATTTTACCAAATAATTTTTAAATGCGCATGAGCAACCTTTAACAAAATTTCTTTTCCATAATTTATTAGCAAAATTGTTAAGTTACTTATGTATATATATATATATATATATATATGTAAACTCAAGCAAATATTGTGAAAGTTCAAAAGGTTATCGCTGATGGAATGAATTAAGTTACAGCTCCTCTCAAAAAAAGGGGCAGGGGGGGGGGGTATTTTTAATCGTTTTTATTAGAATTCAACGTACAACATATTGCTATTAATTAAATTAAGTTTAAAATTAAAAGTCTAATTTGGAATCCAAATGAATCCATTAAGTATTTCTTTAGATATTCAACAAAATGTCAAAATTAAAATGTGTCTAAAAAATTTTGAATATATATTGCGTATTAAGAATTAGACTTTTCACATAACATAGTTAATAATTTGGAGCTTAAAACTGAATAGTTTTATTCTGCTTAGTGGCAGAGCATATGAACGTTAAGCTGTTAGTCGTAGGTTCGATTCCTGGCCATGATTATTTTTTGCTCTCTATGACGTTATTCGATGTTTAGTTCCAAGTTATTAAATAGTTTCCAAACAAAAGGGCAAATTTGAATGCGTGTTATTATTATTATTAGAACGCTGATTTTATATGGATGATTCGTAGCTATGATTTATGAAAATCACTTTAATAATTTTTTATTTTAATTATATAAAGTATGATTTCTTTTCGGCCATTTTGCATTAATATTTTAAAATTTGCGCGCTTCTAATCTTCCAATTTCCAAATCATATTAAATGATAAATGTGGTTTTTAGTATATATGTATATATTTGCGAATTGCTAAGTTTCAACAGATTAAGACAAAAATTGAAAATTGGCTATTAATAGTGATCATGCGTTCACAATCCAAAAATCTCAGAATTCGGTTGAAAATTAAAGAAATTTTAGATATTTTTAAAAATTAATTTACATATAATTGTTTTGGGGTATTTTGCATGGATACTTTAAAATTTCCCAGCTGTCAATCTTCCAACTCAGACGATAAGTCACATAGTTCTAAGATTGGAATATAATAAGCTTTATATATATATATATATATATAAAGCGTTAAATTTTAATCGATTTCGAGAAAAATTAAAAATTAGCTATAAATAAAGAGTATGAGTTCATAGTTTAAGAAAATCTCTAAATTCCGTTGAAAATTAAAGATTTTATAGAAAAATAATATTAAACTAAAACCAAGGCCTGTCGTATGTCGACATTTTATAATTTTATAATTACTAGTATCGCTTAGTGGTCGATATTCGAACACTTTTTGCAAAGCAAAGCAAAACAATTTCCTTTTCATAAACGGAATTAAATTACGTCACAGCAGCGGCACTTTTCGACCGGTATGCACCCAAATTAAAATAATATAGTTTTATATAATATCCATCTCATACACCATGTTTGGTTTGGTGTGTTTTGTTTATACAGTACAGAAGTTGAGATAAAGCCGGCCGATTTGAGTTTACGAAACCTCAAAACGTGTAACTTCATCGAAAACCAGAAATCTGAAATTTTTCTGAATCTTATACTTTCTTCTCATATATGCAAAAGATAGAATATTAAATTCACAAATAAGTAATTAATTTCAGTTAATTGAAATGCAAGGAAATCTCAAAACGATTAAATTCATCGAAAACCGAAAATAAAATTTTTTTTTCTGTATCTTCTACTTTCTTCTTTTACATGCAGAAGCTAGTAATAAATCCACTTTTTTGGAAATAAATAGTTGATTTCAATTAATTGAAATGCAAGGAAATCTCAAAACTAGTAAATTCATCAGAAACCGTAAATCAAAAGTTTTTCCAAATGTTATATTTTCTTCTTATCTTCAGTATTAAATCCATTTTTTTTTTTTTTTTTTTTTTTTTTTTAAATAAGTAGTCAATTTCAGTTAATTGAAATACATTATGTTTTAGTTTAAAAGTATGTCTTCATATTAGAGCTGATGTAAATCACCAAAAAGAATGAAAGGAAGAAATAAAGAAATTAGATCTGATTTTTTTTTTTTTTTTTTTTTTTTTTAATTAGAACTTTTATAAATCAAATCATATTTTAATGTGCGTACATGTTCAATAGTATAAACTTTTGATCTACCACTCATTCACTCAAATTTCTACCACACTAATGGCTGTTATCTCTTAGAATAAAAATCTGTAGTTGAGATTATAGTGATGCTATATCTATATAAATGACTGTGTCAATGGTTTTATTTGAGTTTTAAAGAAATTGCCAGATTTAACAACTTTCTACTTCAGGAATTTTTTAATTCAAAATAATATGTGTATAAAATGAATAATTGCATTAAAAAAAAAAAAAAATTAAATATCTTATTGAGATTGTAAGAAAATAATTTTTGTATTCTGCAAATCTGGCTAATCATGCCTTTAAATGATACCACTTTCAATCCTCTACTCCTATAATTAATATGTTAAAAGTGTACGGCAAATATGATGTTTGTCTATTAATATATAGATTTAGTTTTCCGCATAGTAACATTAACATAGCTGCCAACTCTCCCGAAAAATTCGGGAGCCTCCCGAATTTTGAGGCAATCTCCCGATTTCCCGAAAAACATTAATATCTCCCGATTTTTTCAAAATTTTTATCACACACCACCTAATTTTCAAATGTTCTACGAAAGCTTCCGATTCCCAATCTTTCTTCATCCACAACGTAAATGTCAATATTAATTTCAAACTTGCTTTATGATATCCTAGAACCTATAAAGAAATAGAATTGTTAAATATTTCTTGCTCATGTTTTTATTTTTTGCCCCCCCCCCCTCTCCTTTATTTATCTCTTAACTAGCGATCGGCAATCAAGTGTTTTGAAGTCTTTTATCTCTCAATCCATCTGCAACATAGATAATGATATTTATTTTAAATTTGCTTTATTAGATTCTAGAAGTAGAAGGCTGATTTTTACCAACTGTGTGAAAAATACCAGAACCGGGAATCGAACCCCGGGACTTCCGCTTAACGCGCGGATGCTCTAACCACTGAGCTACCCTGGCTGATAACCAGCTCTGCACTTCTCACATAATTTACGTTGGCAATTTAATTTCCAGGTTGATGAATTAAATTCCTGAATTGAGAATTGAATGAGTTTAATATTTCTTACTCTGTAATTATTTTTTTTTATCCTCCCCCCTTTCCCCCATCTCTGGATAGTGATCAATGATCAATTCTAGAAACAATAAAACAATAGAAGTACTCAATATTTCTCACGTATGTAATTATTTTTAGGCTTTATTGCTGAACTTTATGAATCTATTTATTTTTCCTCAATTAAATTAAGTATTTATACATCATATCTATACTAAATTTGTAAACTTGGGGGAAAAATGAAGAATATATTTTTCAGATAGGAAAAATTTTCCCAAGTCTATGTATGTGTACATATAATTTCAGTATGGTTAGAATTTAATATAATCTAGTAGTATTTTTAATTCAGTATGTTTTATTTAATTATTTTCTCATATTTGCAATAAGAAGAAAGCCCATACTGCAAAATTTCCCTTTTATTTGCTCCTTCTCTTTCCAACAATTACTGTACTATTAATGTTCTATTTATGGCTTAAACTATGTTGTATACAAAATCTCCCTAATTTTGTTTCTTAAAGCTTAGAATCTCCCTAATTTTGATTCTCAAAGGTTGGCAGCTATGCATTAATATTTGCAGTGAAAATCAGAATAAAAAGTCACTTGTTTACCGTTTTTTACCATTAAATCACAACCTAGGTAGTTTTTTAGATTATTAAATTTTCACTGCTGGCGTAAACCATAATTATTGTACTTCACAGTCCTGTTTATTAAAGATATATATATATATAATTATTATTTCTCATTTTTTAGAATAAACCTCTATCATGTGTATTTCCTATCCACGGTGGAATAAAGCCTGGCATGTCAATTTATATCAGTGGAAGGCCTACTAGTAATCCATACAAGTAAGAATTATTTTTTCAAGATCGTAACTGTCAGTTATGTTTTTCATGTAATGTTGATTAAATTCATTTTTTATTTTATTTAACATTTGTCGAAAATTTTTTTAAACTAGTATGTTGTGGCCATCACAAAACTTTCTTCTATATCATTCTTACTGTTTAACGTGCACAAAAGTTTAAATCGTAGCTTCTCAGAATAAAGATTTTACATATGAAGTTTGGTGCAATTTTAATCAATACATGCTGAAATGTAGCAGTGCGGAAAATCACAGAAGCTGCGTAATAACAGTGTCCCCCTATCGTCCGATATACAGCCAAATCAAGTCAGAATTAACTTTCATAATGGTTATCTAATTTATCAAGTTTGTTGCATTTATATATCATAGGAATTGAGATTTAGCCATTTTATTTACGGAGGGAATTCCAGCACAGTAGCGACATCTATCGGCCGATATGCACCCAAGTAGAATCAATGTAATTTTTAATAATGGTCCTCTCACATATTCAGTTTTGTTTAATTATACCCAATAAACCTGAGATATAGCCTTTCCATAAATAGGAAAATTGTAGTATAGCAATGCCACCTTTTGAGAGGTTTTGCATCAAAAGTTGATAGGCACTAATTTATGTCTAGATACAACTACATATAAATTTATATGAAATTCCGTGTAGTATTTCTTGAGATACAATTACCACAAAAGTTTTGTCACACACAAACAGATGGAATTATTTCGAAAATGTGTAAAAATGGTCAAATCGTGTTCTGGATCTCTCAAAACATGTAAATCCATTAAAAACTGGAAGTCAGATTCTTTTACAAATGTAATACTTTCTCATACATAATATAGAAGAAAGTAAAAGCAATTAGTTTCTACACTGATAACAATTAAAAAAGAATTCTGTATTTACTTAATTAAATAATTATTTTCTTTTAATAGCAAATGTTTATAGGAGATTTATATTAAGCTGATTAAACCACTCAAAATTATTTATTATGTTTCACCTCATATCAGATTTTGGTTTTACCATACAGGTACGTGCTTAATATATGAATCAAGCCGGAAATGTGGAAATTTTGTCGATAAAAAATATGTCAACCGAATTTCGTCAAAAAACATCAAATAAAGTGGAAAATAAGTTAATAATCAAGCTCATGTTGACTCCGGAAGACAGGGATTCTTAATTGACTCTCGTGTCCTTTCACTGAAAAGGGAAGTATGAATCAGTAAAATTGCTGTTGAAACCAAACCAAGCTTAAATAAAAGAGCATGGTCGAAAACATAGGGTAGAGTGCAAATTTGCTTCAACAACACCCAAGGGGGCAAGATATGACCCCCTAATAGTTTTAGTTATTTCTATAAAAACCAAGAAAACACGCATCCTTGTAATAACGGGTGGTTCAGTGGTATCGTGCATGACTTGTGGTACGGAGGTCATGAGATCGAGTCCCCGCAAGGGCATTTTGTGTTTTAATTTTTTTTTTTTTTTTTTTTTTCAAATATATATATATATATATATATAACGTTATTAATTAAATTCTATTAATTTAAGAGAAAGTATTTATTATAAGTATTAAGAAGGTTTTTTTTAGTATTCCAATTAATAAAGTATTGACCATGAATTGAAGAAATATATATTTTTATTTATTTATTTATTAAAAAGAAAATCATGTTTAAAGCTGCGAATGTAGTTTCTAATATATAACAATTATGATTAAAAATAGAAAAATCAGGAAATCATAAGTATTTTTCACAATGAGGACAAGAAATATAAGAAGATTGATCACAATTATTTGAATTACAATTTTGTTCACCGTCAATTATTGTTCATCATGAACATTTTGTTAAATATTTAGGTTTTCGTCAAGATTACTAGATTTATAAAGTTCATATTTACCCAGATTTTGAATTTTTTGAGATGTAAACTAATTACAAATTAGTGAAATCATTTTGAGAAAATTTGTCATTATGTTCAATTTTATTGTCAGTTCTTCCGACACCACCATATTTGACAGTCGTTTAGTGAAATGTTTGAAATAAAAGCTAAATGCGACACGAAATAGTTAAGCAACAGCTGTTGTTCATACAGGATTTTTCATGTAAAAAATTGCATGAATAAATAATACAATTGAGAGCAGACGATTAACTCTTGCTATTAATGACGTCGATAAAAAATAGTAATTAAATATTTCATAAAACACTAGCACAAATCATTAACAAAATTTTATATACATGTAATATAAAAGTACTTCCCGTTAAATTATTATTTTTAATTTGATAAAAAAATAAATTGTTTAAAAATTTAAAAATTATTTAATTGTCTGTGCTGGAAAAAAAAAAAAAAAACTTTTTTTAAATATAATTAATATTTTCTCTTAAAATAATGATTTAATTTAATTAAAAATGTAAAAAAAGAAAAAATATTTCCGTTGAAATAAAAAATTAAAATATAAAACTCCCTCGCGGGTTATTCGATCTTAGGACCTCCTTACCACAAGTCAAGCACGCTACCACTGCACCATCCGTTCCCAGTACAATACGTGTTTTGTGGTTTTTATAGAAATAATTAAAATTATTAGGGGGCCATATCTCACCCCCATGGGGGTTGTTGTAGCAAATTTGTACTATACCCTATGTTTTCGACCATGTTCTTTAATTTATACTTGGTTTAGTTTCAATAGCAATTTTACTGATTCATACTTCCTTTGTGAGGCTTTCTTAGCTATTTCACTCGGATGAAGAAATTGTGAAATTTAATTATCCTGTCTTCCCCCCCCCACAAAAAAAATAAATAATAAATAAATAAAATAAAATAAATAAATAAATAATAATAATAACTTGCAAGAAGCATGTTTCAAATAAATGATTATTTTAACTTTAAAATGAATATGTTTGATAGTTTCATATACAGTACTTGTGGAGTTATAAATACAGGTGTGCAAAGGCATTCGACTCGGTGTGAATTCGGTCTCAGGACCCTCTGTCCACCACCCTCTAATATATCCAGCAAGAGCCTGATCATATATTTAGGCATGATTTTTAAAAAAATCATATTACATATTGGAAGAAAGCATCGATAATTCTTAAACCTATAATCTGGTCTGGCAGCACCTGTAATTCGGCTCTGATGACATTTTTCTCTCTTCCCTTTTTTGCTCCGCCTATAAATTGCAGTACTCAACAGGTTACTCGCAGATGACCATAGAATTGCATACTTGCAAACTTTTATGGATCGTCAGTGAAGTTTACACACTTTCATTTAATTTTACTGATTTACGGAATTGACGTGAATATTTTACGAATTGATCAAGATGAAGACAAAATTCCGAAAAAAAAAAAAAAAAAACGAATTCTTTGTCTCGCAATCGCAAATCTAACTTAATTCAAACGTTATTTCAATTATTTACGTGTGTTATAGGGCTTACATTAGACTAGAATACATTTTTCAAAACTATTTTTTTTAAGAAATATTTCTTTGTGTGTTACGATTGAGCAACGATTTTGAAAAAATTTCGAGACATCTATAATCTGCAAAAATTGGCAATCCAGCAATGTCTATTTCCCGCCGATGCCGGATTATCGATGCTTCAATGTAATTAAAGAAATCTAACATAAATTGTAAATAGTTTCATTATCGGTAACTTTTAATTAGATATCATAAAGCCATTTTTTGGAAGTTTAAAAAAAGAAATTAAGATTTTCTTTTAATCTGTTCTTGTAAATAAGATTATTTAGTCAGGAAATATTTATTGCTGGTTTCTAATCTTACATCTCTTTGTAAAGTATTCGTTTTAGTTCCTTATCATACTATAAGTATGGAGAATTCGGATAAACGTAAAAATTTTCAACCTCGGATTTTTTTTTTTTTTGTGTGTGTGTGTGTGTGTTTACACGTTTTGAAGTATGAGGAATACGAAAATCACAAAATCGGTGTGGTGTCGTCTGTCCGTAGTGTGTTTGTCTGTGTACACGATATCTCAAGAACAAATGATCGGAGAGAAGACAGTTTTAAAATGTCAGTTTTGAAGTTGGCAAGAACTCTCTTTGTTTTCAATATTTTAATTTGAAAACTTCGTAAGTTATTGGAAACTTACAATTTTCTTAACATTGAAGAATAGGGAAAAATTCAATTTAAACGTGCATTAATAGGAATATTTTTATCGTTAAGATGTTAGACCAGCTTTTAAATATCAGTTACTAGCTGACCCGTCCGGCTTCGCACTGATGAACAAATTTTAGTTAAAGATGGATTGATATGTAAAAAATCAAGAAATATATCAGTTTATATAGTAAAGCAATATTATTAACTGGAAAGTCAAAATATAATTTTACAATTATTTTTTTTAATTAGTTGTTAAATGTTGGCAATTTTTACTTAATGCTATTTATTTATTTATTTATTTATTTCATAAAAAGAAACATTTCTTTACTCATGAACACGGAGTAATATTACTTATATATATTCTTTTTACTCCGTGCTCATGAATAAAAAATATTGAAAAATAAACCTATGACATGAAAATGTTTTTGATAAAATTGACGTCATAATAGCTTTAATTATTATTTATTTGTTCATTTCGCAAATATATTTAATTTTTTCCATAATTGAATATTATTTTAATAATGTATATTAAAGGAGAAATCAATAATATGAAACAATAATCGTACAATATATACTATTACAGAATCTGGTGTGAAACAACCACACGACTTCTATTACCCACTATTACACGTAATATATACAATTTTTTGGAGATATTACTTGCATTTTTTGAGATTTTCGAGTAAGAGAAACTTGATACACGTATAAAGACACATACAACAGAGTTTGCATAGCAAGATAAACTAGTATGTTGTGGCCACCACAAGACTTTCTTCTATATTTTCCTATACATATTCAATCAGTAACAATATTTAAAAAAAAAAAAAAAATTTTTTTTTGTGAAAATTAATACATATTCAATCACTAACAATAATAATTAAAAAAAAAAAAAAAAAAAAAATCGAATTTTTTTTTTTTTTTTTTTTTTTTTTTTTTTTTGTTAAAAGTAAAAAAAATCGATAACTTTGTTTTAAATTATCACAGATTTATGGTTCAACCATTCGTTTTAAAGGTATTGACGAGATCTTTCGAATGATACCCATCTTCAAAATTTAACCCCCCCGGGGGGGTACTTCCCCCCCCCAGGGGGGGAACCGATGCCCCCCCATGCACAATTTTTTTTTCCTAGTTAACTACTACTATCATCAATAATTCAAATTAATTTTACAATCACAAGTTTAAAATAACTCTCATTATGCCCATTTATACGGAATTTTGTCCTATGCTGCCATGTTAAAAATTTGCATAAAATGCGATTACAGCGCCACCTGTTGAGCTATTGATCCCCAAATCTAATGGGCACCAGTTCATGTCAGGGTGCAACTAAATACCAAGTTTGGTTAAATTTCATTCATATGTTCGTGAGATACAGCGTCCACAAAAAAATGATACAGACACACAGACAGACAGACAGACAGACAGACACACAGACAGACAGACATTTTCTAAAAACTATCAATTCGTGTTCAGGACATCCCAAAACGTGTAGATCCGTCAAAAAACGGAGGTCGAAAATTTTCGCGAATCCAATACTTTCTCTATATTACATATAGAAGAAAGTAAAAATAAGGGGGAAAAAAATAGATAGTTATTTTTTTAAACACGAATTTCCGAGATCTAAAACTGAACTACCTAATTAGGATGACCGTTAATATTCCTGTAATAAGCACGTAATACTTGAGAAAGGTTATCTAAATTGGATTAAAGAAAAAAATTTCAAGAATACGTTAGAGCCGTTTTTGAGATACCAACTTTTACCAAAACTTAGCATACTCAATTATTGACCTAAAAACAATAATTACATACAAAAGGATATTTAATAGGAAGTTAACATGGCGAATTTGAAAAAAATCCGTACAGGCGTTTTTAAAGGAACGCACTTGCGAAGTCTGAAATTGAGCTGTTTATAGAGGACGCCTATCAATTTTCCTAAACTAAGCAACTTTTCAATCGAAAGGGCATCTAATATATTATTTATATAGCAACTTTGAAGAAAATCATTAGAGGTGTTTTTGAATATGGGCTTACGGTCCCATTTCTGGTTTTCGATGACCCAATTCCGGTTTTTCAATTTTCACGAAAATTTGGAAAATTTATCTGTACACCAGACCTGAATCACTTGTGAAGTTTAGTAGTTCTATTTTTATTAGTTTTGGAGATATGACAGCCAGAAGATTACATACACACGTGCACATATACACACACACTGACCAATTGCCAAAACCTATAAAATACTTCCACTACCTACGGTAGTAGGGTAATTGAAGTAAACACATACATCTCGTATTTACTACGATAATATACAGATTTTCGTATTACGTTTTCGGTCGCCAAATACAAAAATCGCCAATGACGATAGATATCAAATCTGTGCTTTGTTTTCAATTAAAATATTGAAACTTTTAATTAAAAATTTATTTTACCAAAATTTATTATAGCTTCTAGCACTTAGAGAGAGACAGTGTAACTTTTGATTATTGAAAGAAAAAAAAAAAAAAAAGAAATCGGCTTTTTAGTTCTAGCGATCGTTCTCTAGATATGCATATAAACCTTTCTTCTTTTTATATTAGTATAGCTATAGAGCATAGGTATATTAAATAGGTTTCCAATCAACATAATGTAACTCAAATAATTAAATGCTATTTACATTTCAGTAATGGCTGTATGCGCTATGTATATTGAGCTACTTGCCATAACTGTTAGTTGCTAAAAATAGTCGCCAAATAAATTTAAACATCTCAATACGCAAGCGAAGTGTGACATCACTGACCGCCCGTGGATGCAAGAAAAAGATTTTCCATGTTAATCGCTCATTGGATTTTTTTTTTGTTGTTGTTTTTTTAATTATTAAAATTCTAGAAGAATTATTTCCCGATTTTAATCCTCATATTTGGGTATAGATATGTATTAGTTATTGTATGCATGCGTTAGATTGAGTTATTTTGCTGTCAAATTGACAAAATTTTAATTTTAAATTTCAAAACTGTCACCCTTGGCATTTTTTGTATTTGGCGATCAAAAACGTAATACGAAAATATACATGCCAGATGTATATTTTCGTAATATGTATTGTACGAAATATTGTTTCATATTATTCGTTACACTCTTAATATAAGTTTTTAAAATAACCATGATTTTTGAAAGGAATTAAATTACATTCGCCAGATAATTTGGCGATATTTTTTTTTTTTTCTGCCAAGGATGACGGATATCAAATCTATTCCGCTGCAACATATTAGTATATTATATCAGATACTTTATTTAGACATTTGAAAACAAATTTGGCTTCAAATTAAGATAGAATATTTATCCTTTCCCTTTTAATTAGTTTATTAGTTGGATGTTTATTGTGTAAATATCATCCTTTGAAATGAAATGTTTATGTTTTCAATCGAATATGGAAATTTGCCATTTTTTTTTCCTAGAGTTTTGAAATTTAAAATTCCAATTTTATCAATTTTACATCGAAAACAATTTAATCTAACGGATGCACATGATAACTAATGCATATCAATATCCAAATATGGGGATTAAAATAGGGAAATAATTTTCTTCGATCTTTATTATTTTTTTACAAAAAATCCAGTTCACTTTTTATATTATTGTTCGCGTGAAAATATACTCCGTGGTTTAAACATATTAGAATAATAAACTATTTTAATTCTATAATGACGTCAGATTTAACGTGTAAGTTTAACAATTAAAAAAGCTTTATATGAATTTCAATTTAATGCACGTGCAAATATATTTCTTTTCTTTTCACGTCAAGATATTTTAAAAACGAAATGAATATGTAAATGTTTCTTTTATGTTGGCAGCAGCTAATTTTTTTAATATTTCATTATTTCCATTTCTATTACGGCTTCTATGAAGATTTTAACTAAAATGCTCAGATTTTAAACTAAAATTTATTTCATCAAAATTAAATATAGCCTATAAAATATGGCATACTGTAGCTTTCGGTCAGTGAAAGAAGTTTTTAAATCGGTTCAGTAGTTTCAGAGATTACCCTCCACAAACAAACAATTTTTTGCGCTTTATATAATGATATAGATGATACTGGCATGAGCATCATTAACTATGGAAATTGTACTTTGAAAATTTCGCAAGTTATTGGAAATTTATGATTTTCTTAAAATGGCAGAATAGCGCAATATTTTGCATAACCATCTAATATGAGAATTATTTTCATTGTAAAGATGTCAGGCCACTTTTTAACTATCATTTTTGATACTGTCTTCAACATCATTAACTATAAATATCCAAATTTGAAAATTTCGTAAGTTATACGAAATTTGAGATTTTCTTAACATTGCAGAATACAACAATATTTCACATAAACCTGCATTATATTAGAAATCTGTACATGATATAGTATAGATCTGCGTAAAAACTAAAATATGAAACTAACCCCAATAAAACAATTCAGCTAATTCGAATGAGATAAATGCATCGAACAGAGTGGTGGTTAGCGTACTACGAGGGATATTTCAATCTATGGCCATGTCAAGCAATCGGTTTAATTAACTTCTCTTATCATGAATACAGTATTCCTTGTAGCAGAAATTTATGAGAGCAAATATATGATGGAGAACTGAGCAGAGTCTACCGATGCCAAACAGTTTAGTTCCTACCACCATGCAGACATTTAATCATTTTTAGAATAAAACACAAGATCTAAATTAAATTGCAATGTGGTTGAAAGGATATTGCAAACACTATTAGAAAATTATGAAATATTTGGAGTAAAAAAGAAAATGGGGGCATTTTTCTAAAATTAATAATCTCTCTTTTAATTTTTAATTTAATCTCACTGTGATAACATAAGATCTCTGTCTGATCCTAAGGGAAACATAACATGCTTAGCGCCGACATTCAAAAAAAAAAAAAAAAAAAAAAAAAAAAAAAAAAAAACTGCAATCAACCACTGAATATGCTGTATTAGATTACAGATCGCAGCAGACAGTGGTTGCTGTCATATTATAGTGTAACCGCATTTCTCGCGCCTAGCTTTGAGAACATTTCACAAGCCTTGGAGGGGTGCCAAATTGATCGACAAGTTGAAATTTGGTAAACATCCCTTCATTCGGCGTTCCCTTATCGCTATTTTCTCTCAACCACAAACGTTATCACTCCTATTTTAACACTGGACTCGTTCAGACAGCACTTGCACAGAAGCTCCCGTGCTCGCAAGAAACATAGTTAAAGAATATACATACATTGTCCTCATTATATGGACAAATTACGTAGTTCATATGCATCTTCCATGATGGTCTACTTTTTTGTTAATTATTTAATAGTTAGCGGGGAAAAAATTATATTTTCGCTTAATGGTTAGTCTTCCGTGTTTTTATTCATCTTGTATGAAAATTTTGTAATTATATACCTATATATTGATCGTGGGGTGTAATTCTACTTTTTGTTGTTTAACTTCCAAACACATTTGTATTTAAGGACTCAATGTATAATAAAGTGTCACCCAGCAATGTTTCAGTTACGTAATTCCTATAGTTTTATTTGAATTACGAACTTAACATAAAAAAAAAAAAAAAAAAAAAAAAAAAAATTATACAGACACGACATTATTTCATTATTTAATACATGAAAATCTGACATTGACAGATTTTAATTTAGTGCCAGAGGCCTACTGCTAAACTTGTTAATATCGACAAATTCTTCTTTAGTTAATTCGTGACGATCTAAATTCCATGATAAAGTTTTCATTAAATCAAACCAATGTGTTTCAGCTGCAGATATTGTAACAGATAACGTTGGAAGTCCAAACTGTCTTATAGCCGCAAAACAACGTTTTTTCTGTTTTTCCCAAAGAGGGGGAGGTGTGCCTTGGGGGGGACTCATGTCAAAAGTGTGCCTTGGGGGGGGGGACTCATGTCAAAGTTGTACCTTGGGGGGGACTCATGTCAAAGTTGGGCCTTGGGGGGGACTCATGTCAAAGTTGGGCCTGGGGGGACTCATGTCAAAGTTGGGCCTGGGGGGGGACTCATGTCAAAGTTGTGCCTTGGGGGGACTTCATTCAATAAATCCCCATTCAATAAACCGACTGAAATAGGCCCTTAGCACTATTAAGAGTGACGTATAAAAATTCGACAACGCTGTACCGACTGAAATAGGGGTACCTTGGGCGGGACTCATGTCAAAGTTGTGCCTTGGGGGGACTTTATTCAATAAATCCCCATTCAATAAACCGACTGAAATAGGCCCTTAGCACTATTAAGAGTGACGTATAAAAATTCGACAACGCTGTACCGACTGAAATAGGGGTACCTTGGCGGGGACTCATGTCAAAGTTGGGCCTGGGGGGGGGACTCATGTCAAAGTTGTGCCTTGGGGGGACTTCATTCAATAAATCCCCATTCAATAAACCGACTGAAATAGGACCTTAGCACTAATTAAGAGTGTATTATAAAAATTCGACAACTGTACCGACTGAAATAGGCCTCTAGCACTAATAATATGAATTAACAACCTATTAAAAGTTTCATTGTCATCGATTCGAAAGTACTCTCCTGTATTTTTCATATAAAATTTCAACTTATTTTAGATGTTTTTATTATGATTAATATAGAAATTGTAATATTATATAAGTCCTGAAATTGACGCTTTAAAAAATAGTTAAAGATTTAAACTAGTTGTAGAAGCATCTCATCAGTTTCTCTATTAAAAAAAAGTAACTGTCGCTGGCGTCAATTTTTTTTGTCTGCGACAGCACCTTCTCGCGGAGGGCAGGATTTCCCGCGTCATGAGATATATCAGTGTATTCCGTCTGCTTTAAGGAAGACATTTCAGCTGCTTAGAAATTTCTATCATTTTAATTAAGTAAGTTATTAAGTAAAAACGCGGATTTATAAAGGTACTCTATTTGCCACCGGAGGAAAAAGTTTCTCTTATGACTTTTTTTCTGTGTCTCTGACGTCACTTTCCTCAGGAAAATTAAAATGTGATCAATGGTGTAAATAAGAAAAATTGAATAAATGGCATCTTTGAGATGCTCGCGAGAAGAAAAAAAATATTTAGAATAGCAAAACATTTCAAAATAACCGATATTTTTTAAAATATTACGTAAAAATTTAATAAAGATGAAACGAAAATTAGTTTATATTTTTATTTTAGTTTATATTATGGTATAACTTCAGTATATCCCCACAGCTGAATTTGGCGATTTTTCTTTGGCGCCGTTTTGAACGATAACGATGTTGTTCTGGACTGTTTGCGATATAATATGGCAGCCTATATGTTGTTTATTTTGGATTTATGATTTTATGTTTTATAATTTATATTATGATTCTATCATTTATGATTTTATGGTTTATGATTTTTAAATTTATGATTTAGCCATAATCGCCAACAAAAAATCGCCAAATATCGTTGTGGGGATATACTGAAGTTGTTCCTTTATTTTAACGTTAGGCGAAAAAGATTTAGTAATGAATACCATGATTATGTTAAACAATTATTGGTATAGAGTTAGAGGTTAAGCGCAGACATTTTTAAAATGGAATTTATGAGATAAAATTTCTATTAATTTATATAAAGATTTAGTTTTTTAACTCAAAGCATATTTAAAAGGATAGATCTTTACTATGACCAATTTAGCGATTTTTAAAATTTAGAAATGAAGCTCGTACGTTTTTCGCCAAGGAATTCATTTACGCAACCACAATAGCCATTTTAACTCTAGCCACGCCTTCCTATAGAGATAAATTATAAAATGGTGCAATAATAATGATAATAATAATAAAATCCGCAACCTATTTTTGTTTTTTAAGCATTGATATAAAACTTTGCAGAAAACAGAATTTAATACAACAGGACATTTTTTATATATATATAAAGGAATGTAGTAACTGCATTGCTAAAATATTGTAGTTACAGCTAATACAGGACCTCATTGACTGATTTTAAATTTTTCATTTATTTTGACGATGACTTAAATTATCTATCGCAATTATGCATGTCAAGATTTTCGCGGGAAACGTCTAAGCTACTTCGGTGCCAAATTTAAAATTTCGCCAAGAGGTTAAACTGTACCCTTGCTTTAGAACGATTTTTTTTCAATTTTATTTTAAATATTTTTCAACCAATTTTATTTTAAATATTTTTCAACTTAATTCACGAGGGAAAAAAGAAGAAAATTTTTTATTTGGTCTAAATGTACAGTTTTTCGTTCTGTTCATTATAAAAAAGAAAATGGCTGAAGTAGTTTTTCCTGTACCATTGATATCTTTATAAATTAAATTATACAGTATCATTAAATTTCATTCTCCACACTCATTTTTTTTTATTTTCTAAATTTAATATTACATAATATATATGTAAAAAAAATCAAGGTGTAATCAGTACATATCCAGAAGATGTAGCCAACAAATATTCAGACCAAAATCAACACAAGTTCAGGAGACATCGCCAACAACTATTAAGATGTCATGATGAATATATATCAAGTAGATATCGCCAACAAGTATTCAGGAGACATCATCAACACTTATTCAGAAAATATCGTCAACAAATATTCAAAAGCCATCCAATTTATGAATGGTGATGGTCTATCTCGAATACTTCAAACCGGCAATTCGTTTTTACAATACAATCAACGATGAATTTTTTACTTATCAGTAGATTTCGAATTTTTTTTTTTCCGATTTAACTTAGTATTGATATAACTTTAGTATATCCCTACATCTGAATTTGGCGATTTTTCTTTGGCGTCCTTTTGAACGATAACGATGTCGTTCTGGACTGTTTGCGATATAATATGGCAGCCGATATGTTGTTTATTTCGGATTTATGATTTTATGTTTTATAATTTATGATTTTATCATTTATGATTTAGCCACAATCGCCAGCAAAAAATCGCCAAATATCGTTGTGGGGATTTACTAAAGTTGTTCCTTAGTATTTAATACAGTTTAAGAAATTAAATGGTAAAATCAGATATTGACAGACATCTTGGCAAATTCATGGTGTAGTACAATAAGTGGCGACAATGCAAAATCGTTATCTGAAAGAAATTGTCCTGTCGTATTACTACTACTAATGAAATTTTTAAAATAATTGCAATAATCGCATAAGATATTTATCTTCACCCTGACTAAATCATATTCAAGAAAAAATGCACTTTAAAAAGTTGCATCTTTAGTGTTGGAAGCACCATTTTAAACCTTGCTGTACGCTGGAAATAAATGCAGAGTATTACATATTGTCCTAAATTAACTAAAAAAATTCAATAGTAAAAAAATATAGGCATTAAAAAAAATAAGTTCATAATTTCTTTAATCAAGCAATAACACCCAAAAATTCATCGTCAAACAGTGACAAAAATTTAACAAGTCGATCATATACTAAAGCTGTAACGCTATGATTTAGATGTCAAGAATTTCTCTCTGTTCTAAATAATTAGTGCTATGGTTGTTTATTTTATGTTCTCTCTCAAAATAATGGCAAATTGTTATTAAATTGTCGAACGCTATAACAGATTTTTGACATATTATAAACGATATAATATTAAATATTGTGTATTTCAATGCGATACCAAATATGGTGGATTTCTATAATATTGTTCAACTCTCTTGTGTTATGCATTATTAATATTCCAATTCAACAAAAGGCAAAGTTGCGAATAGTCGGGTAGAATCCCGCAGGGATTAATGAGCGAAGCGAGTCGGGGGGAGGCGAAACCTTCCTCAGGGGTTGGTGAGCGGAGCGAGCAGGGGGCAGAGCCCCCTAGTGTATATAAACAAACATAAAGTTATATATTTCATTATAAAACTAAATTAACACTTTTGTATTGAGAAAAATCAAAAGTTAGAGTTTATTTTAATGTGAAGGTAACTCCCTAAAGATATTTTTTTAATATAAGAAATGGATATTTCTCTGAATTGATTGCTTATTTTACATTTTTAATGTATAAAGTGCACTCAATAAATAACGAACAAAAACCTGCAATGTCAAAAAGTTTTTTTTTTTTTTTTTTTTTTTTGTAATTTTATACCAGAAAATTTTTTATTTATATTTTTTAAAGTATACTACTCATCGAATCCAGTATTCATCAAGTTTCTGCCAAATAAATCCACTGCTGACATAGCTCGGTATCAAGCGACGCTGACCAATTTGCGTAAAGCAGCCAAATCAGAAAGGCTTGTCAAACTGTCTTGTGAGGTTATTCTCCTACACGATAACGAACGCCCCCGTACAGAAAATATCATCAAAGATTACCTTATGTGAAATTTCAATTACAGGGTTGCCACGCTACCTGAAGAACCTGGAAAACCTGGAGTAGTCAGAGGATTCGAAAATTCACCATAAAAATCAGGGAAAAATCAGAGAATTTCATATGATGATTGCTAAAGAAAAAACAATTTTTCTGCCAATGTAGGGTCATTTTTCCGCTTTTTTATTTTTATTATTTTTTTTTTTTTCCCTTAGATTCCGCCATTTTTTTTAAACATCCCCGGCCTTCCTTTCCACTCGTGAAAGAAATTTCTTATCTCATTTATAAGTGACAGATACTGTCACTGTATATAACTTTTGTCATACTTTTTTTTTGTGTGTGTGTTTTCGAGTAGTACCATAATTATTTTACCATTAACACAGCCAATGCTCAATATACGGTTAGACTGAAATTTTCTTAGAAAACACCTGGAAATGTCAGGGAATTTCATTCTCCTGTTTGAGTGGCAACCCTGAATTAGAAGTACTTAAACCATCCTACTTATGATCTTGAACTGTAATCCTGTGACTTTCCTGTGCATGGGAAAACTCAAAAATCATTTGCATAGAAAAAGATTTCAATATCACGGATGAAATGCAGGATGTCTTTCGAAATTGTCTATTTCAGCAACCGAAGACTTTTTATGGGAGGAGATATCCCACCTAGTTTCACATAGGGATACATTCTTGAACCTCCAAGGTCAATATGTTTGATTAAAATGAGCTCTTGTTGTCATAAGTGTGCATGGCTTCTTATTTTTTAAATGTATATTATATTTCATAAGGTCTTATTATACATCACATCTTAAAATAACAAACAAAAAAAAAACAAAAAACAAAAAATCCAAAATTTGGCATTATTGTTTTATTATATCCATCCATTCCTTTCTTTAGGTTTACATTCAATATACAAAAGGGAAATGCTACGTACCCTCCTCCTGATATTGCACTGCACTTTGACGTGCGTTTCTACAATTACTCCATAGTCAGAAACAGCCGACTCAATGATGTCTGGTATTCCGAAGAAAGTATGATTACTCATTTTCCCTTTCAACCAGGATGCAATTTCGATGTTGCAATCAACATTCAGAGCGATATGTACGCGATTATGGTTAATGGACAACATTTCATTTCATTTCGGCATCGGCTGAATGCTTTCCCATACTTCAACGTTCTCTCAATTGAAGGTGATGTCATCGTCACTTCTCTTAGATATACTTAATTCATTTCCTTTCATTTCATGTATATTACTTATTTTTCTGTTACATGACACTCATTTGCTGCATTCAAAATGAATGCATGCTTGATGTATGATGATTTCATTAAAGTTCAATGAATATGCATTACAGTTTACTCTATTTGATTTTTTTTTTTTTTTTTTTAATCTGATACAATAATATGTGTTGCCCAAATGAAAAGTGGACACGTGCGATTGCGTCGGAATGACTGCAGCTGTAGCAACGCCATATAAAGTGTGGTAGGATGTGTGCGCCGCATACGACATTCAACAGTGAAATCTGTTCGCGATAGAGAGAATTGATCAAAACTAAAGTCGTGTTATGGAAAAATCCAGATCGGAACAATGATCAGTTTTAAGATTTCAGATTGCGGAAGGTGAGCATAAGGCGAACATCTGCCGGCGAATGGTGGCAGTCTATGGCAAGCGTTGTGTAGGTCGAACAGCTATGAGCAG
Source organism: Salticus scenicus (assembly GCA_963930645.1). Taxonomy (NCBI): domain Eukaryota; kingdom Metazoa; phylum Arthropoda; class Arachnida; order Araneae; family Salticidae; genus Salticus; species Salticus scenicus. The sequence continues at coordinate 242,619,431 of OZ005649.1, forward strand.
TTGGTGTAAAAAATTTTGTGAAGGGCATCAAACGATATGGGATATGCCAAGACACCTGACCAAGCGAACATCATGATCACCAACAAATTCATTGCCACCGTTGATGAAACGATCAGAGTTGAGAGTTTGGACCTGTGACATAAGTGACAAACTCAACCTGAAGTAAAAGAACGGTTGACACCCTCATCCACCAACATTTACAGAACATTAAAGTATGTGTGGAATCAGAAACCGTACTACCGTGGGTTGTTTCAATCTGGACGCATCTATTATGATTATATCACGGCTTTATTTTCGATCGATTTCGTCTACCGCGAACAGGGTTCACTGTTGAAATCCGTATGCGGTGCACACCTGCTACAGCTTTTAACATCGTTATTCAGTGGCGCTGCGCAATCATTCTGCTGTAATAGCACGTTTCTACTTTTCATTTGGGTGACACTCATATTTATGTATTGTGTTGGATGACATCAATGAAAATAAAGCATACTAATATTCTGATGTGGCACACATACTACTTTCTGTTACCCTACATTACTATAGACATTATTACAGTTGAAATGTAATATAGGTTTGGCGTAATGTATCTGAACATTTCTAGTGATTTTTAAACTATTTTATGTGATAAAACTTCTATATTGCAACTAAATTCATAAAATGTTTAAGGTTTTTCTTAAATTCTAAAATTTATTTCAAAGAATTACATATAAACTGTAAAACTTCTTCACACACCATAAAATCAATACAAACACTACCGTTTACAAAAGGACATGGCTTTTTATTCTTTAGGTGCAAAGAACACGCGCAGACAAGGTGCAAAATACACCTTGGAAACAAAAGCAAGACTGAAAACAGGAAAAAACCTAAGGGGAGAAGCAACACAACTAGCTAATACGACAGCAGCTGGCAACAGACAAACAAAAGGGAGCCACAACCAAAAAACAGGAGACAAAAGAAACATACACAAAAAAGGGGGAAGGGATATTTATTTAGTTTTTATACATTAAAAAGAAAAAAAAATATTTAATGGAACTAAGCAAGTTTTCCCAAGTTGTTTCCAAGCAATGTGGAATCAGATTTTTAATTAATAATTTCATCACGATTAAGATAGATAGCTAAATTTTCCAGGAAATCTAATTCATTTAATAAACTCGGAAATGCGTTTGGCATTAAAGATAATTTTGGCTTGTGAAAAATGAAAACTATAATCAGCTTTCCAACTATGCTTTGCAATAGAAGATTAAGAAATTTCTTGCTTAGTGACATACAAAGAATGCTCATGTAAATGACATTCAAAATTCCTTTTAGTTTGACCTACGTAAGGCAAATGACAATAGAGAATTTGCACGTTTTCTGATTTTATTCTTATATAATAGAATATGAATTTAAATCTAATGACTGATTTATAACAATTTTAACATCGCACTATTTACTGTATCGAGAAAACGCAGTATAAAATATCGTGACGTCACTCTTTATGACAACAAACGGGAGTAATCGTTGTTTACATTCGATTTTGTGCTTTGCTTTGCTTCTTGAATCAGTGAAATAGGTTTTGTATTTTATAATAATGACGGATATTAAAAAATCATAGTATAAATATTGTATTGTACTACTCTGCACTAATACAACGGCTAAAAATAAGATTTTATTCAAATCCCCCATGTGTGCAAATTGTCCATTATTACGAGAGGACGTTATAGATACTCCATTTATGAAGCTTGGAAACGGGAGTTTAGTTGAAGGAAATTGAAGTTTATTAACAAGTTTAAAAATAACATGAAAATTAAAACGTTTTAAAACTTTGGGTAATTTAAAACATAAGGATGAATAAAAAGGCAAGACAGCAAGGTTATCAGGTTTAGTTTTAGCCACACTAGAAAGAGTGTAATTACAAATAAATCTGCTGAACATTTTTAGAGCTTTATCTATAATAGAGGGGCTAAAATCTCTTTTGATAGCAATAGACTTTAAGTAATTAAGTTCTTCTTTAAGAGAAAAACTGTCAGAACAAATTTTAAGGGTGCGGGTACACGTAAGTGTAAAAGATTTCCTGTTCAGCCGTAGGATTTGAAAAAGCTGAGGTGGGGTGGGTTGGAAACAGAGAAGTATTTCTCATACACAGAAGTTTTAAAAGAGGAATCACACCCAGTAACTAAAACAAAGGAAGTTTATTACAATTCTCTAACTCGAAGGAAAACCGAATCTGAGGATCAATAGAATTTGCAGTTTGGAGAATAAAAGAAATGGCAAAAGGATTTTCAGTGAGAATGAAAGTATCATTCAGGTAATGTATCCAGCATTTTAAATTTAACACCTTTAATAATTTTCTCTCAAAATACAGTGGATAATCAAATTATTAGAATTTTTTTTTTTTTTTTCTGACATTTTTTCGATTTTCTAAAACAATACTGAACGCAATGGTCTGAAACTTCAGATATACAAAAAACATTTAAAAACTCACATCTACTATCCGATTTATTCCGTAGTGTAATTCGAGAACCAACCACAAATTGAAGAAAAGCGCAAATACTTTGGATCACCCTGCACCATAAAAAGCGACAAATGACTTGTAACTTTAACATATTTGTTACGCATACTGTGTACAATATTTGTATGTTTTGTTTCGAGAATTGCACAATTATTTAGGCAGATTTTAAAAAGAAAATTAAAAAATTATTAATTTGTTTGGCAAGTTTTTTGCTTGTAACTAGAATGGATTTCCATAAAATTTTACAAAACTTGCAAAATAATTGACAAAACATTATTTTGAAACAATATTCACACGTGTAATATTCGCTGAGATATGAGCATTTTTGTAAATATATATATATATATATATATTTTAATTTTTTTTTACTGCGCATGCGCGAAAGATAGACAAAAAATTTATTGCATAGGTTGAAAGTTAGATATATTAGGCAACTTTTGTCAAAAGTTCATTTGAATAGAATAAAAATTAAGCAAATTGTCGGCAAATAAAAGAACGAGCTGGATTTTAGGTATTTTTCAGAGTTGAAATTTCATAAAGGGTTTTTTCCATGCCGAGTAATTAATTTGACGATCCAATTATTTCAACCACATTGCAAAAGTTACGTCACTCTAACATATTTCTATTTATTTACTGAGATTTGTGTGTTCATAAGGGGGTTTTCATAAAAAAGAACTTTTGCAATATGTTTGAAATAATTGGATCTTCAAATTAATTCACGTTTCGTGTCAACTTTTTTCGGTTGATTTCTTTAGAAATCGACCTATTGAAATCACTTTGTTTATCTTTATATGCAATATAACCTGGAAATGCGGGTGGTGTTGGGGTCCTTCACCCGTTACTGGAGTCATTAACTTGCAGTCTAGGCACAATATTTACACGTCAGCTGGCTTTACTTGACTTTATAATCTCCATAAATTCTAAGGACGGAAGGCAAGGGAAAGTTCGGATATTAAGTACGTAATCCTATTTGGGGTTCCGCTGGACATTATTACTGAAATCACCGTAGATCCTTTCCGGACCTCGAGGCCGGCTTGCTCGTTAGTGAGTTCTTTTTAGCAGATGACCGTTTCAAGATCTCTCTAGTTTCTCTAATTTTTGAGTTTCATGTTTTATGCCCATAATTTTTGGTGTAATTTGGCGTAGTATTTCCAATCTCCTCCCTATTTCTTTTAATGGTTACTTTATTTAATAACACAGATCTTCATTTTGTCTTATTGGCTAATGACTCGTACTTACCAGACAGAGTGACGCCGTTCGGCGCCCCGACTCACCAATTCATTAAAACAATATTTATAGTTTTATATTTGACATAAATAATCAAACCCTAATTTATAATCAAAAATTTTTTATTCCTTTTAACATCGCTAATTTAATTCTTGTATTGAAACTTTCCGGCACCAGCTACTCTTTTATTACTCATTAAACTTATTTATAGAATATTTCTAGACATTAAAATGCTTATTCAATTTAAATGATTAACTTGTTTACCGTAAAATCCCAAAAGTAACCCCCCCCCCTCCTTTTTAAAAGCAAAACGGATAAATTTCAGGTGGGGGGGGGGATTATAATCAAGATTCTTTAAAAAAACGATGAAAAGGGAGGGGAGGTTATATTCGATGGAGGGGTACTTTTGGGATTTTACGGTACTTACTTTAAAGGAAATATTAAAGGTTAAAAAAAAAAAAACTGCGTAATGATTCCATTGATAACGTGCATCCGACACTTAATGAAAAATTAGTTAAATTAGAAATAATATATAAATATTAAAACTTAATTCAATCCCAAACTTAACTTGCAATGCCGACGTACCGTAAGTGCGCCCGAAGATTGGATGTAGCTTTGTTGGATGGAGAGAAAAAAAGGGAGGGGGGTTACTTTCAGGATAACGGACACATTTCACTTTCAGCGTAAAAAGGGGGGGGGGTATATTCGATGGGGGGGTAACTTTCGGGATTTTACGGTATTTATTTTGGAATGATCGTGATTGTAATTTCCGTTCTTTATGTTTTATGCTTTTCTAATACGAAATCTCCTTTAATTCATTTTGCAATATTACTTTGAACTATAAAAAGAATGCCCTGAAATATGAAAATAATAATTTAAAATATAAAAAATATTAATTTAATTCTTATCTTTTTTTTATTCTATTGTATATCCCCTCCGTCCCCCAGACTTGTGTGCAAGGCTGTGGGAGCTCACCTGCCGGGTGAGCCTACTGAGGTAAATAAAATTTCCTAAGGCTGGGATTGCGGTGCCTCGTTCTTAAGTCTTATCTTAAATGTTACGAACTTTCGTAGATGGGCGTGGTTAAGAACGATCTTAACTTGGTATTGCGGTGCCTCAAGCGTAAGTCCTCGGCGTGTCCTCGTAAGAGAAAGCCAGCCAGCCAATGGGAGACGCAGGCGAGCTATGTTGTGATTGCGCGCGCATCCAGTTACGATTTGACTTAAGATAGCTCTCAGGTTGTCGTAAGATAGTGAAGCACTGCAATACGACTTGCGTTTTGTTTACATCTTAAGACAGAGTTTGTGCGTAAGATAGTGTTGAGCGAGGCACCGCAATCCCAGCCTTAGTACTATGGATTTGATTATAAAAAAGGAGAAAAAAAATTTCACTAATTATCGCGGAATATGCTTTCCATTGCCTTGGATTGGTACAAAGGGTTTACAGATCTCACCATCATATAGTGATTAATATGAGAAAAGTATGCACATTTAATATTTCAACTTATAGGCACAATGTCTAGACCCAAAAAAAAAAAAAAAAAAAAAATGGTCCACTCGGATGTGTCCCGCCGACAAACTCTTTGCTTTATTTATAAAGATATCTATATATAATGAAAATTTTATCACGATAACTCCCGAAATAATACTCCAAACTGAACCAAATTTGGACAGTAAACTCATCTTATAAATATCTTTGATGAGTTCTTTAACCAAGTTGCTGCGCTTTTTTTTTTTCTTTTTTTCATTGGCAGCCACTTGAAAATTTAAAATCCACATTGTAAAAAGCGTATTTAAGGCCGGATTTGCTTGAATTATGGTATAAATATAGACCACATGAAAGTCTCAACAAAGTTTATTAATGAACTTTCGCCATTTTTAACAAAGTAGTGGATATTTTAAATTAAACGGGGCCACTTAAAATCAGGCTACCACTTGAAAATTTAACATCACGGTAACTTCTGAAGTAATACTCCAAATCGAACCAAATTTAGACAGTGAACTTATCTTATGAATATCTTGGATGAGTTTGTTAACCAAGTTGTTCCACCATTTTGTTTTCAAGTGGAGATCGCTTGAAAATTTCTAATTCAAATTGTAAGAAACTTAGAGGAGACCGGGGTTAGTTGTGCCAGGGTGCAAGTAGTGCCATAGAACTTCCTGAATGAGCCGATAGGTTGCAGAACCTGTCGCGTCATATGAGTGAATAGGTTGATTATTGTAGTGTGCTTTATATGTTTGGAAGTACAGCGTTGCGTTGTATTCAAGCTAAAATTATTTATCGTGTTTTCTATTGCAAAAGTAAATTTTGTGACCTACGTCGGAATCGTCATTGGCAAATGGGAGAATAAGATACGTAAACTTCCCTAAAATTATTTGAATATTTATATTTTGAGCTGTTATTCTATGTATTTCATTTGTTAATCATAACGATCATTCGGAAACTAATGAATAAAGTTCAAAACGGTATAACGCAAGGCTAGTTCTGACGAAATGTAGTAGGCGCGTTGTGACAGTGTCACTACTTGTCCCGGCATGGTTTTTAATGTAGGTTTTTATATTTCAGGGAAAATGGTGAGGAATTAATTAAGGTGTACTGTAAGAGCTAAATCTACTTCAGAAGATTATGAGAGAGCTGCAGTAGAAGTAAATTCCGAAAGACGCAGTTTAATGAAAGCCCAAGAACTGTTTAGTGTAAACAGAATATCACTTCTTAGATATACGAATAAAAAGAAGACTACTAATACGGAAGGAAATATTGAAATGGGATATGAAAATCCTCGTATGATATTCACACCTACGCAGGATATGGAACTGTGCGAATACTCCAAACAATCAACTAATATGTTTTATGGATTTAGTGCTGCAGCACTGGGAAAGTTAGCGCATGACTTTGCTATTAGAAATGACATAAATATTCCTGAAATTTGATTACCCCCCCCCTCCAAAAAAATAAAAATAAATAAATAAAATAAAATAAATTGCAAGTGCTGATTGGCTGACTAAATTTATGCAACGACATCCTACAATTTTCATTCGAGTTCCTGGAGCAACAAGTTTGAACAGAAATACAAGTAGATAAACAAAGCAAGCGAGCTACTCGTAAATAATTGAAATCTGCCATTCTAGCAAGCACACCTATAAGTAAAAGAGAAAATCGATCCGAACAAAACGCAGGAAATGAATTGAAAAAGAAAACGCAAAAAGGAACTATATGAAAAGGCCAAACAATGCATTAAAAAATAAATAAATAACTACATTAAAAAAAAAAAAAAAAAAAAAAAAAAAAATGAAGAAGCAAGAATCGGTTAACTCTGAAGATGATTAAAATTGCTTGTGTCTAGTTTGTTTGGATCAATACACAATTTTTAGATCCGGAGGAAACTGGGTGCAATGCATGGCATGTAAAAGATGGACTCATGTCAAATGCACAAAAAATGAACCTTATTATATTTGTATTAACCGCAAATCAGACGCTGAAACAAGCGATGACAACGAGTGATTAAAAACATAGGATATAGACCTACACGCTGTAGTAAACTGCCGAGTCAAAGTTCAGAATGGCCAATTGTTAAGTGTCTCTAAAAGTAGCTTTATAAAAGACTAAGAGTTTACAAGTGTTAGTATTTGAAGCAAAGTGGCATTGGCGGTCTTTGCTGAGACCTGAAACATATATTCGTTCTTACGCATTTATATTTTAAATATTACTATATATTCATGTTGAGAGAAATTTACTATACTAGTCGCTCTGCCTGGTAGAAAGCTAAAATACCCAAACCAACAAAGCTACATTCCTTCCGTTTTCATCAATGAGATATATAAAGTAGAGTGATAAATGGTAACCCTTGAGAAGGTGCAAGATGAGTGATGCGACTTGATCTCCTTGCACGTGCGTATTTGGTGATTTCCTTGGTTACAGTTTGTTTTCAATGAATGAGGGTTATTCACCGTTGGCAACATTTGTGTGGAAGTCACGTGATGGTGGTATTCCATGATTTGTTTACGCTGCGAATGCGAAGTAAAAGAAAGCAACATGCCAAAAAACTGTGATTTTTTTACATCCACAAATAATTCAAGCAAAGAAACATGCAATCAGAAACGTGTAAGTTTTCACGCATTTCCTTTAAATTCGTCTGGTTTATTAAAAGAATGGCTTATCAAACAGAAAAGAGAAAATTTTACACCATCTAAACAGTGTGATTATTTGACAGTATATATGAAAATTAAAAGCATTATTTCAATATGTAAATACACTTCATTCAACAAAATAAAAGTGATTGTTATGAAATCTAAAAAGAAATCTTTTTTAAAGTAACACTCAGGAGTCACTGAAATTATATCATTTCTTTTAAAACCCATATTTTGAATTCCCATTCACGAGGTGTGGATCAAAAAGCGTCAGTGAGTAAATTCTATATATTTTTTCGTGCTGAATTTGAAAATATTATGTATACACTGTGATGTAAATAGAAGAAAAAAACAAATGATGAAATAAGAAAATCTATTTAGTATATTTCAGTTAATAGCAAAGCGTCACTCAAAATTTGATATCATTATTATTAAGACCCATATTTCCAATTTATATCTAAATAAAATGCTGCGTCACAAGTTTTTAACCCGTTAAAGGTTTTTGTTCTGATATCATTTCTTTTTAGGGGTTAATGATTAACTGATTTAAAGATTAAAACAAGTCCTTCCAATTCATCGGAAGGGTAGGTATTTTTTTTTTTTTTTTTTTTTTTTTTTTTTTTTTCCTATGACGTAGTTGCCACTGAGAATTTCACAAAATAACACTTTTATTCTAATGCCAATATATGGTAGCTTCCAAAAATTGGTTTTAGACAATATTAAGAAATCTTTTAGTTTTTATTTATTTATTTTTTACTCATTAACAGAGCAGTATTACGAAGGATTAAAATTTCAATTTTATTAATGAATTTTCAGCTTTTTGTGAAAAAAAAAAAAAAAGTAAACGAATTCTTCGCAGTTTCAACGTTTTGAAAATTTTTGAATGTTGAGCAAATTCTTTTGTAAATATACAGAAAAATATTTATAATAGATTTACGTATTTGAGGTACAATTCATGATAGTTTAGCATCATTAAGATGAAATATGCAAATACAGGGGTTTTCAAAGGAATAAAAAAAAAAAGCACTTTGTTTTCAACGCCGATAAAAAATTTTAACGAATTAGGTTTCACATTTCGATGTCGCAAGAACGCTAAAACTGATGTGAGCTCATATTCAAAAATTGGTGTGTTTTAAAACTTTTCGCTTGCTCCATTTTGAAGGAAGTAATAAATAAAAGCATAAATGAGATATAAATTGCACTTTGAGTATGATTTTTTTGTTTTTTGTGAAATAAATGTGAAAAAAAATTTCCTTTTAGCGTTTCGCTAAATTAGCAATTATTCGTATCTTTTATTTGTTAATATACAGTAAAAAGTTTGAAAATATGTTCATTTGAGGTGAATTTCATGTTCCTTTTGTGCATTGAAATATAAACATGCAGAATAAAGGGCTTTTGATGGAAATATTTAAGAAATTAATTTTCAGATTTCCAGGTACGATGTTGCTCGAACGCGAAAACCTGTATAAGCTCATATTCAAAAATTTATATATTTAAAAACTTTTTTTTTTCTCCATTTCAAAGAAAGTAATAGATAAAAGCATAAAGTAGATTTAAATTGCATTTTGGTTATGATTTTTTTGTTTTTTGTGAAATAAATTTTCCTCTTAGCGTTTCACAAAAATTAGCAATTATTCGTAAGTTTTGTTGTAAATATACAGTAAAAAGTTTGAAAATGTGTAGGCGAATATGATGTTCTTTTTGTGCACTAAACTATAAATATGCAGAATAAGGGCTTTTCATGGAAATTTTTAAGAAATTAGTTTTCAGATTGCGATGTACGATGTCGCTCGAACGCGAAAACTTGTATAAGCTCATATTCAAAAAATTATATATTTAAAAACTTTTTTTTTTGCTCCATTTTAAAGAAAGTAATAGATAAAAGCATACAGAAGATATACATTGCATTTTGAGTACGATATTTATTTATTTATTTATTGTGGAAAAAAAATGTGCAAAAAATTTCCTTTTAGCGTTTCGCAAAAATTAGCAATTATTGGTAAGTTTTATTGTAAATATACAGTAAAAAACCTTGAAAATATGTTTATTTGAGGTGAATATAATGTTCTTTTTGTGCACTGAAGTATAAATGTGCAGAATAGGCTTTAGATGGGAATTTTTAAGAAATTAGTTTTCAGATTTCGAAGTACGATGTCGCTTGAACGCGAAAACTGGTATGAGTTCATATTCTAAAATTTATATATTTAAAAACTTTTTTTTTTTTTGCTCCATTTTAAAGAAAGTAATAGATAAAAGCATAGAGTCGATATAAATTGCATTTTGATTATGATTTTTTTGTTTTTTGTAAATAAATATAAAAAAAACTTTCTTTTTAGCGTTTTGCAAAAATTAGCAATTCTTGGTAAGTTTTATTGTAAATAAACAGTAAAAAGTTTGAAAATGTGTTTACTTGAGGCGAATATGCTGTTTCTTTTGTGCACTAAAGTATAAATATGCAGAATAAGGGGCTTTTGATTGAAATTTTTAATAAATTAAATTTCAGATTTCGAGGTACAATGTCGCTCAAACACGAAAACTGGTATGAGCTCATATTAAAAAATTTATACATTTAATTTTTTTTTTTGCTTTATTTTAAAGAAAATAATAGGTAAAAGTATAAATTTAGATATAAATTCCATTTTGATCATGATTTTATTTTTGTTTTTTGTGAAATAAATTTTCCTTTTAGCGTTTCACAAAAATTAGCAATTATTGGCAAGTTTTATTGTAAATATACAGTAAAAGGTTTGAAAATGTGTTTACTTGAGGTGAATATAATGTTCCTTTTGTACACTGAAGTATAAATATACAGAATAAGGGGTTTTTTGATGGAAATTTTTAAGAAATTAGTTTTCAGATTTCGAGGTACGATGTCGCTCGAATGCGAAACCTGGTATGAGTTCATATTCAAAAATTTATATATTTAAAAACTTTTTTTTGCTCCATTTTAAATAAAGTAATAGATAAAAACACAGAGTAGACATAAATTGCATTTTGACTATGATTTTTTTGTTTTTTGTGAAAAAATTTACCTTTTAGCGTTTCACAAAAATTAGCAATTATTGGTAAGTTTTATTGTAAATGTACAGTAAAAAGCTTGAAAATGTGTTTACTTGAGATGAATATAATGTCCTTTTTGTGCACTGAAGTATAAATATGCAGAATAAGGGGCTTTTGGTGGAATTTTTAAGAAATTAGTTACTTATATTTGTTAGTTTAGTGAACACTGCTGTACAAATTTTTATGTATTTTTTGATTTATATAAGGCTGTAACTTTGCAAATTTGTAGAAAATCTTTAAATTATGTTTTAAATTTTCAGGAAAATCAGGAGGAGTACTACCCCTGCATTAATACATTTCTAAATTTATATAAATAAATAATTTTGCTTATTAAAACTTTTTAGTTATCCAGGGGTAGAAATTAAGTAAATTATGTCACTGGGCCAAAGGACCAGATATTTTAAGATTTTACTTATGCATACACATTTTGCCAATTCACCCATTCTATTAGATTTTTAAAAATACTTAACTCACATATTTATCATATATAAATTTCTATCTATATTTTTTGTATTAAAAGCAAAAAGAAAAGTTATTAAAGTGAAAGTAAGTGAAAAATTAAAGAGAATATGTAATATTAATAATAGTAAAGCGTTACTTTATGACTTTAAGGGCCGTATTCACCAAACTTCATTGATCGAGGATTAAACCACGGATCAGAAAATCCGAGAATCAAAGCTAACACTGGATTAAATTCCTACGGTATTCACCATCAGACGATTATGTGATCCATGGATTAACTGGAAGAGAAATAAAAGCTTCGTTTTGATTGGCCAAGAACGAAGATAGCATTTATTCATCGTTCGACTTCAATTAACTAATCAATCGGATTAGAAAGAGAAAAAAGCAAATTGGCAACACTGATACACGCTTCGCTCTTGTTTACTTCGGTTTTGTTTACTCACAGATTAAGAATCAATTTTACTTTAGAGAATTTTTAAAAAGAATAATCACGCAGACGACAACTGTTTACGCTACGATTTAAAATTTTGATTGTTATGGATAAGAGAATCGTAAAGCGATTAAATTTTTTTTCTGCCGAAGTTAATGCATTATTCTTTTCTGTGGCAGATGACAGCCTTATATCTAACATTCGTATTAGAGATTCCACGGAATCTTTATTTAATCAATAGCGATATCGAAATGCCACATTATCCAAAGAATCCAAATCATTTAATGCACCGTCCTTTTCCTTCTTTATCATCTAGTGAGAATAGATCGTCAACGTCAGCCATGTTTGTTATTTGTTTACGAAGCTGAGCTGCGGAAAGCGCATGTGTTACGGAAAGATCCGAGAATTATCTCTGTTAATCCTCCGATATTCGAGGATTAAAAACGAAGTGTTAAAGTAGCCGGTGAACTGCGGATTTTCGTTGGAGAATACCGATTTTCCTATAATCGAGCGATTACCGCTAATCCGAAGTTTAATCCGAGTGTTAAGAAGTTGGTGAATATGGCCCTAAATAAAACTTACACAAATATTCTATTAAAAGGTAAACAAAATACAAAATATCGGCGACTGAGCTCAGCGGTTGAATACATCTCCGCTGTTAATTTTTCAACGGCATTTTCCTCCGACCAATCAGAATTTAGGTACGTTGAAAAATTAATAGCTCGTGGATATGAACATGTACGTGATTCATGGAGCTAATCATAATTTCAAAGCATATGAATAATTAAGTTTTTCGTTTTAAAAAATTATAAATTTAGTATGAAATAGAATACTTATAATTACAAAATACTTCATTTTTAAAAATATTATCTAAATTGTATTTTGGCAATATGTGAAATTTTAAAATCTAATAATTTCCTTCATAACCAAAAGGAGTAAAATATTTAAGTAAAATTTAATTTAGAATATATATAATAAATATTTAAAACAAACAATGAAGTTTTTTTTTTTTTGCATTTAATAAAAAAAAATCTAAATATTTTATTGACTGCATTTAGATTGAACCAAATAACTCCAGCCTAAGAAAACCGAATAATACCTGTTCTAAATTCTGAGAATATGCAGAAGAAATACATGTATGGCGGAATAAAAAATAGTTCGGTTTTTAAGCTAAATTATTTAATAAGCAAGAGCTTTTTGGGGAAAATGGAGCACGTCATGCTTCTCAGACAAAAGAAATGAATATCATATACCAATTTCATAAAATTTGCTCGAGCCGTTTTCAAGAAAAAAAGGTTACACCATTACACATTTTTCCTTTGAAGTCTTAAATTGCAATTCCAGATTTCAAAATATATAGAATGTTGAAGTGTGAAACTTTCAGGATAGCATCAGGCAGAAGATAAAAGATTATTCTGAAAACATCAAATCAAAATATCTCCTATTTACTGAGATATTAAATGTCGGCGTTTCCAAATTCCTTTGATGTTAAACTAGCTGTATATATAGTGTCGCTGCTAAGCTTTGTGTGAGCTTTGCTGCGTCACTCGAAAAACTATCGTTTTTCATGATTCTACTGATAATGGAGTAGATAGCAGCACTTGTTTGTATACAGAGCACCCTACAGAATTCCAAAGCAAGGCGTTCTATGAGAAGTATTTCTATAAACCGTATTTTAATAACTTTATTTAGCATAAATCATAGAAATTGACATTTTTTATTCACATGTACAAAAAATATTTTCTATAGGATATTGTATCATTATCATTATCATTAACTTTTACAGGTGCACAAAATATATTCAGATATATTAAGGGTTATAACTGGAAGTTGCTGCAATTGCATTTTCGTTTTTATTAAGCATTTTTAACACTTTCTAGCAATGTTTAAAAGTGATTATAATTTCAGTTAATCTATATGTTTGTCTTTCTGCCCATATATCTGTCCGTCTGTCTGCGGTAAATTTCAAAAGTAAGTCCGTAAGTAATTCCAGAACTTGTTCAAAATAATATGTATTTTTCATAAAATAGGAATGGTTTGAGTAGAGGGACATCCAAAAGATTGTCAATTCATTACGTTCTATAACAGACATTTTTATAAATCATATTAAAACAATTTTGTACTTCACAAATCGTAATGAAATTGATATTTATTATTCATATGCTAAAACGAAATCTTTATAGAATTTGGTATGCATAGAGTTAAAATTTACAGCGATATACTGAAATATGCAGCTATCAGACACATTAAGAGCTATAAATGAAAATTGTTGGAAATTCATTTCATTTGTGTTAAACATTTTGTACATTTTCCAACAATGATTGAGAGTGGTTATGAATTCAATTAGTATATTTGTCTGTCCGTTGTATGACCAAATAGGTAATGTACAATAGAGGAATAAAGAAATGCAACACTCGCTGTAAATTCGTTATTAATTCACGCAGAAAAATCTATTAGACACCATTCAACAGGAAATTAAGTTTACTTTTTGAAAACGATGTCAAATTTTGGATTAGAGGTCATCTACATATTGAAATGAGCGCCAACTTTGATTTTTTTTTTCAATAGAAATACCCAATTTTGACTTCATAATTGAATTCCTGAGAGTGTGGCAGTGCGGAAAAGTATGCAGTTTGTATACTTTACTTTAATATTCATAGAGTTATAACCAAAAGTATGTTAGGGGTTTATCTGTAAATCTAGAAAAATAAAATTAAGATTCTACAAAAACTAGACAAAATTTTACAGTTTCACGCCGGAAATTTTTGAAGAAAAAAAGTATAAAAATTAATAATGATAAAACGGTATCATTTTCCCAGCATCTTCGTAATCATTGATTTCGATTTTTTAAATGCACATTATACTTAAACAGTGCATTAGGCAATACATTTTAGATTGGTCAGGCAGCGTTCTTTCAAAAAGGTACGATATTTTTCAATTCAAAAGTGTCATCGTGGCTATCCGCGATTGTAATGAAATGCTCTCCCTCTGGTGGGCTAAGGTGAAATTACAATAAGCATGATTTAATTCGGCTTTCAACAAGCCGCCATTGCTGACCGATGTTTAGTTTCATATATATTTATTGAATAAAAATGAATAAATCCGGTAAAAAAGATAACACATACTGTTTTGGGCTACAGTGTAACTCCAAAGAATCAAGAAATCCAGAATTAAGCTTCCATTTATTTCCAAATGACAAATTTAAAATTTCAGTTGCTTCGGCTAATGGGAGTAAAGAATTAATCAGATGATTTGAAACTAATATTTGTTCAGCTTCAGTTAAATATCTACTTCCGATCGAACTTTGAATAAACTGAAATATTTTTTTCCAAAAGCAATCAATTTTCCATGATGTAATGGCGGAGAAATTATCGCACGAATATTAAGTAGTAACACAAATAGAACATTAATAGATACACGTGGCTATTATATTTACTAACAACAGAAACTGAAAAAGCGCCATCTATCGATCATTACAAACGCGGATTGTAATCACCAATAAAACTTAAATTTTCCTTCACATTATTTTGTAGGTGTTGCCATATTGGGGACTTTTTTTTTATTCAATATCCACCAATAAATTTTAATTGTAACGGTTGCTTAATCATTTTGAAGATTAATCGTCTATGGACGACTAGAACGAGGCGGAGTTTCCCTTTGTTTGTGGGGAAAAGCTGCGGTATGATTGGCTATAGTCCTTTATTTGTGGGGTAAATTATGACTCCTATAGGTTAAATTTCATCATGACGTCGAATGACGACAGAAGGTCAAGTCGTCAATTACGTATATGAACTATCACTTCTCAAAATTCTTGGTGATAATTGAATAAAGAAAGTCCCCAATCTGGCAACACTGGTGTGACATAATATACGAACTGAAATAACTTATGTATTATATAATTATATATATATACACATAGCGAAGCATAAATTAAATCTTATCCGATAAATTATTATAAGGTATCATGAAGTAAACATTAAACAATTTTAATCGTTCTTACCAGTTTTGGTCAGTTTAACTCTTTGAAACTGTACTATTTGTTTCGTAATTTCTATGAAAATATAGTTTCTTAATTAAAATATATTTGTATAAGTAATTTTTAAAAATTAAAGTATCTTTAAAATAATAATCCCCTTCCCCTCCACTCACACACACACACTAATAATAATAATAATAATAATAATTAATAAATAAAACAATATATGAACTAAATGATTAACCTTTTGACTATGACGGTAGTTAAGAAGCGATTTAACAAGTCTGCATTGCATTTCAATATGATTCGTTTTTTTTTTTTAATTCACAGTTTTTACGTTCCACCTATTTCTCTATTTTAAACAGTAAATCCCGCTTAGTTGATTTTTTTTCCTTCTAGTGTTCGTTTAAAGGATTTAAAATTTATCACCAGCAATCGATGAGGCAAATGCTACTTGTATCTAATTTTGCCAACATAAAATAAGGGGTTTAATACGAATACGCATAGTTACTTTTTCTTTTTCTTTTCTATATTCTTTTGCTTTAGAAGAACGATGAAAGGCGGTGCTTGTTTTCTTTAGAAAACAAGAATTTGTTTGTTAACATTAATGTCTAAAAGTCATCTTTTTTTTTTTTTTTTTTTTTTTTTTTTTTTTTCATTTCTACGCGTTTGGCGTTGTTGTTATACAGTTTGACCCGCAAATAAAAATAAAAAATATTTTGTTTAATTTTCTCTGTTATTTTTAAAGATTTTCTTCATTATCTCATGTAAAACTTCATAAGAGACGGCCCCCTAAGCCACTCCAAAAGAAAGAATTAGTTATAATCTCGGAAACTAATAACTGCAATGAGCTGCGAATTTGCACATCCATATTTTTCAGCATTAGGATTCATTTTATGTAAAAATTAATTTAGGTCTAAGTCATAATTTTTTTGTATATGAATTATTAATATTTTTCAGAATTAAAATATTTTTCAGAATCAAAAGTGATAATGGATTATGTTTGGGTTTCTTCAGTGTATCTCGTAAAAAAAAAAAAAGTTATACCGATCAAATTATTTTTTATGAAGATATTAATAAAAGTTTGATATGTGAATTTATCCTTTTCAAAGGGGCTGTGACAGCACCTGTCACGCTTCACCATGTGATTTCGCAAGAGCCCCTCTCAAAAGGTTAACATTAGCACCTTCAAACTTTGAACGTTTATGACTTCATAAAAAAAAAAAAAAAAAGTAAAACATACAACCAATATACTTTTTTGCATGGTCGCGACCCCAGGACTACACATATAAAATAAAAATAGGGTATTACTATTGAAAAAAATCAAAGTTCGTGCGTGTTTTAATATGTAGACAACCCCCAATTCAAAATTTTCACTTCAATTTCTAAAAGCACTCATAATTCCCAGTCGAATGATATCTATTACATTTTTCTGCATCGATTAGCAACAAAATTACATCGAGTATTGCGTTTTTTTTTTTTGTTTTTTTTTTTCCCCGACTGTACATCAAAGCAGGCCTGTCCAACCCAAAACACTTGGTGGGCCTCATTGGAAATCTATTTTATTCATTCAGGCCACACCGTATTTACAGTCATAAAAAAAAGCCCCCCCCCCTTCTTTCCCGACAAATTTCGCTGTAAATAAGTGCATGTGGCTGGTGCCCATCGATTAGTAATAAAGCCTAGTTTAGAACGGTATAGTTAGATTTTGCTTAAGGGGGTGTCTGCATATTAAAATTGGCACCAACTTCATTTTTTTCAAGGGTAACCCCCAATTTCGACAAGCTTTTTGGATTATTTGGATCAAATCAGCCCAGAAAATGGTATATTTTATATATTTCTCTCAATATTTTACTTAGTTGTAATTTGTTAAAATATGGAGATGCTAATGTTAAATGAATGTAATAAACATTAATTCATGTTTCCCAAAAAATTAATATATATATATATATATATATATATATTAAACATTAGAATGACGTAACCCAAATATATTCCATGCATATTTTTGATTAAAGAACATTTTTTGAATTATGAAATTATTTTTTGAATTAATACTAATAAATTCATATTTCAAAAAATTATGAGTTATGATATAACCTACATTAATTTTTGCACGAATGGAATGGACATCATAAAAAGTATGGGTTTCTAAATTTACAGTTCATTCTTATCATTATTTTTCGAATTATAGTGAAATTTCAATTTTTATTGCTCTTAGGGGGCTGTCACTTCCTATCATATATTACTTTGCTTACGCATGATTTAAAAAAGTTATTCAAGTAAGTTTAGACGTACACATCATTTCTTAATTAGCATTACTTTAGTTTATATTTAAATTTGTTATACTTCTTTTCCGATTATTATCTGAATAGATATGATACTTTTTTCTGTAATATCTTAATTTAATTTTGTTTTTTTAAATATAGAGATTTACAACTGATCAATTTTTGCTTGTAACTATGAAAACTTGATATAAGGAATATAAACTATACCTTTTTCCGAGGAGAGGGTTGTGCAAGTTTTAATACCTACGTATTAAAACTTGCACAACATGGCATCCTTGCAAGACACCCTAAACAAAATTTAGCAATTGAATTAAAAACTAGATGTTATTATCAATCGTTAGGCATCAGCCACTGGTTTCTACAATAATTTATGGTGAAATTAGGCAAAGAGGGAAATTATTATTATTATTTTATGACCGTACATATGCATATGTGCTATATGTTTGTGAGAATTCATGTATGTAAAAACTTTTTTCGGGGAAGGGCAGGGTGAAAATTCGGGCAGAATACATTAATTTAAATTATTTTCATTCATAAATTCACAATAGAATATTGAAAAATTTACGACTAATATTAAATCTATAATAAAAAGAATGAATAATGGATCTAATAATATTTCATTACAACAATTCTTTAGCTATCATAATCGTTGAAAGGTATTTTCACTTCGAAAATTCAGAACGTATTTATTAATTTTTGATCCGTTGACCAAAGTTGTCAAACTTTAAATATCGTTAATCTCCTCGCGGGCCGTAAGAAACTTCGCGGTGGGCCGCGGGTTGGCCACCCCTGCATTAAAGGTTAAAGTATTCAACGAGTACGTATAGTTTGAAAGTGTTCATAAACAGTACAAACAACATGATTCGTTCTTGTTTTACTCAATATTTAGAAACTGAAATTTCGAAAATAAATTTATGTCATTTTGCTTCGAATAATAATTATCGATTTTTGAAATTTTTATTATATAATAACTACTTCTATAACAAAATATTCACATCATTAATTTCGATTTATATAATCTCCAACGGTTTCAGCTGTTCTTGTAATAGTGATTTTGAGGACATTCCTCAAATTAGCAAATGATTAAATCGAAAGTACATTTGTTGAATTAAAGTGAAAGATATTATTTGATAAAGGCTTTTGATAAACTACGTGCTGATTAAATGCAGACTCAACTACCAATCAACTGCTTTATGAATTACCGCACAGTATTGAACTTGTATCTGAAGGATAAAAAATTGAATTGTTCGTCAAATTAACATTAATAAAGGAGTGTTCTGGTTTGTAATTTTTTTATTTATTTTCTTTCATATAGAAGTACTGTTATTATATATATAGGTATTTATTTATTTGTTTGTTTATGTATATATATTGGTATATATAGCTATATATTTATTCTTTTTAATTTCCTCAGCATTTTATTAATTCATCTAGTTGTACCTTTGACTATCATGGGTTATTGCCTACCTCTGACCAAGAAATTACATAACACAGCAATGAAGGGAAAAAAATCAATTTATTCAGTGTCATTGTAAATAATTGTAAGTTAAACTTAAACAGGCCAATAAAATCACATCTTTTTATTCAATAATTACCAATAACGATATTTGATGTGCACATAATAGGTTATTAATCTGCGAAGTGATTAAATGCTGCATGATTTTTATTTCTTCCAAAATATTATATTCAAATGTAAGTAAATTTTATCGCACGGAAAATGCAACGAAAAAAAAATCAAATTTATTTTTTTACGTAATATATGCTTCTTTATATGTTATACATATCAGTTCAAAAACCCTTAACGGCTTAAAAGTTTGTGACGCCGCTACTTTATGGCTATAAGAATTTGAAATATGAGTCTTAAAAATAATGATATCAAATTTTAAGTGACGCTTTGCAATTAGTTAAAGTATACATAGATTTTCATATTTGATCATTTACTTTTATCTTTTATTTATATTTATAATGCAAACGTAATATTTTTAACTTCAAGATCAGACAGATATATAAAATACACTCACTAGATGCTTTTTCATTCGTATTTAAAATTCAAAATAACAGTTTTAAAAGGAATTATATAAAAATTCCAGTGGCGCACAGTGGATCGAACAATGTTAAAATATGAACATAGGCCCAAAAATCAACTTCTAAATAACTGTTATTTTGCAGTGAAATAATTTAAAAGAATGTCTAAAAAATACAAATATATGGTTATTTCTTCAATTACTCGAAGTTTTGTTGTATATAAATAAGTTCAAAACGAAAACTTTCAGAAATAAGATTTTTCGATGAATTTCAGTGACTTTATTTGAATAGCCATCAAGTGGCACTTACGATAACTATGAAAAAATACGAAATAAAAATACTTTTAATAATGTCCTAATAAAAGTTTAAGGTACTTCTGCCAACATTTTGTTGGTTTTTTTATGTTGTGATTCACGCATGAAATGTGAATATAAAATTAACAACAAAATTAAATTTATAAATTGCGTAACTTGTTTTGTCCAAAATTTCAAACACATTTTACTACTCCCAAAAGTATGCATTTTAATCTGTGAAAAGGATTTGCGCCATAAATCGCCACTTTTAGAGTAAAATAAATTTTTATTCTGTTTACCCTCAAATTATCAATCGAGAAATTTATCTGAATAACTGTATTCATTAATGACAGAAAATATATTAAAATTTTTATCGTGAAAATATTATAGAATTTAGATGATTAAAATAAATTTAATAAATCAGAAATTAATTTTATTTTTTTTAAATATTTAATAAAATAATTAATTTTACTTTAATGGTACTGAAAAGTACCATTGGACCCAAAAAAGGAGGGAAATGTTAATAGTTGCCGTGATATGTCATAAAATGTTAAAATTAAGTAAATGTTTAACGTTAAATAATCAAATGTTAAAACTAAATAATGTAATAACATATTACGATTTAAAGTAAAAGTTCCTGTGTTTCAGGAAAAAGTTCCTTCCTTTGCACATTTCTTTTATTCGTTCTCATGCTTGGAATCAGGGAGTCAGATGTTAATAACAAGTGATGTAGCAAATCTTCGTTACAAGCTCTTCGATTTATTTTTCTCGTGTGGTATTCTCTGTATTTACGAAACTCTTTATTTCGGGCTTCGCTAGCTTCTTCTGACAATTGTCCAATTGGAATAGAAAAATTTTCTATTATGTCTTTTCCATGAATCAATAGTTTGTGAACTGAAGCTGGCATATAGTACCACACATATTTTGAGACACATTGTTTCGCTGTTTCCAGTGCAAATTTTCCAAATTTGTCTCCTAAATTGGCCTTCCAAAATTGTCCTCCTAAAAATAACAGAACCTAGAAACAACGTTTTTTAAAATTTCTTTGATAAGAATTCACTTTATTTGCTTATTTGTTTAAAAATTATTTCTGATAGCAAAATAAAACAAATAAAAAATCCAGTTCAATCAAAAAAATTCATTAATTATTGATCGCCTGCGTTCCATAAATCTTTAGTAAAATAAAGACAAAAGTAATTTTTTTTAATAGAGTTTGTCAGTAAATGCCTGCATGAGTTTTCTGTTGAAAAACTACATAAAAAAAAGAAAAGAAAAAAGAAGCAGTAATCTAATGATATATTTATCATTGTGTGCTAAATTAATTGTGTTACAAATATAGATTTTCTTCCCGAAATTTTTATTTCTTTTCTTTTATTCTCTTCTTTTATACAACATTTGTTTCTTTACCAGGTATGTTTCTAAATACCTATTTGCAGCAGAAAAATATGATAGTGCTTAACCCCTTTATTAAACCATTTTTTCCTCAAATGGCACATTAAACTATTTTCACGAATAAAATTTGATGTAAAGTAAAAAATTCATTTAGCCTATTAGAAATAATTAATTTTACTTTTGGCATCTAATTCTCTCAGTCAATCGCATACTTCTCACAACCCATCGTATTAGCATAAGCAGGATTGTCACAAACAACTACTTTTTAATTTTTTTCCCACTAGAATTATCAAAATAATTTTCATAGTGATGTTTTTCCAGAAAAATGATACACAGGAATCATTATTTTAAAAAATTGGTGCCAGGTGAATAAAACGATAACGAATTTGGTGGGGAAAATATTCCCTCGGCCCTGTAAAGGGTTAAAAAAAAAGCATGGAATCGCTTTAACTATCATACATATATACATATTTAAATCGAAATGTGACAAAAAACATCATACATAGATAATAATAATACCATAACGTTCCTATGTTCGCCTCTGCCTATACTTCGATCCACTGTGTGGCGCCTCGGTGTTATTTTAAAAGATATGTTTTTAGATTCCATTAAAATTACTTTTGTTTTGTCTAATAAAGTATATTTACACATTTAAACAGTGCTTTTAATTTTCAAATATACTGTCAAATAATTATACTTTCACCGAGTTTGCATTATAAAGTAAAATTATTTATTTCAATAAATTGATTTATCTTTTGCATCACGCTATCCAAAACATAGTATCATAGTATCCAACTTAGTGAAAATTTGCTCAAAGAGGTAGTGTGACGTAAAGAAAACATTTACACAAATTTTACTTGCAGTTTTGGATAGCGTGACGCAAAAGATAAATCAATTTATTGAAATAAATAATTTTACTTTATATGCAAACTCGGTGAAAGTATAATTATTTGACAGTATATTTGAAAATTAAAAGCACTGTTTAAATGTGTAAATATACTTTATTAGACAAAACAAAAGTAATTTTAATGGAATCTAAAAACATATCTTTTAAAATAACACCGAGGCGCCACTGGAATTTTTATATAATTCCTTTTAAAACTGTTATTTTGAATTTTAAATACGAATTAAAAAGCACCTAGTGAGTGTATTTTATATATCTGTCTGATCTTGAAGTTAAAAATATTACGTTTGCATTATAAATATAAATAAAAGATAAAAGTAAATGATCAAATATGAAAATCTATGTATACTTTAACTAATTTCAAAGCTATTTTTAAGACTCATATTTCAAATTGTTATAGCCATAAAGTAG
This sequence comes from Salticus scenicus, assembly GCA_963930645.1. NCBI lineage: Eukaryota > Metazoa > Arthropoda > Arachnida > Araneae > Salticidae > Salticus > Salticus scenicus. Next base: position 242,642,517 of record OZ005649.1, read on the forward strand.
CGGCGTCACAAACTTTTAAGCCGTTAAGGGTTTTTTGAATTGATATCATTACTTTTTAGTGGTTTTTGATCAAGAAATTAAAATAAGTCCTTCTGGCTCCTAGGAAGGGTAAACTAATTTATCTTTTCTTATAAAGTTGCCACCATTTTTTTTCCAAAATGGCAGCTACAATTTATTAATGGACTTAGTGGATTTATTAATGAAGGTTTGTATATATGGAGTTTTAAGCAAATCGGTTCATAAAACCTTTCTAATGTAAATTTGAAATTTTCAGTGTGCTAGCGCAGGGAAACAAGAGGGTAGATTAAGTTGGCAAATGAACATATCAAATACATTTCTAAGATAAATCTACACTACAAATTTAGTGTGAATTAATTCAGTATTTCAAACGTTATCATACTGACAAATTTTCAAGTAGCCTGCCACTTGGAAACAAAATGGAGAAGCTTCGCACTAGAAAAATTTATTGACTGGGATTCTCAAACTTTAAAAAAAAATAAATAAAAAATAAAAAAAATAAGAAAGAAAGAAAGAAAAATAAGTGGATAATTTCAAATTTAAGTTAGAATTACGTAATTTACAGTTTACAAGTTTCTTTTTAGAGAATTACAAATTAAACAATTACAAAAAAAAAAAAAAAAAAAAAAGTAAATATTAAAAATGGAAATTTGTATATTTTGTTTCCCCTTTTGAGGCTAAGTATGCCCCAATATTCACAGTTTAAATTTTCATCAAAATTGCAGGTAAAAATTACTTTATATATATTTTCATATAAAACGTTTGGAGGAAAAAATAGCCAAAATATAAATTAAGCTTTACATTTCTATAATTTTAAAAATAAGATAAAATCACCTGGAGAAAAATTTTATGGAAAATATAAGTTAAGCTTTAAAAAATAAAATGAATTTTCTGCGTAAAAAATCTATTTCATAAATATATTTACAACTACAATATACAAAAAACCCTCCTTTAATTTTAAATAATTATTTCTACATGTTTCGAAGCAATTAAAAGTTTTTTCTTTCTTTCTTTTTTTTAAAGAAAAATAAATAAATGTAGTGGCGCCATCTAGTAGTTTAAAGTCATATACATATATATTTAACTTTTTATTATTATTTTTTTTTTCCCCTTAAAAAAAAAAAAAAAAAAAAAAACTTGTTTAGAAACAGGTAGAAATAGTTATTTAAAATTAAAGGAGGATTTTTTGTTTATTGTAATTGTAAATATATTTATGAAATAGAATTTTTCATGCAGAAATTAATTAATTAAAAAAATAAAAGAAAGAATAATATTTTTTAAATACATTAGGGTTTCAAAGTAAAGATGTTATTTATTTATTTTGACGTGTTTTTTAATAATTGCTATTTGACATATTTTTCATGAATTTTAATAAAATTCATGAAATAGTGTTATTTCTAATAAACACTGTTTCATCCCCTAGTCATTATTGCTTTAAATAATAATAAAAAAAAAAATTGATTATGTTAATATTTAAAATATGTATCATTTTAAAGTCTGAAAAATAAATAAATGAATAAACTCTAACTGTATTTTCAAAAGAGATTTTTAATTTTTAAAAAGAAAATACATATATATATGTATTTACGGAAGTGTATATTTTGAATAAAAAACGATAGATGGCGCCAAAACTCTATTTGCTGTTTTTTTCCATTCCCGACGCGGAATGATACATGAATATGAATCGCAAATCATTGAGCTATTATAAAATCGATGTTCATGAATGATTAAAAATTTTTTCGCTTTAAAAAATTGTAAATTCATCATTATTATGATAAAATGGAATATCTAAAATTACAAAATACTTCCTCATTTAAAATATTATCTAAATATTTTTTTGACTAAATATGAAATTTTGAAATCAAAAATATTTTTTTCATAACAGAAGAGAAAATATATTTAAGTGAATTTGACTTTGTATATATACAATAAATATTTTAAACATGTAATAAAGTACTTTTGCGTTAAAAAGAAATCTAAATAATTCATTGGCTGCATTGAAGTCGGACAATCAACCAGCCCACATACCTCACAAGAAAGAACCGCATAACAGCGTTTTCACCCGGAGAAACACATGTAATTGGCGGAGTAATATAGTTCCATATTTAAAGCGATTTATATAAAAAACAAGAGTTTTCCTGAAAAAAAAAACGAAAACGTTACTAGATTCAGAAAGATCCTATTAACAAAATATATTAATTATATGAAAATCCTTCGAGCCGTTTTAGAGATATTTTTTCAGAATTTGAGTCCATTACAACCTTACACCTTACATTTTTCCTTTTTGGCTTTAAATTGAGATTCAGATCTCAAAACATATTACATGTAGAAATGTAAAATTTTCAGGATAGATTAAGACCGAAGATAAAATATTATTTTGAAAAGATCAGAACAAAATATGGCATATTTGCTGAGATATTAAGTGTCGGCTTTTACAAATCTCTTTGATGTCAAACTAGCCGTATATATGAGTTCGCAGCGTCCCGTTTGTCCCTCCGCTTGCGTCACTCAAAAAACTGTCGTTTTTCATGATAGTTACTGGAAACTTCACCAGAAATTATCAAAATTTATTTTTTATTTATTTATTTATTTATTTATTTTTTTTTTTACATGTTGCAAACACAGGGTTGCATTTAAGGGTTAAGCAACCGTTATAATTAAAATTTAGTGGTAGATATTGAATAAAAATGTCCCTAATACATTTGGCAACACGGAATATAAGTATAATAAAATGCTGTTAATGATTGTACTTTAAGAATTTTGCCTTTAGCGTTTGATGAAATGTCTACTCCAGATGACAAACATTCTAACTGTCGAGCAAAGCAATATAGTACGGTTTGGAAGTTTAGAGGATAAAAAATTCTAAGAAATCAATATCTTACAACTTTTTATCCTCTCTCTTAAACTTGCTACTTAAAGCTTTCATTTTTTCCCCGAATATTAGAACTGAAACACTGGTAACTCAATATCACAGATCTCCGCGGCAATATACGTATTAGTTTTTCGCTCGCCATTTTAACAAAGATAAAATTTCTTTTTTCCAAGATATCTGTCTCGAATTTTTGCTGATCATCAAACTTACGACATACACCTGACAGATGTTTTTTAATTTACTTATTCGGGAAAGAGTTTGTTTGTACGAAGCATCTTAAATTTAGAATGTTGTTCATTATTTTTCATTATTATTTTTTTTTTTTTTTTAGCTTTAGTAATTAGATTTTTGGTATTATTACACACATAACATCTTAATCCCTTCTGGATTTCTGTTAGTGTCCACCAATCTTACCCACAGCCTTATGTGTAGTGAAGTTTTCTGAAATATGCAATTACTCTTTAACTACATTTCTTGCGACCATGGAAGCCTCTGCGCAAGTGCGGATTCAACGAGTCCACTAGTAAAATAGGGGAGACAAGCTTTTCGTTGAGAGAAAATAAGCGATAAGGGAATACCGAATGACTACATGTTTACTAAATTCAAACCTGTTGGTCAACTTGGAAACCCTCCAAGATTTTCGACTCGTCCTCACTACTAGGCGTAGGAAACGTGGTTACACTATACTATTAAAGCAGGAGAAAAACATCCTTCAAAAAAAATAGTGTGAAGAAAAGGCGACCTACTAACAATGCTCCTGTATAAATTAAAATTTTCACGTGTGTTATTAGTCAAGATACGAGATTTCCCAGGGGCATTTTCCTTGCCCTATATATACATATATATATATCTTTCACATACATCCTTTCAATATTTAAAGCATTGGAGCCGATAAGGTTTTTCAAAACACACTGTATGCTTACTTGGTTTATAATTTTATAGACCGCCCAAACATTTTCTCTCGCAATTTGTTAACTTTTGTTTCATAAACAATGATGATGATTTTTACAGTGTTGGCCAAATTATTAGGAATTTATTTTATTTTGACATTTTTTCTATTTTCTAAAAAAATACTGAATAAAATAACCTTGAACTTTCGACATGCAAAGAACATTTACATATTCATATTTTCCACCATGAATTTAGTCACGAGTGCAGTTAGGGGACCAACTACAAACTGAAGAAAAACACGAATATTTTGGATTACCCAGTATCATAAAATGCTACAAATAATTTGTAACTTTAACACATAACTTCACATACTATGCGCAATATTTGTATGCATTTTTGTGGGAATCATACAATTATTTAGACAGACGTAATTTTGTTTTTCAAAATTATTATTATTTTTTTTTGTTGTTGTTAAGTTTTTCGCGCATTTCAACAAAATTTTACAAAATTTTCATAAAACTTTATAGAATCATTATTCTGAAACATAAAATGCACACGTGTAATTTTCGTTAAGATATGAGTATTTGTTACAAATATTTTTTACTACGCATGAGCGAAATATAGAAAATTTTTCTTTACATAGGTTGAAAGCTTGATATATTGAACAATTTATACCAAAAGTTCATTTTAATAGAGTAAAAATTAATAAAATTGTTGGCAAAAGAATAAGCTAGATTTTGATGTTTTCCAGAGTTGAAATTTCATAAGGGTATATATAGATACCCTTATGAACTCACATTCACCTTATGAATTCACAAGCCACATGTTTAATTTAGTAATCTAATTTTTAAAAAACACGTTTCAAAACTTCTTTTTTGTGAAAACCTCTTATGGGCTTCTAGTTCAAACATAATTTTATTTATTTACTAAGATTTGTGAGTTAAAAATGGGTTTTTCACAAACAAGAACTTTTGAAACTTGGGCGAAATAATTGTATCACCGAATTAAATGCATGTCATATGAAAAGCCCTTTTGAAAGTTCAACTCTGGAAAATATCTAAAATCTAGCTTATTCTTTTACTGATGGTTTTATTAATTTATACTCTATTCAAATGAACTTTTGACGTAAGTTGTACAATATATAAAGCTTTCAATCTATGAAGGAGGGGGGATTCTTACTTTTGCGCATGCGCAGTAAAAAAATATATTTACTACAAATATTCATACCTCAGCGAAAATTACACGTGTGCATTTTAAATTTCGTAATAATAATTTTCTAATAATTTCTCAAATTTTCTGAAAGTTGAAATTCATTCTTGTTATACGCAAAAAAAAAACTTACCATAATAGTAATGATAATAATAATAATAATAATTTTTGTTAAGAAAAGAAAGAAAGAAAGAAAAGAAATATATATATATATATATTAGTCTAAATAATCGTGTGATTCCTACAAAAACGCAAACTAATATTGCATATAATATGTGAAATTATGTGTTACAATCATTTGTGGCGTTTTCTTCAATTTATGGGTGTTTGCGCACATGACTAATAAATAAAGGGAAATATGAGTTTCTAAATGTTTTTTGAATGTCTAAATTTCAAGAACATTCCGTTCAGTTTTAGGTTGATTTCTTTAGAAATCGACCTATTGCAATCACTTCGTTTACAATCTATCTATCATCTATGTATATATATGTATATCTATGTATATATGTATATATATGTATATCTATATATAATGAAAATTTTATCATCACTATAACTCCCGAAATGATACTCCAAATTGAACCAAATTTGGACAGCAAACTAATCTTATAAATATCTTGGATGAGTTCTTTAACCAAGTTGCTCCGCCTTTTTATTTTCAATTGGCGGCCACATAAAAATTTAAAATCCACATTGTAAAAAGCGTATTCTGAATTTGTTTGAATTTTGATGGATACATAAACTATATAAGAATTTCAACCAAGTTTATTAATAAAATTTATCCGCCATTTTTAACAAAGTGGCGGATATCTTAAACTAAGCGAAACCACTTGAAATCATGCTACCACTTGAAACTTCATAATCCCGATAACTTCCGAAATAATGCTCCAAATCGAACCAAATTTGGACAGCGAATTTATCTTATAAATATCTTGAATGAGTTTGTTAACCAAGTTGTTCCGTCATTTTGTTTTCAAGTGCGGAAGCCACTTGAAAAATTAAAATCCACATTGTAAAAAGCGTATTTAAGACCGGATTTACTTGAATTTTCATGTGTACATAGACCATATAAGGGTCTCATCCAAGCTTAATTATGAACTTTATCCGCCAATTTTAATAAAGTGCAAATGTTATAAACTAAGCGGAATAACTTAAAATCAGGCTACCACCTGAAAATTTATAATCATGATAACTTTTTAAATTCTAATTCAATACGAACCAAAGTTGCACAGTGAACTTACCATATGAATATCTTGGATGAGTTCACAGGGCAACTTTTCCGACATTTTTTTTCCAAGTTGCGGCCACTTGAAAATATGCCATCACAATAACTTTTAAATTACTAAAACGATTAAAATCAAAGTTGGATAGCGAATTTACGGTTCAAATATCTTGGATAAGTTCACATGGTAACTTGCTCCGCCATTTTATTTCCAAATAGCGGCCATTTCAAAATTTGTCATTGTGATAACTTTTGCAATACTGAATCAATTCGTATCAAATTTAGGTAGTGGATTTATCATTTAAATATTTCAAATAAGTTTGCTGGGCATCTCATTCCGCTTTTTAGTTCCCCATCATACTATAGGTATGGGGAACTTAGGTAATCGTGAAAATTTTCGACCTCGGTTTTTTGACTTTTTTACACGTTTTCAGGTGTGAGGAATCCGAAAATGACAAAATTTGTATGGTGTCTGTCTGTAGGGTGTCTGTTAGTGTGTTAGTCCGTTAGTTTGTCAGTCTGTTAACACGATATCTCACGAACAAATGATCGCAGAGAGGTCAGATCAGTTTTAAAATATTACTTTCGATACTGGCAAGAACCCTATTCTTTTGCAACAGTCGAATTAAAAAATTTCGTAAGTTATGAGAAATTTACGATTTTCTTAACATGGGAGAATGGACAAAAATTCACTTAAACGTGCATTAAATGGAAACTTTTTACTGTAAAAATGTCAGACCAGTTTTAAAATATCAGGTTTGATGCCGGAATGAACATTAGTAACTATAAATGTGCTACTTTGAAAATTTCGCAAGTTATTGGAAATTTACGAATTTCTTAACATGGCCGTATAGGGCAAAATTTCACATAAACGTCAATTTTGAGAGATATTTTCATCGTAAAGATGTCAGACTACTTTGAAATATTATTTAGAACACTGGCATGAATATTAATGACTATGAATTTTCTGATATAAAAATTTCGTAAGTTATTGAAAAATTACGAATTTCTTAACATGGCAGCATAGAGCCAAATTTCACATAAACGTCAATCTTGAGGGATATTTTCATCGTAAAGATGTCAAACCACTTTCGAAATATTATATAGGATACTGGCATGAATATCATAGACTATGATTTTTCCAATTTAAAAAATTCGTAAGTTATTTGGAATTTACGATTTACTTAACATGTCAGAATAAGGCAAAATTGAGCATAAATTTCCATTTTGAGGATCATAAATACATTAGACAACTTCAAAATTACATTTATGATATTTGTTTGAACATGATTGAATACAAATATTCTAATAGGAAAATTTCGCAAATCATTCGTAATTTACAATTTTATCAATATATCGAAATTGTAAATTTTTCATATAAATATGAATTTTGAGGATTATTGCTTTGGAAATAGTAGCATGAAAACTAAACAACGGAATTGACCCTGATAAAATAAATTAATAGATTAGAATAAGATATATATATATCAAAGTTAACGGTGGATACCCTATTAGGCGGGGATTTCATTCTGTCACTATATCAAGCTTTGATCAAATTCATTTCTTTTAACATGATTATAATATGTCTCGCACTAGAAATTTATGAGAACATAAATATGATGGGGAACTGAGCAGAGTCCACCTATGCCAACTAGTTTATTTCGAAGTGGTGGCCACTTGAAATCACAGTGCCACTCAAAAATTTCTTATGATAATTTTTGAAATACTGAATTAATTTGAACCAAAGTTGGAGAGTGAACTTATCATACAAATATCTTAGATGATTTCGCTGGACAAGTTGCTCCGCCATTTTGTTTCGAAATTACAGCCACTTAGACTGCCAGTTGAAAATTAGTCGGAACAATGACTTTTGAAATACTGCACTGATTAGAACCAAAGTTGGAATGGAAACTTATGCTTCAAATATCTTGGATGAATTTGCTGGGCCACTTGCTCCGTCATATTGTTTCCTAGCGGCAGCCACTTGAAAATTTGTAATCACGATAACTTTCGAAATAATTAATTAGAACCAAAGTTGAAAAATGGACTTATCATTCAAATATCTATGATTTTGGCGGGCAAGTTTTTCCACAATTTTGTTTCCAAGTTGCAGCCACTTCAAAATTTGTTATCGCGATACTTTTTAAAATACTGAATTTATTCGAACCAAAATTGGACAGTGGACTTATCTTAAAAATATCTTGCATTAGTTCACTGAGCAACTTACTCTACCATTTTGACCCTAGTGGCAGCCACTTAATTTGTCAAAACGATAACTTTTGAAATTCCGAATTAATTCGAACTAAATTTGTACAGTAGACTTATCTCACAAATGCATTTGCCAATTTGGCCCATAGACCATGAACCTATAAAGAGTGTAACTTCATGCCATAGACTAATAATCAAGAAAGATGGCGCACGTCAATAGTCAAATGTTTACATTCCCCTTCTAGTGAACTGCGAGCGAATGTTACGCCTGCGACGCAGTTCCTTGAAAAGATACCCACCCTTGGCACATTTATCGCTGTTTGTTGTGGGTGTTGCCTCATTGACTGATAAGACAGAGAGATGAGACAATTCAAAAATCTCGCAGCAAGTCATCAACCAATCAGACTGTAGTATTTTTACAACCCTATACCCGGCATTCCTAGATTTTTTAAACCGAAACCAAAACACGTACGCGACATCTTATTCATTATGCATCTATGATTTGGCCCGCCATGTTATTTCCAAGTGCTAGCCTTATTGAAAATTTCAAATTCACATAAGAAGGTATTTATGAGCCGATTTGCTTAAAATTCCATATGTACATATAGCCCACATCAATATTTCTACCAAGTCCATTAATAATTTCTAGCTGCCATTTTGAAACAAAATGGCGGCTACTTGATAAGAAAAAAGAAATCAACCTACCTTTCCGAATAAGCCGGAAGGACTTTTTTTTATAGAAAAATGACAAAAAAGAAAAAAAAAATCTTAATAATTTAGTCAACACTGTACTATAGATTACAGCCAAACTCAAATTATAAGACAAGGAAAACTTAGATAATTATGTATAAATGTAAAAGAAAATCTCATACGTGAAATTATACTTGCTACAATATATCAAATATCTATTTTCAACGAACTATATATGCAAGTCACTCGAATAAAAAGAATAGATAAATTTATTTTTGTATGTGTACCTATATTATATAACACATTTTGTTGAGTTTTTAATCTTCTTGTTCGAAGGAAGTATCATGATAAAAAGCTTATTAAAATGGTTCGCCACAGAGTGGTTAACCCTTGAAATTTTGTTTTAAGAACTTGTTTAATGTATAGTTTTTGCATATCTCTTTTCGGTCAATATATAACATCCCATTTTAGAGGTATCCGTGATAACTGAAAAACAGCTAGCTGTAAAAGTTTGAATTAACGTTTATAGCTTGCGTAACGACTAGTTATGCATCTGTCTTTTTAGTTAGTATCTGCCCTCGCATTTTTAAAATTAAAAACTGTTATTTAATATTTTTAATTATTAAAATAACTGTGTAGTTTAATAGACTTACAAGTTAGCCATGTAATAGCAACATCTTTTTCTTTTTTCGTTGATTTTTAATTTTTCTCATAAACTACATTAATATTTTCAAAATCATTAAAAAATTCGTCAAAATTCAGGTCAAACGCACAAAAAACTAGTTGGCATAAGTGGACTCTGCTCAGTTCCCCATCATATTTATGTTCTCATAAATTTCTAGTGCGAGACATATTATAATCATGTTAAGAGAAATGAATTTGACCAAAGCTTGACACAGTGACAGAATGAAATCCCCGCCTAATAGGCTATCCACCGTTCAATTCGATATATTTATGTTATACTAATCTATTAATTTATTTTATCAGGATCAATTCAATTGTTTAGTTTTCCTGCTACTATTTCCAATGCAATAATCCTCAAAAATCCTACTTATATAAAAAATTTTAAATTTCGCTATTTTGATAAATTCTTAAATTACGAATAACTTACGAAATTTTCCTATTAAACATTTGTATTCAATCATGTTCAAACAAGTATCATTAATGTTATTTTGAAGTTGGCTGATATATTTATGATCCTCAAAATGGAAGTTTATGCTCAATTTTGTGTTCTATTCTGCCATGATAAGTAAATCGTAAATTCCAAATAACTTACGAATTTTTTAAACTTGAAAAATCATAGTCTATGATATTCATGCCAGTATCCTAAATAATATTTCAAAAGTGGTTTGACATCTTTACGATGAAAATATCCCTCAAGATTGACGTTTATGTGAAATTTTGCTCTATTCTGTCATGTTAAGAAATTCGTAATTTTCTAGTAACTTACGAAATTTTTATATTGGGAAATTCATAGTCATTAATATTCATACCAGTGTCCTAATTAATATTTCAAAAGTAGTCTGACATCTTTACGATGAAAATATCTCTAAAAATTGACGTTTATGTGAAATTTTGCCCTATATTTGCCACGTTAAGAAATTCGTAAATTTCCAATAACTTGCGAAATTTTCAAAGTAGCATATTTATAGTTACTGATGTTCCTTCCGGCATCAAAACTGATATTTTAAAACAGGTCTGACATTTTTACAGTATAAAGTTTCCATTTAATGCACGTTTAAGTGAATTTTTGTCCTATTCTCCCATGTTAAGAAAATCATAACTCACAAAGTTTTTTAATTCGAATTTTGCAAATGAATAGGGTTCTTGCCAGTGTCGAAAGTAATATTTTAAAATTGATCTGACTTCTTTGCGACTATTTGTTCTTGAGATATCGTGTACACAGACTAACAAACTTACTAACGGACTTACAAACGAACTAACAAACTAACAGGCACCCTACAGACGGACATCATACAAATTTTGTCATTTTCGGATTTCTCACATCTGAAAACGTGTAAAAAAAGTAAAAAAAACGAGGTCGAAAATTTTCACAATTACGTAAGTTCCTCATACCTATAGTATGATGGGGAACTAATAATTATTCTAATACTTAATTGGTGTGGAAAAAGAGGTGGATACTAATAATACTACTAAATATTAATTAGGATATTAGCAGGTATGCCAATTAGTTCCCTGCAGGATAGTTTATATTGGTAAAGTTTCAGTTATAATTATATTAACCCGAATACTAGTAAATATATCACTTTAAGATTTAAAAGAAAAAATTGTATTTATAACTTTTAAAAATCATAAAACTAGTTTTACGTTTTGTGTCTCATAGTATTTTTAGAGCTGCCAACATCCTAATTAATAATCCGGAGGATTGTTAGTACCTGCTTTTTAATTCACACCAGTCCTATTTTAGAGCACTTTCAAGGGTTTACTCTCCGCCCTTTTTTCAGGACACTTTCTGAGATAAGAAACTTCCTCCTTTTTTGCCACCAATAATTTCATGCAGACATACTTCTGGTATATTTACTGTAATGTGCCATGATTATACAGGGTAAAGATTATTTTATAAAAACAACTAGCAGGCTTTGCCCGCTTCACTGGTCACTATTTTTAAATGAATCACTATAATTACTGAATTCTGAAAATTGCATTAATTTTTATCACGTGAAAAAAAGAAGCGAAACAAAATCTGATTAGGAAAAATGTCGCACCGGGTTCTCACTGCCTTCGGAAAAATTTTCCAAAATGCTCTAACTCTTATTTCTGTTATTTTCCCCCTTCGTCCCCCCCTCCCGTATATCCTAATAATTTTACAAATTCGAAAATATCCGCAATCGATTTGTAAATATCAAAAACCTCTAGGCACCAGTTTTGAACGATCTATCTCTATTTTTATTTTTTTGCCCCACCACTCTCCCCCCCTTCCCAATAATTTTAAAAATTCGAAAATATCCGCAATCGATTTGTAAGTATCGAAAACCTCTATGTACCAATTTTGAATGATCTAACTCTATTTTATTTTTTTTGCCCCTCCGCCCAACCTCCCGTCCCTCCTAATAACGTTACACTTTCGAAAATATCCCCATTCGACTTGCAGGCCTCTAAACCCAATCTGTACCAATTTTGTACGGCCTAACTTCATTTCTATTTGTTTTTTCCCATAGCCCCCCTTACCGCCCCTCCTAATAATTTTACAAATTCAAAAATATCCGCATTCGATTTTAAGTATCGAAAACCATTTGTGTACCAATTTTGAATGATCTAACTCTATTTTATTTTTTTTGCCCCTCCGCCCAACCTCCCGTCCCTCCTAATAACTTTACACTTTCGAAAATATCCCCATTCGACTTGCAGGCCTTTAAAACCTATCTGTACCAATTTTGAATGCCCTAACTCTATTTCTATTTGTTTTTGCCCATAGCCCCCCCCTTACCGCTCCACCCCCTTCCTGCACCTCCTAATAATTTTACAAATTCGAAAATATCCGCAATCGATTTGTAAGTATCGAAAACCTCTATATACCAGTTTTAAACGATCTAACTCTATTTTTATTTTAATTTTGCCCCCCCCCTCTCCTCTTCCCCCTTCTCTCTCCTCCTAATAACTTTACATTTTCGAAAATATCCCCATTCGACTTGCAGGCTATTAAAATCTATCTGTACCAATTTTGAAAGGACTAACTGTATTTCTAATTGTTTTTGCCCCTGCTGCCCCACCTGGGGGCTGAATTTTAAAATTCCAGAAATTGGTTTTTAGATATTTGTATTAGCTATATTTTATAGCAAAAATTTCACGTATATCTGTTTTTTTTGTTTGAGATATATAGGATTATGCGAAATCGCGTTTTACGCATGTGAAATCCCGTTTTGTCCCACCCCCCCTTGGGGACCGAATTTCGAAAATTCCAGAAATTGGTTTTTAGACATTTATATTAGCTATATTTTAAAGCAAAAATTTTACGGATATCTGTTTTTTTGTTTGAGATATGAAGGATTTTTTGAATTCACGTTTTGCCCCCCTCCCTCCCCTTGGGATCCGAATTTTTTCAATTTTTTTTTTCCTAAACCATCCCTGACCTATAAGGAAAAAACAAAAAAAGAATGATCGAAATCGGTCAAGCCGTTTACGATTTTATAAAGGACATACAGACAAACATTCATTTATATATATATAGATTGTAGCAATAAATTTGAAAATTTCTCATTCATGAGAGTGACCTAAAAAAAAGGCGGAGAGTACGACCCTTAGTACTCTTCTTCTTATTACATCGTAAATGTATTTAAAGATAATTACTGTAAAAATTTAGTGGTGCCGGTGTGGAAAAGGAGCGCGTACTAACAGTACTCCGGATTAGGTTAGCAGCTATGTATTTTAGAAAACAAATTATATTTAATAAAAAGAATAATTTGCAAAAACTTGAACTCTTCGAAAGCAAAATATGAACTACCTTTTATATTTGTATCATTTTAATAACTGACTTATAGGTTAAAATTTCTAAATATTAAAAATTTCAATCCTGTCTTTTTTTTTTTTTTTGTAATAGATCTCTGTTTTTACGTATTACCTTGAAGAATGGCCCGAGTCATTCGGCCTGTAAGTATACTCTTCACATATTTTTTATATAAATTTTACTTTATATTTATTTTACTTCAATTTAAGTTTTGGCATCATCCTTTTCTCCTGTTAGAGTTAATTGTTATACATGTGGTTGCTTTGCTTCATTCATGTGTTCACTTTGGTTTCCATTAAGATTAAATTTAATCTTTTTTTAATCTTTGTTTTAATTTAATACTTCAATTATTTCTAATTCTTTTTGGTTTTGCTGCATCGATCGGGGTGTGAAACGATATTAATTGCTATGATTAGCAATATCGTTGTACGAAATCGTTGCGGCTCTTTAAGCTTTATGAAGCATGCACCCCTTGATAAGTATGTTTCTACGTTTAAGCATTTACATCCAAATATTTCTGTGATTTATTATTTATTAATCGTTTTCACTCTCATAAGCTTAATGGTCATTTTTATTATCATTCTGGTAGGCGTAAGTATTTTAAGTTACTATCCTAACTCATTGGTTCTTAATCTACATTGCAACTTTTTGTGTAATTCTTTCCTCTGTGTTAAATTCAGTTCTATATTTTAGTGTGCTGTTATTGTCTTAGTTCTATTAATAGCTGAATTTTATGATTTAATCTTATTACGATATCTATTATTTATATATATATATATATATATTAATTTATTTTTCTTTCTGGACATATAAGATAAAGCTAGAAGAGTTTGCGCACATTTCAACAGAATAATAAAAAAAAAAAAAAAAAATCCAGCGTTATTATTATTATTATTATTATTATTTTGCTAAACTATAGCTGAATAATTTTCAATTCTTTCGTTTTCTATGAATTTCCATTGCTATTTTATTGTTTTGCTGTAATTTAAAGCAACAGCTATAATAAAACCGAAAGAGCTATTTTGCGCAATCTATCTTCGCAGGGTAAATGTAATTGCTCACACGTGTAGGAGAGATTGCACTTAATTATAACTTCATGTAAATTGTTAACGATAATTAATTGCACTTAAATAACATTGTGTAAGGTTTTTGTAAAAAAAAAAAAAAATATTTTTCTATTAGGAGCAGATATTTTAATTTAATACTTAAAAAATCAGAATAATTAAAGAAATTTAAAAAAGAATAAAAAAAATATATATATTTAACCCCTTAAATCACGAATTTTTTTTCGAAAAAACTGGTAAAAAATGTTTTTTTTTCTTCTTTTTACTTTCGTCTATATTCAATAGAAAAAAGTATTGGATTCGTAAAAATTTTCGACCTTGGGTTATTGATGGATTTACACGTTTTGAGAGCTGTAGAACACGATTTGACCACTTTTAGAAATGTCTGTCTGTCTGTCAGTCTCTGTGTGTGTGTGTGTGACAAAATTTTGTGGCAACTGTATCTCAGGAACTACTGTACAGAATTTTATATAAATTAGTATTAAGTTGCGCCTTGACATAAATTAGTGCCTATCAACTTTTGGTAAAAATTGTCTCACAGGGTGCGTTGCCATCCCGCTTTTTTCTAAATTTTTAACATGGTGATATAGGACAAAATTTTGTATAAATGTGCATAAAGAGAATTATTTTTTAGTAATCATTATGAAATTTGCAAGAATTATTTATAATAGAGATAGTCAACTGGGAAAAAAATTTTGTATGTGTAGGAGCCTCGTCAACCCCCTGGGGGGGGGGAAGACCCCCCCTCGAGGGGAGTAAATTTTCAAGATGGGTATCTTTCGAAAGGTCTCGTCAATACCTTTAAAACGAATAGCTGAACTATAAATCTGTGATAATTTAAAACAAAGTTATCGATATTTTTTATTTTTTACGAAAAAAAAAACTTAGAAAAAAAATCGTAATTAAATATATATATATATATATATTAACGAAATTTAACCAAACTTGGTATTTAGTTGGCCCTGACATAAACTGGTACTGATTAGATTTGGGGATCAATCGCTCAACAGGAGGCGCTGTGATCGTATTTTTTCGAAATTTTTAACATGGCAGTATAGGACAAAATTTCGTATAAATGTACATAATGAGAGTTATTCTTAACCTGTGATTGTAAAATTAATATGAATTATTGATAATAGTCGTAGTTAATTAGGAAAAAGTTTTGTGCATGTGGGGGCATCGTTTTCCCCCGTGGGGGGAAGTAAATTATCAAGTTGGGAGGGTAAATTATCAAGATGGGTATCTTTCGAAAAGTCTCGTCAATACCTTTAAAACGAATGGTTGAACTATAAATATGTGATAATTTAAAACATAGTTATCGATTTTTTTTACTTTTAACAAAAAGAAAACTTGGATTTTTTTTTTTTTTTTTTTTTTTTTTTTTTGTTACTGAGTGAATTTGTGTAGGAAAATATAGAAGAAAGTCTTCTGGTGGCCACAACATACTAGTTTTGACGAAGAATTCCTAACAACCTTTAGCTAATCATCAAATGAGTTTAATTTTAATCTAGCCTATCTATTTTTACTGGAACGGACCTCAGACAGGCATTAGAAATAAAATAACGCGAGACACAAGCGCAAATTTGCCGGTAACTTTCGCCCGTGTCAGACACGGGAAAATGGGTTAAACAAAATTTTTAATGAATCAGAAAAACACAAGACCAGATAAGATTACAGAATAACATTAAGTTACTAGATAACCTATTTAAATTAAAATTAGCATATTTTTCCTTTTCAGTTTCAATTATTTATTGTTTGCTGTCTAATTTATCGTTGTCCCAATCGTTGCATTTATTTTCGTAAATGGTGCAGCTTTCGTGCAACCACCTGCCACAAGTTAATCCATTCGAGACGAATTGCACACCGAGTATGTAATGCATTTCCGAGCCAAGTGACGAGTTTCGAGCCAAGCATCCAATGATATTCGGCTGGTTCTGCCCACTTATAAGCCCAGGATCCGTCCATTGCTTATTATTTATTAAAGTTACTTTCTCAAGATCTTTCTCACAAAAATGTTCGAAACACAAAACCGAAATTTCATTTGGTTTAAAATCTTCTTTTAAAAAACCTTTGCGTTAATTTAAATTATTTTATTTTATTGAAATTTAGACGATTATAGTCCTTAAAATTTTTTTGAGAAGGCTGATATTTTTTATTTGCATTCAGTTTTATCACTTCTGTTTAAGCAGTCGACAGCTGTACAAAACTTTAGCATTATATTTGAAAACTTTTCAAAACTAAACAAATAACGATAACACTAAATAATTTGCAACAAATTTCCCATCATAGGGAGGCTAGCATTCAAGAGGTAAATACTACTAATAACTCAAGAGGTAAATACTACCAGAGATGTGTCTTTTTTCGATCGTTGTCACTCTTGAATAATGTACAATTTTGTATTCTGGGGACCAGGCTTTACAGCATTCCTGAAATTTTACGCTCATTTTATTATATTTCCACCATTATCTTAAAACAATATTTTTTTAGATGATAGTTAAGCATGAAAATATTCAAAAGTTCCCTCCCCCCACCCCTTTTTTTTCTTTCTCTCTGAACCATCAGTGATCTTATTCCGTTCAGTTTGCAGACGTCAAGTTTAAGATGCGGATCTTTGTATTACGCGTTTTCCAGTTTTCTTTTGTTCGATTCGATATTCAAAAGTATTCAATAAAAAGTTCTTATTGTCACTAGTGATGACAGTATAATAAAATGCAAGCAAAATTTTAGGAACGCTGCAAAGTCTTGGTACAGCGTCTAGAATAAACAGTGTGGAAAGCAGCGAATAAAATTGTACTAAAAAAATTAAGCCTGTCACCAGATGTCATTGTAATCGAAGCTAGTGTCACGACAACAAAACCGAAACTCCCTATTGGTCAATTATATGCTTAGATCACGTGATTAAACTGACGAAACTGGGAAAAGCCAATCAGGTCTTCGATTTGAGCAATAGCTTCGATCACAGCGACATCTGGGTAAGCTTAATTTTTGTAGCATCATTCTAACATCACGGTTATAGGCGATTACCACACTGTTTATTCTAGACGCTGTAGTCTGGGAGACGGTTTCCAATAAGATACGCCGTCTCGAATGTATTAAATTAGTCTAGTTACTTGTCAAAATTGTCTCCTGGTACAGTTCCAGACATTTAACAAATTCATCCTTAATGTCTTTTCATTACCAATAAGTTGCGTAATCTCTCCTAGTATAGAACTTAGTACACAATCTCTCCTAAGTAATCAATGCGCAAACTCTTTCATTTCAGAAGGAGAGATTACGCAGCCTTTTATTCAATAATTATTAGTTTATATAGAGGGCTGTTGGTGTTCATATTATTAGTAGAGCTGTACCGAGTACTCGTTATATACTCGGTACTCGGCCAAATTTGGACTAAGTATTCGGCCAATACCGAGAAGTTGTAAGAATTTCATTATTTTTATGTATTATTGAAAGAAATGTATTCATACGAGTTGTTTTTTAATAACTAAACTAAAAAAATATGAAAATATAAACATAGTCATTAAACTTTTGCTGCAAACAGCTTTCTGCAGTTAAAACGGGCAAGTAGATTGCCATTAAACTCGATATAGAGACGATTCATGATTTGAGCTTATCCATTTTAGTTACAAGAATTTAAGTATAACCATCTTGTATGTGTGTAATATGCATTTTTTTTTTTTTTTTTTACAAAAACTTTGTACATAAAATTGTATCTATAAAACAGACAAAAATAAAATATTTTAGAAAAAAGAACCCCTTATATAATACTACTATAGTAGATAAAACTTTAGTTACGTATTTGTGCAAATAAAAGTAAGACACTTTTAAAATTGTAAAAAAAAAGTTTGATTTTTAATTTAAAAAATAATAATTGTGAAAAAGGTAAATACACTAAAATGTTATTAAAAATATATTATCAAATTTGTTGTTCTGCAAATTATGGCCCGAAGCCACCTACTTTTTTACTCTTCCAGAATTTGAAGATTAATGAAGTCTATCATGTTTGAAATGATGATAAAATATTTATTTTAATGTTCTCATTTCATATGTAAATTTCATGCATCTTAAATTAAGCCTATAAAGAACTTTTCTATTCTCTAAGAATTATCTGAGAATGATTCGCATCTGAGAAAGACTATATAATAAAGAATGAAGTTATCAGTTATTATGGTTTTAATAATCCACTAAGCTGGAAGTATCAAATATAACAATGAACCTAATTGTGTATATACACTACAAAAATTCTAAAACATTTCATGTAAACATGCTGTTTGCCATTTAACTTAATTTTGTGTTCAAAAAGCCTTTTTTGAATTTCAAGATGTGCAAAATTCTTCATATATACGTCAATTTCAATTATTCTTTCTTACAACTACTCGGTACTCGGCCGAGTAGTAAAAGGCCGAGTACTCGGTACTCGGCTACTCGGCCAAAGTGCTACTCGGTGCAGCACTAATTATTAGTACAGGTTAGTAGCTTCTATGAAGTCGTTTAATTAAAAAATAATTTTTACTACTGCCATTCTGTAGAAATTCCTAAGAAGTGATAGGAAAATTCAAGCATTTATTTTTTAAAACAAGACAAAATAACCATGTTTTATCTTGGACGATCAAAACAATCACCATGTAAATTCAAATCGTTACTCTACTCTTGCTGTTGTACAGCTGCCTGAAGTAGCAGCGCCCGAACTTGATTCCTTCCATCCGATATTCTATATACGCAATATCCCCTACCGCGCAATCTCCCCTAGATTTACCTTAATATGCAGGGAAAATATTGTAAAAATGGAACAATTTTTCTAAGAAATTTTGGTGTATGTATATGATTTTTTTTTTTTTTTTTTTTTTTTTTTTTTTTTTTTAACGTTTATTTATGTATGTATGTATTGCATAATGTGTGTGTGTGTGTGATATGTATGCGTAAATACAGTCGGTAACAAAAGTCTCCGAACACTAGCAAAAATTCCTATATGAAAAGGTACAGTTAATACAGTTTTGTTAAATAAATACTTGTCGAATCCTGTTCTTAGTCAGTCTAAAAACAGGATTCGACAAGGATTTATTTAACAAAAATGTATTAAGTATACTTTTTTTATATAGAAATTTTTGCTAGTGTTTGGAGACTCTTGTTACCGATTGTACGATAGAATTTAAAGACTTCGTTTTAATAATGCTAAATTTTTTAGAATAGCTATAAACTGATATGTTTACATTTTGCAGAGTTGTCAACATTTTGATTTATTCCGGAACATATTTAGCCCAGTCTTTATTTCATACCACTTTTATTTTAAAAGTAGTTTCTTGTCATTTTATCGTAGTTATTCATTGAAGAAAATTATTCTGTAAATAAAGTGGTGCGAAATAAACACGGGGCTAAAAATGATCCGGAATAAAACAAAATGTTGGTAACTATGCATTTTGCTTTGCTAATATATAATTGTTATGAGAAATAATGCACAAGTTACTTATAGTAGTCTTTAAAAAAAAAAAGCACAAAAGAATTTCCACAAATAACGTTATAGGTAATTATCTAAGTTTATTAAATTATTTAAAAAAGAATTTAATATATATTTTTGAACTTTGCTAAAGAATGACTATTACTGGAAATTGGGTGCTTACTATTTATATTGTTTTACAGAAACGCAGAAACGCACAAAAAATTAAGATACATTATGGTCCTTTTTACAAATATATGCATTTGAGGAATACAAATATATGCAATACATATTTTTATGACTGTCTGTTATATCTATTTATGCAAAATATTCATTAGATTCAAATTTATTTAAACGTCTGGTAACTACTAATTGTTCGTAAATTTGAGTAGAATCATTCTAGATATTTTTTGGTAGAGAAAGTATCGTTTTTGAATCAAAGTTTCGAAACTGACTTTTGAGAATCCTTGCATCTGAAAATCAAGTTTTTAGCCAGTTTCGAAATGCCAGAAACGTGATATACGAGTACAAATTGGTTATAAAATAAGGAAATTCGCAAAAAAACTGTAATATTTGCTTTTATTACCGAAAGAAACAATTTGAAATAAAACTAGGTATAAGCGAAGTTTGCACGTTAGAGAAAAAGGGGTAATAAAGGGGTAATACTGCAGTTTTATAAAATGTATGATCACCACTGGTAGTCAGGCACGTTACATAACGAATTTCCATGCTTGCTTTGAGTTGGTGCATAAGTTTTGGGCTCAAACAGTTCAAAGTGTCATGGAGAGCTCTGCCCAGTTTTAATACACAACTTGGTGGACTTAAATTGTGAAAGTCAAAAGAACTGAAAGTTGTGTTCCAAGCATATCCCACATGATGTTTCCTGGTTTAAACGATTTCCCCGTTCACTCTTTACGTTTTCTCTCACGTTAGCCGATGAAAATAAGTCTTCAAACTAAACTGGAACTCATCACTAATTATCATATTGACCCACTATCCCAAACTCCAATACTGATGTTATAAACTCCAGTTTAAACAACCGCATTTATGCGTAGACCGGAGTATAATGCAAATTGCTGGTCGTGGGGCATACAAATTAACATGATGAGTCTAGAAGCAACTAGTGAGTGACGTTATGATAGTGCTACATACTAGTGACTAAAGCTGTCGGATAGCATGGAATGGTTTATTTCATACTGACTGTTGAAATGTTATAATCTCTACGTTGTTTCTCGAAATTAAGAAATCCGCCCATAGAATAAATATTTCATTCTGTGTATATTTTTTTAGACGTTTGGATGATCCCAAAATGTCATTTACGAGCCATTACTGATTGAGTCTTCTGAAAACAATTTGTTTCGAAACTCATATCCTTGTGTCTTATTATATGACCGATGAACCCAGTTCTTTGGCACAACAGTCTTTTTGACGTTGAGCAAGTTATTGCTAGATATCGGTTTTCGAGCAAGTTTTATATTGATTCCAAATCCACTTTAAGCCTTAGGTCCCATTAAAATGAGCTTTAATGTCCAAAAAATAACGGTAGAGCAACATTCCAAACCCAAATCCCTCCGCCACAGTCTTGCGATTCAGACAGAAGCATATTTAGGATTCGAAACACTTCGGCTTGTAATCGTCCAAATTCGAACTTTCTAACGGCTCTTTCTGTTACTACTTTAAAATTATGTCTTTAGATAAAGAGTTAAACTGCTTTTTTACTAATGGCATTGTTTCAAACGTATACTTTAGCTTTATATAAGCCAGATACAGGAATTCACCGCAAAGCTAAAGAAAAAGAAAAAGAAAGAAGGAAAATATCAAATAATCTTGAGCTATATATCCCCTTATGATTTCTGTCTTATTAGAAAAATTATTATTTGTGAAGTCATTTTTATATGTATTATTAATATAATAATGTTAATAATACATATAAAAATGACTTCACATGACTCAATCATGCTAAACATATTGATATCCGTAGCATATATCAGTTTTTCATGTGTAGTATATACCTGCTGAATACAGGTTAATTTTGGCTGCATTTATTAGAGAGGAGGGCAAATGGCTGTTTTTTCCAGAATCCCTAACAAACAAAAATTGGACTCTGGTGGCATCACAAAATGTCGCTGTTTGTTGATTTAATCGATAAAGTAGAAATGTACAACTTTTAATTTTCGTAGTCGTTAGAACTACATCTCGTTTGAAAAGGAAAAATGTTGTGCCTTGCGGATTTAGAATATTTTATCGTGATGTTGAAATGAAGAATATTTTGATTGATTGTTTACATTACTATTTAAAAATGCACTTGCTAAAAACGCCTTGAACATTTTAGGCTATTCCTTATAAAGGTCCTATTTATGAAGGAATTCACGAAGGAAAGCAAATAAAAATAACTGGTTGTGTACCTTATGGAGCCGATAGGTAATATGCCTTTTATAATATTTCTTGTGATGTGATATACTTTAACTTTGACGATTTGTATCTCAAAGACATTAACCTTTTCACTACATATGTAAACTGCTTTTGGGACCGGCGCTGCCAGATTGAGGACATTTTTTTATTCAATAGCCACCAATAAATTTTAATTGTAACAGTCGCGCAATCCTTTTGAAGACATCTTACAAAAAAGTCAAAGTTAATATAGGCCTCCGTTACAATTAAAATTTTGTAGTGGATCTTGAATAAAAATTTCCCTCAATCTTGCAGCACTGCTTGGGACACACAGTCGGCAGCAAAATTATTTGAGATTTAGCAATAATTCCTATATTTAAAAAAAAAGGTATACTTAATACTGTTTTGTTAAATAAATCCTTGTCGAATCATGTTCTTAGACTGACTAAAAACATGATTCGACAAGGATTTATTTAACAAAACAGTATTAAGTGTACTTTTTTTTTATATAGGAATTATTGCTAAACTCGAATTAATTTTGCTGCCGACTATATATGCCCCATTCGTAGTGAAAAGGTTAAACAAAATAAATTAAAGTTTCTGCAAATAAATTATGATAATGTATCATAGGAAGCATATTTGTATAAAAGCGCCCCTAGCGCATCCTTCTTCTAGGCCATTGTCAGGATGT
This sequence comes from Salticus scenicus, assembly GCA_963930645.1. Classification (NCBI taxonomy): domain Eukaryota; kingdom Metazoa; phylum Arthropoda; class Arachnida; order Araneae; family Salticidae; genus Salticus; species Salticus scenicus. Next base: position 242,665,669 of record OZ005649.1, read on the forward strand.
TTTGGGTATGCCAGAACATTCTCAGAATATCCTTACTATGTCCTGATGGAGAAGATGTTCTTTATAAATGACTATATTTACTGAAAAATAAACTTTTTTTTTTCTTTTTAATTACCTTTAAGAAAAAATTTATTCCTTACCTTTCACACAGATTTACAGTGAATCTCATGAATGGACTTAATACAGAATGTGACGACCGTCCACTGCATATAAGTGTGAGGTTCAAAATAAACACTGTTGTGAGAAACATTTATCAGCATGGTTCTTGGGATACAGAAGAGAGAAGTGGTTGTTTTCCTTTCACAATGGGCAGGGACTTTAATATGGTCATTCTAGTCGAACGAAATGCTTATCAGGTAAAGAATAATTTTCTGTGATTTATAGTGTAATTGATGCTGTAAGGTAAGCGATAAGACAAATATTGATAAATTCTAACATATACAGTACTTCACAAGAAAAACTTTTCGTGAAAGGACTGTTTTAACCCTTTCAGTCGCAGTGCTCCCGCTGATAGAACACCTAATTTTAATTCTCAAGTGCGAAAACTCATTCCGGAAATTTTTAAGCAAAAATCTACATTTATAACATAGCAGAAAAAGTCCTTTTTTAAACCTGAAAATTTAAAATTTCTTTTATTTTAATTTTGTTCGTAAATTCCAGTGGCAGTATAATTTAAATGCTCCGAATTACCCTGAGCCGCAAAGGGTTGAACTTTAGTATAGTATATGTTAAAGCTAGGAAAATACAATTTTTTTCGGGTTAGTTGAATTTTTTCTTATGGGTCAGTCATATCCGGTAATGTTAATTGAACATTTTTTTTTTTTTTTTTTTTTCCCAGCTTGATTTCGATTTTGGTTATTCTTTAAGGAGACAGTGGACTTTCAAAATGACGAAAATTGAACTAAAAATTGGTTATTTCAATTTTATTAAAACATAGCTTCCAACTTGTACTTTGTTTGCGACTGGAAATTTAAAAAAATTGTTTTTTAATACTTGTTTTAGCAATTTTCTGCGATTAAATTTGATGATTTTTTTTACAAAAAAATAGTGGTGTTAAAAAACCGTACAAGTTGACACTAATGTTAAAATATGAAACTGCATAACAGTAGTAATGTATGACAAAAAGGATTTTTTCCATTCCCATCATTATATGCTGAATTATAAGCATTTATATTTTTAAACAAATGTTGAATCTATTGTAAAATGAAAACTCTATCATTTTCTCGAAACTAATGTTTAAGAAATTGCGTTATTTTCGTCTTATTTTTTATTGAATCTTTTTGAAACTTCATTTAATGGGGTCTTTTATACATCTGTTCTTAGCACAAAACTTAATTGAAATTTTCAAATTTTTGTTTCTTAAAACTTTAAAAAAAAAAAGGGAGAGAAAGAGAGAAGGAAAGAAAAATGATGAAATTTTTTTGAGAAAAAAAAAATTAAATATATATATATATATTTTTTTATTTTTTCGCATATTTATGATTGTAAATAAAAACATGTTAACTAACCTTTGATAAAATCATCTAAAACTGCTTGTAAAAAAATTGGAAATCTAAGTCAAAAACTAACGCGCAAGGAGCATTTTGAAATTTAAGAATTAATTAATAATTTTGATTAATCATAGTGTGGATGTTGGTTTTAATATGGTATTTCTCACCTACAAATAAGCCTATATGAAATTGTAACTTTTTTGCAGTAATAGATTTATATATATATATATATATTTGTCCACTGTCGCCTTAAAAAGTCGATTAGAGTTGAGAGCAAGTTTTTAAAAATTACATTTATAAGCGGAAATTTGTTTCATACCAATATAGAGCTGCCTAACTGACATAAGTACTCAAATATGCCCATAATTAAATGTACGTGTATCCAAAATTTTATAGTACAGTAGCATTCCATATCGAATCCCCCAATTATAGCGCGGGTGTCTCTATTTATATCGAACACATTTCAACTTCCATTATATATCTTTTCGATTTTGCTCATCCTTTTAAATTATCGATTATCTTTTCTTTCGCCTTTCAAGTCGGCTCGAGTAAGATTCGGAACAACGAAAATCTTTATCGAAATCGGGTCACGTTTCGGGTTGATTTCAAGTTTAACTGTCGGCTAAGATTCAACTCTAAGTTGAACACAGGTATTTTACTTTAGAAACACAAAATAATATTGCTATTCATTACCCCTAAACTATTTCAAGTTGGTTAGATAAGCCGTGATAGTACAGCTATAGGGAACTTAGGTACATTTAATTCTATCTCTGTTTTTTGTTCTTTTTTACTCGTTTTGAGGTGTAAGAAATGAGAAAATCACATAAACAATGTGATGTCGGTCTGTATGTTAGTCGTTTGGTTAGTTCGTTATTTTAGAAGCTTTTTATATGAAATTGACTTTGTCATCGGGTCTTCGTGTTACGTTAATAAACAAGGCGTCTCCATTTTAAAGTAAATATTAGCTGTTCTGTTTGTCACTCCTTGGCTTAGTTGGTTACAGCGTCAGGTTAGTAACGCAATGGTCGAAAGTTCGATCCCCGAAGGTCCGGTGTGTTAATTTTTGCAGATAATTAGTAGAAAAGGTGTCAATTGATAAAAGAAAATTTTTCGTTAACTACACAGTATCCTAAGAATTTTCGAAGAGTTTTTTTAGATATTAAAAAACACAAAATATTTTAGTATTAAAAAAGCAAAAATAAAAAAGTTTTAAGTAAAAAATACATAAATAAATATTTTTTAGAAGCTTTTTATTGAAATTCTATTTTGTCATCGTGTATTCGTGTCACACTTAAACACAAAACGCCTCCACTTTAATGTAAATGTTAGCACCTTTTCTCGTCGCTTGTTAGCTCAATTGAATAGAGCGGCATGTTGATAACGCGATGGTTGTAAGTTAAATCCTCGAAGGCCGATGTGGTACTTTATTGCAGATAATTAATAGGAAAGATGTCAAAATGACAAAATAAAGATCCTTTGTTGTCTACACACTATCCTAAAAATTTTTGATTAATTTTTTTAAGAAGCTTCTTTTAGTTACTAAAACGCACAAAATAAAAATGTAATAAAAAAAAAAAATACGCTGTAAGTTTTTATTGTGTAGCCCTAAAGAGCATTTATATATATATATATATATATATATATATATATATATTCTTGCAAGGACATGCTATAAAAAAAAAAAAAAAAAAAAAAAAAAAAGTTTCAACAATAAGAAAGTTGTTGAAACAAAAACATAAATATTTCACTTTACAAGAGATGAAAATTTTTAAATATTCAAAATACTTTAAAAAGCATTCGAGGACAATATTATTTTTGCATAAGCATTTGTTGGAAACTTTTAGCATGTTCTATTACTTTTCTTTACTGTTCTTTGATTTTTGATTAGAGCGTGTCGTAGGTTCGATTCTCCAAGAGCCGATGTGTTAATTTTTGCAGATAATTAATAGAAAAAGGGTCAATTGATAAAAGAAAATCTTTCAAAGTCTACACAGTATCATTTGATTCATATTTCTAGAAGCTTTGTTTATAACTATAAAGCAGAAAATAAAAATGTAAGTAAAAAAACGTTTTTTAACAACAGAAGCTTTTTATTTTGGAGCCCTGAAAAGCATAAAATAAAAATTTATTCTTGCAAAGACATGCTATAAATAAATTAAAGTATCAACACTAAGAAAATTTTAGGGATAAATATAGATATTTCACTTTTGCAAGAGATGAAAATTTTTAAATATTCAAAATATTTTAAAAAGCTTTCGAGACCTTTGAAATTCATAGCTTAACAAATACTTATGTAGAAACTAATGACTAAGAATATTAGTCTCGATAGCTTTTTAAAATATTTTGAATATTTAAAAATTTTCATCTCTTGCAAAAGTGAAATATCTATATTTTTCTCTAAAATTTTCTTAGTGTTGAAACTTTCACTTATTTATAGTATGTCTTTGCAAGAATAAATTTTTATTTTATGCTTTTCAGGGCTCCACAATAAAAAGCTTCTACTGTTAAAAAATGTTTTTTTACTTAAATTTTTATTTTCTGCTTTTATAGTTTGATATAGTCTACGCGTAGAGAGTATTTCAAGAACGAACGCTAGTAAAGTCATTGGAGCAGTTTTCAAATTTCGCTTATGATACTGGCAATAACCCTATTTATTTTCAACACACTAATTAGAAAACTTTGTAAATTTTTCGAAATTAGTGATTTTCTTAATATAGGAGAATAGATCAAAATTCTGCATAAACGTACATTATGAAGATTATTTTCATCGTAAAGATGTCGACTCAGTTTTAAAATATCATTTATGATACTGGCATGAACATCATAAATTATGAACATTCTACTTTGTAATTTATGATTTTCTTACTATAAAGAATATGACAAAAATCTGCATAAACATGCATTGTAAAAATTATTTTCTTGTTAAAGATATCAGACTAGATTAAAATATAATTTCTAATATTATAATGAACATCATTCACTATGGACATTTTTATTTGAAATAATTGTAAGTTATTGAAAATTTACCATTTTTCTTAACCTGAGAGACTGTGTCAAAATTTCGTATAAACGTGCCTTAGGAGGATTATTGCATTAGAACTAGTCTGAAATGTATTAAAACAAAAATGCAAAACCTAACCATAATAAAATAAATCAGCAGATTTGTGTAAGATAAAGGTATCGAAACGGAGGTAGGGTATCCTAGTGGATGGAGCATTTAATTTTAGACCATGTTAAATGATCGTCCGAATTCATTTTTATTAACATGAATATAGTATGTATCCTACAGTAGAAATTTATGAAACAAATATATGATTACTTAACAGAGTCTACCTATGTCAACTAGTTTTTTCATAATCGTCCGCATACTAATTCGTAACTGACGCGGTATTGTTATGTAACAATACATTTTTAATGTGAAGAATGAATAATATCTCGTTTCATGCTTTATGAATAAAGTACCCTTAGATTGAATAATATTTTACAGAATCAAATAAAGATTGCATTTCAAAACCTGTTATTGATACAAGTCACTTTAAATTACTCCACAAAATCAATCCACACCAATCTTCCCCACTTTAAAAGCTCTCTTGAGAATCATAATAGCAGTTTGAATTCTTTAAAGTTGTAAATTATTATTTGCCATTAAAATACTGCCAACTAACTTCCCTTTTTTTTCTCCTTTTTTTTTCTTAATATTGTAGCTTTAGAACTGCGTGTGGCTACAATATATAGTTATGAAAATAACAGTTAAAGTATTTTCTATTAAATATCATTTTCATTACAGCAGGATTAGACTTCAAAATCTAAATAATAACGCTATTCTAAATTGTACTGTCAGTAATGTATAGGAAGTAACGCGCAAATAAAACACTAATGGTAAATATTTCTGTATTTGTTTAAAAACTTTTTTTATTTTTTCTCAAAATTACGTTTTTATTATTGTACAATCTTAAATAGCCCTTTCATATGTATGAGATGTTATATTTAGCTGTAAAAGAAATACCTTCCCTTACAGGGCGATAATCCCACTGCTATTCATTAATTTATCAAAGTTGTGTACGTATTTATCACTAAATTTTTAAATTCTGTTTCAGATTTCCGTTAATGGACTTCATTGTTGGAGTTTTTCTCACAGACTTTTTTTCACTAGAGCACGTTCCATTTTTATTAATGGAGATGTCAGTGTCGATCGAATTGAATTCATAAATAAAATAACGGTAAGTTGCAAAGAATACTGAAATAAATCATTTTTTAACCGCCAAATCAAGAAATAAGAAATTTGCGATCTTTACAACTGCGCATGTGGGTATGTGCGACATTGTAGTTCCTAAACAAATAGTCCGATTTCAAAGCTTTTTTTTTTTTCTTTTTCAAACGCTGGTGCAAACGGGACAGTTCTTAGCTAAGTTCGATAAAATATTTTTCATAGACTTTTTTTTTTTTTTTTTTTTTTTTTTTTTTTAGTTAATTAAAATATGAGTATTTCTGGCCACTTTGCATTCATATTCTAAAGTTTGCGAGCTGAAAATCTTCAAATTGATCTTACAAGAAGACGTTCCGACATGGAAAATTCAGTTCCAGACTAACTTGCACAGAATTATAGTATACTATGAAGGTAACAACATATTACAGCAGTAGAGCGCACTAGCCGAACAATCTTGAGAAAAACGTTAATGTTCCTTATTTTATAAATAAGACAAAGCAAAACTTTATTTTCTAAGTTATAGAAAATTATAAATACTATACGAGGTGTGGCTATTAAATAACGAGACTATTGCTGCTACAGATGAACTACATATGCGCCAAATTCGAACGACCGACAGCTGTGCAGCGTAAAGCCTTCTCTTTCGATTGCAGCATCTCCCGTGTTTGTAGAGAAATTAGTCTGACCGTAATCTTCATTTGTGTAAGAGGTGTTTGTTTCGTTTTGCCGAAAAAACGTGATAAGTGTAAAAGTAGAGCAACGAATTGTCGTGAAATTTCACGTGAAACTTGGTAAAACCGCTAGTGAAACTTATCTTTCATTAAAACAAGTTTATGGCGATGAATGTTTATCACTGGCGCGAGTTTATGAGTGGTTCAAGCATTTCCAAGATGACTGAGAAAACTTTGGAGATGATGACCGAAATTCAAAGCGATGATGATCCTTTTTCTCGACATTCATGGTATTGCGTACCTTCACTGGGTTCCTAAATGTCAAACTATTAATCAACATTACTATCTTGAGGTGCTTGCTCAACTCCATGAAAGGGTAAGGAAGAAACGGCCCTAATTGTGGAAGAACAAGTCATGGGTTCTCCATCAAGACAACGCGTCGGCTCACACGTCATTGTCTGTCAAGGCGTTTCTTGCCAAATAAAACATCCCAGTTTCAGACTATCCGCCTTATTCGCCTGACCTAGTCCCATGTGACTTTTATCCGTTCCCCAAAGTTAAATCTGCATTAAAAGGAACACGATTTGAGTCAGTTAAAGCTGTGAAAGAAAAAGCGGCACGCCTGATGCAGAAGCTTACAGGACAAGACTTCCAGCACTGTTTGGAACAATGGAAAATTCGCATGGAGCGTTGTAGGGATAGAGGAGGGGTGTATATTGAAGGTGATAATAATTAAATATGTATAATTTTAAAATAAAATGTTTTACAGCAATAGTCTCGTTATTTAATAGCCACACCTCGTAAATAGAAAAATATAACTATAAAACCTACACATTCTTTTTAATTCTCAAAAAAAATTAAATATTTATTATTTATTAAATTTTTCAAATTTTTGATTTACTTATTCAAAAGATTAAATTTTATAATCATTCAACCGCAGATTTTATAAAAAAAATAAATAATTATGTAAATAAATAAATAGAAATTAAAAAAATAAAATAACGAAAAAATAGAAAAAGTGTAAGATAGTTTTCAGGTGTACTGTTATCTTGGTTTCAGGATTCTTTTTCGATTTTAATATGTTTATTTTACACTAGCAGACTACGCCCGCTTCGCTGGTCACTATTTTTAAATGAATTACAATAATTAATGAAGTCTCAAAATTGCATTAATTTTTATCATGTGATAAAAAAAGAGAAAAAAAAATTGTCATCGGGAAAAATGTCGCACCGGGTCCCCACTGCCTTCGGCAGCGTAGACCCGTGCGCTGCGCGCACGTACTCTTTCACCATCCTTATGACTTCTCAAAATTCCATGTTATTACTCATAAACTTTCGTTCATAAGAAAAGGAATTAAAAAATATATCATTTAGCATCGGGTAAAAACTCACACCGAGACCCCACTGCCTTTGGCAGCGCAGACCCATGCGAGCTGCGCGCGCACGTTTGAGGATATACGTGCGCTGTACACGCATATTCCTTCTCAACTCAAACTTTTATTATTAAGAAAATAAAATTTAAAAAAAAATCTTTTATCATCGGGTAAAAATTCGCACCGGATCCCAAACCCATGCGCGCCTATTCCTTCTCCACCCTTCCAGCCCCTCCTAATTAACTTACATATACCAATTTTGAACGGTCTTACTCAATTAGCTGAGATGCAAAAGAAAACCTGATCAAGACACTTTAAATTGTAAATCAGGTGAAATCTCGAATTCCACTTTCGATATTTTAAAAGAACTTTAAAATATCTTTCGAATGATGTATTAGAAATAATTTAATCTTAATTAGAATATGAAAAATTGAAATTTAAAAATATTACAGCGTCATCTGGTGGCAGAAATTTCTGTAATCTATTGTTTCATTCCAGTTACTTATTCTTACTCAATTAGCTGAGATGCAAAAGAAAACCTGATCAGGACACTTTAAATTGTAAATCAGGTGAAATCTCGAATTCCACTTTCGATAATGTAAAAAAACTTTAAAATATCTTTCGAATGATGTATTAGAAATAATTTAATCATAATTAAAATATTAGATCAATATTACAGCGCCATCTGGTGGTAGAAATTTCTGCAATCTATTGTTCCATTCCAGTTACTTATTCTTACTCAATTAGCTGAGATGCAAAAGAAAACCTGATCAGGACACTTTAAATTGTAAATCAGGTGAAATCTCGAATTCCACTTTCGATAATGTAAAAGAACTTTAAAATATCTTTCGAATGATGTATTAGAAATAATTTAATCATAATTAGAATATGAAATATTGAAATTTAAAAATATTACAGCGCCATCTGGCGGTAGAAATTTCTGTAATCTATTGTTCCATTCCAGATTAACAAAGCTTTCAAATGATGTATTACTCATGAAATTATTTTAATTAGTAGATGAGATACAAAAGAAAACCTAATCAGGACACCTCAAAACGTGTAAATGTTGTGAAATCTCGAATTCCATTTTTCGATAATGTAAAAGTACTTTAACATGTGCATCAACTAAAATAAGCTTTCAAATGATGTATTACTTATGAACTTTTTTTAATTAATAACTGAGATACAAAAAAAAAAAAAAACTGATTCAGGACACCTCAAAACGTGTAAATCTGGTGAAAACTTTCGATAATTTAAAAGAACTTTAAAATATATTTAGAATGATGTATTAAAAATAATTTAATCATAATTAGAAATTGAAATATTGAAATTTTAAAATATTACAGCGCCATCTGGCGGTACAAATTTCTGTATTCCACTGTTCGATTCCAAATCAAAAAAGCTTTCTAATGATGTAATACTTATGAAATTATTTTAATTAGTAGCTGAGATACAAAAGAAAACTGATTCAGGAGACCTCAAAACGTGTAAATCTGGTGAAAACTTTCGATAATTTAAAAGAACTTTAAAATATCTTTAGAATGATGCATTAAAAATAATTTAATCATAATTAGAAATTGAAATATTGAAATAATAAAATATTACAGCGCCATCTGGCGATACAAATTTCTGTATTCCACTGTTCGATTCCAAATCAAAAAGGCTTTCTAATGATGTACTACTTACGAAATTATTTTAATTAGTAACTGAGATACAAAAGAAAACTAATTCAGGATACCTCAAAACGTGTAAATCTGGTGAAAACTGTCGATAATTTAAAAGAACTTTAAAATATCTTTCGAATGATGTATTAAAAATAATTTAATCATAATTAGAAATTGAAATATTGAAATTTTAAAATATTACAGCGCCATCTGGCGGTAGAAATTTCTGTAATCCACTGTTCGATTGCAAATCAAAAAAAGCTTTCTAATGATGTATTACTTATAAAATTATTTTAATTAGTAGCTGAGATACAAATGAAAACCTAATCAGGACACCTCAAAACGTGTAAATCGGGTGAAATCTCGAATTCCATTTTCGATAATGTAAAAGTACTTTAAAATGTGTATCAAGTCAACAAAGCTTTCAAATGATGTATTTTTTATGAAAAATTTTTAATTAATAATTGAGATATAAAAGAAAACTGTTTCAGGACACCTCAAAACGTGTAAATCTGGTGAAAACTTTCGATAATTTAAAAGAACTTTAAAATATCTTTTGAATGATGTATTAAAAATAATTTAATCATAATTAGAAATTGAAATTTTGAAATTTTAAAATATTACAGCGCCATCTGGCGGTACAAATTTCTGTATTCCACTGTTCGATTCCAAAGCTAAAAAAGCTTTCTAATGATGCATTACTCATGAAATTATTTTAATTAGTAGCTGAGATACAAAAGAAAACTTATTCAGGAGACCTCAAAGCGTGCAAATCTGGTGAAAACTTTCGATAATTTAAAAGAACTTTAAAATATCTTTCGAATGATGTATCAAAAATAATTTAATTGGAATTTGAAATATCGAAATTTTAAAATATCTGGCGGTAGAAATTTCTGTAATCTACTGTTCAATTCCAAATCAACAAAGCTTTCAAATAATGTGTTACTTATGAAATTATTTTAATTAGTAGCTGTGATACAAAAGAAAACCTAATCAGGACGTTCTAAAACATGTAAATTACATGAAATCTCTAATTCCATTATCTACGGTAGTTTTATTAATGGACGTAAAAAGAAAAATAAATATTTTTTATTTCGCCAAAACCCATATATATACCACGGTAGTCGGGTAATGGAAGTAAAAAGAAAAAGAAAAAGTATTTTTTAGTTCCTTCAAATGTATTTTGTTGCTATGGAAACTCCTATCGTCTATTAAAAGATAGATTACGTGTTAGAATAAAATTTAATGAGCAATTAAAATGTAACTGCTTTGTTTATTAATGAAATTTGATGAAATTTTAACTGCAGGTTGTTTTTGTGCTGAATAGGTTGTATATTAAGTGTTGTGTACGAAAAAGAAAATTTGAAGCACTATGAAATTTGCAATATTTAACCCCAGTTAAAGATCATGTGACATTAATGACTTGCACATGTTTTTTTTCCGTTAGAGACAGCGGTTAAAATCGTCTGCTGAATGCTGATAGAATGCCTCTTTTTAAGGAATAAGGATTTTTGGTCATTTTCGCGATCGATATGGGTCAGCATTTTAATTAATATCTCCGAAACTAATTAAGATTTTTAAATTCTGTTTCGAGGAAAACATCGGAAAGGCTCCAGAGCATCCGTATGTCAATTCTTGTACTTCTGCGTTCAATAGGGGCTGAACGTATAAAAGAACAGACAGACAGACAGGCAGACAGATAGACCGACAGACAGACAGACAGACAAACCTTTCCATTTATTATGTTAAGACTAGCAGGCTACGCCCGCTTCGCTGGTCACTATTTTTAAATGAATTACAATAATTAATGAAGTCTCAAAATTGCATTAATTTTTATCATGTGATAAAAAAAGAGAAAAAAAAAATTGTCATCGGGAAAAATGTCGCACCGGGTCCCCACTGCCTTCGGCAGCGTAGACCCGTGCGCTGCGCGCACGTACTCCTTCACCATTCTTATGACTTCTCAAAATTCCATGTTATTACTCATAAACTTTCGTTCTTAAGAAAAGGAATTAAAAAATATATCATTTAGCATCGGGTAAAAACTCACACCGAGACCCCACTGCCTTTGGCAGCGCAGACCCATGCGCGCTGCGCGCGCACGTTTGAGGATATACGTGCGCTGTACACGCATATTCCTTCTCAACTCAAACTTTTATTATTAAGAAAATAAAATAAAAAAAAAAATCTCTTATCATCGGGTAAAAACTCGCACCGGATCCCAAACCCATGCGCGCCTATTCCTTCCCCACCCTTCCAGCCCCTCCTAATTAAGTTACATATACCAATTTTGAACGGTCTTACTCAATTAGCTGAGATGCAAAAGAAAACCTGATCAAGACACTTTAAATTGTAAATCAGGTGAAATCTCGAATTCCACTTTCGATATTTTAAAAGAACTTTAAAATATCTTTCGAATGATGTATTAGAAATAATTTAATCTTAATTAGAATATGAAAAATTGAAATGTAAAAATATTACAGCGCCATCTGGTGGTAGAAATTTCTGTAATCTATTGTTCCATTCCAGTTACTTATTCTTACTCAATTAGCTGAGATGCAAAAGAAAACCTGAGCAGGACACTTTAAATTGTAAATCAGGTGAAATCTCGAATTCCACTTTCGATAATGTAAAAGAACTTTAAAATATCTTTCGAAAGATGTATTAGAAATAATTTAATCATAATAAAATATGAAATATTGAAATTTTAAAATATTACAGCGCCATCTGGCGGTAGAAATTTCTGTAATCTATTGTTCCATTCCAGATTAACAAAGCTTTCAAATGATGTATTACTCATGAAATTATTTTAATTAGTAGATGAGATACAAAAGAAAACCTAATCAGGACACCTCAAAACGTGTAAATGGGGTGAAATCTCGAATTCCATTTTTCGATAATGTAAAAGTACTTTAAAATGTGCATCAACTAAAATAAGCTTTCAAATGATGTATTACTTATGAACTTTTTTTAATTAATAACTGAGATACAAAAAAAAAACTGATTCAGGACACCTCAAAACGTGTAAATCTGGTGAAAACTTTCGATAATTTAAAAGAACTTTAAAATATCTTTCGAATGATGTATTACAAATAATTTAATCATAATTAGAAATTGAAATATTGAAATTTTAAAATATTACAGCGCCATCTGGCAGTACAAATTTCAGTATTCCACTGTTCGATTCCAAATCAAAAAAGCTTTCTAATGATGTATTACTTATGAAATTATTTTAATTAGTAGCTGAGATACAAAAGAAAACTTATTCAGGAGACCTCAAAACGTGTAAATCTGGTGAAAACTTTCGATAATTTAAAAAAACTTTAAAATATCTTTCGAATGATGTATTAAAAATAATTTAATCATAATTAGAAATTGAAATATTGAAATTTGAAAATATTACAGTGCCATCTGGCGGTAGAAATTTCTGTAATCCACTGTTCGATTGCAAATCAAAAAAGCTTTCTAATGATGTATTACTTATAAAATTATTTTAATTAGTAGCTGAGATACAAACGAAAACCTAATCAGGACACCTCAAAAGGTGTAAATCGGGTGAAATCTCGAATTCCATTTTCGATAATGTAAAAGTACTTTAAAATGTGTATCAAGTCAACAAAGCTTTCAAATGATGTATTTTTTATGAAATTTTTTAATTAATAACTGAGATATAAAAGAAAACTGATTCAGGACACCTCAAAACGTGTAAATCTGGTGAAAACTTTCGATAATTTAAAAGAACTTTAAAATATCTTTTGAATGATGTATTAAAAATAATTTAATCATAATTAGAAATTGAAATTTTGAAATTTTAAAATATTACAGCGCCATCTGGCGGTACAAATTTCTGTATTCCACTGTTCGATTCCAAAGCTAAAAAAGCTTTCTAATGATGCATTACTCATGAAATTATTTTAATTAGTAGCTGAGATACAAAAGAAAACTTATTCAGGAGACCTCAAAGCGTGCAAATCTGGTGAAAACTTTCGATAATTTAAAAGAACTTTAAAATATCTTTCGAATGATGTTTCAAAAATAATTTAATTGGAATTTGAAATATCGAAATTTTAAAATATCTGGCGGTAGAAATTTCTGTAATCTACTGTTCAATTCCAAATCAACAAAGCTTTCAAATAATGTGTTACTTATGAAATTATTTTAATTAGTAGCTGTGATACAAAAGAAAACCTAATCAGGACGTTCTAAAACATGTAAATTACGTTAAATCTCTAATTCCATTATCTACGGTAGTTTTATTAATGGAAGTAAAAAGAAAAATAAATATTTTTTATTTCGCCAAAACCTATATATATACCACGGTAGTCGGGTAATGGAAGTAAAAAGAAAAAGAAAAAGTATTTTTTAGTTCCTTCAAATGTATTTTGTTGCTATGGAAACTCCTATCGTCTATTGAAAGATAGATTACGTGTTAGAATAAAATTTAATTAGCAATTAAAATGTAACTGCTTTGTTTATTAATGAAATTTGATGAAATTTTAACTGCAGGTTGGTTTTGTGCTGAATAGGTTGTATATTAAATGTTGTGTACGAAAAAGTAAATTTGAAGCACTTTGAAATTTGCAATTTTTAACCCCAGTTAAAGATCATGTGACATTAATGACTTGCACATGTTTTTTTTCCGTTAGAGACAGCGGTTAAAATCGTCTGCTGAATGCTGATAGAATGCCTCTTTTTAAACAATAAGGATTTTTGGTCATTTTCGCGATCGATATGGGTCAGCATTTTAATTAATATCTCCGAAACTAATTAAGATTTTTAAATTCTGTTTCGAGGAAAACATCGGAAAGGCTCCAGAGCATCCGTATGTCAATTCTTGTACTTCTGCGTTCAATAGGGGCTGAACGTATAAAAGAACAGACAGACAGACAGACAAACCTGTCCATTTATTATTATAAAGATTATTATTATAAGATAGATTATAGATTATAGATAACCGTTTTTAATATCAGAGAGAGCCAGGGTTCGAAAAAATCCGGGTTTTTTCGGGGTTTATCAGGTTTTTTTTTTTTTTTTTTTTTAAGTTTTGTTGGGTTTAATCAGGGTTTTATCAGATTATTTTTGGGTTTTATCAAAGTTTTCAAGAATATTTTCTTTCTTGCCGTTTTTAAACATTAATATATCAATCATAATAGGACAATTTAAAAAAATAAATTTTAATTATTCATTAAAATCAAAATTTTAAAAATTTAATTTTAAAATTTCTAGTCTTTTTAGGATTAAGTTTTTTTTTTTTTTTTAATTAAACAATTGTACTTTAGTTATCTCAAATTCTGTTTCTCTGCCCTTTACATCAAAAACTGGATTTTAATAATTACTTAGTGTTGCTTTATTAATTTTTTTTTGTACTGAATAGATTTTCATAAAATAATTTTAATTATTGTTCCTTATACATTACTTAACAGTGTTGCACTGTTAAAGCTTTCAGAAATTTTTTAAAATTTGAATCTTATTTATTTATATTTTGCATTCCTCAAGTCCCCTAATTTTCTTTATATTGAAAAACAACTCTTTTTTCTTGCTCTTATATTTATTATATATAGCTATTAATGTATTTTAATTAGATTATTTATATATATATATATATATATATTTTTCCATGTGAAATTTTTCAGGTTTTTTTTTTTTAATAAAGCAGTTTGAGCACTTCCAATATTTCAGAAAATTCTTTGTTCATGTTCTAATATAATGTATATAATACTTGTTTTATATTTATATGTTTATTGTAAGTGAGATAAAAGAGTAATTTTAAATAAGGATTTTGAAAAAACCACTTGGGTTTTATCTTGGGTTTTTTCAAGTGGGTTTTATTAAAAAAAACCACCCGGGTTTTTTCGGGTCGGGCAAAATCAAGCCAACCCTGGAGAGAGCGGAAATTTTATTTCGTGCACAGAAAGTTAAAAAACAACTAAGTTTCGAAGAAAAAGTTTGTTGATTATTATTTAAAATCTAGATTTAAAGATACTGTCGTACATTTCGAATATTTTCTTGCCCGAAGTAATTTAATTGCTTCGAAATATCGTATTGTAATTTTTCAAAAAGCTGTATTAATCGGAGAAGAAATTATTTATTTTGTTTGCATGGTAATTATATCTCACATATATATATATATATATATATACAACACGAATAAACGACTACATCAGAAAATGTTGGAAATGCATACAGCTGTTTCGGCAGCTTTAAGCGTGCCGTCTTCAGTGCAAAAAGGTTTCTGAAACTGCAGAAGTGCCGAATTTAGTTCAACCAATAGAATTACGGGAAAAGTGGGGAGAGTGGCCAATAGGAATTTATTAAAGTTAGCTGTGTAAACAGTAGAAAAATGAAGAAAATGTGGACTGAATATAAAATTTCCAACAGTCAGACAAATAGGGAATAGCGAAATCACAATTTACAAGGTTTTTAAAATTTTTATAAATATGAAAAGCTTCAAAGAAATCGAGTTCATGAATGGATTTAGGTCTGCAAATTATTTTAGCTGAATTAAATTTTAAAATTATGATTTTCCTCCCACCAATGTTTAGAAATAGCCGATTTATTGGTTTCTTGTTTGCGGACGTAATTCATATGTTCTTTTAGACGAAATTTAAGACTGCGTTTAGTTTGGCCAATATATGATAAACCACACTGACAGGAAATACTATAAATACCCCAAGAATTATGCGTATCAATGGGATCTTTTAACTGAGAAAAGGTGAGTTTATTGGAAGGCGAAAATATTATTTTAAAATCATATTGTTTGAGAATTTTAGCTATGGTTTGACTGGATTTAGGAAAATAGGGTAAGACAATACTGATATTAGAAGAGATTGACTTAGTAGACGAAATACGAGGGAGTTGTAATTTTTGGATAGCTTTGTCTATAATGGAAGGGTCATAACCTCTGTCAATTGCAATGGCTTTCAGGTATTTAATTTCAGATTTTAATAAAATAGGATTTGAACAAATATTAAGTGCACAGTTTACAAAAGTATAGAAAGCAGCCATTTTTTGGTTAGGTGGGTGACATGAACGCGCATGGGGAGGAAGGGAGACAGCAAAATTTTTTCGATAGACGGTGGTTGAAAATCCATTTACAGTGCGAGAGACGAGCGTATCAAGAAATGGAAGGGAGCCATTATTTTCTATTTCATATGTAAATTGGATATTACTGTCAATTGATTTTAAAGTTTCTAAGACGTGGTCAATATTGTGATGAGATATGTTGATAAGCGTGAAGGTGTCGTCGACGTAACGGGTCCAAAAAGGAAAGGATATTTTCTTAAAAAGCTTGCTTTCGAAATAGTGTATGTAAATATCAGCGAGAATTGGGGAGAGAGGGGAACCCATGGCTAAACCTTCAGACTGACGATAGAATTTCCAACATTTTTCTTTGGCGTTTCTGACGTAGTCGTTTTTTCGAGTTTTAATATTCCAACGCCAAGTTTCCTGTTATTATATATATATACAGTTAAAATTATTATTTCTCTATAATATTTATAATTTTCTATAATTAAAAAAACAGCGTTAATTCAAATATAAAATAAAGTGCAAAAAGTATTTAGATAGATAGTTAATAATAATAATAATAAGTTTAGTTAGCATTGAACCGGAGACCACCAGATTGCATCCGCGTACGCTAACAAGTGTTGTTGACTCACTAGAATGTTGACTTTTTGCAGAAGTAACTTATACTTAAGCAATTACTGAACTTTAGATGCTTTTTTCTCAAGATTGTTTGGCTAATGCGCTACTGCTTTAATATGTTGTTATTTTCATAGTATACTACAATTCTACGCAAGTTAATCTCGAAACGAATTTTTCATGTCGTGACCTCTCCTCGTTAGATGACAAGTCATAGGGTGTTTGGGCTGGAGTATAAAAAAGCTTAGTATTATTATTATTTAATTACTATTTTTTATCCGATTAAAAATGGGCTATAAATAGTGATTCGATTTCACAGTTCTAAAAATTCCAAATTCGCTTTAAAAATACAGACTTCAAGACCAGCCATAAATAGACAGTATATAATTTGAGAGCTAGCGTTTCTTCAGTTGAAAATTACAAGTTTTGTAAAATAATAATAATATTTTATTAAATTCAAGTCTGGAATTTTTATAAAGCTAAATTTATGTTTGGTTATCCTATTTAAGAGCATCTTCTTTAGTTATGCTATAGGAATATTTACAATAATGTTTAACTTCCATGTGAAAATATATATATATATAAGGTAAGTGCAGGTAATAGGGCCACCTTAAGGATAGAAATTTTTTAGTGATAGTAGTAATCAATTTAACAGAAAAAAAAAACAATTGGATAGATAATAATAATAATAATAAAAGTATTTAGAAAATCAATTTAGGTAGTGAATCAATGAATGCTTTGCCAGCTTCGCTGGTCACTATATTTAAAGGGGACTAATGTGCAAGTTGTACCTGACGGGACTAAAGTGAAAGTTGTACCTCAAGGGACTAATGTGAAAGTTGTACCTCACGGAACTAATGTGCATGTTGCACCGAATGAAAAAACTATTTCTTTCAACGAAAATGCCTACTAACCCTGGACGATAGGTCTAATATATCGTATCATATTATATATCGTATTTATCGTAATATAACTCAATACTTATTTCGCTTCCTTCTTCGACTCGTTTTAATACGCATTTATTATATGCATGAGCAGCCCCCGAAAAACAAAAACATTAAATCATTAAATTCATTTTTTTACTTATTTTTATTTCATATTATTTCACGCGCACTTTTTATTTCCTAATTCAAAATTATTTAAAAAAAACTTTTTCGATATCGCTTGTAACGATACTGATTATTATTAATTTTCTTTTCTTTTTCTTTCAATAATAATTATAATAATAAAAAGATTTTGATCAAATTCTGGCAAAAGCAGAATTTAGTTTAGGACAGAGGACTATTAGTTTTTTTTTTTTTTTTTTTTTCAAATTATAACATCGTTTTCAAATTATTCAATTATATTTTCGATAAATTTTAGATTTCGACAAATGTCCAACTATCGAAATCGACAACGCAAAAATCCCAGATTGAGACTAATAGGCCCTCAGTCCTAAAAAAAAAAAAAAAAAAAAAAAAAAGTCTAAAAAAAAAATGGATTTTTTTCAATAGTGGAAAAAAAAAAATTAAATTTAGAATTATCAAGATTGAAACCCTCAGGAATGTTTTTTTTCTTTCTTTGTTTTTTAAGTGGAAGTAATGGAAGTAGTATACACATAATAATGGAAGTAATGGAAGTAAGTTCCCTTTAATGGAAGTAATATACCCATATTCAAGTAATATATGCCCATGGGTGAAATATAATGAAGAGATTCATAATTAACGCATAAAAATACATTAATTATTACAAAACCAAATTTAATTTTTAAAACTTTACAAAAATTGTTGAAAAGGTAAGTAAGAAAAAATTTTAGAAAGCAATTTTAGAGAATTTTAAACTTCTTACGGATTTACTTTAACTTCATATGTACGGCAAGTAAAAACTTTCTTATCTTTCTTGGTTAGTCCGACACATTCCTCGTGCCCATAATTATGACACAATACATAATCTCATATCCACAACTTTTTTATTGTTGGAAATACCGCTAAACCAACTTTCTTTATCACTTTTCTTTGGTCGGGAAACTTTCCAGCTATTCTTCCCAGACTGACTTTTTGTTGTTGTTGTTTAATCGCTGTTGTTATGTTAGTGTCTTGAATATTATTTTGAGAAGCTCTGGGAAAGAAGTCTTTTTCCAAAATTAAAGCTCGATAGTTCATTGAAGGTTTATGACATGAGCTGTTTTACATTTTTTTTTTTTTTTTTTTTGTAGTAATAACAGTAATTCTTGAAATGATGAGTCATGAATAGTCGCATCATTTCTGGCATTATCTTCAGAAGACGAAGAATCACAGCTGGAGTATGAAAATAGCCAGGAGTACTTGTATTGAGGGACAAGGAGTTTAAGGAACCTGTTTTTCAGAAGATGTCTCAGGGGTAGAAATTTGTTTTCCACTTTTGGCACTATTATTTCTTGGAGGTGTGAAAGAATAAAATTTGGAGCAAAAGCTTACTCGAGGATTACATTGACAGGATAGTTATAATATGATTTACACAACTGATACCTAACTCGCCTTTAACATTAGAAGGCGTCATACCTTTGTCCCAAACTGGAGAAAATATTCTTCTAAATCGAGCCTTTGTAATATTTTTATGGTTGATTTGTTCCAAAAACAATAGAACTTTTTGGTATCAAAATTGCTCAAATGGCCCAAAACAGGATTTATCCAAAGGCTACAGCTCATGGGTTGTTTTAGAAGGTAAACAAAGTAGAAGCATTTTTTTTTTTTCAGCCTCATACACAATTATGTAATCAAGATGGAACTTGACTCCCATCAAACACATGAAGACAGCGTCCTTGTGATTAAACTTTGAAATGTACAGGTAATATGCCCATTAGTCACATTGCCAACAATAACGAGTTTTAAAGAAGTGTTCATAATTCTGTCTGAAAACTGAGCTTTTGAAATTCATTTATACAGTTCAAAAAACCATTAGACCAGCTAAAATATTATGAACAACAATAAATTAAGATACTTTGTTTCAATAAGAAAAATAACAAACTTACCAGAGGCAAATTTGTTATATACCAACACACCAAATCAACAATGACCCCTCCCCCCCCTTGTGCACGTGATCAAAGACTGCGGGCAATGAAATACTAAACTATGTTCTTCCGACTTCGTGCGAATAGATTCAAGCGCCATCTTTTGAATTTTACTGAAATTAATAACATTATTGTGGGTTGGGCATATTACCTGCGGCTATATTACCTGCATTGGCTATATTTTCATCACTTACCTTATATATACTACTGGCCATTAAAATTGCTACACCAAGAAGGAATAATAATAACGGAATGAAATTTGTTGGACACATACATTATAGTAGGAAGAACAATTGATTAAAATTTCAGGAAATTTGGAGTAATATGTACTGAGAAAACAGTACATAAAGCAGTGACCTCTGTAAGCAATAAGCACTTATCTGCCTAGGCATAGAATCGAACAGCGATTGCATAACATGTACGGGTAGAGCACTTCATGAAGTTTTAACACGATGCCACAATTCATCGATGAAGCACTTCATGAAGTGTTCGACCCGTACATGTCATCCAATCGCTGTTCGATTCTATGCCTAGGCAGATAAGTGCTGTTATTGCTTGCAGAGGTCACTGCTTTATGTACTGTTTTCTCAGTACATATTACTCCAAATTTCCTGAAATTTTAATCAATTGTTCTTCCTACTATAATGTATGTGTCCAACAAATTTCATTCCGTTATTATTATTCCTTTTTGGTGTAGCAATTTTAATGGCCAGTAGTGTATATATATATATATATATATATATATATTAACTTACAGTTACAAAGTGAATTTAATTGTTAATGAAATTGTTCAAATGTAAAACTTTATCGATTAATCGAAGATTGTCTGGAATTAATTTTTTTCCTTTTTTCTCTCTGGATTCCTTGTAGGTTTGCTTTAATATTTTATTTCATTCCTCTTTCAAAATGGTTTTGTTGCAAGATAGGAGCATGAGCTATATCTTTTGCTAGAAATAGCTATATAGTTTTACGAAATCTTGCAGCTCCTTCTGTTTTAAAGAAGTACATGTTTCCCTGATGAGCTAATACTTCTATTTTTAAGCATTTATTAATCTAATTCTTAATTCGTGTGCTCCTTTTTTTATACTTTTTAATTCAATTTTTATTTCCTGTTACATTTTCAATAAATTTATTGAGAACCTTCATAAATTTTTCTCTGTCAAAGTTTTATGGTCCTTTTTACTCATGTAGGCGTAAGTAATTTAAATTGGTTTTGTCTTTTAATTGGAACTAAAAATGAATCGTAAAGTTTCTGTGCTAACTTTTTTACTGTGTTACAATCAGTTTTATTTTTGTGGTGTTGGTATTATCATGTATGTTTTAAAAGCTAAATAGAAATCTTAAATTTATATATATATATATATATATATATATATATATATATATAATCCAACAAAAGATGGGCTAACTTTCTTCAAAATCATGTGAATAAACTTCATTCAAAAGAATTATATATATTTAAAATAGTATATGTAGGGATGACAATGTCGTGTCTGTCTTGCCTCTTATTTCCTTGCAATTTAGTACCATAATTTCTGAATATCAATATTTGGATTACTTTATCGTACAAAATTATTACAAATGATTTCTATTCACAAAAGTCGTACGAACGTCCTTTTTTTCAGGACAATTTCCTCCACTATTTCCAAACAAATTACTTAAATTCATAAGTTCTTATTATGACAAAAATTGCTACTAAAAATTATTCGTAAAGAAAAACCAGGAGAGGGCAACCCTTGTAATCAGCGATAGTAACATTAAATTCCTAATAAAACAGAAATTGGCTAATAATTGGCTGTAACTTTCTCGTTTAGATTGTTTACATCAACTTATTCATTGCTCTAATATTGTACTAATTACCATAGAAAGGGGTTTTATTTATTCTATCAAGAGTAGTATTAACCCTGCTGTTAGGCTCTTTTTGACCAGAAGGGTATTTTAATTTCCTGTAAAATCAAAAAATATAAAAATATTTTCTTCTTCTTCTTTTTATTATTATTATTATTATTATTATTATTATTATTTGACTTCGTTAGTTAGGAATATATGTTATTTTTCTAAAACAGTTTTAATTTGATTTATATATCTTCTGTTTATAAATAGTACTAATGCATTGTACAGAACATGAGAAGAAGACAGCTGAATTTAATGGCATGTCGTCCGGTTTAGTTATAATATTTATTAATATTGGCTTTCTTTCAATACTTAGGGTTATATCTCTTCTATTTATAAGTAATTCTTACTTATATATCTTCTATTTATAGGTAGTACTAATACGTCGTATAAAACATGAGAAGAAGACAGCTGGATTTAATGATATGTCGTCCGGTTTTATCATAATTTTAATCAATATTGACTTTCTTTTGATACTTAAGCTTATAGTTTTCTAAGATTAAAATTATGTACACTCAAGATGGGAAATAATTCTGATAAATAAAATTATTTATAAATAATTTGCATTGTAGGAATTTGTGTAGGAAAATATAGAATAAAGTTTTTGGATGTCCACAACGTACTATTATTGGATCTGCATTTAATACCATTATAACTTTTTTAGCCTCAAGTAATTTGTCCTCCATCGGCACCTCTAGAAGATTCTGGCAAAGTAAGTATTTTCTAAAACGAAAATTATTTTGTTATATTCTTTTAACGCTATGTTTATTGTTGAGATAAAGAATCTTATTTAATCATTTTTCATTTTAATTTTCAATCATGTACTATGGAAGAAAAATAGATTTTTCATAAAAAAAAAAAAAAAATCCTAATAAGAGATTTTACCATATCTTTTAAAATTAGAGTGTTATGTGTATGTATGTCGATTAATACAAAAGTGTCTAAACGCTACATTCGATTTATCTCAAATTTAGTACATACTTTAGCGGGTCACTATTATATGAACTGTATAGATTTTTATAAATGTAGTACTTATAGTTCTTTTACAAGGATATAGTGTTGCCACCTTTTAGGAACTTTTATATTTAATATATATTACTAAATCTTAATTGTAATTGTAGTATTTGTCTAATGACGTTAAAAACTATTTGTCTGTCATATATATCTAAAATCACTTAGAATTAGAGGCAGTGGCGCACCCACGGAGGGGGCTTAGGGGGATGAAGCCCCCTCCAGAACGAGCTGACATAGTAAAAAATTTCAGATGTGCATGAAAAAAAAAATACTACTCAAACACAGATATTGTAAGCAGAAATAGTTTATAAATTATACATTAAAAATTAGGAATTTTTGAAATCCTTACTGTCAAAAACAAAAACAATGAACTAGTTCTTTGATTTTTAGTTGAAAGAAGTTGCAATTTTTAGGGATGGGCTTCTAAGGTCCTAAACTAGAGAATATACTGTTATCACGAAATCGAGTAAGTATCTAAAAAGTCAGACAGAAGAAGCAATCAGACATGGAAATAAGCTGGGATGTATTTTTCAGGAAAAGGGGATACCAAGCTCATGCAGTTATTGTATCTTAATTTATGAGTATTTATAGCATCTTTGTGGAAGTGTGTTTTGTCCCTGGGCAAAATTAACACATTCACATCGGCAAATGAAAATTCTCGTTTGATATGAAATAAAAATTAGCTTTGCT
Organism: Salticus scenicus; assembly: GCA_963930645.1. NCBI lineage: Eukaryota > Metazoa > Arthropoda > Arachnida > Araneae > Salticidae > Salticus > Salticus scenicus. Next base: position 242,689,339 of record OZ005649.1, read on the forward strand.
CTTATAGTCGTTCCTCTAAAACTAAATTTTAAATTAAAAATGGACTTTGCATATTCGTGTTAAACCCTTTAAATGCATCTAGTACAAATACATGCTAGTGAAATTTCGCATCAATTGCTGAAGATAAAATTTAATTGATCTGATCACAAATGAGTAAAATATTTTTCTAAAAATATACTGATTTAGAGAAATGCCACAAAGCGTAGTTTACTGTTCAAAATAGGAAAATACCCTGATAATAATATTTTGAGATATTTTACAGATGCTTGGGAGGATGGGGTTAATTATTATTATTATTATTTTTTTTTTTTTTTTTTGTAACAGTATGTAGAAAATACAGTAGGGTCCAAGCACAATTTTCATTTTTGCTTCTGATGTCACTGAGATCTAAGCTCCGTTCTTGGATAATAAAATTTTTGCCTGTTATAAAAATTCAAATTTCATAAATATATATTATATTATTGGAATACAATATCCTGTAATGATATTACTCAGAAAGGTAACGCTTGAAATATTTACCAACTGAACAAACTATTCTAAGTAATATATGTTTTAGGATATTAAGAGGTTCTGCCCCCTGCTTGCTGTGTTGGCTTACCCCCACGAAGACTGCACGTCCGATTTGTTTCTGTTAATCGAACCTTGAAAGAGCATCGCCCCACACTCCAGATCAGTGGCGTATCCAGGATTTTTCCAAGGGGGGGGGGGGTTCGTCCTTCTGAATTTTTAATTAAGTTTATTTAAGTTTAATTAAGTTTAAGTTTATTTAAGTTTAATTAGGTTTAATTAAGTTTATTTTTAATTAAGTTTAACAATCTTTTAAAATATCATAATTACTTGCCGAAAATAAGAGTAAGAAAATGAAAAATAGTAAAATAAACTCACCAATTAGAAGATCAAACTAAAAAATCTTTAATTAGCGACGAATAACGTAGAGCCTATACAAACTGCTACACAAAACATAAAATACAATACTACGCTTACTATTTCATTGAATTTTCTTATTTACAGAGCGAAGTCTAATCGACGAGAAGTTTTCGCTAGTTCATTTAAAATGCCTTCTACTGTTGGGGTATTATTTGGGTCACTCCTTCAAGGTCACTACTTCAATGGTTCCCCTTCCCCATATGGTCGACCCCTCTTGTCCTTGGATATGAACTCGTAAAGGTGTGGTGATGAAGTGCTTTAGTTATTAGTTTGCCTCAAATGAAGTGGTTTAGTTATTTTCAGGAGTGTTTATCGCAGAGTAATGAAAAAAAAAAGTTAGTCATAATTTTAAACCACTTCGTAGAAAAAAATATTCTACGCTTGCCATACATTTTTTCCGCCTGAAATCTGAAAAAAAAATGTAAGGAACAGCCTAATTTTTCTTATCATACATTTTGTCAAGGGGGGGGGTTTAAACCCCCAACCCCCCCCCCCTTGCATACGCCACTGCTCCAGATAATTAAATAAAAATAGCCATGTAAAAATTTACACTGAAATTATGTTCTAATTCATACTTATAACAACTGCAGCTTTTATTTGGCTATAATTATTAAGATTTCTTAATTACTTAAGTGTTACTGCATATACAAATGAAGCATCACAAAAGGGTATTAAAATTGATCAAATTTTATTTTCAATGGAAATATTTGGGTGGGGGCATTTCATTTCGAGTAAATTTTATGTTCACCAGCTTGTCATATTCTTTTGATCGTAGATGGACCTAGAAGATTTTGATCGTAGACAGTTTTTGATCATAGTTGAATCTACAACTTTATGTTCGAAAGTTCAATTTCAACCCCAACTGACCGAATTACTTGCACATTATATACGGAGATAAATTCCACAATTGTGCTATTCAACTTAAATTCAGTTTCATTCATTCATTCATTATTTCAAAAGAAACATTTAAAACAGATTCTTTACTAGGCATATGTCTGCGTACCAGTGGCGGCTCATGGACAGAAAATAGGTGAAGAGCCATTTCACCTAATATTTTACATTGTATTCATTTATAGAGTATAAATTTACATTTAAATAAAAGGAGTATTTTTAATTAAAATTATGCATTAAAACTACTTAAATGTTATTTCTCAGCTCTTCATTTATTTTCGGTTCATGAGCCGCCGTTGCTGCATATATGGACATAAACCTATTACTATACTGTAGGACCCAATTACTCTTCAGCCCCCTCCAGACAGAAATTCTGGGTGCGCCACTGATTAGAGGTAACTATTGAATAAAAAGCTCCTGAATTCGGCAACACAGGATACGAAGTAGAATTCGTCACAGTCTATGATCTCAAATTATGGTTTTATGTAGTTATACAATACTTTGTGTTAAATTTAACCAAAATATAGCTGTTCATTATTTAGCACTGCCAATTTTCCAAAAAGTTTAAAAGTAATTTAAGGCCTAAGAGGAGACATTTTGCTAAATTCAAATTTTTAATAGCGATTACTGCGATTTTCCATGTGCAAAGAACGACTAGAGCTTCCAGACACCCCTTTCACCTCCTTAAGGGTTGAATGAATGAATCAATGAATGAATGATTGAGTCAGTGGCACTTGCGTTATATATATGTTACCGTTAAAACGCGAAATCCGTTAATCTGCAGATTACCTAGCTAATCTGCAGATTAACTAAAATGACCCGTTAAAGTGCGGAATAAAGAGTTTTCCGCATTTTAACTAGGTAATCTGCAGATTAACGGCTTCTGTGTCGTTAAAGTTCAAATGTTTGTTTCGAGCGTTAGTTTTTTTACATTCACTATGACGTCAAACAGTCATGTGATACAGATACGCGAATCCCAGATTAGTCTGTGACGCGATTGACCTTCAAACACAAACCAAAACTTTTATCCCTTCCGCTCCGCTATGAAAAACAGTAAGCGCAAAACGTGGATCATCGAAGCTATGATATTACGTTTCTTCTTATGACCAACACAAAATTTAAAGTAACAAGTAAGTTATAATTGTTTTGATTTATTTCTTCTCTTTTTAAATTCTGTCAATATAAGTTTGATAAGGGTCTGCATTTTATTAATGAAATCTAATTTTAATTAAAAGCTTTCTCTCGTGAAACTTCATTTTCAATTATGAATATTAAATTTACAACACAGTAATTATTTTCTCCCGAAATAAAACTATTAAACCACAACTTTTTAAAACTAATTTATTTTAAAATTGATTTAAATTACTATTACTTACTGAAAAAAAAAAAAAAAACATGTATTAATTTTTCCTCTGGAAAATATAGCAATCAATATTATGGCATTATTTAATAAATACTTAATATGAAATTTTTATGCATTTTTTAGTACTTCATTACAATTTTCTTTTTTGTTTCTTTCAATTTCAAGTTTCCTTTATATATTTTATATATCATGATTATATTTTTAATTTTAATTTTGTTCGCTTTTTCAGATAATTTCGTTGTAGTTTATCACATAAAATGTGTTAATAAAGTTTTTTTTTTTTTTTTTTTTTTTTGTAAAATTAATATATTTGCTAAAATTGTACAGATATATGTATGCTGCAAAATATAGTTTAATAAAGCATTGGAAAACTGTCATTTTAATTTTCATGCGTTCTAAAAATTATTAAAGCAATTTTAATTATTTGAAGTACTTCTTAAAATGCTTCTGATTTGTCTAATTTAATATTTCTTTAGCGAATTAAAAATTGGTGCACAACTTTTTTAAAAATATAGTAATAGCAATATAAGTTGTTAATAAAACATTTTTTTTTTTTTTTTTTAATTGTTAAATATTTTTATTTGAAAAGAAATCGTTACTGTATTACAATTCTAACATTCACTTATAAAATAGACTTTATTGAAAGCTATTAAAGATATTATATTTCATATTAAAAATGCATAACATCTTCAAACTTATATTGACAGAATAAAAAAGATGAAATAAATAAAAATAAATAAATAAAACAAATATAACTTTAAACGACATAAAAATTAAAACACATACAGATTAAAATAAGTAAAGAAAGAAAAGAAAACTATTTTTTTTTCTTTTCCCGAATGAAAAAAACAAATACAACACAGCGTGCTTTAACATTACACCACCAGAGATCTTATTTTCACTTTAACGAGTGTATAGTAGGTAATGTGCAGATTACCTAGGTAATTCGCAGATTACCTAGGTAATTTGAGAAATGAAACAATTTTTCTCACTTTAACGGATCACCCTAGTTAATGTGCAGATTATCTAGCTAATCTGCAGATTAACTGATTTCTGCACTTTAGCGGTAACATATGTACTATACTGAATATATATCGCGTTTCTGAGATAATTTGGAAGAGTTACGCTTGGAAAAGTGTTTCTTTTTTCTCCCCGTGGGAGGTATTCCGCAAAATCCCTTTATAGTATGTATTAGCATACTTGCCAACATTCTGATTATGAACCGGAAGATTTTTTAGTACACACCCCTTTTTCCATACCAGTATATTTTTTTTTGTGTTTTTCTTCTTATTTAATCGTATTTAAATTTGGAGAAAATTACTCTAAAAATATGCTGGTGTGGAAAAAAGGGGCGTGTACTAAAATCTTCCAGTTTATAATTAAGATATTGGCAAGTATGTATTAGGTACACATAAGTCCGCCACAAGTCAAAAGACCACATCTTAATAATAATTAACGTGTTTTTTGCTCTCCCCCACCCATCCAAAAGGGGCAAAGGCGGGGGGATGGATTTTCTTAAATCCTGTCACAGTGGATGTTGTGGATGAATTTAACCAACACCACACACCTAAATACGTCATCGTGGCTACCATAGATTTCCCAGGACAAATTCAATGCAAAAAAGTTACTCTCGAATTTGCCCCCTCGAAACTTCTCTGCAAAATCGAAAATCGTAAAACACCCAAAATAGATTTTTGGAAATATGTTCCTGAAGACGCACAGCCGTTTTCATTCTCTATGGGACGTTTTTGGTAGAGTTTTACTCAAAAGTCCGGATGTTGTGAATTTTCCTCCATCATCAAAATTCGATTGGCCTCTTCTTATTTAAATCAAAAGATCTAAAATCGCCGTATTTATTTATTTAATTAATTTAGGGGGAATTTCGCAAAATCCCATTTTAGTGGGGATTAGGGCCCCAAAATCAACCTTCACACCAAAATTCATAAACCAATCTCCTACACTGTTAAAAATTTCGGTTCTACGTTGAACCAAAACTAGGTACTACAGCAGCTGCAATATCCAAAAACTTGGTACTACGGTAACTGCAACCATGCGATGGTGAAACCATCTTCCATGATTCGGTACTTCTTATTGAGAAAAAGCACCATATCATGATATCAGGTTTCCACATGTTATGGTCGCAGCTACTATAGTACCAAGTTTTGGTTCAACCAAGCTCAAAATTATGGTAAAATGTTTAACCAACACATGGTTGCAGCTACTGTGTACCATGATTTGGTTCAACCTAGTACAAAATTTTTAACAGTGTATACAATCATCACAGCCGTCTTGAATCAGTAAGCGAATGTACTTTTTTACTTCCATTACCCGACTACCGTAGGTAATGGAAGTATTGTATTCGGTCCAAAAATCCTATATCAAGATTTCACTTGATTTACATGTTTTAGGGTCTCCTGAGTCCAAAAAAGTGGTTTTTGGCAATTGGACAGTGTGTGTGTGTGGAGGGGGGGGTTCTTCTGACTATCATATCTCCTAAACCAATAAAGATACAGCTACGAAACTTCAGAATTAAGACAGAATTGGTGTACAGATTAATTTTCCAAATTTTGGTGAAAATTGGAAAAACGGAAGTGATTAAAAGGGAGCCGAAAACCGTAAATCCGTATGTCAAAAACGGCTCTAACGATTTTCTTCAAATTTGCTACATAAACACTATATTAGATGTCCTTTCGAATGATATAGTTGGTTAGTTCAGGAAAAAATTATATAGTTGGTTCGTTCAGGAAAGTTGATAGGCACCCTGTCTAAATAGCTCAATTTCAGGTCTCGCAAGTGCGTTTTTTTAAAGTGGCTATACGAATTTGTTTCATAGTCGCCATATTAACCTTTAAAATATCCTTTTGTGTGTAATTATTGTTTTCCGGTCAATAATTGAGTATGCCAAGTTTTGTTAAAAGTTGGTATCTCAAAAACTACTCTAAAGATTTTTTTGAATATTGATACATAAATCCATTTTAGATAACCTTTCTCGTATATTACATGGTTATTACAGGAAAATTAACAGTAATCCTGCTTAGGTAGGTCAGTTTTAGATCTCGGAAATTGGTGTTTCAAAAAATAACTCTTCCATTTTTTTTCCTTCTTTTTTAACTTGCTGTGTAAACTCTGTTTTACGTGTCTACATATGTCAAATTTCATATATATATATATATATATATATATATCAGCTTTTATATGTATATCAGCTTTCTCTTATAGGATATTTATTAGGTGTCTATTGTGTTAGGTCAATTTTATGTCTTGTGATCACATTTTTAAACATTGCATATAATACGTGAAATAGTGGATAATTGAAGTCGTGGGGTTGCTTTACACCAGATTTTTATATAGAGAGATGAAAACTCGGAGGAACCCTTGCGGAACGAATTCCAAAAATTCCTGAAATTGATTTTTATGTGTTGGTGTTTATTATATTTTAAAAGAAAAGATCTTACGAGTTACGTATGACTGTTTTTTTCTTTGAGATATGAAGAGTTACGTGAAATCACTTTTTGGACCATGTTAAAGCATGTTTTGCCCCCTCTCTCCACTTTGGGGGGTTTAATTCTTAAAACTCTTGAAAGTGGTTTTCAGGTATTTGTGTTTCTAATATTTTAAAGCAAAAATCATATGGATATCTTTTTTTCCCTTTGAGACATGAAAGGTATATGTTTTTCTAACCCCCCCCCCCCCCTTGGGGGCCAAATTCCTAAAATTTCCAAAAATTGGCTTTTAAGTATATGTGTTTCTTATATTTTTAAGAAAAAATCATACCGATATGTTTTTCTTTGAAGTATAAAGGGTACTGTAAAATTACTTTTTGGCCCATGTGAAAACACGTTTCCCTCCCCCCCCCCCCCTTAAGGGATGAATTCTTAAAATTACAGAAATTGTCTTTTCTACTCGTTCTGCACACAGGGCAAATAGTTAAAAAAGAAAATTTGAAAGCGAAACTAATTAATTTGACCCGTGGGCAAAAGATTGTTTATTTTGAATGACGTTGAAATTGATTTAGTATAGGAACCCCTTGGCGAAATTTGAAATTTGTTACTGAAGTAGCTCGAACGTTTTTCGCCAATTTCTTTACTTATCTAATGCTATATTCGTTTTAACTCATCCCGAAAATGACATAAAAATTTAAAATTTGCTAAAGGATCCTATATTAAACCTGTACCGAGATACTGAGAACTCAGAATATTCCGATCAAGGAACTCTTCAAATATTTTTTATATAGTATTCAATGCAATACAACATAAAACAGTCGGTATTCTAGCAAAAAATAAAGATATACAAACTCATTAAAATATAAAAAAAAAGTTAAAAAAAAAAAAAAAAAAAAAAAAAAAAAACATTTTTAAAGTAATACATAGATATTAAATAAAACAAAATAATAACTTTTTTCTAAACTTATGGCATATGATGGCTCTCGCTGAAAAATAAATCTGAAATTCGAATATTTTGTTACCTATTACACAAGATTTCGTGTTAAATTTGGCCAAAATATAGCTGTTTATTATTTATCTTTACCAATTTTCAAAAAAGTATGATACGCGAGGAGAAAAAATAATATTTATAAATGGGAAATATTTAAGCACCCGAATGCAGTACATTCGTTATTTATTGCAAATGTGATATTTGGGATTTTCACTTGTTCAATATCCGTTATTTGCACAAGAGAAAAAAATTAAAAAATAAAAATTGAAAGAAGAGCCAACTAATTTGACCTTTTGGCAAAGGATTGTTTAATATGAGTTCTGGTGAAGACCAATCTTTGTTAAAAACTATTGAAAAATTCTATTGGAAAACACGGCTATTTTCCACGTGCGAAGAACGGCTATATATAATAACAGGAGACTTGGCGTTGGAATATTAAAACCCGAATAAACTACTACTTCAGAAACGCCAAAGAAAAATATTGGAAATGCATACAGCTGTTTCGGTAGCCTTAAGCGTACCGTCTTCAGTGCAAAAAGGATTCTGAATCAGGAGAAGTGGACGTATGTATAGGAGGGGGGGCGGATTTTGTTCAACCAATAGGATTACGGAAAAGGTGGGGAGAGTGGCCAATAAGAATTTAGGAAAGTTAGCTGTGTAAACAGTAGAAAAATTAAGAAAATATAGACTGAATATAAAATTTCCAACAGTCAGACAAATAGGGAATAGCAAAATCACAATTTACAAGGTTTTTAAAATTTTTATAAATATGAAAAGCTTCAAAGAAATCGAGTTCATGAATGGATTTAGGTCTGCAAATTATTTTAGCTGAATTAAATTTAAAATTTTGATTTTTCCCCCAGCAATGTTTAGAAATAGCCGATTTATTGGCTTAACATGAAACCAATAAATCGGCTATTTCTAAACCTTGCTGGGAGAAAAATCATAATTTTAAATTTAATTCAGCTAAAATAATTTGCAGACCTAAATACATTCATGAACTAAATTTCTTTGAAGCTTTTCATATTTATAAAAATTTTAAAAACCTTGTAAATTGTGATTTCGCTATTCCCTATTTGTCTGACTGTTTGAAATTTTATATTCAGTCCACATTTTCTTAATTTTTCTACTGTTTACACAGCTAACTTTCCTAAATTCCTATTGGCCACTCTCCCCACCTTTCCCGTAATCCTATTGGTTGAACTAAATCCGGCCCCTCTCCTATATATACGTGCACTTCTCCTGATTCAGAATCCTTTTTGCACTGAAGACGGTACGCTTAAGGCTACCGAAACAGCTGTTTGCATTTCCAATATTTTTCTTTGGCGTTTCTGACGTAGAAGTTTATTCGGGTTTTAACGGCTGTATATGCTAGACGCACTCTTTCACGACCCTTGAAAGTTATATTTCAGAAGGTTTGCACCTTTTACCTTAATTAGGGCCTAAGATGTGACATTTTGATAAACTTCAAGACTTTAATAGGAACCGCTGCGATTTTTCACGTGCATAAAAGTAAAAGGGTAAAAATGCTAGACACTCCCTTTCACCCTCTTAAGGGTTAAACGAGTGAATAAATAAATGAATGAGTGAGTCAATGGGATTTCGCGTTATATACACATAGAAAAATTGCCTTTTTCGGGAAATTTTCCTCAAAATCCTTTTATAGTGTGCGTTAGGTACACATATTCCCCCCACAAATCAAAAATCCACTTCCTGAGGTAATTCGTAGGAATGGTATTCTTTGAAACGTATTTTTTGCTTTCCGTTTCGTCATAAAGGGGCTAAATGTTCGGGTACTCCGTTAAATCACAATACAGTGGATGCTGAATGAATATAACCAACCCACAAACCAAAATCCGTGATCGCAAATGCAATAGATTACCCAGAACAAATTTAATACAAAAAGGTGCCCAGGAATTCGCCCCCTCCAAAATTGAAAATTTCAAAACATCTAAAATGGATTTTTGGAAAGATGATCCAAACAATGTACCGCCGTTTTCAGTATCTATATACAATTTTTAGTAGAATTCTCGAAAACCCGGATTTACATGAATTCTCCAGCCTCCTTAAAATAAAAAATTCTATTTTTTTTTCTTTAATGCAGCCCAGACGGTATAGTAGATAGCATCCTTGACTCCTACACGATTGGGGTGAGGTGCCAAGTTCGATCCCAGGTCGCGCTCGTCGATCTAATCGTTTGGAGTTTTCCGTAGATTTCTCCGAAATTTGCTTAAATACGATCTAGGACCCCTTAGAAAGATTTCCACGGAAGGCACCCCTCCCTCAGGCCTAGGACCCTAGAACAGTCAATCGGCCTTATTCCCAAACACCAACATCAACACATCTACACGGGACTGGTTTCGAATCCCGAACAAGGCATGGATGTGTTGTCCCTGTTAGCGGTAGTGATGAAGACCCACCGGGTTCCCCTTCACAAATGGTAATCAATTTGGTGACCCTCCGGCTAATGCTTGGTCGCAAGTGCCATGCCATTGAAAAAAAGAAAAATATTCATTTATTTATTCATTTATTTTCAACTCTGGTCTCCCTATGTGCGATTTCTTTACAGTGAAGAAATTCGGAGCCGACCCATGCTCGCAAAGGTGGTTTACCGCTAGGTCCTTTCCTAGAGGAAAATTTCGTAAAACACCGTTCGAAATTCGTGGCCCAATCTCCCACAGAATCGTCACGGTCGTTTTGAGTCAGTGGGTATATGCACTCTTTTATATACGTATGTACACTGATGGGGGAAAAAAATCCCAACACCAAGAAAAAATTACTGTACAGTAATGAAATTTCAGCAATACATTTGTCTTGGTAACATATTTAATTGATTAAAGTTTCAAGATCACAGGTAGAACCATTGGCGAGAAGAGCCATTTCAAATGTGAAATGTTGGTACATTAGTAACCGGTGTAACCGCCAGAATTTTGAATGCAAGCATGCAAACGTGCATGCATTGTGTCGTACAGGTGTCGGATATCAGTTTGTGGGATGGAGTTCCATGCCTGTTGCACTTGGGCGGTCAATGCAGGGACGGTTAATGCTGGTTGTGGATGACGCTGGAGTTGTCGTCCAATGATGTCCCATACGTGCTCGATTGGAGAAAGATCTGGTGATCTAGCAGGCCAAGGACACATGTCGACACTCTGTAGAGCATGTTGGGTTACAACAGCGGTATGAGGGCGAGCATTATCCTGTTGGAAAACACCCCCTTGAATTCTCTTCATGAATGGCAGCACAACAGGTTGTATCACTAGACTGACGTACAAATTTGCAATCAGGGTGCGTGGGATAACCACGAGAGTGCTCCTGCTGTCATACGAAATTGCTCCCCAAACCATAACTCCAGGAGTAGGCCCTGTGTGTCTAGGCCGCAGACAGGTCGCTAGCAGGCGTTCACCTGGCCTCCTTCTAACCAAGACACGGCTATCACTGCGACCAAGGCAAAACCGGCTTTCATCAGAAAACACAACAGATCTCCACTCCGTCCTCCAATGAGCTCTAGCTTGACACCACTCACGTCGCAAACGATTTGGAGTCAGTGGAATGCACGCTACAGGGCGTCTGGCTCGGAGCTGTCCTTGAAGTAACCGATTTGTAACAGTTCGTTGTGTCACTGTGGTGCCAACTGCAGCTCGAATTTCAGCTGCAGACGCAGTACGATTAGCCACAGCCATACGCCGAACACGGCGGTCTTCCCTCTCAGTAGTGCCACGTGGCCACCCGGAACCCGGTCTTCTTGAGGCAGTACCTTTCCTTGACCCCTGCTGCCAACACTCATGCACAGTGGATACATTCCTGCCAAGTCTTTCTGCAATATCGCGGAAAGAAAACCCACCTTCTCGTAGCCCTACTACACGACCTCGTTCAAACTCAGTGAGCTGTTGATAATGGCTTCTTCGTCTTCTTAGAGGCATCCTTGACTAACGTTAACCCACTACGTCAAATCTCAACTGTAAATAACGATCACGAACCTTACAGCGCTTATTTTAAGCAGACCTCATTTGCATGTTCATAGTGTCGCTACAAGCGCCACACTTATGCGCGTAGCTCGAAATTTGAATCGACGTCATCTTTCAGATGTATAAACACGCCTACCAAATTTCGTTTATCTAGCACAGCTCCTTCCTGGTGTTGGGATTTTTTTTTCCATCAGTGTAGATGAAGGGTTATGCGAAATTACGTTTCATCCCTCAAGGGAGGGTGGCTTAGGTTACGAATTCCGAAAATTCCTGAAATTGATTTTTAGGTATTGGTCTTTAATATATTTTAAAGGAAAAAATCTTATGGTATCTGCATTTTTTTTTTTTTTTTTGAGATATGAAAGATTATGTGAAAACACTTTTTGTTCCATGTGGAAACACGTTTTGCAAACTCCCACCTCTGGGGTTCGATTTCCTAAAATTCCAGAAATTGACGTTATTTGTGTTATATTTTAAAGCAAAAAATTTATGTATATCTTTTTTTTTTTTTCTTTGAGATATGAAGGTTTTTGTGAAATCACGTTCTATCCTCGCCCCTCACTCCCTTAGAGGGCAAAATCGTTTCTTAGTGGGTGTCTACGTCACGGAAAGAATTATTTCACGAAGTTTCATGCTTCTAATTGCAGGGAGAGGGTTTGGACTGGGCGTTGATAATAAGTCAACCAGCGGTAGTTCGCATTTATATACAGTCGAACCTCGTTAACAGGAATCTCAAGGGGGATAGAAAAATTTGTTCGTGTTATGAGTAGTTCATCAGTAACTAATTTTCAAATAACTAAACTACTCTTCATTTTGGCGGGGATTGTGGAAGCAGTTCATGTTAAAAGTAATTCACGTTAACGATGTTCGACTGTATATAGATTATCTCAGTAAGGCAAATTTTTGTATTTTTGTGTGCTATGTGTACCCAATATGCGCTATATCACTACGCTTTTCCCATTTGCACAGTAAATAAAGTTAAAATATTATAGACACTATATTCTATATTTACAAGTGTGCGGCGTCAAATTATAATTTTTAGAGCGTTGGTAATTTTTGTTATATTATGGCTTTTTTTTTTTTTTTTTTTTTTTTTTTCTTTCCACAAGGAGTAATTAAAAGAGGACTATGATTTAAAATGAATTCCAAACTCTACGAACATCCATGGCTAAATCTAAAATCGACGTCTGTACTTTTTAATTGAAGACCAGAACTCATTCAACCGTTAGATGGTCTTTAGAAGACTAAAGAAAAGCTAAATATAAGTACTATACATTAACGAATTAATGAATGAGTTACCATTAAAAAAAAATTACGATTTATAGAGGTTCTTTTATGCTGTTGTTATTATTATTATTATTACTAAAAAAATAATGTTTTGAATTCAGGCTTTATCATGTATATTTCCAATTTGTGGTGGAATAAGACCAGGCATGGCTATCAATATAACCGGAATTCCGACCTACAACCCATACAGGTATGATTTTTATTTATATTTTCCAGTTGTTGTCAGAACTTTTTATTAATTTTAAATGCTGTTCTTGACTGTTGTATATATATATATATATATATATATATATATATTTTTAAAAAAACTGTAAAAAAAAAAAAGAATCCAGTACGCAAGACGTCCGGAAATTTAAACTGAATGTACTCAAAGAAGGGGAAAACGATATAAGAAAATATACATAGTTCCAAATTTTCGAAACAGATGGCGCTTTAAGTATCATGACGTTCATGAAAACTTAGACATTAGAACCGCAATACGACGACTATGGCGCGATGAGTTACACGTTAATCCAGTTTACTGTTCATTGGGCATGACTGTATCTTTTTTTTTTTTTTTTTTTTACTGGAAAATGACTCTCAAGTTATTTAACTGTTGTGACACAATTAATTTAAAACCCATCAACTACGACACTATCGTACCAAATTGGATGAAAAAAACCTGCTTTTAAAAGTTCTGACGCTAAAACCCGCATAAAAAGGAACAATAAAATCGATTTTTAACTGTCCTGTGGGCACAAAGCAACAATGAAATTGGTTGTTAATTATCACGAGATTTGCTCAAGATGTGTTCAATATGCTATCCACCGCTTTCTGCTACAAGTTAAAACCGAGAAATAGTATAATTCACCAGATATCGAAGTATATTAAGGGTCATATTGTGAACGTTTTGTGCAATGCGTGCTTTCTATCCATCTAATTTTGCAATTGGATTACTGACCAGAATATTTTTCAGATAAACCCATAGCTAGAATTCACATGGAATAAGACCACAAGGGTCCTTAACGGCCTGGCTGTTGGAAAATGACGCCTGATAATTCTAGCATTTCAGAAACGCCTCTTAAGAAACTACTTCCCTTGCTTTGCAACATACGAAGGAGCACCATCTTGAATAAAAAATAATGTTACCTACATATTCACGCTGTTGACATGTGGGAATGACATGGTTGTGCAAAAAACTCATAGTGTTTCGATTGACAGTACTGTACATGTAACAGAATCTACACAACTCATCTTCTCGAAAAAGATGGCCTTACGATAAACGATGTCGTCAACCTGTACATCCAGTTACCTTTGCAGAAAGAAAAGAAACTGGTTCATGTGTAAACGGATTTTCCGTTGTCATTTTCTACAATTCTGAATATCAGTATGTCCCTGGAGATGGAAATGGGCTTCGTCTGTCCACAAAGTGTCCCACGGCCATCCATTCTCAAATTTCACAGCAAGAAATTTTAGAGCAAAAGTTTCTCTTACTGTTAGGTCAGGAAATGAAAATCCTGAATATTTGTAATTTTCTGTGGATAGCAATTCAGGTTGTCTCGCACAGTTTTATGCACCATATTCACAGGCATATACAAAGCTCAGAAAGTACCCGTGCACAGCACATTTACACACCACCTCTCGTCTCTTCCTGAAATATTGTGGTCATATCTCCTACTTATGTCGAAGCAATTAGTCTTCTTCCTCTTGATTTCACTTTTAAAAAAAACTATCTCTTCGAATTTCTTAACCCTTTGAGGGACAAGGTAAATATGCTCATTTAATATGTTAAGCTACCGGGATTTAGGAATAATGTTAGAATAAATGAATGAAATTTCCCAGCTAAAAGTTGTAAAAATAATATTTTGCTGAAAATTTTCGGGACGAATTTTAGCAGTTTTGAATTAAAGCTGGATGGTACATAATATGTTCCACCACCTTTCAAGGATTTAATGTTTTTCTCCAGACCTTTGGCAGACATCATAGGGGTGCCATTTTTAATACTCTTTACTGTCCGAAACTTCTTCAGAGCTGCAGTCACCGACCTTGTAAAACAGCTTACAAGTAGAGTGCGATTCTTCATTGAGAGAGTCATGGCAAGCATCTCAGACGAAATATGAAGAAAATGCCATGTACCCCGCTTTTTTTCTGACCGATGCAATGTGGCTAACGTTTTTTCGCTTTACATATTATGAGGCTTTAAGCGTCATTCATTGTTAAAATTTAGAACTTTTTTTTTTTCCTTATGCCATACTCTTTCTCCAATCGTTGCATATATTACATTCAAAATTCAGGTCATTCTGAACAGTGATTTTTTTTTTTAACAGCTTTTAGAAATGCGAAATCTCCTTATATTATTAAAATCTGTACTCGTGTGTGTGTGTGTGTGTCTGTCTGTCTGTCTGTCTGTGAGAAACGGCTTGACGCAGCAAAAGCTCGGCCGCTAACGGTCGCACGGACTTCGAACAGGTACCGATGGACAGAGAATTTATCGCAGATCTGGGTTATCTAATTTGCTAAACGATGCGACCCTAATTAGCGGAGATATTAATTAAAATGTCGACCATTGTCTAACGAAAAATGACCCAGAATTCACGATTAAATGCTTAAAAAGCGACATTTTTACGGAAAAAGTGGAAAATAAATTAGAAATATCAGTCGTATTGTTACAAACAAGATACCATTGGAAAGGGCTTTTTTTTCTTAATCCGATGGTTTAAACGGCTTATCGATCGGACAATTAGATTTTTTGAAATTAACTAAACTATAAAAAAATATTGGCAACAAATCACAATAATCTTAGCTTTGCAGACGATAGTCTACAGGTTACGTGCTAACTCCGACGTGTCATCTCCGGACATAGTCAAAGTCCCTCTTTGTAAGGGATTAAAGTGTTGAAAAATTCCCATTTGCGCGACCAGAAATTGCAAGACCGGGCTTGCAGGGGATTTCGTCCTTTTTGACTTGATAATCTGAGAACGCCTGCAAGTCTGTTCCGCGGCAATCCCTACCACGGACGTAAAAAGAAAAGAAAAAAATAAACACTGGACACCCCTATGATCGCTGTGCATGAATCTGAGAACGCCCGTAACTCGATTTTGCAGCAATCAGTATCACGCACGTATGTTCGCTTCGCTCACATGAAAACCAAAAAAAACATCACTGGACACCCCTGCCTCGATGTGCATGAATCTGAGAACGCATGTAACTTAGTTTTTGCAGCAATCAGTATCACGCACGTATGTTCGCTTCGCTCACATGAAAACCAAAAAAAAAAAAAAAAACACTGGACACACCTGCCTCGCTGTGCATGAATCTGAGAACGCATGTAACTCGTTTTTGCAGCAATCAGTATCACGCATGTATGTTCGCTTCGCTCACATGAAAACCAGAAAAAAACATCACTGGACACCCCTGCCTCGCTGTGCATGAATCTGAGAACGCATGTAACTCGTTTTCGAAGCCATCACTATCACGCACGTATGTGAGCGAAGCGAACTGTATGAAAACAAAAGTATGTGAGCGAAGCGCTGTATGAAAATAAAAAAAAAAAATCACTGCACACTTCTACCTAGCTGTGTATGAATCTGAGAACGCATGTAACTCGTACTATTCTTGTATCTTTACTTTATTCGCGCAAATGGGAATTTTTCAAATTACTTAAAACTAGTAAATTTATCGCCAAAATTCAACTTAGCTACATTTCCGGTCAATAGACTTTAGGGAGTGGGCCGAGTATAAAATAATCCTTTTAAGACACATTCCTTCAACACTTTAATCCCTTACAAAGAGGGACTTCGACTATGTCCGGAGATGGCACGTCGAGTTAGCACGCCACCAGTCTACAGCAGTCTTTAACGGAAAGAAGCACATCTGGTATTTAATGAGGTCACGTGTTTCGTACTGCGATTAAAAATTGCAAATTTCTATTTTCTTCAATTTTTCAAATTTTACACATTTTACTTAGTATACAATCTTAACACCACAAAACAAACTTACAGTTCAAATTTCATCGATTTTGGTCAACAAACAAACGATTTACATTTTAATTGCAAATAAAATTTTATCTTTACACGCCGAGATTTCCACGGCAACCACTTCAACGATGTCTGATGGAAAGCGAAAAAAAAAAAAAAAAAACTTGAACGTAAAGAGAGACATCTGGTATTTAATGAGGTCACGTGTTTTGCTACTGCGATTAAAAATTGCAATTTCGAGCAAATAAGTCATTGGGTTAAAAAAAAAAGTAAACATATATAAGTAAAAATAACTAACAGTGAAAAAGTAATATTTTTTTCATCACATCTTTTTTTTTTATTAATTAAATTGAGTTTTAATTTTTATTTGGCTAACAATAAAAACTATTTTTGCCGTAGATAACAACAGACTGATGTCTAATCTTCTCTAATCCAATAGTGGGAGGTTCCGGGTTCGAACACAGGTCGCGCTCATCGCCCTAACCTTTCGGAGTTTTCCGTGGTTTCTTCCGAGACACACGTAAATACGGGCTAGGACTCTCATTCGCCCTAACCGTTCGGAGTTTTCCGTGGTTTCTTCCGAAACTCACCAATTTCTAATTATGATTATATTATTTTTAATACATCATTCGAAAGATATTTTAATACGTCATTCGACACACATTTTAAAGTACTGTTACATTATCGAAAGTGGAATTATATTATCGAAAGTTTTCACCCGATTTACACGTTTTGAGGGTTCCTGATTAGGTTTTCTTTTGTATCTCAGCTACTAATTAAAATAATTTCATAAGTAATACATAATTAGAACGCTTTTTTCATTTGGAATCGAACAGTGGAATACAGAAATTCGTACCGCCAGATGGCGCTATAATAGTTTCAAATTTCAATATTTCAATTTCTAATTATGATTAAATTATTTTTAATACATCATTCGAAAGATATTTTAAAGTTCTTTTATATTATCGAAAGTTTTCACCAAGTTTACACGTTTTGAGGTGTCCTGAATTAGTTTTCTTTTGTATCTCAGCTACTAATTACAATAATTTCATAAGTAATGCATCATTAGGAAACTTTTTTGAATTGGAATCGAACAGTGGAATACAGAAATTTCTACCGACAGATGGCGCTGTAATATTTTCAAATTTCAATATTTCAATTTCTAATTATGATTAAATTATTTTTAATACATTATTCGAAAGATATTTTAAAGTTCTTTTAAATTATCGAAAGTTTTCACCACATTTACACGTTTTGAGGTCTCCTGATTACGTTTTCTTTTGCATCTCAGCCAAATGAGTTAGATCGTTCAAAATTGGTATACGTAGGTTAATTAAGAGCCTGAAAGGCTGGAGAAGAAATAGGTGTGCACCGCGCGCGTATTCCCTAACTTGTGAGCGCGCAGCGCGCACGGGACTTCGCTGCCGAAGGCAGTGGGGACCCGATCCAACTTTTTAATCGATGACAAATGATTTTTTTTTATTTTCTTTTCTTAAGAATAAAAATTTTATTTGAGAAGGAATATGTGCGCGCAGGGCGCGTATACCTTAACACATGCGCGCGCAGCGCGCATGGGTCTGCGCTGCCGAAGGCAGTGGGGACCCAGTGTGAGTTTTTACCCGATCAGAAATGATTTTTTTAGGGGGCACGAAGTGTCAATGAAGGAATACGCGCGCGCGGTGCGTGTATCCTTTAACTTGTGCGCGCGCAGCGCGCACGGGGCTGCACTGCCGAAGGCAGTGGGGACCCGGTCCGAATTTGTACCCGATGAGAAATGTCTTTTTAAATTTACTTAAGAATAAAAATTTAACTTGAGAAGGAATATGTCCGCGCAGCGCACATATACCTTCGTACGTGCGCGCGCAGCGCGCATGGGTTTGCGCTGCCGAAGGCAGTGGGGACCCGGTGTGAGTTTTTACCCGATCAGAAATGATTTTTTTAGGGGGCACGAAGTGTCAGTGAAGGAATACGCGCGCGCGGTGCGTGTATCCTTTAGCGTGTGCACGTGCAGCGCGCACGGGCTTCACTGCCGAAGGCAGTTGGGACAAGTTGGGAGTTTTTACCCGATCAGATTTTTTTTTTCAGGCACGAAGGGTCAGGGAAGGAATACGCGCGCGCGGCGCGTATATCCCTTAAATTGTGCGCGCAGCATGCACGGGACTGCGCTGCCGGAGGCAGTGGGGACCCGATGGGAGTTTTTACCCGATCCGATTTTTTTTTAGGAGCCATGAAGAGTGAGGGAAGGAATACGCGTGCGCAGCGCGTGTATCCCTTAAATTGTGCTCGCGCAGCGTGCACGGGACCGCGCTGCCGAAGGCAGTCGGGACCTGCGCCGACTTTTTCCCCAATCATAAATGATTTTTTTTTTCAATTTCATTTCTTAAGACTAAAAGTTACTGTTAGTGATTCATTTGAAAATACTGACCCGCTAGCAAGCGATGCTCGCTATTCTCCTTATATTATTAAAATCTGTACGCGTGTGTGTGTGTGTGTGTGTCTGTCTGTATGTGAGAAATGGCTTGACGCAGCAAAAGCTCGGCCGCTAACGGTCGCACGGACTTCGAACAGGTACCGATGGACAGAGAATTTATCGCACATCTGGGTTATCTAATTTGCTAAACGATGCGACCCTAATTAGCGGAGATATTAATTAAAATGTCGACCATTGTCTAACGAAAAAACGATTCAAAATGGCACGCGTTCATCATTTTCGACCGGGACCGCTTACCTCAAAAGAAGAACTAGAAAGAGGAGATTTCGTGGGTTTTTGTAAAGCGATCCTGCTCCAACGGTTCGAGATATCAAAATACACCTCAAACAACAGAAAGAGCATTTATTACCGATTCTTACGGTACAATTTTTTTTTTTTTTTTTTAAATACGGATTTTTTATATTTTTAAAAAAAGTTTTAAAAAGCGTCGAAAATTTCTCTTTTTCGCGATAGTCTTTTTTGAAACGCCCTGTACGACCGAGTAAATCTTCCATTTCTTAACAGCTGGTATATAAAGAAAGACCATTTAATCCTCTTTCGAATAATATAAACATTTTTACAAAATACGGATTAGCGATTCATATTTTTAGATTTTACGAAACATCGATTTTTTCACAAAACATTTTATAACTCAAAAGCGTTTAGAGATAAGTCATTTTTCTTTTTTTTGTATATAGATCTCGCTTTCATAATTTAATTCCCAAACGATTGAGAGAAAATTTCAAAAACTGAATGAGTTATAATTTTTTTAATTTTAGCCATTGAAGCATTCATTTGAATAAGACGACCTTCATTGCATCAGATCGTAAAATGTGTTCGGTGGCGTTTCCACGGCAACCATTTCATGGAAAAGAACGATGCCTCATGGAAAGCGAAAAAAAAAAAAAAACCTTTAACGGAAAGAGAAACATGAGCTGGTATTTAATGAGGTCACGTGTTTGGCTACTGCGATTAAAAATTACAATTTCGAAAAGGCTTCAGTTTTTCAATGCCGTACACTAAACTTTGTACAAAGAACTAACATCACAAGACAGCCTTGCAGTTCAAATTTCATCGACTTTGCAAAAAATTTACATTTTAATTGGAAATTAAATTTTATTCTAATACGCGTATTTCAATATCTAATTACGATTAATTTATTTTTAATACATCATTCGAAAGATATTTTAAATTTATTTTATATTATTCAAAGTTTTCAACAGATTTACACGTTTTGAGGTGTCCTGAATGACTTTTCTTTTATGGCGCTGTAATATTTTCAAATTTCAATATTTCAATTTCTAATTATAATTAAATTATTTTTAATACATCATTCGAAAGATATTTCAAAGTTCTTTTAAATTATCGAAAATTTTCACCAGATTTATACGTTTTGAGGTGTCCTGAATCAATTTTCTTTTATGGCGCTGTAATATTTTCAAATTTCAATATTTCAATTTCTAATTATGATTAAAAAATTTTTAATACATCATTCGAAAGATATTTTAAAGTTCTTTTATATTATTCAAAGTTTTCAACAGATTTACACGTTTTGAGGTGTCCTGAATTCGTTTTCTTTTGTATCTCAGTTACTAATTAAAATAATTTCATAAGTAATACATCATTGGAAAGTTTTTTTGAATTGGAATCGAACAGTGGAATACAGAAATTTGTACCGCCGGATGGCGCTGTAATATTTTCAAATTTCAATATTTCAATTTCTAATTATGATTAAATTATATTTAATGCATCATTTGAAAGATATTTTAAAGTTCTTTTAAATTATCGAAAGTTTTCACCAGATTTACACGTTTTCAGGTGTCCTGATTACGTTTTCTTTTGCATCTTAGCCAAATGAGTTAGATCGTTCAAAATTGGTATACGTAGGTTAATTAAGAAGGCCTGAAAGGGTGGAGAAGAAATAGGCGTGCACCGCGCGCGTATCCCTTAACTTGTGCGTGCGCAGAGCGCACGGGACGGCGCTGCCGGTTCGATCCCAGGTCGCGCTTATCGCCCGAACCGTTCGGAGTTTTCTGTGGTTTCTTCCGAAACTCACGTAAATACGTGCTGGTTTTTTTTTTTCTTTCTAAAATATCAGATTTAAATAAAAGTTTCGATTTTATCAGAATTAGAACCGTTCGGAGTTTTCCGTGGTTTCTTACAACTCACGTAAATATGGGCTGTTTTTTTTTTTTTTTTTTTTTTTTCTAAAATATCAGATTTAAATAAAAGTTTCGATTTTACCAGAATAAGATTGATCAATCGCTCAAAAGGTGGCGCTGTGATCGGATTTTTTCTAAATTTTTAATATGGCAGTAGCTTAATTACAATTTTTAAGCTCAACCCAGTACGCAAATAAGTCATTGGGTTAAAAAAAAAAAAAAAAAGTAAACATATATAAGTAAAAATAACTAACAGGGAAAAGTAATTTTTTTTTCAGCTATTAAAACTCATCACATCTTTTTTTTTATTAATTAAATTGAGTTTTAAATTTTTATTTGGCTAACAAGAAAAACTATTTTTGCCGTAGATAACAACAGACTGATGTCTAATCTTCTCTAATCCAATAGTGGGAGGATCCGGGTTCGATCCCAAGTCGCGCACATCGCCCTAACCTTTCGGAGTTTTCCGTGGTTTTTTCCGAAACACACGTAAATACGGGCTGTTTTATCTCAGCTACTAATTAAAATAATTTCATAAGTAATACATCATTAGAAAGCTTTTTTGAATTGGAATCGAACAGTGGAATACAGAAATTTCTAACGCCAAATGGCGCTGTAATGTTTTCAAATTTCAATATTTCATTTTCTAATAAAAATTAATTTTTTTTTTTTAATACATCATTCGAAAGATATTTTAAAGTTATTTTATATTATCGAAAGTTTTCACTAGATTTACACGTTTTGAGGTGTCCTGATTACGTTTTCTTTTGCATCTCAGCCAATTGAGTTAGATCGTTCAAAATTGGTATACGTAGGTTAATTAAGAGGGCATGAAAGGGTGGGGGAAGAAATAGGCGTGCACCGCGCGCGTATCCCCTAACTTGTGCGCGCTCAGAACGCACGGGACCGCGCTGCCGAAGGCAGTGGGGACCCGGTCCGAATTTGTACCCGATGAGAAATGATTTTTTAAATTTTCTTAAGAATAAAATTTTGACTTGAGAAGGAATATGTGCGCGCAGCGCACGTATACCTTCACACGTGCGCGCACAGCGTGCATGGGTCTGCGCTGCCGGAGGCAGTGGCGACCCGGTGGGAGTTTTTACCCGATCAGAATTTTTTTTTTTTCAGGCACGAAGGGTCAAGGAAGGAATACGCGCGCGCAGCGCGTGTATTCCTTAAATTGTGCGCGCGCAGCGCGCACGGGGCTGCGCTGCCGAAGGCAGTGGGGACCCGCTCCGAATTTTTACCCGTTGAGAAATGATTTTTTAAATTTTCTTAAGAATAAAATTTTGACTTGAGAAGGAATATGTGCGCGCGCAGAACGCATGGGTCTTATTGTGAAAAAAAACAATTTTCACATATGTTAAATTTGCAGAGTTAGCAGTGAAATGATAGTTGCTCAGCTCTAATAAACTATAAAAAAAATGATAAATATGTGTGGCATTTATTGAAGACAAAAGTTTAATTAAAGCAGTTTATTAAAGTTGAAACAAAATGATGAATGACATTAAATAAGCTGAAACAATTGTAGAATATATATTTTGCTGACGAAAGGTTAAATACCCTTAAAATACTGCCATATAGAGTTCAAATAGAAAACTACTTTTCATTGTGACATAACTAGATACACTAAACGTATCATTGAAAATATCAAGTCACAAAAACGTAATTTACAAACATAATAAAACTAAACAGTTTATAATTATATCGAAATACCAGCTCATGACTTTGAGCTAAACAGAAAAAACATAAAAGCTTAAGAGATTAAGGGCTTCAGAGCCTAAGAGATTAAGAGCACTATTTCATATTTCTTACCTCCTTTTATAGCCGCGAAAGGATTCAAAGTAACAGCTACTTGATGCTGCACAGACGGCAACGCCTCCCATAACTATAGCAACACGACGCTGCGAGTCTGCTGCCATCTATGGGCTAAGCAAAAGACTCTGCAGTTGAAAAAATATAACATCTCCTTGCTAGTTAGCGAAATGAACAATCCGTAAAAGGATTTAAACATATTTTCTTTAAGTTGATTTTAACAAAATATGCTTTTAAATATGAGGTAAGTAATTAAAGTTATTTCAAATGACTTAAACATAATTATACTAATAAGGAATATAACTTTTAACTAAAAGTAATTATCATTAAGCTTTTTATTTTTAATTTTAATATATCTTTAACTCAATGGCAGTATCAAAAAGATAATAGCACTAAACGCTATAATTCATTTAATTAATAATTTAAACTTTAAAGATTATAAAGTAAATCATTTAAATTATATTTAAGTAGTGAATGAATTTAAATTTAAATTTGAGAATAAACACGGAAAGGGTACAAATTTTACAACAAGGCCCCCCCACCGTGTTGATTCGACAAACACAATCGTCAGCAATTACAATATAAACTTTATTAGAAAAGTAATAAAAAAAAAAAATCCTTGAATATTTAGTGACTTGATGAGAGATTCACATATGTCTTCTACAGAATATACTTCACACAAAGCTAGAAGGTTTGTCAATCTTGTAAATCATATGGTAAGTCCACGAGTCCAACTCACAATTTCAAAAAAAAAATCAGTAGCATTATCAATTTACTATACACATCTACTAAAAGAAAGAACAAGATATTAATACAGAGCAAATATGCACAGCATTTCATGGAAACTTTTTTTCCCCCATTCCCCATTGTCAAAATAAGAAAACGATGATATTCACAAATATATGAAACATTTATATAACATTCACATAACCAATTACACGTAGCGCTACGAATTTCTCTCATACAAAAGTTAAACTAAACTATACATCACTACACAATGGAAAACGCAGAAAAAACCCACCAAGAAAATGCATACATATCCCTCTAAAAAACATTTTTCAATTTCAAAAAATTTAAATATATATTATACGTTCAAAAATATTTTTAAATTTACTCTATGTACATTTACTTAATAAATACCTTATTTACAAATTTGCCATATCACCTTTAGTAAGGGGCTTTGTGAAGGGGTCGGCAAAGTTATCTTTAGTATTTACATATTTTAAATCAAACCGTTCCTCAAATAGCCATTCACGGATGAAAAATAATTTTACATTAATATGTTTGGATTTGTTATTCTCTATAGGAGATCTCGTAAAATTAATAGCCGCTTGGTTATCAGCAAAAAGTATTGGTGGTTCATATGAAATAGAAATTAATTTAAAATCAATACAATCTCGTAATATATTATCAAACCACATTAATTCTTTAACCCCGTCACACATGGATACAAATTCGCTTTCCATGGTTGAAAGGCAAACACTTTTTTGCTTAAAAGTTTTCCAAGAAATAGGGCTTGTGAAGGTGTTCACATATATTTGGTTAAATTTTAATTGAGTTTTTATTTAAAACAAAATCTAATGATAAAGTAATGCATTATCGCAATATAAAAATAATTAAATTTCATGTGTGATATTTTATTTACATAATTTGTTTTCAGACATTTGAAGAAAGAATTGTTTTTTTTAGGTGTCATTAAAAACTGCACAATTTTAATTATACATACGACTTACACTATTTATTAACATAAAACATTAACACACATCATTCAGCAATCTAATTTGTATATGTTTTATATCTAAATTATAAATAAAATGTTTATCTTTTAAATAGAAAAGTAATTTATTTGATGGGATAAAAAGAAAATAAAATAATAATAATATCTAACGGAAATTCTGACATTAAACGTAATTATAAAATAAAAAGTGTTCTCAAATAGTCATAAAACAAGGAAACTCATTGTCAGAATTTATATTATTTCAACACAGGATGTAATTTATTTTGGATTGCGCAATATTGATGACTGCATTTCTTAAACGTCTCTTTCTCTCGTCTAACGGTTGCTTGGCATAAAAATTGGCGATTAAAGGGTTACTACAATTATAAACCGTCATTACAAATTCAAAAATTAACATTGTTTTATCCGATAAACAATGAAAATATTTAGCCCTATAATTTGGCTGTTTTTCTAAAATTTGGCTCTTTTTCTTCAGACATCTCAGATCTGTTCTAGTGTAAGGATCTCAGAACTGCTCGAGATCATAGTATAGTTACGATGTAATTACGTTCGCTCTCTCCCCCATCTTACGCGACAATCTCAACATTTAACCATGGGTTTATATACTTCATTAGTAAACTTTTTACAACGCTCTGTACAAAAATTGTTTGAAATATTCCTTGATTTTATTTGGATGAATTATTCAATAGAAGGATCTTGATGACTGCAATTGGACTGATTATTGAAGTATTGCTAACCTCACTTTCTTTACAGAAATCTACATTAGTCAACGATCACGACTATGTGAAGAAATTCATCTTCACACAAATTGGTACTAAAGCACCAGGAGTTGAGATTGGTCGACATGGGGGAGAGGGGCTGTATTTATTCGTACGTATATTTTGTTCGGATTTTTCCATATTTGCCTGATGCTTAATTTTTTCGCATGGATAATTATATGTCTATCGGAGATGAACAAGAAAAACTTTAAAGCAATGATACTGGACGACGCAATACCCGTTTTCTGTTACTTATCGTTTCATCAGTGTTGACGGATGGTGTCTCAAAGTGTGCTCCTAGTTTTTTTTTTTTTAAATTAGCCTCTAAAAACTGTCAACCGTTTAAGCATGCATTTTTTATGCATAAAAGTTCAAAGACAGAATTCTGTGCAAATTTTTGCGTGTAGTTGGCTTCATCTAATATGTGTTATAATAGTTGTATAACTGATAATACTCATTTTTTTTAAAAAAAAGTAAGAGACATTCATAACTTTTTTTGTGAACATAATATTTTTCAAGATTATGAATATTCATCTCTAGTTTTTCGTGTGAGTAGAAATATAAAATTGATGTATGCCCTGTTTGTGTATATTAAACGAGTGAAGCACCAGTCAGATTACTGAACAATGGTCACTTATTCAAAGATTCGTCAACTCCTGTCTTCCAGTTCGAGCAACAGTACTTTGGAGGGTTTGCCGTTCTCTCGATTTGGTAGCAGCTGTTTCGGACCAAATATAACCTTCATCGTATTCGGATATTTTTCATTCAAGCAATCCCGATCAAAATTCACGCCAAACAATACAGTGATATTCTACATTTTTTGCCACTTGTGTTTTCTTCTGTTCAACTTAAGAAAATAATTTCCGCATCATATTTTACACCTCTTCTTGTGAGCAAAAATTCTACGGTAATATTAAAACAGAATTACTGCGGCTTTTGTCTTTTTCCAGTGGTTGTGCATTTCCATCCCATGGCAGAGGCTGCGGTATTTGCATTCTTGTACCGATTCTCCCCGTGTGTGCTGTTTTACAGACAAGTATACAAACCAACTTTAGTTAACTCAGCGTTATAAAATTGTATGTTAAAAATCGTCATTTTCGTACAATCACAAAAAAAGAAAAGAAAAAAAATGTGACATTACGTTGGTGTATACACATTCATACAGGAGGAAAACCTTAAACATATTTGAAATATTTTTTTTCCCTCCTTCGGTCAAAAAGACTACTATGTACTTTTGTATTTGAAACTGTTTCTTCAAAATTTCGCTAGTTAGTGTTATTTTTAGGAATACAAATTATTTTGTCATCAAGGAGCAAGTTACTGTAATGAAGATAAGTTTTCGTTTCGCCAAATATACGATTCGAATGCTTCAAAAAAATTTTTGATTTTTCAAGATATTGGTAAGTACTTTTTCTTTTGTCTTGAGGAAAATAAATACAGAAAATTACTTTTCAAAGTAAAGAGTTATATTTCTTTTGTATTCATTTGTATACTTTATAATGCTTGATTAATTTTTGAGTAAAGTTTTAAATAATTATAATTTAAATAATTAGGTTGGTAATAATTTGACTTATTATATATATGTTTCTCAGATATTTGTAAATATACACAGTTTGTCGAGTATGTTTACATATTCATATTTTAATTTAAAAAAAAAGTTTATATGTTATTGAATTTTATTTACACAATACGTGCAGAGTGCTTCTGTACAAATAATTATACTTGTTTAAGGTAGTTTAATTTTGCATTATAAATACAAAATATTTGCAATAAAGCAAATTAAATTTACATATTTTTACTTCTATTATTGTTTTTAGAGAAAGTGTTCACATTCATTGTTTTTTTCTTCAGTAAATACAATGATTAAGATAAAGAATTCTGGGAACATAATTATTTTTTTTCATATGAACGTTTTCTTATATGAGAATATTGATTTTGTTTTTTTAATTATATGACTGTGAATTGTGTTTTATATATTTCAAAATATTCACATGTTTAATCATATATTTGTTAGATTTCTCAGTTCTTTCTATATTATATATTGAAATAAACGATTTAATTTTTCCAATTTAAATGTACTTGAAACTTCATTTTAAATAAAAATATATTACTTTTTGTTCTAAAAATAATGATAATAATAATTATGTAGTTAAAAATAATTTAAATTATAATATCTTTCTCTGCAGTCGTTTGAAATTAAAAGTTTGGTGGCAGGTGAGCATTTCCCACATTTCCCACACTTACAAACACATTTTTACAAATATTTTATATTTACACATTTCACATTTTTATAAACATTGATCTTTCAATTCTTGTGGGGAAATTTTGTAATTAATCATTAATAGATTGATTGATTTGGTTTATCCTGAAACTGTAAAAAAAAAAAAAAAAAAAAAAAAAAAATACTTGTTTTCGGACGTTTGCATGAAATTTTTATCTTTCATTAACACATTTGCACACACGCTTTTATGCATGCACTAATCCCAAGTTTTAATAAATTATATAATGTTGTAAAGTTTTTAATGATAATTTAATTTGTACACATTATAATTATCCTTTCTACATTTCAAAATTTTGACACATTTCCTATTTTAAGATTTATTTTGTTTTTTTTGTAATTTTGTGCCCCACTGTTGCATTTAATGACGTCTTGAATGTAGTAGTGTTTGTTTGGTACTCGGGGTATATTTCTTTCTTTGGAAATCCTGGCCAGATTTCTTTATGGGGAGAGATCTGCCTTGATTACCTTGCATTGCACAATTTTACTTTTGCTAGAATTTTATTTTCATTTATACAAAATATTTACTTTGCTAAATTTACAGTTCTGCATTTGTTTTTCATATACATATGTAAATAAAAAAAAAATAATAATTAAATGAAGGCAATAAGGTAATTAAATTGATAAACATTGATTCTTTATTTATTAAATATTTTTCTCATTTTTTACATTTGTTCACTGCATGTAGATGTGACGGGATTACGTCATTACAGTAAAACAGCTGTTGTTCATAAAAGACTTTCCCGCCCATAATATTTTACATGCATGATGTTCTTATTTTCACACATTGCTATAAATTTACACATTTCATCTTTCACGTACATTCAAAAATTCACTTTCGTATTAATTTGCTATGCCTATATATATTTTTTTAACACTGTGCAATAACATATTTTTATATTTTTGTTTACACTTTTTACACACATCAAGTTTGTTTATTTTTCTTTCATATATTCCAAGAACTTGATTATGCTGATTAAACAAAATTTATAAACAAAGAAACTGAGAAGCTAACAAATGGATAAATAAATAAAGAGAAATGAAATAAATACACTCTTTTTATTCATACAATGGTGAAAATATTTTGTTGAAGCATGTTTATTTTTATTTTTTTTTTTTGTGTATTCTTTCTGAAAGATTGAGATGCATATCTGTCACTCGCCGTGCATAAAATAATATTAAAAGAAATAGTAATGAGAATAATAATAATTTTTTTTTTTAATGTAAATATAATTTAACTGTGTTAAAGCATCATATATACTTATTTACTCACATTTTATCATAAATATTTATTTGTTGGTTTATATTCTTATTCGTATGTGTATCTTTTTATTTTTATTAATATGTATACATTAATATGTATTTACATCTAATTGCTAGCAAATTTTATAACATCAAATATCAGGCCTTGTGTATTAGATGCATCATTGTTAGAAAACAGCGTTGCGCAACTTTTGAGCAAATATTTTTTTTGCTTTTTTATACATGTCAGCTGATTATGATTATGATTATGTTTTTTTTTAGTCGACTTGATGAACAATTTGAATTCATCCTTTATTGAGAAGTTATTTATGCTTCCTTTACTCGAGTTTTTATGGAAATTGATATGAGCATTTATGATAGCCCTTGTAGCTAGTCTTTATATTGATTTTAAGCTCATTTTAGGAGGCCTCGTTGAACTCATTAGAAGTTTATATTGTCATGACCTTTTTTTGTAAACAATTTCATGTGCACATTTTTTTTTTTTTTTTTTTTCATTATTAATTAAAGAGCTGTCATCAGAGATCATGAATAATAGTATTGTGGCTATATTTTTTTCATCAGTAATACCATTCTAGAATGTTTACGGACATGATTGAAAGTTATCGAGAATTTTAATCTCGCATTTCTATTTAAAAAAAAATCAAATTAATTTAACTATGTTGTCACAGCTACTTGTTAAAATAAATAAATAAATAAATATACATAAACACACACTCCCTGTTAACACAATTGTGTTGCTTTGGTCTATCTATTATGCAGGTTGTTTTTATATAATGTGCTGACATTTGACTATAAGTTTAAATTTTCAACACCGAAAATTGTGTTTGGGAAACCACATTTCACATTAATATTATTATGCGAAAGCTATTTTTCAAACATTCACTAATTATTTTTAATAAATATATACAATAAATAAATAAACACATATTGTATTGATTATTTTACTGCATGTACTTGAATATAAAATATGTACACTTTCAACTCTTTCAACATATACACACACATGCAATCTTCATACTTAAAAAAAAAATAAATAAATAAATAAATAAATAAAATCAAATATTTTTTATAATCATAAGCCAATAAAGGAGTATATATATATATATGTAATATTTATAATTCTGCTCAATTTTAAATGACAGTATTTCATAACACAATAATACACTAATTATACTATTGTTTACATTTTATTCTCTCCATTTTGAAGTATTTTATGATTAATATACGAATACAATTAAACATACACTTTGTTTTAAAGTTATTAGTAATATATATAGAGAGAATTTAATTTTTTTTTCATTTTTATTTTTTTCTACTTGCTTGCAGGGTAATTTTACCGATAAAAAAAAAAAAAAGAAAAAAAAAAAACATCACAAATAAGTAACAAATTTATATGTTTCTTTCTGTATACATTTTTGCTGCATTATGTACATGAGTTCTTATGCGTGCTGTCTTTTAGGTCAGAACTTCATTGTCATTTGATTAATTTGGGGTACGGTTAAATGGCAATGTTTTCAATAGTTACTTTACACATTTTTTACACGTTTTGACACATTTCACACATTATGGCATGTTTTAATTGGCCTCACAACCCAATTATTCAGCCATGTTCTCTTCTGAGTTTATACACTTTTCTCTGACTTAAATATTTGGCATGTCATGTGTTCACATGTCAGGTGGTCTGCAATATTTTAATTTTAAAATTGTTATCCTTTTTTTTGTAAAATATAGTTAGAAATTTATTAAAAGATAAATTATTTATAATTATAATAATAATAATGATAATTTTATCCATCTTACACATAGCACACAAAAGGAAGAATGGACACATAAAACGAAATTACCTCTCCTGTGGTATTTTTAACACATCAATGCAGTGATATGCATTTGTATCTCAATTTTACCATATACATATTTATTTTATTATTTTTTATTTTTTCACAAACTTGCTAGGGGTCTTCTCATAATTCTAGTTATTGAATATTTTTTTTTTTCATTATTCTTATAAATTCTTAAATTTTTAATGCAAAGATTTCATTTTGTTAGTCAAAATTTAAGGTAATTTTTGTGTGGGGTTATTGTGTTTTGCAGAAGGATGGCTCATGCATTTTTTTAGGCCTTTATGTGTATGGGACGTTGTCTGTTTTGTTATTCATTGTCCACACAATATTATTCGGCTGGACCGATTTCTTTTATTTTTGGACGGTGAGTGATGAGACATGTTTGTGAAACATTGCAGTTTCTTTCAAAAGACTTTTTCAATTGATTTTTTTTTAGCCTTAAGTTTAAAAATTTTCGCTTGTATTGAATATATATTTTTTTAATTTCTTTATACATACACACACACAAATAATAAAAATAAATAAATAGATAAAGTTAAAGAGTCTATCATACAATTTTTCTCATTAATTATGCAGAATATTAATTATAAATTTTTACTGTTTCATATTATGGGTATAAAATTTTTTTTTTGCACTTGAACATTTTTATTTCTTTCTATGGTATATTTTTACAATTTGCAAACATTGTGAATCATTTTTTTAATGATTCACATGAATGTGTAATTTTTCGAGATACAGATGTTTTCTAACTGTACACATATACACTTATATTTTATTTATTTTATACATACATAATACCACATACACAATTACAAAGAGTTTCACAAATACTTCAATTTTTATTTAATATTATTGTCCATTTTGAAGGTAAATTCCTTATTTAAAAAAAAAAAAAAAAAAAAAAAGGAACTATTCAATTTTTATACACTATATACATACACTTTTAAGGTAACCTGCATGTAAATCTAGTCATTCTAGTCTTGCAATAGGGTTACTTTTGTTAAATGCACATAATTTTATCCGTCTTACACATTATTTCACATGGCTTACCTTGCAGTATTGTATGGAAATAAATAAATAAATATAAAATATATAGGTTCTAATATTTACACATCTTCGTCCAAGACGTAAGTGATCTAAACACACACACACACACACACAAAAAAAAAAAGTATCGTATCATGCATACTTAACAAGTTTAACATTTTGTATTTCTCAATTATTTAATCATTATTCAATACAAACATCACGAATAATACACATTATTAATAGAATAAAATATAAATATTATTAAAATATTATTAGAATTTGTTCATGTTGACAATTTACACTTTTCAGTTGTGATTCATGTTTTATAAATTATTATATTTGTTAAGGAAAAGGGAATTAGTAGTATATTGATATCTTTCTTCATTTTTTTTAAACCACATAATGTTTGAAAAATGAACTTACTTCATTTTTTTTTAGAAATAAGTAATTATAATTGAACAAAAAAACTAATTACATTTTCTATTAAAAATTTTCCAGACTTCATACTTGTGTCCTATTACTTTATTGATTGGGCTATTTTTTTTCTTTTTCGCAATTCACTTTACACAAACAAAAGACATTTAATTATGTCGTGTTGCAGAATGCTTGCTGTAATCTTATTTACACATAATATATATGCCTCTTCTGCCTCACACCCTAACTCAGTAAGTTATTTTTGGCTGTGGCCTCACAACCCATAATGTCAATTATAATTTGTATACTGATTCACACACATTGGCTCAATTTGTAATTTTAGGTCTTCACATATTGGCGTTCTGGTACTTTCTTTATATTCTAAAAAAAAAAAAAAAATTTCATACCAAAATATCTCATCAAAATATTCTTTTATTGAAATTAGTAAATAATAAATAATTTCAGGCAAATTAATAGATTGCATAAACTTGTGAATACTTAAAATATTTTAATTTTGTAATTATTGATTTCCTTTTTCCTTGCCTTCAATTTGTCATACATTTTCAAGAAAAATTTGTTGAGAATACATTGTCATACAGCTGTGAATTATTATAAATCCTGCATTGCATTGCTTATTTTATAATTATAATGTCATGATTTCAATATACATTGTTGCTTCTTATGAAAGATAACTATGTCCAGTACAAACAAGTTCTAATTAATTATTGGTATTATATATATTTGATGTTTAATTTTACATTATTAGCCACTTTGTAATATGAAAATATTTTTAAAGTATTATTGATTTTATATACAAAGTTATTTTGAAATTTGTAGTATGTATTTGTCTTGATGTGAGAGAGAGCGATTTTTTTTTTTTTTTTTTTTTTTTTTTTGATTACCTTTCGATTTTTTTCTTTTTAGGCGAAGGGGAGAAATATGTGAAGGTGTTCACATATATTTGGTTAAATTTTAATTGAGTTTTTATTTAAAACAAAATCTAATGATAAAGTAATGCATTATCGCAATATAAAAATAATTAAATTTCATGTGTGATATTTTATTCACATAATTTGTTTTCAGACATTTGAAGAAAGAATTGTTTTTTTTAGGTGTCATTAAAAACTGCACAATTTTAATTATACATACGACTTACACTATTTATTAACATAAAACATTAACACACATCATTCAGCAATCTAATTTGTATATGTTTTATATCTAAATTATAAATAAAATGTTTATCTTTTAAATAGAAAAGTAATTTATTTGATGGGATAAAAAGAAAATAAAATAATAATAATATCTAACGGAAATTCTGACATTAAACGTAATTATAAAATAAAAAGTGTTCTCAAATAGTCATAAAACAAGGAAACTCATTGTCAGAATTTATATTATTTCAACACAGGATGTAATTTATTTTGGATTGCGCAATATTGATGACTGCATTTCTTAAACGTCTCTTTCTCTCGTCTAACTGTCGCTTGGCATAAAAATTGGCGATTAAAGGGTTACTACAATTATAAACCGTCATTACAAATTCAAAAATTAACATTGTTTTATCCGATAAACAATGAAAATATTTAGCCCTATAATTTGGCTGTTTTTCTAAAATTTGGCTCTTTTTCTTCAGACATCTCAGATCTGTTCTAGTGTAAGGATCTCAGAACTGCTCGAGATCATAGTATAGTTACGATGTAATTACGTTCGCTCTCTCCCCCATCTTACGCGACAATCTCAACATTTAACCATGGGTTTATATACTTCATTAGTAAACTTTTTACAACGCTCTGTACAAAAATTGTTTGAAATATTCCTTGATTTTATTTGGATGAATTATTCAATAAAAGGATCTTGATGACTGCAATTGGACTGATTATTGAAGTATTGCTAACCTCACTTTCTTTACAGAAATCTACATTAGTCAACGATCACGACTATGTGAAGAAATTCATCTTCACAGGGCTATTATCCAAAAATAAAATTTGTCCCCCCATTGATACGAAGTCATCTCTATTCATCGCGAAATCAGCGTCAGAGAAAGCAGTTAAACATGGATTAAAACAATTTAAATTTAATTTTAAATCTCGAGTACACGAAACATACCCAAGTAATTTAATTAACCCATTCCAATGATTAAACCCCGGTGAATTTTGAAATTGACTGAATATATTAACTGCGTAGGCAATATCAGGTCGTGTCCTGTTTGCAATGAAAGATAAACATCCTAAGATATTCCGATATGGAAATCTAGACATTTCATCAATTTCATTTTGATTAGTAGGACAATCTTTTTTCGAATATTTAATGCCTTTTACAATAGGTAATGAACAGAAAGGGATATTAAACGACTTAAACCTGTCATACACTTCATTAATATATAATTCCTGAAAAATTTGTACTGAATCATTTTCATAATTAAATTCTACACCAAGTAATTTCTTGGTTTTACCTAAAATTTTTATATCAAATTTACATTTTAATAAATTAAGAATTTTGTCTATTTGAAATTGATTTTTACCAAACAAAACTAAATCATCTACATAAACTAATAAAACAATATAATTTTCAAAATAATATGAACAATTACACCAGTTAAATTTATTAAACCCTAAATCTAATAGTACTTTATTTAACTCATAATACCAGAGCCGACCACTTTGATGAAGGCCGTATAACGCTTTGTCTAGTTTACAAACGAGATTTTCCCCTCCCTTTACAACATATCCTTTTGGCTGAGACATATAAATTTCTTCTTTTAAAGGTGCATAAAGATAAGCACATTTTATATCGCATTGAACGTTATGCCATTTATAACATGAGACCAATAATGAAAAAAAGAAACGTATTACTGAGAAATTAACGACGGGTGAAAACGTCTCGTCATAACTGTCCCCGTTTATCTGATGAAAGCCCTGGGCCACGAGCCTCGCTTTAAAGCGGGCAACGTTTCCTAGCTCATCTCTTTTAACGGCGTATACCCATCTATTTCCCAAAACTTTTTTCCCCTCCGGTAAATTAACCAGATGCCAAACTTTACGGGTTTTCATATTATTTATCTCATCATCCATGGCATTTTTCCATTCAACACATTCTGAAGATTTAACGGCCTGATTATATGTTTTAGGTACAGGGATAACTAGTCATGATTTTTTATGAGTTAAACTTGAAGTTGGATTATTCGAGTTTTGCTGATCAACTACCCCTTCGAACTTATTACTACTAGAGAAATCAAAAAAATTAGAGTCAAAAATTAAATTATTTTTATCACAATATTGTTTGACATCGTTCATCGATCTCAACCTAGTTTTAGTGTTATCCGGGTAATAGAAGATGTCAACCCTGTCACTCATTTTTCTGGGTACGGGTTTCCTATTCCAAGTAATTGAAGAAAGAGGTTTAAAAGAAGATTTATCTACAGGAGTTTCATCGACGGACTCGTCACTAGAATCATCGGGCCCACTTCCGAAAACAATGTCAACAGGATCGGAAGCTTGACAATCAACTGGACTTTCCGGAAGTAAGTCCAATTCCTCCAGTGAGGTGCCCATCACCGCTCCACTGCATTTACTAAATAGCTGATCAGAGAACGTTACGTTTATAGTTTCAACTATTTTATCCTCATCCTCCAACCAAATTTTATACCCCTTAGTCCTTAGTGAATAACCTATCAGTACTCCCTTTTTAGCCTTAGGTTCAAGCTTATGGTTTCTATGCTGTTTTGGGATCCCTACATACGAAATTAATCCAAACGGCTTCAGGTGTCTTACGGATGGTTTAAACCCAGTATATAACTCAAAAGGAGTCTTAGTTTGTCCCCTGTGGATTAAACAGTTCCAAGTGTACGCGAAATACAACATTGCATCGGGCCAGAAAGAGAAAGGCAAACCACTATCCGTGATAATAGCTCTAACACAATTTAAAGAAGTTTGATTAAACCGCTCACTTAACCCATTTTGCTCAGGTGTGAACGTGTTAGTTAACTCATGAACAACTCCATTTTTACTACAAAATGATTTGAAATTGTCATTTACAAATTCGGAACCATTATCCGTACGAATAGCTTTCAATTTTTTATTCAAACTACGTTCTGCCCGTGCAATGTGTCTCTCGAATACACCAAAAACCTGAGACTTATCCTTTAAATGATAAACAGCAACCCTTTTAGAAAATCCATCAATAATGGACAAAAAGAACCTTTCCCCATTTTTACCAGTTACCTTAATTGGGCCCCAGACGTCCATAAATACTTTCTCTAACGGTGATTTAACGCCATGAACATCGGATGATTTAAAAGACACACGGTTTTGTTTACTAATCCTACAAGGCTCACAAAAAAATTTCTTAAACTTAAGTTTAGGAAGGCCCCTTACCCCGTTCTTCTTGCTAGTATTTACAATAGTATCAGGACTTACATGCCCAAAACGAGCATGCCAATACCCAATTTCATTAACTTTTGCAAGAGAAGCTGAAGGATTTTCTGGGTGCCCCCCATTCACTTTACTCCCCTTTTTAATTTTAGAAACATTAGGATATAAATAGTAAACACCGTCTTTAATTTTAGCAGTAAAAATATGTCTTTTATCTTTACCGAACACCGACACTCGACCCTTACCGCCAGTGTATGTGGCACCGTTCACATCTAATTTAGGACCTGATATTAAATTTTTCCGTAACTTTGGGGAATATAACACATCTTTTAAATACAATACATTTTTACCAAAATTCAACTTAACAGTTCCTTTAGCAGTAATAGGAAAACTAATACCATCGATCGCGACAAAAAGCTCCTTTCCCTCCACAGGAGTATAATGCTCAAAAAGATCTAAATTTCTTAGAAAATGATTTGAAGCAGCGGTATCAAAAATAAAGCTGTCATCATCACTTAAATTACTAAAATTAGCTTGAGCTATGTAGTAGGAGGGGGGAGATTTGCATTTGTCACGACCGTTGGAGTTATACTTTAAATTTCTAGGTTTAAATTTAACATTACTATTCAAAAAACAGTTTTTCTTTAAGTGGCCAATACGGCCACACTTAAAACAAGTTAAAGGTTTTTTACCTTTGTGCTGGACGTTCTGTATCTGAACACTGTTATTGGCATCTTTCTTAATATCACCTTCTCGAAGCTGCAGACGTGATTCCTCCGCTGTTAACTCGGACACAATACTCTGGAACTTGAACTGGTCGTTCTTCCAACGCAACAAATATTGCACTGCAGATTCAAACTTGGATGGTAAGTGTTGCAAGAGCTGGAAACAGCAATACACATCTTCCATAGCATGGCCAATTTCACGCAGCTGGTCCAGTATTCTTGATAACCGGGTTACAAAAGAATTCACTGTTTCATTCTCAGACATTCTACAATTAATGAACTCTATAAACAGTCCCATATGATGAGCTCTTGAGTCTGATATAAAGGTCTTCTTCAAAGTCTCCCAGGCATCAATAGCACAATCACAATTTTCAATAATGCTTCCGACTTCAGGCGATGTATTCAGATAAATCGTTGATAATGCAACTCGACTCCGTGATTTAAAATCTTCCACTTGTTTTGAAGTTATTCCGGCCTCAGCATCTTCAACAGGCAGTTTTTCTTTCTTACATATTATATTCCAGCAGTTTCTTTCAATTAAAATAAATTTAATGTCCTTGACCCACGTAATATAATTATTCATCCGTAATTTTTCAATCGTGGGGTTTAAACTCACTGCCATTTCAATTTCTTATCTTCAAATAATTAGAATGCCATAAAAAACATATGTTAAATTTGCAGAGTTAGCAGTGAAATGATAGTTGCTCAGCTCTAATAAACTATAAAAAAATGATAAATATGTGTGGCATTTATTGAAGACAAAAGTTTAATTAAAGCAGTTTATTAAAGTTGAAACAAAATGATGAATGACATTAAATAAGCTGAAACAATTGTAGAATATATATTTTGCTGACGAAAGGTTAAATACCCTTAAAATACTGCCATATAGAGTTCAAATAGAAAACTACTTTTCATTGTGACATAACTAGATACACTAAACGTATCATTGAAAATATCAAGTCACAAAAACGTAATTTACAAACGTAATAAAACTAAACAGTTTATAATTATATCGAAATACCAGCTCATGACTTTGAGCTAAACAGAAAAAACATAAAAGCTTAAGAGATTAAGGGCTTCAGAGCCTAAGAGATTAAGAGCACTATTTCATATTTCTTACCTCCTTTTATAGCCGCGAAAGGATTCAAAGTAACAGCTACTTGATGCTGCACAGACGGCAACGCCTCCCATAACTATAGCAACACGACGCTGCGAGTCTGCTGCCATCTATGGGCTAAGCAAAAGACTCTGCAGTTGAAAAAATATAACATCTCCTTGCTAGTTAGCGAAATGAACAATCCGTAAAAGGATTTAAACATATTTTCTTTAAGTTGATTTTAACAAAATATGCTTTTAAATATGAGGTAAGTAATTAAAATTATTTCAAATGACTTAAACATAATTATACTAATAAGGAATATAACTTTTAACTAAAAGTAATTATCATTAAGCTTTTTATTTTTAATTTTAATATATCTTTAAATCAATGGCAGTATCAAAAGGATAATAGCACTAAACGCTATAATTCATTTAATTAATAATTTAAACTTTAAAGATTATAAAGTAAATCATTTAAATTATATTTAAGTAGTGAATGAATTTAAATTTAAATTTGAGAATCAACACGGAAAGGGTACAAATTTTACAACAGGTCTGCGCTGCCGGAGGCAGTGGGGACCCGATGGGAGTTTTACCCGATCAGATTTTTTTTTTTTTTTTTTTTTTTTTTTAGGAGCCACGAAGGGCGAGGGAAGGAATACGCGCGCGCAGCGCGTGTATCCCTTAAATTGTACGCGCGCACGGGAGTGCGCTGCCGAAGACAGTGGGGACCTGGGCCGACTTTTTACCCAATCATAAATGATTTTTTTTTTTTTTTTTTCAATTTCTTTTCTTAAGACTAAAAGTTACTGTTAGTGATTCATTTGAAAATACTGACCCGCTAGCGGGCGAAGCTCGCTAATTTAATTATAATATCTGTGTGTGTGTGTGTATCTATACAGGTTAGAACGTGTATAAAGGGCCCTAACCAGCCTAAAAGCATCATACCACTAAAACTATCCGTCTGAGAAGCAGTTGGGTCAGTTTTATTATAATGCTAGTCAATGCGTTATCATTAAGTTGATTTTGCTCAAATACTGCTTTTTATGTTGTCACTTTTCTTGTCGGAGTGAGCGGCATGATTTTGAGAAAAGCAGTCAATCATAAATTAAAAAAAAAAAAAAATCTTAATGTCAAAATTTTTAATTTTTAACGATTCTGAATATTTTTGGACTGGTAGCTGATAATAGCTATTAAAATTACTTAAGAGACATGTGTTTAGAATGGCAAAAATACCTCGAAATTAAATATTTAAATTGTAAAATCTGCATTTAAAAATTTGATTTT
The DNA here is from genome assembly GCA_963930645.1 of Salticus scenicus. NCBI lineage: Eukaryota > Metazoa > Arthropoda > Arachnida > Araneae > Salticidae > Salticus > Salticus scenicus. The sequence continues at coordinate 242,729,413 of OZ005649.1, forward strand.
CACAGCGTTTGGTAAAGTCATAAATTTAGCCACATTCCCAGATTTTGAAAAAATTGGAGGGGGAAAAAAAGTTATCTTGATTTTAGGCCAATATCTGAGATTTTAGTAATTAATTCTTTGTTTTATTAGAACAGTAAGCTGCGACTATTATTTGAACAGAAATATTCTAATACGGTTTCAGTTAGAATCAACTACACTGTTCATTATAGAAAAGTTATTCAAAATTAAATTTCAAACTTTGAATCAGTTGCAAAACAGATTGTCCTCAAAACAATGAGTTTAATTAAACTGTCAAAATAGGTAAACTAAATATTGACTACTTATTTTTAAAAATGTGGATATATTGCTGGCTTCTGCATGTATAAGAAACAAGTAGAAGATACGAAAAAACTTTTGATTTCCGGTTTTCGATAAATTTACATGTTTTGAGATTTCCTTGCATTACAATTAACTGAAATTGACTACTTATTTTTTAAAAAGTGGACTTATTATTCTTTCTTCTGCATATATAAGAAGAAAGTATAAGATTGAGAAAAATTATAGATTTTCGATGAAGTTACACGTTTTGAGATTCCCCGAACTCAATTTCAACATTTTTACAAAATATCTGTCTTTCTGAGTTCAAACACTGTACTTTACGAACCAATGGAATTAATTTAACCTAATTTGATATTTGGTAGAACCTTGGTTTGACATGGTACCGATTAGCTTCTGGGTTGTATCACCTAAATATATCCACGTTGCGATTTCCTCTCATTTCAGGAAAGGCTCAACATCTACAGCGTGCCAAACTTAGGGAAATATATTAAGTAAGATGCTGCTGATTCAGTTAGAGTGCATATCGATAAACAATTGTCGCAGCTGGGTTGAAATTTAATTCCGTTTAGGACAAGGCAATAACTTTGCTTTGCCTTGCTTTGCAAAAAAGTGGTCGAGTTTCGACCACTGAGCTATACTAGTACATATTAAATGGGAAAATTTTTCTGGATTTGAATAGGAAGTAAATAATTGCAAAAAAGAAATTTTTTAATATTCTAAAGGCTGATTTTTATACCTATATTACTGAAGTGTAAAGATATCACACACATTTTTCATATCTAATGCACTTTTGAGAAAAGTTTTTGCGCATAAGTTTTTTGCACATATCTCAAAACTAGCCAAAATTTTAAAATGGTCATTAAACGTAACTTTAAGTTGGGTATAGGCTTAAACCCTTGTCAAGCAAAAAAGTATTCCTTCCAGCCGTTTTTATATGGTACTTGAACAAAAAATGCTTTAGAGACGTACACACGCGTACAAACACACACACACACACAGAAACAGAAAATATTCTGAAGATATTTTTGGCTCTCTTGGCGTCTGAAACATGAAGAAATCGCAAAATATTTCTATTTTGTAGGATTTACAAGTCTTATTTTCTTCATATGGATTATTTAAGCAATAGAGTAAATGTTTTCAACGATTGAAAACATATATAGTATAATCCCTTTTTAAAACCAAGGAGTCGAGAAAAGTAGATTATTACTTCTCTTAGCCATAGGGTCGAGAAAGTATTGTTTCAGGGTCAAATTTTCGAACGTGAGTTTTTGATATATTTACATGTTCTGAGGTCCCCTGAATACGAAAATCATGTTTTCAGCGAATGGTCTGTGTGTCTGTTATCAACATATCTCAAGAACAAATAGTAGCAGAAATTCCAAACTCAGTATGCACTAAAACAAATGAAACGAATATATATATTTTTGTAATAAAGATAGTCAGCTGGGAAAACAAATTTGTGTATGTGGGAGCCTCGCCTCCCCCCCCCCCCCTGGGGGGGGGTAGAAGTCCCCCCTCGAGGGGAGTAAATTTTCATGATGGGTATCTTTCAAAAGAGCTCGCCAATACCTTTAAAACGAATGGTTGAACCATCGATCTGCGATAATTTAAAATAAAGTTTAAAGTTATCGATTTTTTTTTTCCTTTTTAACAATTTATTTATTTTTTTATTTATTTAATATTAAGAATTAATTCAACTTTTTTTTTTTTTTTTTTAATTTAGTGTTATACTACTTTTCTAATATGGAAATCGTCTGCATTATCATAAAAGACAACTTTTTTAAATAATAATTTTAATAAAATATTTTTTTAAAACAGAATTAAATATAAATTCTATATAAATGTAGGTGAATTAATGAAACGAGGGGTTGAGGGGAGCGGCAGCTCCCCCTCACACAGAACTAATTATCATGTAAAACTCTTTCGTAGCCTAATTTGAATTGTCTAACATAACAGTACTCGTTATCTTACCTCTTAATCTGCAACCTGTATTTGTAGTATTAAATTTCAGGGTAAGAGATAGTCGTGTGAGTGTCACACCAGATTATTTTTCATACCAAAAACTAATAATAATAATAATAATATAGCTGAATATACTTAACTATCTACATTTTAAAAATTGTCAAATTGTTTTACCTCTTTTAATTTTAGATTGTTAAATTTGGTATAATTTCTTTTTACCAAAAATTTGTTCTGACTACAAGCTTTTATTCAGTTAGTAGAAATGGAAAACCTATATTTTCAATGATTTTGAAACTGCTTATGATTTTTCGTAATGGCATGATCTAAAGAGTCCATAGTCATACCGATGGTATATAAGGCGAAATTCAGTTATATAATTTCTGATGAAGGCAATCAGATTTCATCCAATAATCCCATTCTTTTCTCTGTGATTTTCGTTTAACGCAATTCTCGGCAAATCGTGAATCTTGGACCGCGTGCGACTCTTTATCCGTTTGAATTCGTCTCTGCATCGAATTAAGTTCGACTACATGCGGATAAGCAAGTGTAACTCATATGATCACTTAAAACATTAGCATTTGCTGTTGTTTTACTCTTTTGATCTATATATTCATGAAAACAATCTTTTTCAAGAATGAATCTTATCAAAAGTAAATTAGGAAAGCGCCTTCTTGATGAAAACCTGCTTGAAGTTAAAAACAGTGACATACAAACTTGATTTATCCAAACTTTCGAAGGAAATGTAAGTTCATTATTTGCATTTAGTGCATATTTAATCAATAAATCGTATTAATAGGCTTTATTTAACGTAAGTAGATATTTTAAACTAACTTCTAAAAGCATTATTCTTCAAAACAAATGTAGCTTTCAGAAGAAATGTTAATCGTTGTATTGATGATCTATGGCTTTTTTCATTAATGAGTTTTCCGAGCACTATCTAAAGTAATCATGAGTGTTAGTAATGCAACAGCGTCATATAGGAAAGATTTCCGCAAGCTCTTTCTCCTTTCATCAAAAATGGTAATAAAATAGTCATTTCTCTTTTTTTGAACTAAAAGCATTATAGTTTTAAATATATGGAAATATAAGCTAAAAGCTAAATTCCTCCCCCCCCCGTCCCTTTCTTGGGGATAAAATTATTTTGTACAGCATTGTGATATCATACGTTGCAATGTCTCTCTCTCTCTCTTTTTTTTTTTTTTTTTTTCATTTTTAGAACTATTTGCAAAACAGTGCCAAATTTCTAAACTATAATATGCAAATTTGACATAATATTAAACTTTTTTTTTTTCAGATTTACACTCAATATTCAAAAAGGGACATCTGCATGTCCTCCTCATGATGTTGCCTTTCAGTTTGATGTACGTTTTTACAATTACTCCGTTGTCAGAAACAGCCGACTTAGTGGTACTTGGGATTTTGAAGAAACTATGATATCGAATTTCCCTTTTCGTCCCGGAATCAAATTCGACATTGTAGTCAAGGTTGAAGATGGAATGTACGTGGTAATGGTGGATGGCCAAGATTTCGTTTCCTTTCAGCATCGAATGGATAAATTTTCTGAATTTAATGTTCTTTCAGTTCAAAACGATGTTATCGTTACTTCTGTTAGATTCACTTAATTTTCGCTTTGCTTGATTTCCTTAAAAAAGTATTTGGTGTTTTTAATCTGTATCTTCATATGATATGCAATTTGATTAAAGTCTCGAACATTGTTGTGAATTTGCATGTATTAAGATTTAAGTAAGGTTCTACATTTTAAAACTAATAGCTTTTTAAAACTATATTAAATCAAACTAGTATGTTGTGGTCATCACAAAACTTTCTTCTATATCTTCATATTCGAATTCACAATTTTAGACCGAAACAATCACCACTGTATTTTACTTCTTAAAAACAAAAGGAACAAAATGGCAAAAAAAATATTAAAAATTAAAACAAAATCGATAACTTTATTTAATATTACTATAAATGCATGGTTCAACCATTCCTTTTAAAAAGTCTCGATGAGTTTTTTTTTTTTTTTTTTTTTTTTTCTTAAGGCACTCGTATTGAAAAACTACTCTAAACAGACAACGCTAAATTGTTTGATGCTCAAGACAATCTTACATGATGCGAACCCTCTGCGGTCTAATTTTGTCGTCTGTAGCAGTAAATCATTATCTATTGCACTTGCATAAGCGAGATATCATCTCTATAGACAGAAGCAATTACGGTTTCACATGCAAACACATGGAAGACTGTATGTACTGCCAAAGCGATACTAACCAAGACACAGACACTACCTTCTCCGTATGAATCACTTTCCCAGATATTTGATGATTATAATATTTTTCACATTCTCTCAAAATCAAGCATCTCTTTCTGCCGATTTTGAGACTGAACCTGGATTCGTTTGTAAGAAAATATGCGTGCGTACATTGATGAACCCTCCAGTGTCGACTTGCCCACTTTAAAATTTCCCTCGTGTGATGGGATGTAAAACGTACAAAAATGGCTGGTCTTCGTGTACAAACCAATATGAATCCTTCTACGCAGAATAGACACTGACATCAACTTTCCAGTGGTTCCAGCAAAGAAGGTTCTGAAAGAAATGGGACTGCAGTTCTATTTCTTTGCTCATATAAACATAAATATCGATCATCAGCACTCGTCGTAGCGCTTGGCTGTCCTTGGCTGAACCTTCTGGATACAGAATTATTGATTTTAAAATAGTGACAAATTCTATGAACCTCAAAAGGATTCAAATTTAGCAATCTATCACCTCTGTCTGATTTTAAAATGCTCCTAGTTTCCCAATGGCTCTTCATTGCACTTCTTCGGATAAAATGATGCTTTAAGTTCACTGTAAGAAATTGTCTATCCCAGCTTTCCCATCTCACTAGCATACCAATACCTGTAGCTAACTTTCTAGAATGCATTTTTACTCTCCGCAAAGATAAAACATTTTGATTCCAGAGTCACTAGTTTGCATATTGAAGTTTTATTGAGCAACTTTTACCCAACGGAATTATTGCTGTTTTTGTGATTTTTCCATTATTATTCCATTATTATTTCCATTATTTTCCAATGTGGTAAGTAATTCGCATCAATTTACCAATTGCCCATTATCCTTGATATCATGAACTATATCACACAACCCTCCAATCTGACTAGAGACATTAAATCAACACACTGTACAGTGGGGCATTTGACTGGTTTAGATGTCCGAAATATTTCTTTCTGCAAAATTGGTAAAAAGCTTCTCACTTATTAGTTTTTCATATTATAATACTTTACAGTAGTTTTCTCATGAAAGTATGTTTTTTTCTCTGTATATACAGGTCATACCAAAATCATTGTAACACAAAATGATAACTTTAATAACAATAAAATGTTAGATTATTTCTGTGTTTGTGATTGTATTTAATCGACAAATAACAACGTATCTTATCACCAAATCAGCATTAAAATGTGTTATGTCACATGAAAATTCTTTTTAAATTTTTTGAAACTAACAGTGCGTTTTTTTCCAAGAGCTTTTAAAAGTTTTTGAATCGATATCAAATTTCATTATATTGAATTTTTATTTTCTCTCATCCATAGATAATGTAGAGAAAGTGATTGTTTTGGGTCAAATTTTCAAAATTGAGTTTTTGTTATATTTACTCGTTTTGATGTGCCCTGAATAAAAAAAATCAGGTGTTTAGTGATTGGTCTGCCTATGTCCGTATGTCTATCTGTTATCACCATATCTCAAAATAAGAAAAATACAGTAGCAGAAAGTTTAAAGTGTATATTCTATCATATAGGAATATTACACCAGACTTTTCATTGAGATCAAGAAAACGGTTCATGTCACGAAAATTCAATTTTATTACATCTGTGGGTGAAATTTTTAGTAGGTACAGTTTAAAAACTGCAGTAGGCAAAACTAAATAAAATTAAACGAACATACATGGTGATTATAAAAAAATTATCCCGATATATGAGACCATAGCTGTCATACCGTTCACAGAAACTAAATAAAAATTTGGTGGAAGGTATTTTGAGGTATGCTCTCAAGAATTACATAAAAAAAAACAGTTAAACTCTAAAATACAATATATTAAAATCACACAATCAACTGATTGGGAAGAAAATCATATTTATTGACATTTTTATTTTTCCGACTGAGTGAAAATAATGCCTGGACCGATAGTCGAACCCCAGATCTTTGACTTACAAGGTCAAGGCTCTACCAATTGAGCTATCCAGGCCGATAACCGGTGGACATTACTCACTCAGACAACCTTTAGGCAGAAACATCTGGTCTATCATGTAGATAGCTCGACAGAAATAAGCCGCAGGTAAAAGAAAACCCCATTAAACAATAGAAAGAAATATATTAAAGAAATATATGAAATATAATATTGAGAAAGAAACATATTAAAATCACAAAATCAACTGATGTCAGTTGATTGTGTGATTTTAATATATTGTATTTCTATTGTATTGTAACCCCCCCCCCCCGTTTCATTAATGCACCTACATTTATATAGAATTTAATTCGGTTATTAAAAAATAATTCTGTTTTTAAATAATAATTTATTAAAATTATTATTTAAACAAATTAACTTTTATGATAATGCAGACGATTTCCATATTAGAGAAGTAGTATAACACTAAATATCCCCCCCCCCCCAAAAAAAAAAAAAAAAAAGTTGAATTTATTCTCAACATTACATTTTTTTTTTTTTTTTTTTTTTTTTTAATGAATAAAATCGTTAACTTTATTTTAAATTATCGCAGATTCATGGTTCAACCATTCGTTTTAAAGGTATTGGCGAGCTCTTTTGAAAGATACCCATTATGAAAATTTACTCCCCTCGAGTCAAGGGGGAGGCGAGGCTCCTACATACACAAAAAAATTTTACCAGTTGACAAAAAAATATATAACATTTTATATATTACAAAAAATATATATTCGTTTCATTTGGTTTAGTGCAGTCTATAGATGTTAAACTCTACTTACCTACAATTTCCCCCATAGACGTAATGTATTTGAATACTTTTGAGTGTCCCTGTACACGAACCATTTACTTCATCTCAACGAAAAGCTTACTGTAGCATCCCTATATGATACACATTTAGAATACCGAGTTTGGAATTTATGCTACTATTTGTTCCTGAGATATGCTGATACAGACCATTTGCTAAAAACGTGATTTTCGTATTCAGGGGACCTCAGAAAATGTAACTATAACAAAAACTCATGTTCGAAGATTTGACCCTACAACAATACTTTCTCGACCCTAAAGGTAAGAGAAAGTAATAACGCATCTAAGAATTACACAAAACTTTTTATGTTATAGAATTAAATAAATTTTCATTGTTACACAATTGGTAATCCATTTTAAAAAGAACATGAAAATGTAATTCCTAGCACACTGAGATAGATAAAAGTTAAAAACGTATTAATATAATTTTTAACCATTTATGTGTACTATGTACATCAAGTGAACAAAAATTTGCTTCAGGTTCAGTTTTGTTTAGTGTTAAAAGCTTACATTCTCAAAAAAATAATAATAATAATAATATTTCTCACTAATAATATTTCTCAGCTTTTGTCCGACATGGATGTTTACTGTATTATGCTAATTTTAGTACGCGTATAATGAGTACGCGTTAATCATGTGTATGCATATTATGTTTATATTAGTTACACAGTTATAATTATATCAAATAAATTTTTGCTTATCTCTATATATTAAAAAAAAGTAACTGTCGCTGGCGTCATTTTTTTTTGTCTGCGACAGCATCTCCTCGCGGAGAGCAAAGTGCTCTGCATCATGAGAAGTATCAATGTGTTTCGTATGCTTAAAGGAAGACATTTCAGGTAATTAGAAATCTGTATCATTTTAATTAACGAAGTTATTAAATAAAAACCTCGGGTTTATAAAGATACTCTATTTGCCATTAAAGAAATTATTTCTCTTATTACATCATTTTCCACAATGACGTCATTCTCCACAGGGAAATAAAAATGTTATCATTGGTGTAAAAAAATAAAATAAATTCCGTAAACATCTTTTTTTTTTTTTTCCTTTCTACTTTTAGAAAATTAATTTTATTACTGGCAATATTCAAGTTTTTTTTATTTATTTGTTCTTGTGAATAACGAACACGGAGTAATATTAATAGGAGTTGAAGGTCCAATGGGAGAAAGCTACGAAACTGTGATCTAAATTTTTGGTAAATATTGAGGACGCCACTTGTCATTCCTCCCTACCTTGGCGCGGATATACTGTTGTTTTCAATAGAATTTTGCTGGAGTACATTTAAATTTTTTTATTTTAAGCAATTTAATTTCTTTGTAAGTTCTTAAAACTGCATAATTCAGATGTTTCAAATAAATGTTTCGTTCCTAGTTGTAAAACAGGCTATGATAGTGATAAGAAAAACAAAAAAAAAGCCCTAGGGGAAAAATAAAGTCCGAGTTCGTGTTTTCTACACCTAAAGTAAGTTTTTTTTTTTTTTCGTTACAAAATTTCATCCATTCTCCTTCCTCGCTATTATCTGTTTTAGCTAGCTTCGGTTCATAAGAATCGTCATTTTTTAAAAGCTTTCTTTCAAAGTAAAATTAGTATAAAATGGCTCTTAAAAAAAACATGTTGGTTAGAATACTCTATTTAATGAAATTTGCTTTCAATCGAAATTTTTTCAGCTTGATATTATTAAAAAAAAAAATAATTAAAACGAGACATTTCCCCATTGAATAACATTGCGGAAGCTGGAGAGAAGGAAGGATTGCACGCTGGCGCCATCTTTAAACATTATAAAACAACATCACAAAATTTCAGCGGTACCTTCTTCTCCTGTCTTTTTACTCCGTGATAACGAAATAATGTCATGTCTGTATAACTAACCGCGATTCTCTTTACCATTAAAGTGTATTTATTATTTTTATTTGAAAACGTTTTTTAAAATACTTTGGATAGATTTTGGTATACAAAAATATTTAGATTTGGTACAACTATAATATTTCTCCACAGCTGAATTTGGCGATTTATTTTTGTCACTGATTTGAACGATAACGATGTCGTTCTGAACTGTTTGCGATATAATATGGCAGCCTGCATGCTATTTATTTTGGATTTATGATTTGCAATTTAGCTTATGATTTTATCATTTATGTTGTATGATTTATGATTTTTAGATTTATGATTTAGCCATAATCGCCAAAAATAAATCGCCAAATTCAGCTGTGGGGAAATACTATAGTTGTTCCTTAGATTTAAATTCAAACTCAATTATAAACGAAAAATCTTGTTTAGCATTGATAATTTTTTAACATTACAGAATTAGACATTTCCATGATACATTTCATACTTCTAAATATGGCGAGAAAAAATTCACCTAAAATTTGTATAGATTTTATTCTTCGTTAATGTAAAAAGTAGATAGGAGAGAAGATACTTTTCTTTTCGCCGGAGAATAAAATAAGTAAACGCAAAATAAGTTTCTTATGATTATTCGAAGTGTTTTGAAACAATTACTCTGACTTAGGTGCCTAATGTTTGGCGTCGGTTATACGATTCTTGGCAACATTATCGCTTCACCGGCAAAATGGAAAAGTACCGAAGAGAATTAATAATTGAAGCTGCAGGAGGCTTTTCCAAATTAAAATGATAATAATAAACTTTTTCTCTTTTCGATATTTTCGAATGTCTAAAATTATTATCTAGCAGTTCAATAAATACATACAGAGAGTATATACTGCCATAAGTTAACTGAAGAAGTTCAATAATAAAAAGTACGGGCATTAGAAAAAAAATAGGTTCTAATTTTTTTTTAAAGTTATTCTAATTTAGATTAAAGGTTCTATTTTTTTTTTTTTTTTTTTTTTTTTACGAGAAATTCTACCAAAAAATCTATCGCCAAATAGTGACAAAAACTTAAATGTCCCCAAGAAGTTCACATACTGTATCTGTAACATAAAATGATCTAGATGTTACGAATATACTCTTCCCAGCGTCGTCTGCTCAGTCATGTGATAGGGGAAAATAAATAATCGAATTCAATTAAATATTGTTCTTAAGAACAAAAGTGTTAATAGTTACCATAAAATAAAATAAAAGTAATATTATGCATTTGTAAACAGTAGAATAATTGTATTTGTAAATTAAATAACTTTTAAAAAACACTTTATGTGTTTATTTATTTTCACCTGTAAGAATCTATTTTTGTATGCTGTAGTGTAACTGTTACATTAACTGATCTAGCAATAAATAATAGTTTGTACTTGTGGTCTTGTGGAATGTTTCCGGATTATAATTTGAAATTTTAAAATGTTTTCAATTTAATTGCATAAAGGTGTTACAACAAATTAATTTACTTAGTTGCAGGTCTATATGGCTTTACACCGTACGGTGTTGCACTGTCAGTGATTTAAGTACCAACAATCAGAGTATTTTACATGTTCTTCATGAACATCAATAACAAATATAAACTAAATGATGATTGCAAATGTATACAGCAAACAAAAGATGATGAATAATGATATAAAATGGATTAAAAATGATGATGTATAAAAAAATAACACAAATTAAATACGATTGATCAAAAATAAGAATAGAAAATATGTTATTTCAGAAATCGCTATAGATATAGAAGACTTCGTCTGCTGTTTGTTTTTCACCTATCATGTGATCTCTGACGTCAGGTGGGGAGAGCTATTTCTTTCTTTTTCGGAAAAAAAAAAAAAAAAAAAAAAAAACAGATCTTTAGCACATTATTTCATTTAAAAAAATTGTATTAAATATTTTGTATTTCAATTTGACATTGAATATGGGTATTTCCATATACATATTTTTTTTATGCAGTATTAATTTTAAGAAGCGAATATCAGCAATTTCTATTCAGCGGAAGGCAGAGCGCCGCAGGGGTTAATAAGTGAAGCGAGTCGGGGGGAGGCGAAGCTTTCCTCGGGGGTTGGTGAGCGGAGCGATCAGGGGGCAGAGCCCCCTAGTTATTATTTGAAAAAAAAAAAAAAAAAAAAAAAAAACTGACCCGACTCTTTAAAAACTAAACCCGATCCGAACCCAAAACTGACCCACAAGAAAAAAAAAAAAACTGGACCCAACAGGAAAAAAAAAAAAAAAAAAAAAAAAAAAAAAAAAGTTGTCACAACGACCCGATCCAAGACCTTCTAATCATATATATATGGTCATATATATATCGTCTATAATGGTGATTTCCGAAAACATTTTTTTTTTTTCTCTCTGTATATATTAGTTTTTTTCTTTTCATGCTAATTCAAAATGAAACTTAGACAAATGACAAATTTTCTCCTGGATTCATTGTTAAAAATTTCCGAAACTTATAGGTAAATGGTTATTTCTCATTAAAGCTTTATACTTTTTACTTTCTTCTATATGTAATATAGAGAAAGTATTGGATTCGCGAAAATTTTCGACCTCCGTTTTTTGACGGATCTACACGTTTTGGGATGTCCTGAACACGAATTGATAGTTTTTAGAAAATGTCTGTCTGTGTGTCTGTCTGTCTGTGTGTCTGTCTGTCTGTCTGTGTGTGTGTCTGTATCATTTTTTTGTGGACGCTGTATCTCACGAACATATGAATGAAATTTAACCAAACTTGGTATTTAGTTGCACCCTGACATGAACTGGTGCCCATTAGATTTGGGGATCAATAGCTCAACAGGTGGCGCTGTAATCGCATTTTATGCAAATTTTTAACATGGCAGCATAGGACAAAATTCCGTATAAATGGGCATAATGAGAGTTATTTTAAACTTGTTATTGTAAAATGAATTTGAATTATTGATGATAGTAGTAGTTAACTAGGAAAAAAAAATTGTGCATGGGGGGGCATCGGTTCCCCCCCTGGGGGGGAAGTACCCCCCCGGGGGGGTTAAATTTTGAAGATGGGTATCATTCGAAAGATCTCGTCAATACCTTTAAAACGAATGGTTGAACCATAAATCTGTGATAATTTGAAACAAAGTTATCGATTTTTTTTACTTTTAACAAAAAAAAAACTTAGAAAAATAATCGTATTTTTTTTTTTTTTTTTTTTTTTTTTTTTAACGAAATTTTACCAAACTTGGTATTTAGTTGGTCCCCGACATAAACTGTTGCTGATTATATTTGGGGATCAATAGCTCAACAGGTGGCGCTGTGATAGCATTTTATCTAAATTTTTAACATGGCAGCATAGGACAAAAATTCGTATAAATGTGCATAATAAGAGTTATTTTACACTTGTGTTTGTAAAATTAATATGAATTATTGATAATAGTAGTACGTAACTAGGAAAAAAATTTTGTGCATGGGGGGGCATCGCTTCCCCCCCTGGGGGGGAAGTACCCCCCCCCGGGGGGGGGGGGGTAAATTTTGAAGATGGGTATCATTCGAAAGGTCTCGTCAATACCTTTAAAACGAATGGTTGAACTATAAATCTGTGATAATTTAAAACAAAGTTATCGATTTTTTTTACTTTTAACCAAAAAAAAAGAAAAAAATTCTTTTTTTTTTTTTTTTTTTTTTTTTTTTTAAATATTGTTAGTGATTGAATATGTATTAATTTTCACAAAAAAAAAAAAAAAAAAAAAAAAAAAAGGAAAAAAAAATCTTTTTTTTTTTTTTAATATTGTTACTGATTGAATATGTATAGGAAAATATAGAAGAAAGTCTTGTGGTGGCCACAACATACTAGTTAGTTTAGTAATTATATTAAAATAATAAATATAATAAATAAAACTGGGAGTAAAAAACAGCATTTGAATAACTATACCAAACATATATATTTTTATTAACATTACAAGTAGGCAAAAAGGGTAAACACCAGCAGTCATACATAAAATCTCTTACTTATGCGGGAGAAATATATAAATTAGTTTTAAAAGCATAATTTCCCTTTTTATGTTTACAATTTCAAATATTTCTCTCTTTTAATTATACATTCCAATACTCTCATAATCTTAGTATACTAAATAACTTCTTGTCATCTCAAAATATTTCTAAATCCATTTTCAAAGATGTGCATAAAAAGTAGCCCAAAGCATGTGACTTCACAATCATGTTGGAAGGCCTTGATTAGAAGGTATTGCCCGATCTCGACCCGCACCGCAAGAAAAGAAAAATCAGCTAATCCGACTCGAACAGAATCGAGCAAAATCGAGTTACCCGACCCGATGCAGGACTCTTTTCTCAACTTGAAATTCATTGGAAACGAACGCCATCTCGATATTTTCGCAAAATTTTTTGTGTTAAACATTACTTAATTCAAAATAATTACCTGTATATTGACCAACACTTATTTTGATAGCAAAAGGCACTAACACATATAAGGAGGAATGTCCATGCAAATTTTCAGAACAATAGATGCAGAACAACTACACTTGTCAAATTGAACAACAAGAAGAAGAAGAACGTAACCGTCAAATTTCATGTTTGCAAAGTTACAGTACTCGGGTCCCTTAATTCGAAACAACTTGCAAATTCAAATTGGTATGCTTTGTCTTGAGGGCATGGTCAAAACCTTTGCAAAAAATCATGTCATGGAAGCCGTTGAGCTGAGATACAGGAGGTCGAAAACTCCAAGAATTTCTATCGACATAATATACACTACATTTCGCCACTTCATTTTCCAGCTTTGCTAATTTCATTTGTTTTTCTTAATGTTTATTTTAGCTTGACGGGGCGGTGCAGAACGCTACCACGTTCCTAGATGACATAATGAATATGAACTTTAATAAAGAATTTCCAAATATCAAATTTCTAGCTCAAATACTGCCCAAAATGCGAAATACATCCCTCTTTTCCACCCGTTAGAGGGACAGAAACTTTTTAATAGAAATGTGAATCCTTCCAGGTGGTAAGTAACATGTGTGCCAAATTTCTTTCGAATCCGCCAAAGATTTGTAAAATAATGATGTGGGAGAATATTCTGTGAATAATTCTGATTATTTTTTTTCCTTCTAAATTCAATAGAAAAAGATGTTGCATTCGTAGAAATTTTCGACTTTCGATGGATTTACATGTTTTGTAGGGTCGAAATCCGATTTGACTATTTTTGGTAAATTCTGACTGTATGTCTCTGTATCTATGCATCTTTGTCAATGTGTACAGAGTGAAACTCTAGATCAAGAACTAAAGCACAGAGTTTATATAAGTTTCTATTTAGTTTCATTTTGACATAAATTGGTGCCTATCAAATTTTGGTGCAATTCGCCCAACAGGTAGTACTGCTATGCTGCGATTTCTCGCATTTAAAACAAATCTATATCTCAACTTGTGTATAATTGAAGAAATGTTTGATATATGGGAGAGCTATTAAGAAACACTATATTGTTTTAATTTAGATGCATCTTGGCCGACAGCGGCATTCATTACGTACTGCAATTTCCCTATCAACGAGATGGCTATTGTTCAAACACCTGCGTGTGATTGCGACGCTACTGTGATGTGTGTAAGAGAGCGCATGCTCAGTTGTCAGTCCACTTCTGTCGGTCTCCAGGAGAGGAGGTCTGAGAATAAGAGAGAAAGTAATTAAAAATAGAATTTATAGTATCGCTTTAATAATTTAAGACTCTGAGTCTTGAGTTAAGGTGATTATATGAGTAAAATTGTGCATTCACAAATCTTTTATTATGAGCAGTAAAATAAATTAAACCTATGAATAAAGTTGTGAATCAAGCGAGAACATACTTTTGGTCCGTCGAGCCGGAGTCGAACCAGCGACCTATGGATAAAGTCGTGAATCAAGCGAGAACAGCTATATCTCAGCTTCGATTGTATATAATTGCACGAATATTGATATTTAAGATGGTTATTAGAAAAGAGAATGTTGATTAAATTTCAGTGTATATCAACCAAAAGGTGGCGCTGCTATTCTGCAATTTTCTCGTGTAAGGGACGAGTGTATCTCAGTTATGACAGTGTATGAAAGCGGTTTGACCGCTTCATTCTGAAATTTTAACTTTTGCAATGTGTGAAAACTTTATTCGTATTTTTAACATCCACAACTAGATACAATTTTGAATTTAGAACTGAAAGGCGTATGATCAAGTTTTATCAGCTGATTTAATAGGCTTTTTCAAATGCTTAATCTACTATTCCAAAGTTGTTCATTTTGATCATACTATGATAAAGATTGCTTTTATTTAATAACAGAATTCGTGTATAAATTCGCTTTTTTCAGCGCGCACGCTGATAACGAGCTGCCGCAGGCAGTGGGTTCTAGTTCTAACACCCCGGTCGAGAAGACGCTATGCCACCGATGGCAGCGGGAACCCTTACCAAGTTTCAACCAATTTTAATGGAACTGCGTTGAAGAGATTTTTTTAGATTTTATAGTGAAGTCGGGGGGAAAAAACGCAACACTCAACGTAACTTCGTTGCTAATCGATGTAGAAAAATGTAATAGGTATTATTCAACGGGGAATTGTGAGTAGTTTCAGAAAATGAACTGAAATTTTGAATTGGGGGTCGTCTACATATTAAAACGCGCACCAACTTTGATTTTTTTCAATGTGAATGCCCCATTTTTATTTTATATTTGAATTCCTGGGATCGCGATAACGTGAAGAAGTATATTGGTTGTATATTTTACTTATTTTTTCACAGAGTTGTAAGCGTTGAAATTTTGAAGGTGCTAATGTTAAATTCATATTTCAAACTTTTATTAATATCTTCACAAAAAATAACTTGACCGATATAATTGTTTTTTTACGAGATACAGTGAAGAAACCCAAACATAATCCATTATTACTTTTGATTCTGAAAAATATTTTTAATTCTGAAAAATATTAATAAATTCATATTCTTAAAAATTATGAATTATAACCTATATTAAATTTTACATAAAATGAATCCTGATGCTGAAAAATATGGGTGTGCAAATTTGCAGCTGATTCCAGTTATTAGTTTTCGAGATATAAATAAATCTTTCTTTTGGAATGGTTTAGGGGGTCGTCTCTTATAAAGTTTTGCATGAGATAACGAATCAAATTTAGACCTGCTAACTATGCTAATTTATCCTTAATGGTATTAAGCCTCGCCCTTTTTTCACAGAGTAGTTGTAGAATAATATTCAGCAATATGTTCTCGTGATTAAATAAGAAGACTAATGCTCTACAACTATTCTGGCGTGAAAAGAAGGCGGGGCTTAGTACCATTACGGATAAACTAGCATAGTTACAAGGTCTACAAATCTTTAAAAATAACAAAGAAAATTAAACAAAACATTTTTATTTTTTATTTATGGGTCAAATTATATAACAACAACGTCAAACGCAAAGAAATGAAACAAAAATGATTAGTTTTAGACATTAGTGTTAGCATCAAGAATTCCTGTTTTCTAAAGAAGACAAGCCCCGCCTCCATCGTTCTTCAAAACAAAACAATACATAAAACAAAAGTAAATGTAACATTAAGTATTCGTGTTTAACCCCTTATTTTATGTTGACAAAAATATCCACAAGTGGTAATTACTTCATCGATTACTGGTTTTATTTTTATTTATTTATTTATTTATTTTATAGGGAGGAGGATTATTATTTTAAGGATACTTTAGCCTTTAAATTTTTATTAATATATTTTAACTTTATATATTTTTAAAAATATACTTTAACTTTTATAAATATATTTTAACACTTTTTGCGACAGCAGGATTTTGTCTTTTTGACAGTAAAATCCGCCTACGGGCGTTATTCTCTCAAAATAAAATATTTCAGTACAAATTCTCTGTATTCACAATTATATTACAAATGGATATACATTATAATTATATTCTTTCTTACTTATATATTTCTATCCATAGTATATTTTATTGCAAAAGTATGAACACTGGGTACACACTTAAGAAATATGTAACACACAAATTACGAAAGAAACGCCGATTGGCAGAGTTACAGATTTTCAAATGACGTGAATCTACGTCAGCAGTCGCAAAATTGTTAATTAAGAAATTATATTTTCATAGAAATTATAAAACGAATCTTACAGTTCCAAAGAGTCCAACTCAAAACTGGTAAGTGCGATTAAAATTGTTTAATATTTACTTCATGAACCCTTACAATAATTTATCCGAAAAGATTTAGTTTATGCGTTGTTGTATATAGATATCTATATTATTTCATTTCGTATAATATGTTACGCCTACGAAAGAAAATTTAAGCTTTATTGGTGATCAGTACAGCCATAATAGACACTTTTACTTGAAAAATATTGCACTTTTTTCAAAGAATACTGTCTGGACCAATCGCAAGTGTAATTATTTAAATAGACCTAAAATTATCTAAAAAAGCACTGAAGTATATACGAATCTTTAAAACTGAATTCAGGATAATTAAGGAACTGAAAAGGGGTAAATTTTTTTTATTAATTTTTATAATTCTTTTTCTCCTGAAGAATCCCGGTGTAAAACATTAAAATTTTGTCTATTTCTTATAGGATCTTAATTTTATTTTTCTACATTTACAGATAACCCACTAACACATTTTTGATTATAATTCTATAAATACTAAAGATAAAGTATACAAACAGTATACTTTTCAGCAGTGCCACACTCTCAGAAATTCGAATATGGAGTCAAAATTGGGTGTTGCTATTGAAAAAATCAAAGTTGGCGCTCATTTTAATATGTAGATCACCTCTTATTCAAAATTCGACGACATTTTCAGAAAGTGCATTTAATTTCCTGTTGAATTATGTCTATTAGATGTTCCTGCGTCAATTAATAACGAAATTACAGCGAGTGTTGCGGTTTTTTTCCCCGACTGTACAATGTGTTGTATTTATGAGTGATTCATTTAAATGTAATGACCAGTGAAGCGGTTAAGGCTCGCTAGTAAGGAATATTATTGGTCTATATCGAGCTTCTAGCTTCTACTACATACAATCTTACTATATCCGAAAAGTTTTTCATTTAATTAATTCTTAATCACGTTCAGCTGAATGCGCCGAAGTAAAGGAGAGGTATACCTATCAAAGATTTCACTTCCTCGTGTAGACTCCAATATTTCGTTCTTTCATCATTCTACACGTATCTAAATTTTCCGGAAATCTGATCTACGTTCTGATTACCTCATTATGTGAATCATAGTCTTCTTCCTTTTACTTTAAAGAAAGCATTTCATCATTTATGTGATATTTTTATAATATATTAGAATTCATGCGACGTTATTTATCTATTCTACCATATCTAAAAACTGAACGATAAGATAACTTGAAAGAATTTTCTTCTTCTCAGGTTTTAACTTTTTTTTAACAACAATGTTTCGATAAAGTAGGGTGAAGTTCATAAATTAAAGTAACACCTACTTGCGATTCCCACCCACCGATCTTTCTTTTTTGGATAGTACTTTTCAACTTCAAGGTAAGTATTTTTATGATTTCGCCATATTATATTATCTGAGTGTCTCAGTTTTTTCAAGAAGTGCAAGTGACAGAATACCTCTAATTTTCGTTTGTTAAAAAAAGTGACATTCGATTTTGAATATGTTTATATGTATAATCAATTATGGATCATTCTTTAATTTGAATTTCTTTTTATTAGATACCGATTAATATTTTTGTTCAGTCAAAGCACTGTTGTTTTGTACATTTACATTATAAGCATGGACTAGATGACAAATTTGGGCGAAATTTTGTGAAAAACAATTATCTTCATGACTACAACGACAAATAACAAAAGAAAAATGTTATAAAATAAAGGAATAAATAAAAAATAATAATGTAACCCTTTAACTTTTATTAGATTTGTACTGAAACCAAACATTTAAAACTTTTTATGCAACGTTTTTTAAAATTTTTCCCTTGTTTTAATCGTTTCTTAAACTGTTCTTCCTTCTCTGTACAATCACCCCCCCCACACACACACACACCTAATTTCGCCGTAAATTATCGTAGAAACATGCGGCCGGTACCTATTGATCTGTAATAACGTCTAGTTTTTAATGGTGTAGTCAGATTTTACTTAAGAGGTTGCCCACATATTAAAACAAGCATAACCTTCATTTTTTTTTCCAATAACGACCCCTATTTTTGACCTCATATTCAGATTTCTGAGGTCAAGGCAGTTCGGAAAACCTACCTATTTATATACTTTAAATCAATTCTAAATAGAGTTACACGTGAAAATGTGTTAGGGGACCGTCTATACATTTAGAAAAAATAAATCGTGATCTACCATCCAATATGCATTATTTATTAAATTTCTCACCGAAAAAAAAGTTCAGAAATGTTAGTTTTTAAATAAAAAACGATTCTACTTCGCCGAACTTTCTATGTTAGTTTATGAATTAAAAGATTTTTATTGGTTTCTATTTATTAAACATTGAATAGTTAAACTTCACACGAAGAAAATTAAATAGCTTGAATCGTATGAACTCTACAATGTTGAATTACAAAAATCTAGATACCAAACTAAAAGAATAATAGTAATAATGATAATAATATCAATAGCGGTTAAAAAAAGAAAATAAAAAGTGTTTAATATTTAAGAAAAAGAATTATCTACTTCCTGTTGGGTATATTTTTATTTTATACAGTAAGCCCCGCATGCAAGTGTTACTATAAAGTTTTACATTTAATTTTAGGCGTACAAACCAACAATAGATAATATGCAAAAATATAAATAACAAGATTTGAACTAAAATCGCAGAAAGAATATTTAACATTTTCGCGACTGCTGACGTAGTTTCACGTCATTTGGAAATCTGTAACTCCTCCAGTGGGCGTTTCTTTCACAATTCGTGTTTTACGATATTTCTTAAGAATATTCCTTATATTCATGTTTATATAAAATTACAAACAAGATAATATGAATACAAATACTTTCACTAGAAAGGGTATAATTATTATGTATATTCATATGAAAATAAATATGCATATAGAAAAAACAGTTTCCTATTGCCTAGAACAAATATTCCCCGTTCTGCAGGCGTCTACTGTACTTGAATTCTTAATTTTAAATGTGTAAAATCTATATCTTTAAAAGTAATAAGACATATTACATTGTTTTAAATTGTTTTCCCATAATAAATGTGAATTTTACGCCGTGATTAGAATAATCGAAAATAAAAAATATTTTAAAAAAATAATATATATTTAATGGAAAAAAAAATCTTCCACTGTTTGATTTTGTATTAAAAAAACATTAAATAAAAATTTAATATGTTACGTCATGCGATGAAATTTAAATAACACAAAGCTTGCAAACGTACAGTAAACAAACGCTAAAATGTCATAACATAATTAAAACAGAAAATTCTTTTGAAAAAAAACTTATAAAAATTATTAAATGTTAATTATAATAATTTAAAAAAAAAAAAGAAAAAAAAGCGTATTCCTCTTTCAAACGATAATCCTCGCCTTACCGCGTTTCCTAAATTATGATATTTAACTTGAGGTGTACGAACCCTACAATATTCAAGTAAAAATAAGAGGGACAACTGAGTTAAAATAGAATTTTAGCAGTGAAAAACTAGGAAAATTTATGTAACATTTAAGGAGAAAGACTTGATATTTCAGGATCGAGTATAGTCATAGCTACCAATATTTTAATTTATTCCGGAGTACTTTTAGCACCGTCTTTATTCCGCACCACTTTCTTTATAGAAAAAGTTTCTTCAATACATAATTTCGAAAAAATAAAACAAAATATTTAGAAATATTTAATCATGAATTCATCAACCGTGAATATTCATTTTAAGTAAATTGGAGTGTAAAGGTTGATATTTTTATTTACCGACTATGTGAAAAATACCAGAGCCGGGAATCGAACCCGGGCACCTCCGCTTAACACACGAATGCTCCACCACTGAGCTACCCTGGCTGACAACCAGCTAGGCATTTCTCACATAATATTCATTGGCCAAGTCACCGAGTCTGCAAACACAGCTGTATCAAGTGACAATATTAATCGCAGCACAACTCCATAGACCACGAAATTTCAATTTAGAAGTATTTAATCATGAATTCATCAACCGTGAATATTCATTTTAAGTAAATTGGAGTGTAAAGGTTGATATAAATATTTCTAAATTGAAATTTCGTGGTCTATGGAGTTCTGCTGCGATTAATACAACCGTGAATATTCATTTTAAGTAAATTGGAGTGTAAATGTTGATATAAATATTTCTAAACTGAAATTTCGTGGTCTATGGAGTTGTGCTGCGATTAATATTGTCACGATATAGCTGCGTTTGCAGACTCGGTGACTTAGCCAACGAATATTATGTGAGAAATGCCTAGCTGGTTGTCAGCCAGGATAGCTCAGTGGTAGAGTATCCGTGCGTTAAGCGGAGGTGCCCAGGTTTGATTCCCGATTCTGGTATTTTTCACATAGTTGGTAAATAAAAATATCAACCTTTACACTCCAATTTACTTAAAATAAGACAAAATACTTTAAAAAAATAGGTGGCATGAATTAGAGGCGGGGCTAAAATTACTCCGGAATAAATTAAAATATTGGCAGCCGTGTATATTCCTTTTTGCAACGGAAGCCACGCCTTTACATAATTTTCTAAAACTTTACATTATAAAACAAAATTTTTTTACATATTTGCAATTAAATCATTTAAATTTTGTCTTCAGCATTCGATGTATTAAATGCCATTGACATTTATGCGTACCAGTGTTATACATAGAGTCAAATACGAATATGCGAACTAGTTTTTTAATATTGTTTCTGCAATATGGAGGCGGGGCTTCATTTTCTATGGAATTCTTTCCCAATCTCTCGTCTGCATTGCGATAATTTTATAAAAATTAGCCAATTTGTATGACAAACGTCGAAATGTTGCTTAAAAAGCAATTAGAATAACAAAAATATAAATTAAAATTGTTTTTCGTCAAAATATATACAGATATTTACTCACAGAGGATACAAATTATAACAAGTGACGGCCCCCTAACAGCAGTAAAAAATGAAATATCACTGTAACTCATAAAATAATGTTAGGAACGAGCTGTAAATTTGCAAACCCATGTTTTTGATTATGTCCGTTCTATACATGCAAAAATTAACAAAGGTCATAATTCATAATTTTTTCAAATATGAAATTATTAATAATTTTCATAATTCAAAAAATGTTTTTTTATCAAAAATATGCATGTAATATGTGTGGGTCACTTCATTTTATCGTATAAAAAAAATCTGATGTGGGCACCACATGACTTCCTTATACACTTTTAGAAATATACATAATGTTAAAAAACATTGACATTGGAACCGAAACAGTTGGCTAAAAATATTTAAAAAATGAATTAGCACCGTCTTCTGAGCTTTTCTGAAAGTTAGTTAAAAACAGATTGCAAGATATGTACTGGTAATGCTGACGAAGGCAGCAGGGACCCGAAAATATTGGCTAAAATTATTTAAAAAATGCATTTTCACCGTATTCTGAACTGTTCTGAAAGTTTCAAATGTCTAGCTAGTCGGGAAGTTAGTTAAATAAATTTTCTGTTGAATCATATAAATGCTGCCAAAGATAGCAGGGACCTGAAACAGTTGGCTAAAAGTATTAAAAAAATGCATTTTCACCGTGTTTTGAACTATTCTAAAAGTTTCAAATGTCTAGCTAGTCGGGAACTTAGTTAAATAAATTTTCTGTTGAACCATATAAACGCTGCCGAAGACAGCAGTGACACGAAACAATTGGCTAAAAATATTTTTAAAATGCATTGTCACCGTGTTCTGGGCTTTTCTGGAAGTTTTAAATGTCTAGCTAGTCGAGAAGTTAGTTAAAAATCGATTGAAAGATTTGTACTGGTAACGCTGCCGAAGGCAGCAGGGACCCTAAACAGTTGGCTAAAAGTATTTAAAAAACGCATTTTCACCGTGTTCTGATCTAGTCTGAAAGTTTCAAATGTCTAGCTAGTCGGGGAGTTAGTTAAATAAATTTTCTGTTGAATCACATAAACGCTGCTGAAGGCAGCAGGTATCGGAAACAGTTGGCCAAAAATATTTAAAAAACGCATTGTCAACGTGTTCTGAGCTTTTCTGAAAGTTTCAAATGTCTAGCTAGTTGGGAAGTCAGTTAAATTGCAAGATTTGTCCAAACCGTTTTTGAGTTATTACCGGTTTTTGATACATTATGGCCAAAACCTATGTACTTTGGTCATTATGAACCTAATTTTCCTAAATATCTCCAAAATGGAAAATCATACAAAGTCCAAAAAGGGAGGTGCACAACTAGATGTTATAACAAACCTATGTACCAATTCGCAACTTTCTACGTCCAACCGTTTTTGAGTTATTAACGTTTTTTGATACATTATGGCCAAAACTAGGTATTTTGGGTCATTATGAACCTAATTTTCCTAAATATCTCCAAAACGAAAAATCATACAAAGTCCAAAAAGGGAGGTGCACAACTAGATGTTATAACAAACCTATGTACCAATTCACAACTTTCTACGTCCAACCGTTTTTGAGTTATGCGACATACATGCACACACACACACACAGAGACACACAGACGTCACGAAAAATCGTGTAAATTCCCTTATATCTCTAAAATGAGAGCTCGTGTTAAGACGACACTTGCAGGTATACAACTATACATCATGACAGTCACACATATAAAGTGGCAACATTCAGCGATCATTCGTTTTCGAGCAATGTGAAATACAAAATCCATTTCGCAAATCGGGATTACTATACTTCCTTTGAAACCTTTGGACGGCCCCTGCCTGCCTGGGCTCGGCCAAGCTTAAATACTATACTTCCTTATACTTTGTATAAGGAAGTAAAAACAGAATTTGAATATCATAATTATTTTGGAAGATATGAATTAATGTTTGTCACATTCATTTAAAATTAACATCCTCATATTTTGGCGGCTTATAACTCTATGAAAAATTGAGCAAAATATATAAACCATACCATTTTCCGTGATGATTTTATCCAAAGAATTCAAATAAATTATAAAAAATTTGCTTTACCATTGAAAAAAATTACGTTGATGCAAGTTTTAATGTGTTGACGACCCCTTAAGCAAAATCTAACTATACCATTATAAACTAGACGTTATTACAAATCGATTGGTACCAATCACATGTTTCTACGACAACTTATGGCGAAATTAGGTGGGGGGGGGGCGTATTTTTTGGGGAGGGGATGGGGGGTGACTGAGCAACACTTCTCCGAAATTTAACAAAGAATGTTTCAGAGGAAGCCATATACAGAAGTAACTTTAAATAACTACAAGTCAGTCTTGCTGCTTTGATAGTGCACTCATGCCAGTTTTTTCACCGGATGAAGGGCCATGCGGTTATTCTGATCTGAAACAATTTTGCAAATTTTCGCAATTTACAGTGTTTACTTACAGATTTATTAATTATTTAAATTAATTATTATTTAAATTTAATCTGGTTACAATATAAATGTTCAAATCAAAAATTTCTCGAAAATTAAAAACGTTAATTCTTTCTTTTTACATATTTATGATCAGCTATGTATCTAACAACCATTTTTAACAATTTCCAACTTTCCAACAAGGTTGAAAAGTGTTAATGACTTAGTGAAAAGTGTTAATGACTTAGTGCAAAGTGTTAATGAAAAGTGTTAATGGCTGTCTGTCTGTCCATCTGTCAGCGCTCTAACTCCCGTAAATACTCGTGGAATTTCTTGAAACTGGTACATGTTTTTCAAGTTCACTATCGGATGTTCTCTATTGAAAATGGAGAAAATACCACCTCTGGTTTGTGTACAGGAACAACAGAAAATATTCCAAGGCATTGCGTTCTATGTTAGTAATCTCTATAAACCATATTTTAATAACGTTACATTACACGAAATTGAAATATGTTATTCATATGCACAAAATAATGTTTTCAGTGGAATATAGTATGTTTAGCAATAAGATTTACAAGGCCACACAAAAATATTCAGTTTCATTAAAGGATATTATTCGAAATTTGCTACAATTGCGTTTTCGTTTATATTAAGCGTTTTTAACACTTTCTAACAATTTTTAAGTGTACATATGATTTGGTTTTGTGTGTCTATCTATTTGACTGTCCATCTGTCTTTCTGCTCCCTTCCAGTGTCCGTAAATATTTTCTGAATTTTTTAAAAAGGGCATATGTTATTCAAATTTAGTATGGAATGTTCCCTATTTAAAATTACATTAATAGCTCCTGTACAGCTGGTTTGTGTACAGGGACACTCAAAAAAGTGTCAATGCATTGCGTTTTAGAAATATATATTTATGAATATATTTCCAATATATATATGGTATATTAGAGATTTTTATGAATCACATTCAAGTAATTTTTTACTGCAAAAATCATTTAAAAAAAAATATTTATTATTCGAATTCTGAAACGATATTTTATGTCGAATAAGATATAGTTAAACTTCAAATTTACAGTGTTACGCTAAAATACATTAAGGGCTACAATTAAAATTTAAAGGTTACATTTTTTTTTTTTTTTCCCTTGAAGCATTTTTAACACTTTCTAACAATGTTTAAGTGTGATTAGGAATGAATTCAAATAGTGTATCTGTATGACCTTTCAGTCTTTCTGTCTGTCCGTTATGCGATAACGCAGGCAAAGAACATTGAAAGTTATACGGTACAACAAATACGTACAGTTGGAAAGGATTACTAATCAATGAGACTGCTTGATTCTTGTTTAAATTAGTTTGGCAATTTTCAAACGTAAATATGGAGTGAACGTTAAAATAAAAGGGTAAAACATAAGAAAAAAGAAAATGTTATTAAAATGATAATAATTCTAAAAATTAAATTTAGATTTATTGCCTCCCTACCCCTACCTCTCTCACAAAAAAGAAAAAGAAAGAAAGAAAATATCTAGTATGTTGTGACCACAACAAGACTTTTTTCTATATCTTATCGTACACGAATTTACGCAGTACAAATTATTTATCAAATTATTATTTATTAAAATTATTTTCCCTGCTGAATGCAGGCGATTTTTATCTGAGAGAAATATAGCACTCACTAAATGCCGTGAGAAAGTAAATTTTATGCCGACATCAGAAAAAAAAAAGCGATTTTTTTTTTTTTTTTTTAAGTTAAAAATTTAAAAAAAAAAAAAAAAAAAAAAAAAAAATCGATAACTTTTTTTTAATTTATCACAGATCAATGCTTCAGCCATTCGTTTCAAAGGCATTGACGAGTTCTTTTAAAAGATATTCGTATTAAAAATTTACACCTCCAGGGATACTTTTTCCTCCTGGGGGGAGCGATGCTTCTGCATCACGCATTTTTTTTTCCTAGTTTACTACTACTATTATTAATAATTCATATTAATTTTACACTCATTCTTTAAAAAACTCTACATATGTACGAAATTTTGTCATATACTGACGTATTAAGAACTAAAAGAAAAGAAATGGAGTCACAGTGCCATCTGTTGAGCTATTGACCCCTAAATATAACCAGTACCAGTTTAGCTCAGGATCCAACTAAATATCAAGTTTGGTTAAATTCGGATCATTGGTTCGTGAGATAAGCGTGCACAAAATTTGTGATACACACACAGACAGACACGCAGATAGACAGATATTTTCTAAAAACAGTCAAATCGGATTCAGAACATTCCAAAACGCGTAAATCTGAAGAAAACTCGAAAATTTTTGCGAATCCAATACTTTCTTCTTATATACATATAGAAGAAAGTAAAAGAAAAAAAAAAAAAAAAAAAGAAAAGAAAAGAAACGTTGACATGATATTGGTGGTTTCTAAATACTGTAAAATATTAAAACACATTTGCAACTTTTAATAAATTTTCTTTAAAATTGCACTGCTCTGCACGAAAATTGGCCTCAATACCATTCATGCAAATCCTTATGTAAATCCTCCTGAATCCGAATATGACGTCCATTTTGTCCCATCACCCACCATTTTTTGGTGACGTCACCCTATTTCTACCGCTGTTCGGCAATTTTATAGCTATAAATTTGATTTGGAGGGGAGTAAAGGATTATTTAAACTGATAAATATTTTCTGAGTGTTTACAGAGGTTAAAAATTCTAAAACATGGACATTTGTAGCAAGGGGGAAATTTTGGAGGGGGGGGGGGGATTTGCCACTAAAATTAGAAATTACATTTGTTAAATTTTTATTAATCTATTATTATAATTATTTATCATACCTTATATGTTTTTATTTTTAAAAGTTAAAACATTACTTTTCTACCCTTTAAATAAATTCATGGCTATAAAACTGCCGAAAAGTGATAAACATTGCGGGAGGGGTAACGTCCCAGAAAAACGATGGGTGATTGGTTAAAATGGAGGTCATATTCGGATTCAGGAGGTCATTTTACATAAGAATCAGCAAAAATGGTATCAGAGCTCGATTTTATTTATTTATTTTATTTTATTTATTTATTTATTTATTGCAGCGTAGTGTTACTACTTTTTCATTCTTAAGGCTGCTTACTCCCTCATACGATTTCCATGTAAGTAAGTAAATACCATGTAAGTCATGGAGAAATTTGCTTATAGAATTGCTCATTAACCTAATTAATATTTTTAAATTCCGTTTTCACATTCAGAAAATTCACAAATGTTAAATGAGTACCCGTTTTCCAAAAATTGAATTTTTTAAAGTTTAATATTTTATTTTGCAGCTCAAAAATGAGAAAAATGAATTCAGTGAAAATTCGTGTTTTTAAAATCGAAATTCAAATTCATTTTTTTTTTTTTTTAATAAATTTTTGGAAAACGGGTACTCATTTAACGGTTGCGTATTTTCAGAATATGAAAACGGAATTTGAAGATAACAATTAGATAATGTGTAATCTTATAAATAAATTTCGCCATAGAATAACATGGGCTTTGAATGACCTTGACGATCCGTGATGCACCTCCTTAACATAAATTAATTAAATATTAGATGTAATTGTAAAATTTAATGTAAGTTAGAGTTTTAAGATAAATTTGCGGCCGCTATCGCGGTACATAAAAATTCTTCCCATAGACCGTAATGATACGAAAAACTTTGTTATGCTTGTGTCCCTGTACGCGAACTACAAATGGAATACACACCAAAAACTATGCAGCTAATTCCATGTGGCTCATGAGCATGTGTACCAAATTGCAAGTCAATAGCAATTTTTGCTGACATTTCAGCAATTATTATATTTATTTATTTATGTATAGTTTATTTTTATACTGAAAAGTTTGCCTAAAATAGGAGAAAATGCGCAGTATTTTGGGAAATTTCTTTTGTTTAGCCACTAGCAGGCTTTGTCCGCTTCGCCTGTCACTATATTTTAAATGAATTCTCAAAATTCCATATCATTAAAAAAATAAATAAATAAATCAGAAGGAACTTCAATTAAAGCTCCCGCTTGCAACATGACGAATCCGGGTTCTAACTGCTTTCGGCAGCGCCTTACCTGCGTTTTACTCCCTCCTCCCCTCGGTAAGGTTCAAAATTCCGTGAAATTCCATCAA
Organism: Salticus scenicus; assembly: GCA_963930645.1. Lineage (NCBI taxonomy): Eukaryota > Metazoa > Arthropoda > Arachnida > Araneae > Salticidae > Salticus > Salticus scenicus. Next base: position 242,758,117 of record OZ005649.1, read on the forward strand.
AGTGCATATTGCATTGCATACACTTAATCACCACCCATACACCAAAACTCGCCATTATAGGTAATTTTGAGTAGAGGTAAGATAATTTAAAGTAAACTTGAAAACGCGTTTTTTGTCCTTCATACTTTCCTTTTACTTCATACTAGGAAGTAAAAGTAGTCCTTTGTGCAGCTCTAATTAAGAAATTAATTCCACCAACCAACTAACCAACTGACCTTCTATTTAAAAAAATCTGGAGTGACTCCACTCGACTTTCCGAACATTGAGTAATAACCAGTTTTGTAGATAAAGTAAAGAAAGAGGAGTTGTTAAAAACAAAAGAGATAAAACCATAATAAAGTGTTTGAGTATTTTTCTCCATATATTAAACGATGTTTTATTTAACGCTACTGAACTTTGATCCCATAGATCATAATGATAAAGAATTTTCGTTGTGTCCCTGTAAAAAACCTATAAATGCTAGATTCACCAAAATGCTTATAGTTAGTGCAACAGTGATTTATAATATTCATATAATTTTTCAGCTCAATTGAATGAGGCGTTCAGATGATATCGCAATTTTAACTAGTATGTTGTGGCCACCACATGACTTTCTTCTATATTTTCCTATACAAATTCACTCAGTAAAAATAATTTATTAAAATTATTATTTAAAAAATTATCATCCATGATAATGCAGATGATTTCCATATTAGAGAAGTAGTATAACACCAAATATCCAAAAAAAATCAATTTTATTGTCAATATTACATTTAAAAAAAATCGATAACTTCATTTTAAATTATCGCAGATCTATGGTTCAACCATTCGTTTTAAAGGTACTGGCGAGCTCTTTTGAAAGATACCCATCATGCAAATTTACTCCCCTCGAGGGAGAAGGCGAGGCTCCTACACATTCAAAATTTTTTTCCCAGTTGACTATCTCTATTACAAATAATTCTGGTAAATTTCATAATGATTATTAAAAAATAATTCTCTTTATGCACATTTATGCAAAATTCTGTACTATACCACCATGTTAAAAATTTAGAAAAAGCGGGATGGCAACGCAACCTGCAAGACAATTTTTACCAAAAGTTGTTAGGCACTAATTTATGTCAAGGTGCAACTACATACCAATTTGTATGAAATTCTGTGAAGTAGTTCCTGAGATACAGTTGCCACAAAAGTTTGTCACACACACCCAGAGACTGACAGACAAACAGACAGACATTTTCTAAAAATGGTCAAATCGTGTTCTACAGCTCTCAAAACGTGTAAATCCATCAAAAACCCGAGGTCAAAAATTTTTACGAATCCAATACTTTCTTCTATTGAATATAGAAGAAAGTAAAAATTTGGTTTTGTCCCACAGGCCATAATGATAAAGAATTTTTCTTTGTGTCCCTGTAAAAAAACTGTAAGTGCTAAATTCACCAAAATCTATACATTTCGTGCAACTGTGACCTATAACATGTGTACAAATTTTTTGTTCAGATTAAATAAGCGTTTAGACGCTATCGCACTTTTAAAAATTTGGACCCATAGGCCATAATGATAAAGAATTTTTCTTTGTGCCCCTGTAAAGACACTGTAAGTGCCAGATTCTCCAAATTCTATACATATTGAGTAACTGCGACCTATAATATGTGTATAAATTTTTTGCTCAATTGAAGAAGGCGTTTAGATTCTATCGCACTTTTCAGATTTTGGTCCCATAGACCATAATGACAAAGAATTTTTCTTTGTGTCCCTGTAAAAAAAATATAAGTGCTAGATTCACCAAAATCTATAGGGTTCGTACTATGGTGACTTATAATATACGCACCAACTTTCAGCTTATTCGAACAAAGCGTTTAGACGCTAGCGTGTTCACTCACAGACATACACACATACACACATACATACACACATACACACACACATACATACATCATCGTAAAAATAGTGAAAACGGACTCAGGGGACCTCGAAACGTATAGAAACATCAAAATCTCGAATTCGGATTTTTGACATGATTACAATACTTTCCTCACTATAGTGTTCGGAAAGTAAAAAAAATATTCATGATATTTTTAATGCTAATGTCTGCTATTCCAATAATTTTGTTTCGTGTAAATTTTAAAATCAGTCAAATTTGCAAATTTCTATGTCTTGCAAGATATCCACTGCTCATCTTAAGTTGTTGGCTTTCATTGTATAACACCTGTTGAATTAAAATTTTCATAAGCATCGTTTGCAAATACGTAAACTGTATTAATCATCTATGCATTAAAAGTAACTTTAACAGTGAAAGACTAAAAATTATCGTTATTTTTCAAGTTCTTTAATTCTAACTGATGTCTACTTTTATATTCATTGTAGGTTGCTCTTTAACAAATTCTCATAAAATGAGCCAAGTTGTCAGACCCGTGAGTATTCTCTATGTTTCTTCTTTTACTTTATTTTTTATTATTACACTTATTTATATTTATGTATAATTCATCTTAAAAGAAAGTGATAAAATTGTTAAATGCAGGGGCGTAAACCGAACTTAAGATAAAGGGGATGAGAAGAAAAATAAATGGTACCTGCATTCCGCTGCGAAAAATATTTATTTTATATTTATTTATTTATTTTACCGTCCATTAAAAAAGAGAAGTGTTATAAGTTAAAAGCCTGAGTGTCTAAGTGTATGTGTGTGTGTCAGTAGCATTGCACCTCCCAAACGAATGGAAAGATTTCAATGCAATTTTCTTTTATTAGAACGTTGATTTAATCGGAATAGTTATTAGCCATGTTTCCCGAAAATCTGTTTGACAGATTTTTTAATTAATTTTTTCTATTTTTCATTGAAAATTAAAATTTCAGAGCTATCAGTCTTACAACTTCCAACTCATGTTAGATGTTAAGTCAATTGGTTTTGGTATTTAGTACAAAATTAAAAAAAAAAAAAAAAAAAAAAAAATCTCGAACTTTTAAAATTGGCTACAAATAGTGATTATGAGTTCACAGTACAAAATTCTTTAAATTCGGTTGATATTTAGAGCTTCTATAGAAAAATAATACGGCAGAGTCTCGATAGTTCGTGTTTAATATAAATCCGAGCTGAGGCAGGGGGAACTGTCTTGATCCTTTAGAAAGCAATGTAATCCGTTTTATTTTCTGTTTATAGAAGTATTACTATATATTTTTTAACACGTTGAGTGTCATGTTAGCCATCGGTGGCTGACAGTGTCAAATGTGATATAAAGCCGCATCAACCATCGGTGGTTGATAGTGTAAAATATGATATAAAACTAAAAATTGTTTTGAGTAACTACATTGTTTTAAGTAAATACTGAAAATTTATTTAAAATTTACTTAATTTTTTATTTATTACAGTATAATATCTTTAAGGAATTTTAATAGATTTTATTATGAATTCGCGTGACGCTCAACGTGTTAAATATATTAATGAAACTTACAATAATTACACGCATTCTTAAACTAGATATAAAATTTAATATAAATTATTTTAACAAGGAAACAGAAACAAGTTAAATATTTTAACGCGTAATCTGAAAAGACATTGCCTGGTAAAAACTGAAAAACATAATTTTTATATTTTCTTTCGCCTGGTCAGTAGAGCGCCGAGCTCTTAACTGAAAGATTGCCGGTTCGACCAACACTTCCTTATTAATGCCCTTTCGTGGAGGATCAAAATTGTGATGGCATGTTTCCGGACCACCTCTAGGGGTGTGTCCCAGACCGTCGCCAATTGCCCATCTGCTCAGCACTAGTGCGACGTAAAACCCAACCATCCAACCATCCTTATTAATACCTCCGAAAAGAGCTTTATGTCACGAAAGATCAGTCCATTACATCTAGAGCCCCTAAAAAAAATAATAGGCCGGCGCATCACCGCCATTTTTTTGCCTCCAAAGAGGACAGCATTCCTGCTTGGCGTCCTTATCACTTCCCTAATGATTAAAAAAAAAAAAAAATATTTCCCTTCCGCAGAGGATCAAAATTGTGATGGCATGTCTCCGGACCACCTCTAGGGATGTGTCCCAGACCGTCGCCAATTGCCCATCTGCGCAGCACTAGTGCGACGTAAAACCCAACCATTCAACCATTCATTCCCTAATGATTTTAAGAAATCTTGATCTGAAGCACAGATTATTATACAGATAGGACACTCCCGTATATTCTTCGGTAACCGGAATTTGACTGCAACGACCCTATTGTCAACGGCTGTAAGTTTCTCGAGCTCTTAAGCTTACGCAATCGCTCGTCTTATTTTTATTGTACCTATGTTCATATCGTAATATTAGTGCAACGTTAAACCCAACATCCAACCGACTAACCATTTATTGATGTTTACGCTTGGACTTTGTTATTGTTTACGAATTTGATTGTCGAAAGCAATTTATTTTAAGAAGCAATTACTAAATATTAAGCAAATAAATTTCGAAAATATACATAAACCAGAAATATTTTTTTTCATTTTAAAGCATTTTGTATTATTTACACCAAGCAATGTTAAATATTTAAGATTTCATACCATACTGCTATTTCAGCATTACAGTTTGTTATATTAATTTGTACTCTTGAACACGAATGTGTTTGGAAAAATTTATTTTCAAACATAATAAAAATTAGTTTTATTTCTTAGAAAATAGCTGTGAATGTTATGATTTTGTAAATTTAAAAGTAGTAGAAAAAGTGAAGGAAAGGAAACTGCACATACGTTTTCGTTGGCAACTTTATATTGTTTACAAACTTGATTGTCAAAAGCAATTTATTTTAAGAAGCAAGTGCTAAATATTAAGAAAATAAACTTTGAAAATCTACATAAAACATTTTTTCATTCTAAAGCATTTTGTATAATTTAAACCAAGCAGCGTTAAATATTTAATGATTTCATACTGCTATTTCAGAATTACAGTTAGTAATTTTAATTTGTACTTGAATATGAATATGTTTCACAAAGCATATTTTTAAACATTATAAAAAATAATTTTTATTTCTTAGAAGAATAGCTGTGAATGTTTTGAGGATAATTTTGTGAATTAAAAAACAATAGAAAGTGAAGAAAAAGAAAACTTCCCATACTAACCTGCTACTAACTACTCGCGAAATAGAAAAACAATTTTCGATCAAAGATGCTATTCATGTAGACTTAACACATGTAGTTCCCCTCTGTTGACACTAGTGGTGCTACTATATTTCCGGTTCGCGTTTCAGCTTCACTGTCCTATCTGTATGATAATCTGTGATCTGAAGCTAATCCGGTCAAGATAAGAGCAATAAGCAACAATAATATTCCTAAAAACACACTTTTTTCACAGTACATTCTCAGGATGTCCTTTTATTCTGAGGATATCCTATGGATGTACTGGGGTAAGATGTGTTGTTGGGCGGTTTCTGTTTCTTTTACAAAATGTCGCCAAAACTCAAATACACAGTAATAGAAGGTCTGTGAACACTTTATATTCACTTCTTGAATGATTATAGCAGTTTATCGCTAAACAAACTTCCATATCATAGTTTACTTAGCTAAAATTATGAAATATAATAAAACAAGTTACTCTAAAGTAACGTAAGACGATAAAAAAAAATGTTTGTCGTTTGTTTATCAGACAAACGCGCTGGGTACATGTGGCAACCCTGAGGCAACAAAATGCCTGATGCGCCAGCTCGTATGTATAGGAGCCTTAATTACATCCAATCCACACCACCCAATAGATAGATATTGATTGGATGTAATCGGCCGATTATTCGTGATGTAAAGCTCATTTCGGAGGCATTATTATAGGTGACGTTGGTTCGATACCGAAGACTGTCGTGTATACTTATGATGGCTGGTACACAAGAAATGGCTGCAATGGTCTCCACGTTCTGTACAAATAAAACCTCTGAGGGTTACCGAAGCAGGGGAGGATCAAAATTGTGATGGCATGTATCCGGAGAACCTCTGGAGAGTGAGTCCCAGACCGTTGTCAATTTTCCAATACGCTGTTACACTCGGCACCAAAAGTATGCGAGCACTAGCAAAAATTCCTACGTGAAAAAGGTACACTTAATACTGTTTTGTTACATAAATCCGTGTCGAATCATGGTCTTAGACTGACTAAGAACAGGATTCGACAAGGATTTATTTAACAAAACTGTATTAAGTGTACTTTTTCTACATAGGAATTTTTGCTAGTGCTCGGATACTTTTGCTACGTTTTCTGCAGACAGACTGTATAATGCGAAGCTAAAACCCACCACCACCCTCTTCTGAGACATTTCCCAATATGTATCGGGTCGCAAATTAAAGAAAATGTTCTGATAAAGCTATAAAAAGATAATCATTCTCAAAATTCAATCCATAAAAGGATTAAGGTTGATCTTGGGTGTAATTAAAGCTGCAATAGAGCTACGTAGTAGGAAATTGGCAGTGGTCTGGGATTCACCCCCTAGGAGTGGTCCAGATTTTTCGAATTTTGATATTCAACGGAAGGAATAATTTCACCGGATTCGATAACCCCAAGAGGTATTATTTTTACAGAATATGCTGCCATGACGGATTTTACGTACAATTGCTGCCAGTAATGTATACGATCAATCCCTAATTACCAAACAGGCTCGAAAAATACGTGCTTTATTTAAAAATTTTTGAAATGGCAAAGAAATTAAGCAAAATAGATGCCCCAAATTGCAGACAGTATATTTGATTTTAGGTAACAATTACGTTTACATTATATGACGGTATGTGTATATATGTGTGTACACAAACAATTATAATATTTTGACGTTGAAGTGGTTTAACGTCATATTACCAGAGCCAGGCAGTGTAATTGGTATTAATACGGGATTAACCCGAACGTTGTAATCCTGAGACATGCCATCATAAGCTTTGTCCTCCAGCATTTACAATGAAATACATTATTTAACAAACAGAATTCAGCATTTTAGTCAGTCTGCACTTTAGTGCCAATGCTATGAACAATAACAAAGTTGCCAAAAGAAAATATAGACAATTAAAAAAAAAAAAAAAGACGAGCGATTGCGTAAGCTGTAGAGAGCTCGATAAACTTACAGCTGTTGTCCGTAGGGCCACTGTTGTCGGAGTGTCCTATTCATTGAGTACTGATAGGAAGTAGAGGATGGATTCCTTATGTACTAGCTATGGAGAAAAATTCGGCGAACATCACTGCGGTTTTTAGGTGAATGGGAGCCTTCTTTTGGCGATAATCGCCTTCTTGGCAACTGGTTCTAATATATATAGTCAATGGATGGAAACCTGCTTTTGTGGTAGAAGTGGATTGTCGGTTTGACGATAGAAAAATCGATTTGGCGAATGGATGGGTGAATTGGGGGGATGTGATGTTAGGGAACAAAAGGTCACTAGTACAGGGCTCTATTCTAATATGTAGTCAAAGATTAGCATCACATGTGGGTGTGTACTCTGCTTGTACTACTACTACGCGCCTAGAATACATAGTGTGGAAAGCGACCGACAAGTCAGTGCCTTAAAAATTAAGCCTCTCACAAGATGTCAGTGGGATCGAGTTTATTGCTTGAAAAAACCCTATTGGTTAATTATGTTTTTAAATCACGTGATTGAGCAGACGAAACTGGAAAAAGCCATAGATATAGTAATAAGATATAGATTGATCAGCGAGAGGGAAAAAGTGATACCTTTTTCTTCGGGAAAAGTCACTCTAATGGCTGCCTTTCCCCGAGTAAATCACGCACAGGAATACACACTGATAATTTAGTAAATAAAACTTATGAATGATTTGTTTACTAAAAGTGAATGAAAAACTCCAGATACAGTTTCAAATTCATTTTTCTTTTTATTCTTTTTTTCAATACTCTCTAATGGCTGATCTTAGAACTTTTTTTCGGCCTCAAAATTTTTTACTCGATAACATGGGGATGATAGATCTATATATATTACTATATCTATGGAAAAAGCCAATCAGCTCTTCGATCTGAGCAAAAAAATTCGTTCGCAACGTTATCTAGGAAGCTTAATTTTTTATCAGTATTTTAAGCATGGTATTAGAGGGTTCCTTTAACTTCATGTTTTTAAGCATTCGATCATAAGCACTTGCCATAGAATAATAATCAAGGAAGAAGGCCCACGTCAATATTCTAATGCTTACAAACCCCGACTAGCGAACTGCCAGCAATTGGTCCTATCTTTTTTGAAATAAGATATCCATCTTTGGCGCATTTATCGCTGTGTAGCTTTTCTTTCTTCCCTTTATACATTGCGTTTTTATTTATTTATGAATTTTATTATTATTTTCTCAGAACGGGGTGTGACAATGGATAGATGTATAATCATTCTATGTAATACGTGATCAAAACAGTAACGTGATTAAAGCAGGAGTCCCAAATCAAATTATTATTTAAAATAAAATGCGGTTAAAATATGAATTCAAAATTTAAAGCACTTCCTATCATTCAATTGAATTAAAATTTTGTATTCACGTATAACTCCAATAACAACACATGCTAAAGTAGGAGCCGACTTCCGAAGGGGCCTATTGTGTGTGTGTGGGGGGGGGGGGGGGGACTGAGCCCTTAACTAGGGTGACCAGATGTCCTCATTTTCTGAGGACAGTCCTCATTTTTCAAGTGCTGTCCTCAGTTACTTTGAGAAGTTCTCATATCCTCATTTTTCAGTAATTTCCTTGTTTACTTAAAATTTCAACATTAGAGATGCTGCTAACCTTGTTAATTTGCATTACTGATTCTACAACTCAACACAACGTAAAAAATAACTATTTCTTGATTCATTACATTTATTTTTAAATCATCTCCAACACTATTAGATCCCGTGGAGGATCAAAATTGTGATGGCATGTCTCTGGACCACCTCTTAGGGTGAGTCCCAGACCGTTGCAAATTGCCCATTGTGCAGCGCTAGTGCGACGTAAAAACACATCTAATCCAACCCTATTACACAGAATATATTTTTATATTGAGAGATTTTAGTCTTCGCAACATTATAATTTAGAATATTAAGATTTGGAAAAAAAAAGCTAAATTTGCAATTAAAAATAATTAAAAATTTAACATGAAGCTGAAAGTTATTTTATTACTAATTAGATTTTATAACTAACTAAATTTAAATAACATTTTAAGTGGAAATGCATTTTTTAGCAAGACTGAAAACTGACTGCTAATCAGGGGTAGGAGCTGAACACAGATTACCTTGCTAACTTCTCATGATTTTTTGCTCTCAAGTGAGTAAATACAGTCGGCTGCAAAATTATTCGAGCACTAGCCAATAATTCCTATATTTAAAAAGTACACTTAAGACTGTTTTGCTAAGTAAATCCTTGTCGAATCATGTTCTTAGACTGATTAAGAACATGACTCGACAAGGATTTATTTAACAAAGCTGTATTAAGTGTATTTTTTTTTTTGGCAAGGATTATTGCTAGTGCTCGAATAATTTTGCAGCCGACTGTACACATCACGCACTTCAGAATGAATTATTTTAAATTTAATTGCTACTCGAAGGTCATCATAATAACTCAGTTTATAGATCCATTCTTATTCCTAGCCTAGCCAGTTTTTGACATTCTTCAAATTGCCTTTTCCTTTTAAAATGTTATTTATTGGATCACTTCCATCTGAAGTAGTTATGATTTCGTTTATACTAAAAACTTGGTCTATACACAACAGTAACAACTGTATTAAAACAGTTTATAAAAGTTTTAATAGAATCAGATATAAAATAGTTTGGTACTTTCTTGTCAAAACATATCAGAAATTAAAATTAACAGCATAGCATGCCATTATATTATAGGAAGAGAAGTATAATGTGTCCGAGTTTTTGATAATGTTTATTATAAATTTAATAATGCTTATATAAATATTTTTTTATAATGTTTATCATATAAGTTCATAAGTAGCATAAATTTATCATAGTGACGATTAATCGCTGCAAGTGGGGTTAATATAAGCTATTTTTGCGCTATATTTTATGAAATTTTATGTCCTCAGAAATGTCCTCATTTTTAAAGAAGACTGTCCTCATTTTTCTCATGGAAATGAGGACATTGCATAATTTGTCCTCATTTTGCATCAAAAAATCTGGTCGCCCTACCCTTAACAGATGAGACGATTCCAAAATTGCGACAACATATTGCCAACCAATCAGATTGCAGCATTGTTACAACGCGGAATTCCTTGATTTAACAAACCAAAACCAAAAGACATACGCTCCATCTTGTAGTATTATATATATATATGGCGCTTGCCTTACTGTGTATATTCTAGGCGCTGTAGGATTGCGGTAGCTTAGTCGGTAGAGCGTCAGGCTCGTAATTGGAAGATTGCGGGTTCGGTACCCGAGCCAGCCAAAGACCGTCATGCACAATAATGGTGGCTGGTGCATGTAAAATTTGTCGTGGCCGCCATGTCCGTCCTCCATGTTCCATCAAAATTATACATCTGGGGGTCACCGAAGCGGGAGAGCAGCATTCCCTGCCCTGGAGGATCAAAATTGTCATGGCATGACTCCGAACCACACCTAGATCTAGGGGTGAGTCCCAGATCATCGTCAATTGCCCATTGCGCAGCACTAGTGCGATGTAAAACCCAATCAACAATCAATCTAGGCGCTGTATTTCTAGAACAGATTAAAGTACCTTTATATATTAAAAAGGCTGATAATTATTATAATTCCTTGATTATGAATGTATTTTTATATTCTTTGTAAATTGGGATCAAAAAGCAAACAATTATCATAGATAATTTTCTTTTTACAATTTTTTGAATCTTAGAAAAAGTCCTAAAAGAATGTCTTAAAAAAGTCTATAAAATCCACTATTTCAGAGGTATGTTGACGGCAATATCTTTACTTTCTTCTGTGTATGTATGTGACGTATCCTCTTACTCTGGGTCACATAATAGCTATGAAGAAGAGAGGCTTTCACTCAGTAATGAATCCAAAGATGAGAGACAGGCATTTATTGAACCATCTGGAACATATTACATTACAGGGTACGGACCATGATTGAAGGCTGAGCAAGTGGAATGCAGTGCAGTGAAGCCGAGACCGACAGTAGACCGCGATCGCCATGATCTGTTGGAGTTAAGGCTCCTATATATAAGAGCTGGCGCATCAGGCATTTTGTTGCCATAGGGTTCCCACGTGTAACCAGCGCGTTTCTCTGATAAACAAACGACAAAATTTTTTTTTTCACCATTAACTTTAACTCCCGGTTCAAAGCAAAAACTTGAAAAGTGCCTAAAGTCAGGGTACAGCTTTCCAGCAAAATTTGGCTCACTGTTTCTGCCATCTAGCGTGGAAGATTTCATATAATCTTTGATTGGTTATTTTCACCCATAGAATAATAATAAAGGAATAAGGAGCGTATACGTTTTGGTTTCGGTTTGTAAAATCCAGGTTGGTTGGTTGGTTGGGTTTTACGTCGCACTAGTGCTGCGCAGATGGGCAATTGGCGACGGTCTGGGACACACCCCTAGAAGTGGTCCGGAGACATGCCATCACAATTTTGATCCTCCGCGGAAGGGATGGCTCTCCCGCTTCGGTGACCCCCAGAGGTTTGTAAAATCCAGGAATGCCGGGTGTAGGATTGTAACAATGCTTCAGTCTGATTGGTTGGCGACTTGTTAGCGAGATTTTTGAATCGTCTCATCTCTCTGTCAATCAGTCAGAAAAGCAGCACCCACAACAAACAGCGATAAATGTGCCGAGCATGGGTGCCCTACTTTAAGGTTTTGAGTAGCAAAATTAGCTTTCGCTGGCAATTCACTAGAAGTGTTTTGTAAGCATTAGAGTATAGACGTGCTCCTTCTTCCTTTATTATTATTCTATGTTTTTACCTAAAAAAATCTGAAAATAACTATACCGCTAGATGGCAGAAACAACACGGCAAAATTTGCTGAAAATTTGTACCCCGCCTTTATACGCTTTTCAAATTTTCATATTCGACCGGGAGTTGAAGTTATTGATGAATAACGGCCTTTAACTTTTTCCAAAAAATGTACATTTTTTATATGTATTGAGTTGGGGATTTTTTTGGAAAAAACCCTTGATTTGGGGAAATTTTAGAACTGTTTGGGGAAATTTACTTTCGACCATCTGGCCACAGACAAGGATTTTGTCTGTGCATCTGGCAACACTGAGTTTGCTTTTGTTTACTTTGACTTGTGACTTGACTTGACGAGCCATTATTACCATCTGCATCTGCATTCGACGTTGAATTACATTTAAAATAAATACGGATAACTTTTTTCCTTGTTTTATCTTAATTTAATCTTTTTCATCAGTAATATTTTCAGGAGTATATTCGTTTTCAGTTTTATTTATTTAATAACTTTAAACTCCTTTTATTTTTGTAAGTATATCTGAAAAATATGTGGAATCCCCAGTATCCTAATCCAAATGCTGTATTTCATCCTGATGTAAGACAATTTAATTTAATCAATTTTTATTTTTACTCCATAAATAAGTGGCTTACAGCTTTAGTATAGTACTTCCTTTGCAACTTTTGAAATTTACCGTCGCGGTAATTTGGACATTTTTCGCCAAAAATTTTTAATTCCGCGACAACAAAAGCCATTTCAACTGTAGTAGTGCATTAAAAATGTAAAATTATAAAGTACTGCAAATAATAATAAACATTAATGACATTTACTTAAATTATCTATTTTTAATGTGTTTGAATGGATCATTTTATGTATTTTTAAACTGTCGCATATTTATCGTATACATTATCGCATCGCAAAAATTTCATATTTATTTCTACAAGCGCTTTTTAAGCGTATCCGTACGTAAAAGATATAAAAAGAATATGAAATATTACTATAAATTAACAAAAAAGGAAAGTATAGTAAAAATAAATGCAAGATTAAAAAAGAGAAAAGAAATTATATAAAAAAAATTCATCGCAAAAATGGTGACTAAAATTTACATCGTCGAGGAGGTCCTGTACTGAAGCCAAAATGTTGTCTATTTAAAAGAAATATATATCCTCTTGGATCCCTTGGTACCCAATTGTGTACTTTCATAAAATGCCTGTAAAATGAATAGATTATGTTTACTAGCATTCAAATGCATGATATACAATTGGCAAAAGAATATTCTAATTGTTTTTCAAGAGATTGCAGTACCAAATTGTGAAGCAATCAACTTTATCGTAGCTTTAAATGGTGTAAAAGCAAAACACATTAATTTGTCGAAAAAGAGAAAAGTAAAGAAAAATTTATATTTGTTTTTTAATAAAATAAATGAAATTTGAATGTTTTAGACCTTATTTCATATTACGAGATGTATAATTATTTTGTTAGAGGTAATTTTAAGAATTTTAGATTGTGTTTTGTTGAAAAAATTTTGTTTGCAATTAAGCTAATTGTAAACAGAATTACTTAAGCTAATTGAAATTTTTGAAAAGTAGTTTTCTTCTTTTTTAATATTGAAATTTAATCTAAGTAGTACCAGAATTTTTTTAAAACCATGGTTAGTTTTATTGGTTAATTTGCTTATTTCAAGAAACAACATAGGTATGACGACATTTTAACAGTCAATCAGAAGAATGAGCTTTTTATTGTAACGAACTGTTTCTAGGCACCCGTATGGAGCATAACCAAAACGTCATTCACAATACGCCACTGGTATACAGTTGATCCTCGTTAACATGAATCTAAAGGGGGGGGGAAAAATTGTTCATGCTATCAGTAACTAATCTTCATATAACTAAGCTAATCTTCATTTTGACAGGGATTGTGGAAATAGTTCATGTTAAAAGTAATTTGCATTAATGAGGTTTGACTGTATTTGAAATATGCAGTAATTTTCTTTTGCCATGTATAAAAATTCACAGTATAGAGAACAGAAAATATGTTGGGGGGGGGGGGGGGGGGGGGGTCAGGTGTTGTGTGTGAGAGAAAAAGAGGGCAAATAATCTTTTTCAGAACAGCTTACGTCTTTTTTTCCCACCTTGTGACCCTTTTGCTCTTTAGTCAGTAACAATGTTTATTTTTATTTAGCTGAATTTCATTTTGGCAAACATTTTAAAGATATAAAATTATGAACTAAAATTGTACCAATTACTAACTTGCTATATTACACATACTCATACTATAGCTCTAATAAAAGCTTTTTCTGTGTTAAAATTTTTATATTTCTCAATACCTTAATTTCCCTTTGTATACTTTGAAATATAGCATTTTTCAAATTATTTATTTATATAGTGTTGGTTTTTGTAGTATTTTTAATGTTTTTTTTTTTATATTTCAATGGCTATCCTATTTTGGAGCAGATTACTTTTAAATTGCTTAACTAAAGTGTGTTTCATAATGGAGAAAAGATATACAGTACACTCCCAATTATCCGCGGTGAACGGGGAATAGACAACCGCGGATAATCGAATCAGCGGATAATCCGCAAAATGGTCAAAAAGGCGATATAAATCAACGCATAAAGCCTTTTGAGCAATACCATTTAATTAACAGTTAAGCATGGCCTACATACTATACAATTTACCATACTAATAAAAATTTCTACTTACATTTTGCTCTATTTTTTTTAACAAAAAAATCTGTCAAGCATTTTTTTTTTACTAAAACACTTTTTCTTAATTTGCGATTCTAGTTTCTTTATCAGCAAAATGCTGATTGTCACAAAGTGATACATCGTCCTGTTCCTCGGGATATTTTATAAGTCCACCTGCATGTGCTAGGGGTACGTCGTGACTCATCCTCTACTGAGTTTTATCTCCTTCTTCCTCTTCTTCTTCACTATCTTCTGGGTCTAATGCTTGGCCCACAATTTGCTCATTTGTAAGGTGTTCAATACCTGGATCATTGGCGTCACAATTAATCCACTCTTCAACGTTTCCTTCATTGACTTTTTCTCCTCCAATAACAGATTTAGCTAAATTTGCCAAATCATGAGCAGAAATTTCTTCCTCCTCTATAAACTCTACCAAAGTATATTCCACATTTGGTAAAATTTTTCTCCAAGATCTTACCAATGTAGACTGGTTAACTGCCTCCCAAGCATAAAAACCATATGCCATAAATGCTGCCAAGAATCGTGTAATATCTCCAAACGCCTTGAAGGTCATTACTCTCTTTGATCTTTTTTTGTAATAAGTTTGTTCTATATTTTTAAATTCAGGCCATTGAGGACCGCGGATAAACCGCAAAGCGGATAATCCGACCGCCGATAATCGGGAGTCTACTGTATTAACATTTTAGAACACTTAAAATACCATATTAAAAAATGCCTTTTGTTTGTACAAATATATTTCGGCCGGAATCGCAGCCATCATCAGTGCACTTGTAATCTGTGTTTACTCTGTGTTCATCTTTCCCTCCCTCTCTTTCTTCTTGAACTGAAGAGAAATGAGGAATGAGAGAGACGGAAAGATGAAGCAGGAGTAAACACAGATCATAAGTGCATTGATGATGGCTGCGATTGTGGCCAAAATATATTTGCACTGACAAAAAAAAAAATTTTATAAGGTATTTTGTGTCTTAAAATAATGAAGATTGTTTTATTTTGTAAAACTTTTTTCACTAGTATTGATAAATGCACATGCATGCAATGCAATATTGAATCTTCAATGAGTGACCAATCTATGGAAAATAACACTTGGGAAGAGTCATTTTGTGGCATGGTAGCTTAAAGTCAATTCTGTATAAGACTAGTGTGCTGAATACTAGAAAATTATTAGGTTTGTCAAATTCGCTCTAGTTTTTGAGATAAAGACTCCTATTAGCTATTTCACTGAAAAAACCTAAATAAAAATACCAATATGTATTGAAAAAATGTTTTTAATAAGATCCTTTATAAGAATAATATAAAAACAAAAAATATACATTCTGTTCATCAAATAATTAAAACAAAAATTACAAAAAACTTTTTCTGTAAGCTTTTTTGTCATGGTTTTGCTCAAAACAATCCCTTATTAAAGTCCAACAGTAGTCTGCCAGCATGTGGCGATCCCATTGACCTTGGTATCTTTCTTCCATTGTCCTGGTGGAACCAGGGCCTGATTATTGCACAGGCCGACAAGGCCTCGGACTAGGGCATTTCTATCTAGAGGCACCAAAGTAATTTTTAAATTTAAAAAATGCTATTTTCGGAAAAGATTTCCTTAAAAAAAATTAACCAAAACTTTGCTAACGATAATAATCTTTAGTTGAAAGTAGGGATTTTTTAATATCTTTTAACCAATTATCCGATTAAATTAAAAAATACAACATTAGCTAGATTATGAAACATACCAGTTTTCGTGGAGATTGGTCGAATGATATAACATTTTACAGCGGACGAGCGGACCAAAAAATCCAGATAATTTTTCACTTGTAGACTTACAGTTAGGCTATCTAATACAAATTAAAGAACTTTGTATCATCCTAATGGAAAATATCTTTACATTTTCAGTAGTATTCGGTCATGTGTTCATATTTACATACCCGCTGACTTCGTATGATATGAATGAAGTAGATTAGGATTAAAAAAGAAAACAGTATTATAAAGAATACCTTATAAAAAATTACATTTCTATGCAAGTGGATTCCAACAGTCATAGAAGGGGGGGGGGGGAGTAGGAAAATTTTTAAAGAAAAATCTTTTTTTTTTTTTTAGCATTCTGCTCTTATCTACAATGGTGGGATTATAATTAGCTTTAAACTCCGAATTAAAAATAATAAAAAATATCGCCAAAAAAGCTAATTATAATCCCACCATTGTAGATAAATTTTATAAAAAACGTATTAAAGCTCTTAACAAAATTCCTAATGCACAAAAAACTAAACAATTATTTACCCCCCGCGATTCCATACTGCAAAGGTGCCTCCATGAAAATTAAAAATGAAGCCGCTAAACATAATATTAACATACCAATAAAACCAAACAAAAATATATACCAAAGAATTCGTAATGAAAAAGATTCCATCGATTTTAAACACACGGCCGGAATATATAAAATTGATTTCCAATACCAAAATAAAAATAAAGCATCATATATTGGCATGACAAAAAGAAAAATAAAAGACCGTATCTCCGAACATATAGCAGATTTAAAATACAATAGACATTCTACAGCCTTCTCAAGAACTAACAATACTAATCCAATTAACATTGACTCCATTAATTTTCAAAAAATAGCCCCCTATAACTCCCACCATTACGCTCTCAAAAGAGAAGCAATCGAAATTCTAACAAACAATAACAACGTCAATGACATAGAACATAGCCTTATTCCACCAGAGTGGCAACAGTTGTACAAAGATGACAAGTGAAGTGAGAAGAGGAGGAGAGAAAATGAAGTGTATAAACAAACCGCCTAAAGTTAACACCTTTCAAATCATTCTACCGAGGATTCTGATGATGGCACCGACCGGTCGCTGAAATATATAAATAAATCTCGGACATCGTAAGGATTTAATGTGAGGTAATAAAATGATTTATATAATTTGACTATTTTTATAAAATGTCTGTTTGTGTATGTGAAATATTTTGATGCTGCTCTAGTTGAAGAACTAAGGCAGATAATTTCATAAACATTTATAAGTAGTTGTTCCTAGATGTAAATTAGTACCTATCAGTTACTGAGTTATGTTTTATAATTCAGGGAAATCAATAATAGGAAAAGGACCCAAAATGCAGAAAATTCCGAAATCCAGAATTCTTCTGGTCTCGTGGTTTCCAGATAATGGATCGTATACTGTAGATATAAATTTTGTTTATCAAAGAAACAACAAAAATTGGAAAAGTTGTATTAAAAATAATTTTAAAAGATGGCTTTACTTGAAGTTGCATGGTAGACTTTTCTCCTGGAATCCTAAGTGTCTTCAGCTATACATAGTTGATGCTGTCACTATGAAAAACAGATTATTCTTCATTTTCATCAAAATTGAGTAGGTACTTAGGTACCATTTTTGATCAATTCCTCCTATTGGTTTATGATTGTTTTGCAACTGTGCTTTTAAATTATAATTTCTATGGTTTTTCTATTTACTGTATATGTGTAGATTTCATAGTTTGCTAATTTTTTAACATTTTTCAAAATCTATTTCAATGTTTTCTTTATTTTGGTGAAAGCTGTAGTAGTTTTATTTGACTTGATATCTGCTTAAAAAAAATAAATAAATAAATAAATAAATAAAAAAACTGGCACAGTTGAGTTGCAACAACAAACTAATAGAGGGAATACACCAGATATGGCACTACCAGCTCAATTCTGGTTAAAAAAAAATACAGTTTAGACAAGCAATAGCATCAATGATGTACAGCTAAAAACACCTGGAATTCTAGGAAAAAGGTCTACCATGCAACTTCAAGTAAGGCTGTCTTTTTTAATTATTTTGAATGTAATTATTAAAGTGTTTTTAAGTATTTAAATTTAAGTGGAATATTTGTTTTAAATTTTTTATTTTAAAAAAATAAAAAAATTTATATTTAAATATTTATCTCTCTTACAGCAAATTCCATATCGTGGAATAATTCCAGGTGGAATCCATGAAGGTAAACTAATTGAGATAAAAGGTCATGTTCCACATGGAGCTGATGTGTAAGTAATAACCTATACATAATTAATTTCAAAGTAATGATATTTTGTATAATTAGGATGTGATACTTAGTATCAGCATACATTAAAGAAAGGACAGGTAATTTTTTATAACACAAAAAATATATTTCATATGTATGAATTTATTTGAAAAATCCTTCTATTTTTGAGAAGCTTCATATACATGTAAATCTTATAATTGATAAATAATTAAAACATTCAATAGAATTTAAAGCATCAAACGTAAGATATTGATTTTCTGCTGAGCATTACATTATCTTAAATTCCATTAGTTTTCTAAAGTATGGATTATATCTTGTGAACCTATCTCTTGTTATGAAAAGGATGACCCTCTTGCTTGAAAAACTAGTTGGTATAGGTGGACTCTGCTCAGCTCCCCCATAATATTTATGTTCTCATAAATTTCTAGTGCGAGACATATTATAATCATGTTAAGAGAAATGAATTTGACCGAAGCTTGACACAGTGACACAATGAAATCCCCGCCTAATAGGTTATCCACCGTTCACTTCGATATATTTATCTTATTCTAATCTATTAATTTATTTTATCAGGGTCAATTCCGTTGTTTAGTTTTCATGCTACTATTTCCAATGCAATAATCCTCAAAATTCAGATTTATATGAAAAAATTTCAATTTCGCTATGTTGATGAAATCTTAAATTAGGAATAACTTACGAAATTTTCCTATTAGAATATTTGTAGTCAGTCATTTCAAACAAGTATCATAAATGTTATTTTGAAGTTGTCTGATATATTTATGATCCTCAAAATGGACGTTCATGCTCAATTTTACTCTATTCTGCCGTGTTAAGTAAATCGTAAATTCCAAATAACTTATAAATTTTTTAAATTGGAAAAATCATAGTCTTTGATATTCATACCAGTATCCTAAGTAATATTTCAAAAGTGGTTTGACATCTTTACGATGAAAATATTCCTCAAGATTGACATTTATGTGAAATTTTGCCCTATTCTGCCTTGTTAAGAAATTTGTAAATTTCCAATAACTTGCAAAACTTTCAAAGTAGCATATTTATCATTAATGATGTTCATTCCAGCATCAAAACTGATATTTTAAAACTGTCGTGACATCTTACAGTAAAAATTTTCTACTTAATGGACGTTTAAGTGAAATTTTGCCATATTCTCCCATGTTAAGAAAATCTTAAATTTCTAATAACTTACGAAGTTTAATTTGAATGTTGCAACTTGAATTAGAAACCTGTAAAAGTTTCTACAAATGCTTCGCTGGCGGCGAAGGTATGCAAAACCTGTTACTAACCTTTTGTGGAATGTTCTACTTGTATGAAAGTGGTTCCCTGGTGTTACTTGAGAATGATCAAAAAGCCATACAGCACTTGAACATATTGATAGATTAAGCACATCTCTCAATGTTACATTTTTACTCTGAAGTTAACGGATACTTTTTACTCGATAATGCAACCGTACATCATGGCAGAATCGTTCGAGATTGATTCAGTGAACATCAATCTGACTTCTAACAGTTTCCCTAGATGCCGCAAATCATGGATCTTAAACCAACAGAAAATTTTGGTACGTGTTGGAAAGGAGTACCGTCAGCAATCTCCTCTTCCATCCAATTTATAGGATCTTAAAGTCTGTGTAGCCAATGTATGGTAAATTCTGGACATATATGCACCCCAGAAGCTTGTGGATTTGCTGCCCATACGAGTACTGGCTGTTATTCATGCAAAAGGAGGTCACACGTGCAAAAGAAAGTCCAATAAAATATTACGGTTTCTAATTCATTGGCCAGTGAGTGTAAGCTAGCCAATACTTTATTCTTATTTGTAAGTTGATTTTTCTCCAATGCTGTATTTTTTAGTTGTCATTTTTATGGCTTGGGGGCATCAAGATGTTGTCATTTAAAAAAAAATTATGTTTATTAAAATGCCTTACAGTTGATAATTTGATTTTATTTTTTGCCATGAATTACACCACCATTATACCACTAATTATGCATTTTCTAATAATTTTCTACTTTGAAATAAACCCTTGTTTATGAATAGTGCTTTTTTATAATAACTTTCCATAATTAAAAAAATAAATATTACTAAATGTAAATGTTACTATTGAAAAAGTTTTAAATAAATTAGGAGATCAACATGTGAATATAAGAGTATAATTAACCAGCCGAATATTCGATTTTCACCCGAATATTTACTATTCGGCTTGAAAACTATTCTGTATTTGGCCAAATAGTTAGTATTCAGTTGGCCAAAACTGCTATTTGGTGCATTCCTAATGAAAACTATTTCTCGGACTGCAAAAGTCACTATAATATTGTGATATACACATGGCACATATATTGATTGTTCAGAACCCAGTGGCAGAAAGTTTTGTGGCTGTCTGCGACAGGCTTTTAAAATTTCATAATCTGTCTGCAAAATTTGCATGTAATCAGGGGTGAAAATGACTTACACTCAAAAAACCTTAAAGCTGATTGGGGGGGGGGGGGGGTATCATCAGTGGTGATCTTGTGCAACAATACACGAATACAATTTTACTGCAGAACAATATAGTATAAACAATTGTGTGTATTCATTCAATTCATCTCATTCAATTAAATATTTTATAGCAATGTTTGACACAACACAATATAAATAATTATAAATAATAGTTTTAGTATATAACAAAATAATTATAACAAAAGTATTAGTTTTAGTTTTGATACAGAAATTTTTTTAAGTGAATTGTTATTCGAAAGTTGCAGACAAAAACTGTCTGCAAGCTGTTTTTCTGTGTCCGCGACTATGTCACCGTGTCGTGGTGTTTCTGCCACTGGGGTTCAGAAACACTATTCAACAACTTACTGCAGAATCCCTCATTGACAAATGCACAGCTCAGAATTTTATAAATGGATGTAAATGTAGATGGCCTGCTTTTGCACTCTTAAGTGAAAATTAGGAGTAAGAAATGGTACTTTTTACAAAAAAAGGTAATTAATTCCATTTCAAATTGAGAAAGGGCTTCCAGATTCTGGTAATTTTAAACTGCTATTTTCCTGCCAAATTCGGTCACCAAGTCTAGCATTTGTCGAAGCCAATAAAATTATATTATGTTCTTCATACCTTTATGTATATTTTTACTCTAACAGTTCTGATAAATGAAAAGTGTTTAATCCTTCGTAACTTATATTGTTACATTATATTGTCATGCGTTGTGTGCAAGAATTTCTGAATTTTTGTGGATATCTCCAAAACAGAAAATCTCATTACAACCAAAAAGCTATTATACAATATTTTCTCTATCTTCCTTTTTTTTTTTTTCCTTCTTCCAGAGCACATTAAGCTAAATGTTTTCATTTATTTCTTAACAGCAACTACCTCGTACATAATATTAGTTTTAAGACAATCTCAAAAAGAGCTGGTTAAAGTTTCATTAAAAAAAACTGTTTTTCATCTACTACAATAAGATAAAATTTTAATTTATATCTTTATATAAATCATTTATGTGGGGACCCATTTTTTTGAAAAAAGGACCCAGATTTTTGGATCTCATGGGTCCCAGGGACCCAGGATTTTGAAATGCAAATGGCATCACTGCAGTATGTATAAATGGCACCTATGTATTTTTCTCCACATGGCAATTTTTATCATTGTATATGATTAATTTAATACTATTGTTTTAAGCTGAAAAAAATTGTTTTGCATATGAACTTTTCATTTCTTTTTAACATGTAAAGTAATAATTAATTTAGCAATTATTTAGTTTTACGAATTCAGTCATATTAATTATGAAATCAATATTACTATTTTAGTATACTGTTTTGTATTTTAAAAAATATATATATATATATATATATTTTTTTTTTTTAACATAAATTTGAAATTTTATAGATTTACTGTAAATTTGTTGACTGGGTTGGATTCTAGCTCAGACCGTCCTTTGCATCTTAGTGTGAGATTTCATAGTCGTGTTGTAGTGAGAAATGCTTTGCAACAAAATACTTATGGTCCTGAAGAAACACATGGTTTATTTCCATTTGCAGCTGGCAAAGACTTTACCATGCTCATACTTGTTGATCCAGCAGCTTACAGAGTAAGAAACTTATGCTTTAAAACCTTTTTTTTTTTCCTTTTACTGATTTTTTTTTTTTTTTTTTTTTTTTTTTTTTAATATTAAGACGTTTTTCAAGGGAGAGGAAGAAAAAAACTTCTTAAACAGGAAATCGTCAATGGAAAGACTAATAATAATTTTTAAAAAATCATAAATTTTAGTAAAAATTATTTAAGTGAATACCATCATTAAAAGCAGGGTTAGTTTTTTTATGTCAAAAACTGGTGTTTGACGTGATAAGTGTTAAAAACTAGTAAAAACTGTCGAAAACCATATCATGTGAAAATTGGAGACTATAATGTAAAATAATTTTATTCATATTTTTAAGTTGCAATGTACTAGTTAACATTGGTTATATTTTTATAAATTTATATGTATTCTGAAAAAGATAAATGTTTATGTTAGGAAACTTACTTGTGCATTGTCTTAAGAGGAGAGGGAATGTTTTTAAATTTTTTTTTTTTTTTGTAAATTGCCGTAGAGCTACGAAAAATTGCATATGCAGATGATAAGTTACAGTAATACAATCAAGCATATTAAAAATTCTTTAAAACTAACTAAATTTTACAAATAAATAAATAAATAAATAAAATTTTTTAAATGTTTTCTGTTATTTAATTTAATTTTTTCTTCTTACTTTAACATTATGATTCTATAATAATAAATGGAAAGGTTTGTCTGTCTGTTCTTTTATATGTTCAGCCCCTATTGAACGCAGGAGTACAAGAATTGGCATACGGATACTCTGGAGCCTTTCCGAGATCCTCCTCGAAACAGAATTTAAAAATTTTAATTAGTTTCGGAGATATTAATTAAAACATTGGCCCATGTCGATCGAAAAATGACCAAAAATCCTTATTGCTTAAAAAGAGGCATTCTATACGCAGATGATTTTAACGGCTGTCTCGAACGGAAACAAAACATGTGGAAGTCATTAATATCACATGATCTTGAACTGGGGTTAAAAATTGCAAATTTCATAGTGCTTCAAATTTTCTTTTTCGCACACAACACTTAATGTACAACCTATTCAACAAAACCAACCTGCAGTTAAAATTTCATCAATTTTCATTAATAAACAAAGCAGTTACATTTTAATTGCAAATTAAATTTTATTCTAACACGTAATCTATCTTTCAATAAACGATAGGAGTTTCCATGGCAACAAAATACATTTGAAGGAACAAAAAAATACTTTTTCTTTTTACTTCCATTATCCGACTACCGTGGTATATATAGGTTTTGGGGACCTAAAAAATATTTATTTTTAGTTCCATTAACCGACTACCATAGATAATGGAATTAGAGATTTCACGTGATTTACATGTTTTAGAATGTCCTGATTAGGTTTTCTTTTGTATCTCAGCTACTAATTAAAATAATTTCATAAGTAACACATTATTTGAAAGCTTTGTTGATTTGGAATTGAACAGTAGATTACAGAATTTTCTACCGCCAGATATTTTAAAATTTCAATATTTCAAATTCTAATTAAATTATTTTTAATACATTATTCAAAAGATATTTTAAAGTACTTTTATATTATCGAAAATGGGATTCGAGATTTCACCTGATTTACACGTTTTGAGGTCTCCTGAATCGGTTATCTTTTGTATCTCAGCTACTAATTAAAATGATTTCATAAGTAATACATCATTTGAAAGCTTTGTTGATTTGGAATCGAACAGTAGATCACAGAAATTTCTATTTACACGATCTATAAGTAATACATCATTTGAAAGCTTTGTTGAGTTGATACACATTTAAAAGTACTTTTACATTATTGAAAATGGAATTCAAGATTTCACTCAATTTACACGTTTTGAGGTGTCCTGATAAGGTTTTCTTTTGTATCTCAGCTACTAATTAGAATAATTTCATAAGTAATACATCATTAGAAAGCTTTTTTGATTTGGAATCGAACAGTGGAATACAGAAATTTGTATCACCAGATGGTGCTGTAATATTTTAAAATTTCAATTTCTAATAATGATTATGTTATTTTTAATACATCATTCGAAAGATATTTTAAAGTTCTTTTAAATTATCAAAAGTTTTCCAGATTTACGTGTTTCTAGGTGTCCTGAATCAGTTTTTTTTTTTTTTTTTTTGTATCTCAGTTATTAATTTAAAAAAGTTCATAAGTAATACATCATTTGAAAGCTTATTTAAGTTGATACACATTTTAAAGTACTTTTACATTATCGAAAATGGAATTCGAGATTTCACCCGATTTACACGTTTTGAGGTATCCTGATTAGGTTTTCTTTTGTATCTCATCTACTAATTAAAATAATTTCATGAGTAATACATCATTTGAAAGCTTTATTGATCTGGAATGGAACAATAGATTACAGAAATTTCTACCGCCAGATGGCACTGTAATATTTTCAAATTTCAATATTTCAAATTCTAATTATGATTAAATTATTTCTAATACATCATTCGAAAGATATTTTAAAGTTCTTTTATATTATTGAAAGTGAAATTCGAGATTTCACCTGATTTACATTTTTAAGTTGTCCTGATCAGGTTTTCTTTTGCATCTCAGCTAATTGAGTAAGACCGTTCAAAATTGGTATATGTAAGTTTATTAGGAGGGGCTGGAAGGGAGGGGAAGGAATCGGCGCGCATGAGACTCCGCTGCCGAAGGCAGTGGGGACCCGGTCCGACAATTTACCTGATGAGAAATGATTTTTTAAATTTTCTTTTCTTAAGAATAAGAGTTTGATTTCAAAAGAAATATGTGTGCGCACCGCATGTATATCTTAACATGTGCGCGCATGGGTTTGGGACCCGCTGCGAGTTTTTACCCGATGATAAAAGTTTTTTTAAAATTTTTTCTTAATAATAAAAGTTTGAGTTGAGAAGGAATATGCGTGTACAGCGCACGTATATCTGTTGATATTGGATGCGGGTTTTAACTGAGCATCCAATCTTTTATTGAAAGCACAAAAGTAAATAAAAAATAAACTTAAATATATATTGACAGATTAGCAGAGTTATATGCAGGGAACCGTTTTGGTTTAAATGCTTTCTCTTTTAAAATAAAATATGAGTTGTAACTAAACTTGTAAATAAAACAGAGAAGGTTTTAAAAACGAAATATAAATTTATTGATATAAAACAAAAACAAAAAAAAAAAAATATATATATATAAACTTTTAAATTAAACAAGGAAATAGATAAATAAACATATTTAATTTAATTAACTTCTGACTGTAACAATGGCCAGTACACAGCCTTGAAACTATATTCATATTATAAGAAGTTAATCTTCATCACTAGACAATGGAGCTTTTATCATATAAAAATAAAGATAGAATAAAACTGTTATTTTATAAATACATCTTCTAATACGATGAAATCTTTTACTTATTATAAACAACTGCCGGAGATTCCAATATCTTATTACTATAACATGACAGCTGAACTTTAACACAAAACAAACAAACGGAAAATGAAGTACATAACAGCAAAAGTAAAACAAAAGCCGGAACCGCCCCTAGCCACGTTCCTCAACACCTTTTATACTATTAAGAGAGGATTGTGGTTAGAGTGACGTAATCACCGTGGCGTCGAATTAGCGTGATGATTTCATCCGCGAAATTTGATGCCGCCTAGTGAGTGATAAAGTAAACAGTCATTTGCATTTACCGGTAAGCTGGTGTAACATGGTATCACAGCTAAAGAAAAACAACATATTTTCCTAGTAATTAAAGAACAGATAAATCTGTCAGCTAAAATGCCGTAAGTAACAAAAACATATTTTATTTTAATAAAGAAAATAAATAAATAAAGTTACTTCATTTAAATTAACTGAATATTTTCTTTTAATAACATGTTTAACTTAAACTTTAGACTTGATACCTTTTATACTTTCAATCCATATAAATTAAATAAGTTTATACATTTTATATATATCAACTGTATATATATTGCAAACTGTATATAACTGCATATTGCACAAAGTGATAAGATTAAATATATTACCAGGCCAACAATATCCTCAAACATGAGCGCTCAGCGCGCATGGGTCTGCGCTGCCGAAGGCAGTGGGGTCCTGGGTGTGAGTTTTTACCCAATGCTAAATGATATATTTTTTAATTCCTTTTCTTAAGAATGAAAGTTTATGATTAATAACATGGAATTTTGAGAAGTCATAAGGATGGTGAAGGAATACATGCACGCAGCGCACGGGTCTACGCTGCCGAAGGCAGTGGGGACCCATTGCGACATTTTTCACGATCAGAAATTTTTTTTCTCTTTTTTTATCACATGATAAAAATTAATGCAATTTTGACAATTCATTAATTATTGTGATTCACTTAAAAATAGTGACCATCAAAGTGGGCGTAGCCTGCTAGTTAAAAATATAAATTAAACATATTAGGTTATTATTTAGTTTGGGAATTCAATTATAGGTTAATTCTTAAAATTATGTTGAGTGCCAAAATTTCAATGAAAATTTTTAGCATTCATATATATATATATATATATATATATATATTAATTAAATATCAATGAATCTACAAAGTAATATCCAGATATTTTAGAATATATTGTTAAACTTATGATAATTTAAAATCGAGATATAATATAAAAAATTAATTAAATGCGAGCATTTTTAAAAAGTGAAGAAAATTTATTTTTATTTACATACAGTTTGAGAAATCTTAATGTATTATTTAATATTGCATTTTAATGTATTTAATATTATATTTCATTGCATATAAATATAAATGCAAATTTTCATACCTTTAAGACATTAATTCACAAAAGAGAGATATGCTGTCCATTATCCTCTTCATTGGAAATAATTAATTTAAAATTGCATTATATGATTCATATTAAAAATCTAGCTTAACTAATCATGCAATACATCAAAAAATTTTAATCATATAACATTGAAACATTCTACTGATATTAATTATAATATTAACCCAAAATGAAAAGACATAATGCAATATTGCACAGCAATTTTATTCATTGGGATAAAATACTTATGGCACCTTTTAATTATCAGTCAGTATATAGTTAGAAGACTTTACTCTTTAAAAATAAAACTCTGTAAAATTTTTGAAAGTGCAATAAGTAGTTCACTTTAGAACATAAAAATTTCTATATTAAAATTTTTGTATTTTGTAAAGGTAATAAATATCAATTTTGTGTACTTAAACAGAAATCATTGGTATTCTTAAGAAACAGATAATACTCTTCTAAAAATTATTTTTAACCATGGGAAATTTATAAACTAACCACATTTTAAGACTGTATTATTTTATTTCTCTAAATATGACTACTTTGTTAAAATATACTAAAAAATGTAAAATTTGAGGTTTTTGACATAAGGTTTTTGACATGACAGTTTAAACCGTCAAAAACCTGCCAACCCTGATTAAAAGCATAAAAATGATGAATTTAACTATTTAATTTAAACACATAAAAAATAGTCAATAAATAAAAATTAATGTACATACCTCACTTTTTTTTATTTATTTAATTTAATATTTAATAACAAGACATTTGTCTTTATCACTCTTTGATTTTCCTTTTACAGAAAAAATCATGTATAATCTTTTGTTTGAACTTTTTTTTGAACAAACTGTAATTGAGAGCAGTCCAACTGTCTTAAGTATTTAAATACTTCTTTTAGTAATACTTATCGCCTCTCCCATTGATGTTTTTAAAAACTCTCAATATTTGACACTGTATTATTTGTCTGTTAATTCATATTCATTAAATGTGCTTTAAAATGATTTTGTCTCACCACCCTCTTTTTAACCTCCAGAAATATTTTTACACATCAGAGAAAAGAAAGGGAAAAAAATCTAAAATCCAAAAGAAAATTTGGAAATGTAAAGAAACATTATTAAGCAGGAGAAAAGCTACTTAAAAGATTTTAGTATTGTAGAAATTTGTAGAAAATATGAACTGCTTAAGCGGGAAAACTTTGTAAGCGAGGACCTCTTAAATGGGTTTAACTGTACTCTATTTGAGTTTAATAATGGAAATAAATAAGTGTAATGTAATATATCTATAACAATGTTGAACATGACCAGTAAAAGAATAACTGTAGGCAAGTTGTTATAGCATAGAGCATTAAATCTAATTCTTTGTTTTTCGTAGCAAAGTAAAATATATGTGATTTGAATAGAGAATTTTACAACAGATTTTTACATTTAACAATGGTTTAAACTATAAATTACTTGATATAACCAATAGAAAATTTAATTTAAAATTGCTATTAAATGATAAATTAGGTAGCTTCTTATAAATAAAAGGGCAATATTATTGTGTGAAGGTAATGAAAATTAGACGAACCTGAATAATTTTTAAGTAATAAGAATCAAACCATGTAATACAGTCACAGCTCTATTTTACAAAGTTGTTAAACTCAGCAAAAGATTTGTTAAATGGATTCACTTTTTCTAGTACTTTGAATTATATAAAGACAAATTTTAAATTCATAAAGCACTGAATATCATGCAAAAAATATTAAATTATATATTTTGTAATTAAATTTATTAAAAAAAACTTTACATTACAGCTTCATAGTAGGAGTCTGTGTAGCCGCTTTCTTGAAGGGTCCTTCATCAGCACTCTCCTTAGTGGTCTGTGCTGCTAGTCAGTGGCGGATCCAGAACTTTACTTTTGGGGGGGGGGGGCTAAGATTTTTCAAAGTGTTATCGCACCCCCCCCCCCACCACCACCACTTAAATCCGCCACTGCCACTAGTGGTAACCACTGATGAAGGAGGGGATCTCCTCACAAAAGCGGCTACATAGACTATAGCTACTACTACTACGAAGCTGTAATGTAAGATTTTTATAAATTTATTTAGTTTAACAATGCTTAGGTTAAATATTTTAAATGAGTTATGTATATATATATTTAATTATAGGAATTGCTACAATTGTTCTATTTTGAGAAAAAAAAATATAAAATAGAAACTTAATCTGATTAGAAATACAATAATTTATTACAAGGGGTTGATCCAGGCAAAAGTTGAGACCCTTTTGCTGCCTCTTCATAAAATTCCATCCCTTAAAACCATCCTCTTCACAAAATTCAAATTTATAAAAATGATTCTTGTACTTAAAAAAAAAAAAAAAAAAAAAAAAAATTACATGTTTTCAGTATTATTTCCAATGAGTGTCTCTGCTTGGTTCAATGAAATGATGTTAACTTGATATTAACCATCATATAGAGTGACTGCTAAGGTAGAAATGTTTTTCAAGATACTTTTCTTTTTTACAAAAATGAAAGTTTCATAATGAGCCTTAAAAATTAAAACCTAGATTGGTTCTTGATTGCTTTTAAATGTATATATTTAATTTGAAACTTCAGCATGTATGAAATTCTATTCTTCCAATATTACCATATACTTTATAGCAAAGCAATTTTAGAAATTCATACCATAGTCATACTTCATATTAATTGCTGAAAAATATATGCCGGGTGATTCAAAATAAATGTTACAGTGGTTATCTCGTAAACTAAGAAAGATAGAAACATACTTCCAATTACAAAATTAGTGCAAATTAAGAGTAGATTTCAGATATGGCATTTTTTTGTACAAGGGGCTGTATTCATATTAAATACGAAATTAAATTTTTATTTAGCCCCTCCTATCATATGACTTATATTTAGAAAAATATTCTCCTCACTCTAACAAGTAAAAAAAAATCATCTCTAAGTCAAATCTCGCTGAGTTATTGCAATTTGAAAATTCTAGCATTTTTCGCCAAGTCTTAAGGGGTTGTATCAAAAGTGAGAAATTGTAATTAATATAGCTTTTGTAATAAGGCACACAGCATTTGGGGGGAAAAAATCATACAGGGAATAAAGACAGCTATTTTAACCTGTAATGTCTCTCTTTCCTCTAGTGAATACACACAAGAATACTCATTGATAATTTAACAAATAAAATTTATGAATAATTTATGTACTAAAAGGGAATTTTCAAATTTATTTTTCTTTCTTTTCCTTTATACATTCTCTTACTCATATACATGGTGTAGAGAAAGTATTGTTTTTGAGTCAAATTTCCGAAAATTAGCTTTTGTTATATTTGCATGTTTTCAGATCCTCTGAATTCAAAAATCATGTTTTTAGTGGTCAATCTCTCTCTCTCTCTCTCTCTCTCTATCTATCTATCTATCTATATATATATATATATATATATATATATGTGTGTGTGTATTTACAGGGTCATCCAAGAGAATTCAAATACATTACATCTGTGAGCAAAATTTCTCATATGTACAGTGTGACATCTGTAGACTGCCCTAAATAAAATGAAAAGAACAGATTTTTTATATGCATGTTTTATGTAGATTGTGGTATAACAATCATTCATTTACAGGGTTACCCAGAGTATTGTGATATATTGGAGCTATACTTGGGAATTGCTGGACGTGTATTTCATTTTGTGTTACTTGTTTTACATATAACACTAAATTTACGTACACAAAGTCATGTGTATATAGTTTATAGACAATATACAGGGCTACCCAAAATTAAGGTAAACATTTTTTTTTATTAAATGTAATTGGCGTAAGTGCTTTGCTACATTTTTTTTATTTCGAAAAACACTGCTGACACAGAACGGAAAATTAATTTCTCATACCCATACTGTAAACAAAGTAGTTTTTGGAGAGCAATTTCTTTCTGTATAATATCACGTTTTGAGGCCTCTTGAATGTGAAAGATAAATTTTTAGTGGTTGATCTGTATATATATGAATTATCAGCATAATTTAACAGCAAATAATCTGGTGTGCCACTCAGACGACTTTCTCGTACCCTGAAATTTAATACCATAAATACAGGTTGGAAATTAAGAGGTAACATATAAAAAGTACTGTTATGTAATTTTAACATAGGTTTACAAACTTTCTTTTCTGTAGAAGTTCATTTTCCAAACTTTCTTTGGGTAAAGTTAGATATTCAAAAATTATGAACACTTTAAATTTTTCTAGGACAAAAGCTTTCTGACTTTGTATTACAATGCTTTTAAATAAATTGTTCAATTCCAGCTTTTATTTTATTTTATTTTATTTATTTATTTTGAGAATCAAGGCCATATGCTCAACAAAAATGAAGCAAGTCATATAACAAAATTTAATTTAATTCTAGCCTAAGTAGAATTTTAATATTCTCTTGCTGTCAGATTTCACACATAACTATTTTAAAATAGTGTGTTTCTGTGTTGAAAGATTGAAAGTATTAGAAAAATTAAAAATGAGTATTGTCTTCAAATTTTTTCTCTTATCAGTAAATTTCAGAAATTAATACGCTCAAAATAAAAACAAATGCTATTTATTATTGAAGAAGTAATAGGAAAATGTAATTTAATATTATTAGTTGCAAAGTTTAATTGCTATTCATAATACTTAGAATATTTTTTTTAGTGAGTGGAGGTAAACATATAGTGTGTTTAAAAAAAAAAAAAATTACCAAAAATGAAATGTTTATTGTTCAAAAGTTATTATATCACGTGATGGTAGAAAAAGTATTGTATATAGTATATAGAAGTCATAATATCACATATTCCATGTGCTATCCTTAGTTATTTAGAACATGATGAAGACACATATATATATGAATTCTTCATAAAATTATATGTATATCCGCTGTTTTTCTGTTTGATGATTGAAATAAGGCTGACGAGCATGCTAATTTTTTTAGCATGCATAATGTGATCTAAGTCTGCCCTTGAAGTTTAGTGACTTTATCTGCAAAGAACAGAGGTAAAGTACATTAAAGGTAAAACATTGTAATAGGAAAATACATTTTTGAAATGTTTTATAATCTGTTCAAACTGCTCAATATTTTTTTCCTTCTTTTTCCCAGTATTCATATAAACTGTTCTAATAAAAGATTATTTAAAAATTATCTCTAATCATTGCATGCTAGCTTGTTTTGTGAAAACATTAGTTTTTAACATAGTTTTTAGGATTGTATTGTTAATATTTTATAGATTGCTGTTAATGGACAACACTGCTATGAGTTTCCTCACAGAATTCCTTATCAACGAGTGTCATCTATCTTTATTGATGGTTCTGTTAAAATTGAAAGAATTGAATACGTTGACAAGATGAGTCCTGTAAGTTTACTCAATTAATCTCTATTGTTCTGACTGATACATTAATATAAATTCTATTTTATATCTTTTCATTTTTTATTTTTCCATATAATTTTAAAGTCTTTAGCAGTAAAATTATTATATATTTTACAAAAGTACATCATTTTCTGATTGATGAATCTAAAATTGTGTTCAGAGGTTAATCCAGAATAAATTTAGCACCACATTGAGGCACTTTCTCAAAGTCAACTTTTGGCAATGAGGTACCTTCACAAAATCAACTTTCAGCAAAGCAGCACCTTCACAGTTAATTCTCAGCAATATAGCGCAGTGGCAGATTCAAGGAGAAAAAAAAAAAAAAAATGGCATTCACAAAACTTTATAATTAAAGAAAAACAACTTAAATTCATATTGGAAAGATTGAATATTTTCAGTAAAATCATTTTAAGTAATTATCTGCCATAGTTCAGTAAACATCAGCAATCAAAAACCTCTCTAAAAGTTCACCTCTATTTAAGGACCACCTCCTATAAGGGCCATTTTTTTCTCATGCTCAAAATTTCCTTTTGGATTTTAATACTGATTTACCTCGATTCAGTGCCCATGTACAAATGCATATCTCTGTTAAGGGTCACATTTTGCGAGAGCTGGTAATATTGTTTAACTCTTGAGGTCAATTGACCACTTTTGTATGTAACTCTTTTCAAAGAAACCTCATATTCAAGGTCGTAGATAAAAAAAAATTCAAGGGGCTCTAAACTTTAGTACAGTGTAAAAAAAGGGAAATTTATTTCAAACATTTTCAACAAATCTGCATAATTTCGGGGACTATTTAACCCTTCAATCCCCTCCCCTTAGCTACGGCCTTGATCTTATTGCTCTCCAATTCCAGTTTTGAAATTATGGCATATATTTCCTATGAATTTGTTGGTAGAGAAAAGAAGTGTTAATAAGACTTTATAATTTTTAATGTGCATATTGTAGGTGAAATTCAGGCTTGGAAAAGTTAATTTTGTGTCCTAAGTGTCTTTGGAAAAATGAATTTTGTATCTTTGTGTTCAATTAATAATTTTAAAAGCTTTTAAGAAAAGTAGTGTTAAATGTGGGATGCCTAATTGTTGCAAATAGATATTGTTGTTGTGGAAGATATAATTGTTATGGATAACAAAGTTAAGAAGTGTTTAAAATTTTTCTGCTTTAAAATTGTGAGGAAGATTTGCGCTTTATATTCTTAAAAAAGACTGTAAATGATATTACTAAGATCTGATAACTCAATATTATTGAAAAGATCTTGAAAGTCAAAAGTCATAATATTGTCTATTGAATTGAGCGATTTGATGTATTGAATTAATTGAAAGCTATTTTTAAGGCAGTGTAAATTAATCAACTTTGCAAGTACAATTGTAAATTTGTTTTAGAATATCCAGCAGAGCTTTATTAGCATTGTTGTTATAAGTGTTACATCCAACAGTGACAGTGAGAAATTTAATTGGAGATTTGTGAAACTTGGGTATGAGAACTATATAAGGATAATTAAAGTTATTGAAGGGAAGTCGAAGTAGTTTATAGTAATTATGTATTTTTCGGTTATTAATAATAAGGTTATTATTAGTTAAACTGAAGATGTTACTATTAGTGACTGAAGAGTTTAAAATAGAGAGATAGTAGGATTTACAAGTAATGGCATAATTATTAGGTGATTTGTCAACGTAAGTGATCACAAAGTCATCCTGTAGTGATTTGACAGAGTTAAGAAGTACAGATTTTTTAAATAACACCAGATTTGAAGAATTGATAAATAATGCATGTTTAATTTTTCGTAGCATTAAAATTTTCCATTGAGTGAAGTAAGCAATAGGTTCATTATGAGTAATAGATATTTTATAAATAAATAAATCTAGGTCATAAGAAAACTGTTGAAAGATTTGTGGAATGCTAGTTTTAACTGGAAGTCTAAATATGGTGCCAAATTCCATGATTTTTTTTAATTGATAATTATCAATAATAATTTACCAGTGATAATGTGTCCATGGTCTCTGTCAATAAATTTTGAGAAAGAAGGATCACTGCATTTCATGTTACAGTCTTAGTAAAAGAGGTAGACTTATATACAGAATTATAATTGAATATCTTTCTGCCAAGAGGAAGAGGATATTTGAAGGTACGAGATAGATTTAAATCTTTAATCGGAAACAAACATTTTTTGTCATTAATGATAGACATAATGTTAATACTATTCAATATTTGATTTGTAAAAGTCACAATTAATTGAGTATTTGTTTTAATTTTGTTGGGCTTTTTATTAATTTTTAAATTAAATTGTTTGATTTTGTACATTATAATATCATAAAAAATGTCTGAAAAATGTTTATTATAGGATTGGCTTTGAAAGACATTCAGAGAATTTACTAAGTATTTCTTTTTAATTGCAAAAATAAATTTTCAAATAATGAACCAGTTATAGTTAGATAAGTAATTAGTCTGTAGATCTGAAATTAGTTTAATAATGGCACTTTTAGAAAAGATTAAATCTGTTTTTTTTACTACCTCGTTTAGTTCTAGAAGTTTTATTGTTAAATTTGTGATTGTGTTGTGCATAAATAGTCGAATAATCATGTAGAGGGTTGATGTTAGAATATGCTTTAATAGTTTTATTAAAGTATTCAGAATTTAGGCCATATGGATAAATTGTATTGTAATATTGCATAAACTTTGATTCAAGAAATAGACGCTCACTTTTATTTTTCTGAATTTTGACAATCTCTATGGTACATGAATTAAAATTATGTGATTTAAAGTGTTGTAATTCTATAGTTGATTTAGAAGGTGCAGCTGAAGATGAAAGGTTTTTTGAATCAGAGCGATGCTGATTAATGCGTAGATGCAGAGGAGTGAAAGTTTCACCAATATAACTGAGTTTACAAAGACCACAACTGATTTTATAAATAACATTGTATGTCTGACAAAATGGAACCAAAGAGGGATTATGATTTAATTGTGTGCGAGAGGCCATAGGGCAAGTTTTACATTGATTAGAACCGCATGTTTTAAACTGAAGTAAAGGAGGAGGAGATGATTGGTAACAGGTCGTTGATCCAAGGATATCCCTATAAATATCCTTGTACCGGGCACAATACTGCTGTGAAGCTAAGTATTTTTTGCCAGGATCTAAAAATTTACTAAACAGAGTCATTGTAGAGGAAAAATGTTTTTGAATATTCATAAATTGAATTCAATCAACTAGTAATATTGATAAGAATTTAGAAATCACAAGGCAGTATTTATATTAGTTTCCTCGAAAGTGGGCTATACCAAATTCAATTACTTAATTAAATTGATTCTTGATTAATAAGTATCTGGATTAATGAAAAGTGAAGAGAGAGACAAAAAAAAATAATAAAATAATATTTACATATTTACACTAAACCTCCTTTAACCGAATCTATTAATTTGGTTCCAATTACAAATTAAATTCTGCCCATTTTTTAAGTAAGAAAAACAAACCAATACAATTCACAAAATGTTAAAGAATAATAATAATAATAATAATAATAATAAATACAAATATATATTAGAAATTAATATTCGACTACACATACACAACATATTCTTTATCATGATTTACGATGGAACAGTGAATGATATTCTAAAGATATTTAACTAATTAAAGAATAAATTAATAAAGTAAGTTGCCATTAATAAAGTAAGTTGCCAACTATACAGTTCGTTTTAAATGATCCAGGGCCAGTGACAAAATACACTGTCGCAAAACTTCACAACACTACAAGAATCATAATATAAATTTTAAATCAGTAAATAACATATTGAAAAAATTAGAGAAATTACAGAAATTACAAATTAGAGAAATTACAATTATATATATATATATATATATATATATATATTTAAGTGTTTTTGCAGGTGATACTGATCAAAACTAACATTTAATTAACCTTAAAAGATCTTTCCTTCTTTCTCACAATTTTATCCATGTATATTTTTTTATTATATATTTTAATTGCATGTATTCACCATAATTAGTTCTATTTATCTCTTTTCCATTTCATTTATTCTATTTCTTTGCATGTTAAACTAATAATTTCTGCTGTTATAACATATTAATCATGCATGAAACTCTTGAAAATATTTTCCTACTTATTCTTTAATCCTCTTCCTTACTAGTATCAACGTCCAGGAACTTGCATCCCTACTATACCTGTTTATCCTCCTGTTGGTCCTAGAGGACATCACATACCTGTATGCTATTATTTTTTAATTAGACTTTTTTATAGTATATATTTTACACTGTGTTTGAAACATACTTTTCTATTCTTTTTAAAGAATATAAAAATATATATTTATGGTTTGCTGCTTAAAAAAAAGTAGAGAGGAGGGGGGAGGGTAATGTTCTTTTTAATATGGTTAAGTTATAGTTTTAATATGGTAAAGTTCATAATATGTGGTAAACAAATCAATTTAGAAAGATATAATTATGAATACCTAGATTTGTTCATCAGCTCTATTAAAGTTTGAATAAAAAAGTCTGAAAAAATCAAATTACAATATCTACCAAAGCTGTTAATTTTCCTGTGTACCTTGCTAATATTTCATATCAAATAGGTTGTATAAGATTTGTTGTATAAGATTAATGCACACATTGGAATTTTTTAAACAGTGTCCCTGTGCACAGGGTTGTTTAAAATTATATACGGTAAAAAATTTAATCAATAAAAAAACTTTTTACATACTTCATGCCTTGGCCGTGACGCGTTTTAGCTGGGGTCCCCCAGCATGGTCACCGGCACTCATGGTGTTTGAAGTCTTGCACATGTGGTGTCTCTGTTTACATCTCTTTTAAAGATATGGCACCACTATCTGTCAAGCCCTGGGCATCGTTGTCATTGCAAGAATGCGGCAGAACTTGACAGACAGGGGCACCACATCCTTAAAAGAGATGTAAACAGAGAGAGACACCACATGTGCAAGACTTCAAACACCATGAGTGTCAGTTTCCCTGCTGGGGGACCCCAGCGAAAACTTATTACGGGCAAGACATGAAGTATATAAGAAGGTTTTTTATTGATTAAATTTTTTAGTATAGGCTTGATGTAAAGAATAATTTTTAAGTTATGATATACGGTATTTTAAAAGACTGAAAAAAATTCTATTTTAAACAAAGACTTACCAGAACAAGTTATAAAAGGAAAGGCAACTCAAATATTTTTATTTCCCCACAGCCTGCATTGAGTGTAAAACAGGGTTTAACCTGTCAGAAAAGTTTCTTTAACATTTTAGTTAAAATACACAAGCAGTATTTTATCTTTTTTGAAAGTTAATTTAACTCTTTGGTTACTATTGATTTCTTTTTCTTAACTTGGTTATTCCCAATTTTGTTTTCTATATCTTTTGTTCACTTATAATATTAACCAAGAACCATACTTGTGATTTTAAAAACAAGAATCATGAACTGTCCTTACTTGTATTTTAAGAAACATGAATCAGTGAAACTTTGCTTTGGTTTCAATGATATAAAAAGAGATAGCTGTGTCATGTGTGCAAAATGAAAAAGTGATTAAGAAGGAGAATAATGAGTAGGAGTAAAGCATTGAGCAATGCTAGTGCTAAGAAGTAAGAATGCTTCTATGGAGCAAATTCTGAATTCTGACATGCTTTTAAGTATTTTTGCATTTAAATGGTACCATCAAAAATTGTAATTAAGTCCAAATGTACTAAATAATTAAAGATTCTTGATATTGGTAGTGGTTTTGTAATTTTTGATTGCAAATTATATGATTTAAAATTAGATATTATTGTATAGAAATATTTAATGAAATTATCTGATTTTTGCTTTTTAGCAAAATTCTTAACATATTTTAGCAAGATGCTGAAAAACTAATGGCAGGTTTAAGCTCTGGTGTGGAAGCTGTGATGGTGGTGCGAGAAACGAAAAATGGCATCTCGGAAAGGAGAGGCATTTTGTATCTTACAATAGGAGCAATATTTGGAAAAAATAGTTCAACTGATACAAGCATTCAAAAGAGGTAACAACAATTCTGAGAAAGAGGCTGTCTTTGTGAAAGCAAAAGCATAGGGAGGCATTGTATTAGGAATGAGAATGCGGGAAAGATAAAAGCAACATTTCTGCATGACCCTGTGCTTTCTCCTTCATAAAGGCAGCCTCTTTCTTCAAATTGGTGGTACCTATTTCGAATGCTTTTCTCAGTAGGACTATCTTTTTAAGTCGTCTACAAAAACACATGCTAGAGTAAAATTAGATTCTCATTTCGCATATTACAAGATGTACACCTTCTCATCCTGAAATGCTGTTTTTCATTCTATATATCACAGTGCCACCAGAATTTCCGTGCTTAACAAAAGCCACAGAGAAATAAAAATATTTGAGTTATCCTTCCTTTCAAACCCACTCTGGTATGTCTCAGTTTAAAAATGAATTTCTTAGTCTATTTTAAAGTACCATAAATCACTTTATAAATATCTCTGCATATTGAATGTATAAAAATAATAAATGTATATATTACTTTTTAATATAACTTTGTAAAAGTATTACATTTCAAACTATTATCTGTATTACTGTCACGTCTCTTTTTAAGAAAGGAACTTTAAGTCTTTCTCCTCTTTCCCTGACAAGTGAGTTGTAAAAATTCTTTAGTTTAAGGCTTCTCTATAGCTTTTCTGTTAAAAAGACTATAAAATACTATTATTAATCTCGATACTATAGAAAATATTTTCTATTTAAAAGTAGGTTTTTTTTTTTTTAAATACTTCCATTAGTTTATAAATGCTTGAAAATTTAGCAAATTATGGTATCAAGAGGTTTGATTGTGTCACACTACTTAATGATTCTTATCTATTTTTGTTTTTGATCTACTATAATCATTATTTACTTGCTTTTACATTAACAGTTACTAAAATTAATAGTTTAAACTTTTAGTTTTATTTATAAATTGAGCAGGAGTGATTCTGCTCAGAAATTTCAAAAGATTTAAGACTGTCTGTTCAGAAAGAATAAAAAGAAATCGTTAATGTTTTTATTAAATTATTGAAAATAACTTGCTTCTAATGTCTAGATTCAGAATAAAAAAAAAAAATGTGTAGGAATAAATACATATATGTGTGTATATATTTATTCCTATGTAGTATATAGTGATTCAGAAAATTCGATGATTCAGTGATTCACAAAGTTCAGAAAACTTTGTTTTACTCAGAATCACTCCTAAGTTGAGCAGCATAGTAAAAAAAAAATATTTTGCTAGATTTTGACTTTTAAAAATATGGAGCTGGGAGCATTGTGAAGGAAAAAATTTCGAAGTTTTTTGCTCTATTATGGAGGGTTTGCCACCAAACAAATTATAAGTTGAAAAGCTGTGGTTTAGAAAATATGAAGATATTTGCCTTCATAATTTTTTTAAACATCTTTTTCTAAGCATTTCTTGTGAAATGTGTTTTTTATATCAGTGCAACATGAAAATTACTTTGAATTTATCTGAAAAATTCTGTAGAAATTAGTATTATTTAATAGGAAAAATATTTTATATATTGTATGTTATGTGTATTAAATTTTATAATGAAGAACATTTGCAATCTCAAAAGAACTTCAAAAGTCAGAATTAACCCCTTCCTTCTCACTCTCCTCAAAATTATGGGGTGAGATTTTGCCCTACATTTCTTGTGCCCTTGAAATATTTCCAGGCAGTCTAATGATGTATTAAAAATATTCAATACAATCTGTAATTCGTTTTCGGAATTATTTATTTATTTTACATACCAGATATCAAGATTTAAGCAAATTTTTAATGGAAGATAATTTATTTGAAAACAGATATCAACACTATATAATACTTTGTAATAAAAAAATAAGTACTTTTATAACAGTTTTCTTGACTATAATATGATCATTAAGGGGTTAAAAGAAATATTTGTTCATACATATTACTATCTACTGGGTGCAGCAGGAAGGGTGTACAGATTTGGAATGTCAATAAGAATAAATACAAAGCAAGATATAGAAAGAAATCTTTTATACTTGAGAAGTATACAGTATGTCATTGCCTTGAACTATCTCAAATCAAAAGTGTACAAACACTGACCAATAAATTTACAAATACTTAAGGCTGTAATTACGCGAGAAATCACGGTGTTTTTGCAAGACATGATCTGCAGAGCAATGCAAAATTTCTAAATTCCAAAACATTGATGATTGCCTTATAACTGATGTACAAAACTCAATGGATGAAATGGCATACTATGCACTTCTTAGGTATAAAAGATTTTTTTCTTTCTTACTATTTTTTTTTTTTTTTTTTTTTTTTACATTCCAAATCAGTACTCTTTTTGACTGCACTCTGTACTTATTGTTTGACTATGTTTCTATTCAGTCACATATGCTGATTCATCAAATCCAGTGCTAAAATAAGGGTAATAACACAGGGTTGGTTTTCTGACATGACAGGTGTCAAAATCTGGATTAAACTGTCAAAAACTGGTTTAAACCGTCAAAACCATATGTGAAAATTGGAAACTGTAAAGTAAAATAATTCTATACACATTTTTAAGTTGCAATGTACTAAGTATATAAGTTAACATTGGTTTTATATTTATATATATATTCAGAAAAAGAAATAAATTTTTACGTTAGGAAAAGTATTAGTACATCGTCTTAAGAGGAGAGTGAATGTTTATAAATCTTTTTTGTAAATTGCCATGAGCTACGAAAAATTGCAGATATAGATGGTAAATTATAGTAATACAATTAAGCATATTAAAAATTCTTTAAAATGAGCTAAATTTTACAAAATAAACAAATAAAATTTTTACAGTTTTTTTTCTTTAAATTTTTAAATGTTTTTTGCTAATTATTATTGTTTTATATATTTTTTCCTCCTCACTTTAACACTATTATGATTTAAAAAATATAAACTAAACATATTAGGTTATTTAGTTTGTGAATTATGCTGAAATTTCAGTGAAAATTTTTAGCATTCAAATATAATATTTTGTAAAAAATTAAATCATATCAACAACTCCACAAAGTAATATCCAGATATTTTAGAATAAATTGTTAAACTTTTAATAATGTGAAAGTGAGATATAAAATTAAAAATTAATTAGACGTGAGCATTTTAAAAATGTGAAGGAAATTAATTTTTTTTTCTTTAGATATAGTTTAAGAAATTTTAATATTTAAATTTGCATTTCAATGCATATAAATGCAAATTTTCATAGATTTAAGATATTAATTCACAAAAGAGATATACTGTCCATTATCCTCTTAATGCAATTTTAAATTAATTATTTTTAATTATGTAATTCATATTAAAAATTTTGTTCAACTAATCATGCAATACATCAAAATTTTTTAAATATACAACATTAAAACATGCTATTGATATTGATTATAACCCAAAATGAAAAGACATGAGGCAATATTGCACAGAACTTTTATTCTTTGGCATAAAATATTTATGGCATCTTTTAATTATCAATCAGTATATATTTAGTAAAGCTTACTTTTTAAAAATAAGACTTTGTAAAATTTTGGTAACTTGAAGTGCAATAAGTAGCTCACCTTAGAACATACAAATTTCTATATTCGAATTTTTGTATTTTATAAAGGTAATAAATATAAATTTTTTCTACTTAAACAGAAATCATTGGCATTCATAGAAATCAGATAATACTCTTCTAAAAATTATTTTTAACCATGGGAAACTTATAAACTAACCATTTTTTTAAGACTACATTTTTTATTTCTCTAAATATCACTACTTTGCTAAAATATACCAAAAAGGGTAAAATTTTAGGTTTTTGACGTGACAGTTTAAACCGTCAGAAACTGTCATGCATCAAAAACCTGCCAACCCTGTAATAGCACCCTTGTTACTGAGAAAGAATAGTGGGATGATGTTTTCCTGAAACCTGTCCGTCAATGTGACACCTCTCTAAGTGTTTAGGATCATCTGCTAAGCATGTCATATGTGGTCACACAGTATCCCTTTTCCTCCTTATAATGCAAGGTTTGACTTTAGAAGTTTTTTAGAGTTTCTCTGCTGGATTTAATTTATTTTGTGTTATCTATAATATCAGATATTGTCATTGAATTTTAATATCGCATATCATAAATGCTTGTGATTTTATTTATTTTTTCGTATGTTTTTGCAAATGAAAGTTGAATGACACAACATATAGAAAAAGATATATAAAATATTAGTAAACAAAGGCATATGAAATTTACTTTTGGAAATATATCTAGAATGGTTGTTAGTCAACTGAAATAAATTAGTTCAATTTTAACTACAAATGAAAAGATATATTTTTATTTATTTTCAGAGTATGCCATCTGTTTTTGCAAATGGAAGTTGAATGACACAACACATAAAAAAAGATATATAAAATATTAGTAAACAAAGGCATATGAAATTTACTTTTGGAAATATATCTAGAATGGTTGTTAGTCAACTGAAATATATTATTTCAATTTTAACTACAAATAAAAAGATATATTTTAATTTATTTTCAGAGTATGCCATCTGTACATCCACCACCTGTTGGAATTCAGCCTGCAGTATGTCCTTCTTTTCCTTCCATGCAGCCTGCTGTTTGCCCTGCAATGCCTGCTTCCCATATTATACCACCTCCTGAAAACATGAACTCTAATCTTTCACCTGTTTATAATCCTGTAAGATCTTTTAATTATATATATATATATTTTTTTTTAAGTTTGCTCTTAATTTTTTATGTATATATGTATGTATTAAAAGGATTTAAAATAGAAAAGAAAGAAAGAATTTTTTTTATTATTAATGGTAAATGACTTAATTTAATAAATAAATTAAATTACCTTCTGAAGTTCTACTGCAGAATACTTTTATTTATTTAGGAGTTCTTTAAATCGGCTTCAATATGTTTAACATTTACTGGGGCTATTAATCAGGAAATTCAAACCAGCAATCTTAGTGATTTTGGTTAGAATCATTGGGGAAAAAAAAGTTTAGAAAAAAGTTGAAAATCATGGTATATCAGCAGTAGTGATGACTGTAAGTTAATTTGTTAGAGTACTGCACCCAGTAGTCCTTTTTTAACACGTTTTGTCCCCAGCAGCCCTTTTTTAATACATTTTTACACCTGATGACCCATTTGAAAATATTTTAGTACCTAGTAGACCTTCCCAACATTTTTTTTTTTTTTTTTTTTTTTTAATGTGTACAAAGGCCTTTAGATACTTTCTTCCTGGCATGCAGTTTTGTTGGAATAGAGTATTCTTGTTAAGTAAAAATAAGTAATTTTCTTTTATTTTGTACAAAAATGTAAAAGGCAGTAAATTAAGCAAATAATTCCCTTTTTTAGAGAACAGGTTGCCCTATTATTTAGTCGTCATCTCCCCCCCCCCCCCATCCCCTGTCCCCTAACAGCCCTTTTGTTCTACAGTCAACACTAAGCAGTATTTAAATAATGCTTAAAAATCCTAAATTTTTAAGAGAAGAAATAAGGTGCAACGAATATGTTTAATCTTATCCCCCCCCCCTTTTTTTTTTTTTTTAATAGTTTAATTTTTTTTTAATGTATTTACACAATTTTGCAACTAACTGTCAGATTATTAGTA
Source organism: Salticus scenicus (assembly GCA_963930645.1). Taxonomy (NCBI): domain Eukaryota; kingdom Metazoa; phylum Arthropoda; class Arachnida; order Araneae; family Salticidae; genus Salticus; species Salticus scenicus. Next base: position 242,802,430 of record OZ005649.1, read on the forward strand.
ATACAGGGTTCATATCATACATCTCTGGAAAAAATGAAAACACCTTGAATTCTTGGCATATTAAGATTTTCAACTCTAAATCACAAGATGTTCTGGGAAAAATTATTATGAAACTTGGGGGGGGGGGGGGAATTCACTTTCTCTCATGCACATATTTCTTGTTAAGCTTGACTAAAAATGATCAAGGATTGTGAAATTATGCACACATTCAAAGATTTCTATTTTGATTAGAAATAAACGACATAGTAATATTTTGAAAAACATATAATGGAAAATTACTAATAACTAATCATGTCTTATTTGAAAAGAAACAAAGGATCGGAAGCTAATAGACTAAGCCCAATTCTATGTTGCTGTGGTGATGTGTAGTTCTCATACCTTAAAAAATCTTTTCATACACTTTTCTGTATTTTTTTTAAACATTTAAACTTTCTTTGCTTCTTCTTTCCACCTATAAAAACATTCATACATATTAAAAACAAAAACTATTTTATTTATGAGACAAAACTTAAGTTAAAATACATTTAAAAACAAAATATACATATAAAAATAATTAAAATCTGGGTTTCGAAACGTCTAGATTTTAATTATTTTTATATGTATATTTTGTTTTTAAATGTATTTTAACTTAAGTTTTGTCTCGTAAATAAAATAGTTTTTGTTTTTAATATATATAATTGAGACGGTTTGATGTTTGTGTACGTTATTCATACATATTATTGTGTTATATTATGTAAAACCAATGAACAATAACAAGAAAAATAAATAAATAAAATAAAAACTGAACTCTACATTTTATTTTATACTATTTTATATATTTTTTTTTCAAAATCGGTTTTTCTTTCTTTTAGCTGATAAAACTATGGTGATATCATTTAATAAAATTTTTGTTTTAACTGTATTTTAAAGGTATAATTTTGTTTGTTACAAAGAAATATCTAAATATCTAAGTTATTAATTATTAAGACTCAAGTGTAAAATTTAAGGGGTGATTGTGATTCAAAGATAGAAACTCTAAAAATTAGAATCTCAATTGAAATTAAAAAAAAAAAAAAAAAAAAAAAAAAAAAAAGTTAAAAGTTGCTTTAATTATTTAGAACAGAAATCCTCAATCATTTTGTATCTTGTATCTACCAATCAATAAAAATATACAATTTGTTGGCATATCAACTAGATGACAACTACACAACCAATGATAATAAAAAAATAACTTTTTAAGAAATTTTAAAATACAGATAGATTAGATTAAAATCCCTGAAATCACTCCATTTAAATGTTGAATTTCATAAATTTGATTTTTGAAAATATTAGCCCATTTTACTAAATGTTCTGCAATATTTTGTTGTGTTACAGAGTATACCTTATGCCTACCCGATTTATGGTGGTTTAAAGCCTGGTATGATGATTTATATAAGTGGTAGACCCTCTGCTAGTCCTTACAAGTAATTATTTTTTACTTTATAATTTAAATTTGAGCCATTTGTTTTAATTGAAAAATATGCTGATATAAATTGTGTGAATATTGTTTTTACTGTCTTATTATTAAAGAGCATTGAATATTACTTCTTAAACGACTAAGAATGATAAAGTGTTTGGAACAATACAAATTAAAATAGGTATGTATATAAAATGAATTAAACGTGACTGTCTTTAAAATGAAGAAAAGTCATTTAAAATAAGTAATTATTCTTTATTGGTGAGATATGCAGAAATACACTGTAGGTTGTAGATAGACGCCCTGAATGAACAGTTCATGTGTAGTCTTGTAAAAGTTCTCATGAATTGGCTGGTCACTCATGGAACACTGCAAAATTGGCACTTTGCCCTGAAGCACAGGGGGCTGAGGTTCAAAATTGGACAATTTTGTGGCAATCTGTGCCAAAAATTAAATTTCATTATCAGAAACAAAAATTTCATTTTTAAAGATTCTCTGAAAATTTATTAATACATCAAGAATGGCAAATTTCTCAAAAAGATCTTTTTTTTCAAGACCATTTTGTCAGCAAATGTCCATAACATTAATTAAATCATCAACTGACATTTTATCCTACTGAGTAACAAAATTGTATAAGTTCTTTTTCTTTACTTTTCTTATCTTAGTTGAATCAGAGCTTTCAGATTTGCTCTTTTGGCATCATTATGTTAGAAAATATATTCTACAAATGTTAAATTAAATAAACAATTTTTTGTTTCCTTCACCCAGTTCCACTGTACAAACTATGATGCCCTTTAACCTAGAAATCAACGACACTTTAGAGGTTCTGAAATGACCATTTGCTAGTTTTTAAATTTTTAATTTGTGTTCATTTAATGTTTTTTACTTCCTTTTCAATATTGCTTGCACAAAGTAACTCTAATTGTTTTAAAGACTTTTCTGTCTTAAAATTAATCATTATATAACTCTTCTTTTAAAAGGTGTTATATTTATGGAAAATTTTGATCTACACTCAAGAAATTGATTTTTTACAAAGAATAAAATAAATTTTATAAATTATTATTTACCTCATTACCAATAATACATAAAATATGTACCATACAAATATATTATGTATAAAATATAAATTATCTTTTTATGAATACATTCATTTAATTAGAAACAAATAATGTCTGAATTAAAATTGTTATATCCTATTTATTAAAATTTTAATTTTGATATCCATATTTCTGCATATTTAAGACAGAATACAGAGTAATTTAGCATTAACTAACTTATTGTTTTTATTTCTAAAGTAATACATTAAGATGGAGTAATTGAAATTATTTCATTTTTGTTGTAGGTTTACTATCAATTTACAGAATGGCACTGCTCCATATCCACCCCCTGATGTAGCATTCCATTTTGATGTTCGGTTTTATAATTTCACTGTTGTTCGGAACTCTCGCTGTAATAATGTATGGGCTGCTGAAGAAACTGCAGTTTCTCACTTTCCATTTCAGCCAGCAGTGAATTTTGACATGATAATTAAAGTTGAGAGTGACAAATATATGGTTGCTCTGAATGGTCAACATTTCTTGGAATTCAGGCATCGTTTGACTCCTCTGTCCCGTTTTGATACACTTTATATTGATAATGATATAGTTGTCTCTTCAATCAGATTTGCTTAGATTGATCTTTCTTTATATTGTTTGGTGGTGGTGTTTGACACCATATTTCATATCCTTTCTCAATTATGTATTGCTTATGCTTTCATTCAGAATATATATGTAATGTACATGTATGTATGCATGTACGTACAAGCTTAAAAAATGGTTGTTAAAAATATACTTAAGTACATGTACACTGATTTAGATATTGAATTTTTATTATTTGTGAGTGCCTTGAAGAAAAATATCTATGTAAATTTACTTATTTTTACTATGTAATTATAGAATTTATATTAAAAATTGCAGTTATTTTTCTTTAGATTTATTTATCTTAAAAACATTACTGTTCATCAGATAAGTCAAACTTAATCGTATACATTTAAACAGTTACTTTTTTAATCACAAGTAGAATTATTTAAATGGGAAAATATATAGCAGTTCCTTTGTTACATTATTTTGATATATATATACAATTTTTTACATAGTTTTATATTTGTCTTTCTTATTAAAAGAAAAAAGAATGATGATAATTGAAAAATAACCTTTTTTACAAACTAACATTTTACAAACATATACATAAATACCAAAATCATAACTGATATACAGGGTTGCTACACAAATTAGGAGAAAAAATTCCCTGAGTTTTCCCTGTCTCTTTTAGAAGTAAAATAGATATCATGCAGTATTAGAATCTAACATGTTTACAAGTCAGTTGAACAAACTTTGGGTTTATTAATTTTATTAACTTACTATAGTTGGAGAAAAAAACCATAATTGATTCATTATAAAGCACTAAAAATTTAAAAAATATTTGATTATGAAAAAAGTTTCCATTGTTTTTCCAAAAAATTTCAAAATTCCTTAATTTTTCTCTGTTTTCCAATAAATTTTGAAATTCCGTGAGTTTTCCCTGTTTTCCAGGTACCGCAGCAACCCAGTGTAAAGACCTTTTTTTTTTTTTTTTTTGAAAATTTTTACAAAAATAACTGAGAAAAATCACTCTTCAGTTTTAACTGGAAAAATGCAAGCTTGATCTTGCACTTTCACATGAAATAAATCTGCTGAACATTCAGTTTGATATAAGCATCTCTTAAAAATGAATTTTAACTTAAGATGCATATGATAGCACTTTTAAACTTCATAATTGTGTCTTGAGTAACTTACACACAAACTAGTATACTGTGGCCACAAAACTTCCTCCTATATCATTTTATATAATAGTACCACTTATTGGTTGGCTTGCAGAAAAATTTTATCAACATAATGTCTTACAATATTTATCAGATATACTTTGGTGCAATTTTATCTTGCAGGGATGAGATTAAAAAAAAATTTTTTTTTTTTTTTTTCCTTGTAGATTTAGCTTTTCAGTTTTTTCGGCATTTCCCCCCCCCCCTCCCATCCCCTTGTCTTTCTGATGTCAGGCATCATGAGAGTGCAGACAATTTAAAAAAGAGGAAACATGCGTGTTTCATAAAATTAATATCAAATGAAAAATAATGCACACAGAGAAAAAATTATACAACTATGTTCATAAAATTTATTTTAAATGGAAAATATATGCAGAAAAAAAACTATACAAATTTTTTTTTAATGTGACAAATTAAATTAAACTAAATGATACACACATTCAATACAATAATAAAAAAAATAGGGAAAGTGCACCAGTGATTGACACTTTTAGAGCAATCTCTGATATTTTTAATGTTCTAGTCATCAGAAAATATTTTTTGAAATCTTAAGTTAGTACATATGATATGAAAGACATTCAGAACCAGATATATGTTAAAATATATAAATTTGATAACAATTATTATTATTTTTTTTTTAATGAATTTTTATTTGACACCCACTCAATGTTCCTGTGTTTGACACTGCCAGTTTTTCATTTTATCAGTAAATGCACCCTGTGCTCCAGTGTTTGACACTGCTATTTATTCATTTTACCAGTTATTAGCACCCTATGCTCCAGTGTTTGACATAAAATGTTAAAATTCTTATATGTAAAATATATGATTTTATTATTTTTTTTATTTATTTCGGTATATATATATATATCAATTACTGGGGCATGCCAATCACTGGAGCACCTACCCTATGTATATATTTAAAAAAAAAAAAAAAAAAGCTAGGAAAAAAGAAAAATAGGTACAAAGGTAAACTTTTAATATTTCAGATTTATTGCTGTCTTTGCCAGAGAAAAGATGCATATTTTATTTGCTTATTTCTTACTTCATTGTAAAATTAATAAAATTAAAACAGCACAAAAAGACAAAATTTGAAAAACAATTCTGCAAAATTTCATATAAATAATTCTGTCTAAATGTATAGACACCTTAAAATAAGAGAGAAAGAAAATATTTTTAATTAAATTTTGCAATTACTTGAACATAATTCAATTTTTAGTATCAAATTAATTTTTAAACTAGTCTTAAATGAAAAAATATCAAAAAGCATTGTGAAATCTATTCTATTAAAGTGTAAAAAATCCTACATTTTAAAATTAATCATTTACTTGCATTTAAGATACAACTTTTGTTTGTGTAAATCATATAATGCAAAGCATGCTTCTAAATAGCATGCTAAAATTTTTTTAATTAATTTTACTAAAATTTTAAAATTAATTCTACTACTATAAACTAAATTCTACTTAAAATATAAAAAGGTTCTAAACTTTTGGGTGCAATGCATAAGAAACAATCTGTTTTTTGCTGCATTCACTAATTCCTGAAAGCACTCAATCTATTTATCCTACAGTTTATAATAGAAATGATAGTATGTATAAAATAAAACCTCTTATCACTGAAAATTTTTGTATGAAGGTGATATAAAAAATTAAAATGTTTAATTCCTTAAATCTATAAATTTCTGAACTACTTTTTTTTTTAATGTAACTTTGCATTTTATAATATATGTCCAGGATCAATATTTAAAGAATCATATCGAAAGTTACCATTTTCCTGAACATACATGTTCTAAATATAATTAAAAATTCTTATAAAGATCTTTAATACTTTGAAACAAATTCAAGTTATTAATATGTGATAAAGATGAGTGATTTACACACTTATTTAAAAACAATAACATACACAGTTAAGTAGATATAGAGAAGGTTTGCAATAGAATCTATCTTCAAAGATTGTTAATATACCCACTTATAGTGTTAATTTTTTGTAGGGAATTATTTTGTAAATAATTCATTTGAAATTAAAATTTGTTTAAACAAAAGAAAAAAAAAAAAAAAAACAGCAAATTTAAAGAAAAAAATATATGTATATATATTGTTTTCCTAAAAACTTTGTATTTTCTATTTTATATCCATAACCATGTCTCTGTCAGTACATTAAAAAAAAGTGTACACTTTAGTGTATCTTAACAAAAAAATTATAAAATACTAAAAGACAATAAAAAGGGTGTCGGTTGGGAGGGGGCAGATGTTTGATTACAAAGAATGGGTGGTGTCGTTTGGCTGGATGGTTGGGTAGGATTGTGAAATTAAAAAAAAAAAAAAAAAGCAAAAGGCTTGTTACATTTACTTTGTATTAATATACAATCTTTCTTTTTCCGTTAAATTTTCAGTTTCTTCATTGTTTAAGTTGTCAATTATTCTTAAAATTCTAATCATACTATTAAACACATAGTAATCAATAATTTTCATTGTTGCTTCATAGTTTCATTATTCTTTATCTATTATGAAATTTTGCTTTTTTTAATCCATATAACTTCTATTCTGGTCTTGGCAGGCTGGGGGAGTGTTGCCGGCGTGAAACTAGTTTAACCCCACAGGCAAGTCACAAGTCTTGCCGTCTACCTCCTTCCTTCCTTTGTTAAGTTTCTTAAATTATTTTTTCATAAATTTCGTTTCAGTTTAAGTTTTTCTGTTAATTTTGTTGAGTTAGTTAATTGTTTCGTTTGTTTTGCAGGCTGTTAATTTAATAAATTTGGTTTCTTTAAATATGTATATTTCATACCCTGATAAAATTTTTTCACCTTTCTGAGCTTCTCCTACATATATATTTTTTTTTCACTCTTATTGGTCTTTGTGGTTTCAGTAATCTTGTATCTGTTGCTTGGCTTTTACTACGCTTAATAAATCATTATTATATATATATATATACATAATAATAATAATGATGATGATGATCTATTAAGCATAGTAGAAGCCAAGCAACAGATACAAGATCACTGAAACACCAATGACCAGTAAGATTAAAAAGTTCTTCATTTAAGAGAAGTTCAGAAAAAAATGAAAAAAAAATTTTCATCAGGGGATGAAATACACATATTTAAAGAAACCAGATATCAATTAACAGCCTGCAAAACAAACAAAACAATAAATTAACACAACAAATCTTAACTTAAAAACATAAAGTATATCGAAATTCATGAAAAAATAATTTATTTTATGCAGTTTCAAAGATAAAGAGCTAAGTTACAAATGAATCAATAAAAATTCAAATCATAACTTAATTCTGGTGTTTTGATTTGATATGTCAAATTATTTTCACTGCTGAATTTGCAAATGTCAGTCTTATTTACATCATTGATGATTTTGTGGTGCAAATGTAGTGGCACCATCTATCCTAGACAAATAGTATTAAATGTTCTCTGTTGTAGATTTCATGAAAATATTTTCATAGTAATGGTTTCTTATAGTTTCTAGTCTTTTTTAAAATATTTTTTTCAGCTTTTTTAACTATCAAATATCCTAATTTTCGAAAATTAAGAAAATCACGAAAAGTTGTAGGAAAAAAAACTAGTATGTTGTGGCCACCACAAGACTTTCTTCTATATTTACCTATACATATTCAATCAGTAACAATATTTAAAAAAAAAAAAAGTAAAAAAAAAAAAAGTACGATTTTTTTTTTTTTTTTTTTTTTTTTGTTAAAAGTAAAAAAAGTCGATAACTTTGTTTTAAATTATCACAGATTTATAGTTCAACCATTCGTTTTAAAGGTATTGACGAGACCTTTCGAAAGATACCCATCTTGAAAATTTATCCCCCCGGGGGGGTACTTCCCCCCAGGGGGGGAAGCGATGCCCCCCCCATACAGAAATTTTTTTTCCTAGTTACATACTACTATTATCAATAATTCATATTAATTTTACAATCACAAGTTTAAAACAACTCTTATTATGCACATTTCTACGAATTTTTGTCCCATGCTGCCATGTTAAAAATTTAGATAAAATGCTATCACAGCGCCACCTGTTGAGCTATTGATCCCCAAACATAATCAGCACCAGTTAATGTCGGGGACCAACTAAATACCAAGTTTGGTTAAATTTCGTTAAAAAAAAAAAAAATAAAAATTGCGATTTTTTTCTGTTTTGTTTTGTTAAAAGTAAAAAAAAAATCGATAACTTTGGTTTAAGTTATCACAGATTTATGGTTCAACCATTCGTTTTAAAGGTATTGACAAGACCTTTCGAAAGATACCCATCTTAAAACTTTGCCCCCCCCCCCCCCCCCCCCCCGGTGGGGGGGGAAGTTCCCACCCGGGGGGGCAAAGTTTCCGATGCCCCCACATGCAGAAAATTTTTTTCCTAGTTACATACTACTATTATCAATAATTCATATTAATTTTACAATCACAAGTTTAAAACAACTCTTATTATGTACATTTATACGAATTTTTGTCCTATGCTGCCATGTTAAAAATTTAGATAAAATGCTATCACAGCGCCACCTGTTGAGCTATTGATCCCCAAACATAATCAGCACCAGTTAATGTCGGGGACCAACTAAATACCAAGTTTGGTTAAATTTCGTTAAAAAAAAAATAATAATAATAAAAATTGCGATTTTTTTTGTTAAAAGTAAAAAAAATCGATAACTTTGTTTTAAATAACCATAGATTTATTGTTCAACCATTCGTTTTAAAGGTATTGACGAGACCTTTCGAAAGATACCCATCTTGAAACTTTGCCCCCCCCCCCCCCGGTGGGGGGGAACCGATGCCCCCACATGCACAAAAATTTTTTCCCAGTTAACTATTACTATTATCAACGAGACCTTTCGAAAGATACCCATCTTGAAAATTTACTTCCCCCCCCAGGGGGGGAGAACCAATGCCCCCCCATGCACAAAATTTTTTTCCTAGTTAACTACTACTATTATCAATAATTCATATTAATTTTACAATCACAAGTGTAAAATAACTCTCTTTATGCCCATTTATATGGAATTTTGTCCTATGCTGCCATGTTAAAAATAATTTGCATAAAATGCGATCACAACGCCACCTGTTGAGCGATTGATCGCAAAATCTAATCAGTACCAGTTTATGTCAGGGTGCAACTAAATACCAAGTTTGGTTAAATTTCATTCATTGGTTCGTGAGATACAGCGTCCACAAAAAAATGATACAGACAGACAGACATTTTCTAAAAACTATTAATTCGTAATCTAGACATCCCAAAACATGTAAATCCATCAAAAAACGGAGGTCGAAAATTTTCGCGAATCCAATACTTTCTCTATCTATACTAATATATAAATGCGAAAGTTTGGATGGATGGATGTTTGTTACTCAATCACGCCACAACGGCTAAACAGTTCTGGATGAAATTTGGTACAGAGATGTAGAATAGTCTGGAATAGAACATAGGCTACTATTTATACCGAAAATTTGATTAGATTTAAAAAAAAAAAAACGGTAATTTTGAAAATAATAAACCGGTAATTGACTTAATAAAAGCCATTTAAATTTTTAATTGTTGCCAAAAAAGTTTACGAGGTATTTTTATTTTTCAACATAAAATGAAATATGTTTTCACGCGAAAAATAGATTTGATATCGGTCATCCTTTGCAGAAAAAAAAAATATCGCCAAATTATCTGGCAAACATATTTTAATTCCTTTCAAAAATCATAATTATTTTAACAACTTATATTAAGATAGTAATGAATAATATGAAACAATATTTCGTACTATGCATATTACGAAAATATGCATGTGGCGTGTATATTTTCGTATTACGTGTTTGATCACCAAATACAATAAGCGCCAAGAACGACAGAGTTTTGAAATTTAAAATTAAAATGTTGTCAATTTGACAGCAAAATAACTCAATCTAACACATGCACATGATAACTAATTGCATATATATATATATATATATATATACCCAAATATGGGGATTAAAATCGGGAAATAATTTTTCTCGATTTTTAATAATTTTTTACAAAAAATCCAATGGGCGATTAACATAGGAAATCATTTTCTTGCATCCACGGACGATCAGTGACTTCACACTTTGCTTGCGTATAGGAACAATAATTGCATAAATTATATTTTGGTCTAAAACGGCAACAAAAATTCAAAAGTCGCCAAGGGCATTAAGGCTGTACCGTGATCAAGTTTACATATGAATTATTTTTTTTTTCTATATACCAACTACTATTAACTAAGCATGAAGTATATATAACCACAAAATAATAATAATAATAATAATTGTCTCATGCGATAGAAGTAGCCGATCATAGCATATTGTAATATTATATGTGGCTTGAAATTGCTGTCATTCTATGGCTGATCGATTAAATCAAATAAATATAGGAAATAACTTGAGAGGAAATATTATGTACATCACGTATAATGTTTTTCATATGTAACTGGGATTCAGATATAAAACAGCTACTTCAATTTTTTCGATATTGTCCGTATCGAAACTGTCATATATTATTAAGCACCCAAATGGAGGCCCACGGGTAAGCTATTTTCGCAGGCAATAGGGAAAGACACCGGAGATTGCAAGGACGAACAAATCGCTGGCGAAGACAGCGGGAACCCAAAGCGAGCTTTTGGCCGATTTCAGTATTTTTTTCTTTTCTTTTTTTTTTTCATAAAGCTATATAGAAAAGAGTTTGCCAGTGAATCGGGCAAAGCCGTCCAAAAATGTTTAAGAACTAAAATATTATTCAACAAATTCGCCGGGAGATTGAAAAAAAAAATGAAACTCATAAATATTATATGAATTTCACCCCATAATTAAAATTTTAATTCACCAGTCACCAAATTATTATTAGAACCAGATTAATATTGTGCAATAGTGAACTAAAATCATACAAAGAAAGATTTCGAAATAAAATTCATAATTGACAACCAGTTTTTATACATCCGCAACGCAATACTGTTTTAGTACAGGATCCCTATGAACGAATTTTCAATTTTTATCGCCATGTTGGCTATAACTTTTTATTTATTTATTTTGACATTAAAAATAAATAAATAACGGTCAATTACATGTTGGTTGTTCACGTGTTTCAAGTGCCCAGAACTTGCATGTGCTGACGGAAAATAATAAGTCATTTAATATTGTATACAGATCGGTATTAGAATAAAAATAAATTGTATGTCTTTCCCGTAGATCTTTCAATGATTTACAAATTTTTTTTAGTATACTTTATCAGACTCTGTTTTGCACAGCACCACAATGATAAGGTTTCATTGCATTACATATTATGATCAAACCGTCAGTTCCCACACATACACATCAAAATTTCTACGTGAACGAAGTCGCGGGTAACAGCTAGTATTACATATAGAAGAAAGTAAAAAAGTGGAAAAAATGGAAAATAATAATAATAAAATGCAGGAATAATGGAAAATCATAAAAAAGCGGAAAACCACAGATCTGTGGAAGGATCTCTTGCCTGTGATGTATATATTTGTTATATCAAATAATCATTTAAAACTTTTACCATCCATGTTAATGACTGAATACTAAAAATATAATGATTTTTTTCTTATTTTTATAGAATGATGACAAAATCAGTATATTAGAGTAATAAATATATTTTTTAAATCTTCAAAATTCTACTACAGCAAAGCACCGTTTATACGTCTTTTAACGTAAAAGGATGTATAAATGAAAAGACGTATAATCGGAATTTTAATAATGACACTTTGATTACTGCAAATTTAATGACACTTATGCAAAATTTATATGAAAATACTAATTAATAAAGTTTCTTATGTTTGTAAATGCATATTATAGTTTTTTTTTTTTTTTTTTTTTTTAAGACAATGATTAATTATAATAATAAAAAAAGATTTGTTACAAAAAGTGAGAAACGTCATACTAATAATGCATGAGTGGGTACTAATTATATGTATAGTTCAACTTTCACGAGTTGGCCCTTCGTCCCTCCTTCTTTTCGAAGAGTTTATTTTAAGGTAGGGGTGCACAAAGTGAAAAGAATGAATGGGTGGGGAAAAAGAAGGTTGCCATGAAAATAACACATCAAGCCAATAATTTTTACTTTTCGCCAGCTGAAATCCGTTTTGCCTATTTAAAGGAGCATGTGTTAATATTTAAAAATCAATGACACATAAACTAAAAGGGAAAAAAAAAAAAAAAAAAAAAAAAAACTTTTCAATCATGTCTGAAATTTTAATAGGCACTAATGCCTTATTTGCACAAAGATGTTTTGAGCAATAAATTTAAACAAGAAAAAAAATCGTGCTGCTTATTATTGTCCACGCATTTTATTTTGTATTTCAGGAAAAAAAAAATAATTTTCTTTGAAAACATTTAAAAAATAAAAATGAGAAAACGTTTTTACGCTTTTTTTTTTTTTTTTTTTTTTAAAGAAAAGAAAAACATTTTTGAAAATACTGAATAAATAAATGGGGAATTTTATTAAAATAAATTGAGATGTACACATAATTTACAGTATTATGTACAATAGCTCTCAGAATATTTGCATACACATCAGATACGAATATGAAAGATAATTTCTTACATTATTCTTATAATGGCTTTTCATTTCTACGTATTTAGTCTAAAAAAAAAAAAAAAAGAGAGAGAGAGAGAGAAAGAAAGAAAAGAAAAGAAAAAATTTTAATTACAGGAGTGCAGTTCTTTATTTAAATTTTAAATATTTTTCTTTCTTTCTTTCTTTCTTTCTTTTTTTTTTTTTTTTTTTTACAATTTTATTTTTTACATTTTTATTTATTTATTTATTTATTTTTAAGAGAAAGAAAGCAAAAAGAAAGAAAGTTTGGTAGATTGGTAGTTTTTTTATGGTGCTAGGTCCAAATTAGGACATACGGAAAGAAAGAAAGAAAAAAAAAAAAGAAGGAGGAGAAGAGAAAAAAAAGACTGCAAACCGAAATTTTGAAATATCGTTTAGACAATCATAACATTTCTCATCGTATTAATAATTAGTTATAATGTAACAAATATTTTTTAATGTTATAACGTATTAGAAAGCCCAAAAGTTCTCCTAATTTGGAAATAAGTAAATAGATAATAAACAGTATTTTCGCCAAAATGTCGCAAAACTCGCAAAGATAGCAAACCACCTCCCTTTTCACCCTCAACCGATTTCAAGGTAATAGAATCGTCGCAGCCTACGTCACGCTTGATTGACAGGGGCCAACTCGTGACAGTCGAACTATATCATATATTGAGTATTATATTACACTTCTTAGAACTATATATGAACACATTTTCAATATTAATTATATATATTGTGTATATTTAATAATAAGCATACGATTTACGTCCATACAGATAGTTATTTAATAACATTAAAAATCTTTAATATTCGTCTGATTTGCTGTTCGTGTATGAGTGTTAAAAATTTTACTGTGAATTCAATTGATTCTTTGATCAGTATTCTTCGATCTTTCCTGTATTCCTCCATTTAAGATACTTTCTAGTAAAAATCCGTCTTATTTAAGAATGGGAAACAATGACAGACCGAGAAAATTTGCAAATTTTAGTAAAGTGGAAAAGACGTATAACTGATATTAGAGGCGTATAAACAAAGAATTTTTGCATTAAAATGAATCGGGACTTCACTAAAGGGACGTATAAATGTAAAAGACATATAAACGAGAGACGTATAAACAGTGTTTTACTGTATTTCATTTCAACATCTTGCCTCTAGATATAGTTTCAGTTTTGTGTGTGTGTGTTTTTGCCAATCTCGTTCATCTCTGTAACTAATAGGTGCTGATATATTACCATCTGGAAAACTGCAGGAGTAGGTAAAAGCAGTACTACCTGTTTGCCAATACACACCCAAATTGAATGAGCATAATTTTTCAAATATGGTATATTCAAATGTCATAAAAGCTGTGTTATAGCGTACTTATAAATGGAAAAAAAAATCAGCAAAATGTCACCACCTATCAGAAGATCACATCTAAATCAGCATATTTTTTCATAATGTCCCTTTCACTTATCAAATTTTATACACTATAAAAACTAAGAGTTTTCCTGTAAATGGGGAAGATTGCAATATAGCTGTATAACCTGCTGTGACAAAACCTAATCAGCACAATTTTATATTAAAGTCCAACCGAATGTAAAGTTTTGCAGAATTTTGTTCATTGCTTCATGAGATACAGTATCCCCAGAATGTTAGCGACGCAGACATTTTCTAAAAAGATCAAGTTGTATTCAATTCATCCCAAAATCTGTAAATCCATTAAAAACTAGATATCAAAACATTTCATGAAAAAACTTTTTCCTTATTTAAAAATTGAAAAAAGTAATTTAAAATGAGACCTATCATTTAAAATTTTTTTTTCAATTTTTACATAAGGAAAAAGTTTTGTTTTTATTGTTTTTGTCATCATTAAAGCTTCATAATTTTTATTTTATGTAATACAATTTAATTATTTTAGTATAACATTATTTAGTGTATAACTTTCTAATAACACTGCGCTGGATTTTTTTTTTTTTTTAACCACATACCTGCCAACATTGCAAACAACTTTTCAGGAGAAATATTTGTAAATTTCAGGAGTTTTGAGACGCATATCAGGAGTAAAATGTAAAATAAAAAAAGTAACGAAAAAATGTACTAAATTATGTTTAAATTGAATTATTTATAAATCCCAATTACACAATCATAACTAACAGTTAATATTACACAATAAAGTAATTTTCAGCTATAATTAATTAAAATAAAAATTAAAAGTAAACATTAAAGGTAAAAATAATAATAATAATTTTCAACTATTAAAAATTGCTCTAGGATTAGACTTACCTATTGTTATAACATTTTTGGATGAATCCTCTTCTGAAATTTCTTCTGCACTTGCTGTGCTTGTCATTTAATTCATCTTGCTGCTCAGCACGCAACAAAGAAAATAACAGATTTCAATGTTGAAAGCTTTTTGGTTAATGTATATTATTATTTGAAAAAAAGTACTAAACGTTTACAACTTCTTAAGGCATGTGCAGAAGATTGCGAAGTTGATTACCAAAAATTTTTGAAATATGGTGATACATGATGGCTAACTGTGGGAAAAGCCATTGACAGATTTCTTAATCAATGGGAGGTTTTACAGAAGTTCTTCTGCGAAGAAGAAAAAGGTTCTTCCTCAACATTTCTACGAATAAAAGATTCCTTTAAATGTCCATTAACCAAATTATACATTTATTTTTTGCAGTCTGTTATTCCAATATTTGAGGCTGCAAATGTGATGATGCAGCAAGAGGCACCCATGATACATAAATATCAAAGGGAGATGTTCTCATTATATGAGAATATTTTATCAAGGTTCATAAAACCCACAGCTATTCTCCGTTGCAGCTCAATTTATGAGATTAATTTTACAAAAGTTAAAAATCAGAAAGAAGACAGTGGTTATTGGGGGTAAAACTAGACAACTTATAAAAGATGAAAACCTATCAACTGAAATTCTTTCAAAATTCTATGCTTCTATCAGAAATTTCCATTCAGAAGCCAGTTGTTATATAATTAGAAAATTTCCGCTCACTGATGATGTCTATAAACACACAGAAATAGCCGATATTTTGCTTAGACATAGAATGAAATTCTCTTCACTTGAATACTTTCTAAACCTATTTGCAGTTCCTGAAGGGGCTAGAGATGACATAGAAAAAGAATTTTCTTACTATCAAGTTGATCCATTAAATAATGAAATCTTAACATCGACATGGTGCGACAGAGCATGGGTACTGATCGAAAATTTAAGAGATCACTATGGATAAAAAAAATGCAATCATTTACCTTCAATTATGAAGACTATACTTCTCCTACCACATGGCAATGGTGGTTGTGAAAGAGTATTTTCTATTGTAAAGAAAAATCTAACAGAATATAGATCCAGCATGAACATATCAACTTTAGAAGCAATTTTAGTAGAAAAATGCAAAAGTGCATCTGTAAATTGTTATGACGTAGTTTTTTCGGAACAAGAGTTAACAAAAGCAAAGAAAGCGACATATAATGCTTTACAAAATTAATTTTCTGTTATTCAATAAATTTATCATCCACAACAGGTAATATTTACAGCAAATCGAAACACATCGCAAGTAAAAACGGAAGTACAAAACAAATTAATATTACGTTGCGAGCGAAAAAGAAAGCATCAACAACACAAACAATAACAATAAGAAAGAATCGAAAAGCGATACACTACGCAGTCAATTGTCACACAGAAACAGCCAGCTCCGATTGGATTCTTCCCAATAGTCTCGCAAACAGAGCGCAAACCACACCTACGAAAAAACGCCGATTGGTTTATTCTTTCTAGCCTCGTAAACAGAGCGAATACCACGCCCTTAAGGAATCGCTGATTGGTTTCTTTCTTCTAGTCTCGTACGCAGGGTAAGGGCTACGCCTACAGCTGAGTCTAAATCGCTGGTTTTGAGATTAGATAAGGAGATTCTGAAAAATATCCGGAGTAAAACGGCACTTTTGCGGAACACGCGGAGTTAAGCGATATTTCAGGAGAAACTCCGGAAGAAACGGAGTACTTGGCAGCTATGCCCTGATACAATTTTTGCTGATTCTTATATAGAATGACCTCCTGACCTCCATTTTGCTCAACACCTACCTTTTTCTCAGGACGCCGCCACTCCCTCCCCCAAATTTTATCACTATTCAGTAATTTTATGTCCATGAATTTGATTTGGAGATTGGAAAAGTATTATTTAAACAGATAAAATATAATGTGTAATAAATAATAATTTCAGTGGCAAATCCCCCCCTCCCTCTAAATTTTCCTCTTGCTGCAAATGTTCATGCTTTAAAATTTTTCACTTCCATAGCTCTTCAGAAGATATTTAACAGTTAAAATAATCCTTTCCTCCCCTACAAATCAAATTTATAGCCATGAAATTACTGAAAAGTGATAAAAAATAGAAGGGCGTCCCCAAAAAACTGGGGGTAATAGTGCAAAATGGGCATTATATTTAAATTCAGTTGGTCATTTTTAACACGCTTTTATTAGCTTCACCTGTATGTATGTTTGTTTGTAACCGCTCTGTGAGCAAACAAAAAATCTATATTGTAAAAATAGACTTTCCCTACGTGAGCGCCGTGGTGTTGAGGTATAGCTCTGCGCTACGAACCTAAAGGTCTAGTGTTCGAGCCCAGTCAGGAGAGATTTTTTAAAAATGGTTTTTGTTTAATTCTAAATTATTTTAATTAAAGATTTAAATGTATGTAAATATTGTGGTGTGTCACTCACATGATTTTCTCTTACCCTGCATTTTAATACTAAGATAGATATTTTGTGCTTTTCAGTTCACATTTCTATAAAAGCGTGTTCTTTAATTTTTTAAAACTATAATATTATACATAAGAATTTGCAAAAATGGTGTTGGGGCCAATTTTAAGCAGAGTGATGTAATACATCTATCTTATTTATGTTAGTGGAAATAATAGCTATAAAAATAAAGTACCAATGTCTTTATGATTTAATACATCTATCTTATTTATGTTAGTGGAAATAATAACTATAAAAATAAAGTACCATCCAAAGTCTTTTAGAAAATAAACTGCTTTAAAACTTAATGTACTGTCAGTAATTTTCAAAATTTTCTTATTGCTTGATATATTGGAATTTTTATGTCTTACTTAGCTGATTATGAAATTATAAAGTCTTTATCATTTACACGTGCAAAACCTAAAATTTAATTTAAGATGTACATGTCACTGTATAATCATTACAATGTTTTGCATGACTTAACTTATGATGATTAACGCAAAAAAAAAAAAAAAAAAAAAAATAGAAAACTTCTCTCATTAAAAATAAAAACTCGTGAAAACACTTGTAAATTTTCAAAGGTATCCTTTTGATCATCCATATTATTCTAGCAAAATGCATGGGAAATTTCACACACAGTAATATTGAAATGAAAGACTTTCAGAAGTTTTATGATGGCCTTTTCCTACACTGTTCACATTTTTCTTTTTTCAGTTTGTTGTTTCTCTAAATAATTAAATTTTTCACAGTAAGCACAAATTGAAGTTTGAAATCAACTAGAAATCTAATGAAAACAACAAAATTTAATAACTAATTTCAGCACATATTGAATTAAAAAAAGAAAAATCAATACTTATGTAGTGAAATTAAACATTCTGTATTTCTAATTTAATACAAACTTAAATAGAAGGAAAAAACTTCTATTGTAGGAGATTTTTTTTTTCTTTATTTCCTGCAACATCTTATTTCTTAAAGAAGAAAGATAACATGAAAACTATAATGGAGTAAAAAAAAAAATTATAATTTCACATGTGTACCAAATTTGGTTAAGATAGAATGAAAAATAACAAAGTTAGGATTTATATTTGTACTAAATTTCAATAGAGGAAATGAATCTGTATTTTCTTCATTCAATAAGAAAAGAGAAATTAATGATGTTTGGTGAAGAAAAGTAAGCTGTACTCACATACATCTCCCTAAAACAGAAAAAAAAAAAAAAAAAATGAATGGCAGAAAAGGTAAAATTATCAATTTTTAAACTTATAGTTTTATTTTGACCTAATTTATAGAGGCTACTTCCAGTTTAATAAAGTACCTGCTAACTGTTATGCACTTCAAATATACTTTGAACCAGAAATTTAAATATTTGTAGAAAAGATAGATCTACCAAGGGTGGCGGTGGTTTAGCCTTCTTTATCAAGGATGTCAAGTACCAAAGCATAAATATTTCTGTTGATGAGACTTCAGATCTTGAAATACAGGGTATAATAATCATGTGAAGAAGAAAATCCCTAAATATCTTCAGTGTTTATCATCATCCTAATCAAAAACAGTTACCTAAAACTTTTTCCAACCTTATGGACAAAAACTCTGCTATCATTCAAGATCTTAATGCAAAACATGCTATCTGGGGCTGTTCCAGTAATAATGATAGAGACATTGATATTCTGCAGTTGATGGATGACAACAAATTTATGATTCTCAATGATGGATCACATACATTTCTTTTAGTTATAACACCTCTGAGGCATTAGATATCACCATGACCAGTGCAGAGTTATTTTCCCAATGTTCCTAGTCTGTATGGGACAACACTGGAAGCGACCATCAACCAATCATATAATTTAAGAAAAAGCAGGTCTTTCATTCCAGAGAAAACTTCTGAAATTTTAATATGGCTAATTGGGCCTCTTCTAGAGATTCCGTGGACAATGACTTCATTTCTGTGCCATTGACTAACAATCTGAACAATAATTGGCAGATTTTCAAGAAAATTATTCTCATTGATATCTTTAACCTATCATGGAAGAAAGGACACTTACCACAAGAATGGAAAAGAAACCAAATAAGAGTACTTATTCCCTTGAAGATTTTAGACCGATTGCACTAACATGTACATTCTAACAAGATAATGGAGAAAATACTAATTCAACTCTTTTTTTTTTTTTTTTTTTTGGGGGGGGGGGGGGGGGACAGAAACAACCTTTTACCTCTGAAACAATATGGTTTTTGGAAGCATAAATTAATTATAAAGCTACATAATACATTTAACATCTGTGGCAATTCCTTGGCATGGATTTTGGGTTATCTGCAACAGAGATTTATCAGGGTTAAATTTAACAAAATACTCTCAAACACCAAGGTGTCTCTTGGGGAACAGTTCTTAGTCCAACTTTCACTCTGTATTTAGCTGGTACTGAAAAGGTGATTTCTTCTGAGATATTTGCAGATGACATTACTCTCTGGAGCTCATATAGGTGAAATAGAATTTAGACTTAATATCTTCTTAGAGGCTTTGTCCAAGTTTGCAACAGAACTTAAACTGTGTTAATCAATTACCACTTTTTTTACTATCAATAAATACTTATACAATTACCAACCAAATTTGATGTTCAAGCACCAAAAACTTACTTACGAAAAACACCAAAAATATTAGACTATATTCTTGATCCTGAATTTTCAAGTAATAAACATATCATCACATTTTCCTGAAGGCAAGGAAATGTTTAAATATTCTACTGTATATTGCAGGTAAAGATTGGGATGCTGATACAACTACCCCTATAACTTCTTACCTGGCACTTATCAGACCTTGTCGCGAAGCACGACATCGTTTTTCGTCATTTTCAGCAAAATCAATTTAATATTTATTTACACATTTCATCTAAATTAGTTAATATTTTAATGCTTTCCCATTCTATGCCATAAGTTTGCTTTTCAGCAACAGTTCAGTCCTTCAACCGTGGACCCCTCTTTCTCCGTTTACCGTGCACGACAGTTATGACGTACTTTCTCTGTCACCCCACTCTTCTGTGAGTGTTTGTTCCTGATTGGTCGTTGTGCATAGTGACGTTTGGGGCTCAAGAGTGTACCTGCGATGCACGATCTTCGGAGATCACTTTTTGGCAAGACATACACCATGTAGCACCTCGCTTACTAGTGCTTTTCAGCACTCACGCTTTGTGCAGCCAGAGCACAGGCCATGTGATGGATAAGCTTTCCCATACCAAACAATTTTTAAATAAATACATTCATATTTAAATTAATAGATAAATAGTTTAAACCAATAGTGTATATTTTATAAAGAATTAATTTAACATCTTCAAAATTGTGATTCCCATTACGGATGCAAATGGATTGCACTTACCAGCAACCAAAGCCACATTGTTGCAACTACCGAAGTTCGAAGGATCAGATCCCGCATCGGCCCAAGTCATCCATACTATGATGAAGCTATGAATAAAGTATTTAGTCTATATGATGAATTTCCTTTATTTTTCCTCATCTCTATGGTAAGAAATTTTATTTATCTCTATTTCGTCGTAATACCAGATGCATCCCCAGCGAGTTTTGAGTAAAAAATCTGGCAATCACTATAACATAGTTTTATCTCTTCAACTCATAATCTTCATAAAAATGTATATGCTCTTAAAATATTCAGGAAGAAACCCCTTCTACAGAAGTTAACTTATGTTTATCCAATACAATTAGACTTAAGACAATATTTAGACTTAATATACGTTTTATCATACGACCTTTTCACCATGTGACAGACCTATTCTTGAATACCCCTTCCCAATTTATTACTGTGCATCCATTTCCAATCTGAAAGAATTAAAACAAGTCCAGCTAAGCGCTGCCTGTATCATTACTGGATTGAAGCAAAGTTGGACTTCAGAAATTGTCCTTTTTGAAGCCAATTTGCAACCCCTGTATGTCAGAAGGAGGCTTGCCTTGTCAAATACTACAACAAACTTCCTAGTTTTGACCAATACAACAAAATCTAGACATACCTAAATAACTGGACATCTTCTCAAAGACTTAAGAAAAACAGTTTTTTTAATCAAATTGTCGCAGTACCTCCTTTCTGATAATGTAGAACCATATTCTCTCCACTGCTCTCAGAATACGTGAGAAAAAGAACTCGGATAGAATAGAGAGAGAATAATCAGATGTGTGATTCATCTATTTTGATTACTCACATCCTTTGAACTAGACAGTAAACATAAACTGATAATTCATATTTTTTTCTCTTGCAGATGTTTTTAAGAAGTTATTGAAATGTATATGGATTTAGATGAGAATGAATGTTTAGTAGGCGTCTGCAGCACTGTATTATTTTTATATTTTTGTGTGTATGTGATAAACAAACAATAAACTACAAATGCTAAACTTGAAACTCAATTTTGTACACTTGAAATATGCATCACACATAAACAGTTAAAAATTATTATTAATCTATTTTTTTATAGTTTTAAATGTTTAACTTAGTGTATTAGTAATTACATTTTTAATACTTTTTAAAATGATTTATCAACTGTGTGACAATGGAAATTGACTTTATTTAAGAACTTAAATATGTTTTGCATGATTTTTAAATGAATTATTAATTTTTATTTAAATTCGGGTCGGGCTCGGGTATAAAGAACTCGTGTTTGGATTGGGTGCAGGTTGTAAAAATTTCTTTACTGCAGGTTCAGGTGCCCAAAATGCCACCAAAGCCTGGCTTCTGCAGATCATATCTTGGACTGTTTGTGTCTTCTTTGGGAGGAAATATATATTTCTTCCCTTCTCATGATTGACTTTCTAAGTGTCAACGGTTTCTTAGATCTGGTCTGACTCTCTCGGACTAGATTGGAGATTAGAAACACCACCACCACAACATTAAAAATTTTTACTAAAACATTCTTCTGTTAAAGAAGAATCTGTTTTTACTTTCCGAACATACATATGTGAGGAAAGTAAATGTAATCATAACAAAAATTCAACTTTGATTTTGGTGTATGTGTATACTTTGAAATCCCCCCCAAGTTTATTTTTACAGTGATGTATGTGTGTGTGTGAACATGATAGCATCTAAAAGCTTTGTTCAAATGAGCTGAAAGTTAATAGGTATAGTTATAGGTCCCTGTAGCATGAACCCTATTGATTTTGGTAAACTTAGCACTTAAGTTTTTTTTTTTTTTTTTTATAGGGACACAAAAAAATAATTCTTTATCGTTATGGCTTAAAATTTAAAGTGTGATAGCATCTTAACATCTTATTCAAATGAACTAAAAATTTGTATATATGTTTTAGGTCACTGTTGCACGAACTATATATATTTTGGTGAATCTAGCACTAATAGATTTTTACAGGGACACAACAAAAATTTTTTATCATTATGACCTATGTGCTCAAATTATTTGAAGTGCAATTAGAATTAAACATACTAAATAGGGGTAGGAATACTCAAACACCCTATTGTAATACAGTATAGGATCCGTTATCCAGAAAGCTTGGGATCTGGGATATTCTGGATAAGGTGTTTTTCCGTAATTCGGAACACTTTATTATTTGTATAAAAATGGTACAAAATAACTTCATAAATAGCAGTGGTAAACATGAATAATATATATAAACACTTTATCCCCATATATTTGTTCATTTAATAAATTATTTCCACAAAATAAAAAACATTTTTAATTAGAATTTTAAACTATAAATAATAATAGTAATAAAGGAAAAATAAACATATATAAAATTTAATTTTGGACCTGAGAGTAAAATCCTTTCATTTGGATTTTGCAAACACTTCTATGATATTTTTTTGCTTACAGTGTGTGTCTCTGATACTAATTGATCATAAATGTTTCAAATATTTTTAGCACATAATGCTAAATATTTTATGAAATGAATTCTAAAAATAATGAAAATTAATAAAAACTCTATTTAAAGTTTTATAGCAATTGGGACTTCATGCATGCGACTTGAGTTCAAGGATAAAATTCCTCTGTTATTGGGCACTTTAAGAACTATGTGTTATTAATGTTTATCAATTAAAAAATACCATAAAAATTCATTTTCTGACCTAAATTTGCAAAATTTTCAGTAATTATTTGGACAGTTTTGTGATCACCATATTTCCCAAGAATAGCACTGTAGCATTATTGAAAGTAGGTTGTAAAACTATAATTCTGACCGCTGCTATTGTATAACTTTAATTATTAAATTTTACAATAATTAAAAAATTTGGTAGTTGGTATTTTGCATTCTGGTTTTCGGAGCATTCTGGATAACGGGTTTCCGGATAACAGATCCTATACTGTATTCTCTTTTGTTTATTTAATGACTTTTCTTACTTTATTTAAACAACCCTTAAGGTTGTACATCAGTCAGATAGCTCCTTTTCTCCCTTCCCATGTTATCCAATGGGATTTTCGTTGCTTCATTTTATAAAAATATCTCATTCAAAAATGAAGTTTGTTGAATTCTGTTTTTTGAATATTACTCTTTGAACAGATCGTCTTTTAGCTTAGTCAGCAATTTTTCGAAAAAATAAATTTAAATATTTCACTTAGAGATCCAAACTTAAAATCCATAATTTACTTACTGAAGTAAAATATTTAAATTGATTTTTTCGAAAAATTGCTCACTAAGCTAAAAGGCGACTTGTTCAAAGAGTAGTATTCAAAAAACAGAATTCGAAAAACTTCATTTTTGAAGGAGATATTTTTATAAAATGAAGCAACGAAAATCCCATTGGATAACATGGAAAGAGAGAAAGGGAGCTATCTGACTGATATACAGCCTTAAATACTTAATGTTTGGGAAGTCAAGTGGATTCACTCAAGATTTTTTGGGTAGCTACAATGCAATGAATGCTAATTTTCTTATGTAAAAGTTGCATCTTTTAATACTTTTCAACAGTGTTTAAAAGTCCTTAAAGTGTTTACGAACTTTTAAACTTTATTACATTTAAACCAAAGTTGTTATGATTTTGAGTTGTCTGTCTGTCAATCCATGCTTTAGTTCTTGTATGAAGATTCAAATGCTTCAAAATTCAAATTTCTGTAGCATGTTTCTTACTCAAAATAATTTATAATAACGATTTGTATACAGGATCATGCAAAAGAATTATAATATATTGTAGTCTATAGAAAGAAATTAAAAAGTGCTTATTAACATTTTTATATTTCAACAAACATATGAATATGGAATTAACATACATTTTTCAAAAAGAATTTTATAGAAAATTGTATAAATAACATTTTATGTACATAGTTGTAGAGAAGAATTCAGATACATTATAGATTATCAATGAAAATGCAAGTGTTAGGCAATTTTTTAAAATTAAATTTTAGTGTACTACATGTTACATATGCAGCATGTAAACAAAATGCAAGACTACTTTAAATCATTCTAATGCATTGTTTTCTTTTTCTAATAGGAATGTTTCCTTTTTTTCCCCTCCTAATTATGTTATATGTATGACTAATTATAACAGATCTTCGCTTCAGTTATGTGGTCTTGAGCAAACTTATTTTTAGCTATGTAAATTTTTTAATTGAGCCCAAGACATAATCTTGAATTTGCAACCTTGAAACAAAAATACACAAAGCAGAAGAGAGATTTTTTTTCTCTAAAATCTGCCTGGTATTATTCATACATAGTAATGCTTAATATTTTTGAGTGTATTTATAAATCATCATAAGGCTGGTAACCTAAATTATATGTTGTAGTAGCTGATATTTCTTGCTTGAAGATAACCATTTAGCAAATTGCCATGTATTTTAATTGATCAATAAAATTCAGTTCATGAATTCACATTATATGTAGTATACAAAGATAAATAATAATAAAAAAAATCAAATAATTATTTTCACAAAAGTCTGATTTATAATTTTATTGATATAAATTGGTACAAAATATGAAATTTCCTAATTATCATTTTTGGGATACAACTTTGTTTTAAAAATAGAACATATTCAAAAATGACTAGATATAAAGATTTAAAATACATAATATATATTTTTTATTGACTAGATTAACTTGAAAAAAAAAAAAATTCAGTGTAAGTATTAACAATACTAAAATTTAGAAACAAAAACAATGCATAGCAATTATCTACAAAATGTTTAAACACAACTTCCAAATATAAGCTGACCGTGACTAACGTAATAAATAAAAATGATTAATCAAATAATGCTCTGATAATGTATTAAAGATTGTAAGCACAATCATATACCATTTACATTGTATTTTTAGGTAGTATATACAATATGAAATTAATAAGTACAAACATTTGAATAAACCCTATAAAATGCAAGAACTCGCAACAATTATTCTGGGCCGAAAGGAAATGCGACCTGTTGCCACTTTGACTGCATTGAGTACTCATGCCTACTTCATACACCTGACGAATGGTCGTGCCTTCTTACAACCCTTTGAGCAACAGTTGCGAGTTCTTCCATTTCATGGTGTTTATTCAAACTTTTGTATTTATTACTTCTAAACACAGCTCTTTAATGCTTTCTTCTAACAATATGAAACTGATAATCTGGAACTGTCAGTACTATGGGGATTCTGGATTTTTAATTAATAAAATACATGTAGTTGTTGAAACATTAATAGATACTATAATTCACATTAAAAATAATTTTAATTATACAATATTAAATATACGTTGCTATTATTATATCAGATTTATTAACTATATATTTAATTATCTATCTTTCTTTATATTTTGTTACACATGGGGTTCAGTTTTAACCAATTTTTTTCTCAAAGCCATCTCTAAGTGCTTTGATAATTTAACCTAGAAATTAAAATATTACTCATTGTTATATAATTTATTACACTATTTACAAGCTTTGCTAACCTACTAACTGAACATAATACATATGTATGTAATTTTTTTAAGACCTGTTCATACCATTAAAAAGTTAATCAGGATTTAATTAAAAAATTAAAATTCATACACAAAATGTGAGGTTTAAATTCATGAAGATGATCACAATTCTTCAGACATACACACATATATATATACATAAACAAGTTGTTAAAATTGCTTTAAAAAATTATAAGTGAGTTTCTATTAACTTTTTTTCTAAACTGGGTGACTACCTAGTTTGATAAACAAACTGGCTCTGTTTATTTTTTCCTCCCTTCCTTTCTATCTAAAATAAGATAGAAAAGTTATGTGTGAAGTTTATTTACTTTGAGGTGTGTTGGGAGGGGGGGGGGGATATTTAAAGAAATAAATGACAGATGATAATGATAAAAAATATAGTCAAAGACTTATGCTTTTTCTTTCTGTGTATTTTGGCTTTATTATTATTATTTATTTTTTTTTTTTTTTTAGTCCAGATTTTCAGAATCATATTGTATATATCTACAAATTAACAAACACTCGAATGAAAAAGAAAAAAACGATCAAAATGTACATTTCTCATATTTTAAAAAACAAATATACCTTAAAATTAATTAAATATAACTTATTATAACATTTCATAAAATGCTTTTGATTACATTTTAGTTTTCAATTTAAAAGAAAGGGGAGCAGTAACGTTTCATTATTTGTTTTGTAAGGCTGGTCCAAAAAAGCAGAATAGATTATGTTACATTTCTTCTGAGGAAATATATATTTTTAAATGTTTAGATCCGCTCCACACTATATATAAAATCAATGTAAAAAGAAAAGAAAAAAAAAATCTAATCAGGAATTTTTTTTTTTTTTTGTCCTTTTACTAGAAAAAAATAAATAATAATATTGGGCTGTATAGTTTGAGTAAATGACTAGATTTTTTTTTTTTTTTAATAAATACTTTATAATTTAACATAATAAAAATAATAACAAACAACCTTTTATAACTCCACAGCATGGCGGAACATTTTGCCATGGAGTTATAAAAGGTTGTTTGTTTTTAGTATGTTTAGTTGGAACTCCATGTTAAATATAAACTTTATAATTTGTTTAAAACTTCATGGGATCATATGAGTTACCTTGAATGCACATAGAGAAAGTAAATATTGCCTTAGCAGCATTTTTCCACTTCTAATAGAGAAATCAAAATTGTGAACAAGTCACTTAATAAATTTTATGTTTAAACAAACTTTCTTCCAAAATAATAAACAAAATTGTTACAGCTGGGCAGGGGGATTGTATTAATACACAATTCCGGGGGGGGGGGGGAGGGGGGAATAAATAAAACTTCTAATTTGAAATGCTAGTAAAGAAGGTTTTATCTATTTACGAGCAAAGGGAAAATATTGAAAGTGAAATATAAATACAACAATACTGTACTCTTTATATAACAATAAAGCTCATAAATATCATCTAAGATTTTGAAAAGAATTCTTCATATTTTGTGTTTTAGTTTATTAATTAAAATATAATAAATTTAAGCAATTTTGGGAAAAGTACACTTTTAATAGTACTTCTAGAGGCTAATATTTCCAAAGGCTTTAAATGTTTTAAAAATTGAATATGTGTGTTTTTTTTTTTTTTTTTTTTTAAGTATCATTTCATAACATACAAGCTTTTTTTCATCAGCAGTCAAAACAAATATAAGAAGGCACTTTATTTTGAATATAGACAACTATCCCTGTGCTTAGTTGCAGCAAAATTGTACAAAATACTGATGCAAAAATATTAAAAATACTTTCAGAGCATTTATTAAATATGAGAATCTGGCAAACTTTCATTTCAAAAATTCTTCAAAGGCACTCACTCCTAAGGCAAAATTATCAACATAAGTATTACCTTAAATAAATCAAACATTTGTATTGACTTAATTCATTTTTTAATGCAGAAAGACTATCTTCTCATCTTATATTTTTCTCTATTGTTATTCCAAACTACTAACAAAAGAAAAATTTGAACCCTCTTGATGATTGATATATTATCAAAAATGCAAATAAAAATCAGTTTCAATTAATACTAAGTTTAAAAGATATTAAATTAAAAACTTTGGTATGGAAGATTATAAATTGTAATAAAATGCCTGACTTTAAAATGGACGGTACAAATATATGAAAAGATAAAAGCTTTTACAAAAAATAAATAAAGCAGCCAAAATTAATAGATAAGGCAAGAACTGGTGTTTATATTACAAAAGTTTTTTATATTAAGTGTTTATAATAAGAAAATTCTTCCTACTGTTACATAATAAGCTTTATCAAGTACCATAGCTTTGTATAGTATGGTGTTTACGGTACATTATTAAGGTATTATGTATCTAACCTTTACATGAACTAAATGTGCAATTACTAGAGATGTATTAAGTGGTTTTAGCTGAATTCACATCCATAAAATTATCCAGCAGTAAATTCCAAATAGGTAAATTATAAAATCAGTAAGAAAAATACTAGTTCAATTACATTTCATTCATGAAAAAAAAAAAACAGATTTAACTATTGTATAATTTATTGTAACAAGTAGGATTTTCATTTCATAAAACAATAAAAAATCGAGAAATGTAAACTTTAACATCATCATTAAATACCAACCTTATGATTTAGCTTATGCAAAATTCAAAACTAAATTTACAACATGCTATTTTGGCAGTTACCATTTATAGATTTAATGCACTCAATACTTCATACGTTTATTTTTTAATTCAAGCTCAAAGATGTATTTGGCTTTCTGAGTTATTGTGTATTTTCTGGAACATTTTGTTACTATTCATCAATAACACAGGCCTGCAAAATCATACTTTTCAATTTTTTACTACTTTGCATGTCTCTTATGTGTTTTGATATGATGAATTCAGAAATGCTTATCTTTTCTTCCTATCGCGAAAGGATTTTTCACAAAGTAAGGATGAAGATCAAAAAATGCCACACAGAGGCTGTAATAAATTCAAAATTATTTATACATAAAATAGATTAAAATAGGCTATCGTTATCTTTCAAGTGTGTTTCTGTACATAGACGATCCCATTAGAACTTTTTCTCTTGTGCACGGCTTGATGGCCTTAAGGCGAGGGAGGAGAGAATTGTCTATGCAGCATTCAATAATAATCTGCTAACATGTTAAATCTCCATCGTCTCAGATACCTCCTCTACATTTCTTTCATATCTTGATGAAATAGCTATCTTTGTTTTTTACCCACATCACCCAGATTTTCCGGGAAATAACTTAGATTGGAGTTGAAAAAGTGGAGCTTTAACTGAAAAAATTCCTTTTTTTTTTTTTGTCAAAACTGTACATGGTAAAATTTTTTGAATAGATTTTCCTTAATCAGCATCCAAAAATACACCAGAAAAACCCATCACTTTGAAAAAAAAAATTACATCTCAGGCTTGTGTAATCTGCAAACTATTTCTGTTCCCTTTATTTATTTATTGTTGTTATTATTATTAAGAAATTAGCACCGCTTATTAACCATACTCCTGCTCAAACATTCAGCAAATGTTACTAACAAACTACCCTCTTCCATCTAAAAATTACCTACATATTTACAGCAATATGTTGCTATGTATTTATTTAACTTATAGTGGAAACTGCAATTAGTAAATATCTCATAACTAGAAAACGTCTTTGTAGTTTGCATATATATATTTCTGATTTCTTACAATATATAATAAGTCTTAAAATGAGTTAACTATCAATCTGTTCATTTTTTCTTAATCATTTCCTCCCTAAGTAGACGTTTTTAAAAAAGTCAAAATTAAAAAGTGGTGAAAGTTCTAAAATTACACTTTCGTCAAAATTTAATGCATTTAATTAAACATTTTATTGTGACAATGTCATTATGATATAATGTCTCAATATAATTAAAATCAGAATAATTTTTATAACATGTTAGAATGACATCACTTTCAGAAAATCTCCCAAATGACATACTATTGTCTTTAAAAATGATATAATTTCTTAGAAATCATTCAAAGGGAAATGTGCATTTTCATAGAGAAAACTGCTACGCTTTATAATGATTGTGTGTTGTGCTTTTATTTATTAGCACAATAGAATAAGTAGAAAATAATAGTAACCTTAACTCCAAGTATAATAACCAAGTATAACTTGGTTATTATTAGGGGTGGGAATCGATTAAGAGTTTTAACTGGGTTAATCGTTGTTCATTAATCGATTAATCGGTCGATTAATCGGATTTTTAATCGGTTTTCATTTTTTCTTTATGTAGTTTTATTTCAATGATGAATAAAACTCTCATATTGTGTATACAATATATATTCATAATTTTGACTGAATTTTTTTTTTTTTTCAAAAATTTTTGTTTAATCAATTATATCTGTTTTATAACTGAAATTTAAATCAATTTTCAAAGTAATAATTGGTGACTTTAAGTGTTAATTTTATATAAATATTTTCACTTATTCATTTTTTTTTTTAATGAATTAATTTTTCGATTCATTTTGAAAGAAACATTGAATGAATTTAGAAATATTTTAGTTTTATATTTGCAGGCCTTGTCCATCTCTCTTGTCACTATTTTTAAATGAATTCTCAAAATTCCATATCATTATCATAAAAATCTCAAATTCTTATATTTTAGTTCTTTGTCACTTCGGACTAGATACAGGCCTGTCCAACCCAAAACACTTGGTGGGCCGCATTAGAAATATATTTTATTCATTCGGGCCACACTGTATGTACAGTCATAAAAAAATACCCCCCCCCCCCTCCTTTACCGACTAATTCCGCCGTAAATTAATGTAGAGACTTGCGACTGGTGCCAATCGATTAGTAATAAGGCCTAGTTTAGACGGTTTAGTTAGATTTTGCTTAAGGATGTATACATATTAAAACTGGCATCATCTTCATTTTTTTTTTTTTTTTTTTTTTTTTTTTAAGGCAACCCGCAATTTTGACAAGCTTTTTGGATTAAAAATTAGATGTCATTACCAATCGTTAGGCATCAGCTGCTAGTTTCTACGATGATTTACGGCGAAATTAGTCGAGGAGGAAATTATTACTATTATTATTATTATTATTTTATGACTGTACATATGCATATGTGTATATATGTTTGTGAGTATATGATTCATGTATGTATATATTTTTTTCGGAGAAGGGCAGGTTGAAAATTCGGAGAAGAATACATTAATTTAAATTATTTTCATTCATAAATTAACAAAAGAATTGTTAAAAAAAATTACGACTATATATTAAAACTATAATAAAAAGAGTGAATAATGGATCTAATAACATTCCATTACAACAGTTCCTTATCTACCATAATCGTTGAAAGGTATTTTCACTTCGAAAAGTCAGAACGTATTTATTAATTTTTGATTGGTTAACCAAAGTTGTCAAACTTTAAATATCGTTAGTCTCCTCGCGGGCCGCAAGAAACTACGCGGTGGGCCGCATGCGGCCCGCGGGCCGCGGGTTGGCCACCCCTGGACTAGAACACAGACTGTTATTATCTGTTTCTACTTCAATAGTTACTATCAGCAATTATGAACAGACAATAAACGCTTGAAGATACTGTGAAACTCTGTTGACATTTCCCCCATCAGAGGGATAGTAGAAAGCTCAATCCCTTCTTCTTCTTCTTCTTCTTTTTTTTTTTTTTTTTTTTTTTTTTTTTAAATATTTAGCATTTCCATTTTTTGAAAGCTTGTTGTTTCTGAGAATACTATTACCCTAGCCAACACTTTCTGTAGAAGGCTACAGACAGTTGGTGTTGCTCCAGCATGCACATGAAGCGGCATGTTTTAAAAATAACTGTCCTCCCCCTTTTCTCTATCAACAAAAGTGCAACAACTTCTTTTGAAAGGTTTTGTTTTTATTTATTTATTTTATTTTATTTTTGCTTTTTCATTATTTAATGGATGTTTCTTAGAATGTTTGTTAGCAAAATATGTGAAAAAATATTTTGTAGGCAGAATAACATTTTTACTTTAATTCGTAGTTTTAAAATTTTAATCGGATTTTGAAAATTTTTAATCGAATTAATCGATTCGATTAACTCGATTAAAAAAATTGATCGGGACTAAGCATTGATCGATTAACCGAACCGATTAATCGATTAATCGGCACAGCCCTAGTTATTATATATCAATATACCAAGTATATTACAAATGCTTGGTATATTACAAATACTTGGTATATTACAAATATACCAAGTATAACTCCAAGTATATAACTCCAAGTATAATAAAATGTCAGAAGGGATTTGCATGTTACTTTCTTAGAACAACAATCTTTCTTTTTAAAGAGTGTTGCCATTCCAAGATTATGTTTCATGAATGAATTATTTGAATAAAAATTCATTTGTAACAAATGATAACTGTTCATAGTTTTGAGGCTTACTATAATATAGGAATTAAAAAATTGAGATTTCTTATTATAAAAATGATTCATTAAAATTTAGTGACCAGTAAAGTAGCCAAAACCAGCTAGTGTCTTATAAAGTATATTTCCATACAAAATGCTTTATTATATTTGTATTCAAAAAAACTTAAAAGTAGTGTTTAAATCGTTCTGGAAATGGCATTAAATTTCATTGAAAACTCTGCTTATTATAAACATGCTTAAGTTTTCAAATGAATATTTATAACTTTTTAATTTGACCTGCTGTTTTTACACAAACACATTGAAAATTATACAAGGTCTATAATAATATTCGCTACAATTACAGATCATTTCACTCATTTAATCATCACAGATGACAGCAAACTTAAAAAAAAAAAAAAAAAAAAACTCAATTTGTTGTTAGCCCCCTAATTATTGTCATAAACCAATCTTTTCACTGAAATAGATAAAGGCAAAATCATACACTTTACATCTTCAAAGTTTGGTAATATTTCATCAAGAAATCAAATTATAAATTGGAAAAAAAAAAAGTTCAACTGTAAATTTTGCTACACTTTTGAGCAGGAGTATAGAAGTATTACTTTTTACATTATTTATAACTTAAAACTAAGAAATGCTGAATAAAAAATTTATTTTTTATTACCATAACATTTTATGAGGCATATTTGCTAATCAATATTAAGGTCATAATAAACTATTTTAAAATATATTTAAAGCTACAATGAAACATTGTAAACAGATTTATGACTAAAATTTTCAGAAATTAAGAATCAAGATTTCATTGCAAATCAAATTATAAATTTACCTTATAAATATATAACTTTTAACATTCAATAAATTTTCATGATAATCTTAAATGTAATAAATTAATTATACTTAAATAATAAACATACAAGTAAAAATTATGGTAAATTAAAGCAAAGAAAGTAAAAAAAAAAAAAAAAAAAAAAGCAAATATGGATTGGTATAACAGCAAGTTGTAAGAAATAAAAGACAGATTAAAGTGAAATATTAGGAGATATTTGTTATAAAAATCTTTATTATAATACTATTAATTTATGTAAAAAAAAAAATATTTTTTTCCTAAATATAATTATTGTTTTTTTTTTTTTTTTTCTCTTCTTCATAGCATTTTTTTTTTTTACAAAAATAAATAATTTTTCATAATTCTGATTTTTTTTTAACTCTTTAAAAAATATAAAATAACAAATTATATTGTGAATTTAAATCAGTATAATAATGAAAAATAGAAAGTAAATAAGTTAATTATTAATTATTGCTTCTCCATTAACTTTTAAAAATTAGTTTTAACATTACAATTTTAAATAAGATATTTTATATAACAATATATTGCTTAAAGTATCTGTGTGATTTATTTCCTAGTCATAAATTGAAAAAAAAAAAAAAAAAAAAGACCATTCAATATTTAATAATTTGATTAACAAAAATATACTTATTAAAAATTAGCAAATATTTTTCATAATTTTAAAGATTGATAAAATAACTATTAAAGTTATTTAGGAACAATTAATTTAAGATAATTTTAGAAAATTTTAAAGATTTAAACTAATTTGCTTTTAAGCAGTATTAGTAAAAATTGATTAAACATTAATTATATAAAAATTTAACATAACAAAACTCCAGTGGTATAAATTCTGTCAGCCATTCATACTGCATATAACTGATTATTATTTAAACCTAACATAAATCTTCGAGCACCACATTCACAACAAAACTTGGCACTAACTATTGGATATTTAGTACCACAATTATAGCAAAACCTTGGCATACGCTGTTCAGGAATTCCAGCATGATTAACAGGTGGCAAAGAATCATCACTACTACAAGTTGTCCTACAGTGATTTCCATAATCGTTTGTCCATACCTCTCCAGAAAATGAAGTTGGAATAGGAAAATTACAACTCTTTGATCGATTATGAAGCAACTCATTTTCATTTGACCTATGAATAAAATATTTTAAATCAATTTAAGATGCAGATTCTTTTTTTTTTTTAACATGAATATTTTTTATTAACAAAATGTGTAATAGAAATAATTTATAAACATAAAATAATATATGCAAGCAATATAATAGATTTTTCTAAAAGTTGCCATTTAAACTATTAACGCTATTAAGCATTAATATAAATAATTATCAACACAATGTTGTATATAGTAATGTTAAATTCTTCTACAATTAAAAATAAAATAAATTTAAAAAAAAAACTATTTGATAAAGAATTAATATATATATATATATATAAAAAAAAAAAAAAAAAAAAAAAAAGCTGTGTACACTTTTGTGTATATCAACAAAAAAATTATAAAATAATAAAAGACAATAAAAAAGGTGGCGGTTGGGTGGGCAGATGTTTGATTACGGAGGTGGGGTGGTGTTGTAAGGCTGGATGGGTTTGTGAAATTAAATTAAAAAAAAAAAACAGTAGAAGGCTTCTTGCATTTGCTTTGTATTACTATGCAAACTTTCATTTTCCAATAAAATTTCAGATTTTTCCTTTTTGAGTTGTCAACTATATTTAATGTTCTAATTATACTGTTAAACACAATGTGATCAATTGGTGAATTTGTGGTTTCATTGTTGTTCATCTGCTTTGAAATTTTGCATTTTTAAATTCATATGGTTCCTGTTCTGGTTGTGGCAGGCTGGGGGAGTGTTGCCGGCGTAAAACTAGTGTAACCCCACAGGCAAGTCACAAGTCTTGCTGCCTGCCTCCTTCTTCCTATCTTGTGTTTCTTGGGTTGTTTTTTCATTAATTTTGATAAGTTTATGGTTTTAAGTTAAGATTTGTTGTTTTACTTTAGATTCGTTTGTTTTGCAGGATGTTAATTAATAGATCTTTACATTAGTGTATTTCATCTTTTCTTTACATTAGTGTATTTCATCCACTGATGATTTTTTTTTTTTTTTTTTTTTTTTTTTTAATCTTATTGGTCACTGGTGTTTCAGTGACCTTGTATCTGTTGCTTGGCTTCTACTATGCTTAATAGATCATCTTTATTATATATATATATATATATATATATACTAGCAGGCAACGCCCGCTTCGCTGGTCCCTATTTTTAAATGAATCACTATAATTACTGAATTCTCAAAATTGCATTAATTTTTATAATGCGAAAAAAAAAAAAGGAGGTGAACAAAATCTGATTAGGGAAAATGTTGCACCGGGTTTTCAAAGCCTTCAGAAAAAATTCCCAAAATGCTCTAACTCTAATTTATATTATTTTCCCCCTTCGCCCCCTCCCCTCCCGTCTATCTTAATAATTTTACAAATTCGAAATTATCCGCAATCGATTTGTAAGTATCAAAAACCTCTATGCACCAGTTTTGAATGATCTATCTCTATTTTTATTTTTTTGCCCCTCCGCTCCCCCCTCCCCCTCCCAATAATTTTAAAAATTCAAAAATATCCACAATCGATTTGTAGGTATTGAAAACCTCTATGTACCAATTTTGAATGATCTAACTCTATTTTATTTTTTTTGCCCCTCGCCCCCCCCCCCTTTCTCCGCATTCCTAATAACTTTACACTTTTGAAAATATCCCCATTCGACTTGCAGGCCTCTAAAACCTATCTGTACCAATTTTCAATGGCCTAAATGTATTTCTATTTGTTTCTGCCCATAGCCCCCCCTTCCCTCCCCTCCTAATAATTTTACAAATTCGAAAATATCCGCAATTGATTTGTAAGTATCGAAAACCTCTATGTACCAATTTTGAACGATCTAACTCTATTTTTATTTTTTTGCCCCCCCCCTCCCCTCCTAATAACTTTACACTTTCGAAAATATTCCCCGACTTGTAGGCCTTTAAAACCTATCTGTACCAATTTTGAACGGCCTAGCCGTATTTCTATTTGTTTTTGCCCCATAGCCCCCCCTCCCTTACTGCCCCACCTGGGGACTGAATTTCTAAAATTCCAGAAATTGGTTTTTAGATATTTGTATTAGCTATATTTTAGAGTAAAAATTTCACGTATATCTATTTTTTTGTTTGAGATATATAGGATTATGCGAAATCACGTTTTACGCATGTGAAATCACGTTTTGCCCCCCCCCCCCCCCCCGGACCGAATTTCGAAAATTCCAGAAATCGGTTTTTAGACGTTTGTATTAGCTATATTTTAAAGCAAAAATTTTACGGATATCTGTTTTTTTGTTTGAGATATAAAGGATTTTGTGAAATCACGTTTTGCCCCCCCTCCCCCCCTTGGGGGGCGAATTTTGTAAAATCGCTTCTTAGTGGATGTCTACGTCATAGACAGAACATTGTCACAAAATTTCATGCTTCTAGGTCCAGGGGTTTGGTGTGGGCGATGATGAATCACCCCCCTCACTCACTCAGTCAAGAAGAATGATTTTATATATATATCTATATATATAAAAGAGTAAACTGACTGATTCACTGACTGATTCACTGATTCACTGACTCAACATGGTTGTGGCGATCCTATGGGAGATAGAGTCACAATTTTGGTGAGCAGGTTGATTTTAGGACCCTGACGCTCACTAAGACGGGATTTTGCGAAATACCCCCTCGTTCCTCCCCGGGGGGAGCAGAAGGCAAAAATACCTTTATAAGCATAACTCGGCTCCAAATTGCTTCACGGTGTAGAAATTGCAGATAGGGAGACTAGACTTGAATACAAAAAAATCATTTTCTGCGATTTTGGAATTTTGGATTTTTAAGGGGGGTAGGGGGTAAAAATGAGATTTTCGGGGGCGCATAAGGCAAAATCACATTTATAAGTATAACTCGGCACCAAATTACTTCACAGTGAAGAAATCGCAGATTGGGAGACTAGTACTGAATACGAAAAAATCATTTTCTGCGATTTTGAAATTTTTGATTTTTAAGGGGGAAAAGGGGTGAAAATGATTTTCGGAGGTGCAGAAGGAAAAAACAACTTTATAAGCATAACTCGGCTCCAAATTGCTTCACGAGGAAGATATTGCAGATGGGGAGACTAGACTTGAATACAAAAAAATCATTTTCTGCGAT
The DNA here is from genome assembly GCA_963930645.1 of Salticus scenicus. Taxonomy (NCBI): domain Eukaryota; kingdom Metazoa; phylum Arthropoda; class Arachnida; order Araneae; family Salticidae; genus Salticus; species Salticus scenicus. The sequence goes on from OZ005649.1 coordinate 242,840,287, forward strand.
TTTGGATTTTTGGATTTTTAAGGGGGAAAAGGTGTGAAAATGATTTTCGGAGGCGCAGGAGGCAAAAACACCTTTATTAGCATAACTCGGCTCCAAATTACTTCACGATGAAAAAATTGCAGATGGGGAGACTAGACTTAAGTACAAAAAAACCATTTTCTGCGATTTTGGAATTTTGGATTTTTAAGGGGGGAGAGGGGCTGAAAATGATTTTCGAAGGTGCAGAAGGCAAAAACCACCTTTATAAGCACAACTCGGCTCCAAATTGCTTCACGGTGAAGAAATTGCAGAGGGAGAGACTAGACCTGAAAACAAAAAAATTATTTTCTGCGATTTTGGAATTTTGGATTTTTAAGGGGGGGGGGGGGGAAGGGGGTATAAATGATTTTCGGAGGCGCATAAGGCAAAAACACATTTATAAGTATAACTTGGCTCCAAATAACTTCACAGTGAAGAAATTGCAGATGGGGAGACTAGACTTGAATATGAAAAAATAATTTCCTGCAATTTTGGAATTTTGGATTTTTAACGGGAGAAGGGGGTATAAATGATTTAGAAAAATACGGATTTTCGAGCAAAAGTAATAGCTCAAAGATGTAAAAAAAAAAAAAAAAAAAAAAAAAAAAACGCCAAGCGTCTTCTTGAAAATATTTCCAAAAACTCATTTTTTGATTTTTTCCGATTTTTTTTTTTTTTTTTTTTTTTGGGGGGGGGGGCAAAAAAATAAAAATAGTGTCAGATCGTTCAAAATTGGTACATAGAGGTTTTCGATACTTACAAATCGATTGCAGATATTTTCGAATTTGCAAAATTATTAGAAGGGGGTGCAGCATGGGGGGGCTATGGGCAAAAACAAATAGAAATACAGTTAGGCCGTTCAAAATTGGTACAGATAGGTTTTAAAGGCCTGCAAGTCGAATGGGGATATTTTCGAAAGTGTAAAGTTATTAGGAGGGGCTAGAAGGGGGGAGGGGAGAGGGGGGGCAAAAAATTAAAAATAGAGTTAGATCGTTCAAAATTGGTATATAGAGGTTTTCGATACTTACAAATCGATTGCGGATATTTTCTAATTTTTAAAATTATTAGGAGGGTCGGGAAGGGGGGGGGGCAAAAACAAATAGAAATACAGTTAGGCCGTTCAAAATTGGTACAGATAGGTTTTAGAGGCCAGCAAGTCGAATGGGGATATTTTTGAAAGTGTAAAGTTATTAGGAGGGCCGGGAAGGGGGGGCGGAGGGGCAAAAAAAAAATAGAATAGAGTTAGAGCATTCAAAATTGGTATATAGAAGTTTTCGATACCTACAAATCGATTGCGGATATTTTCGAATTTTTAAAATTATTAGAATAGACGGGAGGGGGGGCGAAGGGGGAAAATAATAGAAATAAGAGTTAGAGCATTTTGGGAATTTTTTCCGAAGGCAGTGAGAACCCGGTGCGACATTTTTCCTAATAAGATTTTTTTCTGTTTTTTTTTCACGTGATAAAAATTAATGCAATTTTGAGAATTCAGTAATTATAGCGATTCATTTAAAAATAGGGACCAGCGAAGCGGGCGTTGCCTGCTAGTTATATATAAAACAGGAAGAGACGGAGTAGTTTATTTTTTTTATTTATATTTTTGAACTATCTCTAATAATTCTTGAAAGCATATGAATATATTATGTACATGTAAATAATAATAATAAATAAATGAGGATGCTTAATGATACCAAAATGTAAATTTATTGCATTGACGTGTAAAGTGAAATGTAAAAAGCATTCCTATTAATTATATTAAATAAAACATAATTGAGTTGATTGCTTTTTCGTAACCTTGTTTATTGTTCATATACTGTATATGTACCATACACTACACTAACATTTTGTATATTAGAAAGGGGGAAAGGGAGGGGAGGGGGCATGACACAACTGCAAAAGCATTTTTAAGCAGTTCAACTGATAACTTGTAATGTAACTCAGTATTTTGAGTGACTCTGTGCATAAAACATTTTTTTCTAGATTTGGGAGACCTTTTTTTGATTCTCAGTTAGAGATTATTTTACTTGGAAAAGCAGTAGTTTGCGTTTTTTATGGCATAAATAATGTGCAATGCTAAAAGTAAATTTGTTGCATGAAGCTAAAATGTTTAGAATTATTCTAACATAGGATGAAATTAATTCATCCTGAAGAAAGAAATATATGCAATGCACCTAAAGAAGTTTTTATTTTAGTAATTGTTAAATTTGCAGCATGTACTTAGAAAAAAATGTGTACGTACAGAGCACATTCAAGCCAAAAGTGGGCCCAAGGCCAAATGCGCATTCACGCTCCCTACTTAACATTTTCCTGTTGTTTTTACCATCCTTTTTTTTTCTCTCCAAAGGCCATTTTTGTTTATTTTAAATTAAAATTATTTTGAAATATAAATGAAATTTCAGGCCCTACCAGTCAAGCATACATGAAAGTGAGTTAGAGGTCTAAAAATACTGATTTTACTGACCAAAATTGAGCAAATACTGACTAAACTTTAAAAAATATTGACCAACTTTAGAAAAGAGAATAAAAATTAAAAGTCATACAACAAAACTTTTTCTGTTAATTCTGTAATGCAAGTATATTTTGAAAAAAAAAAACTTATTAGCTAATAAACTATGTGAAATATATAATAAATAAACTGTTCAGTGAGCTAAAAACTGAGATTTTTAATGAGAATAAGTAATAAAATTTTAAGTTAATGTTTAGATTAATACCAAATACTTAGGGCTCAACTACTTTACATACAAAAAACTTAATAGATATTTACAATTTTACACAGTAGAACCTCGATCCATCGTTTTTCATGGGGAGTGTGGAAAACGACAAATGTGGGTTAAAGTCAAGATACAAAGAAAACAATGTTTAGGGATTAATACACACAATATATACAGTATACTACTAATAAAAACTGATTTGTTACTTTCCAAACTGTCAAAGAAATAAATCAGTGTTGTAGAACGTTAAGTAAAATTTAATTTTTTAAATCAAAAATTTTATGTTGGGTTTTTTGTTTCTTTTATAAATTAAACAGGAATTTTTCCAAATCTACAGCATTTCTCTGGTCCTTTTCTAAAATTTCATGTACTTATATAAAAGTTTATGCATTTTTAAATGCCATAATTGAGTCATCAGCGTGAAAATTATCCTCTGTTTCTTCATCATTATTTAATTTTTTTAAATCACACATTTCTTCTATGCTTAAGATACCACATGTTGCAACACCTTGATTAATGCAAATATTATCACTAAATTTTACACCAGACGCATCCTCTGCTACACGCAACCACTTGTCATCTGCATTATTAGCATCATCGTCTTCATAATTTTCTAGCCCTTCTGTTTGGTATTTCTTCATAATTTTTTTGCATGTAACTATTTCATGAAACAATTTTATGGATTACTAAAAACGGCTACTTCCTACCATGCTGAATTATAAAATGAATAGAAGGTCCGGAGACATGGCATCACAATCTTGATCCTCCATGAAAATGGGGAAAAGAGCTATTTTAGGATAAAAGAAGTAATTCCAGTTTGTATGCCATATGGAACGCTTGACCTTCAGGAGAAAGTTTTTACAAGGTCGGGAGAAATTTTACAATGATGAATGTGGGAAAATGACTTTCTGAAGCACGATACATGCGGGTTTCATTAACATTATTTAAATACAATTTGTGCAGGGACCATAGAAATAAAACTATCAATGCAGAAAAACGATAGATTGGGGTTTCACTGTTTTAGCAAAATTTTGAATTTATGAGTTTCATTAACTGCCTGTAGCACATTTCAATACTCAAAATTTTATAGCAAAAGACCCTGACCTAGATGGAATGTAAATCGAAAAATGTACTCTCCATTTATTTTAAAATTAAGTTCAGAGAGAAGTGATAATGCATTTCAGAATGTAGAAGATAAAACAGCAGTTGATTTGCAATGAGTCATTGTATATTTCAGAAATTAGCACTGGAAAAAAGTAATAATAAATAAAATAAAATAATAATGAAGTCCAAATTCTGCGTATTAGTGGCAAAATATTTGTATTTCTGCAATTGGCAGTAAAAACATAATTCTGCTATTACCTATGATTAAACTTAGATTATATCAAACAGTGCCAAAATAATTCCAGAACAGACTACAATAGTATTACAATAGTAGACTACAATATTTTAACAATTGGGCATAAAAAAAAGTAAGAGTTTAGTTAATTTGTGATGAAATACTTATGAATAGATTTTGGAAAATAAATAATGTTGCCAATTAGTAATTAAAATACTTCCCTATGTCAGCAATTTTTGATTAAAAAATAATTTTTAAAAAATCCCAAATTTTACCAATTAGTTATGATAATATAATTTTGTCTTAATAAGTGCTGGAATATTTCTGATTTTTTGCATCAGTATACAAAAAACACTTTTTTTTTTTTTATGAATCAGACACAAAAAAGCACAAATTTCACATGAACTGGTTATGGAGAAATAATATTGTTAGAGGACTATCTCAAATAAATTTGAATTGAAAAAGAGACTCTCCACAAAAATCAGATAACTGTAAAGTCTTTTTAAAAAAGTTAGTGATAAAATTATTTTGTTAATTCACAAAGTTTTAAAAAAAAAGTATGGTGTATTTGAATTTTTAAAATAATTAATATGTAGTAGCCATCACATAGCTTTCTTTTATATCATTCTGTAAAATGTGTCCCCAATCAATTAATACACACAAAAATTTAATAAACACATACACATACTTAGCTTCTCACAATAAAGGTTTTACATAAGCTGTTTGATGCAATTGCAACCAACAGATGTTGAAATATAGCCATTAAAAAATCGCAAACAATTAATAACAGCAGTATTACCTGTCATCTGATATATGCCCAAATTGAGTCAGCAATTTTTTTCATAAAATCTGTCTAACATATTACGTTTGGTGTATTTTTTATACCTTAGAAATTAAGATACAACCTACCTATAAACAAAAAATATTTTATAACTTGACATCCAATATACACCTCAACTAATTTTCATAATATCTATATCATATCACCTATCAAGTCTGGCAGATTTTTTATATCACAGAAGCTGAGATATTGCCAGGATCTGATTGCCAAAAAGGATTGGCTCTAAAATTTAAGAAGGGGCCCCAAAATGACTAAAAACTGTCTTGAATTTCAGTTCCAGAATTTCCTATTAAAATTGAAATTTTTTCTGAGAAAGCTTGCCTAAAGTTAGATAAAGTACTAGTAACTATTTTGGGAAAAGTCTATTATTTATTAACCACAAAAATTTTAATTTTCTTAATAACATGTGTGATTTTAATGTTGTGGGTAGAAACTGCCAGACATATAAATGAAAAAAAAAAAAAACTATAAACACACATTGATTTAAGGTCTATAGTATTTTTATATTATAATGTGTAACAGGGAAACAAGATTTTTTTAAAATGAAAGGGTGCCTTGAAATGATACTGAGCTCCCCCTAATTTAAAAGCTATATCAGGCCCTGGATATTGCATTAAACATGGATAAATTACGGCATAACAATGTCAACCTTTCGGCTTATATGTACTCAAATTGAATTAGCATATTTTTTCTTCATAGCCATCATACATATCAAGTTTTATGAAGTTATGCACTAACCTGAGCATACATATTCTAGTAAACGGGGCAAACTGAAGTATAGAAACAAAACCTGCTGTATCTGTATATCCAAAAATGTACTCAGTACCAATACAATCAAGATGCAATCAAATATAAAATTTTGTTGAATTTTGTTTATTTTATTGGTTTATGAGAAAACAGACTTCACAAAATTTTGGTAACCATACACACTGAGATAAACTGACGTACATTTTCTAATAATGGTCAAATTATGTCAAATACATCTTTAAAATGCTTAAATCGATGTGCAAAAAAAGAGGGGGAAATGAAAAATGTTTAGAAATCAAATACTTTTCTTTTAAAATAGAAAACTAAAAATTATTACTTCCATCTCTAAAAAAGAAAAATTATTCAAAAAAAAATATATATATCTTTTTTTTTTTTTTTTTTTTTTTTTTTTATACACTTTTATATAAGTTTGGTCATTTTTTTCTCCGTCTGAATCAAATGCCACTACAATTTTTAATCTGCCATCCATCGAACATATTTTGCTCAAATGTATATAGAATAGAATTCCTAAAAAAAGTTTAGATTTCAAAAAGTAGAAAAAGTGATAATATATATTTTGTTTTATAATCAGAACCAGACTTAGATAAAATGAAAAACTTTCTGTTAGCTTATCTATATACATCAAAAAAATTTCTGTAAAAAAACCATAACAGATAAATGAATAATTACTCGTAAAACAACAATCCTAAAACATTTGCCCAAAAAGTGGTCGAGTCTCGAACACTGGGTGATACTGATTTATTTTTAATGAGTAATCAGTAACGCCAAACAATTTTTCTTCAAAGATGAAAAACTTTCTGCGAATGATATTCATATATATATTATGCATGTCTGATCAGAAAATTACAGCAGTTTAATTTTTAAATAAATTTAAGGTTATTGTACCCTTTTTGGAAAAAAAATAATAAATGTGTCTATGTTTTTCTGAAATTAAAAAAAAAAATAATAAAAAGAACAGAAAGAATTCAAGGAATATAACAATGTGTTCCTGAATTTTATTTTAAATAACAACAGAAATTTATTTATTTTATTGTAGAGATAAAATTTAGCTAGAAATAAGAATAAAAAAACATATCAAAAATACATTATTGACAAATTAAATCAAACTTTTTCGAAATTTCTCTTGTGTAAAAATCCCATACACAAATAGGTTCAGTAAAAAAATCTAAACTTGTTTCAAATATCTTGAAATAAAAAATTATCCAAAGATTTATTTATTTTTTGCTAACTGAAGAATTTGTAGAAATCAAAAATAAATAAACAAATATGTATTTTGGATTACTTTGAAAAATTATACATGAAACTTTATGAATTTGATTGCACGATTTTTATGTTTCTACATAAATCCACAAAGTTCTCAAGGAAAAAAAAAAAAAAAATATATAGATACATACATCAATATTTAGTGAGAAAACTCATTTGTAACATTCTTGTGACAATAATAATAAAATCATTATTGTCATTCGTTCTTTATTCAATTACATATGATATATAAATTCAAAAAACAGATTAAAATTTAATCAGCAAAAAATATAATAATATGATAAGCTGATATACAGTAAGATGGTTGATATATAGATCAGTTACAACATTGTTACAACATCTTGTTACTGCAATAAAAATAAATCAGCACTAACTTTGTAAAGCAATCATCTAATAAATCATCAGACGTTTCTAACTGAGACAACTTTATTCTTAATGCAGCCAACATGTCCAAATTCTTGTTCCTGGAAAATCAAATAGTATTAAATATTGAAATTAGAATTATTTAAGATGGAAAATACAGTTCACAAATTATAAATGTGTTAACATTCAATAGTTATCTAAACTAATATGTTGGGACCATTCCAAAACTTTCTTCTATATTACCATGTTTTTATTAACTTCTATTCTTGTTTGTATGTTTATTTGTCCGGTACAAATCTTACAATCGAATTTTAACTAACTTCCCTAATAGCTAGAAATCTGAAACTTTCACAATAGCTCAGAACCCAGTGTCAACACAATACTTCGAAGTCAGATTTTCAAATAGTTTTTTTTTTAATTAATTAAAATATGAAAATAATAAGCTCTTAATAGCAATAAAATAGCCATTAAAAAATTAGCTAGAATTTAATTGTTGCCGAAAAAACTTTTACGAGTTCATTTTCTTTCGACATAAAAATAAATACATTTAATTAAACGTGAACATTAAAAATTATAAAAAGTTAAATTATGCATCTCACAAAAATTGACGTCATTATCATTTTAAAAATTTTATGCACATTGATAAGAGGTCTATGATTCATCAGAAAATTTAAAATATGGTATGTAAAAAGTTTTTTTTTTTTTTTTTTTTAAATCTTATAATTATTTTTCTATACAATTCACTCAGTACAAATTATTTGTTATATTATTTTCCATTATAAAAGCAATTTTTATGCTCTACAGTATGAAAAAAATATATAATTTTATTTTTAATTATCACAGATCTATGGTTTAACCATCTATTTTTAAGGTACTGAGAAATTATTTTAACATATACTGAAATTTTCCTACATGTCTGAAATTGCTCCTACACATATAAAAATTATTCTTAATTGACTATTTTAAATTATTCTTTTTAATTTTATAATGATTTTTTAAAAATAACTTTTATTGTCCACATGTATACAAATTTTCGCCTTATACTGCCATATTAAAATTCAGAAAAAATAGGAGTGCAATATAGCTTGTTGTGCAATTTTCAATAAAAGTTGATAGGTACTCTATGTCAAGGTGCAACAATATATAATCATATACTATTATTTTATATGAAATTCTGTACAATAGTCCTTGAGCTAGAGTTGCCACAAAAAATTTGTCACACACACACAGAAATATTTTCTGAAAATGGTCAAACTGTGTTCTGAATCTCTTAAAACATGCAAATCCATCAAGAACTGAAAAGTATTTTTTCAGTAAAGTATCATAATTATACAGAATATCAAAAATCTTTACTGGACCTCCTACAGTTTTATGATATTTACAAAATTAAAAAATTCTTCATAAAATCCAAATTATAACTATTTAAAATTAAAGTAAGAACATAAAAGAATCCCAAACTATATATAAAGTATCAATAGAAATGAAAAATTTTACTTATGAAGAATTTTATCTAAAAATTTCAAGCTAATGCCATATATATATATGAAAATTATTTATTTATATGTGAATTTTTGATTAATAAGCGTACCAATTTTTGTAGCAAAGCTAAGGTTTTTTATTATATATATATATATATTTTTTTTTTCTTTTTTTTTCAATTTTATTATTATTCACACATACTTTTAAAATTTTATGTTGGAAAAAAAAAGATTTTTTTTTCAACTTGTTTTTTTTCTTTTAAATAACTTTAAAGTTAAAATAAAATTTTTATTTTATATCTTTTGAACCAATTATCTGACTGAACTGAAAAATATGGCATTAGCTAGATTTTGTCTTGATTAATAAGTATATCAATTTTCGTATTGATCGGTTGAATGATGTAACTTTGTATTGCGAACTAAAAATCCAGAGATACAACAGCAAACTTTCAGCTTTATATATATAATACTTTCATTGGCAGATATAATTAAAAAATAAATTATATACATGTATACTATATCAAATATTAAAAGCAGAGAAGCACATGTAACTAAAAAATTAAGATTACTCACCTTTCTTTCTTATAAACAGGAAATATTTCTTTGAATTTCACAGCTTTTTTATTTTGATTTTCTTGATTAATGTCTGAACTTTTTTCTTGATTGTTTTGATGTTTCGAACACATGGGTGTACTAAAAATAAGATATCAATTAAGTTCAATCGCTCATTTAGCATACTACAAGCTAAAGCCAAAATTGAAAAATGTAAAAACTAATTTAAATGTTTATTTTATTTTTCCGACTGAGTGAAAATAATGCCTGGACCAAGAGTCGTACCCCGGACCTTTGACTCCGGGGTTAGACTCCCGGTCCAGGCATTATTTTCACTCAGTCGGAAAAATAAAATTTCATTAAATATGATTTTCTTCCACAGTTAATTGTGTGATTTTAATAAAAATTGTAATTTAAATAACATAAAAAAAAACATCCATTTCAACATTTACTTTTTCCTTATAGAAATACACAAATGACTTAAATATATATATCACTGGATATGTGGATTACTCTATGCTTTATTAAGAAAAATAATGAAAAAATTGCAAGCAATTTCTCATCTCAAAATGAATATCAGACTCTAAATCTTTTCAAGGAAAAACACAAATGAACATGAAGTAAGATATTGTGTTATTGAAATACTTTGATATTAAAATACAAGTCTTCTGAGATTTTTTTTTTTTTTTTTTTAATTTTCAAAGAAAAAAATAAACATATGTGATGGCAATAGTATCTATCAACCATTCATATAAGAAACAACAAAAATAAAATAAATAAATAAAGGAATATTAGTAAAGTAATAGTTAAAAATTAAATTACTAACTTTTTATTGATTTTCACTGGTGAGTTTGCTTTTATATTTGGTTCATTTGAATGGGTTTCAACCCTTGGCTTAGAAGTTTGTAAACTTTGAATGTGTATCTGAGGTGAAGAGTGGGTACGGATCAATGATGATTCTCTAATTAATTCTGCAGATTTAACAAGACGAATATTTGAATCATCATTCGATTTCTTTTTTGGTAAAGGTGCTTTATACTGCAAAGATAAAAGTTTATTAGACATATAGTTTATGAATATACATATACAACTAATTTGCTTTCTCTATGTAAAAAAAAAAAAAAAAAAAAAAAAAAAATCAAACTAAAATATACAGTGACGCACCCACGGAGGGGGCTTAGGGGGCTCAAGCCCCCTCCAGAACCTGCTGACATGGTAAAAAATTTTAGATATGTATGAAAAAAATATTATTCAAACACAGATATTGTAAGTAAAAATAAAGTTTATAAATCAAACATTAGATATTAGATACTTTTGAAATCCTTACATTCAAACACAAAAACAATGAACTAGTTTTGTTTTTTTAGTTAAAAGATACTCTAGACATTCCATTACAGTTTTTAGAAATGAGCTTCAAAGGTCCTAAAGCATATACTGTTATCATGAAATCGATGGAGTATCTAAAAAGTCAGGCAGAAGAAGCAATCTGATGTGGATGTAAACATGGATGTATTTGTCAGATAATTGGGATACTTCAATACAATCATACAATAGACTCATACAATTTTAGGCTCATACAATTTTATATTTTAATTCATGAGTATTTATAGCATCTTTGTGAAAGTTTGTTTTGTCCTTGGGCAAAATTAACACATTCACATTGGCAAATGAAAATTCTCGTTTGATATAAAATAAAAATTAGCCCTGCTGTTAGTCGTTCCTCAAAAACAATATTTTAAATCAAAAATGAAATTTGCGTATTTGTTAAATACTTTATATGTCACTAGCACATATACATGCTAGTAAAATTTTGCATCAATTGCTGAAGATAAAATTTAATTGATTTAATCACAAATACGTAAAATTATTTTAAAAATATAACAATTTAGAGGAATGCCAAAAGGCATAGTTTACTGTTCAAAATAGGAAAATACTCCGATAACAATATGTTAAGATATTTTACAGATGCTTCTGAGGGTGGAGTCACTTATTATTATTATTTTTTTTTTTTTTTGTCACGGTATGTAGAACATACAGTAGGGTACATGGACAGTTTTCATTTTTGCCTCTGATGCCACTGAGATCTAAGCTCCATTTTTAAATAATGCTATTTTTTTCTGTTATAAAAATTCAAATTTCATAATAAATATATATATTATACTGGAATACAATATCCTGTAATGAACTCAGAATGGCAACGCTTCAAATATTTGCTAACAGAATAAATTAAAATTCGAAGTAATATATTATATATTAGAATTAATGTTTCAGGATATTATGAGGTTCTGCCCCCTGCTTGCTGTGTTGACTAACACCCACTTACACTACGAGTCCGACTTGTTTCTGTTAACCGAACCGATCCTAGAAGAATCATCGGCCCCATACTCCTGATAATTAAATAAAAATAGCCATGTAAAAATTTACACTGAAATTCTGTTATAATTCCTACATATCACAGCTGTAGCTTTTATTTAGCTATAATTATTATAATTTCTTAATCACAGTCCACAGCAAAAGTATCCGAGCACTAGCAATAATTCCTGTCTAAAAAAAGTACACTCATTACTGCTTTGTTAAATAAATCCTCATCAAGTCATATTTTTAGTCAGTCTAAGAACATGATCCAACAAGGATTTATTTAACAAAACAGTATTAAGTGTACATTTTTGATATTGGAATTACTGGCTAGTGCTCGGATACTTTTGCTGCCGACTGTACTTACGTGTTATTGCATATGCATGTAAAACATCGCAAAAGAGTATTAAACTTGATCAAATTTTATTTTCAATGGAAATATGGGGGGAGGGCATTTCATTTCGGGTGAATTTTATGTTCACTAGCTTGTCATATTGTACACAACATTTTTTTAAATCATAAATGAACCTATAACTTTATGTTTTCAAGCTCAGTACCAACCCCAAATGACCGAACTACAGTAAATTAGCATGTTATATACTGATATAAATTCCTTGATTGCGCTATTAAACTTATTCAATTTCATTCATTCATTCATTTATTTCAAAAGAAATATCTAAAGCAGATTCTTTACTATATACAGTCGGCAGCAAAAGTATCCGAGCACTAGCCAATAATTCCGATATCAAAAAAGTACACTTAAAACTGTTTTGTTAAATATATCTTTCTCGAATCATGTTCTTAGACTGACTAAAAACATCACTCGACAAGGATTTATTTAACAAAGCAGTATTAAGTGTACTTTTTTTAGACAGAGATTATTACTAGTGCTCGGATGATTTTGCTGCCGACTGTATATGTGTGCGTATATGCCCATAAACATATTATACAGGACCCAATTATTCTTTAGCCCCCTCCAGATAGAAATTCTGGGTGCGCCACTGAAAATATACCATGTAATAAATTTTGAAACTTTTCTTAATGGGATATTGGACTTTTTTTTTCTGTTTTTAATTACTGTCTTAGAATTGAGAAAACTTACATACATATGCATTGATATACAATATTATTAAGTATACTGAAATTCCTCAAATACTATTTAAATTAAAAAGTGAAATTCTAAAATTAATTTTGTTTTAAATTTTTTTAAATGCTTCTTGCTAATTTATTTTTAATTTTTCCCTTTGATTTTATATTACAGTGGAGCAGCGTTTATACGTTTTTCAAGGGACTGTTCCTAAAAAACGTATAACTGAAAAAAACGTACAACTGAAAATTCGTTTTAACATTAATACACAATAAAGTGTCATATTAATAATAAAAATCTAATCAATTTTCATGATTTTCTTTACATTTATTCGAATAAGATATATTTTTAATTATATTTAAAATATTTTTAAAAGGCTGAATAAAAATTAAATAATAATTAAAAATATAGAAATTCAGAAATTTTTTTTCAAGATTTTGAATTTAACCTTTAAAGACAAAGCCTTTTGTTCTGTAAACGAAGATGACATTTTTTCAAATGATTAAAAGGAAGGAAAGAAAAAAAAAATGTTTCTCCAACCGTAATGTCAAATAAACATGATAAGAAAATCTTCCAAGCCGCCCAACAGAAGTGAGTAATAAATCTTCAAGTGTACAAAATGCCTATAAAGTTGTGGGCTTTTTTTCCTTTCATACTCCATTCCTGGAATCAATTAAAAGAGAAAATGGGAGGTCTTCAAGTGGTCACTGGCTACTTGTATACCTACCATTTAACCCAGTCACCAACTGCTTCTCTCTGAAAATTTCTCTAACCCCCCTTCCCCGAGGCTATCGATGCAAGTCGCACTTTGTTCTATAGCCGCACTTTGTTACCATAGTTCAAGAAAAAATAATCGAAAAAAATAAATAACAATAAAACATAAAGAGCATTCATCTTTTTTTTTTTTTTTTTAAATCCTGGAATGAAACTCAAACTTGGGATTCTACAAGGAGAAAAAAAAAACGTATAAGTGAAATTAAGAATTTACTTGTGTCGTATAAGTGAAATATTTTAACATTAGAATTCAATGGAATGATTTGGGACCAAAGTCGAAAAACGTATAAAAGGTGCTCCACTGTATTATAATTTAAAAATATATTTTAAACATAATTGGATATTACTTTGTAGATACATTGATAATCTAATTTTTTAAAAGATATTTTTATGCTTGAATGCTGAAATTTAATGAACATCTTTAAGCATTCAAACAAATAACAATTCAAAAACAACTTATTTTCAAAAAATTTTAAATTTTGAATTATATTATGTCTAAATAGTTTTGATAAATTTCAATATAACTTAATATTGTTATATTTCGCATGCAAAATTTTTATAATTTTACTATAAGGTCTACACAGTGCTGCTCAGATTAAAGTAGTGCTTACAAAACTTTTGAATTAAAGAAAAAACAAAATAAAAAAGTATGACATGAATTAAAATGTTTTAGTTTTATGTTATTGCGACTGAACATCTTGAATAAATGGATTTCAAACCTAACCCAGGAGGTCGATAAAACATGTTGATGGATCTACAGAACTTCTGTGTAAACAATAAGCCTTTACATAAGAAAGACGTAATTTTGGAGTCATTAAATCTTTTATTTAGTATAGATACTAAACATAGGAATAAACAGAAGTATTTGTCTCAATAATTCCACAGTTCCCACAAAAAAGCTTACAGATATTGTACATAGTAAAGGAAATCATGTGTTAAATTTACAAGTCATTTGCCGCTTTTTATGACACTGGGTGATCCAAAGTATTTGTGCTTTTCTATAATTTGTGGTTAGTCCCCTAACTGCACATGACTAAATCAATAGTAGAAAATGTGAATGTGTAGGTGTTCTTTGTACACTTGAAGTTTAAGGCCATTTCATCTAGTACTTTTTTTGGAAAATAGAAAAAGAAGAGTGAAAAAAAAAAACACCTAATAATTTGATTTTTTCTCGTAGACACCAAAAATGAAACAGCTATTTCTGTAAATTGCATAAATTTGTGTACCAACTTGCAAGTTAATTGGATTATTTTTAAAGATGCTATCACAATATATACAAATCCTATCCATAAGCTAATAATGCTAAATAAAACTTTGGTGTGTCCTTGTACACAATCTACGAACAAAATACACAACCAAAAAAATATACAGTGAATTCTGTGTGGCTCGAGAACATGTGTACCAATAATAATATTGATATGTAAGTCAATTGGGTGATTTTTGTGTCCACTATCTCAGTACAAACACACAGACACCAAAAACTTTTTGAGTCTCAAACAGGAAGGCCTCAAATGATATCTGGGCAAAAATAAGACAAAGCCATACATATCATTTAATAACATTGATCTTTTATATCTTACTTTTATTCGAGCTTTAAGTCTTTCTAATGCCTCAGAACTAGGAGGAGTTTTAGGTAGTCTAGTTTGCTGCTCCATACACCATGCAATATGCCTCTCTGCTGCTTTCTGATTAAAATATCGATTACAGGAAGGACACTGTTGATAACCTGTTTAAAAAAATAAATAAATAAATGAATGATGTAGACATAATATGTATAATTGAAAATTATAAAATTTTTATTCACAGCAATGACATAATAAACAATCGATTTTATTAATAAACTATAATATAATTTTTAATTATGAAAAAAATTTTAATTCTATTTATTTTTTCTATCATAAGAATTCTTACATTTTTGGGCCCAGGGCTTCATCAGACGAATCGCCAGACCATGATCCAGCTCTAACAGATGGCAGATGCAGAGTCAAAGAAGGAAATGATATCTGAAGAACAGTAATTCATCTGATGAAGTCCTGGGCCCAGAGATGAAAAAATTCTTATGAAGACAGAAAGATAAATAGCAGTGTTCAGAATTAACAGTGGTCCATTGGTCTAGGTCCACAAAATATAAATTATAGTGGTCTATTGGACAAGAAAAGCTATTAAATTTTTTATTTTATTTATTATTATTTTTTACTTTTCTCTAAAATTGTCTGTGAATCTTTAACAGAATATAGCATGTTATAACAGTAATTATCATATATTACATTTAAAATGTTTTTTAAAAAGCCTATTTTACTTTAATTTCACTCTCGGTCCCATTCAGTCGAACACCCGATCACATTCAAGAGAGACTAAACATGTTCTGCTTTTTCGTCTTCCAGCTTCTTTCAACATGTTGCGTATATCTGCTCGTTGGCCATGATTTTGACTATTTCACGTATTGTGGCATATTTATAATTGTTATAGTTGGCTAGTTTTCTGATTTTATTAAAATCAATATTTATGTTTTGTTCGTGGTTCGTTCTTGTTAAAGCAGTACTTATTTTATCATATTTTATGTTCTTTTATTTGATTAGTAATTTTTATTTTAGTCATACAATGTAATAAATAGCCGAGGTCATATTTTCGTTTTTATATTTTATTTCATAGATACCTACAGTTTGTAAGGGGTATGCAACAGTAAAAACTGCAGTTATCTAGGAAATAAAATATTAAAACGAAAATAATGACCACGGATATTACATCGGTATGCCTAAAAGAAAAATTACAAATTGAATAAAAGAACATAAAAAAGACATCAAATATGATAAAATAACTACTGCTTTAACAAAAATGAATTGCAAATAAAACATAAATATTGATTTTAATAACATCAGAAAACTAGCCAACTATACCTATAACAATTTATTATAAATATGCCGCAATATGCAAAATAGTAGAAATCATGGCCAATGAGCAAGCTTGCAATGATCGCCAGACAAACAAGTAGACAGACGACAGGTGGTGCAACATGTTGACAGAAGCTGGAAGACGAAAAAGCAGAACACGTTTAGTCTCTCCTGAAGATGGTTGGGCGCTTTACCAAATGGGACCAAGAGTGAAGTAAAATAGGCTCATTTTAAATGTAAAGTTTTTCCCTCTCATTTAGTATTTAAAAAGCTATAGCATACTACATTCATTATAATTGTCAATATCACATATTCTCTGTAATTTTTAATTTATTTTCACTTTAAAAACTTTTTTTTTTTTATATACTTTTGAAACTTAATATATAATACTTTATTTATAGTAAATATGTGACATTTAACCCATTTATTAAAACATACATTAATATGAGAAATCGTTACTTCAGAACAGAGATATTGGAGTTCAAAAATTTCCTTATTCAGTTAGAATTTGTTATGTTAACTTTATCTTATTTGTCTTTTCTAATTATTTTCAATGCATAGCTGCCAACTCTCCCGAAAAATTCGGGAGCCTCCCGAATTTTGAGGCAATCTCCCGATTTCCCGAAAAGCATTAATATCTCCCGATTTTTTTCAAAATTAAATATTTCTTGCTCATGTTGTTATTTTTTGCCCCCCCCCCTCCTTTATTTATCTCTTAACTAGCGATCGGCAATCAAGTGTTTTGAAGTCTTTTATCTCTCAATCCATCTGCAACATAGATGATGATATTTATTTTAAATTTGCTTTATTAGATTCTAGAAGTAGAATTGAATGAAGTAGAAGGCTGATTTTTACCAACTATGTGAAAAATACCAGAACCGGGAATCGAACCCCGGGACTTCTGCTTAACGCGCGGATGCTCTAACCACTGCGCTACCCTGGCTGATAACCAGCTCTGCACTTCTCACATAATTTACGTTGGCAATTTAATTTCCAGGTTGATGAATTAAATTCCTGAATTGAGAATTGAATGAGTTTAATATTTCTTACTCTGTAATTATTTTTTTTTTTTATCCTCCTCCCCCTTTCCCCCATCTCTGGATAGTGATCAATGATCAATTCTAGAAACAATAAAACAATAGAAGTACTCAATATTTCTCACGTATGTAATTATTTTTAGACTTTATTGCTGAACTTTATGAATCTATTTATTTTTCCTCAATTAAATTAAGTATTTATACATCATATCTATACTAAATTTGTAAACTTGGGGGGAAAATGAAGAATACATTTTTCAGATAGGAAAAATTTTCCCAAGTCTATGTATGTGTATATATAATTTCAGTATGGTTAGAATTTAATATAATCTAGTAGTATTTTTAATTCAGTATGTTTTATTTATTTATTTTCTCATATTTGCAATAAGAAGAAAGCCTCTAGATACTGCAAAATTCCCCTTTTATTTGCTCCTTCTCTTTCCAACAATTACTGTACTATTAATGTTCTATTTATGGCTTAAACTATGTTGTATACAAAATCTCCCTAATTTTGTTTCTTAAAGCTTGGAATCTCCCTAATTTTGATTCTCAAAGGTTGGCAGCTATGTCAATGTCAAACAGCTTTTTATTTCATTTAAATTATACAGTGTAAGATCCATTATCCAGAAAGCTTGGGACCTGGGGTATTCTGGACAAGGTTTTTTTTTTTCATAATTCGGAACACTTTACTATAAGTATAAAAAATGTACGAAATAATTTCATAATTAGCAGTGATAAATATGAATAATATTCATAAATCATTACTTATAGATTTATTGAGTTAATAAATTATTTACACAAAATAAAATAGAACCATTCTTAATTACAATTTAAATTACAAATAATAATTGTAGTAATAAATTACGAAACATACATAAAATTTAACTTTGGGAGCAGAATCCTTTGATTTGGATTTTGCAAATACATCTACGATAACATACAATTTTGCTCGTAGCATGTCTCTTGTGCTAACTGTCCCTAAGTGTTTCAAATATTTCTTATAAAAAATTATTTAAAATTTTTATAACAATCAAGACTTTATGTATGCGACCTGCTGACGGACACTCATTGATTAAAAAATACCATAAAAATTCATTTTCTAATCTAAATTTACAAATTATTAAGTAATTTTTTGGACAATTTTCTGCTCACCAATATTTTTCCAGAACAACACCACAACATTACAAAAAGTAGGCTGCAAGAATATAATTCTGACCACTACTAATTTCTTTTCACTGTTAAATTTTGATCTAATTAAAAATTTTGATTTGCATTCTAGTTTTTGGAGCATTCTAAATACAGGGATTGCAGATAACGGATCCTAAACTGTATTTTATATTACTTGCATAAATGACATGTTTATATTTCTAAAATTCTGACAAAGTAGATCTGAAAATATCTATTTTTCACATGGCAACTAAATAAACAAAAAAAAAAAAAAAGTATGACCTAAATAAATTTAATAACACTCCACTTATTTCAAAATTACTATATTAATTGTATAGAGTTTAAGGGTATAAGAATAAGATCATTTAGCTTTCCAGAATCTGTAATATCAAAACTATTATAAAACTTTATTTTTCAAATCATTTTTTAAAACTAATTTAAGGCAAATCATATACAAGCCTTTCCTGCAAGTAACATGAAATGCAATTTTAAAAAATAAATAAATAACTTTTGTTTGAAAATTTTTGGAAAAGTCAAATAGATAAGTGAATGATGTCACAACTTCCAACTGAATGGTAGAACTTTTTAACTCTGATATCTCTGTTCTCAAGCAACAATTACTTATATAGATTGGAAGGCTTTTTATATCTTAATACCCTTAAACAACCTGTAAATCTTGGTTGTGATCAGTGTATTAGTTGGTGAGTATTCTTTATAAGTACTCAGTGCTTATAAACATTCTTGCATTTTTTGAAAACTGCTCAAGTTAATTTAAACTTCCGTTACCATATTTATCTTAATCTAAATTCCTTCATTATAAATAATACATTAAAGAAACTCTTAAATTAAAAAAATCCAAGAACCAATTAATTTTATTTTCATTACACCCGACTACCATAGGTAATGGAAATATTGTATTTGATCAAAAATTATAAAAAGTTTTTACCTGATTTACATGTTTTAAGGTCTCCTAGCTAAAAAAGTGGCTTTTGGCAATCGATCAATGTGTAGAGTGTATGGGAAATTTTCAGATTATTATAACTCCAGAACTAATAAAAACAGAACACAAATCTTAGAACAGAAGTCAAATCTAATGCACAGATGAGTTTTATAATTTTGGTGAAAATTTGAAAACTGGGACATTGAAAGCTGGAAGTAGGGATAGTAGGTCCATATCATATCTCAATTCAAAGTTGCTACATAAACACACTTTTAGATTTCATTTCATTTGCACTTGTTAATCAGTTAGAAAAAATTTAATAGGCAACCTGAATAAATAGGTTAGTCTGAGGTCTCGCAAATGTGTTCCTTTAAAAGCAACTGTATAGATTTTCTTCAAACTTGCTCTATTAATTATCTTTTATTAACTCTCTTTTAAACAATTATACGTCAATATGTAATCATTGATTTCCAGTGAACAGATGATTTTGCCAAGTTTTGGTAAAAATCGACAGTAGGACCAGAAGTTGGTAACTCAAAAACAGCTTGAATGATTTTTCTTCAAGTTTGCTACATAAACCCCTTTTTAAATGTCCTTTAGCATGTATTATTTGGTTACTATAGAAAAAATGATAGCCGTCCTGATTAAGTAGAATAGTTATAGATCTTGGAAATGGATATTTCAAAAAATGGCTGTAATGATTTTTTTTTTTTTTTTTTTTTTAACTTGCTTTGTAAACTCCTTTTTATATGTCTTCATGATAAATGTATTTATTTATTTTCTCTTACAGGAACGGTACTCGAGCTGGCCAAAGACCGTCGTGTACACTAATGGTGGCTGGTGCACGTAAAATCTGTCGTGGCCGCAATGTCCTCCATGTTCCCATCAAAAATTATACCTCTGGGGGTTACCGAAGCGGGAGAGCCATCCCTTCCGTGGAGGATCAAAATTGCGATGGCATGTCTCCGGACCACCTCTAGGGGTGAGTCCCAGACCGTCGCCATTTGCTCATCTGCGCAGCATTAGTGCGACGTAAAACTCAACCAACCAACCTTACAGGAAAATTGTTACATGTCTAATTTGTTAAATAAATTTTATGTGTTCTGTTCACATTATTTCCAAAAAGATTATATAACATGTGTAATAATGGATAATGGTAGTTATGTATTTGTTAAACACCAGATTTTTATTATTATTTATTTATTTGTTTAAAGGGGGAGAAGGAAATCACAAATACTGAACAGAACTTTAGAATGTTAAATAATTCTATTTTAAATAGCGAGATATTTTCTACTTCAATGAGAAGTAACAATTTTCAGCAGATATTTCAAGAAAAATATCTGTTTTAGAAAATAAAGTGTAATTATATTTTAATAATGTATGAAAAAAATATACCGGCTGGCATTTTCTTGTGCTGTGATAAACCATTATTCATGACACTAGAATTTGAACATCTATCACGTGTCATAGCATGTAAATTATTTTCATCATGCCCTTCTTTTCCTCTTTTGCACCTCCTCTTATCTTCTTCCTGAAATAAATATATACATATACATAAAAACCGAATGCACATACACGGTTCAGATATGATGATGAAAAACAGGATACATCAAACACCAACCTTTGAATCACTAACAACAGAAGTAGATCCTAAATCTTTAGCCCTCTGAGAAAATGAATTGAATACATTCCTCCTAATAACTTTTTTGGCTTTTTCACAAATTTTAACATGTTTTTCCTATAAATTAGAAAAAAGAAAAAAAAAATGAAACTTTCATATTTTATTTTAAAATAATTTTATGGATGTATGATTATGAATATTTATTCAAGACTATATCAGAAACAAAAATATTTGAAAACTTATTTAAAATAGACAAGTAATCCAACTACAGATTAAAATAAGTAAAATTACATTTTTGAAAAAAGTAAATTTAAAATTTCAGAAGGTAATTAAAATACATCAATCAACTTTGGGGAAAATACTTTTTTTTAAGTAAAATAATGCAATGTAGGAGCATTTCATTACACTACTACTGCCAAAGACAATTTTTAAAAGTAATGTATAAGTCAACATCTACAATAAACATCTGTAGAATAAACATAATCATAAAAAAAATAATAATAAATAAAAACACAATTAAAAATTTCAGACTTGCACAAGCTATTTTATAATTATGTACATTTGCATTTAAATAAAAATAAGAAATAACTATTATATTGCAATAAAAATAATTTAAATAATTAGTGGATAATAGCACACATTTCAGAGTGGCGTCGGTATAACCAAATAATGCATTTTTCTAATAATAAATGAGCGCTGTCACTTTGAACCCAATAAAATTATTCTCTTGAGAGAAGTTGTTTCTTATATTTCTTATACAAGAAATTATTCTTGTAAATAATAGAAATTTCAATGATGTAAAGAACTTTATGTAAAAAGTGTTACTAATCCTGATAGTATGCAGGGAACAGTTTAAACTTACCAGAGACTGTAAATTAAAGGTTCGTCCACAGACATGACAAGGTTTCAAGATAATATTGTCTTTTTTATCCTGATTATTATCTGAAATTCAGTAATTAAAAATGAATATGTGACTTTGTATAGCGCAAATTTAAATCAAACATATTAAAATTAAAAAAGTTAACACATAAAAAATGGTTAAAAAATTCTATTAAAATAAGTTAATTTTTATTTTGAAAGTAGAAAAAGAAAAAAAAAAAAAAACTATACGCTCAGAATATAACTGAATAAAAATGCACTCGTCCAAAATTTCTAACTTTTAAAAAGGACTTAATATATTAAGAATATTTTACAAAATACTGCATTTAAATAACTTGATCATTACCTGCATATTTAAAAGAGCTTGGGTGATTTTCAAAAGACGACATTAAAATTATTACATAAATATATTATTTAATATCATCAATATATTTCTAAGACATTTAAATCCGTTGTTTATTAAACAAAGATATTCGATGTGGAAGTAGAAGTTTTTTTTATATGTATTTTCTTCCTTGAAGATTTTCCTCCATGGTGTATTGAAATGAGATCACTGTCACGGAGTAAGAAATAACTGGAGAGGAAACTAGCGTAAAATGTGTGTTATCCAATTATTTGAGTAAAAGATGGCGCCCCTCTCGGCTGATGTCCGATCATTCCCATTCCGTAATGCTTTTCAATGGGAAATACGCTCATTTATTTAATTTTTTTAACGAAAAGAATGATTTTTGAGAAAATCGGGGAAAAATTAATTTGAATATATAGGGTTTTTTAACAGCATAAAATTTTTACAAGTGGCATAGGACACTTGTTATTTTAAAAGAGTCAATTTTTATAGGCTTTCGTCAAGATCATAACGAATTAAAGGGACACAGGGACATTTAAAAGGACTAGGGAGGGAAATGATATCTATAATAAAGAAAAATGTAGATTGAAATGAAATGTATCGTATCTAATAAATTTGCATACATATATATATATATTAATCATAAATTTCAATTTTAATTTTTAAGCAATTTATAAATAAGTAGAAGAAAAAAATTATTTTATTTAATTTTAATATTATTATTTTCTTATTGTTATTATACTTCTCAGTTGCGGATGATTCTATACATTATTTAAATATCTTAATAGTATAAATGTATTTTATGATTATGGTTTGCCATTACTACATTTAGTTGTACAAAATAGATTTTTCTTCTTCTTCTTCTTCTTCTTTTTTTTTTTTTTTTATATAATATATGATTTAGTTTCTATGAAATTAATTTATAAATATAACTAATTATTTTAAAATAATATATATGATTAATTCAGTTTATAAATACTAATATCTATAAAATAATAATTTATTCTTCACCTTATAATATATCAATCTTCACACATTTCTGAGTGGCGTGATACTGCCTTTGAAGTTGGTAGATTGGAAGTGCTGGGTTCGATCTTAGGTTGTGCTCGTCGAATAGCCGTTCGAAGTTTTCCGTGGTTTTCTCTGAAACTCAGGAAAATATGTGCTGGAATCCCTTAGAAAGTCCCCCGCTTTTCACTCATTCAGTTATGTGTTGAGGACACATAACTGAGTCACAAAAGCCTCGTGTAGTTAATTGCCTTAACACCAACATATTATTTCGTCTAAACATACATTTTTAAAGAATTTTGTTTTTTACCTGACCCACTACTGACCGAATGGCTATGTTCTCAAAGTTGTTTGACGGGAAGTGCTGGGTTTGATACCAAGTCGCGTTCACCAACCTATCGCACGGTGTTTTCTGTGGTTTTCTCCGAAGCTCGGAGGAATACAGTGTAAATATACTTATATAAAAAAAAAAAACTACTATGGAGGGCAGGGTATTTACTCAGGTCTAAGACCTGATTGGCCTAACACTCTAAAATTGCATTCCATCTTAAATTAAAAATATTCATTGCTTTTATGTAGACTTTTTTTTTAATAGAATGCATTTCATATTTCGTTGGGATTAAATAATAGTAATAATACAATGTAATAAAAAATATATAATATACATATATATATATATATATATATATATATATATATATATATTGCTTATATAAATTATTTGAAATTGAATATCCCTTTGATTAATTTTCATTTTGACGACAGCTTACACAAAACTGGCTTTTTTAAAATAACAAGCCTCGCATACTTCTTGTAAAAAAAATATATGTTGTTAAGTAAACCCAGTATAAACAAATTCATTTTTCGTGAATTTCTCAAAAATCATTCTTTTTTTAATAAACTTTTTTATATGGACATTTTTGCAAGTGAAAAGCATTACAGAAAGAAGACAATAAGGCACCTACCGTAAACAGAGTTTTTTTTTTTTTTTTCTGTAATATGGTGTTCTTTTCACGCTGATAGACGGGAAATGTCTAGTTTAATTCCAAGTCGCGCTCGCGACCTAGCCGATCGGAGTTTACCGTGATTTTTCTCCGCAACTTGCATAACTACTGGCTAGGATCCCATAAGGAGACACACTGAGGGCATTCTACTCAGGCCTAAACCCAAGTGCTGTCAATTGGCCTTATAATCCCAACATCGCATTACGAATGAGGTCTAAAATTTACTTTTTCAAACAGTTTACATATAGTAGAATTGCATTTGACAATCAAAAATATTTATTACTTTCATGCAGATTTTTTTTTTTTTTTTTTTTTCATGGAATTAATTTCATATTTCATTGGGATAAAAAAAAATTAATTATATAATATAATAAAAATTATAAAAAGTACTTTTTAAAAAATATTTATAAATTATTTGAAATTAAATGTCCCTTTTAATTAATTTTCCTTTTGATGACAGTTTATACAAAACTGGCTTTTTTAAAATAACAAGTATCACATACTTCTTGTAAAAAATATATGTTGTTAAGAAAACTCTGTGTAATCAAATTCATTTTTCGTTGACTTTCTCAAAAATCATTATTTTCGTTAAAGAAAGTTATTAAATGAACATTTTTACAATTGAAAAGCATTACGGAATGAAGATAATCGGACATCTACCGACGAGTGGCGCCATCTATATTACCTAAAAGTATATTGCAGTTTTTCAAGGTTTCGGCCATTGGAGTTTCCCCTCCAGTTATTTCTTACTCCGTGATCACTGTACATTAGGTGGATTTGGTGGTAAAGAGCAAAATGATAACCCTTCTGTGTGGCCAACATGATATTTTGTCACGTGACATTACTGCCATATTACAGCTTCTCATTGGCCAATGTATGGGAGCATGATTTTTGTGAATATGTGTTTTGTTACTTTCATCATTTATTATTGGAGAACGGTTGTTATTAACTCTCAGAATCACAAAACTTGCGCATGTGCTTCTGCTTCTATTAGCTCTTGCTTTTCGTTCGTTCTGCTGGTGATCGAACATAAACAAACAGCGCGGAGTATGAGTACAGTGCCGTATAGTATAAGTAAGAATTAGGATACACAATGAATATTTTCTGAGTTGATTCCGTAGAAGAAGGATATAAAAAAAATCAAAGAATACGAAAATGCAAAAAGTTCTCCATTCAAGGACATTTTGTGAATTATTTTATTAAAATGTAACAGTACTAGAATTAAGAAAATGAAAGTAAATATTTTAATATCTAAATATTGGAAAATGTTGAAATAATTCTAATCTCAAAAGATTTTACAACTGATGTAGAGTGTTTTCTTAAAATAGAAAATTTAATTTGAAAAAAGCTATGAAACTTATAATTTTTTTCTTAAATCTCTTCTTAATTATATTCAACTTGAGCTCCACTTATTGGTAGACATGGCCAATTTCATCCAACAGCAGATCTGAGGACAGAACTCAACCCATCCTACAACTCTTGCCTCTTGGTAGCTAGATTACAGGAACACGCCACCGTTCCCGGCTTCTTAATTATATTATTATTATTATTTCCCTAGTTCATTAAATTAAGAATTTTAGTGTTATTTATTAAGCTAATTTGTTATTATTAAATTGTAGGAAAAGCCATGTTAGATTTAACATTCATTCTGAAAAAACAAATTTTTGTCAACTCACAGTAATTCTGTTAATTACAATTTACACCATTTTAATGAAAAGTCAATACTACAATTATGGAATATTTATAGAAGTTTTGAATATAAAAGATTTTAGCTATAATAAAATTTAATGCACTTTGATATAACAGTTCTTATTCAAGAATGAGATTGACAAAAGTGTAAAAATAAATAAATAAATAAATAAAACTTTACGAGGACGATAAACCTTAATGAAAAATATAAGAATTCAGGTGGTAAAACCCTGAATTACAGAAATAAATGATTTGATTGCTTTATCCTTAAACATAAAAATAAATAAATGTTTTATTAATATGACTATGTGAAAACTTATTTAATTAGATGAGATATAACAGAATTTCATGTCTGAAGTACAAGCTTTGCTTCTTGTACATTGTTACAGAAAGAAAATCACAACCTACAAAAAAAGCTGAAAAAAAATCTCGTACCTCTTTATTATTATCAATTTAAACTATTTTTAAATGAAGTTATATTAGAGTTTAACAGCTTTTAAAAGTGGTAATTTTATTTACAAATATGTATAATATGACTGGGAAACATATACTAATAAAAACCTGGCTTAAACAATAATTAAACCGGGTTTTTTGTTTTTTTGAAAAAAAAAAAAAAAAAAAAGCCTGGTTTTTTGACAACCCTGCTTATTCTACAGTGAACTTTTAACTTTGTAATTAGTATTACAGGGTTCCCAGTATGAAAGACACTCAAAAATAGCTGCTTTAGTTGCCTTTAATGTATAAAATAGTAGCCCTTAGGATGTGAATAGTAGTCTTTGATTGAAAGTAATAACGATAAATTATTATTGTACAAGAAATTAAATTTTGCATAGTTTCTCCAAAGATTATTCAATAGCATTATTATATTTGGATTTTAAAAATTCAATATACTACTTTAAAAAAAATTAATCTAAATTTTAATTCAAACAGTATGGTAAAAGAAATTTTATTTTTCAAATTTGCATGGTATCTTCAAAGATTATTTTAATGTATTATATTTGGATTTTTAAAAACTAAATATATTTTAAAAAAATAATAATAAATATAGCACAAGAAATTAAATTTTTCTATTTTGCATTATTTCCCCAAAGATTATTCTAATGTACTATATTTGGATTTAAAAAACTAAATATATTTTTAATTTATTCAGTATTCCAAAAATTATTCTATTGTATTAGAAAATTTGGATTAAAAAAAAAAAAAAAAAAAAGAATATAATCTTAAATAATAATAATTATGAATAATCAGCATTGTATAGCACAAGAAATTTTGCTTTTTCAATTTTGGGTGACTTCATCTATGGTTTTAAATTATTCCGTTAGATGGCAGCACCAGCGGTATTTATTACAATTTATTTTTAAGTTGAGAAGATTACACATCTTACGTGCGCATGCGCAAGTTTTGTGATGCTGAGAGTTAATAACAACCGCTCTCCTTTATTATTTTCATTCAGTACAATACACAAATTTTTAATTATTTCAATATTTAATAGACAAGCATACTTTTAAAGGAATATGAGAAATTTTTAATATACGTAATATTGTTTCATTGCAATGCCAATGCATACAGATTTCTTATAATTCTGAGACTATGTAAAAAAAAAAAAAAAAAAACTATTGTGACTGAATTTAGGGGACCTCAAACATGTAGAAGCATTAAAATTTCAAAGTTGGATTTTTGACATGATTACAATATTTTCCTCAAATATGTATGAACGAAAAGTAAAAATTATTATAATGTCCATTATAATGCCTTTATATTTTATTATAATGCCTTTTCATTTGTGTACTATTTTAGGGTTGTTATTCCCAAATAAAGATTTATCATTCTAGTATATGTTGAGAAGTTAAAAAAGTTAAATAAAACTATGTTAGAAAATGCTTTTAATTATAAAGAAAATCCAACTACGAGAATTTGGTATATCGATACGTTTTAAGAACACCTGAATTCATTTTTAATTTCCAAACATATACTATGTAAGGGAAATATTGTACCCACGAAAAAAAAAAAAAAAAAAAAAAAAATCACTGTAGGTTTTTGGTATACTTATAAGTTTTGTGGCTTCCTAAATTCATTTTTCTGTTTTTATAAAGATATAAAGTATAATATAATAAAGTATGTGTCCGAGTGAACACAATAGCATTTAAATATTTCATCTGATTACTATATTTTATTGTAGAGTATATTGATTACATATATGTGTGTATGTGTAAAACAGTAATCAAAAAGCAAAATTAAGGGGGAAAAAAAGAAAGAAACACAAATTATAATTTTTTTAAAAGGAAATTTTAGTGTGAGTACAAAGTGTAAATATTAAAAAAAAAAAAAAAAAAAAAAAAAAAAAAAAAAGCTGTTTTAACTAGTAGGGATAATATAAATATAATTTTTTTTCTATCCCGTATTTATGCAAGCATTGGAAAAGATCGAGAATAAATCAAAATGGTTAGATCGACCATCGCAACATGGCTTTGAACCCGACTTCTCTCCTCTACCAGCTTAGAGAACAGAACCTCTCGGCTTCAAATGGAGCAAAAAGATAAGGAAAAAATTAAGAATTAATTAGCAGGGAGCATCAAAACTTTTTTCCAAAAAAATTTTAAATATTTATTTTATTTTATTTATTTATTTTTTTTTTATAATTTTTAAGAAATGTCAATATAATAATTATTAGTGATTTTCACTGCATACGTATAATAAAAAATAGCTACTTATAATTCTAATACGATTATTTTTTTAAAAAAGCTACAAATTTACATAAAGAAAAAAATTTAATGCGCGTACAAAACGTAGATATTATTCAAAAATAAAATAAAATAAATAAAAAATATTTCAGATACTAATGTAATAAATACTTAAAATGATTTCGAATATGGATTTGTTTTTTCAAGCACAATTATTAAATATTCCTTATATACAGTTCCCTCTTATCTTTAGCATTATTATTATTTGCCTTATTTCAAAGAGATTTTTATGTCTATAATTAGTGACTTTTTTTTTTATAAAAAAAAGAAATACAATATATATATATATACATGAAAGGATAAAGAGAGGTAAGATTTTAAATTATTATTTTATTATTTTAAATTAATAGTGAGTAATAACTTAAAGAAAATCCCATTAGAAAGTCTTAACTTGAAATTAATTCTAAAGCTTCCCCTGTAAATTAAGTTTTATTATAATGCTAGATCATAACGCGAAAGTCATAAAAGTGAACGAATTTTAGGATAATAAAGTGCTGAACAAACGCAACTTGCAGTTTCTTGGGGTTAGATGATGCATTAAGCCCGGCGATCTGGACCTCAACTAAGCTATCAATCATTAAGTTAATAGCCAATGATTAGACGAAGGAGGGGTGAAGTTT
The DNA here is from genome assembly GCA_963930645.1 of Salticus scenicus. Classification (NCBI taxonomy): domain Eukaryota; kingdom Metazoa; phylum Arthropoda; class Arachnida; order Araneae; family Salticidae; genus Salticus; species Salticus scenicus. The sequence continues at coordinate 242,869,779 of OZ005649.1, forward strand.
CGCGCCAAAAAATGCCGATATTTAAGAGAAAACGTGCGTGGATTGAGGCCTCTCTTCGTGTGTGCTCTTGCCTAACAAAGCCACGTAAAAATAACGGTCCCGGGAGGTAAAACGATGTAATCGCGGGCTACCGTCGTTCTCGGCTCCGATGCACTTCATTCCACATGCCCAGACCTAGATCCTGGACTATAACCTGTAAGATGCTCAAGATGGGCCAATAAACGACTGTCTCTAATCCTTGGACTCGTTACTGAGTGAAAGCCTCGCTTCATTATAGCTATTATGTGACATGGAGTAAAAGGAATACGTCACATAAAAAAGTCGGCAGGCATGGTGATACCTGTAAGCCAAAAACTTTGTTCCATACTTTATGGAAAAATTAGCGGAGGAAACGATGTTTCTCGTACCTCTCGGGGTCCCAGCAGAAGAAAATGCCGTCACTGTCGAATAGTACTAAATTCCACCGATGTAAATCAACGCCGACCCTGCCAGAAGAATAATTGAAGAAAAATATCTATGCAAACAGCATTAATCATCTCATATTGCAGCTATAGTTTCGATCGGAAAACATTTGAAAAATCAAAGTCAAGGGCGAACAAACTGATAATAAACTCCAGTAATCCTCAAGAATTCTGTTTAGTATCTTATTAATTCATCGCCTCTTCCAACGAGAATTAGGTCAAGTTCAGTCTCTTTGCGTAATCTAACTTTGCTCCTGCGCTCCTCCATATATCAATTGCGTTGCCGGTTTCAAGGTCAGCGCCGTTGTGTGTGATAAAAAATGAAAAATATAACAGATGACAGCTGGATGAGCTAATGAGGATAAACAAAGACATCTCAGTGTAAACGACCGGATGATTCAGATTTATTTTATTTTGTTGTGTGTGCGTCAGAACATAGAAGTAAGAGTAACATTAATTTTTTTTTTCTACTTTCTCCGGAAATACGTAAGTAAAAGACTTTTATTTGTTTATTTTCAAAATAAAGAACAAGGAACAGTATGATTTTAATTAGAAAGAAAAAATATGAAGTGTATATAATTTATTATGCTTTTATTTCATATTACTAAGATTTAGTCTTGAAATTTATGTAAAAAAAAAAAGAGGTAATAAATTAAATTAAATTAGGTTTAATAAATAAAAGCAAATTAAAGTAAAATAACTAATTTCATTCTATCTTCCGATTAAAAAATAAATAAATAAATAAATCGAACCAATTTCAAATAAATAATAATAATAATAAATAAATTTCAAGGCTATGATACTTATTTATTTTATAAATTGAATTGGTTGTTTACGATTTATATATTAAAAAAAAAACTACAATAAGCATTTTCTCAAAACTGAAGTATTAACAACTTTATATTTTAAGATTTACTACTTGCAATATTGAAAGAGAGTATTTTTCATAGTTACCATATTTAATAATGAAATTTTATTATATTTAAGGATTACCTAAATTATTTTTGGTTTTTAATTTTCTGCATAATTATTTTTAAAAAATTTATATTTTCATAAAGGTTAAATTTTGTGTGATTTTCTGAATTTTTAGTTGAATTTTTGAATATATTTAATAAATGTTGAATTTCTTTGAAAAAAAAAATTAAATTTTCTAAATTTGAATTTAAAAAATAAAAGTTAAGATGTACAAAAACGATACCCCAGTAGATCCCGTTGATCCCCCGGAGACTATAAATGGGGAAACTACAAATTCTAATGTAAGGACAGAGCAGGATAATTTAAGTGAGGTAAATAACTCTTCCACCTCTACAAATAACCAGGTAAAAGAAGAAAATGTTGTTATTGAATTTTGTCCTAAAAATGGAATGTTATGGACCGCGTGGTTGACATATTTTGACGCGGGGTGTAATGAAACAAAAAAAGACATAATTTGGAAGGTTAGAAATATACAAAGGTTTCTAAAGAGGAGAGCCCTAACAGTTTATGTTAATAATAGTTTAAATATGATGCACTGGGAGGAGTTAGTAGAAATTTTCAATGAGGAATTTACCACACCGGGAGAGACATCTTTAAATGATTTTTCAGGTATATTATTTAAACAGGGTGACAATGTTATAGATTATTATCATAAGAAACTCCAAGTGGGACAAGCTTTAGGTCTAGAACCTAAATTTTTGTTGGACGGGTTAACGGACGTATTGCCACTAGCATTAAAACAGCTTGTGGTAGTCAATGCACCAAAAAGTCTAAATGAATGGAGGGACCTTGTACATAAACTCAATAAATTACAAATATCTGAAAAATCGGCTGACCCCCTCCCACCTAAGTCGCCAGATCAGTGTCCAAGATATAACTATTCACAAGCATTCAATAGAGCCCCTATTCAATATGCTCCCCGACCCCAGTCTTGGAGTTATCGGTTTCCTAATGTACAGTCGGGGGAAAAAAACGCAGCACTTGATGGTATTTCGTTATTAATTGACGCAGAAAAACTTAATAGACACCATTCAACAGGAAATGAAATGCATTTTCTGAAAATGTCGTCGAATTTTGAATTAGGGGTCATCTACATATTAAAATGAGCGCCAACTTTTATTTTTTCAACAGTAACACCCAATTTTGACTTCATATTCAAATTTCTGAGAGTCTGGCAGTGCGGAAAAGTATACTGTTTGTATACTTTATCTTTAGTATTCATAGAGTTATGATCAAAAATGTGTTAGGGGGCTATCTCTAAATATAGAAAAATAAAATTAAGATCCTACAAGAAGTAGAGAAAATTATACTGTTTCACACCGGAAATATTTCAAGAAAAAAAGAGATATAAAAAGAAATAAAAATATTAACACCTTTGCAGTATCTTAATTATCATGAATTTAGTTTTTTGGATATGTATATACTTTAGTACTTTTTTAGATAATTTTAGGTATATTTAAATACATTACAATTACGATTGGTCAGACAATACTTTTTATAAAAGTGCAATATTTTTCAATTAAATTTTTCAATTTTTTCAAAATTTAATTTTTTATCATGGATATACTGATCACCAATAAAGCTTAAATTTTCTTTCGCACATGTAACATAATATACAAACTGAAATAATATAGCTATATATATATATATACAACAACGCATAAACTAAATCTTTTCGGATAAATTATTGTAAGGTTTCATAAAGTAAATATTAAACAATTTTAATAGCACTTACCAGTTTTGGGTCAGTTGAACTCTTTGGAACTGTACGATTTGTTTTATAATTTCTATGGAAATATAATTTCTTAATTAAAGCTTTCGCGACTGCTGACGTAGATTCACATCATTTGAAAATCTGTAACAATGCCAGTGGGCGTTTCTTTCGTAATTTGTGTGTTACTTATTTCTTAAGCATGTACCCAGTGTTCATATTTTTGCAATAAAATATACTATGGATAGAAATATATTAATTAGAAAGAATATAGTTATAATGTATATCCATCTGTAATATAATTGTGGTACAGAAAATTTGTTTTGAAATATTTTATTTTGAGAGTATTTCAAACAGTAAACCCCGCCTATTTAGTTAATTTTTTCTTCTAGTGTTCGTTTAAAGGATTCTAAATTTATCACCAGTAATCGATGAAGTAAATACCACTTGTGTATATTTTTGTCAATGTAAAATAAGTGGTTTAACACGAATACTCAAAGTCACATTCACTTTTCGTTTCTGTATTGTTTTGTTTTGAAGAACGATAAAAGGCGGGGCTTTAGAAAACAGGAATTCTTGATACTAACACAAATGTCTAAAAATCAACATTTTTGTTTCATTTCTTTGCATTTGACATTGTTGTTAAATAATTTGACCCTTAAATAAAAAATAAAAGTATGTTGTTCAATTTTCTCCGTTATTTTTAAAGATTTGCTTCGTTATCTCATTCAAAATTTTTTAAGAGACGGCCCCCTAAACCACTCCAAAAGAAAGATTTATTTATATCTCGAAAACTAATAACTGGAATGAGCTACAAATTTGCACACCCATATTTTTTAGCATTAGGATTCATTTTATGTAAAAGTTAATATAGGTCATAATTCATAATTTTTATGAATATGAATTTATTAATATTTTTCAGAATTAAAAATATTTTTCAGAATCAAAATTAATGATGGATTATGTTTGGGTTTCTTCACTGTATCTCGTAAAAAAAGAATTATATCGATCAATTTATTTTTTGTGAAGATATTAATAAAAGTTTGAAATATGAATTTAACATTAGCACCTTCAAACTTTGAACGCTTATAACTCTGTGAAAAAAATAAGCAAAATATACAACCAATATACTTTTTCGCATTTTCATGATCCCAGGAATTCAAATATAAAATAAAAATGGTGCATTACCATTGAAAAAATCAAAGTTGGTGCGCGTTTTAATATGTAGACGACCCCCAATTCAAAATTTCCGTTCATTTTCTGAATCTACTCTCAATTCCCCGTCGAATGATACCTATTACATTTTTGTGCATTGAAAAGCAACGGAGTTACATCGAGTGCTGCGTTTTTTTTTTCCCCGACTGTACATAGAGCCCATATGGGATACTCCAATCAGAATCAACCCACTAGGACTAATGATCCCCGACCCAATCCACGAGGGCCTAGACCCCAGCAGTCAAATGCAAATGCACATCTACATTTTCAAGGACATTTACTCCCTTTTCCATGTAAACATTGTACCAAAATCAATATCCAAAATGCTTTTCACTGGCATAGAGAATGCCCTTTCAAACAGGAAAACCGGACTCAGGCAGCAGAAGAATCAAAAGTGGTAAGTAGTCCGACAGACGGTACATCTAACACTTATTGACAGTTTGCCGCGACCGGTCGCATCATAACGAATAAGGGTACCAAAAAAAAAAAAAAAAAAAAAAAACCAAGCAAACTAACGAGAGTGTTAGGATTCTAGAATCGAACTATAATCCCATTCCTGTAATATTCGATACAGGCAGTAGTTTAAGTATTCTTTCTCAGCATTTTGTTCAGAACTATCGACTTCCCACGGAAAATGTCTCACCAATAAATGTCGTACAAACACAAAGGAATGTTGAGGATTACCAAAAAATGTTCCCTGACGTTACAAATAGGTAACATTACAGGAAATAATAAAATGTTTATATTAAATAATAACTTACCGTATGCTCTCCTTAGCTTACATTATTGTTGTCTATTTGAATTAAATCTTGATTGTGTTAAAAAACTTGTAAAACAAAATAATAGTATTCTACCATTGTTAAAAAATATACCAAGTTGCACCCAAACCTTACTTTTAATTCCTGAAAGTGAAAATTCAATTAAAAATGAAAATGTTAATATTCAATCAAATAATAGGGTAGAGAAGATAGAGTACACTTCTGCCACTGAAGAAAATCACGTAAATCCTCAGTCTGCTAGAGAAGGAAAACTCCCTACCTTATTATCAAAATATGTCAAAAATTTTGCTAAATCAAAATATGACGTTGGAAGAATTCGCGTGGAACCCCAGAGAATTTATTTAACTTCTGATTTACCTATTTCATTCAGAGCCTATAGAACTTCTTCTAAGGAAGAAGACGAAATTAAAACCCAAATTTAAAATTTATTACAGGCAGGTATCATAAAAGAAAGTTATTCCCCTTATTCTGCAACGTTAACGTTGGTGTATAACAGGGAAGAAGAAAAAAAAGAGTCGTTTATGTGTCGACTTCTGTAAACTTAATTCTATAACAAAAACCGATGCTGAACCACTCCCCCAAATAGATACTTTATTAGATAAATTAGGTAAGCAAAATTCTTTTCCACCCTTGACTTGGCAAGTGGATATTGGCGCATTCCTATCCACCCAAGAGATACTGAAAAATTGGCCTTTGCTACAACTTTCGGATTATATGAATGGAAATACCTGTCCTTCAGCCTCAAGAATGCCCCTGCTATCTTTAATCGAACAATTAGAAGAATCTTAAATAAATACAAAATAGACTTTGTAATTATTTTGATGATATTATTGTATTTAGTCAGATGAAGAACATTTCCATCACTTAGAGCAACTTTTTGAAATCTGTGTTAAAGAAAACTTAAAATTAAAATTATCGAAATGTAATTTTGTCAAAACAAAAATTATTTTCTTAGGATATGAAATTACTAATGGACTAATTACCCTGGATAATCGAAACATTGAGGTTGTGGATAAATAGTGTATATATTTCTGACTAAGGGGTCAATTCTGAGTACTTACGTTGCGATAAGTCGGTGATTTGTGACGTCACTGAAATCTGCTATCACATCGCATGCTATAGTCGCATGCGACCAAAAGAGCTATTCTTGGACCACCATTTTCGCAAGTTCGACAAGCCAGAGTGCGATATTTAGAATGCGATAGTGTTGTTACGGCTCCTCCCAACTGTCAATCATTTTTAGCGATTACGATAGCAGATATTCCGATATAACCAATGGAAAAGTTTCATCAAAAGGATGTTGTTTAGTAAACAGTAGCAGTTTGACAGTAATGACATCAATGCAAAGATATCACGCAGCAATTATATTTTAGAGAATCTACGTCATGTTTCTTATATTTCGAATTATACTAAAAGTATTGGTATTACCATATTTTGTATCCTGCGATGTTTTTTTATTCGAATTGTTCCATTAATTATTTATAAGGATTGCATGTAAAGTTTTTTTTCAACGAACTATTTTTGATGCAGAAGAGCTAGTGTCATCTCTACAAAATTTTCCAGAAGAATAATTGATTAATAGTTTCTCAATTCATTGTTTTGTAAGAAATGCTTTATACCAAGCACTGTGATAAATATTAATCTTTGAGGAAAGGCAAAAAGCTAGTGGGACAGTCTTGTGTACAGTGCTTTTTTTTATATTAGGCAATGCATTAGATTGTCCTTCTATGCAAATATTGCTTACGAAAGCAAACGAAAGTCTAATTTTGTAAGTTTAAATTTTATTTATTTTTGCTTTTAATCAATTATCATCATTAAAATTATGATTGTATGTCTAATATAGGCCTCATTTTAATAGTTAAATATTAGATTCCACTTATATTCCACTTACCAGTATTAATATTTTTAATATAAATCTACAAAATGTTTTGCATAAGTTTATTACATTGTGTAATAAGTGAGTTCATCTTTTTTACTTACTTAAAAAATAGTGTAATGAAACTGATATACGTTTTACTATATCCTGATAATATACTATGGCATCATGCATATATGTTGCTATACCGTAAACATTGCTGGAAATTGTAAGTTATAGTTCTTTCCCAAAATTGTACATAATAATTCGAATGCATTAACGGTTCATCACATAAAATACGAACTTGGAAAAAAATATTTAAAATCATATTATAATTTTTACTTATGTTTAATTACTGATTCAAATTTCTTTTAAACATCTTGTAACTAGTGCAGAAAGTCAAGTGGCTTTACTCATAAGCATGACTTAGAATCCAAATACGTGGTGGTGTATTGGGAGGGAAATCAGAAAAACAACCAAAATGCTTAAGGAAAATGATTAACTAATATTTTCGAATGATGAATTATTTACAACCTTTTCTAAAAATAATAATTGTGTAGGGTTCTTGCCTTTAATATTTTTCTAATATTTACCTTTCATATTTTATACTTAACAATCAAAATGTTCATTTATTACCAAAATAACATTTCATTCAAACCCCAATTATATAGACATATAGTATAAGCGCTGAAAACAGTTTTGGGAGGAGGAAGAAATTTATAGTAGGATCCTTTTTATAAAGTGAAATTTTGTGAAAGTGTCCTTCGTAAGAATTTTAACTTTATAAAGACACAACTAAATGGCCTTAATAAAATAACCCCTGGCATAACATAAATAAATTCTGTGTTTAATGTATAAATTAAACTTTTCGAGTATATGTTATCATAAACCAACAATTTCATGCATACTTGTAATTTTATGATGAATACATATGTAGTATAGGGTAATTCATAATTACCTCCAGAATTGAAAAGTTATTCTATGTTATGAATATGAATAGTAATTGAAAATCTGTAAAAATTGCATAAATGTTAAAATAATTTTCTAATAATATTTCCAAATACAAGAAGCAGGCCTCAACAAATTTAAAAGTATTTGGCCACCACCTAAACTTTCTAGTAACAAAAATTAAAAAGTTCGTTCTGACCATGAGTTTAAGAAAAAGCAATTTAGGATTTTGCCAATTTTAGATGCATTGAAACAGAAATTGGTAATTTTCCATGATGGATTAACTATTTTGAGTCTAAATTTTATCGAAGCTATTCATTAATACATGCACCCTCTGTCGCTGGTGATGATTTATTTTTTTTTTCTTTTTTGCCTATGATAGTCAATTTTTTTTATATTATTTATAATAAAACTAGCAGGCTTTGCCCTCTTCGCTGGACACAATACTGAAATGAGTTGCCAAAATCCCATATCATTATTAATTAACCTGTGTTAAAGTTCCCGCTGTGCTCGGTAGAGATTTTTCTCGCTCGCAATGTGAAGAGTCCGTGTTCTCACTGCCTTCGGCAGCTACTTACCTGATTCTTACTCCCCCTTCCTCAGTGGATAACTTCGAAGTTTTGCGAAATCTATACAAAGTACATAATGCGTACACCTAATCAACATCCACGCATCAAAGTTCACCAATCTAAGATAATTTAAGATGAATTCAAACGGGAAAATGTGTTTTTACACATATTTATAGCCCTCGACACTAAGGGGTAAGGGGGAATTTCGTAAAATCCCGTTACAATAAGGGTCGGATACATATAAACAATTTACGTACCAAATTTCGTGACCGCAGATCCCATAGATTTCTCAGGACAAATTTAGCGCTGAAAGGCGTGTCTCGAATTTGCCCCCTTGTAACCCCCTCCAAAAAAATGTGTTTTTGGAAATATCCTAAGGAAGTCGCATAGCCTTTTTTCAATATATTTGTTCCATTTTTTGGCAGAGGTCTACTCAAAAATCTGGAATTTTCAATATTTCCCCCCTCCCTTCCCTTAAAAATCGAAAATTCCTAAATGCAGATAATGTATTATTTGTACTCATGTCTAGTCTTCCCATGTGCAATTTCTTTACTGTGAAGTAATTAGGAGCCGAGTTATGCTTATAAACGTGTTTTTGTCTTTTGCGTCCCCCAGGGGGGAAAGGGGAGTAATTTCTGAAAAGTTAATAGATATAATTTGAAGTTGGGTAAAGACCTAAATTCCTGCGAAACGCCATTGAATTCTGCCCAGTCGTTCTTAAGTGATACCCGGACAAACGTGTTTGTCTTTTTCCCCCCAGGGGAGAACGTGGAGGAATTTCCGAAAAGTTGATAGATATAATTTTAAGCTGGGTAAAGACCTAAATTCCCGCGAAACGCCGTTGAATTTTTGTCCAGCCGTTCTTAAGTGATATCCGGACAAACGTGTTTGTCTTTTGCCCCCCAGGGGGGAACGTGGGGGAATTTCTGAAAAGTTGATAGATTTTAAGTTGGGTAAAGACCTAAATTCCTGCAAAACGCTGTTTAATTCTGTCCCACCGTTCTTAAGTGATACCCAGACAAACGTGTTTTTGTCTTTTCACCCCCAGGAGGGATCGTGGGGCAATTTCTGAAAAATTGATAGATATAATTTTAAGTTAGATAAAAATCTAAGTTTCTGCCAAGCACCGTTGAATTCCATCCAGCTGTTCTCAAGTGATGCCGACAAAAAAACCGACATACAGACACGATGACAACGTGAACATATCGCAAAATTTTTCGGTTCTGACAAATTTACAGACAAAAGTCTGATTTTATTAATATAGATACTTTACACTCACTATATACACAAATAAAAAAAATGTGTATTTATGCACATTAGGTTCTACGCTATAGCTTTTTCATAAAAGCTGTGTCACCTTTTAGGCGATAGGGATATACTGACAAATTTAAGCATGACTTACAAAAAATATAGTGTAATTAGTAACATTAACTTTGAGATAAAGCTTTTTCAGAAACAAGGAAAATTGTAGTATCACAGCAATACCTCTTGGCAAATATACACACAAATTTTAACAAGAGTAAGGGGGGGATGTAGCTGTGTACATTAAAATCTGAGATAAAGCTTTTCAGAAACAAAGAAAATTATAACATAGCAGCAGCACCTACTGACCAATATTCACATAAATTTAAACAAGAGTAATGAAAAAATGGTGTAGTTCTGCACATTAGATTTTGAGATAAAGCCTTTTCAGAAACAAGGAAAATTACATCATGGCAACACCACTTTTCAGACAACATCCACATGAATTTAAACACTGAGTAACAAAAATAAAGCAAGAGATACATTTTATTAATATTGTAATGTTCAATAGAAGTTGAGATATAGGCTCTACCTAAATATTGGAGGATAGTATATGTAGAATAGTATCGTCATGGTATTATTAGGTTTTGGGATGTGAGAAAATAATTGTGGATAACTTTTGAAAGCGTAAATTAAACAAATGTTCACTCACTAAACGTACAAATTAAAAATGGTATAGTTGAGTACATTAGATTTTGAGATACAGCTTTATTTATAAATAAGGAAAATTACAACATAACAACTCCACCTTTCAGACAGCATCCACACAAATTTAAACATTGAATAGCAAAAACAAAGCAAGTGATATATTTTGTTAATACTGTAATGTTCAACAGAAGAGGTACAGCCTCCATTTAAATGGTCAAATATGCAGAATGGTAGCACCATAGTATTATGTTTTTGAGTGTGAGCAATGTAGGATCCAGAACTTGACTTTGGGGGGGGGGGGCTGAGATTTTTCAAAATGTTATTCTAGACAAATAAAAAAAATTACAATTGCAATATTCAATTGTGAATATCAGTGTTTTTTTTTTTTTTTTTTTTTTTTTTTGGGGGGGGGGGAGGGGGCTTCAGCCCCCTAGCCCCCCCCCCTTAAATCCGCCACTGAGTGTGAGGAATCAATTGCAGGTATTCCCATATATGTAAAGTTATTTGGAGGTAAAGCCTTGAAAATCTGTATTACTAAAAAAAAAATAAATAAAAAACTCGATGCATTTACCTCTATTATGCATGAACTATGAAATTTGGAAAATGATTACAAATATATATTATTTAAAAGAATTAAAAAGAAAAATCTCTCTCTCTATTACCATAAAACATACATGAATGGCCATTGCAAAAATTAAATTCCAATATGCAAAAAAGTGCCAATGCATCAAGAATCTTCACTTTTCATTTTTAAATGAAATGGCCCAAGCTTGTCAGCACATTGAATCAGCAATAGGAGCCCTATATTGAAGCTGGCAAACTAGTGCACTCACACAAATGTGAAATATGCAAATGAATCAAGTACAGCACACCTCTAACTTCATTGCAGCCAAAAATGCAAATTTAAAAGCAATATAAGCTTTATCAGAATTATTATAAGCCTTATTCAATGATCATATATATAAAATTATGTAAACTTAGTACTCAGTGGTGGTGATAAGTGTCATATTCATTATATAAATGCAATATTTTTCAAATAAATTATCTTTTGAAAATAAAAAATTAAATCCATGAAATGAAATAAATTCTACTTGTAATGGAATTGTATTAAAACTTACATGCTTATATTCTTGCGAACTGTTTTTTAAAAGTGAGTATCCATAAATTACTTACTTACAACAAAATTACTTCAATATAATATTATGAATATTGACATATACAGTTGAACCTCATTAACGAGAATGTCAAGGGGATAAAAAAATTGTTTATATTATCAGTAGTTCATGCTATCAGTAACTAATCTTCATTTTGATGGGGATTGTGCCATTGCGGAAAAAGTTCATATTAAAAGTAATTCATGTTAGCAGTGTTCTCGTTAACGAGGTTCAAGTAAAATAAAAGAATAAAATTTAGAGAAACAGAAGCCAATACTTAAAATTTAAAAAATTCAGATTAAAAAAAAATCTCAATGAGGTGTGCACCTATAAATTCTCAGACATCCATCTGAAAAGTTTTGTAGCGCTGCAATCAGAAGTGTAAGCATCAGAGTACAGGCATATAAATACACACATATACCTCTCTTTATTTCATTTATATAAAAAATAAGTTAAAATTATTTTCGATTAAAATATAATTCAATTTGAACTTTATTTAAGTTAAAAAAGAAAAAAATATTATTATTATTACCTGTACAGCAAGCCACGTCTATATTAGTGATGTCCACTCTTCATTTCCAAAGCACTGACTGCCAGGGAGAGGTGCCTCAATCAGGTGGCTTTTTAATAAACACCACCCAATATGAAACAACTCACCAGGCTTTCTTATTCACAAATTTGAACAATCTGAAGTGAGAATGTGACAACTGAGTAGGGGAGAGGGGGGCACATATGGACGTTTTTTGTTTTATTAAAAAATCTAACCTTTTTCATCTTTTTTTTTTTCATTTTTTTTTACTAACCATAATCTTACATCTAATCTCTTCAAATACATGTACTTAAATATTAGGAAATGTGACAAAATTATTTTTAAAAAAATATTTAAAAACATGCAAAATTTGTCCACATCTGCCCCTACAAGGGGTACATTTGGACATGCTTGGGGGCACATTTGGACAAGTAAATATAGCATTATCAACAGTTTAAAATAACAAAAACAAATGACTTGAATACATATATACTGGAAATATCCACTTCTGTTGCTATAAATAAGGGCAATAAAATATTTTAATTATATTTATAATCTTAAAAAAAGGACTTTTAAAGAAAATATATACCGGGTGATTCAAAATAGATGTTACAGCGATTATCTCGTAAACTAAGAAAGATAGAAACATACTTCCAAATACAAAATTGGTGCAAATTAAGAGTAGATTTCAGAAATGGCATTCTTTTGTACAAGGGGCTGTATACATATTAAATACGAAATTTATTTTTTATACGGCCCCTCCTATCACATGACTTATATTTAGAAAAATATTCTCCTCGCTCTAACAATCAAAATAAAAAAAAAAATCATCTCTCTAAGTCAAAATCTCGCTGAGTTATTGCAATTTGAAAATTCTAGCATTTTTCGCCAAGTCTTAAGGGGTTGTATCAAAAGTGAGAAATTGTAATTACTATTGCTTTTGTAATAAGGCACACGTTGATCAGAGTTTGGGGGGGGGGAGAAAAAGAAATCATTCAGGGAAAGACGGCTATTTGAACCTGTTATGTCTCCTTTTCCCTAGTGAATACACAAGAGAATACTCATTGATAATTTAACAAATAAAATTTATGAATAATTTATGTACTGAAAGGGAATTTTCAAATTCATTTTTCTTTCTTTATACATTCTCTTACTCATATACACGGTGTAGAGAAAGAATTGTTTTTGAGTCAAATTTCCGAAAATTAGCTTTTGTTATATTTGCACGTTTTCAGATCCTCTGAATTCAAAAATCATGTTTTTAGTGCTCTCTCTCTCTCTCTCTCTGTGTGTGTGTGTGTGTGTTATTAGAATATATCAAGAACAAATAGTAGCAGAAAATCCAATTCGACATTCTAAATCCGTATCATATTGCGGTGCTACACTAAAGTTTTCGTTACGATCAGACAATTGTTTGTTTACAGGGTCATCCAAAAGAATTCAAATAAGTCTATGAGCGAAATTTCTCATATGTGCAGTGTGACATGTACAGACTGCCTTAAACAAAATGAAAAGAACAAATTTTTTATACGCATAAAAGCACGTTTTATGTAGATTCTGGTATAGCAACCATTCATCATTCATTTACAGGGTTACCCAGAGTATTTCGATATATTGGAGCTATACTTGGGAATTGCTGGAAGTGTATTTCATTTTGTGTTACTTGTTTTACATATAACACTAAATTTACGTACACAAAGTCATGTGTGTATAGTTTATAGACAATATACAGGGCTACTCAAAATTAAGGTGAACATTTTTTTAATTATTATTAAATGTAATTGGTGTAAGTGTTTGCTGCATTTTTTTTCCGAAGAACACTGCTGACACAGAACGCAAAATTAATTTCTCATACCCATACTGTAAACAAAGTAGCTTTTGGAGAGCGATTTTTTTTCCGTATAATATCACATTTTGAGGCCTCCTGAATACGAAAGGTAAATTTTTATTCGTTGATCTGTATATATATGAATTATGAGCATAATTTAACAACAAATAATCTGGTGTGCCACTCACACGACTTCCTATTACCCTGAAATTTAATACCATAAATACAGGTTGGAAATTAAGAGGTAATGTAAAGAGTACTGTTATGTAAACCTACGTTAAAATAATTCAAATTAGGCTTCGGAAGAGTTTTAATGATAATTAGTTCTGTGTGAGGAAGGATCTCCGGAAATTATTCGTTTCCTGAAATTATTCGACGCAGGCAATAATCAAACATTAAAAAATATGGCTTTGGTAATAAGGAAGCCTTAAAACGTGTAAATACACAAAACACAAGCGATGCATATTTAGCTTAAAAACATACATGATTTATCATATGTCTATGAGGAATTCATTTCCATTCCTGAGCAGCTTTCCTGGACATGGTAAAATATTATAGTAAAGCACTTTCACTAACAATAAAAAAGGATATTATAGCTTAAATATTTGCAACCCTGTATATCTTTTGAAGAATATGTACAAACCACAAAGTGCACCTAAATATAAACCTATAGTAATCATATACGTCCTAATCATACACAACCTAAAATGCACTTCCATCAATTTTCAGCTATTATCACATTATAATCTAGTTATTTTGTGTAGCCCTGTAAATGAACAGTTAATGATTTCCCTGCCATATTCTAAATGAGGCATGTTCTTATGCATATAAAGAATATATATTCATTTCATTTGTTTAGTGCAGTCTATAGGTGTTAAACTCTACTTACCTGCAATTTTCCCCATAGACGTAATGTATTCTTGAGTGTCTCTACACGAACCATTTGCTTCATTTCAATGAAAAGCTTAGTGTAGCATCCCTATATGATACATATTTAAAATACCAAGTTTGGAATGTCTGCTGCTACTTGTTCTTGAGATAAACTGATAACAGATAGACACACACAGACCAACCGCTAAAAACACGATTCTCCTATTCAGGGGACCTAAAAACGTCTAAATATAACAAAAACTCACTTTCGAAAATTTGGCCCCAAAAAATACTTTCTCTACCTTATGGGTATGAGAAAGTAATAAGTACAGGAAATGCGAATTTGGTACTTTGGATTCCATATCTAGTTGCCACTTGAAAAGTTGATGAAGGTTTGCAAGTTTCAAGGAAATTGATAACAGACTTGATTTTTGTTTTGATAAGTATAGGCACTATAATTAAACGGGGGTTGAGAAGGGTAGTAACCCCCTGGCATAGAATTATACATCTATACCATATCATATTCTATACAAAACATTATTTTAGAATATTAACAATAAATATGAATTTCCTTATGATTTTTACAGTATAAAGTTATTTAAACGTACTTCATAAGAATATCTGTCCCAAAACGCAATACATTGGCATTTTTTGTGCGTTCCTGTACATAAACCAATTGTAAAGAATTAATTAATGCCATTTTAAATAGGGAATATCATATAGTAAACCTGAATAACATATATCATTTCTGAAAATTTATGAAAATATTTACAGACGCTGGGGGCGGGCAGACGGACAGATGGACAGTCAGACAAAAAAAAAAAAAAAAAAAAAAAAAAAATGCAAATTGAAATCTTATTCACAGTTAAAATTTTTTAGAAAATGTTTAATGTAAACAAAAATACAATTCCAGCAAATTTCCAATAATAACCCTTAACGTAACTGAATATTTTTGCGAGCCCTGTAAATCTAATGTTAATCGTACTGTACAGTATAGAAAGCATTCTTTTGGGCATATGAATAACATATTTCAATTTCATTAAGATTTATTCAAAGTAATTAAATTTTGGTTTATAGAAATATCTTCACATAGAACGCAATGCTTTGGAATAATTTCGGGTGTCCCTGTATACAAACCAGTGATGGTGTTTACTCCATTTTCGATAGAAAATATCCGATAGAAAACTATAATAACGTATTTTAATTTTATTAAAGGTATTAAAATATGGTTTATAAAAATGCCTCTCATAGAACACAGTGCTTTGGAATACTTTCGGGTGTCTCTGTGCATAAGCTAGCAGATGTATTCACTCCATTTTCCATAAGGAACATTCGATAGTGAGCTCAAATAACATATATCAGTTTCAGGAAATTCTATGAATATTCACGGGAGTTAGAGCGCAGACACACAGAAAGACGGATGGACAGACAGACAAATCGAAGTCATTAACACTTTTCAATCTTGCTGGAGTTGTTAAAGAGCCGAAGTCATTAAATTTATCAACCATGATGGAAAGTGGTAAAAATAAAGCGCGAAAATTTCACACGGTTTTGCTAGTCTTTTAGTTTTTTCCCTCTCTTAACGTGTTTTAATTTGCAGGTGACCCCCCAAAGAAATTTAACTATTAAATTTTTTAACAATACGAAATAATGTAAGTTTGCATTAAATTCTTAAAATTGTTGATTTCACGTGTTTGAACGATTTTAGTTGCTATTTTAAAATAAAGGATCTTTTTTTAATTTTTCTCAACTCATAGATAACCCCCTAAAGTCAGCCCGTTGGCGTCGAAAAATAGATGCCAAAATTGAAAAAAAAGTGGTGTAAGTCATCATTTTCAAACTGCAATAACTCAGCGAGATTTTGACTTACAAGGAGAGGTCACGACATGGAAAATTCAGATCGGGACGAAATTGCGCAGGATTGTAGTATACTATGAGGGTAACAACATATTAAAGCAGTAGGACCCACTATCCACAAAATTTCGAGAAAAAAGCATTTAAAGTTTCAGTAATCTTTAAATACAAGTTATTTCGCAAGCGAATAAGCGCTTGAGTGGCGTGATCCTAGAGCGTGAGTCTCCCACACAGGTGACTTGAGTTCGAGGCTACCTGCGGGACAACTTTTTTTTTTTTTTTTTTTTTCTTCTTTAACTTTTTATGTAATCTTAACTTTTTATTTATTTTACTTTATTTTACAATTCAATTCAAAATTTGAAAATTTTAATAAAAAATTATTTAATTTTCTTGTGTATAAAATATCTTTTTCTATTTTTAATATTTATAACTTAAAAATGCAATAAATTTCTATAACTTAAAAAATAAAGTTTGTTTTACAAAACCCTAAATAAGAAACATAAAGAAAAACAGACAAATATTTAAATGATTAAAAAATAAGCAAGCTGTAAACAAAGTGTAAAATAGTTAGCAGGTGTACTTAAATCTTGGTATGAGCTTCCTGATTTGGTTTGAATGTGTATAAATTACGTAAACACTTCTAGCTTGTTAATAATAAAGGGCAGGTGGCATTTTATTTTGTGCACAGAAGGATTAAAAAAAAAAAAAATAAATAAAAAGAAGTCTTTTTCGAAAAAGAAACGATGTTCATTAACATTTAAAATCTACATTTAAAGATAACATTTCTTTACCCGTAATAATTTAATAGCATCACAATCCTATACTATAATTTTTAAGAAACTATTGATTGGAGAAGTAATTATTTTATTTGGTTTTGGATAGTAATTATATATGCAATTAAAGTCATCATTTCTCTGTAATTTTTTTTTTTTTTTTTTGTAATTTAAAAAATAAAATGAAATATACCTAAAATGAAATAAATTATTTAGATAAATAATTAAAAACAGTTTCTTTAGTTTTATTTTAAAGTTAAAATAAATCTAAAATTTATTTTTTAAGTTATATAAATTTATTGTATTTTTAAGTTATAAATATTAAAAATAGGAAAAGTTATTTTATACTCAAAAAAATTAAATAATTTTTTATTAAAATTTTCAAATTTTGAATTGAATTGTAAAATAAATAAAAAGTTAAGATTACATAAAAATTTAAAGAAGGAAAAAAAAAAAAAAAAAAAAAAGAGTGGTCCCGCAGGTAGCCTCGAACCCAAGTCATCTGGGTGGGAGACTCGCGCTCTAGGATCACGCCACTGAGGCGCGTACTCACTTGCGAAATAACTTGTATTTAAAGATTACTGAAACTTTAAATGCTTTTTTCTCGAAATTTTGTGGATAGTGGGTCCTACTGCTTTAATATGTTGTTACCCTCATAGTATACTACAATCCTGCGCAATTTCGTCCCGATCTGAATTTTCCATGTCGTGACCTCTCCTTGTTAGATAGATGATTTTTTTTTTTATTTTGCTTGTTAGAGCGAGGAGAATATTTTTCTAAATATAAGTTACATGATAGGAGGGACCGTATAAAAATTAAATTTCGTATTTAATATGTATACAGCCCCTTTAACAAAAAAATGCCATATCTGAAATCTACTCTTAATTTGCTCTAATTTTGTAATTGGAAGTATGTTTCTATCTTTCTTAGTTTACGAGATAATTGCTGTAACATCTATTTTGAATCACCCGGTATATTCTAGTGATGTTCTATGATCTTCATGATTTGAGTCGCAGTTTTTTACCTAATCAAAAATAAATTTGCTTTAAATTATGGTGAACATTTTAATAACTAAAACAAATAAATTGAAAATAATCAAATACACACTGATATGGAAAAAAAAAAAAAAAAAAAAAAAAAAAACTTTATTCCTATTTCATTTTATAAGACTCTAAATTGACCATAAATCTTAAGTTTGCTGCTGCATGTTCAGTTCCTCCTATTATAATTGGAGGTGGAAGTTTAGTTACTATGTCTGTTTTCTCAATGGTTGACTCGTCTGTCTTATCTGGAAAATTGAAAACGTTTTGCTTTCCAACTTTCTTTCATAAGTATTTGACTTCATACTTATGAGAATCTAAAGTTTTTTCGATTCGTCCAATGTAGTAAACTGTTTTTGACTTTGTATTGAATCTTACTAGAACAAAGTCATGATAAAACAACAATTCAATTTTCTCTTGCATACATAATAGCTTCTATTGATGCGTGGGTATCATGGTTGTCCAGCAGTAAGAGTATTGGGTTAAATTAAACATTATATTTTTAGCCCACATCAGATTTTTTTTTTATTTAGCTTTAGATTAAATCCTGATAAGTTGTGAATAAAACCACACTGTAAAAAAATAACTATTACCAGCTGCAAGAAACTCTCTGTGATTGGAGAAAATAATTATTTTCTCCAATCACAGAGAGTTTCTTGCAGCTGGTAATAGTTATTTTTTTTGCAGTGTATACAATTACGCTTAACTATAATAGCAAAGATTAAAAGCTACAGTCTTTGTTACTTAAAAAATCATTTTAAGCACCTTATTGCTTTAATTTTGTGTTATAAATTCTAAATATAACACATTAAGGGCACATTTGGACAGTCCACATGTGCCCCCAAAACAATGTCCAAATGTGCCCCACAGTCACATGTTTAGAATTTTGTTAAGCCTAGCTTAGCAGAAATTTTTTTTGACAAATATGATTAATAAATCATTATGTTCATCAAACAAGCTATCTAGTTTTATATAAATAATTTTCATGATGCAATATAAATATGTATAATTAGGATTGATACACATAAAGCATAACTTTACTTTTAAGCTTCAAAACTGCTTGGTTGACATAACTGGAAAACTTTCACAGCCAATTGCTTTAAATTTTCCTGGGAAATGCATCATAGTGTTGCCAACAAAATATAATTATTTCATAATTTTCACATTTATTTAAGTTAGGGAAATTTAAGTTGTCCATATGTGCCCCCCTCTCCCCTATAGAGGATCATCCGGGTTGTACTCCTACTTCTTGAGATCTTCCATATTTTCTAAGTACACTTTCCTCTTTTTTCTGGTCCATTTTTTTTCACTCAACTTCTGTTGGTGGTGTCTCACTAAAAGGCCGATTCAGATTAACCTTGGCTATCCATGTATTGAATGTCCATCTAAAATTTTAAAATAAAGAAAACAAAAGTAAATGTCCAACTAAAAGTAAAAATGACTAAGTAAAATAAAACTGTCTTTCTGTCCTATTCTAGTAAGCATTTTTGTCAGACTTTACGTTTCAGTGAGGTGCCAGGTTCAAATCTGGCTCATGCATTATGTAAATAATTAAAAGATTTCAAATAAATAGTACTTACAGTGCAGTCTATAGAGCATCTTTTTGTGTAAATATATATTAAGAAATATAAATAATTGTAAAAAAATAATAATAATAATAATATGTAATAAAATTACTTACAGTGTACTGATAGCGTTGTGTCTCAACCACCGAGCATCCTTTCACGTAAAACACTATCTTTCACATGGCTTTCTACAGGTAATAAATCGTGATATAATCATTTTTTCCACATTTATAATTACTGACTAATCTTATCTACCTCTTCCGTGGTTCACTGAGAGTAAAAGTTTCTAGAATATATTTCTCGAGCATAAAAAAAAGTAAGATTTAATACATAATTGCTATAATAATCTGTTAGGCCCAATAATTGCGAGTCCTTAGTATTGTATAATTTCCTCCTCAAAATTCTGCTATTTTCTTCTAAATAATCATGGTTACTTAAACCAGAAATATGATATATGGGTATTACTGCATCAATCGCATTTACCATTGCTCTTTTTCTGTCGGGTAGATGCACAAAGACAAAACAGGGATGAGATTAGCAAAAGTACAAAAAAGATGAAACTGTACACAAAGGCAAGACACTGAAATGAAATACTAGAATTTTAATGACAAAATCTATTATATTACAGTAATAAATATTTATTTTAATCTTCAGTGTATAAAAAAAGAACAAATATACAACAGAAACATAAAAAATTCTGAAAAAACTAAAAAAAAGCTGAAAAGTTAAATGTACAAAAAAGCTGAAATCAGCTGAAAATCTGAAAAATCTCATCCCTGACAAAAGCATTTTCTTCGTGCACTTTAGATTTTTTTTTTTTTTATCGCAATTTTGTGCTAAATGCACATACATTATAAATATTTCTGTAATTCAATGGCTGATACAGAATTATACCACTTTTTTGTAATTGAATTTTAAATTTTTAAGGTCCCCCCCCCCCCCCCCAGTCTTAGTTTCTTTGCATGGTTCATAAAAAGCACACTGCATTTATTTGATTAAATTCTTTTATCACTTTTAAAAAGCATCACTACGATAATATCCTTATTTGTTTTACATTTCCAAATTTAATAAAAATTACATTGTGGTAATTATCAAATCTTTTTAAAACTTTTTCTTGGTATGTATTGAAACATAAAAACTGCAAAATTTTTGCTTGCTCTCCTGATTGTTTGCAATTGAAAGTAATTTTGACCAAAATCAAGAATTTTAAAATCATTTTGGGGGCTACGAGTAAAGAAATCATTATTGATACTTGAAAGATTGCAATCAGAATTGTGGGGTGTGGCATCATCTTAAAAAAGTATTATTAAAGATCAGAAAGTCACATGCAGAAAAATTTAATTTCGTAACATCTTCTAAATAAACTTCAAAACTTTGCCTTAAGCAAATAAAATAGGATATTAAGTTCATTATAGCTGATATAAAAGTTTATTTTTCAAACTTTTTATTAAGTGTAAATTTTACTGTAGTTACACTCCTTTTAAAAATGTTTTAGACAACAAAAGAATAAGTTGATAGAAAAAATGATGATTAGACAGTAACAAATTATACTAAAAAAAAAAAAATCTGAAGACAAAAAAACAAATTAAAAGCAATGTTAATATTAATAATAATAAAACATTTAAAAATTAACTGAATATAGTTAAATCCGTAACCATTCTAAATTGTGTTTGTTTCTACGACATGAATATGTAAAGAATAAAACTAATTGAAATAAAAAAATTAAACTAAAATGCTGTAATTTTAATAACATTTCTAATAAAATAAACACATAATAGCAGTTAATTTATAAAGCATTTGTAGATTTAAAAACAAACTCTTAAGTTAAGAAAACTTTCTCACAGGAAAATATTTAATTAAAATCACACGATATTGCAGACAATTATTTAATTTGATATGGACAAGTGTGGCTTTTTTTTTTCCTGTAATAAAAAGATTATGTACAATTTCCTAGAAAAGTAAAATATTCCATAAAAGTTTATAAAAATATTTTCATTGTTCGAAAAAAATCTTTACAGATATGTCAGCATAAATATATGTTGTGAAGAGGTATTGGAATAGCAAATATGTTCAGGTATAAACACTAACAATATGCATTATATGTACGGGGAATATATATACATATACATAAATATTATTTGTATGTAAGAACAACGGAATATAAGTACTTTTACCAGGCTTTTAGCGTATGTGCATCATTTGTTTACATTTGATAAGGCATTCAAACATACTTTAGATCCAGAGTATCTAATTAAGAATTCATTTTTTACAAAATAATAAAAGAGAAGTGTAAAAATTAACTCACCTATCAGTCTCGTATGAACGACGTTACTCAACCTCTGAAAATATATCTTATCCAATACACAAATTCTTGAAAGGCAAAAACGACAATTAAAAATTTTTTTCATCATTAGAAAAAAAAAAGTCTTCTTTCCGAAATGTTTCTGGACAGAGAAACCACACACACACACACAAAAAAAGTATCTTTGTCGTCATCATCAGATCAGAAAACAAAATTTATCATAGAACTTCCAAAAATTGAAAAAGTAATAAACAAACACTCTACACTGCATTCAAAGATTTATATTTTTACATTCATACTTAACAAAAATAAATTAATTACTTACCTGCAGTTTTAATAGGAAATCCTTAAAATTTTGAGTCTACATAGTAAAAACCCAACATTCAAAATACAAGAAACTTTAGAAAATAAAAAAATGAGCAAACGCATGTAATGGACGATGGAAGAATTTTAGGATGCGATACCAGGTTTATCACGCTTTTTTGAACGGTGATATTCACTTGCGAATATATCGTAACTGGCGGATTATTCGGATGCGATAAAATTGGTCCCAGAATTGCTTTGGGCTTATGGGATAGGCGGATGACGTCACTAACGAACGTATCGCCCATTTTATCGCATTCGGACGTACTCAGAATTGACCCCTTCGATGCATGAAGATAGAAAACTTAACATTTATTTACAGAATAAGAGAACACAACACCAGCCCAGCAATCCGTGGCCGATATTAACGGTTGTACAGTTACGGTTACAGGTTTTTTCCATGAGCACCCCATATACCTTAAGCGAACTCTGGTGGAAGAAAACATACATTGCCGTTCATCGGCCAATATTTAGAGTGTAATGCTACAGGAGTATCCCCCCAGTGATGGAGAGCAATGACAGAACGATATATGGTATGCTCATGCAATGTTACAATTGAAAAAAGAAATAATAATAATAATAATACATATAAATGCTGTTTCTGTTTTGATAAGATATGGCTACGGCGCCGATTGAAATTACGATTGTGGCTACGATCTCGGCCACGAGTAATTTGATCAATGCGTAAATTTAATTTTTTTATTTCGTCAAGCAATCTGTTGTCAATGGAATCGGAAGAAACTGAGCATGTACTTACTGAGACAGGAGCTACTTCCATAACACGATCTGGCACTTCCGCCGCTTAATCCAGGGTTAGCGGGCTTATGGCTGCAAGTATCGATTGCACTGATGTAGGTAGATGGGCTTGAAACAACTCCAACATAAGCTCATCGGAGACGCCGTATGATTCCGCGCGCCGCTTCATCACCCGTAATAAAGCGGGCTTCACAGTCACACTGGCCGTTCCGCTGCGCTCCGCGAAACTAGCGCATGCGCAATGATGAATTTTCTCAACGCAACGGACGAACGCAAAGCTCTCTTGCGGAAAACGTTGACTTCTGTCTGTGCTAGAAATGAACGTTTTCGCCGCAATCGACCGCAAGCAGCGAACCAATCAGATTGTTGAATGAGAAACTCACTTCACTTCCTTCATGCTTGCCTGGCGTGTAACTTTGGACTGTTTCCTTTAGCATTTTATGTGATGTTTTATATAAGAAAATAGATGATTTCTATCAATATTTCAAGAAAACTAGCATTTGTTTGATTTGAGTCAGCTAAAAGATTACATACAGAGGAAAAAAAAAAGGAAAAATAGTACATGAAAGGTAAATATAAATTCTGATCTTAATAACGAATCAGGTTAATTGTATATTTATTTAACATTTAAAGTTTGTTTTCGATAAATACTAATAATTCGTTCATATTTAAAGACTTTTTAAACTTATGTGAGTTGCTTATGCTTTATTAATTAATCGTTTCACTTTGGAAAGTGCCTACGATAAGTATTTAATTACTATTATTATATACTCGTTTTACTTTGTAACAGGAAAAGTATGCTTTTGTGTAAAATTATCAGTTTTCCTTCACAAATTTTTGCTTTTTTTTCCTTCACTGATAAGTGAACCTAATTTTTCAGATATTATTGATGTATATCGCTATCATATTTCACTTGAAAATTTGAGAATTAACGTGACTTAGTAACAATAAAACTGTAAGTTAATCAACAAAAAACAAACAAAATGGTTTTAAAACGACGATTTTTCTTTCTTTATATTTTCGAATGTATTTTGAAACTTGTTGTTGATTTTTTTTTTTTTTTATTGCTCAGTTTCTCTGAGTGTTTCAAAAAAGTAATTTTGTAGATTTTATTTATTATTATTATTATTATTGAATTGCAGTTTGAAGCATGCTTTTAATATGTATTGTAATTTTTAAAAATAATGTTAATGCTTTTGAATTAATTATTTTTTATGCAAAATTTATGTTTTTTTTTTCTTTTATATTCTGCTGAAATATGATGAATAGATTGTAGTGAATAATTTTCTCTTTGAATTTTTATATGTATTTTTTGTAGTTAAACTAATTCCATGCAGTTGTAAAGTATAGAAATTTTACTGTGATTGTTGATAATAGTAGATGTTACTTTAGATAAAGGCAAGATTGTAATATATAACAGAAAATCTGTTTATTTTTTTTTTGTTTAAAGAGGGTCTATATATGGGTTCGAACCGCTTAAATAGACTCCTATGGAGGACACTACCACTCTGGCTCTAGTGCAGTCAATTGGCCTTAATTCCTATAACTAATCTTAAAAGAGGGGCAGCAACCTTGTAGCTTATTATAAGCACAAGGTTGGTAAAACGTTGTTGAATTTTAATTTCCTCTTACGCAAATGATTGTCACTTATGAATTTCCTTTAGACAAGTTTTGAAGCACTATCTTGCTACTTTCTTACTCTTTAAGACTGTTAAGTGTAATGTTCAGGATAAAATAAAACTAAATCTTTATTTATTTATTTATTTTTATTTTTTTTTTTTGTCCATGCACATAATTTTGATTTTTTTATGATAAATTTTACTTCTGATTTCAAATTGTCATAATAAATTTTTTAGTACAATACTTTAATATGCAGTTTTCAGATAACACACAGCACTACACAAAGCCAGTTAATTCCAATAAATTGATAATTTGGTCGCTGTAGAAGTTTTAGCGAATAAATGTATATTTTATTATTTCATGTTTAAATTTTCAACAGTATGTAAGCATGTTTTTTCCAGTTTGATGAAGATGAAGCATATGTATGGCAGGTTTACCTGAAACAGTCTTCCACTTTTAAATTTTCATTGCCAGCTGGATTACATTTATAGGCACAATTTTTATACTGTGCCTATTTACGTAATCTTGTTAGCGTATGTGCCTAGATGTCAAATGCTGCGGTATGCTGAAATCCAGGTGTAAAGGAAGAAGAATAAATCTGAGGTAACACATACATCTGAAGACGTGCCGAAGCTGACTGCTAAAGGATCCTTATGGTAATGTTTAGGTAAATTGTAATTCTTAAATTTTAACCCTTCATCAGCTTAAGCAATTTTTTTTTTTTAATTATTTATTTACATAAAGTTATTAACACTGAGTTAAAATTGTTATAATTTCAAATGCACAGTGTGTAGGATTGGTATCAAATTATACATATATATGTATTTTTTCCCGATGTATACACATACATACATGTGTATTAGTGATTGCTGCAATACAGAATTTTGTGTACTTTTTATGCACAGTCAAGTTTAGGGAATTAAGCTAGTAAACTATTATTTGACACTTTTATAATTTAAATCACTGTTTTTTATTATTTCATTAAATTTATTGAAGTTCTTAATGGCATAAATTTTTGAAATATATTTAGGAAGACTGTAAAAATTAATTTTATCATAGAAATAATTCAAATTTCAAAGTTAAAATTTTTCAGGTTATTTTTACTTCACATTGTTTTGATAATGTTACAAGATTTTTTTTTCTTTTAACTACTGAGGTCCCATCAGTGGCCGAGAGGTTCTGCTCACAAAGCTGACAAACAGACAGTATCAGGTTCAATCCCAGGTCTCCAGTTATGCTTTTCGTCTTAGTCACTTAGAATTTTCTGTGATTTTCTCCAAAAACTTGCACAAGAATAGGCTAAGACAATTTAGTAGAACCCCTCGAAGGGTAATTCACCCAAACCATGTGGTCATTAAACCTTAACATGTACACCACTACTCCAAAACTGATAGACAGAATGCACAAGGTTTGAACCCAGGAAGACTAATGTATGTTTGGAAGTAAAGACGACAGACTGCATTAACGTCTTAGGCTCTGAAGGGGGAGTGCCCTCTGTGGAGGTCTTTGTAAGGTGATCTAGTCCTTATTTTAGCAAGTTTAGGCGAAAATCATGGAAAACTACTAGCGGCTAGAATGGCAAGTGTGATTTGAGACTAAATCCAACACCTCATGTCTACCCCCTTTGAGCGCAGAACCACTCGGCTACTGGTGGACCGGGCTAGTAATGTAAAATACCTGAGTATTTTTCAAAGAACTCTATTCGAATAAAACATTTGCATTTATGTATAATATGATAGAGAGATAGACAGAGGAAATATATGTAAAGTTAAAAACATTTGAGCCTTTTTAAAAATTTTTATAAAACCAAAAGATTTAATCATAAAAAATGAATGTTATACAGCATCTTGCATGCAATTATCACACTATTTAAAAAAAATCCTGTGAATTATTGCATATTTGTTTATAAACCTGATAAAATAATCCTAAAATAAAACAAAAATTGCGTCTATACTTTTAATGTTTATCTTTATAGTAATTTCTCTTAATGTAACAAAGTATACTACAAGTTTTGTAATAAATTATAACTTCATAAATAAAATATTACAAGTATATTGTGGACTTTGGTAAAGCAGTGTTTTAGAGTTTTTTTTTTTTTTTTTGTAAGAAAGAAAGAAAATAACCTGTTTAATATTTATGAATTTTCTGAATATAAAAATGGAATTTAAAAATATGTGTTAGTTCATGAGTTATGATAAGGCAAAATTCGTATAATAAGGCACATAGAATAATCCTGGCTTTGGCTTCTGGCGACGATAAGTAGAGAGAGTCCCATTAACATTTAAAAAAAAAATCAAAGCAAGTCCTTTTTTATTCCTATCTTTATTTTTCACCTTTTAGCATAAAATTTAAAGTAAATTAACACGTGTACAAAGGGAGTGACTAACTGTTCATGAAATCAAAACTGACTCGTAGCATGGTATCCGTAAGAAAATTAAGAATCCAAGCTTCTCTCGCATCATCTATACTATGGCATAAACATAGTTAGAAATATTTTATTATTAGTGACATTGCTTTACACTAGAAAAACTACACTGCTATCACACTTAATTTTTAGAATATATTTTATCATGAATGCTGATTAAATTTTTTAAAATAAACTTCATCAAAACTTAAAAAAAATATTGTAAATTATGTCATACATATGAAAACCTGTTCAAATACAGTGGCGGATTCAGAACTTAACTTTTTTTTTTTTTTTGGGGGGGGGGCTAAGATTTTTCAAGATGTATTTCCAGATCACTGAAAAGTTTGCAATTGTACTATTCAGTTGGGAATGTCAGTACTTTTTTTTTTTGGGGGGAGGGGGAGCTTCAGCCTCCTAGCCCCCCCCCTTAAATCCACCACTGTTCAAATATATTGCAGGAATCAAAAATCAATCCAATATTTCTATATTACTGTTTAAAAAGTCTTTATGAATTAAAAGAAAAAAAAATCATAAAGGAAAATGAATGCAATACAACAATCAACATCCTTCAGTGTCATTAGTTGAATTATTGTATACAAAAAATTCTGTATATGTGTATTGTGTTTCATTTCGAGATAAGAAAATTATCACCCATTCACAAATACTTTTTTTTTTCAAAATACCCAGTTTTTGGGTTCCCAGGCCTTGGCTATATACCCAGAAATATTTACCTACTCACCCACTGGGTATTTAAACATCCCACATCACTACCCAGGACAGGCCATATCAGTCCGCCTAGCTGTTCAGAGTTTTCCGTAGTTTTCTTCAAAGCTCTCATACATACCAGCTTGGATTGTTTATAAAGATTTCCATTAATGGCACTTTACCCCGTCCTAGGACTAGGAACCTTGTGTAATCAATCGGCTTTAACACCTACACCATTCCACCAAAGCTGGTAGATAGGAACTGCTGGGTTCGAACCAAGGTTCCACTTGTCAGACTCAGTGGCGGATCCAGAACTTAACTTTTTGGGGGGGCTAAGAGTTTTCAAGATGTTATTCCAGACCAATGAAAAATTTACATTTGTAACATCCAATTGGGAGTGTTAGTGCTTTTGGGGGGCTTCAGCCCCCCTAGCCCCCCCCCCCCTTAAATCCGCCAATGGTCTAGTTGTTTGGAGTTTTCCTTTGTTTTCTTTGGATCGTGCATAAGTGCTAGCTAGGATCACTTAGAAAGACCTGCATGGAATTCATTCTGCATAGCATTTAAATGTTGTGTAAGAAATAGCTTCATTTTATCCAAATAATTTTAAAAATTAAAGAAGTCATTCTTATATCAAGTACAATAAATACATCCATTTCATCATTTAATTTTTTTCTTCCAAATAAAGCATGTCTCAATAGTGGTCAAGTAGTTCTGCTCTCAAAACTGGTAGATTGGTAGTGCCAGGTTTGATCTTGCGTCACGCCCGTCTAGCCATTTGGAGTTTTCCATGGTTTTCTTCACAACTCACGTAAATTTGGGCTAAAATACCTTAAAAAAATCATGATGGAGGCAATTAACTCTACAATTCCACTTAAAAATAAAACATAATTAACATGGGGGACAAAAATAAATGCTTTTTTTATTTGGTAAAGAGAATATTTTCTTTATCTCGATTAGTGTATCGTATTTAATATATTTTAAAAATTTCTCCAGCTTTCAGTTCGTGGATTTAAATAACTTACAATCTGAAATTAATAATAATAAAAAGAAGAAGGAACATTTAGAAATATGGAAATGATGTACAAGAAATAGGTGTAATTAATCCAAATCATCTGAAATTGCACATTTTTAAAAGATGAAAGTTAGAAAAAAAGAAAAAAAAAAGAGTATAGTTATTTTAGAAAACACAGAGAATTTTTGAAATTTTTATTATTTATTCATTTTCCATTCTAAAAACTAATATAAATCTTTTCAATATACAAATTAAAAGAATATTAGAAAGTTATTTAAGTATTGACTTTCTGTCTTTTGATTAAAATTACCAACATTTAAAAAAAAAATATATATGGAAATTTTTTAATTAAAGTTGGAATGACTGAGGGGGAAAAAAATAGCATAGAAATACTGCAAGCTTATATTAAATAAAATTTGAAAATGTTTTTCAATCACATATATAGCATAAATTTCAGCAATTAATTATTTTTCTTTGAATTAAAACATGTTCCAACAATGGCCAAGAGGTTCTGCTCGCGAAACTAGTAGACAGGGATTGCCTGGTTCAATTCCAGGTTGCACTTGCGACTTAGCTGTTCAGAGTTTTCTATGGTTTTCTTCAAAACTTGCTTAAATACAGGCTGGGTTCCTTCAAAAAGATTAATAGGGAAGTAATCTACCTAGGTGTAAGACTCAAGAGTAAATAAAACATTATAAGCATGAAAAGGGGGAGGAGTGCAAAATAAATGTCTTGGTTACTCTGTAAGGAGAATTTTATCTTCAGTCTATGCACAAAAATTTCTCAGGTTTTCTATACATACATTTATTTTTTACAAAATTATTATTATTATTATTATTTATTTTTTTTTACATTTGAAACGTTATTTATTTATTTTTTCTGAATAGTGATTAAAAAAGCCACATTTTACCTTTTGATTAAAATTGTCGTTTTTTTAAATTAATGGTAGAAATTTTTTAATTAGACCTGAAATGACCAGGAAAATTATCGCTAGCATAGAAATAATGCAAATTTGTTTTATATAAAATTTTGAAATCACTTTAACATTGAGTACAAGATATACATTTCATTAGTTAAATTTCTTTCTTCAAAATGACTAGTAAGTGCAAGGTTCGATCCAATATCGCGATCCTCAGCTTAGTTGTTTAAAAATAATTAGCTTGGGGGAAGGGGGGAGTAAATGACTTTACAAAGTAATATATTACTATTATTATAATAATTATTTTGTTAGGAATTTTGTTTCTTCATCCCAGTAAATAAAATGCATTTCATATATTTTACACATTTCTAAAATTTCATTTTATGGATTTAAAGCTCTTACATTCTAAACAAGTAATTAAATATATATATAGAAGCATTTATAAATTGAAAAATGTAAAAGAAATAGCTGGAATTTATATTAAATAAAATTTGGAAAAGTAAGAAAGAAATTAAAGTATGACTATTTCGAGAAATATTGTATATATATATATATACATAGTATATAGATGTCTATTATAATTCAAATTCTTTAATTTCTATTTCACAATTTCGCTTTAAATGAATGTATGTAATGTTGCTCGTTGAATTCTAAAGAAAATCAAAACAGATGTTTTTTAAAAGGCTGGCTATTGCCTGTTACTGCCCTGCAACGTGATAGGTTCATTTCATTTTACTCTCCCTGCCCTCGGGATTCTTCTGACGCCAGTAAACTCCTGCGGAATGTAACGGAGTTCACTGACGGAATCTCTGCGGACGACGAACAGCGGAACGGAACGTCCAGTGTGAAGGCACCTTAAAAGCTCGCTCGGGCGGATCCTAATTTCTTTCTGTGACGATTCACCACTTCGTTTAATCAATTCATTCTTGACCTGTAGATAAGGGTTTGTTGTATCAGGATTAATAATAACATCGCGGATAATGGCTGCTGCTTCAGGTGGTAGGTGAGCAACAATATAGTTAAATTTTGTCTTGCTTTCCGTTATTGCTTTGGGGCATCCCAGTTGAAACGTACTCTCACACATAGTAAACCACAGTGCCGGATCATTAAAGTTGTAAGTTGGTATTTTTATTATGTCAGCCATCTTGCTTTGCGCGTGGTCGTTCGTTTCTGCTGATATAATTTTCGTTCAAATGTGAAACTAAAGAAAAGGTTGTACTGACGGTGTTCTGTCCGAAAAGGTCACCATTGTGGATAAATAGTGTATATATTTCTGACTTACTTTGACTCCCATCAGAAGTTCTAATCAGAGAGCATCACCGGCTTCATTAAGAGGTTCCAGTCCAGGTGCCAATAACAGAAACCAGAGGACTCAGTTTTCTAGGGATAATGTAGCTAAGAAAAATGTGCATAAATCTAAATATATGGCAGGTACAGGTAAAAATGCTTTTTATATTCAGGCTTGTATGAGTGAGGTAAGCAAAGTGTCGAATACTTGGGTCTTCGACACGGCTGCTTCCCATCACTTCAGTGGAAATAAGGAAATTTTTGAAAAGTTTACTACTTTTTCTGATAAAATGTCGGTTGCTATTAGGGGAATTTTCCCATTGAAGGGAAGGGTCTACTTAAGCTCAGATTTGGTTGACGTGAGTTTTATTTTGCTGACGTTATGTATTCACCTTCTTTGAAACATAACCTTATTTCTGGTACAAGGTTAGACAGAAAGGGCTTAAAGTTTGAAGGTGGCAGAGGTGAAATAAGGGTCAAGCAAGATTCAAAAATTATTTTTCGTGCTAAATTAAAAGATGGTGTTTATGTTTTAAATTCTACAATGCCTAACAAGAAAAAATCTAATGCTGGTGCATTAATTACTCAGAAAGTTAATGAATGTTTAATGCATCGTAGACTTGCACATGTAAGTCCTGCTGCGACTGAAGATACAATTCGTAAGAATGGCATTGAGGGGTTGTCAGGGTTTGAAAAGTTTAAATTAAATTGTGAAGTTTGTAACCTAAATAAGCAAAGGCATGTTTCTTTTAAAGCTACTAATTTTATAAGATCTAAAAATCCTAATGATTTTACTTATATGGACATATAGGGCCCTACAAAAGATGTAGGCAGAAACGGGAAAAAATACTTTTTGTCAATAATTGACGACTTCTCTAGGAAAACATCAGTCTTTCCTATACGTGAGAAGACTGAGGTGTTCAGGATTTTTGAGAACGTTTTACTGAGTGCAAAGTGAAAAACATTCGGACCGACAATGATACCGAATTTGTAAATAATAATTTTGAATGCTTTTGCACAGAAAAAGGTATAAAGCATGAAGTTACAAGTACATACTCTCCTGAGCAAAATGGTGTTGCTGAGAGGTTTAATAAAACTGCTTTGAATGGTACCCATTGTCTGCTTGCTGATAGTAATCTTGGTAAGGAGTTTTGGCCAGATGCACTTTTAACGTTTACATATGTTTGGAATAGAATTTGCCATAAGGGTCAAAGTAAAGCCCTTTTCGAGTTATATGGTGGTTACAAGCCATCCATAAACCAATTAAAACCTTTTGGTTCTGTTGCCTATGTTGGAGTTCCTCGTCAGTTAAGATCTAAAGTTGATCCTAAAGCCCAAAAAGGTATAATGATAGGCTATGCGTTTCGTACAAAAGGGTACAGGATTTTCCTTCCAGATACTGGTAAAGGTGTAGAAACAATAAATGTTAACTTTAATGAAGAACCACTTGATGAACCAACACGCAGTGGAGCATTGCTGGGTTACGAATCAGAGTCTAGTGGTCACGTCAGTGATATGAGTGTAGAGTCGACACATGACATTTATGTTTCCTCCCCGTATTTCACAGATGATGACTCGGACGATCATTTACATTTGATCCACGAAGCCCGTGCTAGGAAAACCAGTGGTTCAACTGAAACTTCCCAATTAAAATCTGTGAAATGGGAATGTAGAACTAAAACCAGATCTGACAACTCCCATACGGACGTATATTACTATGAAATGGCCTCAAAAACTAGGGTGAGATCTTCAAATGACATGGAAACATACTGTAAGACTAATAACATAAACTTTGACCCAACACTTTTTGATTTTTCGGGCAAAAATAAATATCAGGGAATTTTATCAGATCAAACACAAGCGGCCTCTACAAGCTTAACGACCTCACCTGTATTCAAATCCCAAAGACTTATAATCAAGAGACATTCAAATCCCAAAGACATTCAAATCAATGTAGACATTCAAATCCCAAAGACTTATAATCAAGTTTTAAAATCCCCACAAAAGGACTTATGGCTAAACGCAATGAACAAAGAGTTGAGTGTCATTGAACAACGTAAAGTGTGGAGTTTGTGTCCATTTCCTTGTTTCCTTCAAATCACACACTTGTTGGCTGTAGGTGAGTTTTTGCACTGAAACGTGACGACAGAGGAGAAATCATAAGATACAAAGCACGTCTTGTTGCGCAAGGTTTTAAACAAGTCAAGGCATTTCGTATTACAAGACCTTTAGTCCGGTCATAAACTTTGGCCTTATTAGATTTTTCTTTTCCATCCTTGTAGCAAGCAAAAACTGGTCCCACTGCCAATGTGACGTTAAGGGCGCATATTTATATACCCCTTTATCAAATGAAGTTTATATGACACAGCCTCCGGGTTTTGTTCAGAGGGGTAAAGAAAGTTTAGTCTGCCAGTTGAATAAAGCTTTGTATGGCCTCCATCAAAGCGGCCGTGAATGGTTTTTTGAAATACATGGGGTATTATTAACTTTGGGATTTGTTAAACTAGAATGGTGTAATTGTGTATACACATATAAGAAAACCTTAGTGCTTTTATTGTATGTTGATGACATGGTCTTGTTGGTGTTTACAAATCAAAAATTAGTAAAGCAATTGGATTGTTAGAAAGGCATTTTGTTTTAAAAGTTTTGGGTAGAACCCGTAGACTGTTAGGGTTGAGTTCGAGGAAGGTGAAAATGAAATTACTATCAGCCAACAGCTTTACATTAGCGATGTTTATAAAGGCTTTGAGGGGTATCATTTTCCCATTATTTCTCTCCCTATCAGTATGGGAACTGTTTATTCTAAAGCCCAGTGTCCTCAGACAGAGGAAGAAATTTAAGAAATGTCACCTTATCCATATCGCAGTTTAGTACGTTGTCTGTCTTTTCTAGCCGGTCGAACAAGACCAGATATAAGTTATGCCATCAACTTGTTTAGTCAATATCAGAGTAATCCAGGTAAAGCACACTGGGAAGGGTTATTAAGGTTGTTAGGGTATGTGCAATATACACATGAATATAAACTAAAATTAAAATGTAATGTACCACAAATCTTTCCTTTTACTGATGCAGATTTTGCAACTAATAAAGATGATGGAACATCTATGGGGGTCAAATAATTTTTGTAGACAGTGCACCAATAGCTTGGAGGTCATTTAAAGAACGGTGTGTATCCCTTTCCACCATGGAGTCTGATAGTTTGAATTTGTGGCATTAACTGAAACAACTAAAGAAACCCTGTGGTTTGATAGAGTTTTAGATGAATATCATAAGAGGGGGATTTTGCTTGAAGATAAACTTAAACCAGTAATACATGTTGATAATATGGCTTGTATTAATTTTGAAAAATTGCCAATTGAAAACCATAGAACAAAGCATATAGATGTAAAGTTTTTTTTTGTTAGGTATTTAATCAATAAGGGTGTTTTCAATATAGAATATATTAAAAGTAAATTGAATCTTGCAGATGCTTTTATGAAGCCACAGACCAAATATGACATTAAACAATTTTGTGATAAAATTTTTGTGACAACTTAAGTTTTTTTGCATTGGTTAAAATTAGTGCTACTACCAGTATGTTATATGTGGGTTTTTTTTAAAGTTTCAATTGAATTTTTTTTATATATTAAGAAAAAGTAAAGTTTTCCTTGCCTATTGGGTATTAGTAAATATAAATTAAGTTTTCAAAGTTCATTGTGAGCACATAATTATACACTAATTTGAATAGATTTAAATGTTTTTGCAAGTATAATTATACACTAATTTGAATAGATTTAAATGTTTTTGCAAATATAATTATACACTAATATGAATAGGTTTAAAATGTTTTTGGAAATATAATTATACACAATGTAATTGCATGGTATTTAAACATCTATATTTCTAAAGTTCTTGGGATATTTTTATATAATGTTGGAATCAGTGATTATACATACTTTGGAATCTGTGATTATACTTAGTGTAATAGTATCAGTGTTTATACATATATCTATAAGTTTTTCCTGTGATATTTTTCTTTCCATATATCTTTCATTATAAGTTGTTAATAGCAAATGTGTTTATACAATAATTAAAATATCTATTGCAAGTATCTGTGTAGTCTATCATTGCATGGGCAGGGGCCAATCCAGAATTTCAAACTTAATACCTATTTTTGTGAAAAATCTTAACTATATTTTATTTTTGTGAAAAATTGCAGCACACTCTTTTTCTGTGTGTGTGAGGGGAGGCAGGAGTTCAAACTAAATAAAATAATAAAAATAACGCTTAGCAGTTAGTGTGAGGCTTATAGCAGAACAGGAACCAACACTCACTTCTCTATAAAATAAACAGTTCAGTAGAGAGAGTTTAAGAAGATGTTGTTTTTATTCGTGCTAGTATCATTGTACTGTACATGAATAATTATACAAGGGAGGACAGGTACATCACCATAGTCAAGTCATCAAAATGTCAAACCACCTGACGAATCAGGAAACAGTACACTATGGTCACAACTGTAGAGCGTGTCTGTATCAATACACGCAAGGATAATTTTGTTTACCTTATGCTACACCATTTCTCGTCCATAGCAAACGCTTGTGTGTAGATTAACCACTTGACTGCAGCTATGTACAATGGGTACGTAGCCATAGTCAAGTGGTTAAAACCAACATTCTGCATGATTCTTGCTTCGTGAATCGCATCAACAGAAATGCACAAATAAGTTACTTTTCTTTGCTCATTTAAAATGTCAGATTTTCCTGGGATGACTAAAATTTTTGTGCAAGTACCGATTTTAGCTGTAAGATTTTTTGTGACGGTACCTATTTCGCCAGGTTGATTTTTGTGAAGGTACCTTTTTTACCAGGTTGATTTTTGTGAAGGTACCCTTTTTACCAGGTTGATTTTTGTGAAGGTACCTTTTTTGACAAGTTGATTTTTGTGAAGGTACCTTTTTTGACAGGTTGATTTTTGTGAAGGTACCTTTTTTGACAGGTTGATTTTTGTGAAGGTACCTTTTTTGACAGGTTGATTTTTGTGAAGGTACCCATAAACGGTAGTAAAATCGACCTGTATTAACCCCTGATGGGCGCCTATGCCAATTTATCATACATGCATATTAATGCATTTATGAAATCAATAAATATTGTGTTAACGTTAAATGTTTTTTATATATAAGCTCATATACCATTCATCATTTCAAACATCATTTATGTTTTTCATATTCAAAATTTAAATAGCATTGATAGCTTTGAGATGTCTTAAGTTTTTCATACTTGAAATTCATATTTTTCATTGATAACTTCATTATCATAATTTTATATTTTCATGATGTTTGTCTGAAATTTTTGATGCTTGCAATGCATAATTAGTAATATATTAAGAAACAAAATAGATTCTTTTTCAGATCCTTTGGAACAGATAAAATGAACCTTTTTTCTAGAAGTTAGTGTTGATGAACTTTGGACTTTTTCGTGAATTAAATTGTATTAGATGGGCAAGTTTTCTTGTATTGAAAGATGTGGTTTTTTTTTTCTTGTGTGTTATATTTGAAATTAACCTATTAACTATTGTTATGGATTATCTGGTGAGCCAGTAGTAGTTCAGTTTTTTTTTTTTTTTTTTTTTTTTTTATGTCAAAGGGGGGGGGGGGGGGGAGGGGTACATGTTAGGTTTTGGCCCTCTTTAAATATAAAAATGTACTTGACATCATTTTTCTTTCGTCCTTAATTTACTTAATCTATTATAAATAGAAGGTTATTGTCTTTTAAATTCATTAAATCTTTATTAAAGTGTAAAATAATTGCATTACTTACATTATTAACTTTAATATGTAATTTTTCCGAAGTACCGCATTGCAGTTACTTCGGGTTTGTTTACGTCGCCATCTTGGTTAAGTCTGTTGTGATATTAACTCTTTGCTACAGAACTTTTAGTTTTCACCGTTTGGTGGCACCTGTTTAAGTTTTGAATGCTCACAATCAATCGTTCAACCATCTATTTTCTGATTAGTTGGTTATGTGGGCGTTTCATGTTTACGGTGAACCACACAGATATTTTTGGCAGACGATAGTATAAATATGAATTAATTTAATGGAATATGCCTCTTGTTATTTTTATGTTTGATTGCTAGTGGTAGGGCTTAGTTATTAGCCATGGTTTTGATTTTCGTTTTATTAACTGAATTAAAGTAAAATTTATAAGAATTAGGTTTTTTTTGAAATAGTAATATGGAATTTTTAAAAGGTTATTTTTAATATAGCCTGTTGTATATCTTGCTAAAGATGTGGACTTGCTTTTACTCTACTGGTTCAGTGGAATAAGTGTAAAGGATGTAACATCGTTTTTCTCTTGACAACAGTCAGTTTCTCTCCACATGTTTTATACATTGAATTTAAATAGCAGTTTATTTATTTTTCTCTCATATGTTAAAAGTTTTTTTCAGTAGAACATTTAATCTGTGATATATTTATGATGTTACTTTATTTTTTATTGTTATTAATATTTAATAAACGTTAGTTGTTTTACATAAATTTTTGTCTTCATCGCCTCTCACTGTCAACATGTTATCACTACCTTAGTTTCCAGTTGGCTTCTATTGCCATTTACTGCTTATATAACGGGTGTACCAGAATAAAATATACTGATATAAATTGATGTATAACTAAATTTATTTAAGTGAAACCCAACTTGGTTTTACACATAAACAATATAGATAGAATAATAAACAAAATGCAACATATTATTTTATGCTATTAATCCCCGTAGCTGTTTTCTATTCGATGTAAGCATCTGGTCCAACTGAGACAACTTTCCATTATTACGTCCTTTCTTATTGTCTTTACATCTCGTTTTAGTTCTGAAATCAGTATTTTTTAACATTTTATTTTATCCCAGTTCATCTGCTGCACAAATTCATCTTAAATCGAGTAGTCCAGTGGATTTAAATCCTTTTTGCATCAAAGAAAAGGATTCTCTCAGTCTAATCTTTTCTGAAATTGTGTCACACCCAATTAGCGAATTTGATTCTTTTCTGCTTTTGGGTTTCTATGAGTTTAGGTTGTATTCGTTTTTTGTAAGGTCTTAATCCAATGTCATTTTTAAGTACTCTCTGTACAGATGGTTTTGATACTTTCAGTTCCCTAGCAAGTTTCCTTATGGATATGCTCTTCTTACGTGTCAAGCGACTCTTCACTTTTTGAATAACATTTTTGGTGCGGATAATGCGTGGACAGTCTGGAGGTTGAGATGTTTTAATATTGTCACTCTTTATAATACTATTACACCACTTAAAAACAGTGGCACAACTTAAAACAGCTTTCAAATGATGAAATATTTTGCTTCTGGATTCTCCTCTTTTGAACTTGGAAAGTACCAATTTTTGTACTTATTTGCTCTTCATACTATCCTGCAGTTGCAATGTAATTTTTGCTTTTGAGTTGTTGCACAGATTTTACCAATATAATTGGGAATCTATAAAAAGGTATATGTCTATATATAATATAAAATTTCCATGCATACATACAAATAGTAATAGTCTATTTTATTCTGGTACACCCGTTAATATGTATTAGTTTAGTTGCTGTAAGGTAGTAAGATTCCTTATTTAATTTGGGGACTGAACAGCAACAGCTTTTAGTTAAAATATATTTTAGGCTTACAATTATCAATGAATTAGCTTTCATCCCAAGCATAATTTATCCGTGCCAAAAACATACTATTTAAACAAAACGAAACAGAAAAAAAAATTAAAATTGAAGTACCATTAAAAAAGGTTATGGTTGCTTTTTTACTCCATTTTCATATGCATGAGCAAATTTAATGTTTGGTAATTTTTTATTTTTCGCATGAAAGCATATTTCATTTTATGCTAAATAAATAAATAAATAAATAAATAACTGCCAAATTTTTTTGACAACAATTATAAATTTAAATGTCTAATTCTGAAGTTATTACCAGGTTATTTTCATATTTTAATTAATTTTAAAAAATCTAATCAAAACTTTGTTACAAATAAGATACCAAATAAAAGGGAATCCGTTGGACTAAACAGCTTATCGATCGGACAATAAGATTTTTTAAAATTAACTAAAGTATGAAAATTAGGTTGCAATTTGCTATATACATGAGTACGAAACGGAATCGTCACCTCTCTTGCAAATTATATAAATAGATGCTTCCACATTTTAATTTTTTTTGGAACTGTCAAAAAATTTAAATCAATGAAGTTTTAAAAGTAAGTTTTATACATTTGATTTGGTATCCTTTAGGGTGAATCTCAAACCATGATCATTTGCCCATAGTGTAGCACTAGTGCGATGTAAAAACCAACCAACTGCAAATTTAAACATTTAAAATATTGCTTTATATTAATGTACACTATAGTTTTGTTTATAATTAGGCATACATATTTGTATTTTTTTTTATGTAACATTTAATTTTCTGAAAGATCTGTTCAATAATATATTTTGTGTAAGAATTTCAATTGAGTGTTTTATAACAAAAAGTTAACATTATTTTATTGCAGGTCAAGGGTGAGAAGCTGCAGGTTCAGATTAAGTTTATCCGATCTGCGTAGGCCTCTAGTCCAGCATTGCTGGCACAGACACAGGGCAACCTACTCACATCTTTATAAATAAGTTTACTGAAAATTCAAAACAGTAAGTACTAACGGTGACCAAAAACACCAACACGAACACTGAAATAATAATTCAAAGGTCAAGTGAAACATGTTTTATTTGCTCCATTTGTCATGGTCCACATATTCTGATTTTGTAAAAAACATAGGGCAACTTGGCTACCACACTTAATTATTTCAAGTGGCATGTTTATGACATGAAAACAATTTTAAATGATAATATCATGTCTACTCTTCCATTAAACAATAGTTCAAAAATTTTGCCTATAATTGCTATTAAATTTTTAAACTTCAACAGACTGCATTAAACTGATTGTCTGTCAGTTTGATATATATATATTTATTTATAAAATCAGTCCAAAAAATTGACTAAATTTAAGGGTTCACCTTACCATAATATTCTCATGATTATAACAATTCCCTTATCCAGAAACTTTCTCAAAAATTGAATTCATGTAGTAATATTGATTTTAATATCCAGTGTTCAACTTTCCACAATTTAGAATCTTGTATGGGTTAAGCAAACTTGATCCACACTCGACCTTCAAAATGACTTTCAACCTGCAACCCAACCCAAACCCACAGCTTCTGACCCATGACTCGCAATAAAATAATGATAAATTTATATTATAAGACACCGGATTGAAATTCTGTTACCCAAAATATTGTTATACTATTCCACAAATCTTTCAGAAAATGTAAATAAAAAATAAGACTATCACACCATAGTATATATATCTAATTGTAAACAAAACTTCAGTGAGTGTTATAACAAAATCTCAAATGTAAATAAATACATTACTTTTAAACTAGCATGATGTGGCCACCACATGACTTTCTTCTATATAATTTTACACAAAATTCATTGAAGACAAATTATTTATTAAATTATTTTCCATTATAAATGCAGATGATTTTTATCTGACAGAATTATATCACTAAATGCTGAAATAAAGTCAATTTTTTGGCAAGGTATTTTCCAAGTTTTTTTTTTTTTTTCGTTAAAAGATAAAAAAAATCGATAACTTTGTTTTAAATTATCACAGATCTATAGTTCAACCATTCGTTTTAAAGGTACTGACAAGACCCTTCAAAAGATACCCATATTGAAAATTTACTCCCCTCGGGCGGGGAAGCAATGATCCCACATGCACAAACATTTTCCTAGTTAACTACTACTATTACCAATATTTCATACTAATTTTACAATCACACCATTGAAATAACTCTAATTATGTACATTTATATGAAATTTTGTCCTATACTGCCATGTTAAAAATTTAGAAAAAATGCGATCACAGCGCCACCTGTTGAGCAATTGTTCCACAAATCTAATCAGCACCAGTTTATGTCAAGGTCCAACTAAATACCAAGTTTGGTTAAATTTCGTTCATTGGTTCGTGAGATACAGCTTCCACAAAATGTGTGATATACAAACACACACAGAGACTGACAGACATTTTCTAAAAACAGTCGAATTGTGTTCAGGGTATTCTAAAACGTGTAAATCTATCGAAAACTGGAGTTCGAAAATTTTCACGAATCCAATACTTTTTATATATACATACAGAAGAAAGTAAAAATCCATGGTTTCAAAATTATGACTACTTAAAAAAAGAAGTAAAAGCAGAAAGCAGATATACATTCGTAGAAAAATATTTTTCATATACAAAATTTTAAACGTTAAGTATTAATATTTATGTAATTGCAACTACTCCTAATGAGTTATGTTGCTTTAAATTATTACGGAGAAAGACAATGTTATCCAATCTCTTCATTTAAAAAATTACATTAGTAAAAAAAAAAAAATTAAAGCACATAAACTGCAGGTTCCTGTTTTACTGCTGTTAACTACAGTTAATAGCAGAAAAACTTACTGCAGTTAACTGATAGTACCAGACCAGAGGCAGGACTCGATCCTGATTCACTCTATTGTTTTCGAATCAAATTTTCAAAATTGAGATTTTGTAATAATTAGAGGAGAGGAGGGTATTATGGAATAGTCGGGAAATATGGAATACTGATGTTTGGGCTCTGATTAGTGCTGCTATCTCTTCAAAATACTATGAATTACTCAAGAAGGATTCCCATGAAGCAATACAGTAAGAAGCAACCACTTGTTGCTGTCATACCATTCTCTACAGAACAAAGTATGTTTTGTGATTTTAAAAAGTTTTTGCAGGTATGTTATTTAGACTTACTAGTACACATGTGATTTGAACATTGATGTTAAGCATAATGTATGCTCAAAGAATTGTATTTTGTTACACATTGGTCATTTTTTCGCTGAAAATACTTTGTCCATCAATTTAAAAGTTTATTTTTAAAGATGGCATGCTGGGTATTATGGAATACTAGGTATTTCATAGTATACACTGAAAATGACTTCATGTATTTCAACTAAAGAAACTGAAAATAAAGATGCCAAATGTATCTTCTGTTACAGAAAATTCTCCAAAGATGATTTTATGAAGTCTAATTAATTTTTCTATGGTTTAAACAGTTTAAACCACCTATTCCATATTACCCGACTATTTCATATTAATCTCCATTTGTAACTTTTTTTAAAAAGTAAACTTTTTATAACACCAATTTTTTTTTTTTTTTTTTGATTTTTTTTCATTGACAATTCATTACAAATAATTACACTATGTACTCATCATGATTTCAGGGATTTTTATTAAAAACAAGTAAAGTTATTTTAAGAAATGTAAATGGTATTCCATAACACCCTCCTCTCATTTACATATTTTAAGGTTTCTTAGAGTTCAAAAAACAAGTTTTCAGCAATTGGTTTATGTGTCTATGTATGAGTCTGTTAGCATATCTCAAAAATAAATAATTGCAGAAAGTTCAAAATTAATATTCTAAATTTAAACCATAAGGAGATGTTATTTGAAACTTCTCATTGAAATCAAAATATGGTTTGTTTAAATGGACTTATAAAAGTATTCAAATACATTGCAACTATGGGCGAAATTTAAGGCAGGCACAGTTTAACACCTTTAGACAACACTGAACAAAATGAAATGGATCTATATTTTCTATATGAATAAAAGCATATTTCACTTGGAATATAGCATGAAAAGTATGTATTCTTTGTTTACAAAGCCACACAAAAGATTTATGATTGAATTGGATAATTAATTCATGTACAGAGATATTCAAAAATAATCAAGATGTCTTTTAAACACATAAGCATTTTTCATGTGTCTAATCCAAAAGGCATTTATCAATCCTATCATTAAAAGCCCAATTCTATCATTAATATTTGAGGTTTTGAATGAGAAAGAATTATTTATTCTGAGACTAATGTTATACAATTCCTTTTAAAATGTTTTAGAAAAGTAAATCATGTTGGATTTATTTTAAAATCATTAGAAAGTTTGTTTTCACTATAAACTGTTATTCTGCCTGCCTGCATTTCAATTTTATTCTCCCTAAAAAATATTTTTAATTTCCCCCAATCAACTTAAATTTTCTCACAAACACCATTTGTTTGTTTGGACATATTCTACACCCTTGCAATAATAACGTTCGGTTTTCAAATTAATAACTGAAGATTCTTAATGAGAAATATAATATGTAATAAAAGAAAATGTCAAATTTGGACAAATCTCTGTAAGCTGTTAAGTAACAAATATTGAAAAACGAAAAAAAAAAAAAAAAAAGAAAAAGAAATTTTGTGTTTAGAAATCATTCTAATAAAAGATTTGTATTAATATCAGACTAGACTATTTATGAAATTGTGCACGTCCAAAACAATATTATGATAGCAAGTTGTAATGTAATCATCTGCATAAAACTATATAAGACTTGAAATAAAATCTCTAAGCAAATGTAGCATAGATAATTAACTAAAATGCATGTTTTTGAAACAATCATTTCTATTATTCTCAAATAATTACTATTATTTCTATTGAAGAAATGGCAAAACATCACAAAAATAATTTAAATATTAAATATTTTTAATATTTCATTCTAATTTATAAGAAAAAATAATTCAAAATTTAAACTATAAACAAACATTTAAAAATAACAAAAAAATTAGAAAAGTTAAATAAAAAAAATTATTATTATAATTAATAGTAATTTTATTTTTTATAAAAGTGGAAATACTAAAAATTTACAAATTAGAATAACCTATATACAAAAATATATATTCTATATGCCCCGATAAAAACAAATAATAATAATAATAAAGTTAAATATATACATATCTATATACAATATTTTTTCTTTAGTACATTTAAGTATATTAAGGAATTTGAATACACAGTAAAATATAAATGAACAACTAACAATTCTTTTATTTAATTCAAACAATTATTTAAACACTTTTATATTAACATTTCTAAGGATATGAAAATAAATATAATTTGTATACATGTACAAAAACATGCATGTTTCTAGCACTCAGAATGAATTTAAAAAGTTTTACAGTATTTCACAATAATGAAGAAACAATATATAGGTATATGTTGCTAAGAAATACACGTCTTACATTAAGATATTTTACACTGAATACAAAATCAGTACAGGAAATACTTAAAAAAAATAA
Source organism: Salticus scenicus (assembly GCA_963930645.1). Taxonomy (NCBI): domain Eukaryota; kingdom Metazoa; phylum Arthropoda; class Arachnida; order Araneae; family Salticidae; genus Salticus; species Salticus scenicus. The sequence goes on from OZ005649.1 coordinate 242,914,404, forward strand.
TAATAATAATTTATACAAATATTTAATCGATGGGTTTTTTATTAACAGATGATGTAAAGAGCTTTTCAACTTCTTGAAACGTTATTTTGGCAACTTTTAATAAAAGTAACTGTAAAGTATAGTCCAACAACATAGCTCCAAAACCTTTATAAAGTCCAGATGCACCCTCTTCTGAAACTATAGTATGGAAGCAGTCCACAACCCCTTCATAGGTCGATATCACTGGTAAAACTGAGATACCAGCATCTAAATTATCAATAATAGTCCTTGTTCCTTGAAGGTATAACCTGAAATTTCCATAAAATATCTATTTATAATATGATACAAGACAATATATAGTTAGGATTTCATACTGACAAAAATAAAAGTAAATAAAAATAAAAAGAAAGAAATAATCCCCCCCCCCCAATTAAACAAACTTTATTGTTGCAGTAGTTAATATAATAAAGCTTTAACATTACTATACATACTAAAACAGAATAAATTAGAAATGTCCTAGAATTCACAACAGCTTAATAATGAATCTGTAATGTGTTGAGGTATACTAGTGTGAACTATGAGTGTACTAGCAGACAGAAAAAATATACTGTAAAATACAGCAGAAGCACCTCTCTCGATTACACATCCCCACTCTGCTTTTTCACATGAATTTTGTTTGTTCTGAAAATATTGAATAAGTGCCCCCTTACGCTCAGCAGTAGACTATCCAAATAGGAGACAGTGTTTTACATAATTTATTATTATTATTTAACAAGATTTGCCTTTAGAAATATGGAAATTGATTTGATTGATAATAAATTGGACATAGTGATTATTTGAAAATGGAAAGCATGAGCTTCCTAAAATATCAGCACTTTTTTAAAAGACAATTTATTGGAAGTGGGAAAAAAGAAGTTTCTGAATTTTACTTCAGTGCTGGTTACCAAGAGTATGCTGTATTTATTATTCTATTTATTTTATTTATTTATTAATCAATGCAATTTAATATATATGTAATATTAACTGGAATTATGCAGGTGTTGTCGGGATCCTTTTCATATGTGACTTTAGTGGAGCATACAAGTAATCAGGCGGTCTTGCTAGCACATCTCTTTATTTAATATCCATAAATTCTAGGGACTATGAAGGCAATGGATAGTTCGGATATTAAGTACGTAATCCGATTTGGTGTTTAGTTGATGAAATTACCGAAATTCGCCGCGGATGCATCGGGGCCCCACATAAACTTGTTTGTTTTAGCAGATGACAGTTTGAGGATCTCTCTAATGGCTCCCTAATTTTTGCGAGTTTCATGTTTTATACTCATAATTTTTGGTGCAATTTGGCGCATTTCTAATCTCCTCCTTATTTCCTTTATTGGCTACTCCATTTAATAACATGCCTCTTCTTTGTTTCTTATTGGCTGTAGTTTTGTTTTTCCCAGACATCGTGACGCCGGTATGCACCAACTTGCCAAGTCATTAACACAATTATTTATTGCTTTATATTTGACGTAAGTAATCAAACCCTAATTTATAATCATAAATCTTTTATTTCTTTTAACATTTCTAATTTAATTCTTTTATTGAACCTTTCCCGCACCAGACATTCTTTTATTACTCATTAAACTTATCCGCGATTGTAATGATCGATAGATGGCGCTTTCTCAACACTGCAGTTGTTAGTAAACGTTATAGCCACGTGTGTTCCATTAGTGTTCTTTTTGTTATTCTACTTAATATTCGTACTATAATTTCTCCGCCATTACATTATGGAAAATTGATTGCTTTTGGAAAAAATACTTCAGTTTATTCAAAGTTCGATCGGAAGTAGATTTTTAACTGAAGTTGAACAAATATTACTTTCAAATCATCTGATTAATTCTTTACTTCCATTAGACGAAGCAACTGAAATTTTAAATTTGTCATTTGGAAATAAATGGAAGCTAAATTCTGGATTTCTTGATCCTTTGGAGTTAGATTGTAGCACACAACAGTATGTGTTATCTTTTTTACCGTATTTATTCATTTTTATTCAATAAATATATGTGAAACTAAATATCGGCAAGCAATGGCGGCTTGATGGAATTCGAATTAAACCATGTTTATTGTAATTTCACCTTAGCCCACCAGAGGGCGAGCATTTCATTACAATCGCGGATTTACAGAATATTTCTAGACATTAAAATGCTTATTCAATTTAAATAATTAACTTATTTATTTTGGAATGATCGCGATTGCAATTTTCATTCTTTATTTTTTATGCTGAAATCTCTTTTAATTTATTTTGTAATATTACTCTGAAATATAAAAAAGAATACCCTGAAAATATGAAAATAATAATTAAAAATATAAAAATATTAATTTAATTCTTACCGCTTTTTATCTTATTATATATATATATATATATGTTTTGTTTTAAAATAATTTTTTTATGCTGCTATATTTTTGCAGGACAATACATGTCAATTTCTATCTTTTTTGCTAATTTTTATCGTTTATCCGCCCCCTCCTCAAAAGATATCCCAATCTTCCTGGAAGATTGAGGAAGTGTTTTAATGGTATTTTACAACATATTTAAAATTTAGTAAATCAAGATAGAAATGCATTACCTGTGTAAAACAGTTTCTGCAGGAAAAAGAACAATATTTGCAACAAATGCTCCTAGATGAATTGTTGATATGTTGTTTAAGTAGTTTACTGAAGAACTTTCATTTAATGTATGATCCTGTAATAGACAAATAAAAATAAAGTATAATGAGTTATCATTTGAGGATCACCACACATTTGTTGCATTTGGCAACTCATACATACAGCAAGATGTTTAATTCTAAAAACATTTGAGTTTTTTTTTTACTCTTGTGCAATTCATAAACAAGATATTTGTAACAATTAATTCACAAACTAATATGAATGCATATTTAGTTTATTATTTTAAATTAACCATGTTTCTAATCAACATAATGAAACTTAAATAATTAAATGTCAATTTCATAAACGGCTGTATATCACATTATTTGGTCATAGTTTTAATTTGCTGAAAATAGTCACCAACTGAAATATATTTATTTAAACATTTAAATTATTCAATTTTTTTTTTTTTTTTTTTTTTTTTTTTTTTGAAAATTCATTTAAATATAGTGACCAGCAAAGCGGACAAAGGCTACCACTAAAATAATAAATAAGACATTTGTCAATTTATTTGATATGAATTTATTATTATTTATATTATTGATATTTTAAAATTACTTATTAAAACTTATTATAATCATTTTGATTATATTTTTTTAGGGTTGTTTTTAATTTGATTAAATGTTTTGAACATAGTTTAATGATTTATCACGGGCGCTGTGAAATAAATTTGCTAAATTGCTAAATGACAGTCCTCAACTTGAAAAGTATCATATAATGGGATTGCGAATATATATTCAATAAAAATTTTTTTATGAATGATAGACTAAAAAAAGTACTGAATTTCATATAAAGTTTTAAGCAATAAAAAATAAATATAAAAAAAATAAATTTAAAAAATAAAAAAAATAAATTTAAAAAATAAATATATTATCATTAATCCAAAGCCACAATTTGAAATGAATCAACTACATTATATGAAAAGCTATACAGCTAAATCAAACATATATATCAAATTTCAATTTAACTACATGATTTTTGCAATTATTTTGAAACATACATACAGATGCAAAACTTTTTAGCTCCCCATAGTACAGTGGTTCTTCACGGATGAATAATGAGAACTTTATTTACTAACATTTTATAGTATTTATTTACAAACAGTATATTTCACAGGTGTTTTGACAATTCAAACTTATTAAACATATTTTACAAAAAGATTCATGTTCATTCCTCTATTAAAAATATTGTATGAAATGGACAAAATACTAATTTGAAAATGTAGAAATAAAAGAGTACTTAAGGGGGAAAAAGATAATAATAACAAATTACCATTTGTAATTGTCTATGTTGCTTCATTGAGATAAACCAACGAACAACAGACTGCACCAGTGATGAAATTATGTAAACAGATACACCATACAGAGCAGTAGGAATAATCAATTGCCAGATTGGCAATAAACGAGAAGAATGTGGTGTTCCCCACTTAAAAAGACGGCATACACCTTCTTTTAAACAGTCCAACACTCCTGGTTTTTCACTTGCAATGTCACTCTAAGAGATTAAATAATGAAATATAAATGAAAATATTTTTTAATGAAATAAATTTTTGCTGTAAAATATAAATAAACAGAAATATTAATTCATAAATGATTAATTTTATTAGGCATTTGAATTAAAATAAAGAAATAAAAATGAAATCTTAAAATTTTCCACAATTTAATAAGTATTACTTCTAATTAACTAAATTATTTTTTTAAGAAAAAAGGAAGAATTTTTAGTTTTTGGTCATCTGCTTTGTACTTCACTCTTTTACATATATTCCACTGGCTTACCAAGGGTGGGGCAGAGGGGGTGGTCCGTCCCGGGCCTCCGAAGGAACTTAACCTTTAAGTATATTTATCTGGTAAAGTTGTCATTATTTTAATCTGATTGCATCGTTATATATTGTGCTCTTGCCATTATTTTAATCTGAAACATTCCCTGCAATTCCCCTTTAAACCGTAGGTTTCTGTCTAATGAGCCTTAATATACAAAACGTGACCATAAAGTGACAACACCAAAAACAAAAAAACTCATTTATGCCAAGCTTGACTACCAATGACCTTGACATTCTTGTTGGTTTGGCTTCTGAATAAATCTTAAAACTAACAAACTTCATTGCTTTTTTATTGTAATAAATTCGTAAAGAAGTGCAAGGGGGAGGGGGCTCAGTGTAGTAGGACTCCAGTTGGGCGGCCCCAGTGAGATTTTAGCCCCGGGCCTTGAGAGTTGTAGGTCCGCCACTGATATATTCTTTCAAATTTTTGATATATTTGACAAGGTTTTCAGCAAGAATTCGCTTTTAAATCAAATTATGCATATTTTACACCCTTTCACAAATGAGCAGTTAAAATATTTTTCCTGCACTTGCTCATACTTCATGATCATGAGATATTTAATATACTTGTATTCTAATTGCAGTACATTATTTTTACAATACTTTATTAACTTATTTTAAAATGACATTAAATTTCAATGAAAACTCTGCTTTTATAAATAAAAAACATGCTGAATTATTATTATTATCATTATTGTTGAAAAATTATAAATAATGCTTATAATTTTTTAGTTTTAGATGCTATTTTTACAGAAATGTGCAGAAAATCATATAGTGTCAAAATTAACATTTGTTACAATTACAGATCATTTCACTCTTTTAAGGTTACAGAGTGATGGTCCCAAATACTATATTTTACTCAATTTGTTGTGAACCTCTAAATCATTGTCATAACTAAATCATACTTGAAAAACACGAGGAGAATCCTATTCTTTACACCTCCAAATTTCAAAAACATTTCATCAAGTAAACAACTCATGAATTTGATTGGGTGTGGGAGGGGGGGGGGAGGGATAATTTGAAAATTTTATTAAACTTTTAAGCAGGAGAAATTATTTTTTATTTAATCATACAACAACTGATTAATGGATCCTATTCTAAATACAGTGAACTCATGATTAACTGTGGGCACGGGAAAAGGGCAGAATAAAGAAAAAGTGTTTTCTCAACCAGTAACAAAAACAAATGATTGTTAAACAAAAGAATGTGTAAATATAAAAAACTATGTAACTTTTCTTTTACTTTTGTGCAGTACAGCATGGTACTATTTAATTTAGTGCATAAATTAGCTTACAATTATACCTTGGCTTCATCGTTAAGTACATTTTTTTGTTTATTGTTTTTACAAAGTTTTAATGTATAAAATACAAATATTTTTATTGTATTGTGAATATTTTTATTGTTTGCATTATGTTTTATATACAATACAATCTTTTTTTTTTTAGCTAGAATATTTTTTGTCTCATTTTCAGCCTTTTTTGCAGTTTATTCATAATTTGCATTATCTGAGGAACCCATGCAACTCAATTCCGCAGATATTCAGAAGTGTACTGTATAGTCATGATTATAACTGAAGACACCTGTTCAAATCAAAAAATTTTTATTGTATATCTTTTAAAGAAATACTTCGTGGTGGAAACTTCAGAAATAAAAAGAACATGTTATATCTTATATATTACAGTATAAGTTTTGTCTTGAAGGCAAAGGGGAAATCAGTCACAAAAGGAATGCTTGGAACGCATTTGTAATTATGGCATATGATTATGATGCTTCTTTTAATTATATACCTTTATTTATATTATATGATAAAGGCATGTATATTCATGGAGACACAAAGGTTTCTTTAACAATATTGACAATTTTTAGTACTTTTTTGTTTATAGTGTGCATGGATTTCAAACCAATGCAATGTCTTTTTTAGAAAACTTGACATATTACATTAGAGGTAACATACTGCAAATAAAATACTAATATATTAAATAGCTGACAAAATATAACCATTTTTAATAAATAAATTTTAACTTGCATGTGTAAGCATAAAAAAAAAAAAAAAAAAAAAAAAAAAAAAAGCAAGCAAATATTGTGAAAGTGCAGAAAAATATCATTGACAGAAGAGTTTAATCAACATAATATGTGTATTGAAAATAAAAAGGCTTATTTTTATAAATAATTATAAATATAAATTACACAATTATAATTCTTTAAAAATATCTTAGTATTTCATTTCTTTTTTAAAATACTTGAAATTTCAGTTCATCAAGTTGTTCACCAGCAAGTTCATCACCAAGGTAGATCTCTATTGAAGCCAATAAAACACTATTTTACTTCTCGTGTTTTGACATGTATTTTCACTACAGTAAAAGTTCTAATAAAAGAAAGAAGTTTTATCATTTGTAAAAATATTGTTGCGAAAGATTAAACCTCTTCCCTGCATCAAAGATGTTGCAGAAAAAGTAAATTTATAGTAAAAGTGGAAACTGAGGGCAATCTGTTTACTTCTACAAAGATCAGCGTTGGTGAAAAATTTAGCAAAAAATGTTAATTTAGGGTTGCCAAAATGTGGAAGCTTTACTTTCAACAAGAACCAAATTTTGAAGTTTTCTAGGATGTGGTGCAATGATATTTTTGACAGAATTAACATAAAAGTTTGTCAAATCATGACCACGATTTTAAAAAGAAGAGTCACTCTTTAACAGTACAGTTTGTGTTCAAAATTCTGAACTGAGCGATCAACTTTAAGAAATTGCGATTTAAGGGTTGGTCATTGCTGCTGAATCAGCAAAATTCCTGCTCTGTGGTGTATTTAAAATCTGTTTACTGACTTTTGCGGTACAAGTGAGTATTTTATTGGACTGTTTTAAAATTATCAATTTACTATTGACTTTTGTGTTATGAGCAACAGTTTTACTGGGCTATATCAAAAATATTCTTTAAATAAATTGCATTCGTTGACTAGAACTTGCCTACTTCTTTACAAACTACTTTATACACACAAGAATGTCATAAATTTTCTTAATATTATCACAGGCTCTATAGTATTATTAGGTACTGTTGAAATATCTAAGACGATAAGTCATACAATAGCAAAATTTTTTTTAGTTTTTATGAATATCTCTAAAATGAAAAGTCATAAGAAGATATAAAAAGGAAGGTGCAAAACTAGATGTTATAATTAACCTACATAATTTTGCAATGATCTATGTCCAAGCATTTTTTATTCATACGATATATGTACATACATATACTCATACTATCATACAAATGTCACAAAAAAAAAAAAAAAAAAAAAAAAAAAAACCTTGTAAAATTACAGATATTTTCTAGGAAAGGAGATTATATCAAGGCCAAAATTGGAGATTGCAACTAGATGTTATAACAGTCACAAATATCGATTTGAAACTTTCAATACTTCCTTATACTTTTCAAAAAAGTAAAAGTCGACTTAAACCATCTTATAATATCTTAATATAAGCAGGGATGAAAATTCCTCTTTTTTTTTTTAATGAAAATGAAATCCTGCTTTCACACCAGAATAAATTTCTCACTTAAGAGCGGACAATACCTAATCTCGCCGGCAGCCTTCGCCCATGTTATTCTATGGGAAAATTTGTTTACATAATTACTCATTACCTAATGAATATTTTTCAATTCTGTTTTCACATTTAGAAAATTCATAAGTGTTAAATTAGTACTTGTTTTCCAAAAATTGATTTTTTTAAATTTTAGTATTTCATTTTGCGATTAGAAAATGAGAAAAATGCATTTTGTGAAAAATCGCATTTTTGAACTCAAAATTAAAATGCAAAAAAATGAGTTTTTCAAAAATGAGTACTCATTTAACGGTTATGAATTTTCTGACTGCGAAAACAGAATTTAAAAATATTCATAAGGTAATGTGTAATTGTAGCAACAAATTTTCCCATAGAATAACATGGGCGAAGGCTGCCGGCGAGATTAGGTATTGTCCCCTCTTAAGTACATTTATATTAACACACAGATAATGTGTTAAAACAAATATACTTAAATGAAAAGTTTATTCGGGTGTGAATTCAGGATTTTGTTTTGATTAAAAAAAAAGGGAACTTTCATGCTTGTACAAGTTTTCTAAGCACCTTTGTATATATATATATATATATATATATATATTTATAAATGTGGTCTAAGATCAACATTTATTGAATTAAAATTTAGGTTAATGTTTTTTGAACATCCTATATATGTGTATAAACATGTATATATATATATATGTATATATATATTATAAATAAAAAAAATTTAAGATTTCATAAAAATTTAGCTTTTAAAAGATACATGATAATACCGACACCACAAAAATAAAACTGATTGTAACACAGTAAATAAAACAGAGAAAGAGGTAAAATGTTTATGAAAATATGAAGAAGCTGATGTTTGCAGTAACATTTTAAAAATCTCATGTGTGTATTATTCTTACTGTACACTGTATTTTTAGATAAAATTCATTTTTTATTTAATCAGAAAACAATCATCAATAACATACTTACTTGCACAGTTTCAACAAGGCTTGCACAGTAAAAAGGAGTTAAAATTCCATAAGTGATACTGAAATGAAATAATTAAAAAATATATAATATTTTAAGCACAAAAACCATTACAGCACAGAAACTTTTAGCAATTATCTCACTATACAACCACACACAAGAATCTTTTTAAATTACAATTTTCACAGTTAAAAATGTAAAAATAACCTTTAAACTCATATTTTGTAAATGATTGTATAATTTGAGTCTTTAATTTATAATGAAAATTTCCAATAGGATTGATTTTCTTTTCATACTAAAAAACAGAATTCCAGTGATGCCTGCATAGACTAAATTTTTAAGACCTATATCCAGTCTACTGTTTCTTGGCATTTGAAGATCTGGTATTCAAAAATTTGTAGAATCAAATCCAACCTAATCAAACTCACTTTTCATAAATAATAGACCATAATAAGTTATGTTTAAACCATATTAAGTTAGCAGCATCTGACAGTTAAAAAAAAAAAAAAATCATAAGCTTTTGAGCAATATTTTCAGATTTTACATCAGTAAACTGAAATAAACTGATCTATGCAAAATCATAAAATTACGTCAAACCCAGCCAAACTCAATTTCTGCAAACAATTTCAATATTTTACAGTTTTGTTATAGATAATAGATGAACAATGCATACATTTTTATGATATAAATAAATAAAATAAAATAAAATAAAATAGACATTTTATGCTTGTAAAACCATAATATGAAAAAAGAAATGATTAATAATGATTAATTGGCAAAATAGGCTAATATCCTAAATCAATAAATTAATCCATTTAACACCTGACTGATAAAATTCCCTTAATTAAAAGATGGAAATTGAATCAATTTATATAAGTAATAGTCAGATAATATAAGGTTTAGTGAATATGATAGATGAATTAAAAATTTTCTTTGAATGCAAAAGGCATTTTTCTTGAGTTTTTCAGACACACATACAACACTGCATTATAAGCAGTAATATTTTCTTCTTAAAACTGTTTCAAAATGGGATTGATTTTATTCTTCTTTAAAAGTTAAACAAAAGTCTGTCACATTTATAGTAAGACAAACATAAGCAACTAGTTAGTTGTAGGGCGACTACAGCGCCCGTTGAAAAATGATCATTTCATTTTATTTATTTCTTACTTCAAATAATTCATTTGCTAGCAAGCCCGTGCAGAATTTTCACACTTTATTTATCTCTTCATTACCTTTAAAATTTAAAATTATTATTATTATTTTATAGACATTATTTTTTCATATGCATGAGTAAATTTAATACGGAAATTTAATATATATGAAAGGATAAAATAAGCAAGATTCTAAATTACTATTTAAATTACTATTAAATGATATCTTAATAGAATTAGCTCAGAATAAATCTTAATTTTAAGAACAACTTTGTGAGAGTTCTATTTTAGCGCCCCTGTTAAGTTAGTTTTTCAGCAAAGCACATCGTAGCGCGGGAATCGCGATTAGAAGAAGTTTCATAATCAAAATTATGCAATAGTTGAAATTAGCGGCAATGCATTGCGAAATACGAAATCCTGGATATCCGGGTCAGCCAATGAAAGGATGTGGGTTGGATTTTGGCTGACCTAGTTATCCAATAAGAATAGTTTCGGTTCCCGCCGAAATATCCATATAAAAACGGGAGCACACGAAAATCGGGGTCTTTTTCCATGAAAGCTTTTGATTAAATAGTCGACGACAATAATAAGTTTAAGTTAACGGTCCCAGGAGGGGAATTGATTCACGGTTCCGCCGTTAATGGAACAATTTCGGCCCGACTCGGCTACGGATCTGTACAGCGTGCTCAAAATGAAGTAACTTAATAAAGTGTAATATGACTGTCTTCAAATAAACGACTGCATCATCAATTGTGGAGTATTTCTTTGAGTGAACTTTCTTAATATGGAGTGACTGGAATACATCAGCCTACAAGAAAGGGCTTACGTTACAACGAAGCCGATCAGGATGGTCCTGTAAGGGAAAACCAACAAGTCAGCATGAAATAAGTTGTGGTCAGCACCTTATATTAGTTTTAATTATTGGAATGGAACTGCAATATTTATGACCTCCTGGGACCGGAACTTTCCAAAAACCGGACCGGTCTTTGCTAAATCAAGCCGGACTGTCAGAAAGAAATAGTGCCCTTAAAGAGCAAGCAACATTAGTAACATCATCTGTACTCAAAGGATAGTAGAAAGAAAAAATATTGACTTACACCAGTTTTGTGTGAAAGATGCCGGAAAAAGGAAAAACAAGATCTGTGACTTACGCCAGTTTTGATCCAAGATTTTTTTTATTGCTCTCTTAAGAGCCATGTTTCAAGTGCTGTGAGATAACAACCAGATGGTCTCTTCCGGATGAGTCACAAAAGAAACACCTGCTTTTTTATGTGTTAGTCCAGAAGTTGTGAATAAAATTTTCTTGCTCCACAGGAAGTAAAAATAGGTTTTTATTTTTTAATTTATTATTGTGTTTTCATATCAGTGTAAATCAACAAAAAGTGGTGAGTGATTTTCATTTTATTTATATTTAGGATGATTTTTAGTGACTTTATATTTATCTTAATTTGTTAATAAAAATGAATTGTAATAATGTTTGACATCGTTTATTTTCGCGATATATTTTATGATTTGAATTGAAAACGTTTTAAGCTTAATTACTTGTTGTCAGATTTAAATTAATAATAATATACCAGATTTTTACTAGGTTTGCAAAAGTATTATATTTCATATGTTAAATTTAGAGCTTTTCATAAATACTTATATAGGAAATTAAAATTTTTGAAATTTGATTAAAAAAAAAAATAAATAAATAAATAAATAAATAAAATAAAAATAAATAAATTAATTAATTATAATAATAAAATAATAAAAAAAAAAAAGATAAAGAAATAAAATAAATTCTTAATTGATTAGTATATTTTATGTTAAGAGATTTAAAAATAAAATTTTCATAAATATTTATATAGAAAATTAATTTTTTTTTGAAAAATTGGATTCCTTGTTTTTAGAAATAAGAATTTTGTGGTGTGCTATTTATTACTATAGACAAAGAGTAGCCAGAAGTATTTATGTTGATAATAAATTTGATTTATTTATTCGTTATATGTTGTTTATATTTATTTATTAGTAGGATTTATTAGATGAATTTAGACAAAGCAATTTCAGAAGTATTTATTTTGAACGTCAATAAATGTGATTTATTTGTTTATTTTATGTTTATTTATTATTTGGATTTATTTAGGTGATATAATAACTGTGATAAAAAAAAAAAAAAATAGACTATTTATATTGATTGTGATATTTAATTTATTGAATACTTTGGTAAAGCTGTGATAATTAATAAATACCAAACTTAAATTAGCAAAATTAAATAAATTACCTGTTTCCAAAAAAAAAAAAAAAAAATTTCTTATTTTTTTCAAAATTTTGAATTGTGAAATAAAGTTAAATATGTCCGAAAGTGACACCTCAACATGTTTATTGACACCCTCTAAGGGTACAGAGGAAAATTTACTTGCGGATACCAATTTAGAAAATAACCTACTTAATGTGAGTAAACTGCCCTCCCCAAACACACTAGTAAAGGCAATGAGTAGTACCAATGATGTAAAGAAATCTTTAAATATAAATAAATCTCCCACTGTAAGAGAGGACAATGTCCTCATTGCTTTTTGCTCTGAAAACGGCATGATGTGGACGTCCTGGCTAATGTATTTTCAAGCTTGGTGTGAGGAGAATGGAAAAGATGAGGTTTGGCGAGTCCGTAATATACAAAGATTTTTGAAGGGTAAAGCCCTCACAGTGTATATAAACAATAGTTTAAACATGCTTCATTGGGAGGAATTGGTTGAAATTTTTACAGAGGAATTCACGACACCAGGTGAAACATCGTTAACAGATTTCTCGAGCATTCGCTTTAAGGCAGGTGAAAATGTCATGGAGTATTATCAGAAAAAACTCCAAGTAGGGCGAGCACTAGGCTTAGAGCCCAAGTTCCTCATGGAAGGATTAACCGACGGATTGCCACTGACTTTAAGACAACTTGTTGTGGCTAATGCGCCAAAAACATTAAACGAATGGAGGGATCTTGTCCACAAATTAAACAAACTGCAGATATCTGAAAAATCTGCTGATCCCCTTCCAAACAAGTTGCCAGGTCAAGTTCAAAGGTTCACCTATCCACAAGACAGGGAAAATAGAAACCCAGTTCAATATGCTCCCCGACCACAACCCTGGAGTTACCGGTTTCCTAATGTGCAGAGACCACATATGGGATACCCTAATCAAAACAGACCAAATTTCACAAACAATACTCGAACCAATCTAAGAGGGCCTAGACCCCATTTTCCAAACCCAAATACACACATTCACTTTCAAGGCACTTTGCCTCCTCTCCCATGTAAACATTGTTCAAAACGCAACATTCCTAATGCTTTTCATTGGCATAGTGAATGCCCTTTCAAACAAGAAAATCCAACTCATGTCACAGAAGAGTCAACAGTGGTAGATAATACAACAGAAGGAACAAATAACACCTATTGACAGTTTGCAGCGACCGGTCGCATTATATACAAGGATATCCAAAGAAAAAACAAGCAAACTAATCAAGGTGTTAAAAATCCAGAATCGTACTCTACCATTCCTTTAATCTCTTGATTAAAGTTTTAAAAAGTTTATGAACACGTTGAGTTAGCGCTCTCAACTCACACTCATTTACAAATTTGTCCTGTGAAATAAACAAAAAGTCACTTGACTCATTAGCATTCAAATAAAATGACTGTAGTTAAACCAAACTGTTAACTTGTATATTAGTGTAAATATTTTTTTTTCTCTTCCCTTGTGTATAGAAGTAGTAATTAATAGTAAATTTTTATGTTTTGTTTATTTATTATAAGATGTCAGAGGGAATTTTAAACTTTAAAAGGTTAAGTTAGGGACTTTAAAAGTCACTGAGCAAGACTTTCGATGCTCAGTCACTAAATTAATGTCGGGCTTTAATCTTGTCCAAATATAAAGTACTTACCATGATCCCTGGTCACGGGGGGTATCCAATCGTTGAAGCCACTGCAGAATTTGAAAATCTGGAGACGCTATCTAAAAATGGATACTCACCTGCAGACCTTATGATATAAAGTCTTTTTATTTACTTTTTTTTTCTTTCCTAGTTTATATGTTGATATTTTCTAATATAATATTTTGTCAGGTTTCAAGTTGAGTTTTAATTGTACAATTTAACATATACTAAGTTTTCCAAAAAAAAAAAAAAACTGTCTAGTGTTTTTATACTTTCATATACTATTATTCGTTTTATTCATATTACATATTTAGTCTCTTTTATTGTATTTCTATGTTAATAATGTCACTATTATACTAGAACAAATAGTTAGGTGTCGTCATATTGCAGTGTTGCTAAATACCAGGACTTGAATACATTGTGGCCTACAGGTTCTGTTAAAAGTCATATTTCTTATGTTGTATAAATTTTCATATTTTAATGTTTTAAGTTTTAGTGTACTTTAGGTGTCATGATGTTATATTGTTTGTATACCATATTTACATAAATTTTTCAGGTACGTTTTCTATGTTAATCGTGAAAGTCTTGTGTATCTTCTGTCCAGTCATTTTCATAACATATGTTTGTATTCTTCAGAAACTGTATTAATATTTTGTATTTATCATGTACAGGCCAAAGACATCCTGAGTTGGTTAAAATTTTAATGCAGCCAAAATTTAAGATTTTATAAGCTAAATTTTTATTTTTTTTTTTTAGAAGTTTTCTCGTGACAATACCAATAATAATGATTCTAAAATAAAAATTTTCAGACAATTTTCTAAAAAATAAAATTTTCCAGTTTTAAATAAATTTTCCAAAAAAGTTAAATTTTATAACTTGTTAAATTTTCCATTTTAAGTTAAACTTTCTCCTGGAGTATCTTCTACTTCTGAGGGACTTCCCACATACTTGCAGGCAAGTATGGGGGAGCGTCGGCTTGGAGGGGGGGGATATGAAAGGATAAAATAAGCAAGATTCTAAATTAGTATTTAAATTAATATTAAGTGATAACTTAATATTAATATCTCAGAATAAATCTTAATTTTAAGAACAATTTTATGGGAATTCTATTTGAGTGCCCAGGTAAGGTTGTTTTCTCATCAGAGCTTCATAGCGCGGGAATCTGACTTCAGAATAAGTTTCGTAATAAAAATTATGCAATAGTCAGAATAAACTGTAAAGCATTGCAAAATAATAAATCCTGGATGCCCGGGTCAACCAATCGTAAAAGGTAGGCGGATTTTAGATTAGCTAATTATCCAATAAGCATTCATAAGAATAGTCTCAGTTCCTGCCGAAATATGCAGTATAAAAACGGGAGCACGCGAAAACTCGTGGCTTTTTAAGACCATCATTTGTCTAGTAAATTCACGTCAACTGATACTCTATCATGTAAAGTTTACGAGCTAAGCTCGCGCGGCCCTTCGGGGTTTGCCGAAGTGCCGGCCATCGGCACCTTTTACCGGGATATACCGCTCCGGATGTCTTCATACCGGCCCATGACTGCATCATCATACATTGTCACTACCTTTAGAACGTAAATAAAGGATAGTCGTTACTCAAACGGACTTCTATTTTACTACTTAAGAGGATCGTTGCACCAGCCCGCAAAACAACGGACTTTCATTCTTCATTTTAATATTATTTAATAATTATATTACATATATATATATATATATTTTTTTTTTTTTTTTTCACGTAAAAGCATATTTTATTTTATGCTTAAAAAAAAAAAAGGCAACAATTAAAAATTTAAATGTCTACTTTCATATTTTAATTAATTTTAAAAAATCTAATAAAAAATTCATTACAAATAAGGTACCAAATGAAAGGGACGATTTTTTTGACTATGTCAGATTAAACAGCTTATCAATCGGACAATTAGATTTTTTAAAATTAACTAAAGTATGAAAATTAGGTGGAAACTTGCGTTCACACACAGACAGAATCCAAGGAAATCTCTTAGCCTTTTTAAGTGTGACAGAGTCAGTCAGTGATGATTGTAACTATATATGCTGATAGAATTGATATATAATGTAATCCTTTAAATTGAAAAAATATATACATGAAAAAACAAATTTAAAGTGTTGGTGTTAAGGTCTATTAACTAGGCTAGATAAGTCTGAGTGGAGTGCCCTCTGTAGGGGTACTTCTAAGCAAATTTAGTCTGCATTAAAGCAAGT
This sequence comes from Salticus scenicus, assembly GCA_963930645.1. NCBI lineage: Eukaryota > Metazoa > Arthropoda > Arachnida > Araneae > Salticidae > Salticus > Salticus scenicus. The sequence continues at coordinate 242,930,683 of OZ005649.1, forward strand.
TTTAGAGAAATTTGTAGAAAACTTTGAATGTCTAGGCCCAAAAACATAAGCTGAGTTTGAACCTGATACCTTTCGCCTACCAGCTTTAAGAGTATAACTGCTTGGCTACCAGGGGCCAGGTTTGGCTCAGAAAACTATGGAAGCACCGAAGCGAAGCACTTCCAAAAGCAGAGGAAGAATGAATTCAGTCTTTCGATGAGGCAGCATTACTTGATTACTTTTTTAAAATCTTAAATAGGGGAAGTGCTGCTTCCAACGCATCCATGGACGCCTCACCACTGTTGGCTACTTAAAGTTTTAAACCTTACTAAAAAGCTTCATAATTACGGAGACAATGTAGCCACTTTCACTGAGGGTTCCCCCACTTTGTTATCATTCTCGACAGCAGTATAAAAATAAAACGTTTCAAAAATAGTATCAATACCACTATATATCGTAAACCAACCTCCAGTCAAGAAATAAACAGTAATCACAGTAAAACACCCTACAAATACAAAATTAATGCAATATAATCTTATATAAACCATGCTATTTTAATATGCACCGAACCTGCTGACCTAAAAAAATGAAATTAAGTACCTCAAAACAAATGAAATTAAGCACCTCAACTTTACAAGCAGTACCCTACATCTAGTTGATAAACTTCATAGAAAAAGAATCGCCACCTCGATCTATTTCAAACCCCCCCCCCCCCCCCAAAAAAAAAAAAAAAAAAAAAAAAAAAAAAAAAACAACTTTTCCAATACCATATGATCAGGAAGCCTTCATTAAAATCAGAAACACAGCTAAAAATTACAATGTAAATATACCTATCAAACCCAATCCCAATATTTATCAAATAATTCATAGCGATAAAGACCCTATTCCTCCACTCGAAACAGCAAGTGTATATAAAATTCCATTTAACTACCCCAACAACAAAGAAGGATGCTACATAGGAATGTTGAAGCGAATAATTAACACAAGGCTTAAAGAAAACATGAACGGCATAAAATATGGAAAAAACACCACTGCTCTAACCAAAACCTATCAAAACAGGAACATAGATATTAAATTTAACAAAACAACGAAACTTGCAAATTAAAACAACTCAGATTATGCTTTCTTTTGGAAAACTTGAAATAGTTAGTAATTCTTGTAATGGCCACAAATCAAAAGCTGGCTAAGATTGACCGTGGCTTCATCTTCTGGAAGAAAGGCTGAGGAACAGAGAAAAACAACATCACTTGGCTCCAGCATCATTGACCACTGTGGAGAACGCTGATGAAGCAGGGGATCCCCCACCGAAAGCGGCTACAACTTCTCTATAAATATAAAGCTTTAAAGTAAGGTTTAAAACTTTAAGTTAATTATGCTTCATTTAAAATTATTTTAAATTCTTGGCTACTGTTAGGACTATAAATTTCTGAGATATTTGTGTAACATATATAAAATTAAAAAATACATCACATCACTTATTGCATAAAAAATTTTGGAAAAAATTAGAAAACATAAAAGGAAATGAAGCAACATTAAAAAAGCACAAATTAGAAAAATTCAAAAATAAGCAAATGGCTGTTTTGGAACCTTTATCAGTGCTTGTAAAATTTTTAAAAAATTAAAACATGGTAAAATGAGAGAACTAGAAAAAATAAAACTGAAAACCCCTGAAGCTTGGCAAGCAAGCATGTGTACTGTAAATTTGTGTACTGTACTCTCAGTAAATATCAAAAAGTTACAATGACGTAGTTGAAAAGAGAACCAATGGAAAACATAGGGGAAAAAAAAAAAGCATTTCAAACGAGGGGAGGAAGGAGAAGAGTGGGATTATAATTTTAAATAAATTGGAGTCAAATTTTGGCGAAGCTTGGCCTGCCTGAGGGATCATTTACAAGGAATTCTAAGTTTTTATGGATATGGAAAGCTTCTCAAAATTCGAGATCATGAATTAAAGTACATTACTGAATAATAAATGTATCAGAAAAATTAAAATTGTGATTATTAATCTAACTATGCTTAGCTATGGCAGAACATTCAATATCTCCATTTTTAACGTGGGCCTTAAGGTTAAGTTAAAAAAGGAGTTAAAAATATAACCCCTCTCTTTTCTTTGCTCCTCTTCCTCTTTTGCGTTTTCTTTTTTCTTTTTTTTTTTTTTTTTTTTTTCATGCCACATTTTCAAATACACCACCATAACTTTTACATATTTACTGAAAATAAACTGCACAAATTGCCTCTCCTAGTCCACCTTTCGACCACACTTGTTTAGCAAGCTTCAGGGGCTTTTAGTTTTCTTTTTTCTGGTTCTGTCATTCTTTCATGTTTTAATATTTAAAAAAAATTACAAGCACTGATGATGGAATATTACAATTTCCAAAATGGCCATTTGCTCATTTTTGAAGTTATCTAATTTGTGCTCTTTTTAACATTGTTTCATTTTCCTGTATATTATCAGCACAAAGTACCTCTTCTAACTACTTAAAAATCAGAAAACACTTACAATTTCAGCAAAACATGTTGGGCAAGTTGCTTAATTGAACTTGTTGATGAAACTTCTCTGAAAAAATAAGAAATTGTAAATAATGCATTACATTTGGTAAATCTTGAATGAATAAAGATTAAGATATGTTCAGAGTTCCATTTATTAATTAATATTACAGTTTTTCTCAAAATTTAGAAACCAGTTTAATAAACGTTGTTTGCATTAAAAAAATAATAATAATTAAATCAAGTAATTATATATATATATATATATAAAGAAAAAGATAAGAAACAGTGGTCTGAAAAATTTAAGTATTGTAACAAAAGTGTTTTACAAAATAGTTCAAATAAAATGATATACTATACTGTCTATTAATAATGCCAACATGCGATCAAGGCATTAAGTCATCCAAAGTGGATGCCTTTCTTCTGGCTTCCCTTGTCAAAAATGAAGCAAAGCTTGTTTTCACAGCAATAAACAGGCCCAGACTTGGTGGAAGCTATTCTTGTGATTGACAGACAGTATTTATACTTTATTCCCAACATTTAATAATTCTGAAAATAATTTTTTTCATATGCAAAATTTGCATTTTAATGGCAAAGAAATATAGAATTACTGCGTACTTGGGGTTTGTGAATTGTCCGTGAATGAATGACAACTCTTGCAGAGCTTTTTGTGTTTGAAATGTTTTTGCATGGACAACATTTCCTTAAACATGAATGTAGAGGCCTAGGGGCTTTATACAAATTTAGATTTTGTATTTTTTCCTTTAAAACTTTTAATATCTGCAATCTGCATCCATTTTTGACCATTTTTGTAATTAGAAGTATGCATCTAGGACTAATTGTTGTGAAAATAAAGGTCATTCAAGTTAAACACAAATCTTTTCACAAATAATAAAACTTACCCCAAATAATCATGACTAAAAAATAATAAAATAAATCATTATAATAATATTTGAAAACAATTTTCAAATAAAAAAAGCTTTTAGAATATGCAATTTTATGATGTAATAACTTACAGAAATAATTACCTAAATAAATTAGCTGCGAATACATTAATACTATACTTGAAATTATTTTTAGAATCATTTATCAGTAATTTATTTATTTTTTTTTTAGTTAGGTTGAATTATGATAACAGTCAAATTTATCGATCTACTAATACTATATAATTTACTGTTTGGATAAATTTAAATTATTTTATGCGTAATAAAACATTTCAAATACTCTTTTTCATTAAATTTTAAGTTTTTTAAAAAAAGAAATCCTTAATTGCATTTAAATTTCAAGAAATATCTGTGAAATTCTTAAAGAGGACCTTTCCAATAGGTACCTGGTCATCTTCACAGCAGTCCTTCTGCTGATGGGAGCTACTTAGATGTTGCATTTTTGTTTTTTTATTTAATAAAAACTGTATTTTATTAAAACAAAGATGCAGCAATGTTTTAAACACTTTTGTAGAGTATTTGAATATTTCTACATGCAAAATAAACAAGTTCCTTAACAGAAAAAATTACGTTTTTATCAGATCATTAGTGCATTTTACAGATAATTAAAAATTATTGAAATTTTGTGCATATGAAATAGCAAATATTGACAGCATTTTAAAATTTTGTGCATATGAAAGGACAAAACGGGGGAGGAGAAATTATGATAAAATATTAAAATAAAGATAAAAGAAAATAATAATTAAGACAGCCCAAACATAATAAAAATACTACATTGAAATTTTAAGTTTTAATGAGGATTCCTTGATATTAATCTGATATTTTGTATTGTCACTAAATTCTCTCTCTCTCTTGTTTGCTGATCCAACTATTTTTTTTTCCTTAATCTGAAATATTTCATTACATAATATTCAGATTAAAAGCTAAATTTAAACATAAATAGTTTTATTACCTTGGAAAAGGAGTGAGTTCAGCTATAAGGGTCTCTACAGCTATTGAACAGCCTCTCAGTATGAAAATACCACCAGCACCCTTCCACAAGCATTTGAAACCCTAAAATCAGATTAAAGAAAGAAAGAAAAAAAAAAAAAAAAAAAAAAAGGATTCAAGATTAATATAAAGTTTGTGATACAAGATAATTTATAAACAACTATAAAACACAAATCTATGTATTAAATATCTAACCCACTAATCATCTTGGAAAATTATGACATTATAATGTTGTTTTCACTGCAGGTAAAAAAAAAAAAAAACCAAAACAATAGTTATTTCAGCTTGAAATTAAAAATATAAGTATACATTTAAAGATAAGCATTGCACCAATTTATGAGACTCATATATATATATATATATATAATAAAGATGATCCATTAAGCATAGTAGAAGCCAAGCAACAGACACAAGATCACTGAAACACCAATGACCAATAAGATAAAAAAAAAAAAAAAAATCAGTGGATGAAATACACTAATGTAAAGAAACCAGATCTATTAGTTAACAGTCTGCAAAACAAACGAATCAATAAAGTAAAACATCAAATCTTAACTTAAAACCATAAACTTATCAAAATTAATGAAAAAACAACCCAAGAAACACAAGATAGGAAGAAGGAGGCAGGCGGCAAGACTTGTGACTTGCCTGTGGGGTTACACTAGTTTTACGCCGGCAACACTCCCCCAGCCTGCCACAACCAGAACAGGAACCATATGGACTTAAAAATGCAACATTTCAAAGCAGATGAACAACAATGAAACCACGAAGCCAATGAAATTCACCAATTGATCACATTGTGTTTAACAGTATAATTAGAACATTAAATATAGTTGACAACACAAAAAGGAAAAATCTGAAATTTTAGTGGAAAATGAAAGTTTGCATAGTAATACAAAGCAAATGCAACAAGCCTTCTACTTTTTTTTTTTTTTTTTTTTTTTATAATTTAATTTCACAAACCCACCCAACCATCCAACCTTACAACACCACCCCACCTCCGTAATCAAACATCTGCCCACCCAACCGCCACCTTTTTTATTGTCTTTTTATTATTTTATAATTTTTTTGTTGATATACACAAAAGTGTACACAGTTTTTTTTTTTTTTTTTTTTGTACTGACAGAGACATGGTTAAGGATATAAAATAGAAAATACAAAGTTTTTAGGAAAACCCATTTTAGCAGTGGCTTTGATCAGTTTATTAATATTCTTGTTTTTAAACTTTGCAGAGCATAAATTATTAATTCGAAATAAATGGTTAATGATGATGTTTCTAAATACCGAAAGATGCAGACATGAATTAAAATGTGTAAATAAGTTGACATTAAAACAAAAATCTTGCCGTTTGTCATAGATATCTGTGTAAAGTTTATTACCATCGATGATTATTTTGAGATCTAAAAAGTTAATTGATTGATTAGTCAGAGTATTTTGAGTTAGCTTTAAATTAGGTGGATAATTGAAGGAAAAGCCATTTTGTGAGTTCTTGTTGAGATAAAATACAATAATATCATCGATGTAACGATAAAATCGAACATCATCATTGCAAATTTGCTTTTCATAATAATAAAGATAGAGATCTGCCAAAATACTGGAGCAACAACCTCCTTGTGGGATGCCTAATTGTTGCAAATAGATAGCGTTGTTGTGGAAGATATAATTGTTATGGATAACAAAGTTAAGAAGAGTTTTAAATTTTTCTGCTTTAAAATTGTAAGGAAGATTAATTTGAGCTTTATATTCTTGAAAAAGGCTGTAAATGATATTACTAAGATCTGATAACTCAATATTATTGAAAAGATCTTGAAAGTCAAAAGTCATAATATTGTCAATTGTATCGAGCGATTTTATGTATTGAATTAATTGAAAGCTATTTTTAAGACAGTGTAAATTATCAACTTTGCAAGTACATTTGTAAATTTGTTTTAGAATATCCAGTAGAGCTTTATTAGCATTGTTGTTATAAGTGTTACACCCAACAGTGACAGTGCGAAATTTAATTGGAGATTTGTGAAACTTAGGTATGAGAACTATATAAGGATAATTAAAGTTATTGAAGGGAAGTTGAAGTAGTTTATAGTAATTATGTATTTTTCGGTTATTAATAATAAGGTTATTATTAGTTAAACTGAAGATGTTACTATTATTGATTGAAGAGTTTAAAATAGAGAGATAGTAGGATTTACAAATAATGGCATAATTATTAGGTGATTTGTCAACATCAGTGATCACAAAGTCATCCTGTAGTGATTTGATTGAGTTAAGAAGTACAGATTTTTTAAATAACACCAGATTTGAAGAATTGATAAATAATGCATTTTTGATTTTTTGTAACACTAAAACTTTCCATTGAGTGAAGTAGGCAATAGGTTTATTATGAGTAATAGATATTTTATAAATAAATAAATCTAGGTCATAAGAAAACTGTTGAAGGATTTGCGGAATGCTAGTTTTAACTGGAAGTCTAAATTTGGTGCCAAATTTCATGAATATTTTTAATTGATATATATATATATATAAATGCTAAAAATATACAATTTGCACTTTTGAATTATAAGTGTATTAGGAAAACAACTACTTAGTGAATGGTAAAATAAATATCAGCTGCTCAGAGGGTTAAATAGAAAATAATTTATATTTATCATTTTTACATTATTGGATAATTATTTTTAAACTATCCTCTTATTTTAGCCTTAAGCACAGGATTAAATTGATCAGCCCAAAATATAGAAATTGAAAAATAAGCCCCTTTGTTACGATGAATATAAGTACAGTATGGAACCATCAGGGTTCCTAGCATGAAAGGCACTGAAAAATAGTCGCTTTAGTTGCCTCTAATGTCTGAAATAGTAGCAAAAATAGTAGCCACTCTGATCCAAATAGTAGTTTTGGATTTAAAAAATATATAAATACTTAAACAGTTTTTCGAGAAAATGTGGTCAGAAAATATAAAATTGACCTAAGAAATTAGATACCTTTCTTGTAAAAGAAAATTGATACAAGTGTAAAGTCATATAAAACAGAGTTTATATAGCGAGATTTAAAGAAAAAAAAAGAAAAGAAAAAGAAAATCAGTAGAGAATTTTTTGAGACACCGATTTCCGAGATCTAAAACTGACTTACCTAATCAGGATGATTGTTGATTTTCCTGTTAAAACCACAGAAAATTAACTATAATTTGATGCAAAATAATATCTAAAAAGGGATTTATACAGGGAAAAAAAAAATCATTAGCGCCGTTTTTGAGATACTTTCACTAACGCCAAAACATAGCAAACTCAATTCTTGACCAGAAAACAACAATTACATACAAAAGAATGCCTAATAGAGCATTAATATGGCAAATTTGAAAAAAAAAAAGTTGTACAGCCACTTTGCAAGAACTGCAAATTCATATACAGAAAGCCTATCAAATTGTTTTAACTAACCAACTAAATGACATCTAAGAGGGTGTTTTTATACAATTTTACGGTCCCACTTTCGGTTTCCAATATCACACTTCTGGTTTTTCAATTTTTGCCAAAAGTTGGAAAAATCCATTGTACACTAGATCTGCTTCAATTCTGAAATTCCATCATTCTATATTTATTAGTTTAGGAGATATGGTAGTCAGAAGATTAATTTTCTAATCCTTATTAAATATAATATTTGTTGTTGGATTTGGGCAGATTTTAATTTTTATGTAAAGTTAACTAGTTTCAAAGATATTTTCTATCAATTTCAAATTCTGATTAATAATATATCTTAATTGAAAATTATTTTAAAACTTTAAAAAAAAAATTTCAGTTTAATTAAATGTTGTATTTAATCTTATTAATTATTAAAAATGTTAATTTTAGATTTAAAAATCAGAATCATATGCATTCTAAAAGTGATTAATGAGGGTTGCTTTGGTGAGCAGCCAGTTATCTAGAAAAATCAGTCATCCAGAATAGTTTTGTCCGAACCATTCTGGATAATTTGTTCTCTACTGTATTTTATTCATACAGACACAAGTTAGCAAAACTAGTTTTGAAATAATTGCAACGTTCTTTAGCATAAGAAATATTTACTGCAATAGATGTAATAGACCACATAGGGCCAATTTTAGAGGCCTATTTAACTAAAGTAGGCTACCTAAAGTATCTAACTATAGATAGATCACATTAACAAAAAAGTATGAGTTGCCAAAATTTTTCTATTAAATAAATTTGATAAATTTAAAATAAAAGTCATAAAAATAATTTCTAGAGAAGAAAAAAGTAGATATCTTTTGAAAAATGATACTGTGATTGAAAATATGAAAAAAAAAAAAAAAAATGGACATTTTTTGTACATTATATTTTCTGACTATTCTTCAAATACTGATCAGTTCTAACTTAAAAAAAAAAAAAAAAAAAAAAAAATCTAATTTCATATTAAGTTATAACTTTAAAAAAATTAAATTGGAGAACATTTTATAAATTATTAACATATTACTTTTAGTAAATACACTAGTACTTAATTAATATACACATGAAAATAGAAATTATATTTGGGATGGTGAAAGCTTGTAAGAACAGATACATTTTTGAAAACATACTTTAAGAGTGTGGCTAACATTAGAATTTTTCCAAATTTTCCCATGACTATTTTTCACAGTTTTCCCTGTTTTTTCCCGCGCTCATGCTGTTTATTTCCCCCACAAAAAATTGACAAAATTAACAAATAATTGTGCAATTTACAATAATGAATTTTCAAATATGGCTTATTTTCACAAAATTTGTCAAACTTCCCTGACTTTCAATGAATATTACACGACTTTTCCAGACTCAAATTCCCTGACTTTTCCAAGATTCTCTGATTTTCCTTGACTAGTGGCCACCCTGTTTAAGATATTTTTCTTTTGTAAATAAATAATACAATTAACTCAATGTAAAATATGTTATATAATACAATGCAGCTTATAATAATAAGAAATAATAAAAGTCTTTCAACAACAAAATTTAAACTTAATAATAGCAGTAAGGGAAACTGATAAAATTAACAAACAAAAAATATATGAATGATACATAATTCAAGGACAAATTAAAAACACAAACCTGCCTGTTGTGTAATCTTATTATAACTGGAATAAGGGTAAATGGACTAAGATGATATCTTAATGCTTTCCTATTCACCTGCAGAAAACAAAAGTTTTGAAAAATGATTATTCAACAACACAAAATATTTATATAATCGAACCTCGTTAACGTGAACTACTTTTAACATGAATTGTTTCCACAATCCCCATCAAAATGATGATTACTTTAGTTATATGAAGAATAGTTACTGATAGCATGAACTAATTTTTTTATCTCCCTTGAGATTCACGTTAACGAGGTTCAAGTGTATTTTTTAAATTTATTAAAATAAATGAAGCTATTAAACATTTTCTGAAATAAATTTTCTACTCATCTGCAACATGAATTTCATTTTTTTGGAAATTATTTTGAATTTACTTGTTTTAAAAATCCATTACCCTACACATTCTTCAGATCACATATGCAAATTATGTGTATCTCTCTTTTTATTACACCAATCTAAGTTAAATATTTAAATTAAGTCTATATCCTTCAATTACATATTAATCAAAGTTAAATATAACTTAAAAGAATTTTACAGTAGAATCCCCCCTCTCTATTTTTAATAGCGGTGACTTATGATAAAATGCTTTTATAACTAAAACAATTTTCTCTCATTTTGAAAATAAATGAGAAAAATTAAAGATAGGGTTTGTTGGTTCAATAGAAAATGCAACAATGCTTCAACTTTACTATAAAAGAAATCTTTGACCAAATAAATATATAAAAAGTATTTCTTATTCCAGCAGAGAACCAGTATACTTGTAGCTAAAATTTTTCAATCCACTTATCTCATAAAGGGAAATTAACTAAGTACAAAAATTACAGTCCTGCATATACTTATTCTTTCTTTATTACTATAATTTCTTTTCACTCATCTGATAGTACATTAAAAGTGCTGTTAAGAAAACAAACATTTTTGCACTATTTTCTATGATAAACATAAGGTGGGGCAGAGGGGTGAGCCGCCCTGGACCTCTTGTCATCAAAGAGGACCCCCAAAGAAACTTAACCTTTAAATGTATCTATCCAGTGAAGCTGATATGCCATTATTTTAACCTGAAACATTTATTGCAATTCCTTTTAAGCCATAGGTTCCTGTGTAAAGAGCCTTAATGTGCAAAAAGTGACAACTACAAAACCAAAAAACTTATTTATGCAAAGGCTGAATAATGCAGGGCAAGCAGAGCCAATGCCCCTAGCCCTTTTGTTGGGTTGATTCCAACTTTAATGCCCTTTTACAGTAATATTTTTAAGTGAAGAAATGCAAGGGGTCTCAATATAGGAGGGACTTCAATTAGGAGGACTCACTGAGAATTTCGCGCTAGGCTTTGAAAGTTGTAGGTATGCCACTGGGTAAATATACTATTTTGATTCTGAATAAAATATATTAATTTTATATAAGTGCACTCTCAAAAATCTGCACAGCTTAAAACGAAGTGTTTTGCAGATTTCTGAATTTTGCAGATTTTAGAGCAATTTTTTTTTATTTACATCTTAGAACCTCATTTGAGTACCAAATCTTTAAGAAACAATTTAGATGTTATACTACATACAATGCTGTAATAAAGTGTGCCCAATAAAAGTACAAATATTTCATGAAATTTTAATTTAAAGAACAATTTTTATACATCATATTATAGTTACAAATTTTCTTGATTTTTGAAAAGTCTGATCAATAGTAGTTTTAGTAAGAATATTCATACATATTTACTTTCTCCTATAACCTGCAAAAAAGTCAGCAATTTTTGGTCAATCACAAAAATTTGTGCTATGAGAAAGTTTGAATATTTATCTTCATGAGAGAAAATCTTTCATGAAAACTGTCTTTCTCCTTCTTCATCTAAATTAATATGATTTATTTTTTGATAATTATATATAATTACACTTATAATTTTCTCCTCTGTAATATGATGAGTGATTGGTGATTCGTCAGTACCAGTTAATTATTGATTTATCTCCTAATACGGCTGAATTTTTGCAATCCACTAATCAACAAATCAGTTATGGCAATGTTTGTTTACATTGCAAATGATATGCGGATTTTAGAAAATTTCGGATTTTAGGGTTGCGGATTTTTGAGAGTTGACTGTAGTTTTAAAGAATTAAATATCATTACAATATACTTCAAAGAAAATCCCTGAAAGAATATACGGTATATGAAGTTATTTGTATGCCTCTATAAAGCAGAATATATGCTAAACACAACACTTTATTTTCAGTAAGTAACATGTTTGCATCTAAGTACCCCATGTCTCATTTTCTTGTTTATTGACGTTGTACAATATAAAAAACTTCAGATTTTTTTTTTTTTTTTTAACAAATTGAAATTCAACCAATTTCTTTTGAAAGTTTATATAGAAAAATTATATATGCCATATGCACCATTTTAAATAGAGACTATGCTGTAGTAAACTTCAATAATATGTATGTTTCATGGCAACACAAGATACTTACTTAGCTAAAAATAAGGGGGGAAAAAAAGTTAAACTTTTTTAAATTTTGTTAAAAAATATTTTATAAATAGTGTTTAAAATTCCAGTATCTTACATTTCTAATATTCCATTCTTACTTCTCATGGTGCTAACTATTTTAATAAAATAAAATCGTACAGGTGCAATTTTAACTGTAAAAAATTTTTTAGTCGTATTTTTATATGGAAGGTTTATTGTAAAAGTGGTGTAACTCTTATTATTTAAATATGTATATTTTTACTTAATTGTATCACATTTAGTCACATCTTTCATTACAAAAGTGAAGAAACTCCAATAACTGCATTAAAACCCCATAAATGGCATTACTTGTTTATTTTCAGAAAACTACAATTTCTAAATATTCATTATAAAAATGAAGTTTCTAAAACATTTCAAGTTATTTTTCGTATAATTTATAAATTTTTACAATTTTGATTTGTATTAAATACTAAAAATCTATAACATTTACTGAATTTTGACTTTTTTTCTTACACATAAATTTACAAAAAACTTTTTATTTTGAAATTCATTCACAAGGAGATAATTCACTTTTGCAATGAACGACCCATATTACTTTGAACTTTTCGTACAAATTATAGTCTATTTAATATGATGAAAACATTCAAGTAAAAACAAAATGCAACATTCAAATGCTGCAAAACTGTATTTGGAAAGCTGCACAGGGTACAGGAAAATATCTTAGACATTTAGGCAATTAAAAAAGATTACTGGATGCTAAAATGTGTTAGAAACAGCTGCCTGGCATTAAATTAGTTTATGATCAGAGCTAGCTACCAAGCTGTATAATTCTGGAGCTGCATTTTAAAAATAGTTTAGAATCCTATGAGCATTAGATAGGAAATATTTCACACATTATATATTTAGTTTGGAATACTTGTTATATATTTAAAACAAAGGTAGAGAATTTTATAATTATACCAGCAATAAACCGATTATTTAAACCAGGGACATAGCTAGAGGCATTATGCAGGCGGGCTAAAGTTGGCTTACAAGAGGCTGACATTGACATCCCTATAGAAAATATTTTTTAATGTTCTGCAACAAGTTTTCAGATGATAAAAAAAAAATATTCTGCACTGCAGGATAGGTATGCATTTTACAAATTTATTCTTACAATATTATTGACATACTCGTAAAAAATGCATATCTTACAATTTGATGTGCTACAATAAATAAATAATTATAACATTTAAAAATGTTGTTATTGAAACTTGAAGTTTGAAAACAAATAAATAAATCAAGGTTGCACAAACAATTCACTATGCAGTCAACTACTTTAGAAGTATTTCAATGATAAAAATAGGATTTAAAAAAAAATCTCCGCTTTTGAGGCAATAAATAACTTACAATTCCCCCATCCCCCTAACTTCTAAATATATGCAATTGTTCTGCAGTAAAGCCATTTGTTATGTGACATACATTCCAAATTCGGACATATTCTGCTTTTGGGACTGACATCTTTGTTTGTTTGAATGATCAAAAATGAAAATTTATTTAGTTTTGAAGTATCTGGGGAGAACTCAAGCCTTCATAGTGAAACTCAAGAGAAAGTAGAACTCAAGCTTTCAAGCCCTCAGCTACGCTCTTGGTATAAATAAATGGTACAGCCAAATGAGGATAATTGCATAAAGTTATCATAATCATACATGGTAAACAGTATTTATTTACCTGACATTGTCTTCGGAGCACAATACAAGGATGTGAAAGTAAGTTTCCAACTATGGTGCTAAAGAAAATTAAAAATGAAAGAAAAAGAAACATAATAAATAACTTAACAAGAAAAGAAAAAAAAGAGTACATTAATTCTTATATTGACATAGAAAGCATACTTAATATATAATATGAAGCAAATATAATCACTCAAAATGCATGTCAAATTTTCAAATTTGAAATATTCTTCAACCACATTTCTTTCACCCATGGGAGCTTTTGCGCATTGAGCTGACTCAAGAAATCCAGTATTAAAATAGGGGTGATAACCCTTATAGTTGGAAGAAAATGCCGAATGACTGGATGTATACCAAATTGCAGTCTGTCGTTCAATTTGGTACTCCTCCAAGCCTTTAGAATCATCCTCAATGTTACGTGTGAGAAATGTGGTTACATTTCAATAGGTGTTTTTCTTTTTGCAGTAGAAGATCTTTATCAGACAAAATTAAAAACACAAGGTTGTAAATTATATAGATCACATTTCATTTATCTTTAAACTTACCTTGTGAACATATGAAAATAGAGTAGGGTATTTTTAAGTTACATTCTTTAGAACAAAAATTGAGCAGATTATAAATTTCATTGTTAAATTTACTTTATGAACATAGTACAAATATGTCTGGATTAAAATCATGCACTATATTACTCATTTTCAAAAACAAGTACTGTAATAATAGCAATTTTTTAATTAAACTAGTTGGCATAGGTGGACTCTGGTCAGTTCCCCATCATATTTATATTCTCATAAATTTCTAGTGTGAGACATATTATAATCATGTTAAGAGAAATGATTTGACCAAAGCTTGACACAGTGACAGAATGAAATCCCCACCTAATAGGCTATCCACCGTTCACTTTGATAAATTTATCTTATTCTAATCTATTAATTTATTTTACCAGGGTCAATTCCATTCTTTAATTTTCATGCTACTATTTCCAATACAATAATCCTCAAAATTCCTATTTATATGAAAAATTTTCAATTTCACTATGTTGATAAAATCTTAAATTACGAATAACTTATGAAATTTTCCTATTAGAATATTTGTAGCCAATCATGTTCAAGCCAGTATTATAAATATTATTTTGAAGTTGTCTAATATATTTATGATCCTCAAAATGGACGCTTATGCTCAATTTTGCCCTATTCTGCCATGTTAAGTAAATCTTAAATTACAAATAACTTACAAATTTTTTGAATTGGAAAAATCATAGCCTATGGTATTCATGCCATTATTCTAAATAATATTTCAAAAGTGGTTTGACATCTTTACGATGAAAATATCCCTCAAGATTGACATTTATGTGAAATTTTGCCCTATTATGCCATGTTAAGAAATTCGTAAATTTACATTAACTTACGAAATTTTTATATTGGAAAATTCATAGTCAGTAATATTCATGCCAGTATCCTAAATAATATTTAAAAAGGAGTCTGACATCTTTACGATGAAAATATTCCTCAAAATTGACATTTATGTGAAGTTTTGTCCTATTCTGCCATGTTAAGAAATTCGTAAATTCCAAATAACTTGCGAAACTTTCAAAGTAGCATGTTTATAATTAATGATGTTCATTCCGGCATCAAAACGGACATTTTAAAACTGGTCTGACATTTTACAGTAAAAATTTTCTACTTAATGCTCGTTTGTGAAATTTTGCCCTATTCTCCCATGTTAAGAAAATCGTAAATTTCTAATAACTTATGAAGTTTTTTAATTCAAATGTTGCAAACGAATAGGGTTTTTGCCAGTGTTGAAAGTAATATTTTAAAACTAACCTGGCTTCTCTGTGACTATTTGTTCTTGAGATATCGTGTACACAGACTAACAAACTAACAGACACCCTACAGATAGACACCATACAAATTTTGTCATTTTTGGATTCCTCACACCTGAAAACGTGTAAAAAAGTAAAAAAACAGAGGTCAAAAATTTTCACGATTAACTAAGTTCCCCATACCTATAGTATGATGGGGAACTAAAAGCTCTGAATTAAGGAGATAAAGAAAAACTAATGTATCATGTTTAGACCTCTAGAGAGAAACAAATTTTTACAATATGAGAATGTAAGTGCTTCTTAACTGAAAAATTCATTGTTTATGTCTGAGAAGTTGTATATTGTACAGAGAATTTCATTATATGGAATTTCTAAAAAAGATCTTCTACTGTATACAGATGTGATTGTAAATTCAAGAAAAAGTACCTGAAATAGGAAGAAAAAGTTTTCATATGGAGAGAAAACATATAATAATTTATTATAAGGAGGTCTAATCTTCTCATTGTGAAAAATATTAATTTTAATTAGACTTAACAGTCATATAAGCCTTATTTTATAAATTTAACTACCAGAAAAATTGGAATTCTGATATTGAAAATGAAATACGAGGGCTGTCTGAAAAGTTTCCGACCTAACAAGGAAAAGAGATATTTTTTTAACATAATTAGTATTATTTTTCAACATAGTCTCCTTGTAAGTCTATACACTTTTCCCAGCGATGCTCCCATCTTTTTAACCCATCTAAATAATAGGTGGAATCTTTCTCTCGAAAATAACTGTTTACAAAGTTTATCACCTCTTCATTTGACAAAAATGTTTGTCCTCCAAGTGCTTCCTTTAGTTTAGGAAACAGAAAAAAGTCACTTGGGGCCAGGTCTGGTGAGTAAAGGGGATGGTCAACCAGTTCAAACCGCAACTCATGAATTTTCGCCATTGCAACAGCTGAGGTGTGAGATGGAGCATTGTCTTGGTGAAACAAAATTTTCTTTTTTTGCAAATGTGGTCGCTTTTCCACAATTTGTGTCTTTAGCTTCTCAAGCAAGGTTGAATAATATGCTCCAGTAACTGTTTTTCCTTTTTCAAGGTAATCTATCAGTACAATTCCATGGCTATCCCAGAAAACTGTTGCCATCACTTCTCCAGCAGAAGGAACAGTTTTTGCTTTTTTTGGAGTCAATTCTCCCTTTGCAGTCCACTGTTTTGATTGCGTTTTTGTCTCTGGGGTGTAATGATGAAGCCAAGTTTCATCTACAGTAATTAAACGGCGAAAAAACTCCAATTTATTGCGTCTGAATTGTGCTAACAGAGCAGTGCAAATGTTCATTCTGACATGTTTTTGGTCCAAAGTGAGCAAACGCGGCACCCAACATGCAGACATCTTACGCATACCTAAATCTTGGTTCAGTATGTGGCAAACACGTTCTTTGGATATGTTCATAGCTTCTGCAATCTCTCTTACCTTGATTCGGTGATCGTCCAGCACCATTTGGTGAATTTTTGCAATGTTTTCGTCAGTCGTTGCAGTTTTTGGTCGTCCTGAACGTTCATCATCACCCAAGCTGGTACGGCCACATTTAAATTCAGCTACCCAAAATTTTACCGTTGTTAATGATGGAGCAGAGTCCCCATACACAGCATCCATTTCCTCTTTAATCTGTGTAGGAGTATTACCCTTCAAAAACAGGTACCTAATGACTGCTCGATACTCGATTTTATCCATTCTTTCAAATAAAATCACATCAACTCAGAACAATAACTGTCAAATGCAAAATTCACATTCAAAATGGCTGAAATTTCAGTTCAGATCTATCAAAGGATGCCGAAAGAAGTTCCCCCACTTTCGTTGATTAGTGCTGCCATCTTCATGCAGAGGCCGGAAACTTTTCAGACAGCCCTCGTAAATACCCAGAATCACGTAAATTACTTGAATATAATCACTCATGGCTGTAAGTTCCCTAACGTAGAATTAAATACATGAAAATAGAATAAGAAAAGGTAATAAAATTAACACAAAATTAGGGGAAATTTACCACCACCCCCTCATATACGCTAAAAAACAATTCCTTTCCAGCTAATTAGGAACATTATAGCTGGTAAGAGTTAATCTTCTATTAAAAAAATGTTTCTCTTTCTTTTTTATACTTTAAATTTCCACTGTGATTTTCTTTTTACCTCTTTCTATCAATAATTTTTATCAGTAGAATAACTTACAATTTCTTTACCTAAAAAAAAAAAAATAAAAAAACCATCGAAAATTGATAGATAGGCATACTATCAGAATCTACCTAATTTAATTTCTAAATAGTTATTAGACTTTAAATAAAGAATGAGAATTGAGAAATGAATAAATAAATGTTATACATCATAGGGGAGAAAAGAAAAGAGCTTACCTAGTAATTTCTAAAGCAATACCAGCAAACTTTTGAGGGTTATCTATGTAAAAATGAAATTGTTTTAATTGATTTCTTACACCAAATATATTTCATGACAAATAATATGAGTATTTTTATATGTGTTATTTATATTTTTATTAAAAATAAATAAATTAATTATCAATCTGGAAAGTTTCTTTCATAACCACTGCAATAAACTGATAAATTATTTTTTAAACATCTAGCTAAATTAAAGGGAACCATAAAAAATAATTAAAATGATTATAAAAAATTTAAATAATAAATAATTTACTAATAATACACATAATAATAAATTAAACTTGAATATTTTATTTGTATAATATTTTATTGTTTACTACTTATTACAAATTGGTGTATGAACTGTGCAAGAGAAGAAAATTTTAAATGGTTTGTTCTTTAGCACCAGCATTGAATCTTGATGTGTGTACGAGTCCCTAAATGTGGAAAATGATGTATCAGTCCTCAAAGGGAAAAATATTATTCCTATATTATACTGAATTTCCTGTATTTTGGGATTTAAATACATCGAGATTGAACTATGAAGTTATGTTTTAACTTTGTGTGTACATGAAAGATGCTCATAAACATGTGTTTTCTAAATTTTGCATTTCATGCACAGCAAGGTAGGAAGTACTTAGTAATACACTTTGAGTAAGCGCAATGGTGGTGCTAATAACTTGGGCACCCACCTCAAAAAATAACAATTTTTTTAATAGTTTATTTCCAACTATTTATAATAGATTTAATAGAAGATTTACTTTTATAAAAAATAAATTAGTTTAATTATATTAGGAAAATTTTTATAACTTTAAGAACTTCAAAGTTAATGAAATGAAACTTAACCAAAATTATACAGCTGATTTATTTGAGATGTTTACTTTGAACTCCCTATTTCTAGCGCAACAAAATGTCAAAGCATGGAGCTTTCAGAATATTATTGTTGAAGTAATTGCTTACAAAAACACTTTTATCTGAAAATAAATTTCACTTTTTGGTCCCTAGCTAAAAGCCCCTACTGTCTCAGGCCTTATTCCAACAAAAGCATTTTATTTTACACCAGTGGGTACTAGTATACAAGTACATAATAGAAATATATTCGTTTTTTGTGTGAGCAAAGTTTCCATTCACTCGATTCACAAAATGCTGTATTATTAAATTTCATTTTTGTTTTCCTGAGTTTTATAATGATTTTTTAGTTTTAAATTATTTGTTTTATTACCTATTTCAGATTTATTTTATTTTTCATCATTTTGAATGCTATGCTTTTGCATAGAGTTTCCTGAAGGGTTGTAATTTTAGGAAATAAGATGCAAAAGCATGCTATATAATTGAAATATTGTATTTGCATTCAGTCAGAAATTTTGATATCAAGTTTCAGCCTGGTGATTTACATGTTTTAAAGTCTCTTGAGTCCAACAAAATGTTTTTAGCAATTGATCAGTGTGTATGTGTGTGGAGAATTGTCTAACTGTCATCACTCTAAAATGAATAAAGACAGAACGACAAAATTTCAGGATTAAGGCAGGTCTAGTATACACAGATGATTTTTCCCATGTCTGGTGAAAATTAGAAAACTGAAAGTGAAACCATAGGTCCATAGGACCCTATCTCAAAAAACAGCGGAGGAAAATTTTGTTTAGTGTGTTCCTAGAGGATTTCAAAAGTATGAAAATGGTGTCAAAAAAGTATGAAAATGGTGTTGTTCCACATTGTGTCTGCAATTATAACCCTTTACTACTGATGTACAAAAATGAGCTTTTCAGTGATCTAATCAAACAACTAAATACTTTGGAAACAAGCAGTTTGATTGGAAACAATATGTCCAAAACAAGCAAAATCATCATAAAATACAATTTTGAAAAATAAAATAATTCATTTAAAAATTACAAAATTATAACCAATCTCAAAGAAAATAGTTAAAACATAGAACATACAATCACAAAATGTAAATGCATGAAATTTTCAATTGTGGCCCAAGTGTAGCAATCACTAAAATGTATGTGTGTATGCTTCACGTACATGAAAGAAAAAAATGAATAAATAAATAAATAAATAAAAATTTAAGTTAAAAAAAAAATTTTTTTTTTTTTTTTTTTTTTTTATTAGAAGCTTTTTATTGTGAAGCCCTAAAAAGCATAAAATAAAAATTTATTGTGGCAAGGACATTTTATAATGAAATGAAAGTTTTAACACTAAGAAAATTTTAGAGGGAAAATATAGATATTTTCCCCTTAGAGACTGCTGGAATTTACAAAATCCTCCTTAAACATCAAAATAATAAAACTGGTTGCTATATAGGTGTAACAAAGAGAAAAATAAAAACAAGAATTAAAGAACACCAAAATGACATCAAATACACCAAAAATACTACTGCGCTAGCTAAAACATATCAAGAAAGCTAGCTAAAACATATCAAAGTTCAATTTAATGACGTAATAAAAATCGCAAATTATAATAACCCTACTTATGCTTTTTTCCATGAAACAGTTGAGACTATTCGTAACTGTGATGCCATAAGTGATCACGAGTCGAAAACCGGAATTGACACACAGTGGCGCCACCTGATCACAGGCGACAACGAACTTTTGGAAGACCAGCCACTTGCCACTCAAGCCATGACTGATTATGTCTGGGGCCCCAAGACGAAAAGCAGCTTATAAAGATAATAGAGCAGTCAAGTAAGGTTAATTTCCTTTATAAATTAAGAAAAGTTTCGTTTTTTAAATAATTAAAGTTATGGATATTTCACTTTTGCAAAAGATGAAAATTTTTAAATATTCAAAATATTTTTAAAAGTATTCGAGACCAATATTCTTAGTTAGTTTTTTGTATAATTATTCATTAAGCCATAAATTTCAAAGGTCTCGAAAGCTTTTAAAAATATTTTGAATACTTAAAAATTTTCAAATTACAAAAGTGAAATATCTATATTTTTCTCTAAAATTTTCTTAGTGTTAAAACTTTCATTTCATTACAAAATGTCTTTGCCACAATAAATTTTTATTTTATGCTTTTTAGGGCTTCACAATAAAAAGCTTTTTGTAATTTTAAAAAATGTTTTTTTACTTAAATTTTTATTTTGTGCTTTTTAGTTGTAAAAAAAGCTTCTTAAAAACTAATAAAAATTTCTTATGATATCATGCAGACAACTAAAAATTTTCTTTTATCTGACATTTAAACTGACATCTTTTCTTTTAATTATCTAAAAAAAAAAAAAAAAAAGAACATCGCCCTTCGAGGATCGAACCCACGACCATTGTGTTATAAGCAAGATGCTCTAATCAAAATTCAAGGAAATGTCAAGAAAAAGTCAGGGAACACGCTATAAAATTCCAATAAATACAAAAAAAACTATTGTTCTTGAATGCTTCTTAAAATATTTAAAAATTTTCATCTCTCACAAATTGAAATATCTATATTTTTCTTTAAAATTTTCTTATTGTTGAAACTTTTATTTTTTTATAGCATGTCTTGGCAAGAATAATATTTTATTTTATGCTTTTTAGGGCTTCACAATAAAAAGCTTTCAGAATTTATTTATTTATTTATTACTTAAATTTTCAGTTTGTCCTTTTTATTAACTTAAAAAAAAAAAAAAAAAAAAAAAAAAAAAAAGGCTTCTCATAAAAAAAAAAATAAATAAAAAAACTAATCAAAATTTCTTAGGATATTGTGTAGACCAAGAAAGGTTCTCTTTTTACGAAAAACATCTTTTGTATTAATTATCTGCAAAAAAGCGACACCTCAGCCATCGAGGACCAAACCCACCCCCACCGCGTTATCAAAATGACGCTCTAACTGACTGAGCCAACAAGCAATGTAAAAATTTGTTTACATTTACTTTAAAGTGGAAGCACCTTGTTTTTTAGCGTGACACGAAGATGCAATGACAAAATCCAATTTCAATACAAAGCTTCTAAAAAAATTATTTATTTATTTTTACTTACATTTTTATTTTGCACTTTTTAGTAACTAGATAAAAATCTGTTTAAAAAACTCTTAAAAAATTATTAGGATACAGTGTACACAACGAAATATTTTCTTTATCAACTGACACATTTCTATTAATTATTTACAAAAATTAACACCTCGGCCTGGCGAGGATCGAACATATGATTCTTGCATTATCAACATGACGCTCTAACCAACTGAGCCATTAAGAGATACAACGAAATGCTTACTTTTTTTTTTTTTTTTTCAGTGGAAGCGTCTTGTTTTTTAGCATGACAGAAAACGTGATGATAAATCCAATTTCACATAATAGTATATACAGCATAGGATCCGTTATCCGGAAACCCGTTATCCAGAATGCAAAATGCCAACTATCAAAATTTTTAATTATCGTAAAATTTAAGAATTAAAGTTACACAATAGCAGTGGTCAGAATTATAGTTTTAAAACCTACTTTCTTTAACGCTACAGTGTCCTTCTGGAGAAATATGGTGAACACAAAATTGTCCAAATAATTACTGAAACTTCTGAAAATTTAGGTTAGAAAATGAATTTTTATGGTATTTTTTAATAGATAAACATTAATAACGCATACTTGCCCAATAGCAGATGAATTTTATCCTTGAACTCAGGTCGCATGCATGAAGTCCCAATTATTATAAAAATTTCAAAGAGTTTTTATTAATTTCTATTATTTTTAGAATTCATTTCATAAAATATTTAGCATTATGTGCTAAAAATATTTGAAATATTTATGAACAATCAGTATCAGAGACACATTATAAGCATAAAATATCATAGAAATGTTTGCAAAATCCAAATGAAAGGATTTTACTCTCAGTCCAAAATTAAATTTTATATATATTTATTTATTTTTCATTTATTATTACTATTATTATTTATAGTTTAAAATTCTAAATAAGAATGTTTTTTTATTTTGTGGAAATAATTTATTAAATGAACAAATATATAGGTAAAGTGTTTATATATATTATCCATGTTTGTCACTGGTATTTATGAAATTATTTTAAGTATAATTTTTATACATATAATAAAGTGTTCCGAATTTTGGAAAAACCCCTTATCCAGAATATCCCAGGTTCCAAGCTTTCTGGATAACGGATCATATACTGTATATATATATAAAGCTTCTAAAAATATTTATTTATGTATTTTTTCTTAAAACTTTTTATTTTGTGCTTTTTTAATATCTAAAATATTTTGTGTTTTCTAATATCTAAAAAAAAACTTCTGAAAAAAGCTCTTAAAAAATTCTTAGTATACTGTGTAATCAATGAAAAATTTTCTTTTATCAATTGACACCTTTTCTACTAATTGTCGGCAAAAAATAACAGGTTGGACTTTCAGGGATCGAACACTCGACTAGTGATGGCACGAAGCACAGTTTGGCCGAAGCGCCGAATACCGAAGCTTCGGCGGAAGCTCCGGCATCATTGTGGGATTGTTTTGCAGAAATCACAAACAATGAATTACTCACAGAACACTCTGAAAATTCATCAGCTAAAGAGCTGGAAGTATATATAAACAATCCGCTTTTAAATAGAACACATTGTCTATTGGAATTGGTGGAGATGGAGAGAGAATAAAAAAATATTTCCCAGATTATCTGATTCGGCCAAACGCTATTTATCTGCTCCAAGTAGCAGTATATACAGTGAAAGGTTATTTTCTGAAGCTGAAAATGTGTATGAGGAAAAAAGGAATAGAATTCTTCCTAAAAATGCAAAAACATTCATTTTTTTGCATCATAATTTAAAATTGTGTTATAAATGATAAAATGAAGTAAGATTAATTAACCTTGTATGTAATATGATGAAAATAAACATGAAAAACAATTTACAGTATGTCAGTTATTAACCTAGAAAACATTTTATCACATGATAATAACTAATACACATAATGTTTACTTAGAAATTAGTATTCATTTGTCAAATTACAGTAAATACAATATCAAACAAATTTATGGAAAGAATTTACTTGTAAAATACTATTTTTTATTTAGAGTCCCCTCTTCTCGATGTACAGTTGATGAACTGCCAGGGTTGGCAGGTTTTTGACACATGACAGTTTTTGATGGTTTAAACCATGGTTGAAACCGTCATGTCAAAAACCTCCTTGTCAAAAATGTCAAAAACGTATATTTATAATATGTCATATAAAAACTTAGTTTAACAAAATATAGTTTATAAAGATTTTTTGAAAAGCAAATAGATTGATTTTCTTTGATAAACACATTGTTACAACATTTTGATTAATACAAAAAACAAAACTTTAGGCTTTTAAAATTTTATTATGAATTATTTCTATGTTCATTCAAAATATGCTGTAATACTTATATATTATTACGAAATTTATTTATAACTATGCTTAATATAGTATATATTAAACTTAGTTATGTGATACTTTAAAAATATAGTTGTTTTTAATAAGATATTATTCATAAGTATGTTTTAAAACATAAACATATTAATGTTTTTGAAGAAACATTATTATAACATTTTGATTAATATAAAAACAAAACTTTAGGCTGTTAAAAATTAATGATTTATAAAACATTGATAGATCATTTTGATTGATAAATCATTTTATTTGCAATATAACATTGCATATTTCAATTTTTTTAGTATTGTACTTTTAGTATTATGTATTTAACCAGTAAAATAAAAATGCATAGCCTAATATTTTGTATTTAAATATTTTATAGAAAAATATAACTTTTTTTTTTTTTAAATGATATTGCAAGTTTATAAGAAAAAGCAATAATTCTGAATGTTAAACAAGCTTGAATTGCATCTGAAATTCTTATAATTAACGTGAGACAAGAAAAATATGAATGTTTTCTGGACATGTATAAATTGCAATAAATTTATTATTCACTCGTACAGATTTTTAAAAAGTTTATTAGTCTTAAGCTGTAGGGCCCACCAGTGGCCAAACGGTTCTAAGCGCAAACCTGGTAGACGTGAAGTACCAGGTTTACTCCCAGGGCACGCTCGTCGGCCTAGATGTTCAGAGTTTTTCGTGGTTTTCTCCAAAACTTGCATAAATACGGGCTAGGACTGTTTAGAAAGACCTGCACGGAGGGCTTCCCTTTAAGCCTAAGACCCTAGAGTAGTCAATCAGTCTTACTCCCCAAACACCAATAGTCTAAGCTATAAACAGGTACAAATATTTATACAATTAATAATAATAAATAGATAAAAATTTATTAATAAATGATAAAGTGTAATAAATACTGATTTACTGTCCATATTAATTTACTCTCCATATATTATGTTTTACTTAAAGAAAAAATAAAATCCTGTATTCCTGTGTTTTCATGAATTATGTGAAAATTCATAAGTAACTTTGAAATTTTAGAATTTCAAAAATATTAATATAAATAAACATAAACATACAAAATATGTCTATGCATACTTTGTATATATTTCTTAGATTATAAAACCAGTTAATTTACCTAAATTTTTATAAATTATCTACAAATTGTTTTAAGATTTCTTAATTTATAAACAGAATAATATTTAGATATTCACTTGTATATGGCAAATATTACTGAATCTTATTTCTAACCAGATTCTAGCTCATCTATAGATTTTGAAAATACAGGTTTTTGACAGAGGTTTATGGCGGATTAAACCAGGTTTAAACCATTGTCATGTCAAAAACCACTTTTGGACGTCAAAAACCCAACCCTGTGAACTGCTAATAGAAACTCCATAAAAATACTAATTAATATCCATTAATTTCGATAAATTTAATTACATTTTCATTACTTAATTTAAATTTCACACAGTTCAACAAAACAACATAACTAAAGAAATTTATGTAAGAAAAATTCTTTAAAATCTTTTTATATTGTTGCCATAACCATGTTTAAAACAAATATTAAATGCACAAGGTGCTACACTCTTCCTACATACACTGATGATGTAACACATGACATCATGGATAGAAAGTCAGAGAGTCAGTTCACTCAGGTTGCTAATCTTTGGTGATCTAACATGCTCACATCAACATGAAATACACCAAATGGAAGAAGAACACTAGATTTACTTTTGTGCAAAAATTTTATAGTTGCGACAAAAGGTCACATTTGGCACAAAAAATATTTGCATGTTGCAATGCACTATACTGCATCTCTTCACCTTTTATTGAATTCCTTCTGGCGACCATCTTATTTTAGAGTCAGTACTATTTAGCAGAAGGATTGAAGTGTGAATGTGTGTGTGTGTGTGGAGGGGGGCAGAGCAGCCAACTCTGATAAAAAAAAAAGGTTAGAATGATGACATATTGGAAAATGGAGGGTCTAGTCAAGAATGAGCGACAGCTTTGATGAAACTTCAAATTTCAACAATGCCAACAGGACATCCTATTATTTTCCTCATATGTGATTTGGAGAGAAAAAAATCAGCGCATATGGCACGATTATCACATATATCACCTACTTGGCGAATAGCGATAGTCTCTCATTCTTGACTACACCAGAAAAGGGATTTTGTCAGACTTTCCAATTAACAGGAAGTACTATATTGGAGTAGCACCATATTAGTAATTTTTGAGAAAATGCACTAAGTCATCTAAATTTCAACCTCCAGAGTTTGTTATTCCACTCCCCACCATGAAAGTAGTGCAGTATATATTTCTTGCCTGTATAAAAAGTAATGCATTCACATTCTATATAAAATTTTCAGTAAACCATCTGTAAACTTTACACCCATTATTTACCATAAAGAACATGTCACAATGAATTTCAATGAGATATATACATTTCTCTCAACTAGAAATTACACAACTGTATACTGCTTTATAAAGGTTTGTGGTATCACAACATCATATAAAGATTATTTAATAAAATCAATGTTACTAAAATTCATCAGAATTTTTTTTGTGTTGTTCAAACGCGAATTAAATACTAAGCATAATTTTATATATACTGTTATTAAACAGAATATTGTGGATAGAGACTCGTCTTTCTTAGATATATCCCTACTATGAAAAGTTATTTATTTATTCATTTTTGTATAATAAATAACATTTATTTTCAATAATGAACTTTAATAAATCTCGATAAACAACGAATGAACTTTAGTGAACCTCGATAAATTCCGTTTGTAAGTTAACATAAAAATAATATTTGTGGATCGCAAAATAACAAACAAAAAAAGGAAATCAGAACCAACCAGGATCTAATGCTTCAGGAATCTTGTCTGGAACAGAAGAAGTGCATGGTTTATCCCCCTGATAATAACTAAAATCACCCTGTATATAATATGCATTACTGATATCTCGTCGTTCTTCTTTAATAGGAGGTAAATCATAAGGAACTCTTGATGACATGGTAATTTATTGAATAGTAATTCTGGGTATAAAGTTGGATAAATTTAATTAAAAATTACAGAAATGTCAGCATATCAGATGCTTGGAAAGCAGAGCAGACTAGAGAAGGAAAAGCAAAACAAAACATCACAATGAAAAGTAGTAGTTCTTTTTTCTACAGAGAACGTGCGAAGTTAGTAACACCCACTCAACCAACTAACCTACTCCAATATTTTAATATATGCTTAATTATTTTAATAAATGGCTTTTTTTTATTTGAATTATAATTGAATAGACGACATTGTACTTTGTTTGGATAAATATATGTAAAAGTAATTTAATCAATTATTTCTTTTTCCGTTATGGTTCAACTTCCTTAACTGTATTTGTCGGGGAACCGGAATGGAAACGACAAGTTGTCTGCTAGATTATAATTAGTAATGCGATTTTTTTTCTTTTTATAATTGAAAGAAAAAAAAAAAAAAAAAATCATAAACTACCAAGTAAATTATTACAACATTTACAATCTGCAAGGAGATGTGATACTTATTGAATTATACTATTTAAACATTGTGAAATTTTTGTACTGTACAGTTAGTTTGAATAGAAAAGTATATTTTTATTTCTTTTAGAATGGATGCAGGTGTAATAAATGCATCAAAAAACATTATCAAACATTATTCTGATCAAGCTGTCCAGTCTTTTGAAAGTAGACGACGGAAAATTTTAACTTTATTAGAATCTAAATCCTGTCCAGAAGATGGTTGGACTGAAGAGGAAATAGAAGTTTTTATTCGTGAATTAGCTATGATGGATAGCAATAATTTCCTAGGAAGCTGTGGTGTTGGAGAACGAGAATCTAGATTCGCTTCAAACATTGTTGCCCGTCGTCATTACTCTATGGGCCACGGGATTGGTAGATCTGGAGATATTACTGAAATACAACCTAAAGCTGCAGGTTCTAGCCTTATTGGTCAACTATGTAATGATATGGTATTAAGTGTTCTTAAATCAGTTGGAACTCCTAGTTTACAAAAGAGCATAGTTGTACCTTTAGCAACAGGGATGGGTATGATGTTATGTTTAAGGACATTTCATAAGATGCGGCCTGATGCAAAATTTGTTTTATGGCCAAGAATAGATCAAAAGTCCTGTTTTAAATGCATTTTGACTGCTGGATTAATACCAGTTATTACCAAAAATGAAATGAAAGAGGATGGACTTACTGGAAGCATTGTAGATATTGAAGATAAGATAAATAATATCAATCCAAAAAATATTGTTTGTATCATAAGCACTACTTCAAGTTTTGCACCCAAGTGTCCTGATAATGTCATTGGTATTGGTAAGTTATGCAAAAAATATGATATTCCACATCTTGTGAACAATGCATATGGAATACAATGCCCTTCATATTTACAAGCCATTGAAAAAGCTTCAAAAAGTAGAGTGGACTTATTTGTTTCCAGCACTGACAAAAACTTCATGGTTCCTGTTGGAGGCTGTATTATTGCAGGATTTGATTTAAAACTTGTTAATGAGGTTGGAAAAATGTATCCTGGAAGAGGTTCAGGAACTCCATCTACAGATGTGTTCATAACACTACTTAATATTGGAAAAAATGGTTATAAAAATTTACTGGAAGAAAGGAAAAAGTTGTTTATATATTTGAAAGAATCTTTACAAAAAGTTGCAACTGAATTTGGAGAGAAATTATTGAATGTTCCTGAAAACTGTTTATCAATTGCTTTATCTTTGAATAGTTTTAATTCTTTTGATAATGCTCATTTGTCAGAAATAGGATCTATGTTATTTTCAAAATTCGTTATGGGAACAAGGCTAGTTACACCTGGTGATACTAAATCTATTGGTGATTTTGAATTCAAAAATTGGGGATCACATACAGATGATCAATTCACGCCATATTTAACTGCATCTGCTGCTATAGGAGTAAAAAAATGTGATATTGATACATTCATTAAACATTTAAGACAAGTTTTAAATAAGTTTCAAAAATTGGCTAACCAAAGAATGATTAGTGAAATATACAAAAGAAATGCGTAATCAGGAAATACAACATTTAACTTAATATAGCTCTCTATATTCATTTTTAACTCATTATATCAAGCATTTATCGAACATATATATTATTTTAAGCATTTATTGTTGAACTATTTGACATACATAAGATGTACATGAAATGTATGTTTATGAAAATATTTTCGATATCTTGTCAAATATTTTTGTTAAAATACTTAATATAAGAAATAAAATGTTTTCTTAACTTATTTATATTTTTTTACTCTATTAAGTATGTATATCTATTTGGTAAATACATAATTTGATTTTTAATGTACACAAACATCAAACCGTTTCAATTATATATCTTAAGATCAAAAACTTTTTTATTTATGAGACAAAACTTTAGTTAAAATATACATTTAAAAACAATTAAAATATACACTTAAAAACAATTGAAATTTTAGATGTTTCAAAACTCGTCTGAGTTTCCTCATTAGTATCAATACAAACATAATTTGCAAGCATTACATAAATACCAAAGGAATTTACAGAAGTACAGAATATTGTGGAGCCAGTGCGCATGCTTCATTGATAGTGTGGAAATGGCTGGCAGTGTGCCAACTCTCAAGGAAAATGCATGACTTATAATTATCAATACCAGAATTTAAAACTTTATATTATCAAAATCAGAACTATAATCAGTTTCTATTGAATGGATTACAATTTTAGAACCTTGCTTGCAATTTTTATATGATCGTCTGTGCTCCTGTAGTCTAATTTTTGCCGTACGGCCAGTTTCACCTATATAAACACATTTACAATTTTTACAAGGAATTAAATATATTATGCCAGTTAGATCCAAAGAAGGGGTTACTGGTTTAAAGTTAAAAAGAAAGTTTTTGAATTGTTTAATTGGTCAGAAAGCAGTATAAATATTTGGTTATCGTGAAAAAATTATCCGCTTCCCCTCTTCATTCCCTTCTCTCTTCCAAGGCAAATGAAAAATTCACTAATTAATAAAAATTATATTTCTATGCCGTATTTTGGTTTTCCTTTAGAACTTATTGCTAAATTACTTAAACCACATAATATTTATAGTATTTATACTGCTTTCCGGCCTATTAAACAATTAAAAAAATTTCTTTTTAACTTTAAACCTGTAACCCCTTCTTTGGATCTAACTGGTGTAATATATTTAATTCCTTGTAAATATGTTTATATAAGTGAAACTGGCTGTACGGCAAGAATTAGACTACAGGAGCACAGATGATCATATAAAAATTGCTACCAAAGTTCTAAAATTGTAATCCATTCAATAGAAACTGATCATATTCCTGATTTCAATAATATAAAAGTTTTAAATTCTGGTATTCATAATTATAAGTCACATATTTTCCTTGAGAGTTGGCACATTGCCAGCCATTTCCACACTATCAATGAAGCATGCACATTGGCTCCACAATAGTCTGCACTTCTGTAAATTCCTTGGGTATTTATGTAATGCTTACAAATTATGTTGTATTGATACTGATTAGGAAACTTGGATGAGTTTCGAAACATCTAAAATTTCAATTGATTTTAAATGTATATAGTAAAGTTTTGTCTCGTAAATAAAAAAGTGTTTGATCTTAACATAATTTGATGTTTGATATTTAGTATAAAATTAAGCATTATGTTTAATGTATTATATTAAATATTTGCATTAAATAATTTTTTACAATAATAAAAAAAGTCATTTTCTTTGCACATTTAATGCTGATTCTGGAATAAAATGGCTGCTGGGACAATTTAATAAAAAAAGGCATTATTTGCTTTGTAATTTTTATGTATCACTACTCACTAGTGATGTGGGGTGGAAAATTTTCCACTATGTTTTTCTGGAAAATTTAAAATCCAAAAAAGAAATTCTTTTAAATAAACTTTTTACATGACATAATTAAATTTTTCTGTTATTAATCTCAGCTCAGCATAAGTTAATAGTTAAAGTAATGTCATATATAGTGTGAAAACCAAAGGGTTTTGATTAAAGACATCATTTAGAAAGCTATCAGATATATGCTTTGAGTAACTTGCTCGAGAAGAAGGTTATTATAATACAAGAGATCTATGGTTGCTAATCAGAATTTTTAATGCCCTTTCAACGATGTGTTTGTGTGAACATAATTATAAAGAATTAAAAAAAGAGGAATATATTTATAAATTATTGCACCTATTATACTGCTTAGCTTGTATCTGTTTTTTCAAAATATTTATTTGATAAATAATGATTCGGAGATGCTTTTCAAACTGAAGCAATGATTCTGATTTAAGTCACGTCATGGTCTGTGGTTCTGATAGTAACTCGGGATGTCATCATAATCTTGATTAAATGTTCGATTGAAAAAAAAAAAAAATGAAAGCAAAACTTAAAAAAAAAAAAAAAAAAAGGCTTAATCAAAAAATTATTGGCATTGAAAATTTTCGAGAAAAACATTTAAAATCACAACTTCTTTTTTAAAACTAGTTTTTAAGGAACCAAAAAGAAAAAGTATATGCTTTTCATCCAAGCAACATGAATATAATTAATTGCCTAAATAAATAAACATTTGAATTTGAATAAAATTTAAGGAAGTCTAATAAGTAAAATGAATGACATAAGCAACTAGTGGTCAGGAGATCCATTGAAATAACTTAATACTTGAAAAATCTCATAGTGTTAATCACTAGTGTTGTTTAATCACATAGGTTTAATTAAAAAAAAAAAAATCTCAAAATTTCTGGAATATTATTATGAATAGAGGATTACATCTACCAATGCTATCAACTATTAAAAAGTATAGTTTTATGTTCTCAAGTTATTCCTAAAATATTAAAAATCAAAAGAATTTGATGAAATGCATCTTGCATAATCCCAGTCATACCTTAATATTATCTTGTATGATTTTTCTACCACTGGTAACTAAACCCTACATTATTCTGTGAAGAATTTATGAGAATTATTAGTTCCCCATCATATAAATATGGGGAACTTAAGGTAATTGGGAAAATTTTTACACATTTTCAGGTGTGAGGAATCTAAAAATATCAAAATGAGTATGGTGTCTGTCTATAGGGTGTTTGTTAATCCGTTAGTGTGTCAGTATGCTAGTCTGTGTACACGATATCTCATGAACAAATGATCGCAGAGAGGCCAGACCAGTTTTAAAGTATTAGTTATGACACTGGCAAGAACCCTATTCATTCGCAACATTCTAATTAAAAAACTTCAGAAGTTATTCAAAATTTACAATTTTCTTAACATGGGAGAATAGGGCAAAATTTCACTTAAACATGCATGAAAAGAAATATTTTATCGTAAAGATGTAAGAACAGCTTTTAAGTATTATTTTTGATGCCGGGATGAACATCATTAGCCAGAAATATGCTACTTTGAAAATTTTGTAAATTATTCGAAATTTATGAATTTCTTAACATGGCAGAATACAGCAAAATTTCGCATAAATGTCCCTTTTGAGAGATATTTTCATCGTAAAGATGTCAGACTACTTTTAAAATTTTATATAAGATGCTAGTATAAACATCCTTGACTATGAATTTTCCAATTTAAAAATTTCGTAAGTCGCTGGAAATTTACGATTTATTTAAAATGGCAGAACAAGGCAAAATTGAGTGTAAACGTCCATTTTGAGGACCACAAATATATCAGACAACTTCAAAATAACATTTATGATACTTGTTTGAACATGATTGACTACAAATATTCTAATAGGGAACTTTCATAAGTTATTTGAAATTTAAGATTTTATCAACATAGTAAAATGGTGCGATATTCCATATAAATATGCATTTTGGGGATTGTTGCACTAGAAATAGTAGCAAGAAAACTAAACTATGAAATTTACTCCAAAAAAATAAATTAATAGATTAGAATAAGATAAATATATCGAACTGTACAGTGGGTAGCTTATTAGGCGGGGATTTCGTTCTGTTACTGTGTCAAGCGTTTGGTCAAATTATTTTCTCTTAACATCAATATAATATGTTCTGTACTAGAAATTTATGCGAACATACATATGATGGGGAACTGAGCAGAGTCCATGCCAACTAGTTATCTGATGTATTCTTTTATTGTGTATTTACATGCAGAAAATTCATTTTGTTCTTGTTTTAAAAAAAAACTTTTTTTTCTCATTTTACCATGTTTTTATTAACTCGTTTTCTTGTTTGTTTGTCCAGTACAAATCTTGCAATCGATTTTTAACTAACTTTCCGACTAGCTAGACATTTGAAACTTTTATAATAGCTCAGAACACAATGACAACACACCCTGAAGCCCGATTTTCGAATTTTTGATTAGTTTTAATTAATTAAAATATGAAAATGATAACCTCCTAATAGCTTTAAAATTAGCCATTTAAATATTAGAAAAAAAAAAATACAAATTCATCTTTAGTTGAAATAAAAATATACATTTAATTAAACGTAAACATTAAAAAATTATAAAATGTTTGTTAAATTAAGCATCTCAAAAATATTGACATCATTACAACTTTCAAAATTTTCTACACATTGATAAAGTGCTAATGTAGTTCATGATGCTAATATATGTTGTTCTAAAAGTATTAATATTTTATTTTTAAAACTAACTTTTTTGTTTATTTTTTATTAGTTCACCAAACTAAATCCTCATGCTTATATATTATTATACTGCTTATACATTATTTTTTATCCTCGCATATCTTATTGTCACTATCGTATTGTTTCTACAAAGTATTTATTAATACATAGAATTGTCATGAGTTTATATGATTCAACAGAAAATTTAAAAACATGGTATATGGTATATAAAAAGTTCTTTTTATATTATAATTATTTAATGTTTCACTTTGAAGTTATAAAGTGCAAAAAAGCACTTTGTTCAACATTTTTAATACTTCAGTTTGAAATTATAATAAGAAATTTCAGGAAAAACAAAGACAGATTTAATTATTCTGGATTTTTTGATTATGAAACAGAATTAAAAAATAAATAATAATTATAATCATTGAGTAATTCTTATAATAAATTTCCCTATATAATACAATAGGATTCAGCTACCGGTAATAATATGTGGAGATACCTGAGAACTACAGAACACACACAGACATCTTATTTATGTAGATTACTCAACTATTATTTATACATATACAACAATCCTTAAAAAATTATAGACTTCTAATTTTATACATGTTTAAAAACATTAAAATCATAATTTTCATATTTTATATATTAATTTCTTTTTCAACTGAATAATAATAATAATAATTTTTTTTTTTTTTTAGCCTTCAATGTATTAGTTTATTTTATAAAAATCTCATAATTTAGAGACTGAAAAATTTTAGTAAATTTTCCTGAAACCTTAACATTTCCCACAACCTTATGCATCACAGAAATAAATTGCTTTTTACTTGTGTATATGTAGGCAATAAAAATTTCTTCTTGGAGGAATGCTCTGTTATTTTATTGAGAAAGCTGCATATCAGGAAGAAAGGTATCCAAAACTGTTTGAACATCTAATTCCAAGGTCTTTTAAGGTTCATATGAATAAAAAATAAAGACCTATAAGGTCCAAAGTCCTTAATTATGAAGGTTAACCATATTTTGTCTGTATGTTAAAAAAAAAAAAAAAAAAAAAAAAGAGAGGGTTTAAAAATTTAAAACAAATCAGGTATGGTACTTGACACATATTTCATCCATGTCCCATGAACAGAAATAATATCAAGAAAAGAATAATAGGATGTATCAACTTTCCCCTGGATAAATAAAAATTATCCAAAAGCATTTCCTTATTGAATTTTGGCTACTTTGTGGATTATCCATAGAATTTATTTATCTGCAATTGCTAAGTGCCATGCAATTTTACGAATAATTGAGAGTTTAGTGTACTTCATTTTTGCAAATAACATAGATTGCAAATTTAGAAATAATTTTTACTTTCAGAGAAAACTTGATTAGAAAATGACATGTTATATTAAAATACATAAGAAGATCATACAATGATGAGTAGGAATACAATGCAAGATTAACCCCACTAACCTTCTGAAAACAACACTGTGTTGCAAAATTCATACATTATAAAAATGATAAAATGAATAGTTTTTATGTACGATTTAAACATTATTTATCATAACTTTACATAAAAAGATGTTTTAGAAAATAAGCTAGCAAAGAACTTAAAAATATTTTAATATTTATTTCACTAGAGTTAATGAAATTTAACATGTTAAAAATAACCAATTTTAGAACTTATGATTCATTTGTTATTGTTGTTGTAGCATTCTTAAGGGATTTTCTAGTTATCACTTCAAGTCAAAGCTTATTTTATTTTGTAGAGAATTTTGCCCCATTATAACTCATTAACTAATACATAATTTTAAATTCCATTTATACATTCATAAAATTCACAACTGTTAAATTCGTTATAGTTTTCTAAAAATTGCTTTTTTAAATTTTTAATATTTTAAAATTATGAAATGCAAATTTTCACTAAGTGAAATTTTGCATTTTATAGCTTCAAAAAAAAAAAAAAAAAAAAAAAAAAATCAATTTTTTAAAAACATTAACCATTTTAACAGTTGTAAATTTTATGAATGTGAAAATGGAATTAAAAAATGTGTACTAAATAATGAGTTATAAAAAGGCAAAATTTCTCACACGAGGGGGGGGGGGTCTTTGGCTTCTACTGGCAGTAACTGGAAAGTGCCCCCTTAACTTGAGAACAGAAATAAAAAGTAAATGAGCTTGTTCTTTTTTCTTTCTTTTTTTTTTTTTTTTTTCTATTTTTACTCATCTATTCATATAAATAAGATATATTACAAACACTTGATTTAACTCAATGAATTATTTTTAATTCAAGGAATAATTTCGTACATATTAAAATAATTTAATATTAAATAAAAATAGTAAAATAATAAACGTTTTATGAAAATAAACTAAGAAAGTTATGAGTATTGTTATATAAACATTTGATTTATGAATTTAGTTTCACATGGTTAAAGTATATTTATAATTTAAAAATAAATTATTATACAATGACATTTAAATTCTTTAGTACTCAAAAAATAAAACCCTTTTCCATTTCATGACTCACACATTATTTGAACTATTTTAGCGACTGATGCACATAGCGAGGCCCATTAACAGTACTTTCTGAGGACCAAACCAAAATTCTGTTTTAAACAAAATTTAATTTTGGATGTCTTGCCTTTTTTTATCCCTAAAGTTAACCTTTATCAATTTTTTAATGGGAAAGGCATGGTAAAATTATTTACCACACCTACAATTTTTATTCTATTAGTAACTCCAACTAACAAGATAAATGTAGTGTCAGTCACACAAGGATATTTTATTTTCCACCACTATTTTCTAGCAATAACCACTATCCTATTTAATCATAAAAATCTGCTGTAATAGCTAATGTAATATATTTTAGACAGGGTTTGTTTTTTAAAATACAAAAATAGCCAAACCTGATGTTGTCGTCAAATAGCATGTATCATATATGGATAACTTCCAGAATGCAAGGCTGACTTTATGACAGCTGTAGTTAAAGGATTAAGCTGATTGCTGTCAGACATCAAGCGTTATTAAAGGTAGTCTGTTGCAAAATGATGACAATGCTTTTTGTATTATGTTCATTTTAAAATAACTCCCTTTCCCTTACCATGCAATATTTAAAATATTTCATGATAAAAAAAAAAATAAAAATAAAAATAAATGCATATATATATAATATATAATCCAAACGAAACTCGTGAACTATTTCTGTTTTGTCTGTAAATGATATAATAATATGAGTTTTAGCAGATTAATAGTGGCTAGGCAACACTATTTTCAAGATTTTAAAAATTATCAATATTTTACATTTTAACTCAAATTTACACAGGAAAAAAAAAAAAAAAGTTTTCATTTATTCCATTTTGTATAAAAAGAAGAGGCATAAATTGAAGCATTATTTGAAAGCTTCAAAATGGTAGCTATTTTAAAGTGAAATCTGTCTTAGAAAATATGAAAAATAAAATCAGTAAAATACAAGTCCCTGTTATCTACTAATTTTGTTTTATTTATCCCCAACAAACCTGTGCAAAATTTTTGCACTTTATTTCTTTTCTTATTTACCTTTAAAATTTGAAACTCATAAATATTATACCAATTTCACCACCTAATTAAAATTTTAATTTACCAGAAGTCAAAATATTATTATAACCAAATAAATATTGTGCAATAGTAAAAACAGAATCATCCAAAAAAAGTTTCAAAATAAAATTCATGGTTGGCGACCCAGTTTTCATACTTCCACAGGCAATACAAGTTGAATCCCCATGACGCCTTTTAAATTTTTAACGCAAAGAGTGTGATGACATTTTACTTATTTTAGAATAATTTTTTGTTTAAAAAAAAATCCTATTTTAATTATACTTTTTATGATTTCGTTTTTAGTTAGTTTATCCTAATAATTCATATTCTGTATGTATCTTTAAATTATTGCTAGGTTTCAAATGATGCTTGCAAAGATTCTGAAGAAGGAACTAAAATACATTTTTCCATAAAATAATGTCATCATACAAATGTCATTTTTCTTATTGGTTCATTGAGTAGAGTCTGCAAGCTTAAATATTGTTTATTTTAAAATATTTTTTTGTCCTCTCATATTTTGTTAATTTCCCCACTATCATATCATTTCGACAAAAAATAATTGTAACTGCTCAATGTTAGAGAAAAGATAAAATAATGCCATCATACAAATGTCATCATTTTTAACAAGCTTTTATCAGCTTCACCTGTATGTATATTTGTGACCTCTCTGGGAGCAAACAATAAATCTATGTTGTAAAAAAAAGACTTTCCCTACGTGAACGCTGTCGCTGTGAGGTAAAGCTCCACACTACGAACCTAAAGGTCTAGCGTTCGAGCCCAGTAAGGGGAGATTTTTTAAAAATGGTTTTTGTTTAATTCTAAATTATTTTAATTAAAGATTTAAATTTATGTAAATGTTATGGTGTGTCATTCACACGATTTTCTCTTACCCTGCATTTTAATACTAAGATATATATTTTGTGCTTTTTAGTTCGCATTTCTTTTAAAGCGTGTTCTGTAATTTTTTAAAACTATATTATTATTACTATTATTATTAGTTCATTGAGTTGAGTCCGCGTGCTTAAATATTGTTCATTTAAAAATATTTTTTATCCTTGCGTATTTAAATAATTTCACCTCTATCATATCGTTTTGACAAAAAAGAATCGTAACTGGTCCACGTTAGAGAGATATTATGTAGATTGGAAATTGAAATTATAATTAGAGAAAGGAAGATTAAAACGTGAAATGTTATGGATTTGATGAAATTCTATTTTAGTGTTTTCACTCCTTTCATTATGTTAGTTATCTTTATAGGTTTTTCATTTGTTAAAAAAAAAAAAAAAAAAAAAAAAAAAGATATATATATATATATATCTCAATATTTAAAATAGTAATACTGTTCATTTTATAGATAATTACTTTTTTTTCCCCTTCAAAATTACATTTTTGGTTTTAATGTATTATTATTATTATTTTTTTTTTTGACCTGGGCTTTAATTTTGTATTTTCTTTTGAAAATTGCTCAACTAATTGCAAAAATCAGCTATTAGTCACACAGCTGTTCTTTCTTTTCTTTTTCCAAAAGCATTTTTATTTTTTTGAGAAATTTTTGGCTTGAAGCATCCATTTGTTAAAACATATTCAATTCAAATTGTAATTAATTTAGTTAATAAATAACTTTATAAATAATAATAAAAACAGTTGTTTCTAGTCAAAATAATAGAACAACCCTTAATAAAGCACAAGTGCATCATTAAAGCAGCAACTATGCACTCGCACCTACTAAGAAATTCAAAATGATTTCTGCATTTTGCTTTCTCTGAAACATCATTTATTGATTACTCTTCAAAAGGAGATTTTTTTTTTTTTTTGTGTGTCTAATTAAAATTAACTTTTTCACTTAATAGTTCAATTCCATTAAAACTAATACCATTATCTGTATGTATAATCTACAGATGAATTATTGATGTTTAACTAATAACACAGGTCTTCATCTAAAAGTCTAATTTGATAATTTTGGCTGATATTTTTGTTTTTTTGGTGCGCTGAAACAAAAACTGAGACCAGTTTTTCTCTATTATGTATAGATTTCTTTCAATACAGGGTGTGTCTTGTCTACCAATACAGTTTCTTTTGTGACTCCTCCACCAATATAATTATATGGTAACTTTTACAGTATGTTTCCATGATTAGTTATAATTAAGCATGGAAACATACTAAAAACTACCAAAAATGAAGAAATTGTGTTGGTAAACATTTTGTATTGACAAAAATCTATATGTGATAGAGAAAAATAGTTTCATTTTCTGTATCAGCACACCAAAAAGCATGTATCGGTTAAAATTACCAAATTAAATTTTGGCAATGTTATTTTTGTAGACCTGTGTGATTTTTAACAATGTGTTCTTGAAGACCATCTAATAACTCTCTCACTATAGATATTTAATCAATTTGAAGGAAAGGTGTACAATTCTATTTCTTTTTAGCACGCTTTTATTAGCTTCACCTGTATGTATGTATGGTTGTTTGTAAACGCTCTGGGAGCAAGCAAAAAATCTATATTGTAAAAAAAGACTTTTCCTACGTGAACGTCATGGCATTGAGGTATAGCTCCGCAGTGCCTGATTTAAGGCAGGGCATTCGGGGCACGTGCTCTGGGCCCTCACAGTGAAGGCCCCCCCCCAAAAATTCCATCTTACATATAAAAAAATAGTTAAAATGAAAAATTTCCAAATTTTGCTATAATGCTCGTTGTTTTTTTACTTTTCGTCAATGGATGGAGGAATCACTGTGCTGTTTTATAAATCGGCGAGATGATCTTTCAAAGAAACTATCAACTCAATGGAAAAAATTGCAATATTTTTGCTAAACGCAAATACAACTGCATACTACCGATACTTGCATTCCAAACTTTTACTAAAGCTAACTAAATCTGAGGCACGCACCGCAATGCATATATACGTCACTTGATGTCAAGTCAATGATGTGCTTCGGAATACATGCATTTGATGAAAACCAATTCTTATCACCAACAAAAAATGATAAAAACATAAAAATATTTTTCCGAAAATGAAAAAGAAACGTACGTCGATCCGATAGACAAGTGACAGATCTTGCTTAGCCTCACCCTTACCAACAAAATGAAAAGTTAAGAAAATTTTTAGACGGCTGAATCGGAAATAAGCGGTTTGTTTTGTTTGTTGTAATATTAAAGTACTTGAAAAAGGGGCCCATTGAACACGAGTGCCCTGGGCCTCCAAGTGAGTAAATCGGTCCCTGTAGCTCCGTGCTACGAACCTAAAGGTCTAGCGTTCAATCCCAGTCAGGGGAGATTTTTTAAAAATGGTTTTTGTTTAATTCTAAATTATTTTAATTAAAGATTTAAATGTATGTAAATATTATGGTGTGTCACTCACACGATTTTCTTTTACCCTGCATTTTAATACTGAGATAGATATTGTGTGCTTTTTAGTTTACATTTTTTAAAACTATAATATTATTAAAATGCATATCTACTCACATTTACTATAAAAACACTCACTTTTTGATAATTTGTTAAGTTTTTATAGAATACATAACAAATATGTTTATTTTATTTCTAATTTTCTTTAAAATAGTAGAAAATTCTTTCAAAATATGGATATGTTGTATGTTAAACTACATTGATATGAAATATCTCAGTGAGGTTTAATTTATGCTTATAAAAAAGTATACAGAAATGCAGATATAAAATGAAACACTTTATTATTATTATTTTTTCAACATCTATGCCAATAAAGCTTTTCTTATATCATGGCCATTATCCCAAGGTATTATGTTTGCTTTAACATCTTTGGCAGGCATTTTCTCTAGTGATCTTAGGAGACGAAAGCCATTTCTTGCAAATACGTAATCATTGGCACTTAATTTGAGAGCAGGACATACATCATTTGCACCATCACCAATGTATAAAATTCTGTAAAAGCACTGTCCTTCTGCTAGTCTTTCAGATATATAATTTTTCAAAATTAAACCTTTACACAGATTGTCTGGGCATCTGGAGCAATCATTTTTTTCTTGATACTTTTGAATCTGCAAACAGCCCTCTTCATCAAAGCCCGCAGGGTTTGTAAATACATTAGATATACATAAATTTAATTCATTATATTCTAATATAAAATTAATGAAGAAAGAATTTGCATCAGATAAAATAATTATTTCACATCCTGAACTTTCATGCATCTGTAACACAAGATCTTTCATTCCATCAATTAATGGAGTTTCAGCTAAGCACTTTTTATAATCTTCTTCAGTAACATTATTTTTAAAAAGGAATTTGAAAATTTCACCCATATAAGTAGTCCATCCATTGGAATCTTTTGACAACTTCTCAATATTTTCAGGAAGTTCTTTGTTTCCACATAAAGACTTGATTTTCGTATCAATATTGCAATCAATTAACGTGTGATCAAAATCAAACACTACTAAGATTTTTGGTTTTTCCATCTGAAAAGAAGAAAAAATAAATAAATAAATAAAATGTATATAAATCTAAACATACATACATACATATACATATATATATATATATATCAGGGCGCGAAATTTCCGCTCGCCATTGGCGAGTGGAATTTGTACTGTGGCGAGTAAAAATTTGGTCTAGTTATAGATAGAATTCTTACATGATATGGAGACAGAAAACATTCTTTTTATAGATTTAAATATGGTAAAATCTTGCCATCTTATAACCTCATATTTAACTTCTCATTTTTAGATTATTGGAGAACCGAGTCAATGTGTGCGCTGCCCAAGATAGCCCCAGCCTGGTAAAGGAAAAATGCTTGGTGCATGCATAAAAGTTTTAATCTCTTCGGCAGTTTTTTTTCTTCCACTGTGATTTCTGCAAGCAGAGTGAGAATAGACGAGCAGAGATCCTCTTTACCCGTCGCCCACTATCCGACAGAAGAGAAATGTGAAAGTTTGCCTATGCGATATTGGCACATGAAAATGAATCTGAGCCCTTTTAAAGATACTGCCTATGTTTATTTTGTTGAATAATGATCAAAAGACAGTTCACATTTTCCAGTTTTTTACTGAAACAGCAAAAATTTTTTGCTTGTAATGATTTGTAACCAACGATTTTACCGAAAAAGTTATTCCGAAAAGGCTATTTCAAATGACAACAAACACGTTATACACATTGACATTCTGTCTGATTACAAAAATAAAATGGACGAAAAAGACATTTCTGAGACAAAAAATTAAGTAAATAAACAGATAAATAAGGAAGCTTAATCCTTCATAATAAAAATATTTTCACAGGATATTGTTTGACAAAGACTTTTTTTTTTTTTTCCTTTAATGACTCTTTGCATTTGTTATTAGATATTTTAATCTTTTTCAAATCTCAAATACATTATAATGATTTTTAATTATTGATGATTATGAGACATGATGATATACGACACACTTTTAATATATATAATTTTAGGCATATTTGTAAAAGTCTTTCAAATAGTTGGAAAAAATAAAAAACCCAAACTGCGTAAAAAAAAAAAAAAAAAAAAAGGCAATCCTATTTTGTGGCGAGTAAAACTTTTTTTCGGCGAGTGTAATCTGAGTTGAAATTTCGGGCCCTGTATATATACACACACACACACACACATAGATAGAGAGAGAAATATTTCTTTATATATATAGTCAAACCTTGTTAATGTGAATCTCAAGGGGGATAAAATATTTGTTCATGTTATCAGTAGTTCATGCTATAAGTAACAAATCTTCATATAATTAAATGAATCTTCATTTTGACGGGGAATGTGGAAACAGTTCATGTCACGTTAACAGTATTCACGTAAACAAGATTCAACTACATTAAATTTCTTGTGGTTATAATTGGTATTTAATATTAGATCAAGTGGGCAGTTTTTAACTAGGAACAATTTGTCGATAATGAGGTGATTTAGTATCAATACTGATGTATAATAAATTACGTTTTTAAATGAAATAAGTTTATTCAGTTAAACTAACAACAAAGCAATATCAAAGATGATAAATGTTTAATCTGCTAAAATTTCACTGTTGTGACTGGAAAAAATCCAATTTTTAAAAAAATGTTACTTATTGTGCATTTAACATTCACACAGACTATTTTTGATATCAGCATCCCGCAACTTTAAAAATATCACACTGTTTTTCCAAATAAAGCAGGTCCCAAATTTTAGTTTAAAACATGTTATATATCCTATTTTGGAGTTACATTATTGGCCTAAAATCTTAATTATGTTTCTTT
Source organism: Salticus scenicus (assembly GCA_963930645.1). Classification (NCBI taxonomy): domain Eukaryota; kingdom Metazoa; phylum Arthropoda; class Arachnida; order Araneae; family Salticidae; genus Salticus; species Salticus scenicus. The sequence continues at coordinate 242,974,243 of OZ005649.1, forward strand.
CGTAATTTATAATGTTTGCTTACAATTTTTTTCATAATTCAACTCAAGCTTTTTGGTATATCTCACTCCTATATCTTAGTGTTGAATTTGTTAATGAAGCAAAATCTTTCTTTTTCTGAATAACAGAAGGCTAATTTAATAATATACAGTCACCATATTTTAGGATATAATAACGACAGATCAATGGATAACTAATTCAATTCTTAATTCAGACTAATAAATTAATAATGAATAAAATCTTTGTAAGCAAACACCATAAATTGCAGTTTTTACTCATTACATTTCAACACCATTATTGCAGTACACTTTATTGCAATAACGCATCAATAGCTTAAATTATTATTTAATATTTTGAAAATTTAAGAAATTCTCTCTAAAATTCTTCTTTTTTAAAATTTTTGTGCATGGAACTTTTGTGCAAGTGCATTGACCTATAAAAATTTTATCACTACCCTTAAAGTGACTGCATTAATGCTACAATCTTCTATAACTATGTTTAATGCTAGGCTGTAAAAATCAATAGGCCTATTACAAGGCACAAAACAAAATTAGGATGGTATTGTACCAGTGATACATAAGGATTACTTTGTTAATTATAAATGTTGCTAATGAGAAAATGTTTGATTTAACTGATTTTGCAAAAAGCTATATTGTGATCATCTCATAGAGCACCAAGTCATCAAATATTTCTAAAACTGCTATCAGACGAAAGAATGACTATATTCTGAAGTATAAGATAATACATCTCAAAGCTACCGAACGACTTTGTTCAGTTGAATCTATGGTTATTTTGAAGCATAAATGAAATCCACAAATGTAAACAATGGACACAACATTTGGCGATAATTCACCTCAAGGTGGTTAGAAAGGTATGAAGATAAAGGGTATTCCATAACCGAGATTCTCTGATTGGAGGAGTTCATGCTAACAACTACAGTATGCGATTCAAACAGTCGAAAATGCATGATTGAAGAACATACACAAAGCAAATCTATCAGGCGGGGATATTTTAAATGCTTTTCTCATGAAAAACCTGTTTATGAGGTAGTATGTGCTAAAGACTCTCTTATCACACTTAATCTGATAGTGGTTTAAGTTATTATATTGTTAAAACATCTGAGAATTGAAAAACAAGGAGAAATATGAAACAGCTAGTAGGTACAAAATTGATGGATGTCTATGCCTGATCACTAAATGTCAGTGCCTAAGACAATGTCAAAATACAAATATTTTTGAGCAATCTATTTCTAAAATTCTGCAGTAGACTATTTTTACTTCTATTACCCGACTAGCAACTATCATAGGTAATGGAAGTATTGTATTCAGTTCAAAAATTCAACATTGAGTTTTCACCTGATTTACATGTTTAAGGTCTCCTGAGTCCAAAAAAGTAGTTTTTGGCAATTGATCAGTGTGTGTGTGTGTGTATGTATGTGAGGAATCTTTTGGCAATTATATCTCTGAAATTAATAAAGATAGAACTATGAAATTTCAGAATTGAGACAAGTCTGGTGTACAGATAAATTTTCCAAATTTTGGTGAAAATTGGAAGTGGGACATCGGAAACTGGAAATGGGACTGTATCTCAAGTCCGTATCTCAAAAACGATTTTCTTCAAAGTTGCTATATAAACACTATATTTATATTAGATGTCTTTTCGAATGACATAGTTGGTTAGTTCAGAAAAAATTTATAGGCATCCTGTAAAAAAAGCTCAATTTCAGGTCTCCCAAGTGCGTTCCTTAAAAAATGGCTGTACGGATTTTTTTCCACACTTGCCACATTAACTCTCTTTTAAATATCTTTTTATATGTAATTATTGTTTTCTGGTCAACAATTAAGTATGCCAAGTTTTGGTAAAGGTTGGTATCTCAAAAACGGCTTTAACAATTTTCTTGAAAATTGTTATATAAATCCATTTTAGATATCCTTTCTTATGTATTACATGGAAATTAACAGTCACCCTGATTAAGTAGGTCAGCTTTAGATCTTGGAAACTGATGTTTCAAAAAATAACTATCATTTTGTTTTCTTATTTTTTAACTCGCTATATAAACTCTGTTTTACACGTCTTTATATATATATATATCTCAGCTTTCTTTTATAGAAATATGTTAGGTGTCTACTTCATTAGGTCAATTTTATGTCTTCTAATCACATTATTTCTAAAAAAATGTATATAATACATGTAATAGTAGGTAATGGAAGTTGTGTTGTAGTTTCACACCAGATTTTTCTATTAGGAGTCCATCTGAGTTTTAATTTTTGGGGCCAATTTTTGTGGAAAAAAAAAAAAGTACTATTGAGCTTTCTATTTCAGCAGATGGTCATTCTATATAACGTTTACTATCAAGTTAATAGTGTTTCATTGAACTAAACATAGGCTCTCATTTGAAATAGTATTGAAAAAAAAAAAAAAAAAAAGAGGGAAAAAATTAAAGAAAAACCATTTTTATAAAATGAAATTTTGTAAAAAAGACCATTTTTATGTATTTTAATTTTGTGAAGGGCCTGTGAAAGTGCCCCAAATTTTTTACCTGAATTGGCTACTGTCTATTTACCTCTACTCACTGACATTATTGCTGTTTATAACATTAATGACGAAGTATTATGAACATCATGTATAGTCCATCATATATGAACATTATGATATACCATAGAAAAATGTTGACAGGTCAGAAAAATCATAGTTCATTTTGTACCTATCATATTAATGATCGATTAACAGCTGTTTTTTTGGTAAAAAAAGAACTCGATACATGAATTGCTGGATGTAGACAAATAGTATCAGTTGTTTAGAACTTATAAACTATGTCCTTGTCATTTACACAGTGAAATAAAAATATCAATTTAAATTTCAAAATATAATTAAAACAAAACTCCAAATATAAACAAATGCAGGGAAAGAAAAACATTTTAAAACACTCAAAATATTTCCACCCACTAATCTATTCCCCTGCCTTTTTTGGGGGGTGAAGGAGGGGTAAGAAGGAGTTTTCAAGACTCTTAAGCATATTAAGCAGTGGTAATCAGTTTTTTCTACCACATATCAATGCTCTATTGCTGAATATGCTTATTTCTAGTGTTAAAACATAATTTCAAAAGTTTTTTTAATTTGCTTAAATTAATTAGTCAAGTAAAGCAATACTTTAATTTAGAAATTTATTCATCAACCATGAAAATTCATTTCAGAAAATTTTGGAGTGGAAGGCTGATTTTTTATACCAACTACGTGAAAAATACCAGAGCCGGGAATCGAACCCGGGCCTTCCACTTTACGTGCAGATGCTCAAACCATTGAGCTACCCTAGCTGATTACCAGTAAAGCGGAAGGCCCGGGTTCGATTCCTGGCTCTGGTATTTTTCATATAGTTGGTATAAAAAATCAGCCTTCCCCTCCAAAATTTTCTGAAATGAATTTTCATGATTGATGAATAAATTTCTAAATTAAACTAAAATTTCGTGGTCTATTGGAGTTGTGCCATGTTTATTAATGTCACTTGATACAGCTGTGTTTACAGACTCTGACTTTGCCAACGGATGTTATGTAAGAAATACCTTGCTGGTAATCAGCCAGGGTAGCTCAATGGTTTGAGCATCCGCACGTAAAGCGGAAGGTCCGGGTTTGATTCCCGGCTCTGGTATTTTTCACATAGTTCGTATAAAAAATCAGCCTTCCACTCCAAAATTTTCTGAAAGTAAAGTAATATTTTTTAAAGGTAATTTATTTATATATATTCATTAGAAAGCTAAAATGGATGTTAATGATATTTTGCTGTAAAATGGAATGGATGTTTAAGTAAATATTGTAGTGACATTTTTAGAATTTTTTTTATATATATTCATTTAGATAATTAAGACCACACAGCCAGAAAAATGTTTTGCGAGTGATTTTAAATTTTAGTACACATACTGCATGTTAGATTCAGGAAAATATACAAGCAGGCTTGGCCTGCTTCGCTCATCACTGTATTTAAATGAATTCTCAAAATTCCATATCACTATTAAAAAATCTCAAAAAAAAAAAAAAAAAATTATTGAAATTTGAAATCAGTCGAAACTTAAGTTAAAGTTTCCGTTGCCTTCAGTAGCAGTTTACCCATTCACAACATGATGAGTCTGGGTCCTGCATTTTAGCCTCTTTTTACTCCCCCCCCCCCAAACACATGGGTTAGAACTTTCACAAAAAATCCTGTTAACCCATTTTTGGCCAAAGGTGCGTAAACGTACAATTTCAATAAATATTTTTTTAACAACACTGTGTCGTATTTTTTCACTAATTTTATTTTCTGCAATTTTTAAGGGTTTTGTAGATATCAATAAAATATTAGTAATTCAATTGGAGTAAACAGTTTCTGTTGAGAAGTTTTCAAAATATGCTAGTTTTATAATTTGAAAGGATTATTGACAAATTCGACTTTTTGAAAATGTATAATTATTCCACTTAAGATTAAAATCATATGTTTTTATAATGGATTAAAGTTGCAAGTTCTATAAATAAGATAAAAATAGAACAAATGTTATAAAAAATTATAAATTTTTATTTAAATATGCACCATTTTATTTCTTAAATAAAATATTATTTTTCATGCATGAAACTTTTTTGGTGTCTTAATGAATGTAATTTAAGTATATTTCTATGCTTAGCCTAGAATAGGTTGAAGTGCATATTGCATAAATTTACCAAAACAGTCACACACCAAAATTTGCCATTCTAATATAATTTGAAGCAGATTTAAGCTTAGAAACATGTTTTTTGCCCCAAAATTGAAAATCGCAAAAAAAACAAAAATGCGTCTTTGGAAATATTTTCAAGAAGACACACTGCCATTTTCAACATTTTTGTACAACTGACCCACACATCAAAAATTTCCTTTCTAAGATAATTTGGAGCAGAGTTGCACATGACATGGACATATACTTTTTGCATAGCCTCCTAAACTAGATGTCTGTCGCATGGCTCGTAAACTCTGCAACAGCTGAAGTGGTAGGTTTACGAGCCACGCGACAGGCATCTAGTTTAGGAGGCTATGCTTTTTGTGTGCCCCCCCTCCCCCCAACGTAGGGAGAATCTTGCAAAATGTGTGTGTGTGTTGGGTACGCAAAACCAATTGACGCATCAAAAATCACTTTTCTGAGATAATTTGGAGCAAAGTTACCCTTGAAAATGTGTTTCTGTTCCCTATCACCCTTAATTCATTTAGAAAGCCAAAATGGAATGTTAATAATGATATTGCTGTAAATGTGAATGAATGTTTAAATAAATATTAGTAACATTTTTAGAATTTCTTTATACATAATCATTTAGATAAGTAAGACCACACAGTCAGAAAAATGTTTTGGGAGTGGTTTTAAATTTTAGTATAGTGTAATGTTAGATCTAGACATATATGCTTTGCTGGTCACTATATTTAAAATAATTCTCAAAATTTCATACACTATTAAAAAATCTCAAAAATAAAAAAAAAAGGAAAAAGAAAGAAATTCATTGAAATTAGTCGAAACCTAAGATCCCATTGCCGGAGGGGAATTTCGCAAAATCCCTTTATAGTGCATGTTGGTTATACATAATCAACCCACACATAATAATTAAAAACTTACTGAGATAATTAGAAGCAAGATTACACTTTGAATCATGTTTACTGCCCCCCCCCCCATTTCACCCTCAGGTAGGGAAATTGGCAAAATTTCATTACAATGGGTGTTGGATATGATACATATAAAAAAATCTACTCATAAAAATTCATGATTGCAGCTCCTATAGATTTCCCAAGACAAATTTAGCGCTAAAAGAGGGGGGGGGGGGGGGGTGTCTCAAATTTGCCTTCTTGTAACTCTCCCGGAAAATCAAAAATCGCAAAATACAAAAATGGGTTTTCGGAAATATTCTCAAGAAGAAGCATGGCCATTTTTAACACATTCGTACTATTATTGGTAGAGTTCTATTTGAAAATCCAGATTTTCATGAATTCCCCCCCCCCCCCCCCCCCTCACTTAAAAATCAAGAATTCCAAAATTGCAGAAAGTGGTTTTTTTGTACTCAAGTCTAGTCTTCCCATGTACAATTTTCCCCATGAAGTAATTTGGAGCCGAGTTTTGCTTATAAACAATGTGTTTTTGTTTTCTGCTTTCACAAAATCCAGTCTTAGTGGGGATAAAGACTCTTAAAAACAACTTACTACATGCCAAAATTTGTGCTGTGTTTCATAAAATTGCCATGGCTGTGTTCAGTCAGTAAGTTTCCACACTTCATGTGTTTTTCTTAGAACTAATTTAATGATTTCACACACACAATTTAATGTTTAAAGCTTTTATGTTTTAACTTTTTATATATCTTTATACTTCAAAGAAGGCCATTTGTTAAACTGTAAAAATTGGTATTTCTTTTTATACATGGTGATCGAGAGTCACCTCTCGAGTGCAAAGGGTTAATATCAGTTATTCAGATTTCAGATGTACAAAATTATGTTTTCTACAGAACATTGTATGGTTAGTGTTAATGGTTTGTTTACAGGTTACATAAAAATAATCAGACACATGGGGGGATATTAGAAGAAACTGCTCACACATTATCAATTAGGTTATGCAGTTTTAACACTTTTCAACAAAGTTTAATAATTTATGACTTATGTTCCCAGTGGCAAAAACACCACGACATAGTCGCAGACACAGAAAAAATGGTTGCAGACAGTTTTTGTCTGCACTAATAAAAAAATTAGTCTGCAAATTTCAGACTCTTGAAGATACACAAACTTTTTAAAGAACCTAGTTTATCCTGTTTTAAGTATGTTTTGTCTAACAGTATTTAATATGAAAAAATAAAAGTAAGCTTAATTAAATATTTTGGGCTTGGCGTGTTAAAAAAATTCAAGAAAACAAAAAGATGTTAATGAATGAAACTAGGTTCCAATAAGAATATTCCTTTGTAGTTAATTTAATAAAATTAAAATATCACATGCTCCCACAGGATATGTAATTCATAGTTTTTATCTAACAATGAAATATTTGTTAAAATAATAAACTGCAAAAACTGTATTAAAAAATGTGATCTGAATAAGAGTCCTTAATTAATCAAAAATTTTTTAATTTATTATAGTTTTTTCATAGGATTTTTCTTTTTACAAAATATAAATTATTCATACATTTGTCCGTAAGGAATTTGTTTTCCCATCTTTTTAGAAAACTAGTAATACCAACCAAATAATTATAATGAACACTAATTTAAATAAAATGAGAAAAAAAAATTCTTTACTGTTGGAAAAAGTAATTAACTTGGATAATATCAAGCTGATTTATCAAAACGGGAAAATGTTAAGATTGAAATGTTTTATGGGTCATTAATCTAAAAAGGGGAAAAAAAATAAATAAGACGCACAAAATAAAGATTATAATGTTTCCTAACTTACTTTTATCTGTTGAAAGCAAGTACAGTTAATTAAGTATGTACAAAAGACAAAATATAAATATTAAACATATGGAAAAGGAAATAAAAACTAGCAATTCATTCCATTCACAGAATTTATTTATTTGATCAGCTGGAAGCGTACTTCCGGTTCAGCTCCAGTTTTAGTACTTTTTCTTTCGGCAATTTCCTACAGCATACAACAGAAACTATCCTAGCGACAGCGATCGTAATAGCAAGCAGTTGAGACTTGAGAGACCACTCATCCTCCCCCAGATTATTTTCGCAACTCTCCTATCTCGCCTACTCCTTTTTAATCGTTAGTAGACTATCGTTTATCTTTATCGTAATCAAAATCAAAACAAAACAAGTGTTGTTATCTGTCATTTTTATTTTAGCCGATAGCAGATGGAAAGATTTGTTTGATTGCATACAAAGTGCAAGTGGTTAATTTTAAGAAGTTTATTGTGAAACTAGCGAAGATTATCGAATCAAATTTGTCACTTTACTATGTCTCAGGTAGTATATAATTTGTGATATCTATCTAAATGTATAAAGTGCACTTGGAAATTTATTATCAACCTGTATACCTATAACATTACTTTGTTAATTACACGTTCACTTAATTCACAATAATTTCTAAAAAAAAAAAAAGTATGGGAACGTTAATCTTCAGAATTTACATTCGTATGTGTTTCTCATTTTCAAGTCAATCGAAGAATTTTTAGAAATTTTACTACCGTTTTCCAACATTCCAAGTCGTAAATCAGAATCTTACAAAAAATCAACAGGACATTTACTGATTTTTATTTTCTGCAAAACCGATTGTTTTCTTCTTAAGAAACAAAGATTTTTATCAAATTGAGGTTTTAATTTGTTGCTTAGTAAAGAAAAAGCACATATTGTATTCATTTGTGATTAATTTATCAATTTCAAGCCGCTGTGTTAAAAGTGACAGTGATAAAGTAGCTAATAAAGTTACACAGAAGAAAAAGCTTGTGCTCCATATGTAAAATACAAAAATATACTCCATATGTAATACAAATGTAAATGCCATTATAAGGAAAAAAAAGTAAGAGTAGAAAAAAAAAAATTCTTTGTTTTTTCAGAAATGTTGCACTATTAACAAGTTACCATGCATTCTATCTGATATGTAAAAATACACTATAATAACAGAAATATAGCAGGGCCTGATTATCCAAAAGGCTCAGGAAGCACAAGCTTCCCCTCTAAAATTTAAGAAGGGGCCCCATAAGGATTAAAAACATGGTCTTGAATTTTTTGTTTCATATTTTCACACTGAGATTGAATTTTTTCTGAGAAAGGTTACGTAAAACAAGACAAAACACTCACTATTTCGGGAAAAATCTATTATTTAACCTCAAAAATCTGAATGTTCTTAATTAAAAAGTTGTATGATTTTAATGTTCTGTGTAGAAACCACCCAGATGTATGAAAAAAAAAAAAATAATAATAATAAACACACACTATTTTTTGGTCTATAACATTTTTATGTTACAATATGTAACAGGAAAACAAGATTTTCCGAAGTGAAAGGGGGCCCCGAAATGATGCTGAGCTTCCTCTAGCTTCAAAGCTTAATCGGGCTTGGATATAGGAACTGTGTACCCATGCGTTCCCATGCAAATTAAGCCCTGCATTAAGTTGATTTAATAATGTAATGAGAAAATTAAACAATTTTTTTTCATTATCATTCAAATGGCAAAATGAGCATAAAAATAAAGAACAGTTTTGAGAGTAGAATACTAATGTATTTTTGAGCCAATTAATTCTAAATTCTGATTATTATTGAAAATTCTTTCAGAATTATTATTATTTATAAAATTCTTCATTTTACTATAATGTTATTTGCTGTTATTTATTTATTTTTTTTTTTAAATTAGGATGTTTTTAATAACTCATTGCTATCTTTTTAAGATTAATATTTTAAAAAATTACACGGTACAATAATTAAGATTCTTACAGTTATTCATTTTAAATATTCTAGATTTAGTAATCCTCACAAACTCTGACATAGCCCAACAGTGGCGGATCCAGAACTTGACTTTTGGGGGGGGGGGCTAAGATTTTTCAAAGTGTTATTCTAAACCAATAAAAAATTTACAATTGCAATATTCATTTGTGAATGTCATTGTTTTTTTGGGGGGGGGGGGGCTTCAGCCCCCTAGCCCCCTCCCCCTTAAATCCGCCACTGATACCCAACAGTCAAAATTTACAGATAGTTAGAGGTTATCATGCATCGGTGCAATATGGCACAGCTTTAGTTGGAGAGACCCTTAGCGATTTTTAATATTTTAGCCGTGAATCAAAATGTCTGTTACATTTGCATAAGGGTTATTCCAAGTCAAATCAACGAAGCAGGAAACCTGCACTCTCTCAGATTTCTATGAAAGTGGACTCATTTATTTGTTCTATAAAGAAATGAATATAATACTAATTAATAAGTCCTTATCTCTTGTAGTTTTTGATATACAGGGGCAGAGCTGCAAAAATGAGTAAAAAGTGCAAAATTTTTGTATTGCAAATGTACCCATATTTTGTTACCTAATTGACTTTGAGGCATAAATTTGGTATCGCTAGAAAGCTTTTAATACAGGCTCTCAAATGATATGTCACATGGATATATTTTTTCATTTCAAGGTCAAACATTTTAACCTTTGACCTTCAGTATTTCAAAAAGTGTATTTTTTATTTTCTTTTAAAAAATATATGTTGTTCCTACATTCATAGTCTATAATTTCTGTGATTTTTAGTTTGGGATTGTCAGGAGATGTTGAGTTATGAATTAAAATAAAACCCCATATCAGTATTTGCACACTGAAATTGTAGGACATTTTAGAATTTCATTTGTGTATGCTAAATTAACATATAATAGAAATTCTATTAAAAAAAAAAAAGGTTAATTACAATGATTTTGTAATTAGTAATTATACGATAGTCAAAAAAAAGAAAAATTAAATGATGAGAGACATAATTTTGTTATTTTAGAATGTAATCTGCTGGGTGAACATTCCTTTGAAATATGCTAAGTGCAATTACTCGAGGCTTAACAGCAGATCAGCTACTATTGGTGTGTGTGTGGAGGGAAAAGGGGTTCCCCTAACCTCTCATTTTTAATAGATTAAAAATATAAATAATATATACAATTATATTAAAATCTGAATTTAAAATGGTTAAATAATAATAATAATGCACCCCTTTTCCCTACTTTGCCAGTGTCGTTTCATAATTTATAAAATATAAAAAGGCATATAATATATTAATAAAATATATTTAATTGTCATTACAGTTTTATCAGTATTCTTGACTGAATTTGTAATTTTTGTGATGTTAAGTAATTGTGTAAGATATATTAAGATTAAAAGAAGCACTGTCATTGAGTAAATTTAATTATGCTGATTATTTTTAGGTTCATGAATTCACAGTTGAAATGACTTGTGAAGGCTGCTCTGGTGCTGTTAATAGAGTGTTAGGAAAACTAAAAGGTATTTTTTTTTTTTTTTTTTTTTTGTATCGAAAAGTAATTGGCATTTTTTTTATAACTGTGATGACAGTAATTTCAGTTTTTCCCTCTCAGACATTTGTTAGCACGTGTACCAAGTCAGAATAAGGCAAAATGAATATGAATTAATTTTGTGACCTCATCGTGTGTGCAATGCAAGCACACAATATGGTCTGTCATAAAACAGTTTATGCAAAAGTTAAGAAGTTCAAATCATATTTGGTGATTTAAGAGAAATATGATCAAAATACAAGTACTGTTTTTGTTATTTGATGTAATTAAAGAAAGAAACAACAAATAAGTTTTCAAATAAATTGTAACACAATGAAAAAATTAAGTTTTTTAAGGCTGCTTAAGAGTCTTTTAAGGCATAAGTCATATTCACTCTTTCTCCTTCTCATATAATCCTAGAGAATTTTTGTTGCTTTGTATTATGAGGATATCTCATTCAAAAATAAAGTTTTTAAAACATGTTGCCTTTTATCTTAGTGAACAATTTAAAAAATAATAAGAATTTTAGATATTTCTTTTCAAGATTGAAAATAGCCATGAATTTACTTAATAAAATAAAATATTTAAATTAAGGATGTATTGGATATTCAGTATGTATTCAGCCTATTCTGTAATACTACCAAATGTTTGGTTTAGCTGAATTCGGCTAGCCAAATATCAAATTATTCGGCTAAGCTATTCAGTTAACAGATCCTATAACAATACAGTTTTCAAAAATTTTCAATTATTTGAAAAAATTCTTATTTAACTGCTATTTTTAATTGTCATTAAATTGATATTATCCAGAATATTTAAGAAATATGTTAAGGTGAGAGCAACTTTATTTTATAACTTCTAAAATAACATTAAGAAAATTAACTATGATGAATCATAATAATTTATGATAGCTACCAAAAGTTGTTTTGCAATTTTTAATAGTCAATAAATTGGTTGGATCTTTATTTTAATAAACAGAACTTTGTATCTTTCTAGTCAGAAAACTGGTCTAATGAAAGTTTTTGACATGAAAGTTATTCTTTATGTGTATGTCTTTAAAGTAGAATTAACAAGGTGTGTGCACAATCCACAAGTTAATGGTATCACTTAAGAGATCAGCCAAAGATTACATAATGTTGAGGTCTAAAAAATGATAAGATAAGTGTTTATTAAGGAAGCTAACTCTTACTAATTTCCATTTCCATTGCTGTGAACTCAGCATCACAGCACTATTTATAATACTAATATTGTCAGATAATTTTCTACATTTAAATATGGCACTATTTCTGAAGAGTGATTTTTACTTTCTTTTATATTCAAAAGAAGAAAGTAAATAAATTCATAAAAATTTTTAGACTTCTGATTTTCAATGGATTTACACTTTTTTTGAGAGGTCCAGAACATGATTTGATCATCTTTAGAAAATGTGTGTGTGTAACAGCAAGATAAAATTTTTGTGGTAGCTCTAGCACAAAAACTTATAAACAGAATTTCATGGAAATTTACACACAGTTGCACCTTGATGTAAATTATAGATCCTACCAACTTCTAGTGAAAATCATGTGACAGGAGGTATTGCCATCCTGGTTTTTCATAATTTTTAATATGGCAATTTTAGACGAAATTTTGTATAAATTTGCGCAATGAGAATTTTAATGATTCATTGTAAAATTAAAAAGATTTGTATGTATATATTTATAATAGTAAAAATAGTTAACTGAGAAAACTTTTGCATATGTAAGGGCATCACTCCCCCCCCCACCCCTCACACACACACATGCACACATCCTTGGGAGAAAGTACTTCTCTAATATTCAATACAAGTTTTTTTTTCTTCTTTTTTTTCTTTTGAACCTCATCAGCACCTATGAAACAAGGGTAGATCTGTGACCAAAAAAATAAGAAATAAATAAGTAAAATAATAATAATAATTATATAACTGTTTTTCATTTTTAACTAATAATAATAATAATAAAATAAATAAAAATCCATAGATGTCCTTGTAGGGCACAAAATTTATGTTCTTTTAACATTTAGTGTTAGATGGTGCTTCTCTGAGATGAAAATCAACTGCATTCATCATGGAAAATAATTTTAGATCATGATCAAAAGCTGGAAAAAAAAAAAAAAAAAAAAAAAACAGAACTCGAAAAACTTTTTGAATGAGATATCCTTATAATATGAAGCAACAAAGGTTCCACAGGATTACAAGGAAATGAAGAAAGAATGAAACTAACTGATGTGCAGCCTTAACATTTACTTGTGTATTTCAATAACAAAACTAACAAAAGCCACTTATGAAAGAAAAATTTTGATTCAGTTTTCTAAAATCTCTTATTTAGAAGATTCCTTCCCTTATCGTTTATAAGTGAGATTTTTTTTTCATAAAATTCATCAACAGTTGTCTGTTAATGTTAAAATTTAATTATTGAAATATACAGGGTCTGCTGGAAGTCCCACAACCTCCCCTCTTATCTTCGAAATGTGTCATAATTTTTAAAAATGGCAAAAGACGTGTTTAGTGAATATGAGGGAGATCTCTTTCGGTGTAAAAATTTTGGGCTTGGGAGGTCTAAGTGGGGAGGGGGGGGGTTACTTTAAAATTTCTAATGAAATGGTATGTCTTGTGATACAACCCTGGAAATGTCTCTTAAAAAAATGAATTTGATATAAATAGTTTTTTGACCTGTGATGATTATTAAAGGAGGTACATTAGCATAAAATCTGCAGTTCAAAACCCAAAACATTCATGCTTCTCCTTTAATAATTGTTGCAGAACAAAACTATTTAGATATCAAATTCATTGCCTCAAAGAGACATTTTCAGGGATGTATCACAAGACATATCTACTATTTAACACGTTAATCGCCACGATAATATCAGAAAAATTTTCACATGGACCATGGTAACTTTATTAGACAATTTAGTTAAAAATGCGTCAGGCACATATGACTGACATGGCAATTAACGTGTTAATAATTACTCGGCGTATATCATATTCCTTTTAGGGTTATTTCCTAGTTAAAAATGCGTCAGGCACATATGACTGACATGGCGATTAACGTGTTAAAATTTTTAAATTGTCCTCCTTGGCACCCCCCTCCTAGACCCCTCAGGCTCATAGATATTTTCACTAAAACAAGTCCTCCTCAAATTCATTGTGCTAAAATGTGATAAAAAGGAGCTATTGGGTGCTGCGCCCTGCCAAATTAGCATAGAGTCAGCTCTACACTCACAGTTTGCAATAATTAGCAAACTTGCATGCTCGTAGAAATACACAGCGCACCAAAATGAGCTAGACGCCAGAACTAGATTCCGCCAGCAACACACTTACTGGATTATTCAAAATAATCTACAGTTTTCTTGTGTTAAACCATTACCAAGATTATAAAAAGAACAACTTATTCTTGAAGGAACTCACTTGAATTTGAATGAATTCAGACTTTTGAACTGAGTGTTTATCACTGTTAAACTATGTGACAAATTATTGATTACTGTTCCGAACAAGCAGTATTCATGATCATCAGTAAGCTGTTTCCATAACTTTTGTGGTATGAAAACTGATGAATATAACTTTTTATTGGGTTGTTTCATGATTAATTGTAAATATCTGATGAATAAAATGCATTCATCGATTATAAACTGTCCGTTTATTTGTGAATTTATGGTAAATTATCTATTACCACAACAAAAAAATGGGGAAAAGAAAGTCAGTTTTTATAACAATATATTCTAGTAACTATATTTTTTACAAAAAGATATCCATACTGTTACTCTGTAAATGTCCATTAATAAGTTCATTTTGGCGAGGTCACACATTATAATACTTTAGGATATAAGTTCATTAATAAAATAATGGTGTACTTTCTCCAGCTCCATGTAAAATGTTATGTAGTAGATATTTTGTTTTAAAAAGGCATAAAAATTAAGTTTTTTTTTTTTTACACATTAATAGATAAAAGTTTATTTCTTTATCACTGGATTTGTTGTATTCTATATCAAGATATCATTTGAGTCATTAATAACAATTTATGGGCCAATTTATTTTATAAACTTATTGATATGAGAGTTTACGTATAGTTAAGCAGATTTTTGCAGAAAAGTTTTGGGTAAATGTTAATTTCTTATTCTGTATTAATTTGATTATTTATTGTTAACAGGTTCTGGTGTTGATGATTTTTCAATTGACTTGAATAACAAGAAGGTCCTTATTACATCATCCTTGCCTGCTGAATCATTATTAGAAACACTAAAAAAGACTGGAAAAGAAGTTACCTACAATGGAATAAAATAAAGTTGCTTTTCCATATTGATATTGTATAAATACCTTTTCTAAACATGTTTGAAATTATCTATGTATAACTCTATTTTTTATTAAAATTGACTTGTTTGCAAAAAATTATGTACACACATATTTATTATTACAAATTTTTTTGTACTTTCTAAAATATTCCTTAAATTTGATACATAAATATAAATAATTTTATATAATTTAAATTTTATTGTAATCATGACCAGAAAAATATATTAGAAATGATTTTTTAAAAAATTGCCGTATGTAATGAACACTTTAACTAAGCATTTCATAGTCGAATATCAATATATACAGTCAGTGGCAGTTCATCATTGAGGGCACCTGGGGCCTGGCCCTGCTTGCATTTTTCTCTCTATTAAAAATTAAATAATATTTCTTTCTTTCTTTTCTTTTTTTTTTTATTCTAACGCTTGTAAAAATATATCTATCAAGTTAAAAACGTGCATCCAATTTCCTCTTATTCTTCCTGGACATAAAGCTTGCTTATCCCTTTGTTGACTTTTCTTTTACTAAATTACAGCTACTTCCTATTCGGAGTTCAGCCGTTTGGGCACTAAGATTTGCACCTGATCTCGCACATTAATTAGTATAGTATTTATTGCTTTGCGCATGGAACAGCGGGTTAACACATTTGGCGAAGTAGAGCTTTATCAATGTTAATATTCCCATACTTTTAAAGTGTTAGGGGCACTTGGCGAATTGGCCCCTGGAAGCGTATCTCCGAAATGTTGGCGCGTACAGGCGAACCTGGCGAATTTTTGTAGCTTGCGCCAAAACCCTCTCTGCCGCAAAGCAACCCTTCTTTTCACTTCATTCACGATTCATTAAGGATTCGAGCAATCTTTTTTTTTTTTTTTTCCCCAAGAGAATAAACTACTAAAAATGTGTCAATGGAGTTTTAGTATCGTAATTCTTAAATAATATATTTAATGCAAAAATTTATTAGAAATCTTCCACCCTTTAAATTTAATTTAGCAAGATTAATGAAGAAATAAAATTGTAATATTCTAATTTTAAAGCTTTTAAAATTGTTCTTGAAATACATTTATTTATTTATTTTACTTTCTCTTACCAACATATATGGTAGAGAAAGTATTGTTTTGGGGTCAAATTTTCGAAATTGAATTTTTGTTATGTATACATGTTTTGAGGCTCCCTGAATCATAATTGTTAAAAATGTGTCAATGGAGTCTTTGTATCATTATTTTTAGATAATATAATTTAATACCAAAATTTATTAGAAAACCCTTTAAATTTATTTTATCAAGATTAATGAAGAAGTATATTTGTAATATT
This sequence comes from Salticus scenicus, assembly GCA_963930645.1. NCBI lineage: Eukaryota > Metazoa > Arthropoda > Arachnida > Araneae > Salticidae > Salticus > Salticus scenicus. The sequence goes on from OZ005649.1 coordinate 242,990,767, forward strand.
ATGATTTTAAAGCTTTTAAAATTATCCTTGAAATACATTTATTTTATTCTGTTTTATTATTATTTTTATTATTATTTACTTTCTCTTCGTCAAATAAAATTGTTTCTAAACCTATTTTAGATTGTTTGAAAAGTACATTAAACTTTACATTCTTACGCTATTGATCTTAAGATTTAATGTGCAATCTGTCATCATAATATTGAAATGCAGGGTAAAAAAGAAAGTCGTGTGAGTGACACACCAGATTATCATTATTATGATCATTATTTAGTTTATTTTACCCATATATTGTAAGAAAAGTTTTATTTTTGATTCAGATTTTCGAAATTGAGTTTTTGCTACATTTGCTTAAATATCCTGAAACAAAAAATTAGGTTTTTAGCGGTTGCCTGAATGTGTCTGTGTGTTTGTTATCACCATACCTCAAGAATAGATATTGGGACTCGGATGAAATATTATGTAATTCGTGTACAGTGACTAAGAAAAGAATTCAAATTCATTAAGTCTATGTGTGAATTTTCTGGTAAATACAATTTAATATTTTTGGATGAAACAAAATAAATTAAATTGAACTTATATTTTATGTGCATGAAAGAATGTTTCGTATACAATGTAGAATGTATATCCTTTATTAGAAGTTTACACAGAACCCCACAAAAGAATTAAGATATATTCATACAATGGAATTGCTGAAAGGTCATTTCATGTCGTGCTGTGTGTTTTAAATTCTGTGCTAAATTAGTACACTATATTGTGTTTGTAAAATATATAGTAAATATACAGGGCTACCCCAAATTAAATGAAAGCATTTCTTTTTATAAATAAAAATCAATGTAATAAACGCAATTAAAGTTTAATTAATTTAAAATTATTCTCTTATTCCAATTTACTTTATCTTATCCGTAAAAGGTCGCGAAAGTATTGTTTTCGGATCAAGTTTTTGAAATTGAATTTTTGTTACATTTATATGTTTTGAGGTTTCCTGAATCCAAAAATTATGTTTTTAGTGGTTGGTTTATGTGACCTGTCTGTGTGTATTATAGATATTGAGTTTGTAAAATGGGTGCATCAGTTTTTAAATATCACTTATGTTATTGATAAGGACAATATTGCTTTGGAACAATGTAAGTTGTAAACTTCGCATGTTATTCAAAATTTACGTTTTCTTTTTAACATGGCAAAATAGAGCAAAATTTCGTTTAAACGTCCATTATGCCAATATTTTGTCGTAAACATGTCAGACTAATATTTTAAAATATATTTTTTAATACACTTCATTAAATATAAACATTTTAATTTGAAACTTTAGTAATAAAAAATTGTGTTTCCTTCATTTGACAAATTAGGCCAATACTTCCCACGAACTTGCAATATGGGGATCAGTTGTGTTGGAAATTAATGTACGAAAACAATCCTAATAAAATTAGTCATTTAATTACGATAAGTCAAATGTATCGAATCGGATAGAGGGTAGCCTATGAGGTGCGGCATTTCAGTCTGCGACTGTGTTGAGTGTTCTATCATACTCATTCCTTTTAATATGAATACATTTCGCTCTCAATAGAAATTAGTAACAATAAATATAGGATGAGGATGGTTATGCGCATCATTATTACTTTGATTTGTATAACATATTAAGTTAGATTGTTTATGATTACTGAAAAACAAATAGAATAGCATTAATAAAATGTTTAACGTTTTATTTTATAACTTTGTATGTTGGGGTTGGGGGGGGGGTAAAGAATGAGAAATGGACATGTCCGAGGAGGAAATTATACGTAGAAAATTTTATGAATTTCAAACATAAAATTTAACACGAAATATCTATTTTATTATGATTAAGATGTTCTTTAAAAATACATAATAGCTAAATATAAGGTGATAATTTATGAAAAGTCAAGCACTGCATCATAAGATAAATATTTTATAAAGTCGTACATTTTAAAAATTTAAATACAAAATGATAATAAAAATAGTTGAAATGTAAAATGGAGTACTGCTGATTTGGACTTATGAACATTCTTCATGCATTTTACTAAGAATTTGTAATTTGTTTGAACAATTTTTACAAACTTTTTGGCCTTATACATGAAATCGGATCTCAATGCTAATATATTACCATTATTATTATCTACTTCTCTATTCGGAAAACTATTTCTTAATTTCAAGATATGTTTCGTTTTGCGAATTAAATCCTACATTAATCATCAGAAGAAAAAAAAATAATAAAAGAAAAAAGAAAGAAAGAAAAACGCCGGATGTTTATTTATACAGGTTAATTATACAAGTTTCTCTTTGCACTTTTAGATTTGGCGAAAATCGCATTCTCTGGCGAAAAATTGTGAATTTGTTCTGCGCGCGCCAACATTTCGGAGATACGCCCCCTGGAACATAGTTTAATGAAAAATAACCAAGTCTCCTTTGAAATATATTAACCATACGGATCATGGAAAGAAATTGGAGATTTTCACAGTATTTTTTATTTATTTATTTTTCTACTGATAATGAAAAAGAGGAGACCTTTTTCGATGTTTTTTTTTCCCAGATAAATCTATGTTTGTTTAAAAATTAGCGGTAAAAGAAATGAATTCTGTTGAAAATTTATTCACAAAATGATTAAAACATTTTTGAGAAATTCTATGGGACAGGAAAGTTTAAATGCTCTTGTGGATCTCGTAATCCACAAAGACTTTATTTCCACAATTCCAGAATTTAATGAGAAAATAATTGAAAGATTTGCTCGACAAAAAACTCAGTGAGCAGAATATTTATTTTTGTATAAATAATAATTAGATTTAAATACTTGAGAAGTTTTGGCTGCCTAAATTTGCATATCTTTTTATTATATATTAAAAAAGAAAAAAAAAAATTCATGCGATTTAGTGTAATATTTTTTATGATTAAGACAAATAATATTTGATTAAATTAGTTTTAATAATAATAATCACATTTGCATAAATTAATATTGATTATTTAAAAAAATATTTCTAAATTATTATTAATATTAAGGGATAAATCAATTCTTTTTAAATCTATATATACACACTTTTTTTTTAATATAGCGATGAATTTTTAAAGTGTCTTTATTTGTGTATTTTTAACTCAACATTATGCAGAAAACTGCAAAGAAATAAAATGTCAGACATTAATTTTTTATTGCGACGGTTATAAAATTTTGTATTGTTATTGTTGAAGGGATATAAAATTTAAACTGAATTTTATGTACAGGCTTAATTTTTAACATACATTACAAAATCACCTAAAGATTTTAAATTTTATATGCATTTGTCCTACATCATTGTTTTTAAATAAGCTAGAATATAAAATTAACATCACAAACACTTTAATTAAAAAATTCGGCATTTTAAAAATGTGCATACATATTTAATGTTTATGAAATTTCTAATTTTAATTAAATTTCTTATATTTTGGCTGTGTTTTTAAAGACAAACGTACAAGAAACATATAGGTATATTAAATATATAATGTTTTCGTTTATACATATAAGATTTAGAGTTGTTATGCACGAAAGTAAAAAAAAAAAAAAAAAATGCATGTAGAAGAATTTCAGTTTAAAAATTTTGATATTGTAACATTGTAAAACTTTATAATATTTACAATGAATTATAATAATAATAATAATGTACATAGAACACCCCGAATATTAAAAAAAAAAAAATAATAATAATAATTTTCCCCATTAAAAAACTTATTCTTTTTTCGTTTGAATTATGAATATATTTCACATGTAGTGCAATGGATCGGGCCCCACATGGGAAAGTTGGCACAAGCCGCCACTGTATAGAGTAAATTCTCTAATTGAAAAGTCACCTCACTTTTAGGACTGGTTTTTCCTGATACCATTTTCCACCTGTAGAAATTAATGCTAGTTTACCTTTATTAAAGTCTATGTTCAATCATAAAGGAAAAAAAAAAAAAAAAAAAAACGAATGCCACCCCACGACCAATTTTGCTGTAAATTAATGTAGAAACATGCAATTGGTGCCAATCAATCAGTGATAACACCTAGTTTATCACTGATTGTTTATCACTGTTAGGTTTATCACCTGACGGTATATAGTTTTTTTTATAAAACTATAAACGGCTGGAAAAAAAAAAAAAAAAAAAAACCTAAGCCGTTTTTTTTTCTAGGCTATGTTTTCTTCTTCATTTTTTTTTTTTTAAATCTGATTTTTCCTCGAGACTATTTTTAATGATTTAAAATGAGTAAGGGTATTAAGAATAGTTAATTATGGTTGTATGTTAAAATTAAGTGTCTGAGATAATAAATCATTTTATGCAGTTTTTGTAAGCAAAATTTATATTTTAAAACAAGCGTTTCTAATTTTAGAAAACATATTCAAAGTGACTGTTTGCTAAGTATGATTAAAGAATATTAATTTTCTTGTCAATCTGGAATGTTTCAAGTTCTTTGGAAAATCAAAAGAGACAATTAATCGGTAGTGTAAAAATTGGGATGTCTTAAAGATGTTTTATAAAGATTTGTTATTATTATTTAATTATTTCTTAATTATATGGCTTATGATATGACAATTCTTTTTTACAGAAAATGGCACTTGTGTACGTGTTACTTGATATTATTTGAAATATTCTGTTTTCATGTTTAAATGAATTGATTTAACAGAATCTTATGCTTACACAACTGGGGCGAACGTTTGTATAAAATTTTGACACTACCACTATTTCATAACAGCTTTTTTTCTTCATTATTGCAGAAATTCTAGTGTTAAATAAAGTGAAGATTACTCTTCGAAAGCATTGGGACTAAAAAACATGAAACACATCCACTATGTAGCCCAGTGGCAGAAAGTTTTGAAGCTGTCTGCGACAGGCTTTTAAAATTTCATAATCTGTCCGCAAAATTTGCATCTAATCAGGGGTGAAAATGGCTTACACTCAAAAAGCCGGAAAGCTGATGGGGGGGGCTTAACATCAGTGGTGATCTCGGGCTACAATACACGAATACAATTTTATTACAAAACAATATAGTATAAACAATTGTATTCATTCAATTCGTCTCATTCAATTAAATATTTTATAGCAATGTTTGACATAACACATTATAAATAATAAAAGTATTAGTTTTATTTTGATACAGAAATTTTTATAAGTGAATTGTTATCCGAAAGTTGCGGACAAATTTTTTTCTCAGTGCAGACAAAAACTGTCCGCAAGCCGTTTTTCTGAGTCCGCAACTATGTCGCTGTGTCACGGTGTTTCTGCCACTGGGCTATGCAGGACACATGTATATATTGTAAATCCCAAAAGGATTAGAAATACATTAGCCATATATAAACTGAAGAGTAATAGGTTATAAAAATATGTTACAAGAACCTATTACCAAAGTTAGAATGGAACGAAGTAACCTATTACTGAAAGGTAACTGTTTATTTCATCTCTACTTGTAAGTGAGGGATGTTGATTTTAAATGGCAAAATAAAAGTATTAAAGCTTGCAAATATTTAAAATTAAGAGCTAAAATTAATATATTTCTGTCAGGAAACTTTAGTGGAAATTTATTGATTAATAGAAACTCCCCCCTCCCCCTAGGAATAAACCTGTGCTGTTACAAGTTGTAATTTCAGATTAGCTAAAAAAAAAAAAAAAAAAAAAAAAAAAAACTATAGAAAATAGTTTACATTACTTAATTTACTGTAAAATTTTTAGTTACTTAGTTGCAACAGAAAAGTCACAAAAAATTGATAAAGTTTACATTTTGAACACCAAGCATGAAAAATTCTTAGCCAAATTACATTAAAAAACATCAGAATAAAGAACATAAATATATTCAGCAACATATGTTACGTCTTTATATCATATTTAAAATTTTCATTTACTTTCAATTTTAATGTTGCGTAAATTGAATGCAATGCAAATTTAATTTCAGATGTAATTTTTACTTAATAGTTGCTATTAAAAAATCTATTTCCATTTAAACTTAATAAAATACCTACTTTTCCTCAAAATTTTTTCAATCGGATGCCTGATCTTCTTTTAGGAGACAACGTTGCTTCTGACTGTGTTTTTTTTCTTCAAAATATAGTGCCATCGCTTATTGTGGCTCTGATTAGGCTGCTTTCTCATTGCAGCTGCGTGAATTGATAGGTAGTATTTCACTGGTTTTGTGCATTATGGCACAAGTTATGAATATTACTGTTAGCATATTTTTTAATGTTCTGGAAATCAATGTTAATATCTGAGTTTCGGTTAGTTTTGGTTAAGACTATAGTAATTATTATTATTATTTTTTGTTTAATATCATTTTTATGTTTGTTTGTTCTATTACTTATTGATAGAATGAAGGAACAGAAAAATGATATCAAACAAGGAAAAATTACTGCAGCCTTAACAAAAACTCACCAAACTCAGATATTAACATCGATTTCCAAAGCATTAAAAAACTTGCTAATTATAATAGCCATAAGTATGCCATAATGCATGAAAGCACTGAAATACTAACCAACTAGTGCAGCTGCAATAATGTGGAGCCTAGTTAGAGCCTCAATAAGTGATGGCTATACATTTTGAAGAGAAAAAAGCAGTCAGAAGCAAAGTTGCCTCCTGTGGAAGATCTAATGCCTGACCAAAAAGACTTTAGAAAAGAACTGAAAAGTGTTTTATTAAATTTCTTGAACATAATATGAAATTTCTATTTATACATTATAAAAATAATAAAGGCTTTGAAGCTTCGACGAAACTTTTTGTCATGGATCTGTGACACCTTGTGGCACATTGAATCAAACCAAAGGATGAGGAAGACGAAAATTATTTTTGTCACTTGTTACATCAAGAGAAGCTGCAACTGAAGATATCACGGATCTGTGACGAAAAGTTTTGTCAAAGCTTCAACGGAAGGCCTTTATTATTTTTATAATGTATTTTATTAAGTTTAAATATTTTTGTACATTGCATTATATTTACTTTATTATAAATTTACTTGGCATATATATTGAAAGAAGTTTGCAGATGATTATAAATAAATGAAACCATATTAAAATAATAGATTAATTGAAATTAACATTGATGTAAATAAATATTTAACAATTCTCTTAATAACTGTAGATAAAAATGGCAATAACAGAATTGCCAGTAAAGCACTTATTTAAGATATTTCTGACATAAACTCGTTTTTTAGTAACTTTTTATTAGCATTTCCACTGCCATTCAGCAATTAATATTTCTGAAAAGTACTATGCTGCATTAAATCTAAAGCCAGTAACTTTTTCAAGAAAGTCAGTGATTAACAAGAAAAAGGCAGTGATTTTCAAGAACATCGATTTCTTAGTAAGCTGAACAATTTGTTCCTGTATATAGTAAAATTTTTAGAAAACAAAATTATTGCTAAAAAGTTTTCAAAACTTACGGAGATTGAAATTGATGAAAGCTATATAGAGTGTAAAGCAAAGTCGTGAAGAGCCTTTATCTCTAGAACCATTGGATGCATACTTATACTTCCAATTACAAAATGTTTTTAAAAACGTAATCATTTATTATATGTTTAAATTTAACAAATCATTTTTTTGAAAAATCAGAAAAACTAACTTTTATAGTCTCCAGATCCTGTTAATCTTATTTAGTAAAAGTTGATACCAGGGCTGCCGGATTTTGGCTAGGCCAAAAAAAAGCCAGCCAGTTTTTTTTTGGTTTAAAAAAGACTGGCTAAAATTAAAAAAGCTGGCTTTTATTAATTTTTTTTTTTTTTTTTTTTTGAAAAAATTTAAGTGATAACTAGAGCTTTAATATAATTAAATTATGTTGTAATAAAAAATTAAATGAAATAAGAGTAAAATTATTCTATGAAGAGAATTCTAAATGGCAAATACATAGCTGCCAACTTTTATAATTTTTAAATCAGATTTATCACCAGATAAAGGAAGCTGTCACATATATTTTTTATGTATGAATAAGGCTAAATAAAAGGAAAACGTTTATAAAAACTTTCTGATATGTATCTCTGTTGAAAATAATGGAGACTTAGCACCTATGCAAATACAGAAGAAAAAAAACCATACTCTTTATTAGAAAATTGATTCAGTTTGATACAATTTAAATTATTAATAAATAATCTTATTCAATAAAATGCCAAAGGAAATTTACCAATCACTTGACTCAGTTTTTTAATAAGAATATACTTTGAATAACTTTTCTGCTTTTCAGCACCTAAACTATTCCTTAGTTTCTTCTAAATAAAGCGATGTGTAGAAAAAAGTCCTTTCAGTTAAAGTCGGAGGGCAGCTTTACAATTTAACAAAATACTCTATTTTTCTGCATATAATCCACAGGTTATCTAAATGAGTTTTACACCAGAAATTTTAATTAACAGACGAGGCTATTTTTAAACAAGGTTTTGTTTTGTGCAAATATGGCTTTGTCTGTAAATGAAACTTTCTGGTACAAAACTATTTTTTTGATCTGAGAACTAACTATAAGTAGAAAAATAAGAAAATTGAAATATATATATATATATATACATATACACTCCTTCTCATAATTATATGGACACCCATTTTCCTATATTAACTAAACACTGAACACTATTATTTAAACAAATATACAGTTGAAGATCTTTAATCCACACACCTTGGTTCTAGAACTTGTGCGGATTATAGATTTTTGCAAATTATAGATCAATGATGACATTTCCTCGCTATATGAATTAGTATAAAGTACATAAAACAAACTTTATTTAATGAAGCTAGAATTAGAATTGTTTGTTTTTATATAATGTAATGAAGGTAATACTAATAAATATATAAAACAATAAAATTTATTTAATGAAGTAGAAGCAATGTATAATTTAAACTTTTAAATGAGTAATACATAAAAAAAAAAAAAAAAAAAAAAACTGTACTCCTACTTCTGGACTGTGATTAACAGTATGCAGCCAGATACTTGCAATGTGATTAGTTTGATACTGTTTTTAATGACTGAATTGTAGATCTTATCTTCAAAACAAATGCTGGTATAAATTTTTCCTTACATAGTTTTGTGTATTTTTGAAATATCACCCTAAAAAGAACATTTACACTAATGGTCCTTAAACATCTGTGAAAATACACAATCCCACCAATGCATATGATGTCATTTTTTTTCAACCAATGAGCAATGCTGTTAGTGGCAGGAGTTAGAAAACTGCACTTGCATGTGTTTTATTTGATCACTTATTGAATATTATTCAGACGATGTTCAGATTTGCTAAAAAAGTATAAGGCAATAAAAATATAATTTTTTTTTTTCCAGTTTAAAATTATGTATATAAAAATTAAATTTTACACTCTTTTTTTTTTTCATTTTAGTATGTGAATTAACATCATATTTTCTCATATACATCCAAAATATTGGATTTTCGTTATTGCAGAATATTTTGTTTACATTTGCAAAGTGAGTGTGGATTATAGACAATTGCGAATTATGGGTATGCGGATTATAGATCCTCAACTGTATTTTTTATTAATTTGAATTTCATTAATAGACGATGTTTAAAAAGTTTTATCGTTTTGCTGTCTTAAAAAACTTTAAATACAGTCAAAAAAGGGATTTTTCATGTTTCACAATTATAAGGACAGCTCGAATCTTAGTATATTTTTTCAATTATTCTTTAAATTAATATTTTTTGGGGTCTCTTTTTAGGGTGAAACAGTCAGACATTCTCTCTAGTATATACATATATATTTTCCTTAATATTCACTTTCAATATCATTTCATACAGTATAGATGATATTCTGAATACATTTAAACTATTTAAAATTGCTTTCCACTTGCATGCACTTTTCTAATATGATAAGTTAAACTTTTTTCAACTTTTAGGCTACGGGAAAGGAAACAATAAAGAAGTTTCTTTCTTCAAACTATTTCCTACTGCTCTAGAAGTAGAGCAAAAATGTAAGTCTTGTTGAAAAAAATATTATTACCCCCTAAAATCTAACAAAAATCTGAGAATTCCGAGTTTAAAATTTGCGGATATTCTCTTGATGTTCATAATAATAGAAAAAATTACTAAACTCATTCTGCCTTCAGTAGAAACAGCTCCTCAGAGCACCATAGATCCACCTTTAAAATGCTCGATTCATATCTGCCTTTACAAAATCTGCTCCGTCTTTCGCTATCTTCAGATTGTGCCAGTAACTGTAAAAACTATTTGGTTAATCAAGAATAAAATGTTTTGCATCCGAAAATGCAACATTTTTCCATTTAATATTGTCTTTATTCAACTTTAACACAGACGTTCTTTTCCCCATTAAATGCTTATTGATCATTACAGGTTTTTTATTCATTTAAACATTTTATTAATTATTTTAAACATGTGTAAATGTGGACCCCAACCTTTCGTTAACAATTACCAGCAAATTCAGCAGCAGTCATTATGAGTAGAACAGTAAGAGCAATTATGACTTATGAGTGTTCGATCTCTGTAAAACAACTATGATTTTGCATCAGATCTCTCTCCTATCGAACCAGCAGTTCAACGTTTAATCACATTTCCTTCAGCAATTTTAGATCTTCGAATTTCATTAGAAATTCAGCAGATTGGAATTATCCTCCCACTTAAAAAACACATTTATCATACTTCACTACATGAACGTTCTTTTTTTCGAGGAATTATGAGTAATGTCCGTCCAAGAAAAATTGAAAGCTTATATATGAATTGATCTAGCCCAGTAGTTAACGAATTTGCATGTCAACTGAAATTCATCCGCTTGTAAGTTAAATAAAACGAAAAAATTTTGATTGTCCCTATAATTATGAACATCTAGAAACATGGAGAAAAAAATATTTTGCATTATTTTTTAATAATTTTGTTTCATATTAAAAAAATTATAGCAGTTTTGGTTTTTAGAATACTAGATATATTAAGAGCACTTAGTATAATCTTGTTCACAATTATTTTTACATTAGTTATTTCAAAATATAAAGTGTCCTTATAAATATGAGAAGGAGTGTATATGTAATAAACCTTAGATATTTAATGTCTTAACTTTTGCAAGACTTTATCTTTTGCTTTTCTGAAAATTGTTTGATAACTCTTTTAGAAAACTTAATTTTTCACAGATTCAAATAGCTTTCAGACTGAAAAAAAAATAGCACTTCTTAGTCTTTATTCCCAACTTCCACACTCTTTTAAAGAGGGTTGATTTTATTTGTATCTAGATCAGTAACCAATGCAGTTGATTCTTAGATGAATTCAATTATGGGAAATGTGTAAAAGCCAAAATTAATTTCCCTGTCTTTCCATATAAATGTTTGAAGAAACAAAAACAAAAGTGTATATTAGCATTTAAGTAACATATTAGGATTATGAAATATTTAATTAAAGAAAGAGAATACTTGATGCTTTAAATATAAAAATAACTATGCAAATTAACAATAACTTTTATGTCTCCCCCTCCATGAATTAAATGACTTTATTTATGTTCGTAGTATAATAATATAGATATGTGATAGTAATAATTATTCAAATGATAATGAGAAATGCTCTTATATATACTAAAATGTTTTCATCACACTGTTTACTTATTAAATGCTATAATAACAAATTTCAGAATTATTTTAAATTTTATAAAAGAATTAGATTTATTTATTTACTTCTTTTTACAAAAGATTACATTAGTAACATAAATTAACATATAGCACATGTGTTAAATGTGTAGTAAGATACTTAAGCTAAAAAAGCCAATAAAGACCTGCTTTTATTAAAAAAGGCTGGCCCTTTTTTAATAAATGCCGGACGGTCTGGTCTTTTATGGAAAAGGTTGGCTTTTTTGCAGCCCTGGTTGATATTCATGCTAACAAATATAACCCCCCCCCCCCCCCCCCAAAAAAAAAAAAAAAAAAAAAAAAAAAAATTACTTTTGTGCATCTAAAATTGACCGAGATATTTAGTTTCAAAATTTGGGATATTTTCACATTTTCTTGAACTTTATTAAGAATTTTTTTTAACCTACCCCATAATGAAGACTGGAAAAATCTCAAACTTTTAAAAAGTGTGCTTTACTATTATTGTGCATACTATTGTTTTTCAGCACAGGTGGTGTGTGCATTGTGAATGAAACAATGAATTCAGAAGTGCATGTGGATGTTTTTGAACATAAGTTAGTGCCAACTATTGAAAAATACTTTAGAGATAATTTTTTTCAACAACATAATCTGCCACAAAACAAAACCTTCAGTGAAATTAATAAATTAAAAACAGTTGCCTACTTTAGAGTTGCTCCATACTACTTTCAATCTGGCACGAGACCATCTTCAGAAGCACTTCGCTGACTGCTAGATTGCTTCTGCTGTTTACTGTTGAGTAGAGTGATCCAACCTCGATCTACAAGTTGAGTTGATTCTTCCTCATTGCACATGATTTTGATTATTTCACATAATGACACATAATTATGATTATTGTAATTTGATAACTTGCGAGTTACATTTAGATTAATATTGGTCAGGTTTTCATTGCTTTGGTTAGGGCTGTCGTAATTTTATTGTATTTAATATCATTCGGTGTTTCTTTATTCTATTTTTAATTTTTCTTTTTGTCATACCAAAATAGAACCCCGTTTTGTTATTTTCGGTTTTACAGTTAATTTGATAAATTCCTGCAGTTTGTAATGGGCCAGTTTTGTCTATCATTTCTTATTCTTTTGAATATGTTACTGTTTAGTTTATGGGTATATTTGTGTTAATTTTTGCAGCTGCGTTTTTATTTTGACTGAAGTGACTTTATTATATGGGATTGAGGTTGTGTATTTATTTCCGATTTCCTGCACGTTATTGATCTGGTTTAAGCTTTAGATTCTATTTTTATATATTTTATTTACAAGTTTTTTACTATAATTGGCTTTAATTGCAATTTCATATATTTAGTTTAGTTCTTCTTTTAATAGGTTCTCATTCGAACAAACAATTATAGCTCTATTTATATACGATCGAAGTGCATTGATTTTATAACTGTTTGGGGTTTTACTTTACTGGCATATAATTTTGTTACTACTGTTTGGTTTTCTATAAATTGTGGTTTCAAATTCATCAGTTTTTCTAATTATTGTGACACCTAAAAAGTTAAATATGTTATTTTTTCCTATTTTGTAAGTAAATTGAATATTTAGATCTATTTTATTAATGTTTTTAGTAAGTAAAAATTCTATATCACAATCTTTATTTACAACAGCAAAAACGTCATCCATGTACCGGAGCCAGATTTTGATGTCATTAGAAAAGAGTTTATTGATGGTGTTTTCAAATAATCTTAATTTGAGATCGGCTACAAAACTGGATATAGGAGATCCCATAGGGACGCTTTTAATCTGTTTGTAAAATTTATTATTAAATTTAAGATAGCTTTCTTTTAAGATGAGATCATTAGCTGCAATTAAGGTTCTACTTTCATCTGTATATTTTTCTTTAATTTTATCATTTATTAATTCATTTATTTAGTTAATATCTGTGGGTGGAAAAATATTTGCAACGTCAGAACTTAGTAATTTATCTTTTTGGGTTAGTTTGATATTTTTGAGCTTTTGGATGAAATCTTCTCTAGAGTTTAAACTGCTATTTGAGGGAAGGAGGGGGGGGGGGTATTTCATGATAAATATTTTTCATATAAATTTTAAGTGAATAAGTTGGGCTTTCTTTTTTGTTAACAATGGGACGGAATTTAGAAGGAGTTTTATGATCCTTATACCTGCTGAACATGGGTGCTGTATTGGGTGTGGGATTCTGGATTGTTGAGAGGGTGTTATTGGGTCATTTTCCTTCTTCTATTTGTTTTGTAGTTTTCTCATAGAGTTTAGTGTTGGGGTCTTCTGTAATCTCTAAAGTGCCTATTTCTTTAATAGCTGTTTTTATTTGTTGATTATAATCCATTCTATTGAGAATTGCTATTTTACCAGTTTTATCTGTTAGGACACACACAATATTTTTATTTTTTAAGATGTTTTAAGGCTTATGTCTTCAATATAATTTTTATTGTTTTTAATAGATTTAGTGATTTGTTCTTGTGCTAGATTACGTATTCTACTTCAGTATTGTTTCAGAATTTTATTAAGAGCTGTTTCGATTTTACATATAGAGTCTTTTACGTTTTTTGGTTCATCTAAAATGAATTTCTTCCCTATTTTAAGCAAGGAATTCTGATGGGGGTTAATTTTAATGTCAGATAAGTTGATATATTGTTATTCAGATATTGATTTATAGGCTGAAACATGCCCGAATATTTAAGCATCATTTACCACACATTGGTAAATTTTGTATATTTTAATGAACATATGGATGTTGAGTGCGAAAAATAAAGCTTTGAAGTTGTTTTACGTTAACCAGGAATCAGTGATCATTGCTTACCTATATTCTGAGTTCAAAAGAATGGAAAATCGATTTAACAGCAATATATTTCATAATTTTCTTCCTAGCAGTGAGGAAACTGGAAAACTAGAGATGACCAGACAATCATGTTTAAGGTGGGTACATTTGCCATATATTGCCGGCAAAATGCAGGCATTAGCTTCCGAATCAGCTGTAGGAACCACTGTGCTTGTAAATCTGCCAGACAGTTGGTCATACCACCATTCTTGGTATACAGTATTCTTTACGGATTTCTTGATCTGCACCCATACATATTGTAGCCGCACCATGAACTTTTACCAGTGAATACTGTACGCAGAAAAACATTTGCAAGGTCTCCTTTTTTGAAAATCAAGCAAAATTCTATCTGGGACTTTAACATCATGTGGACAGACTCATTTTTTGCTTCATGGCAACATCAGTACCCATCTGAATGGCGTCTGTTCCACATGCATATATGCAAAAATCATTACATTCCCCTAAAATGCCTGTGAGGTCTGGGTTCATATGTTCATTTATCATAAGGCCATTCTTCTTCTTTGAAATGCAGTGCCTAATTAATGGGTGGAAAACGGTTATGGTAAATTTGCAGTGTTGTCTAACGCTTCCAAGCGAAAAGCTCATTCCAAGTTTGCGTGAAAGCAATTCTCTTTCTGCCGTCACATTTTTTTGAAAAGGAGCAACAAATCACATTGCTACTCCGGTCTAGACATTACTGATACATACATTCAGGTTAAAAAAAAAAAAAAAAAAAAAAAAATCATAAACAGGCTCTGCAGATTTCTGTGGCCTCCTCAGTCTTCAGATTTGACTGTGGCAGTCTATTGATTAAATGAGGATATTTGAAATCCTGTGTTTATCGATCAGGTAATTTAATTTTTGTCGGAATTGAAAGATGCAATCCGCCAAGAAGTGTCATTTATGTATCCGGACTTGCTGCACTCTGCCGTGACTGAATTTCTGATACATGCAATTGACCTAGCAAAAGCAATGCTGATCCCACAAACCATTTTTCATTTCAGTTATTTTTCTGGTTTTTATGAATTTTTAAAGTTTACAGACTTTTTGCTCACCCTGTATATTGTTGTTTTACTTCATAAATTCTTTTGGGCGTGAAAGTCATTTGTGCTCGGCATCAATTTTGAAATTGAAAGGTATGTTCTTTAGCAATATGTTAGCGTTCCATCAATTATCTGAATAATTATGTTTATTTAAATTGTTCATTATGTAACATATGAAACTTGAATTATCTTATCATATTTTTTAAAATTTCATTTACACATTATTTTGTTTCATGTGCACTTTAGCGCAGTGCAAAATATTTTTGCACCGATTACAGATACATAAAAAAAAAAGTAACATTACACCAAAAACTTCAGGTAACATAATTTCCTGAAACTTTTATTGTAATGTTACAGAAATAATGCTATCCAAATGTGTTACACTAATGTTTCACTTAAAAGAATGCATAATATTATTGTAAAAGTTCTAGTTCATAATGCTAGAACAAAAGTTTGCAGTAATTATGCAGCTCTTCTCTCTCTCCACCCCTCCCTTTTTTTTGTGTGTGTGTGTGTATGTAATGTTACATATTTTTTTACAGTGTAACTTTTTAAGCAGGACATTATAGTATTTTTATTTTGTTTCCCACATCAATAACATGCATTTGGTTTCATTTATGACTTAGATGAATTAGCATTTTGTTAAATTGAGTGCTTTGTTTGCTTTTCTTGTTCTGTAGTACCGCTATTATTTTGGCTACCTTGAATGTTATAGGATTTTCACTCAAAGCCTGTTCTTGATTCTTAATTATTTCTGTCTGACGAGCTGTTATAAACGATTTCTTGATTGTAAGTTTTGTATCTATCAGGGCAACCAGAAAGTAATGTCATTTTTGCGCATGTCGATATTCGATTGTCATTTATTACCCCATTGTGTTCTTAAACTCATGCCAAAGACATTTCAAGGTTAGAGTGATCTGTTTAATCGTGCATAATTAAAGCTTAATTTTTTTTTTCACAATTTATAGTGAAATGCCCAGCCAAATACCAGAAGTGATACATATCCAGCATTGTAGGCTTTTTGAATTTCCAAAAGGTAGTAACACAACAATTACTAATAAAAACATTTGTGATGTTTATTCAAGTACATTAAACATTTGTAAATGCCAACGGTGGTTTTCTAAATACAAATCCATTAATTTTAATCTTTTCTACTCATATCGATCAGGAAAACCAACTACTTTAGATAATGATATGTTAAGGGCGAAAGTGGAAGCAAATCCATGTCATACAATCGAGGAACTGTCAAACAGTTTTAACCTACCTTGTTCGACTACCAAGAACATTTCAAGCAAATTGGTAAAGTAAACACAGCAAGTATTTGAGTCCTGCATAATCTGTCCATCTGTCCATAGAAAACAAAGCTAACTGACTGACCACATGCAACTTATTGCTTCAGCAGCCCAATACAGAAGCTGTTTTGAACGCTTGGTCGCTAGAGATGAGGAATGGGTCCTTTATGATAATCCAAAACGTAAAAGGTGGTGTCTCTCACCGAATGAATCGTCACTAAGTACAGCTAAGTCAGGTTCACACTCCAAAAAGGTGCTTTTGTGTGT
This sequence comes from Salticus scenicus, assembly GCA_963930645.1. NCBI lineage: Eukaryota > Metazoa > Arthropoda > Arachnida > Araneae > Salticidae > Salticus > Salticus scenicus. Next base: position 243,007,733 of record OZ005649.1, read on the forward strand.
TTGCTGGAGTATTCGCTGGGTTATTCATTTTGAAGTGCTGAAATCTGGACAAACTGTTAATGCAGATCTTTAGTGTGAACAGTTGAATCAAATAAATCAATCTGTTAGGTCTCTCTTAGGCACTGATGTAGTGTGTGAAGGTACAAATTAAACCAGGTGGACTGTATACTCAATTTATTTTAAAACACAAACTCAAAGTGGGATCGCGCTCGAGGATCCCTCTTTACACTCTCGTGTCTACTCATATCTACTCATACTCTGACTCGAACACGGAGGGTGCAGCCTCTACACAGGTGCGTGCGCACCGGCACCTTATTACATCATACTGTAACAGATACCCGTACACAATCTTTAATTGAAAAGTGCCCAGGAACTGTCAACAGAAAAGGTGTTACTCTGCAGCAGGATAATGCAAGAACGCACTGCGCAAAACGAACACTGGACAAAAAAATAATGAATTGGGATGGGAAGTATTGCCTCACCTACCATACTCACGCGACATTTCACAATCGAATTTCCAAATATTCTGATTGCTACAACATTTTCTATCTGTAAAAAAATTTGAAAATTTGGATTATGTCCAAAATGCAATCTTCAGATATTGTGTTCAAAAACCAATCGACTTTTATCGATCTTTAATTGAAAACTTGCATAATAGATAGTAAAAGGTTGTTGATGACAAGGGTAATTATATAATTCATTAAAAATAAAAACTTGTTAAAAATTCATCTGTTTGAATTTAACGTGAAAAAAAAAAAAAAAAAAAAAAAAAAAGGATAGTATTTTCTGCAAATGATTTCTGTCTCTGATCATTTCTTCCAGAAAAGCATCAGGAAATTAATAGGTTGAGACTAGTGCAACGACGACTTAATATACTTATAAAAAAGCACCACAGAACTGACGTTTAAAAGTAATAAGTACCAAACTTTGAATAAACACCATAAAATGCAAGAACTCACAACAATTGCTTTAGGTAGAAAGAAGACACGACTCTTCATCAGGCGAACATAATAAACACAAATGCTGCAAACAAAGCAGCAACGCATAAAACCGATTAAGTTAAGATAAAAAAAACTATAAAGTCGAAAATAAATATAGATACTTGTGTGACCAGAATTATAAAAGTGAAAGAAGAAAATAAATAAATTAAAAATTTAAATAAAATTTTAAAAAATTCAAAACTAAATGAAAAACGAATAAGTTACTAGTTACATGAGTAGTTTCCAAGCATCGTACCAGAATGGAGTGGAAGAAATATCAACAAGATTTTTCGAATTTTTAAATATGTAAAAAGCCTCATGGTCATCAAAATAGGAAGAGGAGATAGCAGAGGAAATTATGTTAATTTTAGAAAAATCAGAACAATGACCATGAGCCCAGCAGTGGGAAGGAATCGAAGATTTGGAAATCTCTTCATTACGAACATTCTGACGGTGCTCATTTATTCTATATTTCAAACGGCTCCTAGTTTGACCAATATAACCTAAATTACAAGAAGAACAAGGGGTTAAATAATAATAAATGCCACATCGGTTTTCAGTAGGAATAGGATCTTTAAGAGACAATAATTTAATTTTGTTGACGGGTTTGTAAATGACTTTAAAACCAAAAGGAGAAAGAATTTTAGAAATTAATGAATAGAAAGGTAAAACTACTGGGATGAGACCGTGTTCGTTCTATATGGAAACGGAAGGTTTAGGATTTTTGAATTTATATAGAGCTTTATCAATGATAGAAGGATTATAGTCTCGAGAAAGAGCAAAATATTTTAAATAATTTCTTTTGGAAGAATAGATGGATCAGAACAAAATGTAAGTACTATACTTATGTTTTCTATGTCTTAGAGAAGCGTTTGAAATATAGAATAAATGAGCACCGTCGGAATGTTCATAATGAAGAGAATGCCAAATCTTCCGTTGCTTCCCACTGCTAGGCTCATAGTCATTGTTTTGATTGTTCTAAAACTAACATAATTACTTTTCCTCTCCCCTCTTCCCATCTGGATATCCATGAGGCTTTTTACATTTTTAAAAATTCGAAAGATCTTGTTAATTATATTTCTTCCACACTGCTCTTGTCTGATGCTTGGAAATTACTCACGTTACTTCGTTTTTCGTTTAGTTTTGAATTTTTTTTTTAGATTTTATATAAATTTTAAATTTTATTTATTCTCTTTTACTCTTATAATTCTGATCACACCAGTGTTTGTATTGACGTTTGACTTTATTTGTTTTTGCTCTTCACTTACATCGGTTTTGTGTATTTCCGCTTTGTTTGCAGCACTCGTGCCTCGCCTCCTTTGTTCGCCTGTACTTTTTGAGATATTGAATGTCAAAAGTCAAAATGTTTGACCTTAAAATAAAAAATTTCAAAATATATACATATGATATATTCGGTACTCGAGCCGGCCAAGGACCGTCGTGTACACTAATGATGGCTGGTGCACGTAAAATCTGTCGTGGCCGCAATGTCCTCCATGTTCCCATCAAAAATACCTCTGGGGGTCACCGAAGCGGGAGAGCCATCCCTTCCGTAGAGGATCAAAATTGTGATGGCATGTCTCCGGACCACCTCTAGGGGTGTGTCTCAGACCGTCACCAATTGCCCATCTGCGCAGCACTAGTGCGACGTAAAACCCAACCATCCATATGATATATTATTTGAAAGCCTGTATTATAAGCTTTCTAATGATACCAATCTTATATCTCTAAGTTAATTAGGGAACAAAATATGAGTAAAACTTACGTTATCTTAGTATGAAAATACTGATGGAGGGTTGCATATTAATTTATAACTCAGCATCTCATGGTCATCCCTTGTTGAAATTTTCAATAATTATACATAATAAACGTAAAAATAACATATAATTTTTAAAAGAAAATTAAATTTGTACTTTTTGAGATATTGAAGGTCAAAATGTTTGACCTTAAAATGAAAAAAAAAAAAAAAAAAAAAAAATGTACATGTGATATATCCTTTGAAAGCCTATATTATAAGCTTTCTAATGATATCAGTCTTATATCTCTAAGTTAATTAGGTAACAAAATATGGGTAAAATTTACGTGATGTTAGTATGAAAATACTGATGGAAAGTCACACTAGAACTCATCCAAAAATGGCACATAGAAGTTGATATTGGCTGTTTACCTTCTGAAGCGTATTTTTAAAGATTTTTTATAAAAATAAGTTGTACAGGGGTAGAAATCTGGCGCAGAACTTATACCGGTGTTTGTTCAAAATTTTCCTCTGCTTATAAAATCGTTGGTTTCATAGGAAAATTTTGTTTATGAGTTCTGCGCCAAATTTCCACCCCTAAGTTATATGTTATTTTTTTTAGAATTAATTTAAATATTGTGACCAGCGAAGCGGGCAACATCTGCTAATATAAAATATGAATGCTTTTATCTCAGCGAATATTACACGTGTGAATTTTATGTTTCAGAATATATTTTTTTCTAATGTTTTGTGAATTTTTCTGTAAATTTTTCAGTTTTAGTTCTAGTTATAAGCAAAAAACGTTTTAAAAAAATTAATAATTTTTGAAAAAAAAAAAATATATATATGTATAGAGATAAATCGATTTAACACTAATTTAGAAAATACCTCCTTCCTACCCCTCCTACATATACAAGTCTTTTAATCAATAGTATAATGACCGAAAAGCAACGCTGCTATTACTCATTTATTTTCTGCAATTTCCCATATTGCTATAACTGAGCATTTATGGCTTAAAATTACGCCAAACTGCATAATTTAAAATTAAAATTTTAAATTATGCAGTTCAAACTGTTAAGTTTTTATTAAGAAAAGTTATGTTGATTAAACATTTCTGGATGATTAACATTCGGGGGCGTTGTTATAAATATTGATATTAAAGAGAGTTTTTGATGGCCTTTGGCACAACAGTTTTTTTTTTTTTTTTTTAATAATTGTTTAGCACTTTTTTTGTGTGTTCCTGATATATGATGGAATATTGAAATTTGTATTTTGATTTATAAAATTTGTCTTTTACCACAGTCAGTAAATTAAATTTCCGCTTTCTTAAAAAAAAAAAAAAAAAAAAAAATTTCAAGTCGATTGATAAATTCTACGCGATATTTTTGAACCAACTACCCAGTTAAGTAATAATTTAGTAAAAAATTTTTGAAAGCTAATTTCCAAATTTTTTATCATTCTACTAAAATGTAACAAAATTTCTGCTTTTTTGTGTCATATTGCCGAAATACGTTATAATCTGGCGGTCAGTATCCAATCTGCCTATAAAGAAACACACATCATTCTGAAAGAAAAAAAAAAAAAATCTAGACCAATTTGTTCGTTAGGTGAAATAGGTAGCAGAGTTTGAAAAAGAAATTTAATTTTAAATGATGAAAAATTTTTTTAACTCTATTTCCATTTAATAGTAAGTATTTTAAAGTATTAACATTGTATATTTTATTAACTTCAGTAAAGTAATATTCGAAGCTTATTAATGGTATTATAAAGAGCGTAATAAAAAGTACGTAATAAGGAGCACCTTTAAAAGTTCTTGTGTACATTCTTTAAAATCCCCCCCCCCTCTTTAAAAATACTAATAACAGAAGTGTCAGACACAGCCAAATTATTGAATAAATAATAATAATGACAAACAGATATATCGTATTGCATTATGAAACTATTTTTATCGTGATTTACTGTATTCTTAAGTATTATAAAAAACAAATTTATTTTCTATTTAATTCAACGAAAAAAAAAATCTATGTACTTATATTAATATTTATTACAACAATGCATACTGTAATTGCCGAAAATAATTACCTATTACAAAAAGAAAGAAATCATTACTTAGCAAACAAATTGGAGTTTCCGTAAAACTGCAAGAAGTTAAAAGTGTGGAACAGTTAGGATTAATCTAAATTCTTATTTTCTTTTCTCCTCGATTCAGCATAACACAAGCGCAGTACTTCGTCTCTCCTTTGGAATAAACGGAGCCAAGGCTGAACTGGATCCGACGCTCCACCGCAGCGTGGATAGGGCGAAGGAGCGTCGGATCCAGTTCATCCGTGGCGGAGCAGACGACAGGCGATTTAAGCGCATCGTCTCTCTGGTATCTCCTTTGAAGTGAAAAGCCGGCACGTAGCGCAATTCATATTACGATAAATCGTAAGACGGCTTTTGCACTTATTGTTAAATCGTTTTCGCTAAATCGGTAAAACTTCCCTTGATGCATTAACTCGCAAGCGTGATGAGGAAACTTGATGCCTAGCTAACATCGGATTTTTATCTCTAAATCGATGCAGCATTACATCGTCTAACATCGTCATTCCGAAATTTCGTAGTAGATGTTATCTTTAAATCGGATCGCCGATTTTAGCTATAAATCTATTTTCATTGCATCGATATAACGCCCAGTCCTACCTGGGACCGTACCAAAACCTAACTTCGATAAGTCATTGGACTAGTTCAAACCATTCGAGACGGCGCACCGCCATTATGGAGACAATCCACCACAATACACAGAATCTGAAATTGAACATTTTTTAGGAGTGGCACAATCGACAAAAGCCACACCTCAGATGGGATTTACCTCTAGAATGCTGTTAGCCTATGAGAAATTTATCGCAAAGGATTTAAATGTTATGATATATCTGTTTAGTTTTGGAATGCTTTCAAGTATGATGCTCAACTTTTGTGCAGCTGTCGGCTGCTTAAATAGAAGAGATTAAACTAAATGCAAGCAAAAAATATCAGCCTACTCAATCTTCTTTTTAAGGGCACTGTCCCGAAAGAGTTTAGAAATGACACGCTAGTATAAAACCTATGTAAAATGTTTAGAGAGATTTTTCATTCGCATTTTAATATTTTTGAATTTTGTTTTTTGCACATGATATTTGAGATCAAATCACAAGCCGCCTTTTTATTAAATTTTCGATTTCTCTTATTGTTTGATTGTGATTTTAACAGCAATTTTGGAACTTTGGAAAACTAGGGTATTGTTCTATTTACAACTTTATAATAATAAACCCGTGAAATATCCTTAAAAATTAAATTTTAATCGGTAGACCTTAAAGTTCGAAGTTTTCAAATACTTTTTTTCCATGATTTTTACTAATTTCGTAAATCAAAAATACTTCTAGAGATATTGCGAATTTTTGTGAAAATACTGAAAAATTCTTAAAGTCTCCGCCTCCCATCGGTTCCTCCTTATCTGCGTGATTGATTAGACAGTCCCCACTCCAGTAACAAAGCAGGTGGTTGTAGTGTGAGAGGGGGTGTTTAACAGAAAGGAAAGGAAAGCAAAGATTGTTATTTCCTCACAAGTGCACTTTTAGAGTCAAAACATTTCGTTCCTAAATTTCTTCATTTGAGTAGTAGTTTTTAATTTAAGTTACATAATTTTTAACAATATTAATATAATTCCTCCCCTTGCCTTTTCGGACTAAGAAACATACAATTTAGGATTTTAATATTAAAGGTTAAACAAAAGAAAAAAAAAATTGTATATTTATGAAAATATAGAGACTCTTTTTTTTTTTTTTTAATTAATTAATTAATTTTTTATTTTATTTATTTATTTATTGCGGGAGGTTGAAAAGAACAATCGCAGGCTAAAAAGAAAAGCTAACCGAAAAATATTAAATTTTATATACTGGAAATTTAAAAAGAGAAAAAGTAAAAATATTGGTATCGTTATTAGAATGAAGGCGATTGACTGCACTAGGGTCCTAGGCCTGAGGGGAGGGGCCCTCTGTGTGCAATGGGGGGGGGGGACTTTCTAAGGGCTTACCTCGCATTTATTCGTCTTTCGGAAAAAACCACGGAAAACTCAAAACGGCTAGGCTGACGAGTGCACCTGGGATCGAACCCGGCACTGCACGTCTACCAGCTTCGAGGACAGAATCTCTCAGCCGCTGGTAGGCCGAAAAAAGGAAGAGATTCTTTATTTAGATGAGTATTTTTTTATTATATGTTCTTTCCAGGAAGTAAAGGAATAGCCAAAAGACGAAAAAATAAAAGTAAAAAATTCCCACTTTGACTCCCGGACATTCAATTTGACATTTCACTGGAAAAGTAAAGTTTGAAAAATTCTTTTTAAATTCAAGGGAAGATGCCATATTGGTGGAGGGTAGACGGGCAGGGAAATACAAAATACATTTTATAGCGATTATTCGTTACCTTGCCTTTTCAGACTAAGGTACACAATTTAGAATTTTACTATTGGGGGATTAAAAAAAAAAAAAAAAAAAAAAAAAAAAAAAGCTGTATATTTTCGGATATTCGTATGAAAAGAATAATAGTAGGCTAAAAAAAGTAACCAAAAAATATTAAATTTTAAATGCTTGAAATTTAAAAAGATTAAAAGAAAAAAAAAAAAAAAAAAAAAAAAAGAAGAAGAAGAAGAAGAACAAAGGTGCTTTGTCTTTTTACTTTCTTCTGTACTCAATAGAAGAAAGTTTTGGATTTGTAAAAATTTTCTATTTTCTTTTGATAGATTTACACGTTTTGAAAGATCCAGAACGCAATTTATCTATTTTTAGGAAACGTCTGTCTGTGTGTGTGAGATAAAAATTTCATTCCAATTATGTCCCAGGAACTACTGCTCAGATTTACCAATAAATTTATATGTAGTTCAATCTTGACATAAACTGAAGCCTATCAATTTTTTGTGCTAATCGCTCAACAGGTGGCACTTTTACACAGCAATTTTCACAATATCAGGGAATGCTATATCTCATGAACTACTGCGTAAAATTTGATATAAGTGCATATGTCGATGCACTTTGACATGAGTTAATGCTTATTACATTTGGTGTCAATAGTTCAACAGGTGGGGCTACTATAAAGCTATTTCTGATATTTTAGGGAAAGCTTTATCTCAGGAACTAATGCACAGATTTACATATAAATGTATATGTAGATTCACCTTAACCTAACTTAATGTCTATCAACTTTTGATGCCAGTCCCTCAATAGGTGACACTGTTATACTACGATTTCCGCAGTTTACAGAAGGCTCTATCTCTGGTTCTGTTGCGTATAGTCGAACTAAATTTGATATGTAAAAAGGCAGAGATTTAAAATGCTGAGTCAATTTGGGTGCATATCGGCCGACAGGAGGCGCTGCTTTATTGAAAATGTTCCCGAGAACAGGATGTACGCTATCTGCACGGTAAAAATTTACTCACGTTGGCCATTTCGTGTAATACGTCTCTAAGATGAAAAAAAGTCAGCATTCAAAATGTAAATAATAATAATAATAAATAATTTGTATTGCATAAATTTCTATAGGAAAATACAGAAGAAAATTTTTTTGCTAGCCACAACATACTAGTTTTAAATGAGTGTTTTTCATTATCTGTCACTTTTCAGGACATAAAGGAGAAAATAAAAATAAAATTTCCAGCTTCGACTCACGAACACCCAATTTTGACATCTCACTGAAAGAGTAAAGTTTAAATAATTCTTTATAAACTGAAAGAAGAAGGCCATATACTGACGGAGGGGAGGGAGGGGGGGGGGGAGTGTGCTAGAGAAATAGAAAATACAATTTATAACTTCAACCTCTTCTCCACCTAGATAACTGTGTCTCATATACTACAAGTAAAACCGCTTATGTATATTTTAAAAACATCCAACAAAAATAAACTTTCAGTTGGAGGTCAACACTGAGGACGTATCAAAAGAAAAGAATCTTTTTTTATTTTTTTTCTTCAGAGCGTGCTACCAAGGTTGAAGAAAACATGAGACAGAGAGGAATTTCATTTGGGTAACATGTCTTTTTTATTTCCGGATGAATATTTCATTTCTTTCAAAACGTGTTGCGTTTGTTATTTAATTAGAATACTAGTAAGAAAATTTTATTTACATTTTGTTTAATAATAATGAAAAAAAAAAAAAAAAGTTATAAAATGGTACAAAAACAAATGTTAACAAATATATATATATATATATATATATTTTAAATGATTGCAGTGAGAAATTTAGAACAACTGGGGCAGCATCATTTCAAGCGCGGCGAGATCTATATGTATCTTTTATATATTTTACAATTTTTACAGAAATCGGTAAAGAACAAAATACTTCAAGTTTAATTGTTCAAATATAGCGCGAAATAGTTCAGAATAATTTTTCTCTGTGTGATTATATATATATATATATATATATATATATATATATATATATATATATATATATAATAAGACAAATGATACTCGTATTCATACAGCAGAGAGCTAAAAAAATAACAGCTGTAGATAAATAAAATAAGACTAATATCTATTAGTATGTATATATAGGGGGATTTTGAGAGGTACTCTTCCTTTCCATAAATGACCGGACACTTTTGATTTCAGGTGTTTTTTTTAATATCTCAAAAAGTTTTAGATAAACCATCTTGAAATTTCAGGAATGTGATGAACATGCTATACTCCACATATTTTAGTTAAAGTTTTTGCCGAAAGTGAAAGGAGGACCAGTAAAAAATTAAAGAAAAGTGAAACTGTTTGGGATCACCCTGTAAAAAGTAATGCTTGAAACCTGTGAAAACAAAATCTGGTGTGAAACAACTACATGACTTCCCTTACCCACTATTACACGTATTATTTGGACATTTTTGAGATAATGTGATCAGAAGACATAGAATTGAGCTAATGAAATAGACAAAAAAAAATTTTCCAGTAAGAGAAAGTTGATACACGTTTGCCGTAAACGCGTGAAAACGTAACGACATAAAATAGAGTTTACATACCAAAGGGGGGGGGGGATAATAATAATAATAGCTTTTTTTTTTTTTTTTTTTTTTTTTTATGATACACCAATTTTCGAGATCTAAAGCAGATCTACCTGATAAGGATGACTATTAATTTTCCTGTAATGACCACGTAAAGCACGAGAAAGGATATCTAAAATGGGTTTATGCAACAGTTTTAAAGAAAGTCGTTAGAGCCGTTGTTGAGATTCAGATTTACGTCCCAACTTCCGGTTTCGCAAATCTCCCTTCCGGTTTTCCAATTTTCTTCAAAATTTGGAAAATTCATCTGTACACTAGTTCTGCTTTATTTCTGAAGTTTCGTAGCTTCATCTTTATTAGTGTTGGAGATATGACAGTCAGAAGATTCCCTCCCCCCCCCCCCACACACACTGACCAGTTGCCAAAAAGCACTTTTTTTAGACTCAGGAGACCTCAAAACATGTAAATCAGGTGAAATCTCGATATCGAATTTTCGTACCGAATACAGTACTTCCATTACCTACGGTAAACGAGTAATGGAAGTAAAAAAAGTTTTTTTTTTTTTTTTTTTTTTTTTTTTCCGTTATATCTCCATGAATATATGTGGTAGCCTCATAAAAATTTATACAGATAATGAGAAAAATGTTCTTAATCACATGCTTCAGCCAAAACGCATTTAAAGCATTATTTTTTAAAGTGTGGTTGAAAATATTTTGTCTGTTGTTTAATTTTTTACTTGTCCCCTTTTCCTCTTCAGGACGCAACTTTTACTGATATACATGAGATATAACATGTTTTCTACACTGCTAAAGTTTCAAGAAGACTAATAAAGAATTTTTTTTAGATTTTTGACAAAACGCCTGAATTCGAAAGTGTCCAAATACTTATTGGTAGATAGTGTATGTTTGCAAAGGTACCAATCGTATTCATATACTTCAGTTTTCTTTTGAAAAGTACTGCTTTCATTTTCCAGTGGTATAATTGCTGTGTAATTTTCTACAGTTTTTCTTTTTAGACACGATTTCTAATCAATCAATTCCTGTCCCCTCTTCCTCCTCATTTTACATGTTTATTTTATATTGAACTTCGTAAATATGTTATTTAATTATTTTATGTATTTGATTATTACAGAGACTAGTCAAAAGTTTGAACATATGACTTTCTGTTTTTGAAAAACATTTGAAACCGTTACGGAATTTGAGTGTTAGATAAAAACATTTGTACATAAACACAGAAAATCTTTGTTCTAAAATTATGTACTTTCAACAATAATGTTTAGAGATGGAAATTTGATCTTCAAATTAAATACATAGCATGTGTAAAACCCATTATGAAATTTCAAGTCTGGAAAATACCTAAACTCTTGCTCATTCATCTACCGACAATTTGCTTAATTTTTACTCTATTCAAATGAGATTTTGACAAAACGTGCTCAATATGTCTAGCTGTCAACCTGTGCAAAAAAAAGTTTTCTATTTTTCGCACATGCGTAATATAATATTTACTAAAATTGCTCATATCTCAACGAATATTACAACTGTTAATTTTATGTTTTAGAATTATGCATTTGTAACGTTTTGTCAGTTTTCTGCAAGGTTTGTAAAATTTTATGGGAATTTGTTCTAGTTACACGCAAAAAATTGTCAAAAAAAAGTAGTAATTAAAAAAAAAAAAAAAAAAAAAAACTATATCTGCCTGAATAATTGTGCAATTCACGCACCAAAACATCCGAATATTGTTACGTTACATGTGCAATTGTACAATATATTAAAGTTACAAGTCATTTGTAGCTTTTTATGATGCAGAGTGATCCAAAGTATGTTCGCTTTTCTATAATTTGTGGTTGGTCCTCTAATTGCACCTTGGACTGAATCGAGAAAAAATGCGTTTTTAAATCTTCTTTGCATGTGTGAAATAATTCCAAGCCATTTCGTCTCTTTTTTTTTTTTTTTTGAAAAAAATGTCCCCCCCTCCCCCTCCAAAAAAAAAAAAAAAAAAAAAAAAATATATATATATATATATCTAATAATCTGATAACCTTGTGTATATTAAAAATATATATAAATAATAAATATATATATTGTATAAAAATATATATCTAATAATCTGATTATCTTGTGTATATTAAAAAATTATATAAATATATATATTGAATATTCTTTTGAATTAAGCCTATGTTGCGTATTGTATATTTCCTAAAATACTGAAAAATATTTCTATACAGCATAGTTTGGGCAAAATGGGTGAGTATTTGTATAATGCATGTAATATACTTTTTTTTTTTTCAAGTATATTGACCATCTTTTCCAATGTCATTATCAGAAATAATATTTTTAATACAATTCTAGTTCTGTACACTGACTCATTCGTGAGATAATCTTTAGAAAGCGAAAATTTGCCCTATGCTGTCATGTTAATATATATATTTTTTTTTCTACCTTGTTTTGGATGCTGTGAATGTTTCGGACCTTGGCACAAAGAGATATTTAGCTGTTGCTATCTTTGCGACAGAAAAAATTCACTTTGAATGTTTCGTATTCTACCAGGCCCTTGAAAAAGTTAGAATACAAATATGCTGTTATCTAAGTCCAATTTGTTTTATTTCATTTTGCTTTAACTTTATTTCATTTTTCATTTGGGTAGACTTTGATATTGATGGTATTAACTGTTTGAATTACTAATAAAATTTAATAAATTTTATATTACTACTGAATGCTACGGTTATATATATATATATATATATATATATATATATATCATTTAACTTGTGAAATTTTATAGTAAAAATTTCAAAATCCATATAGTTCGTGCCATTATAATAAATAACATTTTAGAATTCATCTGACTTATTTGCGCTTGCTCGTTTTTTATACAATATTTATAAAACAAGATGTAGATCTATGCCCCTATGTTAAAAAAAAAAAAAAAAATTAAGTATCAAATAATTCCCGAAATTTCGAGAAAGAATTTTAAAACTCAATAGAATTTATGCCAGTATCCCAAAAAATATTTTAAAACTGGTCCGACGACTTTATAATGACTAAACGACTTTATAATTTATAAACGACTTTATAATGACTTTATAATATAATATATAACGACTTTATTTAGAGCATCCGCGCGTTATGCGGAAGGCCCGGGTTCGATTCCCGGCTCTGGTATTTTTCACATAGTTGGTAAAAAATCAGCCTTATACTCCATTCTATCTAAAATTAATTTATAATGATTCCTTCTTCAGAATATATTAGTTTACTAACTAACGTACAGCCAGACACATTTATGGTTCAACCATTCGTTTTAAAGGTATTGGCGAGCTCTTTTGAAAGATACCCATCATGAAAATTTACTCCCATCAAGGGGGGGGGGGGAGGCGAGGCTCGTGCACATAGAAAACTTTTTTCCCAGTTGACTATCTCTATTATAAATGATTCTTGTAAATTTCATAATGTTTATTAAAAAACAATTTCCTTATGCACATTTATACAAAATTTTGTCCTATACCACAATGTTAAAAATTTAGAAAAAGCGGGATGGCAACGCAACCTGTAAGACAATTTTTACCAAAAGTTGATAGGCACTAATTTATATCAAGGTGCAACTACATACCAATTTGTATGAAATTCTTTGCAGCAGTTCCTGAGATAGAGTTGCCACAAAATTTTCTCTCACACACACACGCAGACAGACAGATAGACATTTTCTAAAAATGGTCCAATCGTGTTCTACATCTCTCAAAACGTGTAAATCCATCAAAAACCCGAGGTCGAAATTTTTACGAATCCGATACCCTCTTCTATTGAATATAGAAGAAAGTAATAAATAAATTTCAAATAACTCACGAAGTTTTCAAAGTAGAATTTTGAAATAACTATACGGTCAATGCCATTATGATAAATAATATTTTAAATGCAATCCTACATTCTACTATTACATTCTTATACACTGCTTCATTCTTGAGATAATCTTTACAAAGGAAAATTTTGCCCTATGCTGTCATGTTAAAAAATATTACATTTCATTTAACTCATGCAATTTTAAAGTAGAATTTTCAAATTTCATATAGTTCATGCAAGTATCATAAATAATATTTTAGAATTTATCCGACTTCTTTACGCTTATTCATTCTTGATACAAGCTTTACAAAGCAAAATGTTGAGCCTACGCCATTAGGTTAAAAAAATTTTTAATTTCGAATAACTCCAAAAATTTTCAAAATACAATTTTCAAATTTAATAGGGTTAGTATACCAGGATTCTAAAAATTATTTTAAAACTGGTCCGATAAGTTTAGCATAGGAGCCCCTTGGCAGCTTTTAAACTGTTGTTGTCATTTTGGCGATGAATTAAATTGTTATCGCAATTGCGTAAGTAAAGATCTTGGCTAGAAACATCGGAGCTACGACGGTGCCAAATTTCAAAATTCGTCAAGGAGTTCTAAACTGAATCAATTTTTTTAGCCCGATTTTTCTCAAATTTAATTATTTAAAAGAAAATGTGTGTACATTCAGTTTTTATTCGATATAAAAAAGAAATATATTTGAATATATATAAAGGTTAATTTTTAAGTCTTTTATGTTTTTCCTCAAGTGTTACTTGTTTTTTATTTTACTCTTTAATTATGAGCAGGACAAAAAAAAAAAAAAAATAAATAAATAAATAAATAAATAAAAGAAAAAGAAAAAGGCGCGCTTGCTTGCTTAGATACTTTCATTTTTCTTTTCAAAAATTACCAATTTTAAAATTTAAACGTAGGGATTTAACAGAGAGTAATATTTGCCGGATATATTTGAAACACTGATGTCAGGTGGATACCGATATGCGGCATTCGGCAAAATCGCTATTCGTTTCGTCCTTATTTTTAAATGATTAAATTGAACAATTTCCAAATATATATATAATTTTTTAAATCCCTCCTTGTAGATATTAACTTTTTTAATTTTTATGGAGTAGTTTTGAAGTTATGCAAATTACAGATCATGAATAATAAAATCATTCTGTGCATAGTCTTTATACTTTTAATAATTTTTTAATAGTTAAACTTATGTTACAAAATTTCTTTATTTTTAGAAATTTTCATTTTCATTTTTTTTTTTCTTTAACTAAGTTTAATCTTTTTCCATTTATTTTAATTTATTAGAAATTGACATCACTATTTTAGAAACTTTATTTGCAGTAATTTAAAAAATGTTAATTATAAATATTTTAAATAGAATTTCTCAGCTAACTAATCATAATAAATGCATGCAAGTTTGCTTTTATTTTTTTCAATTTATAACAATAACAATAATAATAATAATAATAATAATAAATGTATCATTCTATCCGCGTTTGTAATGATCGATAGACGGCGCTTTGTGAACACTGCAGTTGTTAGTAAACATTAGCCACGTGTGTTCCAATAGTGTTCTTGTTATTCTACTTAATATTCGTACTATAATTTCTCCGCCATTACATTATGGAAAATTGATTGCTTTTGGAAAAAATACTTCAGTTTATTCAAAGTTCGATCGGAAGTAGATTTTTAACTGAAGTTGAACAAATATTAATTTCAAATCATCTGATTAATTCTTTACTTCCATTAGCCGAAGCAACTGAAATTTTAAATTTGTCATTTGGAAATAAATGGAAGCTCAATTCTGGATTTCTTGATGCTTTGGATTTACACTGTGGCACACAAAAGTATGTGTTATCTTTTTTACCGTATTTATTCATTTTTATTCAATAAATATATGTGAAACTAAACATCGGCTAGCAATGGCGGCTATATGGAATTCGAATTAAACCATGTTTATTGTAATTTCACCGTAGCCCACCAGAGGGCGAGCATTTCATTACAATTGCGGATACTGAGGCTGTCCAGTTTCTTTAGTACAATATTTCTGATATTCATTTTAATTATTTAAAAATAATAATAATTGCACGTTCGTTTTTTATTTATTTTTATTTTATTTTTTGACACAAAGAAAAATATATTTACTTAGATATTCATTTTTGGCATCAACTTCTTTTTTTCTTTTTTATAATTTTAAAGTGGGTTTTTTACACGGAGTAATATTAATAGGAGTGGAAGGTCCAATGGGAGAAAGCTACGAAACTGTGATCTAAATTTTTGGTAAATATTGAGGGCACCACTTGTCATTCCTCCCTACTTCGGCGCGGATATACTGTTGTTTTACATAGAATTTTACTGAAGTACATTTAAATTTTTTTATTTTAAGCAATTTAATTTCTTTGTAAGTTCTTAAAACTGCATAATTCAGATGTTTCAAATAAATGCTTCGTTCCTAGTTGTAAAACAGGCTATGATAGTGATAAGAAAAACAAAAAAAAGCCCTAGGAGAAAAATAAAGTCCGAGTTCGTGTTTTCTGCACCTAAAGTAAGTTTATTTTTTTTCTTTACAAAATTTCATCCATTCTCCTTCCTCCCAATTGTTTGTTTTAGCTAGCTTCGATTCATAAGAATCGTCATTTTTTAAAAGCTTTCTTTCAAAGTAAAATTAGTATAAAATGGCTCTTAAAAAAAAACATGTTGGTTAGAATACTCTATTTAATAAAATTTGCTTTCAATCGAAATTTTTTCAGCTTGATATTATTTTTAAAAAAATAATTAAAACGAGACATTTCCCCATTGAATAACATTGCGGAAGCTGGAGAGAAGGAAGGATTGCACGCTGGCGCCATCTGTAAACATTAGAAAACAACATCACAAAATTTCAGCGTTACCTTCTTCTCCTGTCTTTTTACTCCGTGGTTTTTTATGACCTTTTGAATCAATGGGCTCTTCCCAGCGTCGTCTGCTCAATCACGTGATAGAGGAAAACGAATAGTCGAATTCTGAGAATCGAATTCAATTAAATATTGTTCTTAAGAACAAAAATTTTAGTATTTAATATAAAATAAAATAAAAGTAATATTGTGCATTTGTAAACATTAGAATAATTGTATTTGTAAATTTAATATTTTTAAAAAAATATTTTATGTGTTTATTTATTTTTACCTATAAGAATCGATTTTTGTATATTGTAGTGTAACTGTAACATTAACTGATCTAACAATAAATAATAGCTTCTTGTGGAATGTTTACGGATTATAAATTGAAGTTTTAAAATGTTTTCATTTATTTTAATTGCATAAAGGTGTTACAACAAGTTAATTAACTTAGTTACTGGTCTAAATGGATTTACGCAGTACGATATTGCACTGTCACTGATTTAAGTACGAAAAATCAGAGTATTTAAACATGGTCTTCATGAACATCAATAACAGGTATAAACTAAATGATGATTGTAAATGTATACAGCAAACAAAAGATGATGAATAATGATATAAATGGATTAAAAATGATGATGTATAAAAAATAACACAGATTAAATACGATTGATCAAAAATAAGAATAGAAAATATGTTATTTCAGCAATCGCTCTAGATAAACAAGACTTCGTCTGCTATTTGTTTTTCCTCTATCATGTGACCTCTGACGTCAGGTGGGAAGAGTCCATTATCCTGTTGAACTAAAAAATACGGCATTAGCTAGATTTACCGTTCTATACTGTTGCTATTCCATTTAATTAGAACGAATTTTCTAAATTTTATTTTAATTAATAATGTAGTAATAATAATTTCACTTTTTTTTTCCGACATAAAAATAAGTATAATTACGCATATATTTTTGGCATTAATTTCTTTCTTTACATTTTTTTAAAAATAATTTTCTAAGTTTAAGTAGGATTTTTATTACTTTTGAACCAATTATTCGATTGAACACAAAAATACAGAATTACCTAGATTTCGTTTTAATACATAAGTGTACCAATTTTTGATATAATCCGGACTAAAAATCCGTATAGATACAGTTACAATCGTTTAGCTCTTTATATTTAGATGACAAAATAAAAAAGTTTTGAACGTCCATTCAAGGTAATAGATAAAAATTGGTAACGAAGACAAAATCGCTATCTGAAAGAAATTGTTCGACCTGTCTTACTACTACTACTAAGGTGCCTCGATAAGTAATATAGGCACCCTAACTACTACTACTAGTAGTAGTAATAATCAGGGCCCAACTATGATTTTTGGAGATCCGGGGCACTGATACTAGTTGGAGGCCCCTTACCCTACTCTAAAGATTTCACCAAAAGGACCAGTTCTCAAAAACAAAAATAAATAAATAAATAAAGTGCATTTTTAAAATTTTTCCTTCAACTACACCTTCTATTTCCTCATTTTTTTAGCAACCTATAACAAAATCATTAGTTTTATGTTCAAGACAAATGAAAAACTGAAGTACATTGATCAGCCAATGTTTAGGAAATTAGTCACAAAATTTAATAATTGTTTATGCTCTCTAGTAAAATATAAAAATTTAATCAATTTTTGTTTTTAATAGACATATAATGAAAAAAAAAAAATTAAACTATTACTTCTCAGTTTTTGGAAATGAGGCCCCTTAAATTTGGAGGCCCTGGGCCAGTGCCCCGTGTGCCCGTGCCATAATCTGGCCCTGGTAATAATAATAACTTGTGATACTATATATATATATATATATATATATGAATCAATACTATACATATACGCATGTATACATGTGTTTTTACATGCATTCATTACATAATATTGAGGTTCGTTCAATAACGCGCTGTCTTTTTATCAAAAGACAAATCAGTAGTGAGGGAGTGTCTTGACCACCCTTTTCTATAATTGACTACTTTTGGGGGGACGAAAATAACCCCGCCTCTGTGATTATCATTTACTCTCATATTGACCGCCGAAATAGTTAACGTTCCTAATTGGACAAAAAATGTCACACTAGGTTAAAGGCGGGGTAAGTTTTGTACTTCAACTGAGCCTGTTTTTTAGTTTCATTTTCTACAGCAGAGAGTTGAACGGAAACGAGGCAGTGCCCTTAAGGAATGTAATCCTCTAAATTTCAGCAAAATAAAATAAACGTAAAGGATTTTCTGGCGGAAGATTTTGAGGAAAATTTAATAAATAGTAAATGGTGGGCGTATTCTGCGTTTAAAAATGGGCGGGACTAGCCACATATTGCACGCACAGTGTGCTAATTTTTTTTTTGTTGCTCGGAAATACCTTTTTCAGACGGATACTCCGTCTCGAACAGATTCACTTGTGGCAGGTGGTTGCACAATAACTTCACATGTACAGTCAGCCAAAAAAAAAAAAAAAACGCCACCCCCCCCCCACCTAATTTCGCCGTAAATTATCGTAGAAACATGCGACTGGTACCGATCAGTTTGTAATAACGTCTAGTTTATAATGTTATAGTTAGATTTTACTTAGGGGGTCGTCTACATATTAAAACTGACATCAACTTCATTTTTTTCAATGGTAATTCCACTTTTTTATAATTTATTTGAATTCTTTGGATCAAATCATCACGGAAAATGGTATAGTTTATATATTTCGCTCAATTTTTTTATAGAGTTATAAGCTGTCAAAGTTTGGGGATGCTAATGTTAAATGAATGTGACAAACATTAAATCATATCTTCCGAAATAATTATGATATTTAAATTCTGTTTTTTTTATTCGTTAGAATGAAGTGACCCAAACATATTCCATGCAAATTTTTGCTAAAAAACATTTTTTGAATTATGAAAATTATTAATAAATTCATATTTGAAAAAATTATGAATTATGACCTATGTTAATTTTTGCACGAATAGAACGGCCATCATCAAAAACATAGGTTTCCAAATTCACAGCTCGTTTCTAACATTATTTTTTGAGTTACAGTGATATTTCATTTTTTACTGCTGTTAGGGGGGCGTCACTTGTTATAATTTGTATCCTCTGTGAGTCAATATTTCTATACATTTTGACGAAAAACTATTTTAATTTACCTTTATGTTATTATAATTGTTTTCTAAGGAACATTTCGATGTTTATTATACAAATTGGCTTATTTTTTATAAAATTATCGCAATGCAGGCAAGAGATTGGGAAAGAATTCCAAAAGAAATGTAGCCCCGCCTCTATATTGCGGAAACAGTATTAAAAAATCTAGTTTGCATTATATGACTCTATATGTGACGCTCACGCTGGTATGCATAAATGTCAATGGCATTTACTACATTGAATGCTGAAGACAAAATTTAAATGATTTAATTGGAAGTGTGTAAAATAATTTTGTTTTATAATGTAAAGTTTTAGAAAAATTCTGTAAAGGTGTGGCTTTCGTTGCAAAAAGGAGTTTACTCGATTATGAAATGTTAAGTCTTTGTTCTTAAATATTACATATCTTTTTCTAGTTTCTCACAGCTAAAATTCTATTTTATCCCTTTTGTCTTTTGTTTTTAACTTGAATATTCTACGATTCGTGCATCTCAAGTTATATATCATGATTTAGAAAATGCGGTAGGACGAGGATTATTATTTGAAAGGGCAATATGCAGTGAAAAATACTTTTGTTTTTGCTTTCTTTTAAATTGATATAATTAATTTTTATCAGATTTTTTAAAACATATTTTCTGTTTTAATCTTGTGTTGAAATTTTCGTATTCGTTTACTCTACCGTTTATGCTATTTAAATTTTATCGCATGACGTAAAATAATAAAATATAAACTTTTTATTAAATGTTTTTTTTTTTTTTAAATACCGAATAATATAGTGGATTTTTTATTTTTTAAGTTTTTAAAATCTATCATTGAAACAAAGCGCAATATTATTTATTTTCGATTATTCTAATCACGGCGTAAAACTGGCGACACATTTATCACGGAAAAATAATTAAAAACTAAGTAATATGTCTTATAACTTTTAAAGATATAGATTTTACGCATTTAAAATTAAGAATTCAAGTACAGTAGACGACTGCAGAACGGGGAATATTCGTTCTAGGCAATAGGAAACCGTTTTTTCTATATCCATATTTATTTTCATATGAATATACACAATAATTATACTCTTTCTAGTGAAAGTATTTGTTTCATACTATTTTGTTTATATAAATATGAATATAAGGAATATTCTGAAGAAATATCGTAACACACAAATTGTGAAAGAAACTCCCACTGGAGGAGTCGCAGATTTCCAAATGACGTGAAACTACATCAGCAGTCGCGAAAATATTAAATATCCTTTCTCAGATTTTAGTTTAAATCTTGTTATATCTATATTTTTGTATATTATCTATTGTTGGTTTGTACGCCTAAAATTAAATGTAAAACTTTATAGTAACACATTCATGCGGGGCTTACTGTATAAAATAAAAATATACCCAACAAGAAGTAGATAATTCTTTTTCTTAAATATTAAACACTTTTTTCTTTTTCTTTTAACCGCTATTAATGTTATTATCATTATTAATATTATTCTTTTACCTTGGTACCTAGATTTTTGTAATTCAACATTGCATTGTAGGGTTCATATGATTCAAGCTACACTGATGGAAAAAAAATCCCAACACCACGAAAAAATTATTGTACAGTAATGAAATTTCAGCAATACATTTGTCTAGGTAACATATTTAATTGATTAAAGTTTCAAGATCACAGGTAGAGCCATTGGCGAGAAGAGCCATTTCAAATGTGAAATGTTGGTACATTAGTAACCGGTGTAACCGCTAGAATTTTGAATGCAAGCATGCAAACGTGCATGCATTGTGTCGTACAGGTGTCGGATATCAGTTTGTGGGATGGAGTTCCATGCCTGTTGCACTTGGGCGGTCAATGCAGGGACGGTTAATGCTGGTTGTGGATGACGCTGGAGTTGTAGTCCAATGATGTCCCATACGTGCTCGATTGGAGAAAGATCTGGTGATCTAGCAGGCCAAGGCAACATGTCGACACTCTGTAGAGCATGTTGGGTTACAACAGCGGTATGAGGGCGAGCGTTATCCTGTTGGAAAACACCCCCTTTAATGCTGTTCATGAATGGCAGCACAACAGGTTGTATCACTAGACTGACGTACAAATTTGCAGTCAGGTTGCGTGGGATAACCACGAGAGTGCTCCTGCTGTCATATGAAATTGCTCCCCAAACCATAACTCCAGGAGTAGGCCCTGTGTGTCTAGGCCGCAGACAGGTCGCTAGCAGGCGTTCACCTGGCCTCCTTCTAACCAACACACGGCTATCACTGCGACCAAGGCAGAACCGGCTTTCATCAGAAAACACAACAGACCTCCACTCCGTCCTCCAATGAGCTCTAGCTTGACACCACTCACGTCGCAAACGGCAGTGGTTTGGAGTCAGTGGAATGCACGCTACAGGGCGTCTGGCTCGGAGCTGTCCTTGAAGTAACCGATTTGTAACAGTTCGTTGTGTCACTGTGGTGTTCCCTTCCCGCGGACTTTTCCCGGGCCCGTGCCCCTGTCCGCGGGCTCGCTGGAGAGCTAGAAGTTTGGTTTTGGTGGAGGGGTGGCCTTGGTCATGACTCTAAACCGAAAGGTGAGTCGCCCCCCTTGCCTGTGATCTGATCTGTCACTGTGGTGCCAACTGCAGCTCGAATTTCAGCTGCAGACGCAGTACGATTAGCCACAGCCATACGCCGAACACGGCGGTCTTCCCTCTCAGTAGTGCCACGTGGCCGCCCGGAACCCGGTCTTCTTGAGGCAGTACCTTCCCTTGACCACTGCTGCCAACACTCATGCACAGTGGATACATTCCTGCCAAGTCTTTCTGCAATATCGCGGAAAGAAAACCCACCTTCTCGTAGCCCTACTACACGACCTCGTTCAAACTCAGTGAGCTGTTGATAATGGCTTCTTCGTCTTCTTAGAGGCATCCTTGACTAACATTAACCCACTACGTCAAATCTCAACTGTAAATAACGATCACGAACCTTACAGCGCTTATTTAAAGCAAACCTCATTTGCATGTTCATAGTGTCGCTACTAGCGCCACACTTATGCGCGTAGCTCGAAATTTGAATCGACGTCATCTTTCAGATGTATAAACACGCCTACCAAATTTCGTTTATCTAGCACAGCTCCTTCCTGGTGTTGGGATTTTTTTTCCATCAGTGTATTTAATTTTCTTCGTATGCAGTGATGTATTTTACTATTCAATGTTTAATAAATAGAAACCAATAAAAATCTTTTAACTCATAAACTAACACAGAAAGTTTTGCGAATTAGAATCGTTTTTTATTTTATAATAAACATTTCTGAAATTTGTTTCCGGTGTGAAATTTAATAAATAATGTATATTTCGTGGTAGATCAAAATTCATTTTTTCTAAATGTATAGACGGTCTCCTAACACATTTTCACGTGTAATTCTGTTTAGAATTGATTTAAAGTATATAAATAGATACGTTTTCCGAACTGCCTTGATCTCAAAAATCGGAATATGAGGTCAAAAATTGGGGTCGTCATTGAAAAAAATGAAGTTTATACCTGTTTTAATATGTAGATGACCCCTTAAGTAAAATCGAACTACACCATTAAAAACTAGACGTTGATGCAGATCGATAGGTACCAGCCGCATGCTTGTACGATAATTTACGGCGAAATTAGGTGGGGGGGTGGCGTTTTTTTTTTTTTTTTGGCTGACTGTACAATAATATGTACAATGATTGATGACAACGAGAGATTCAGTCAGTAAATAAGAAACCATCCTAGCTGAAAAGGTAATGTACTAATTCTAAGTTAAACGTGTTAACTAGTAACTTAATATTATTTTCTCATCTTGTTCTTTATCTAATTTTGTTCTTTTTTCTGTTTCTTTAATATTTTTCTCTTTAAATACATTTTTGTAGTTCTTTTTAAATTTATTTTATTTTTTTAATTAATGAATTGAAATAACCACTCCCAATTCAAAAATATTTGTTTACAAATACCTTACAACAATGTCATTTAAGTGAATTATTATTATTGATAATGTATTTGTAGTTATAATTAAGCGCATTCACTCCTACCTTATAAGAAGAGATTGCGCAAAATAGCTCTCTTGGTTTTGTTACTACTGTTGTTTTAAATTACAACAAAGTAACAAAATAACAATGGAATTTCAAGAAGAAGGATCAGTTCAAAGTTACGCACCAAAAGTTTAGCAAAATGTTAATATTTGGATTTTTTATAACATTTTGTTGAATTGTGCGCAAACTCTCCTAGCTTTACCTTATCTTTATAGAAGCTTACATTTCGATTGTGAGGTCTTTAACTATTTTCCAAAAATAGCTTATTAAGAAATGCAACCTCTGAATGAGGGACACCTCTGTATAAGTAAAAGTACCTGGTCCCAAAGCTGTCCCTTATTTAGAGGTAAGTGTATATAAAGCTTTATCAGAATTATAAGAAACAACTAGAAAAAAAAAAAAAAAAAAATTAATTAAAAGGAAAACATATTTTCACCCAATCTTCATCCTATTTAAAAAAAATCTGATGTGGGCACCACATGACTTCCTTATACACTTTTAGAAATATACATAATGTTAAAAAACATTGACATTGGACCCGAAACAGTTGGCTAAAAATATTAAAAAAAAAATGAATTATCACCGTGTTCTGAGCTTTTCTGAAAGTTAGTTAAAAACCGATTGCAAGATTTGTACTGGTAACGCTGACGAAGGCAGCAGGGACCCGAAAAAATTGGCTAAAAGTATTTTAAAAAGGCCTTTTCACCGTGTTCTGAACTATTCTGAAAGTTTCAGATGTCTAGCTAGTCGGGAAGTTAGTTAAAGAAATTTTCTGTTGAAACATATAAACGCTGCCGAAGGCAGCAGTGACCGGAAACAATTGGCTAAAAATATTTAAAAAATGCATTGTCACCGTGTTCTGAGCTTTTCCGGAAGTTTTAAATGTGTAGCTAATAGGAAGTTAGTTAAAAATCGATTCCAAGATTTGTACTGGTAACGCTGCCGAAGGCAGCAAGGACCCCACACAGTTGGCTAAAAGTATTTAAAAAATGCATTTTCACCGTGTTTTGATCTAGTCTGAAAGTTTCAAATGTCTAGCTAGTCAGGAAGTTAGTTAAATAAATTTTCTGTTGAATCACATAAACGCTGCTGAAGGCAGCAGGTATCGGAAACAGTTGGCTAAAAATATTTAAAAAATGCATTGTCAACGTGTTCTGAGCTTTTCTGAAAGTTTCAAATGTCTAGCTAGTCAGGAAGTCAGTTAAATTGCAAGATTTGCCTAAACCGTTTTTGAGTTATTACCGTTTTTTGATACATTATGGCCAAAACCTATGTATTTTTGTCATTATGAACCTGATTTTCCTAAATATCTCCGAAACGGAAAATCATACAATGTCCAAAAGGGGAGGTGCACAACTAGATGTTATAACAAACCTATGTACCAATTCGCAACTTTCTACGTCCAACCGTTTTTGAGTTTTGCGACATACACACACACAGACACACACACACACATACAGACGTCACGAAAAAGCGTGTAAAATCCATTATATCTCTAAAACGAGAGCTCGTGTTAAGACGACACTTGCAGGTGTGCAACTAGACATCATGGCAGTCACACGTATAAATTAGCAACATTCAGCGATCATTCGTTTTCGAGCGCAAATCGGGATTACTATACTTCCTTATACTTTGTATAAGGAAGTAAAAAAATAGCTCGTATAAATAAAACAAGAGCGTGGTTTAAAAAAAGTAAATCAATTGTATTTATATAAAAAAAATCTAGGTTTGACAATCATGAAAATGTAGGTTAATTATTAATGAAATGTTTTAAAATTTAATGTTTTACCTTGAAACATACAGTGCCCCCCCCCCCTTTTTTTTTAAGGTTACTTAAAAAAAAAAAAAAAAAAAAAAAAAAAAAATGGGATTTAATAAATAAATTTTATGTGTTTGTTAACAATATGAAAATGTGCAAATATTTTTCTAATTAATTTATTTAACAAATATATTTCGCATTTAAAAAAGAAAAGTTGTATTCCTGTAATTCAAATGCACCAAGTGTCAATTTTTTTTTTAAATTGTAAATTGATTAAGTTGATAAAATTGCGTGAATTTAACTCATTTTTGGGGTCTGATGTCTCATTTATTAAACATTACCATGAAATTAAATTAAAGAAAAATAAAGAAAGAAAGAAAAAAGAAAAATAAAGTAAAATATTAATTTTCTGTTGTCTTTAATATATTCGTCTTGTTATATAAATTTGATAATTATTTTTGCTTAAAAACTTAAATCTATATATATAAAAATGAATGTTTGTCTGTATGTTATTTATAAAATCATAAACGGCTTGACCGATTTCGATCATTCTTTTTTTCTTTTTTTCCTTATAGGTCAGGGATGGTTTAGGAAAAAAAAAAAAATTGAAAAAATCTTTAAAATTAATTAAAATATGAAAATAATAAACTTATTGACTTATATTGACTTAATATAAGCCAACGAGATATATAAAGTAGAGTGATAAATGGTAACCCTTGAGAAGGTCCAAGATGAGTCATGTGACATGCTCTCCTTGCACCTGCGTATTCGGTGGTTCCCTTCGTAACAGCTTATTTTTAGTAAATTTCTATGGTAACAGTTTGGAGATTGTTCTTGGCTAAACTCATAACCGCCAATTTTTTTGTTTACTTATGTAGTTTAATATTCTTTTGTTCTAAATCATTTTGATTTTGATTTTACTTCTGTTTCATTTCGTATAGTCGAAATTTAACTGACAAAATGCTTAAAAATAATTGAAAAATTATTATTTGTTGTTAAATTTAGCTCTTTAAAAGTTTAATTTTTCTTTTATAAACACTTTTAAACTTTGTTGTCAAACGATGAAAAAAAAAAGGTATTTTATTATTTATTAAAATGTGAAATATGTGTAAACAATTTAAAAAACAATTTATTTCGGTCATAGGACTGTCATGTTATCTAATAATAATGATAATTTGTCAAACTGATATTTTAAATGCCAAAATAGCGAAAAAGGGCCAAACACAGCAACCTAATGGAGCATGTCACGTGATTCATCTTGAACCACGGAAAGCTAATCCTTCATCCATTGAATCAGCACTCTAATTTATAAATCTCGTTGATATAAGCCAACGAGATATATAAAGTAGAGTGATAAATGGTAACCCTTGAGAAGGTCCAAGATGAGTCATGTGACATGCTCTCCTTGCACCTGCGTATTCGGTGGTTCCCTTGGTAACAGCTTATTTTCAGCAAATTTCTATGGCAACGGTTTGGAGATTGTTCTTGGCATAAGTCATGTTTTTGTTTACTTGCGTAGTTCAATATTCTTTTGTTCTAAATCATTTTGATTTTGATTTTACTTCTTTTTTATTTCGTGTAGTTGAACTTTAACCGACAAAATGCTTAAAAATAGTTTAAAAATTATTATTTGTTGTTAAATTTAGCTCTTTAAAAGTTTAAATTTTCTATTTTAAACACTTTTAAACTTTGTTGGGAAACGATGACAAAAAAGGTATTTTATTATTTATTAAAGTGTGAAATATGTGTAAAATTATTTAAAAAACAATTTATTTCGGACATAGGACTGTCATGTTACCTAATAATAATGATAATTTGTCGAACTGATATTTTAAATGCCAAAATAGCGATAAAGGGCCAAACACAGCAACCTATTCGAGCATGTCACGTGATTCATCTTGAACCACGGAAAGCTAATCCTTCATCCATTGAATCAGCACTCTAATATATATATCTCGTTGATATAAGCCATTTAAATTTTTAATTGTTGCCAAAAAAAAGTTTACGAGATATATTTATTTATTGTTTTCAGCATAAAATGAAAAATGCTTTCATGCGAAAAATAAGAAATTACTAAATGTTAAATTGGTCGATGAGAAAATGACGCATTATAATTTTAAAATAAAATAGTAATATTACAAATCTAACATATTTCTTCTGAATTTTATTTCACAGCATTTTTTTTATATACCTCAACATCAGATTTTTTTTTTTTTTTTTTTTTTTAGTATGGCGGATGAAACACGCTTGGCATAAAAGTTAATTCAGCATTATGGTAAAGATATTTTCTTATTGATAATTCTTGACAATTTTTTTATAATTTTGATTCTGAAGTAGATCGGACATTTTTCGCCAAGCAAAAGATAGAAAGAAATACGCAAGCGAAGTGATGACGTCACTGGCCGTTCGTGGATGCAAGAAAAATATTTCCTATGTTAAACGCCCATTGGATTTTTTGTAAAAAATTATTAAAAATCGAGGAAAAATATTTCCCGATTTTAATCCGCATATTTAGGTATAGATATGCATTAGTTATCATGTCCATGCATTAGATTAAGTTATTTTTGTTGTAAAAGTGACAAAATTTGAATTTTTAATTTCAAAACTCTAGAAAAAAAAAAAAAAAATGGCAAACTTCCATATTCGATTGAAAACACAAACATTTAATTTCAAAGGATGATATTAACACAATAAATATCCAACTAATATACTGATTAAAAGGGAAATGATAAATATTCTATCATAATTTGAAGTCAAATTTGTTTTCAAATGTCTAAATAAAGTATCTGATATAAGATACTAATAAGTTGTAGCGGAATAGATTTGATATCGGTCATCCTTGGTAGAAAAATAAAATATCGCCAAATTATTTGGCGAACATAATTTAATTCCTTTCAGAAATCATGGTTATTTTAACAACTTATTTTAAGACAGTAATGAATAATATGAAACAATATTTCGTACAACGCATATTACGAAAATATACATCTGGCATGTATATTTTCGTATTACGTTTTTGATCACCAAATACAATAAGCGCCAAGAACGACAGAGTTTTGAAATTTAAAATTAAAATTTTGTCAATTTGACAGCAAAATAACTCAATCTAACACATGCACATGATAACTAATACATATGTGTACCCAAATATGGGGATTAAAATCGGGAAATTATTTTCTTCGATTTTTAATCATTTTTTACAAAAAATCCAATGGGCGATTGACATAGGAAATCATTTTCTTGCATCCACGGACGGTCAGTGACGTCACACTTCGCTTACGTATAGGAACAATAATCGCATAAATTATATTTTGGTCTAAAGCGGCAAGAAAAATTTAAAAGTCGCCAAGGGCATTAAGACTGTACCATGATCAAGTTTACATACTAATTTATTTTTCTATATACCAACTACTATTAACTAAGCATGAAGTAGTATATATAACCACAAAATAATAATTGTCTCATGCGATATAAGTTGCCGATCATAGCATATTGTAATATTATATGTGGCTTGAAATTGCTGTCATTCTATGGTTGATTGATTAAATCAAATAAATATAGGAAATAACTTGAGAGCAAATATTATGTACATCACATATAATGTTGTTCATATTTAACTGGGATTCAGATATAAAAGAGCTACTTCAAATTTTTCGATACTGTCCGTATCGAAACTGTTATGTATGATAAGCAACCAAATGGAAGCCCACGGGTAAGCCATTGTCGCAGGCAATAGGGACAGGCACCGGAGATTGCAAGGACGAACAAGGCGCTGCCTAAGGCAGCGGGAACCCAAAGCAAGCTTTTGACCGATTTCAGTTTTTTTTTTTTCATAAAGTATATAGAAAAGAGTTTGCCAGCGAAGCGGGCAAAGCCGTCCAAAATTGTTTAAGAACTAAAATATTATTGAACAATTCGCCGGAAAATGAAAAAAAAAAAAAAAAAAAAAAAAAAAAAAATCATTTATTTGTAAAAAAAAAAAAAAAAAATTAAAAATTTGAAACTCATAAATATTATATGAATTTCACCACATAGTTAAAATTTTAATTAACCAGTCACCAAATTATTATTAGAACCAGATTAATATTGTGCAATAGTGAACTAAAATCATACAAAGAAAGGTTTCGAAATAAAATTCATAATTGACGACCCAGTTTTTATACTTCCACAACGCAGTACTGTTTTAGTACAGAATCCCTATGGACGAATTTTAAATTTTTATCGCCATGTTGGCGATAACTTTTTATTTATTTATTTTGGCATTTTATTTTGGCTTTCAATGAGTTACAAATTTTTTTGAGTGTACTTTATCAGACTCTGTTTTGCACAGCAACACAATGATAAGGTTTCATTTCATTACATATTATGATCAAACCGTCAGTTCCCACGCATACACATCAAAATTTCCACGTGAACGAAGTCGCGGGTAACAGCTAGTTATCAATAAAAGTTCCTTCACTAATGTAAAAATAATTAAAATATTTCGCAGGATCTTTTTTATTTTTCCAAAAGGCATATAAAAATCATCTTCCACGGCGATGCGATATGATAAGTATGACAACCGCAATTTGATATAGGGAGGAGCTATATTTGAATACGTGCTAGCACAGCTCAATCTCGGAATGGAATGAAAAGGAAAATCCCCGTTTTGAAGGAACGATATCGGTGTAGTGTGAAAGCAGTGTACTATCCGACACGATATTGTTCCAATCGTTGCATTATTTATCAGCCGATTTCGTCGCTGTCGTGTCGGTCAGTATGAAAGCGCTCTTAAAATACATTTTGTTTCTAAATATTTCTTTATCCTAAATTGTATGAAAAGAACTTAAAATATTTTGCATCAAGATTTCATATAAAGTAGGTTCGATTTTTATTCAGTGATTTTTCTGTAATGTTAACAGAGAGAGTTTATAAAAGCACGTGATGGTATTTTTAACTGATGTGATCTGAGAGCGTTAAACCTAACGAGATAAATAAAGTAAAGTGATAAATGTAGGGGTGTTTGTGTTCCGGATTTTTTATTTTATTTCCCACCAGTAATTACGAATTGTATTTTTGGCTGTATTTAATTACTAAACATTACTAGAAAACTACTAATAATATCACCATTAAAAAATTAGTGGTGGAAAATAGAATAAAAATTCGGAAAGCAAACACCCCTGTAAATGGTAAACCCTGACATCGTCCAACACGAGTCATGTGAGATGAACCTTCTATGCGTTGGCTCCCTTAGTAACAGCTTATTTTCAATAAATTTCTATGGCAACGGTTTGGAGATTATACTTGGCGAAAATCATAACCGCCAATGTTTTTGTTTACTTATGTAGTTTAATATTTTTTTGTTCTAAATCACTTTAGTTTTTATTTTACTTCTTTTTTATTTCGTGTAGTTGAAATTTAACTGACAAAATATTTTAAAATAGTTGATAAATTATTATTTGTTGCTAATTTTAGCTCTTTTAAAAGTTTAACTTTTCTTTATAAACACTTTTAAACTTTGTTGGGAAATGATGAAAAAAAAATATATATGTATATATATTTTATTATTTATTATAATGTGAAATAGGTGAAAAATTATTTTTAAAACAATTTATTTCGATTGTAGGACTGTCGTGTTGACTAATAATAATGATAATTTGCCGAGCTAAAATTTTAAATGCCAAAATAGCGATAAAGGGCTAAATATAGCAGTCTATTGGTTCATATCACGTGATTCATGTTGAACCACGGAAAGCTAATCCTTTATCCATTGAATCAGCACTTTAATTTATTTATCTCGTTGGTTAAACCCAACGAAATAAATAAAGGTTGATTCCACCTCATATCTTATGAAAAATTACTCAATTTTGATAATCCGCGTTTGTAATGATCGATAGATGGCGCTTTTTCAGCTTTTGTTGTTAGTAAATATAATAGCCACGTGTATTTATTATTGTTCTTTTTGTTATTCTACTTAATATTCGTACTATAATTTCTCCGCCATTACATCATGGAAAATTGATTGCTTTTGGAAAATTTTTTTTCAGTTTGTTCAAAGTTCAATCGGAAGTAGAATCCGTCGGATCTAAATCCGTCTGAATCCGTCGGATTATAAACAGCTTATCGATCGGACAATTAGATTTTTTAAAATTAACTAAAGTATGAAAATTAGGTGGCACCCATAGAATAATAATAAAGGAAGAAGGAGCGTAAGTGTTTTGATTTCGGTTTGTAAAATCCAGGAATGCCGGGTATCGGGTTGTAACAGTGCTTCCATCTGATTGGTTGGCGACTTGTTGGCGAGATTTTTGAATCGTCTTGTCTCTCTGTCAATCAGTCTGCTAGGCAGCACCCACAACAAACAGCGATAAATGCGCTGAGGATGGGTGCCCTACTTCAACGTTGAGAGGAGCTAAAGTAGCTTTCGCTGGCATTTCACTAGAAGGGGTTTGTAAGCATTAGAGTATTGGCATGCTCCTTCTTCCTTTATTATTATTCTATGGTGGCACCTTGCGTTCACACACAGTGAGAGTCCAAGGAAATCTCAGCCTTTTTAATCGTGGCAGAATCAGTCAGTGATGACCGTAACTATATATGCTGATAAACATGGTGTCATTTTTATTAGTCGATCATTTCTGTCCCTATTCAGGTTGAAATTAAGACGAAGACAGTTAAATAAATAAATATATATATATATATATATATATATATATATATTTCTTCCCATTTAAAAAAAAAAAAAAAACACACACTTACACACACACACACAAATGAAAACACGTTTTTTATTTTAATTAATTTTATTTAATTTTAAGCTCGAGATATTTATGAGATTTATAACTTTAACTAATTTTTATTATATTTATTTTCAATATAAAAATATCCTTTTTTGATCCTGTTTTTTTAAATATATACAAAATTGCCGAAAGTATGTTGACTTTTTTACATCTTTTTAATAATAAATATATTCTTAAAAATTAAGTTTAGCAATATATATATAATATTATAGTAGTTCTAACGAAGATAGCTAAAAATATTATGTTTACATACATTTTCAGATAAACTATGTGTGATTATTCTTTAACGTGCTTGTATATATCTTAGTGAAATTTTCGCCAACTTTAATGTTTATACATATATATATATATATATATATATATATATAAAGTTAAATTCAATAAAATATTACAATTCAAGTAGATACACAATGCAAATTTAATTAAATCTTCATTATATTAATTTTAGTGTTATAGAGAAAAACCTAGCTGAAAATGATTTAGAGTTGCACAATATAATATATATATATATATGATCTATAGTGCGCCTCTTGGGGATTTTTTTTGCCAACAATGCTTAGCGTCTTGTGTATTATACTGAATCAGATATTTGAGAAAAATGTGTTTGAAATTTACAAAACTATTTTAACCCTTTAATGCGCAGCGTTTCGCTACATGGACACAATAACTGATTCCCAGCAAAATTCATCCTGGAATTCCTCAAAATTAAATAACTAAATGCTGTTATGATTTAGCGGAACAAAGTCGTTTATTTCTTTTCTTTTCATTTTGCTTATAAATTCTGGTGACTTTCAATACTAAATGACTATAATTGCTTTGCCGTTCAAAGAGTTAAATGGAAGAACAATCAAACAAGAGAAAAGACTATAATAACATTTGTTAAGCAATCCTTCCTGCGAGAAAAAAAAAAAAAAAAAAACGGAACAAAAAGATTTGCTTAACTAATAAAACTCATCGAAGTATAAATGCGATATTCGAACTACCGAAACATCTTTTCAATCGGACCCTTTTGGCGACTTTTAAAATTTTGGCAATGAAGTAACCCGGCCGTTTTACGCCAAGGACTTTATTTCCGAAACAGTTATTTTAGGCGTAGGCGCGTATAAAAAAATTGTAAATAAATTAATAAATGGAACAAAAAGTTTGTAAAATAAAACATGAACAGATTTGGTACAGGACCCTCTTGGCCACTTTTGAAATTTGGCGCTAAAACAGCTTGGAAATGTTTCGCCAAGAGCTTTACTTCCTTGATATGATAGCTATTTTAACTTTGGCTGCATGTTAAAAATATACATAAATTATAAAACACTGAAAAAGAAATGCATTAACAATAATCATGTAAATTGTAACCTGTGTCAGAGAAGATAATACAGGGTTAGTCAAAAAGAATAGGACAATAAGAAAACTATTTTTAGACGAATGTATGTTTATTGTAACCAAACTACAGCTACGTATGGACAGATAAACTATCAAAGTTTTTCTCATGGAACTTCCAATTCCATGGCTGCACGATTTGTCGACTTCTGGGGACTTCGTTGAAAGGATGCACGAATGGATTCCACAGTTTCTTCGGAGACACGTGGTCGTCCTGTGCTTTTACCCTTGCATAAGCAGCCCGTCTCCCCAAATTGCTTTACCCACCTCGCAATGGAATGTCGATGAGGTGGTTCCTTGTCATACTTGGCTCGAAATTGTCGCTGGACCGTAATTACTGACATTGTTTTAGCAAATATCACACAAAACGCCTTCTCCTTGCCTGATTGCGCCATTTTGAAAACAGCGTCTCCTAGCGGCATTAACGTACATGTGTGTTGCCAAATAAAACTTTGATAGTTTATCTGTCCATATGTAGCTGTAGTTTGGTTAGAATAAACACACATTCGTCTAAAAATAGTTTTCTTATTGTCCTATTCATTTTGACTAACCCTGTATTATAGAAAAAATGCTTTTTTAAGAATTTCTTATTTACTTCTGCAAGTGCCATTTTAAACCTACCCGTACATTAGAAATATAAGCAGAAATGAAATATTGCCACAAATGAACTAAAAAAGGCAGTAATAAACTAGTATGTTGTGGCCACCACATGACTTTCTTCTATATTTTCCTATACAAATTCACTCAGTAAAAATAATTTATTAAAATTATTATTTAAAAAAATTATCCTCCATGATAATGCAGAAGATTTCCATGTTAGAGTAGTAGTATAACGCTAAATTAAAAAAAAATTCTGTTAAAAATGTAAAAATCTGATGTGGGCACTACATGACTTACTTATACACCTTTAGAAATATATACATAATGTATAATTGCCATTGGACCCGATACAGTTGGCAAAAAATATTTAAAAAATGCATTATCACCGTCTTCTGAGCTTTTCTGAACGTTTCAAGTGTTTAGCTAGTTGGAAAGTTAGTTAAAAATCGATTGCAAGATTTGTACATGTAACGCTGCCGTGGGCAGCAAGGATCCGAAACAGTTGGCTAAAAGTATTTAAAAAATGTATTTTCATTTTCACCGTGTTCTGAACTATTCTGAAAGTTTCAAATGTCTAGCTAGTCGGGAAGTTAGTTAATAAATTTTCTTTTGAATCATATAAACGCTGCTGAAGGCAGCAGGTATCCGAAAGAGTTGGCTAAAAATATTTAAAAAATGCATTGTCAACGTGTTCTGAGCTTTTCTGAAAGTTTCAAATGTCTAGCTGGTCGGGAAGTCAGTTAAAAATCGATTGCAAGATTGTTCCAAACCGTTTTTGAGTTATTACCGTTTTTTGATACATTATGGCCAAAATCTATGTATTTTTGGTCATTATGAACCTAATTTTCCTAAATATCTCCAAAACGGAAAATCATACAAAGTCCAAAAAAGGAGGTGCACAACTAGATGTTATAACAAACCTATTACCAATTCGCAACTTTGTACGTCCAACCGTTTTTGAGCTATGCAACATACGCACACACACAGACACACATACATACAGACGTCACGAAAAATCGTGTAAAGTCGCTTATATCTCTAAAACGAGAGCTTGTGTTAAGACGACACTTGCAGGTGTGCAACTAGACATCATGACTGTCGCACGTATAAATTGGCAACATTCAGCGATCATTCGTTTTCGAGCAATGTGAAATGCAAAATCCATTTCGCAAATCGGGATTACTATACTTCCTTATACTTTGTATAAGGAAGTAAAAAATCGATAACTTTATTTTAAATTATTGCAGATCTATGGTTCAACCATTCGTTTTAAAGGTATTGGCGAGCTCTTTTGAAAGATACCAATCATGAAAATTTACTCCCCTCGAGGGGGGACTTCCCCTTCCCAGGGGGAGGTGAGGCTCCTACACATACAATTTTTCCCCCCAGTTGACTATCTCTATTATAAACTAGTATGTTGTGGCCACCACAAGTCTTTCTTCTATATTTTCGTACACAAATTCACTCAGTAACAATATGAAGAAAAAAAAAATTACGATTTTTTTTCGTTAAAAGTAAAAAAATCGATAACTTTGTTTTAAATTATCACATATTTATATTTCAACCATTCGTTTTAAAGGTATAGACGACACCTTTCGAAAGATACCCATCTTGAAAATTTACCCCCCCCCTGGGGGGGAAGCGATGCCCACACATGTATAAATTTTTCTTCCAAATTAACTACTACCATTATCAATAATTCATATTAATTTTACAATCACAGGTTAAGAATAACTCTCATTATGTACATTTATACGAAATTTTGTCGTATACTGCCATGTTAAAAATTTAGAAAAAATACGATCAAAGCGCCACCTGTTGAGCGATTGATTCCCAAATCTAATCAGCACCAGTTTATGTCAGGGGCTAACTAAACACCAAATTTGGTTAAATTTCGTTAAAAAAAAAAAAAATTGATTTTTTTTTTCCTAAGTTTTTTTTTTGTTAAAAGTAAAAAAAAATCGATAACTTTGTTTTAAATTATCACAGGTCAACCATTCGTTTTAAAGGTATTGACGAGACCTTTCGAAAGATACCTATCTTGAAAATTTACTCCCCTCGAGGGGTGACTTCCCCCCCAGGGGTGTGGCGAGGCTCCTACACATACAAAAAATTTTTCCCAGTTGACTATTTCTATTATAAATAATTCTTGTAAATTTCATAATGATTACTAAAAAATAATTCTCTTTATGCACATTTGTACAAAATTTTGTCTTATATCACCATGTTAAAAATTTAGAAAAAGCGGGATGGCAACGCAACCTGTTAGACAATTTTTACCAAAAGTTGATAGGCACTAATTTATGTCAAGGTGCAACTACATACCAATTTGTATGAAATTCTGTGCATAAGTTCCTGAGATACAGTTGCCACAAAATTTTGTCACATACACACACACACAGACAGACTGACAGACAGACATTTTCTAAAAATGGTCAAATCGTGTTCTACAGCTCTCAAAACGTATTAATCCACCAAAAACCGGAGGTCGAAAATTTTTACGAATCCAATACTTTCTTCTATTGAATATAGAAGAAAGTAACAATTCTTGTAAATTTCATAAAGATTATTAAAAAATAATTCTCTTTATGCACATTTATACAAAATTTTTTACTATACCACCATGTTAAAAATTTAGAAAAAGCGGGATGGCAACAGAACCTGTAAAAATTTTTTTACCAAAAGTTAATAGGCACTAATTTATGTCAAGGTGCAACTACATACCAATTTGTATGAAATTCTGTGCTGTAGTTTCTGAGATACAGTTGCCACAAAATTTTGTCACACACACACACACAGAGACTGACAGACAGACAGACATTTTCTAAAAATAGTCAAATCGTGTTCTACAGCTCACAAAACGTGTAAATCCATCAAAAACCCGAGGTCGAAAATTTCTACGAATCCAATACTTTCTTCTATTCAATATAGAAGAAAGTAAAAATAGTTAAAAAGAGAAATAGAAATAAAGTATATATATATATATATATATATATATATATATACAGGGTGAGTTTGACATAATCTGCCAAACGATAGGAGGTGATAGAACAGCCCATGGGGAGCATAAAACACCATAGAAACCCTGTCCTATCTCTAACCGTTTCCGAGTTATGGTAGATAGAAGAAAAATCTGTTTTTTTCCATCCCGTCTGAGAAAACCCAAATTTGTGAGCTTTCTGAAAGACTTACACGCAAAATAAGCACATATTTGAAAGGAGCAAAAAAAAATCCTACCGGGTGACACCATTTACATCAGGATACCTTAATTTTACGGCGAGCTACAAGCGCTAAAACATTGGCGAAGTTTAAAATCGAGTTGTCACCAAATTCTTTAACCGGCAATTCTGCAAACACCGTTCAAGCTACAATCAGTCAAATTTACCAAAAACTTCTCCATTCCACAAGCTTTAGAATGAGCCCACAGAAAACCATATCGGTGTTCTAGTTCAGGAGAAATTTAGCCTTTTGTTTGAAATGCATTCATCACTGAACTCGACGTTCGTCGAGAAGGAGACTCACGGGGTGCCATGGTCGCTCCTGATTTCATGTCCGCCTTCAGCCCGCTGTTTTGTCAGATACAAAAAAGAAAGTTTTAAAGACAAACAAGAAAAGTAGCAGTTGTATTAAGTTTACAAACACAATGGAATGGAAACAAAAGAAGTATGATGTTTCTCACGTCTTTCACAAAGAAATATGCAAAAAAGAAAATGACATATCTCACGTTTATGATTAAAGCACATATACATTCGAAAGGATGTGTGAAATTTAGTGCCGCTGCTGAAATTGGTCAACCCGACACCTGATACATGCCCTTGCCCGCTTACGAACGGAAACCACATTAACTCTTAGCGAAAGCTCATCCCTCAGTTTTATTACTGCATCATCGAGCTGGCTGCTTAAATCTTGTAAACTGGCAACTTCTGTGCGGTAAACTTCTTGCTTCAGGAAACCCCAAACATAGAAGTCCAATGGAGTGAGATCTGGCGATCTAGGTGGTCAAGGAATTGGTCCATTACGACCAATCCATCTCGGATACTGCTGAGTCAAGAAGTCCCGAACGTCATTGGAAGAATGTGCAGGGGCCCCATCGTGTTGGAAAATGATTTCCGCTCATTGGGGTACAGGAATGACATCAAGTAATCCTGGAAGATGATGTTCCAGAAACTCCGAATATGTATTGCTTGTCAGATGACCTTGGAACGCATGTGGACCTATCAAGCGATCGCCAACCACTCCAAGCCAAACTTTTAAGTCGAATCGCCTCTGGAACGATGAGTTTTGTGTTACAAATGGATTTTGTTGAGCGTAATAATGCTAGTTATGTAAATTTAACATGCCATCTCGAGTGAAAAGTGACTCATCTGTCCACAGTATCGTTCTAAGGAAATGGTGTTCATCAATATCTCGCTCTAAAAGCGATCGGCAAAATGTTACCCGCTTTTGGAAATCTGAGCGGCGTAATTCTTGTACCGGTGTGACGTGGTATGGATGATACTGGTTTTTGCGCAAAACATTCATCACTTTACTTTGGGAGATTCCACCTTCTCTCGCAAGTATGGGTGAACTCATATTTGGATTTTCCTCAACTCGGTCGAGTACGGACTCCTCAGCGGTGGCGGAGCGGCGACCATTGCCCCTTTTGTACACCATACCGAACGACCCACTTTCCGTAAGCCTACGATGAATTGCGGCAAATACAGCGTGGTTGGGCGCACGACGATGTGGATAACGTAGACGATACTCTTCTTCAGCTCTCCGAGAGTTACCATCGCAAAATCCATACACAAAATGCATAACCGCGTATTTTTCATTTGCAAAACTAGGCATATCTGTTTACAGTGGTGGACGTAATTATAAGACACCGATCTAATTTGACAAATAGTGAAAGAAAAGATTCAGAGCTTAAAAATGTGTTATCAAATACGTCAAAAACATAAATTTATTCTGTTATCACAGGTAATTGTTTTACAGAAATGATATTTTTATAGAGTTTAATAATAAAAAAAAATTAAAAGTACCATGGACAAAATTATAAGACACCCTAACATTTTAATTAAAACACCTGCTTTTTTTCGAAAATAATGTGCAATATGCAAATTTTCTGCACGCTGTTATGGCGTCAGCAGTTAACTAAAGCAGGCGATAACCGACTTCACGCATTTACAAACATGCCACGAGGTACAGAATTAAAAGAAAGTGAAATTCGTGAAATTTGGAGATTAAATGGAACTGGTGCTTCAATTAATAATATTTCAAAAGTTATTAAACGCTCTAGATTTGCAATTAGAAATGTTTTGAAAAGAGGAATTAATGGATCGGTGATTAAAAGATATGGACGTACTCCTTGCTTGTCCTCGAGAGACAGACGCTATGTGCTTTCGCTCGCTACACAGAATAAGATGACCACTACAGGCATTAAAAATGCTTTGAAACTTAATTGTTCAAGGGGAACCATTCGCAGGGTGTTGCATAATGCTTCCTATGTTAAATATAAAAAATTGAAGAAAAAACCCACCGCTTCTAAGCCGGCACAAAATGGAGCGTCTAAACTTCGCTAAACAAACTATGGTCTGGACCTTCAAATGGTACTCTGTGTTATTTTCTGATGAAAAAAAGTTTAACCTGGATGGTCCTGACGGGTTTCAATATTATTGGCATGATTTACGGAAGTCTCCTCATGTACTAATGAGCCGCCAAATGGGCGGAGGCTCAGTAATGGTTTAGGCTGGTTTTTCGGCTCAAGGGAAAACGGATATTGTTTTTGTGCATTCAAGAATGAATTCCGAATAGTATAAGAATCTTCTTAAAGATCAACTAGCCATATACGGTGAACTTCTTTGTGGCGAAAGCTACACTTTCCAGCACGATAATGCGCCGATTCATGCATCACACGAAACAAAAAAGTGGCTTTCAGAGCAAAGTATCAATGTTCTCTCGTGGCGTTCTCGCTCCCCAGACTTAAATCCCATCGTAAACTTGTGGGGGACCTTAGCTCGTGCGGTTTACCGAAATGGGAGGCAGTTTATATGTGTCGAAGACATAAAGAATGCTGTAAAATGTGCTTGGGAAGAACTGTGTTGCGATATTTTGTTAGAATTGATGGATTCGATGCCGAATCGCATCTTTCATGTTATAAAAAACAATGGCGGCTCCACCAAATATTGAATAACCATCATGTTAGAGAATTTTCTTTTAGACCATTAGTTTCTGCTAATTAAGTTGACCACTGTATTTGGTAAAAACGGTTGGTGTCTTATAATTTTGTCCATTATGTTTTTAAGTTTTTTCAATAAATTGTATGAAAATATCGTTATTGTAAAATCTATATTAATAAAATCAGACTTTTGTCTGTAAATTTGTCAGAATCGAAAATGTTTGCGATATCTTCACGTTTCACACACCATGAAAGCCGAAAATGACTTCAGAAAATTTTGCCTGTGTGTGTGTGTGTGTGTCATCGTGTCTGTATGTCGCTTTTTTTTGTGCGGGCATCACTTGAGAACGGCTGGACGGAATTCAACGGCGCTTGGCAGAAACTTGAATCTTTACCTAACTTAAAATTATTGCTTTCAATTTTTTAGAAATTACCCCACGTTCTCCCCTGGGGGGAAAAAGACAAAAACACGTTTTTCCGGGTATCACTTGCGAACGGCTGGACTGAATTTAATGGCGCTTCGCAGGAATTTAGGTCTTTTCCCAACTTAAAATTATATCTATCAACTTTTCAGAAATTCCCCCATGTTCCCCCCCCCCCTGGGGGACAAAATACAAAACACGTTTGTCCGGGTATCACTTCAGAACGGGTCGACCGAATTCAATGGCGCTTCGCAGGAATTTAGGTCTTTACCCAACTTAAAATTATATCTATCAACTTTTCAGAAATTCTCCCACGTTCTCCCCCTGGGGGGCAAAAGACAAAAACACGTTTGTCCGGGTATCACTTCAGAACGGCTCGACCGAATTCAATGGCGCTTCGCAGGAATTTAGGTCTTTATCCAACTTAAAATTATATCTATCAACTTTTCAGAAATTCTCCCACGTTCTTCCCCTGGGGGGCAAAAGACAAAAACACGTTTGTCCGGGTATCACTTCAGAACGGCTGGACAGAATTCAATGGCGCTTCGCAGGAATTTGGATCTTTACCCAACTTAAAATTATATCTATCTAATTTTCCAAAATTACTCCCCTTTCCCCCTTGGGGAAGGCAAAAGTCAAACGCACGTTTGTAAGCATAACTCGGCTCCTAATTACTTCACAGTAAAGAAATTGCACATGGGCAGACTAGACATGAGTACAAATAATACACTATCTGCATTTAGGAATTTTCGATTTTTAAGGGAAAGGAGGGGGGGGGGATATTGAAAATTCCTGACTTTTGAGTAGACCTCTACCAAAAATGGAACAAATATATTGAAAAAAGGCTATGCGACTTCCTTAGGATATTTCCAAACACACATTTTTGTTTTTTTTTTGGAGTCTGCGTTTTTTTTTCCTCTGGGGTTACGAGGGGGCAAACTCGAGACACACCTTTTAGCGCTAAATTTGTCCTGAGAAATCTATGGGATCTGCTGTCACGAAATTTGGTGCGTAAATTGTTTATATGTATAAGACCCTTACTGTAACGGGATTTTAAGAAATTCCCCTCCCCCTCTTATCCCCTTGATGTCGAGAGGGCTATAAACACGTGTAAAAACACGTTTTCCCGTTTGAATTCGCCTTAAATTATCTTAGATTGGCGAACTTTGGTGTGTGGATGTTGATTAGGTGTACGCATTATGTACCTTGTCGAGATTTCGCAAAACTTCGAACTTAGCCACTGGGGAAGGGGGAGTAAGAATCGGGTAAGTTGCTGCCGAAAGCAGTGGGAACACGGACTCCTCACGATGCGAGCGAGAAAAATCACTACCGAGCACAGCGGGAACTTTAACTCAGGTTAATTAATAATGATATGGGATTTTGACAGCTCATTTCAGTATTGTGTCCAGCGAAGCGGGCGAAGCCTGCTAGTAATTATATATGATAATAGAATAAATTTATATTTTTGACATATTTGATAAAAAAGTTTAAGCTCTGAATCTTTTCTTTCACTATTTGTCAAATTAGATAGGTGTCTTATAAATATGTCCACCAGTGTACAGGTTGGAAAGTATGACAATTAGATCCCTGTGATGACTACAATTGAAAATAAAATTCAGAAGGGTAAACAAAAAGGGATAAAATTTCAATATTAATTTACAAAAGTAGAAGAAAAAAGTGCTACGGAATAAGAACCAACTTGGTTAATTCGTGCCAATGTAGGAAAACATACTAAGTATGAACTAAGAGAGAGCAAGTAGACATGAGAACAGCGTGAAAAGAGTCGGCCGAGCTCAGGCAAAATCCAGAAAATGCTAAAGCAATAAGCAGCATAAAACGTAAAAGA
The DNA here is from genome assembly GCA_963930645.1 of Salticus scenicus. Classification (NCBI taxonomy): domain Eukaryota; kingdom Metazoa; phylum Arthropoda; class Arachnida; order Araneae; family Salticidae; genus Salticus; species Salticus scenicus. The sequence continues at coordinate 243,050,249 of OZ005649.1, forward strand.
AGCTGACGAGCTAATGAGCTGTTACAGATTGACTCGCCTTTTGTACCCGCGAGTGGGATGTGCGCGCAGGAAGGTTGGAATACATCTGCATATCACTAAGAGTCCACATGCAGATAGTCACGAATTTGCATACGTTCCATTTACTCACCATCGTTTCGTTTGCCGAAGTTCGACGAACGTGATGTATTTCAAACAAAAGGCTAAATTTCTCCTGAACTAGAACACCGATATGGTTTATTGTGGGCTCATTCTAAAGCTTGTGGAATGGAGAGGTTTTTGGTAAATTTGACCGATCGTAGTTTGAATGGTGTTTGCAGAATTGCCGGTTACAGAATTTGGTGACAACTCGATTTTAAACTTCGCCAATGTTTTAGCGCTTGTAGCTCGCCGTCAAATTAAGGTATAGTGATGTAAATGGTGTCGCCCGATAGGAGTTTTTCTGCTCATTCCAAATATGTGCTTATTTTGCGTGTAAGTCTTTCAGAAAGCTCGCAAATTTGGGTTTTTTCAGACGGGAGGAAAAAAAAACAGATTTAACTTCTATCTACCATAACTCGAAAACGGTTAGAGATAGGACAGGGTTTTTGTGGTGTTTTATGCTCCCCATGGGAGCATAAAATTCCATTCGTTTGGTAGATTATGTCAAACTCACCCTGTATATATATTCATCGCAAAAATGGCAACAACAAAAAAAATTAAAATAAAATAAATAAATAAATAGATAAATAAATAAATAAATAAATAAAAAGAAAAAAAAATTAAAATCGCCCAAGAGATTCTATATTAAACATGCACCCAAAAGAATGGCATAGGTGGACTTTGCTAAGTTCCTCATCATATGTATGTTCTCATAAATTTATAGTACAGAAAATATTATATTCATGTTAAGAGAAATGAATCTGACGATAGGAGTTTTTCTGCTCATTCCAAATATGTGCTTATTTTGCGTGTAAGTCTTTCAGAAAGCTCGCAAATTTGGGTTTTTTCAGACGGGAGGAAAAAAAACAGATTTAACTTCTATCTACCATAACTCGAAAACGGTTAGAGATAGGACAGGGTTTTTGTGGTGTTTTATGCTCCCCATGGGAGCATAAAATTCCATTCGTTTGGCAGATTATGTCAAACTCACCCTGTATATATATTCATCGCGAAAATGGCAACAACAACAACAAAAAATTAAAATAAAATAAATAAATAAATAGATAAATAAATAAATAAATAAATAAATAAAAAGAAAAAAAAAATTAAAATCGCCCAAGAGATTCTATATTAAACATGCACCCAAAAGAATGGCATAGGTGGACTTTGCTAAGTTTCTCATCATATGTATGTTCTCATAAATTTATAGTACAGAAAATATTATATTCATGTTAAGAGAAATGAATCTGACCAAACGCTTGACACAGTGACAGAACGAAATCCCCACCTAATAGGCTATCCACCGTTCGCTTCGATATATTTATCTTATTCTAATCTATTAATTTGTTTTATTGGGGGTCAGTTTCGTAGTTTAGTTTTCATGCTACTATTTCCAATGCAACAATCCCCAAAATAAATATTTATATGGAATCTCGCCACAATTTGCTATGATGATAAAATCTTAAATTTCGAATAACTAACGAAATTTTTCTATTAGAATATTTGTTGTAAATGATGTTCAAAGAAGTATATCATAAATGTTATTTTGAAGTTGTCTGATATATTTATGATCCTCAAAATGGACGTTCATGCTTAGTTTTGCCCATTCGGCTATGTTAAGTAAACGGTAAATTCCAAATAACTTACGAAATTTTTAAATTAAAAAATTCATAGTCAGGGATGTTCATGCCAGTATCTTAAATGATATTTTAAAAGTATTCTGACACCTTTACGATGAAAATGTTTCTCTAAGTGAACGTTTTTGCGAAATTTTGCCCTATTCCGCCGTATTAAGTAAATCGTAAATTTCCAGTGATTTACAAAATTTTTAAATTGGAAAGTTTATAGTCAAGGATGTTTATACGAGTATCTTATATAATATTTTAAAAGTAGTCTGACATCTTTACGATGAAAATAGCCCTGAAAAGGGACACAGATGCGAAATTTTGCTGTATTCTGCCATGTTAAGAAATTCGTAAATTTCGAATAATTTGCGAAATTTTCAAAGTAGCATGTTTATAGTTAATGATGTTCATCCCGGCATCAAAACTGATATTTAAAAGCTGTTCTTACATCTTTACGATAAAAATATTTCTTTTCATGCACGTTTAAGTGAAACTTTGCTCTATTCTCCCACGTTAAGAAAATCGTAAATTTAGAATAACTTCTCTGAAATTGTTTAATTAGAATGTTGCAAATGAATAGGTTTCTTGCCAGTTTCATAACTAATACTTTAAAACTGATCCGATCTCTCTGCGATCAATTGTTCGTGAGATATCGTGTACACAGACTAGCATACTAACACACTAACGGACTAACAAACACCCTATAGACAGACACCATACTCATTTTGATATTTTTGGATTCCTCACACCTGAAAAATTGTAAAAAAGTAAAAAAAAAAAAAAAAAAAAACGAGGTCGGAAATTTTCACGAGTACTTAGGTTCCTCATACCTACAGTATGATGGGGAACTAATAATCATGCAAATTATTTATTTTCAGTGTGCCTGAGTAGATAGACTTAAGTAACTAGTTGGCATAGGTGGACTCTGCTCAGTTTCTCATCATATTTATGTTCTCATAAATTTCTAGTGCGAGACATATTATAATCTTGTCAAGAGAAATGAATTTGACCAAAGCTTGACACAGTGACAGAATGAAATCCCCGCCGAATAGGCTATCCACCGTTCACTTCGATATGTTTATCTTATTCTAATCCATTAATTTATTTTATCACGGTCAATGCCGTTGTTTAGTTCTGATACTACTATTTCCAATGCAATAATCCTCAAAATTCCTATTTATATGAAAAATTTTCAATTTCGCTATGTTGATAAAATATTAAATTTCGAATAACTAGCGAAATTTTCCTGTTAGAATATTTGTTGTAAATGATGTTAAACAAGTATATCATAAATGTTATTTTGAAGTTGTCTGATATATTTATGATCCTCAAAATGGACGTTTATGCTCAATTTTGCCTTATTCTGCCATGTTAATAAATTCGTAAATTTTCAATAACTTACGAAATTTTTATATTGGAAAGTTCATAGTAAATAATATTCATGTCAGTATCCTAAATAATATTTAACTAGTTGGCATAGGTGGATTCTGCTCAGTTTCCCATCATATGTATGTTCTCATAAATTTGTAGTGCAGGGCATGCCCGCTAGTGGGTCAGTATTTTCAAACGAATCACTATAATTAATGAATCACTAACAGTAACTTTTAGCCTTAAGAAAAGAAAAAAAAAAAAAAATCATTTCTGATGGGGTAAAAAGTCAACCCGGGTCCCCACTGCTTTCGGCAGCGCAGTCCCGTACGCGCTGCGCGCGCACAAGTTAAGGGATACACGCGCTGAGCGCGCGTATTCCTTGCCTGACCCTTCGTGCCCCCTAAAAAAATCATTTCTGATCGGGTAAAAACTCACACCGGGTCCCCAGTGCCTTCGGCATGGCAGAACCATGCGCGCGCACGTGTGAAGGTATACGTACGCTGCGCGCACATATTCCTTCTCAAATCAAATTTTTAATCTTAAGAAAAGAACTCATCGGGTAAGAAATGAACTCATCTTTCTCATCGACTACAAAGTTGGACCGAGTCTCCACTGCCTTTGGCAGCGCAGTCCCGTGCGCGCTGCGCGCGCGTATTCCTCCCCTGACCTTTCGTGCCCCCTAAAAAAAAACATTTCTGATCGGGTAAAAACTCACACCGGGTCCCCACTGCCTTCGGCAACGCAGACCCATGCGCGCTGCGCGCGCACGTGTGAATGTATACGCGCGCTGCGTGCACATATTACTTCTCAAATCAAATTTTTATTCTTAAGAAAGGAAAATTTAAAAAAAAAAAAATATTTCTCATCGGTTAAAAAGTCGGACCGGGTCCCCACTGCCTTCGGCAGCGCAGTCCCGTGCGCGCTGCACGCGCGCAAGTTAGGGGATACACGGTGCACGACTATTTCTTCCTCACCCTTTCAGCTTCTCCTAATTAACCTACATATACCAATTTTGAACGGTCTAACTCAATTAGCTGAGATGCAAAAGAAAACCTAATCAGGAGACCTCAAAACGTGTAAATCTGGTGAAAACTTTCGAAATATAAAAGAACTTTAAAATATCTTTCGAATGATGCATTAAAAATAATTTAATCATAATTAGAAATTGAAATATTGAAATTTTAAAATATTACAGCGCCATCTGGCGGTAGAAATTTCTGTACTCTACTGTTCGATTCAAAATCAACAAAGCTTTCTAATGATGTATTACTTATGAAATTATTTTAATTAATAGCTGAGATACAAAAGAAAAATGATTCAGGAGACCTCAAAACGTGTAAATCAGGTGAAATCTCGAATTCTTCTTTCGATAATATAAAAGTACTTTAAAATATCTTTCGAATGATGTATTAAAAATAATTTAATCATAATTAGAAATTGAAATATTGAAATTTTAAAATATTACAGCGCCATCTGGCGGTAGAAGAGTCCAGTGTAGTTTTTATTTTTTTTTTTACGTGTCTGATAGTGATTACTGCGGAACCGAGTTGCGGGCATTCTCAGATTCATGCACAGCGAGGTAGGAGTGTCCAGTGATTTTTCTTTCCTTTTTTTTTTTTTTTTAAGGGAAAACTGCTTTAGGCACGTTGAGCACTTTTGGGTGAACAAAAATCATCGTCATCGTCAGCGAAGGTTTTCCATTTGAAGTGAAAACTTCTTTAGGCGCGTTGAGCATTTTTGGGTGAACAAAAATCATGAAACTCGCGTCATCGTGAGCGAAGGCTTTCCACGAAAAGAAACATATTTTTTACCAATTGACATCACGTGGCTTTTCTACTAGGAATAAAAATTGCAAATTTCAAAATGCTTCAATTTTCTTCTAAATTCTTTCAAACTTTCTGTACGCCATTAACAGCACAGGGAATAGTTGCAGTTCAAATTTCATCGATTTTGGAAAAAAAAAAAAAAATTACATTTTAATTGGAAATTAAATTTTATTCTAATACGCGTATTTCGAATTCTAATTATGAATAAATTATTTTTAATACATCATTCGAAAGATATTTTAAAGTACTTTTATATTATCGAAAGTGGAATTCGAGATTTCAGCTGATTTACACATTTTGAGGTTTCCTGAATGGGTTTTCTTTTGTATCTCAGATACTAATTAAAATAATTTCACAAGTAATACATCATTTGAAAGCTTTGTTGAGTTGGAATCGAACAGTAACTTACAGAAATTTCTACCACCAGATGGCACTGTAATATTTAAAAATTTCAATTTCTAATTAAGATTAAATTATTTTTAATACATCATTCGAAAGATATTTTAAAGTTCTTTTATATTATCGGAAGTGGAATTCGAGATTTTACCTGATTTACACGTTTTGAGGTTTCCTGAATGGGTTTCCTTTTGTATCTCAGCTACTAATTAAAATAATTTCATAAGTAATACATCATTAGAAAGCTTTGTTGATTTGGAATCGAACAGTAGATTACAAAAATTTCTACCGCCAGATGGCGCTGTAATATTTTAAAATTTCAAATTCTAATTATGATTAAATTATTTTTAATACATCATTCGAAATATATTTTAAAGTTATATTTTTACCTAATATAAGGCTTAGTTCATTTAATTTATGTAGCTACAAATATTGTGCCGAATCATATAATAGAGATGATAAACACTTCTTTACAAAGCAAAAATAATTCGAAAATAATAATCTAATAGCTCGACGATACAATTCACAAGTTACTTAGTTTTTCCTTCTATCGGCAGTCCCCAAACAGTGCTTTGATTTTTTGTTGTTGTTGTTGTTACACGCGTGGTAGTGATTACCGCGGAAGCGAGTTACGGGCGTTCACAGATTCATAGCGAGGTAGGGGTGTCCAGTGAATATAGTTTTACAAAATGTTATGAAGTTTAATTTAATGTCCCCCCCCCCCCCCAAAAAAAAAAAAAAAAAAAAAAATCATTAAATTTCATTAAATGAAGTTAATATTTAAAATATAAATAAGTAAATAAAGCTTAAAATGTTATGGCGTCATTTTAATCAAAAATCTTTTGATAATACAGGTTTAATTTTTAATTAATTAATTAATTTTTTTGAATTATTTTTCACGTGTAGAGAAATGTTTATTTTTATGTTACAAAAAATAAATGAAATGAACAGTTGTAAGCATTTTTTTTTATTGGCAACAGACTGAAATTACAACGCAAAGAAAAATGTCGAGAAATTTAATAGAGTTAAACACGTTAATACACTTTAATTAATAACGTTCTTCCTAATTAAAAATTTTAAAATCCGGCTTCGAGGTGCACACGGAGACGTTACATACTGTCTGTGTGACAAATGTTATGTCTGTAAGAGCGGTAGATTTTTCTGTAGACAGTTGACAGAGGGAAAGACAGAATCATTTTGCTAAAATTAATAAGTTATAGATATCGTAAAATATATTTAATCATTTAATTTTTTTAAAAATTTATTTAATTGTACATAATTTTAAGTTATTTTGACTGTTTTAATAAACATCTTAAGATATCCTGAGCACGATTAGATCACTGTGCTTGTTACCAAAATATTTTTGACTCTGTTACTCCCGCACAAATAGACCAAAAGTTAACATTTTATTGGACTTTGGTTTAAACTAGGGTTGTATAGTTTTGGAATATATCGCCCAGATTGTGGCGCTGTTGTGCAGCAATTTTTCCCAATTAACGGAAAAGTTATATCTCAGCTTCTTTTGTGTTTCAGCGTAAAACACTTAAATATACACGAGGGATATGAGAAAAACTATGTTGATATTTAGAAATTGGCTGAGAGGAGGCGCTGTTATGTAGCAATTTAACCTTATTTACGGAAGGCTGTATATTAGTTCCTATGATATATAAATGCAACAGATTTGGTAGTGAGATGGATATTAAGAATGGCTCTACTGATTCAATTTGTTGCGTATCGGACGATAAATGGTGCTACTATTCAGCAATAGTTCCCGTTCACAAGATGACTATATATTATCTTCCATAGCTGCCAACATCCTAATTAATATTCCGTAGTACTGTTAATAACCCTCCCCTCTTTCTACATTACTTTAATTTTTGAGTTATTCTTTCGAAATTTAATTTCGATTAAATCAGAAGAAATGTACTTTATGATTAGACTGGTGTGAAAAAGAATGGCGGATATTAACAATGCTATAGAATATTAATTAGAATGTTGGCAACTATGAACTTCTATGAAACATAAATGCACCAAACTTGGTATGTGAGAGTGAGATAGATATTATGAAAAAATATGCTGATTCAATTTGGATGCATATCAGATGAGAGGTGGCGCTGCTGCTATATACGTTTTGCAATTTTTCAAAGTACAATAGATAAGAATCTATTGCTTACGAAACTGCGCATGTAAAACTTTTATTTTGAGAAGCTATGTTGATTAAATTTTTGTGCATGTTAATTAGTACATGGCATTGTTATGTAGAACGATATAGAAAAGTGCTTTATGATGGCTACAATATAATGCTTTAGAGAAGGAATAAATTTATATTAGTTTAAATGTTTTATTTGGAATTATTATTTTAATTTTGCTCGAACATGTGTTTCTACTTTAGAAACCAATATTTCCGATGTTTTAATAAAAGTTTTTTGCTGTTGTATGGCTAACGCTGCTCACAGCCTAAGCGAAGAATCAACTGCAGAAATCCAACTGACTGCTTTTGGAGCGTGGCGAGAAATGTATAAAACCAAATCTTATAGCGATGCTACTTTAGAAACAAAAGATGGAGGAGAGTTCAAAATACACAGGTAAATTAACTTTACAACATCAAACTATGCTGTATAAATTTTTCAGAATAAAAATATTTAAAAAGAAAAATATTGATTTAATGATATAATTTGCAAATTGGAATTTTAAATCTATGTCCATCAAATATTTACTATAATGTGTGTATAAAGTAAGCTTTTCACTTCCTTATACAAAATATAAGAAACTTTTGTAATCCCGATTTGCGAAATAAATTTTGTACCTCACATAACTCAAGATCAAATGGTCGTAGAATGTTGCAAATTTATATTTGTGATTGTCATGACGTCTAGTTGTATATCTCTAGTTTTGGTCTTGAAACGAGCTCCACTTTTAGAGATACCTGTTATTTTACACAAATTTTCGTGGTGGCTGTATGTACGCATGTATATGTATATGCATGTGTGTGTGTGTGTGTATATCTCATAACTCAAAAACGGTTATATGTACAACGTTACAAATTCGTATGTAGGTTTGTTGCAACATCTAGTTGTGCTTCTCTTTTTTGGTCTTTCTGTGACTTTTTTGGAGATATTTACGAAAATTATCTTTATAATGCCCCAAAATACAATATTTTGGTCATTATATATGATCTACCATCACAGTGATTTAACAGAAGCTAGTAATAGAGCCCGTAATGATATTGTTATGAAAATTGTCAAACTTTTTACACATAGAAAATGGTTCGTAAAAACGTAAGAAGGTTCTAGTTGCCAAAAGCACTTATTTAATGAATATTCTGAAAACAGTCGGATATATGTGTTCTTGTACCGCAAAAATAAATAAATAATCAACAAATATTCTCGAAGCAATTCGACAAATCAGTCATTCGTGCAACAGAAATCAAGGAAACAGTGTTAAGCACACCGTAGAGCAGGAATTTTTCTAATTCAGGAGCAATGATCGATCGCTCAGTGCTCAATTCAAAGTCTGAATAGAATTTGAATTCATCGAGAGTTTTGTGAATGGTTTCTAGAATTTTAGAAGTAGTGCTGCGCTAGAAACCAATGAAATATTCCGGAAAGCTCCAAAACTCGGCTTCTATTGAAATTAGAGATTCCACACTTTGACAACCCTAAACTACTATTTTGCGCCAAATTGACTAAATTGATGCTACATAGAAAAGTCTTCCGCTAACTCCCTCTTCCGTGAAGTGGAAAACTGCCATCTGTGTTGACTTACACAGTAATGCAGTATAAAAAGTAATGTGTAAAGAAATAGGCCGGTTCTAGTCTACAATCATCAATAATGATATTTCTCTTTTAAGAGCCTTGTTATTGATTTATAGAACTTTCAAAAAACTTAGGTCTGCAATAGACACCAATGAACCATTTCGGAAAATTCCAAAACTCTGTTTTTAATAAAATGAAAGCTTCCAAACTTTGGCAACCCTAAACTAAAATTTTGCGCCAAGTTTTGTCGTCATGTCCAGGGTTGCCACAGGTGACTTTTTTATATTCTTTTCGTACCACTATTGCCAAAAAATAAAATTTATAATACATTTTCGCAGGTAAAACTGCACTTTACCTGTATAAATTTATCATAAATTTCATGCTATAAAAGTAGTGGTACGAAAATAATAATAATAAAAAAAAAGTCGCCTATGGCAGCCCTGAAGTCGTCACATTCGATGCTAAGGGCCATATTCACCAACTTCTTAACACTCGGATTAAACCTCGGATCAGCGGTAATCGCTCGATTATAGGAAAATCGGTATTTTCCAACAAAAATCCGCAGTTCACCGGCTACTTTAACACTTCGGTTTTGATCCTCGAATATCGGAGGATTAACAGAGATAATTCTCGGATCTTTTCCTAACGCATGCGTTTTCCGCAGCTCAGCTTCGTAAACAAATAACAAACATGGCTGACGTTGACGATCTATTCTCACTAGATGATATTGAAAGCTTAGAACTGTTGGAAGCATTTGAAAGAAGGAAATGGACGGTGCATTAAATGATTTGGATTCTTTGGATAATGTGACATTTCGATATCGCTATCGATTAAATAAAGATTCCGTGGAATCTCTAATACGAATGTTAGATAATAGGCTGTCATCTGCCACAGAAAAGAATAATGCATTAACTTCAGCAGAAAAAAATTTTAATAGCTTTAAGATTCTCTTATCCATAACAATCAAAATTTTAAATCGTAGCGTAAACAGTTGTCGTCTGCGTGATTATTCTTTTTAAAGCTCTAAAGTAAAATTGATTCTTAATCCGTGCGTAAACAAAAGCGAAGTAAACAAGAGCGAAGCGTGTATCAGTGTTGCCAATTTGCTTTTTACCCTTTCTAATATTCGAATCCGATTGATTTAGTTAATTGAAGCCGAACGATGAATAAAGGCTATCTTCGTTCATGGCCAATCAAAACGAAGCTTTTATTTCTCTTCCAGTTAATCCATGGATCACGTAATCGGCTGATGGTGAATACCGTAGGAATTTAATCCAGTGTTAGCTTTGATTCTCGGATTTTCTGATCCATGGTTTAATCCTCGATCAATGAAGTTTGGTGAATACGACCCTAAATTGCCACATTCGACGCGAGAATTAAATCTGCGTTGGCGATAAACTTGACGATTAGGCGAGATTAACAACCAAATTTAGCGGAAAATAGTCGTTTAGGGTTGCCAGAATAAGTAAGCTCTTCTCAAATTTAACGTAGTTAAATAATTAGGTATAATTGGTTACGTGCTACTTCCGAACGTGCGATTTTCGAACCGTGCGATTTGCGAACAGATCTTACACCTGGCAGCTTATTCCTTCCCTATTTCAAGATAAGGGAGTATCGTGCCAGAGAGCACAGTCATTATTCCCTAATCGATCAAGGGGATTAGCTATTTTTGTTAAAAGCTGTCAGTAAAAAAAGAACGATTAAGTGGGACTGTGAACGTCCATCATTCTCATTTTTATTTAAGTATGCCCCCTCTTTCATTCAAGATAAATTAGTAGCGAAAATGAACGAACAGCTTTTAGGCAATATCTAATTTTTGAAGATCTTTTAAACTTTTGCTAAGATTTAAACATGATTATGTTGTGTGGATAAATGTACTACTCCGATTCAAAAAATTAGAATAATGAAAAGAAATATGGTCAAGGGAAATGAAAATCGAATTTATCAAATAAATAATCAACAATATCAAATATAAAGTACTATAATATGAATCTGCATATTTTGCAGATTATAAAAATGTAAACACATTACAATGAAATAGAAAATATATTTAAATCAGCTAACAACAAAAAATTCAAAATATTAGAATACTTTCTAACATGGTTCAAAAAATTAGAATAATGAAAATATATTGAACATAATTTAAACTCTAAGTATTTTTACTTGCTAATCAGTACTTTGTTGCATCACCCTTAGCTTTAATGACAGCTCTTAAACGTTTTGGCATGTTTTTAACTAAAGGTTCACAATCTTTTTTATCCAAATTCGCCCATATGCTCTTTATACTAGAAATAAGTTCTTTTTTGTCTCTAGGCGCAACTTCTTGAAGTCGTTTCTTCATAATTCCCCACAAATTCTCGATAGGATTTAGATCGGGTGAGTTTGCAGGCCAAGGGAGTACAGGTATGTCCTTCTCTTTGAGCCATTTAGTTGTTGATTTGGAAGTGTGGGGAGAAGCTGAATCTTGCTGAAACAAGAAATCGTCATCACATAAATCCTCAGCTGAAGGAATCATGAAATGTTCAAGAATTTCTTGATAGACTTCTGAATTGACTGTTGTGGAAACAATACACAACCTGCCTGGGCCTTCAGCAGTCATGCAGCCCCATAATATAACAGAGGTCGCAAATTTAAACAAACGTTTTAAACATTCTTTCTTATAAGCTTCATGTTTGAGTCTCCAGACACGTATACCTTGATTTCCATGAGACACACAAAACACACTTTCATCGCTGAAAAGTATCTTTTTCCAATCGTCGTGATCCCAAAATAGCCTTTGTTTACACCATTTAACTCTAGCAGCCAGCGGCGGATCCAGAACTTAACTTTTGGGGGGGGGGGGGGCTAAGACTTTTCAAAACGATATTCTTGACCAATAAAAAATTTACAATTACAATATTCAATTGTGAATGTCAGTGTTTTTTTTTTTTGGGGGGGGGGGGCTTCAGCCCCCTAGCCCCCCCCCCTTAAATCCGCCACTGCTAGCAGCCCTTTGCTTAGATGATAAGAATGGCTTTATCTTAGGCACACGTGATCTAAAACCTAATTTGCGAAGTCGTCGTAGTGTTGTAGATTTGGAGACATTTATACCCATTTCTTTCCATTTTCTATGCACATATCTCACACTCCGAAAACGATGTTTCTTCACAATCTTTTTCAATTGCCTTTCATCTCTTCTTGAAGTTACTGGCTTTCGACCACTTTTAAAGTGTTTATTTTGAAAACACTTATTATTAGAATATTCTCTCAAAACTCTACTCACACTTGCTTGAGAGCATTTCACTTCTTTTGCTATAAAAAGTTGTGTTTTTCCTATTTCGTGCAAGTACACAATACGATATTTCACAGCCTCAGATAAATCGCTCTTTCGTCCCATATTAAGCAAATACTACGCTACAATCAAATGCCAAACGACTTTTCATTTTCAACGGAGCACATTTTATAGTCCCACAGATGTTAATCCCGCAGCCGTTCTCTCAACTTATAAGAAAAATTTGAATATTCTAATTTTTTGAACCATGCTATCGAGGTATTCTATTTCTTTGAATTATTCTAATATTTTTTAAATAGTTAATTATTAATATATCAGATAAAAATAAATATTTATGTTATATTTATAAATGCTCTGAAGATAATTAGATACTTTTAATATATTTTTTCCTGGACGCAGTATGCAAATTGACGCGTTAGCAACATCAAACTCATTCTTTTTTACATTATTCTAATTTTTTGAATCGGTGTAGTATATAGATGCTTTTAATTGGTATGAAAATGCATTGTATGCGTTTATATATATATATATATTGTGTGTGTATGTGAAAATTTTTACATCGTAATACTGAAATTAGATATTTCAATTATAAAACTATTGTTAAAAAAAAAAAAAAAAAAATATATATATATATATTTTTCTATGACTGACATACTGATACATAAGGAGAGAAGGCAGATGTTTTCTTAATCCCTTTACAGTTGACTATATACAGACAAGAAAAAAAAAATGTGTCATATTTATTGCTTTTATAAATAATCTCTCTGAAGAAAATAGTGTTATTTGCATATGCATATTGTATAACAGGTCCTCATATATAACGTGTTTTTTTTTTTTTTTTAAACATGTGTATTTGCACGTTAATTTTTATTTATTTAAACATTATTTTTATTTATTTACATCAGGTACTGACTTATCGTTACAATAATCATATATTATTAAGGAAGACTTGAATTAATAAATATTTGCATTTAGAAATAAAGCCTTTTACAAAGCAAAATATAATGAAAAATTTATTATGAGTTGTATATTGTTGTTGTTTATAAATAAACGTAAACAAAATATGACAGAAAACAATAATCACTAGAAGAAGAATAAGGAGCAGAGGCCACAACGGCTTATAAAAAAATAAGCAAGCGAGAAATAAAATTTAATGGGAAATCTTTGAAAGATTTGATTAAAACATGTTAATTAAATGATCATAATATAAATGAGATTTTAGACCATCTGCATGTTCAGAAGTATTAAGGATATTAGAAATTGTGTTAGGCAACATGTCATATTGTACTATTAAAGACATTCGTTAAAATGAATTTCAATTTGATTCAATAATTTAACTATTATCTTAAACATCTTAATTAATAACCTTACTTTTTAAACAATACAATTATTGTGATGTTATTTTAAACTTATGTTTTACATGAATTATATTTATAACCTTTATATTAAAATTAAAATAGTTATTTAAATCCATAGATGTTGCATAATAGTGTTAATAATTTATTATTATTGTTATTATTATTTTATGCTGTTATACTTGTTTCATATTTGTTATCAGGGTTGGCAGGTTTTTGACACATGTCAATTTTTGACGGTTATATAAACTTTTAATATTAAAATTATTTTAAAACAGCTTCTTTTTTTCCCCATTGAAAAACGAAACATTACCATTAAGTAATCTCAATCAATTCATTAGAAATATATATATTTTTTACTAATTAAATTGCTTATCCAATTATTTTAGTTAATTTTTAAAACTATTTTTATTTATTTAATTTCATTTTTAATCATTCATAGAATTTTTCTTTTTAATTAAAAATATTTAAAAATTGGTTTTTCAATTAAAAGCTCAAATAGTTCTATTAAACAAATTAAGTATTAAAATTTTTCACATTTGATAAATAAAGTACTTTTTAATACTTTTAAATACTTAGAATACATATATATATATATATATATACATATACACACACACGAAGTATTTTGAATACAGATTAAAAGCATCCATACACATTTATCAGCGCATATAACGATCAATAATCATGTTTAAATCACAGGTGAAATTTAAAAGATCTTATCAGCTTATTTATGACCAGAGAGGGGACATACCCAAATAAAAATTAGAATGGCTGACTTTCAAAGTCCGAATTAATCATTTCTCTTCCGGACAGCTTCTAACAAAAACAGTTAATCCCTTCATAGATTAAGGGAGGGAATTGGGCTCTCTGGGAGGAGAAAGAAGCGGAGGGGAAGCTAACAGGTGTTCTATTCGGAAAACGCATGACATTCCCCTCGTTCGGAAATCGCACGTTCGCAAGTAGCACGACACCGTATAATTATTGAAATTAGAGTAACTTTTAAAATGAGATTTTTTTTTTTTTTTTTTTACAAAACACATTTTATTTGAAAACACACAAATACACGACAAACGTTTCGACTAAACATTAACCCTCTTAGCGTGTAATGTATCGCTTCTCTCCACTGATTTTCTCCAAAAGTACAAAAGTTGGCCATTTCATCTACACTCGAGGGAAATATATTGAATCTTAAGCTGCGTATCTGCCAATGAGAGATTCTGTTATAAGCATTGGAATACTATTTCTGAACAAGGGATATTTGTTCTCAGCGGTGTATATCGTCAGTGCCACCTGAAAACTTGAAAACTAGTATAAAGATGGCTTTGTTATTATTGTGACATTTATGGTTCAAGTAATAGTGTTTTCGAGAATGTTCATGGAATGAAACCTGCTTCCTTATTTACGAACCAGTTGCCTGACAGTAAAATGTTTTTCTAACAACATACATATATTTCAATGGGTGTATAAAGAAGTCATGTGGTGTCAGATTTCTTTATAAAATGGTATTATATGTAAATATACTTTAAAAAAGGATAATTTATTGTGATGGATAGCTTTAAATGGGTGTATTTTTGTTCATCCTTTTAAAAACAATTGTAAAAACAATTAAGGCACTACTGATAAATTTAATAGATGCGAATTTTTCCTTGAGATTGGTAGAAAGTTTCCTCGAGTTTTTGGATAGATCTACCTATTGCTACAATTAAAAGGTCCTTTAGTTTAGAGCAGGGCCCGAAATTTCAACTTAGATTACACTCGCTGAAAAAAAAAAGTTACTCGCCACGAAGTATGATTAACTTATCTATTTTTTACGTATAAGATGACCAGAATTTTTTATTGGAATAAAATCTTTTTGTAAAAAAATAGAACCGACTCCAAAAAGCAACTACTATTCAAAAAAAAAAAAAAAAAAAAAAAAAAAAAAAATGGTGTGAAATGAAACTTTAAATTGCGCCTAAAAGTATAAAATAATTTCCTTCGCCAAAAACCTATAACACTACAATTAATCATAACTTTTGAAGTTGGCGCAAAATTAAATAAAATTTAATAAGTTTTTAAAATTTTGTTTTTAGATCGGTAGCAACAAATGCTGTTGTCTCGAATGATCCATTTTCATGTTTCCTTTATTATTTTATCACTGTTTACAATTGGTCCATTAGTAGCATCTACATAGAATAATGAATATTCTTCACAATTCGGTATTAATGTTTCTACGAAGTTAGAGTTTCCTTTGCAAATTTGGTATAACTTTGATAACTATCATCCTTGGTGGCTTTTGGATTTGGCGATCAAAATGTAACGCAAAAACATACGCGCAAGATGTATATTTTCATAGTATATATAGTACGAAGTATTGTTTCATATTCTCGATTACACTCTTAATATACCTTTTCAAAATATTCATGATAGCCCAAAGAAATTAAATATGTTTGCCAGTTAATTTTGCGATTTTTCTTTCACCAAGGTCGTCAGATTCCAGCATCTTCGCCAACTTTTGCTGCTTACGAAATCTTATTTGTTTTCTTGAATCAAAGTAGTTTTCGGCTGCGTTTTGCAGGTGACAGTGTGAGATGTGTATAGTGTATTTTGAATAGGATTTGATTCTTGTATTGAATAAAGGTATCAATTTTTATTTAATTTTGCGCCGACTTCAAAAGTTATGATTAATTGTAGTGTTATAGGTTTTTTTGGCGAAGAAAAATATTTTATACTTTTAGGCGCAATTTAAAGTTTCATTTCACACCAATTTTTTTTTTTTTTTTTTTTTTTTTTTTTGAATAGTAGTTGCTTTTTGGAGTCGTATCTATTTTTATACAAAAAGATTTTTATTTTTCTCTTTTCAATGAAAACTTATTTAAATAGCAGAACATCAGAAGACGTTCGACGGCAGTTTCACAAATCACAACTTCCAAGAAAAGTGAAAAAACTCAAAAAATGGTTTATGTCACTGAAAAACATGAAATGTACCCAATGTGAACAAAAAAGTTACATCTCCATCTAGAATGTTATCCACTCGAGAGAGAGTTGTGCCAGTTTTATTCTAGTCAAGTTATTTTTAAGTTGATTTTTCTCAAATGCTGCATTTTTAAGTTGTGTCACTTTTCTTGTCTTTATCGGATATGAGCAAAAAACTATTTATTGAATGAACATACGTTAAATTAAAAAGTCTGTAGAAACGTAAAGAACGGATACGCTGTATTCGTTACCAAAAATTCTATTAGGCATATTGAACTTTACAGTGTATACGTGTCACCCGCTGTGATGGAAAATGCGCAGCTTAAAGTTCAAACAAAGAGCAAAATATGCATTGCAGCTAACGGACAGAAGTTTCAACATCGATATTTACATACTGCTTTTACCAGTGTAGCTGCATGCATTCAGCAGTTAGAGTGAGAACAGACTTTTGTGAGTATCCTGTAATTTGTTTATACCTTAATGAAATGATAATGAAACCTATTTAAGGCCAAGATCATTACGACAACAAAAAAAGTATTAAAATTAAACCATATATTACGAAGTTATAAGCTAACAAATTTCAACAACAACAACGATGAGAAACATGGTTTGTATTGAGAACCTCCTCCTTTATGAAGACATCTATGCGTTAATCGATGTGACCGCTTACAATAACCATACTTTGAATTTTACATAGCATAAATATCATCCGCTACGCTACAACATATGCGATGTCGTTCAAGTGTGCACAAAATAGGAAATTGTGAACAAACAAATGCACGTTTTAAGCGTTCTGTTTTTAGTATTAACGTCTAAACTATATTTTCGTACTAAATCGCTGATGCTCTGCAATTTTATAATTAACTTTTTTCCCCTCCCTTGAACCGTTTCCGAGATAGGAACGCTAACTTAACTGTTTTACACCAGGTGGCGCTGTAGGCGGTTGAATCGCGTAGCACATGTCCACTTTACTATACCTACATACCATTTTTATGACTATAGCTGCAACTGCTCAGCAATTAAAAGAGTCGGGACTGACGTTTTTTGGCACAGTATTTTCTTTTGATCGCAAAGATATTACAATGGGATCTATTTCAGACCAAGACCTTTACAATAAAACAAAAAGTATCAAAATTGGGTCATCCATTCAGAAGTTATGAGCTAACAAAAAAAAAAAAAAAACAAAAAAAACATACGCTTTGAATTGAGAACCTTCTCCTTTTTGAAGTCGGTTAACTAGATCATCTCTTACGAAGTTATAAGCTTACAAACACCAACAACACATGGCTCGAATTAAGAACACACTCCTTTCTGAAGTTGGTTGAAAACGACTTTGTGCTAATCGATATGAACGATTACAGTAACAGTACTTTGAACCACAGAGTATACGTATCATTCACTACGCTGCAAAGTCTGCAACGTAGTTCAAGTGTGCACAATGTAGGAAATTGCGAACAAACAACTGCACGTTTTATGCGTTCTATTTTTAGTAATAATGTCTAAAAACTGTCTTTTCGTAAATCGATGATGTACTACAACTCCATAATTCACTTTTCTCCCATCTAAACCGTTTTTGAGGTAGGAGCGCTAATTCCGCTGTTTTTCACCAGATGGCGCTTTATTTTTTTTAGATTGTAAAGATATTACAATGGGACCTACTTCAGACCAAGATATTTACAACAAAACAAAAAATATCAAGTAACCGTATTTTGAACTATATAGCGTACGTCTCACCAGCTACGCTATAACGTGTGCAATGTAGCTCAAGTGTGCATAGTGTAAGAAATTGCGAACAAACAAATGCACGTTTTTAGCATTTTATTTTTAGCACCAATGTCTAAACTATCTTTTCGTACTAAATCGACGCTGCTCTGCAATTTTATTATTCACTTTTTCTCCCTGTCTTGAACCGTTTCCGAGATAGCAACGCTAGCATGTATGTCTAAACTAACTTTTTGTACTAAATCAGTGATACTCTTCAACTTTATAATTAACTTTTTTATCTAGAACCGTTTTCGAGATAGGGACACTAACTCCGCTATTTTCTACCAGGTGGCGCTACAAGCGGTTTAACCTTGTACTGCATGGCCACTTTGCTATACTTACATACCATTTCTATTACTATAGCTGCAGCCATTTAGCTGTTAAAAGAGTTGGGACTGATTTTTTTGGGCACCCTGTATTTTCTTTAGATCGTAAAGATATTGCAATGGGACCTATTTCAGACCAAGACCTTTTTAACAAAACAAAAAGTATCAAAATCGGAGCATCCGTTCAGAAGTTATGAGCTAACAAACATAAAAAAAAAACAAACATACGGTTTGAATTAAGAACCTTCCTTCTTTTTTGAAGTCGGTTAAAAAGAGGAGAAATTACGCAATGTCTTTCATTTTATAAGAAAACTAGGAGGCTTTGCCCGCTTCGCTGGACACAATATTGAAATGAGCTGTCAAAATCCCATATTATTATTAATTAACCCGAATTAAAGTTCCCGCTCTGTTCGGTAGAGATTTTTCTCGCCCTCAGCGTGAGGAGTCCGTGTTCCCACTGCCTTCGGCAGCATCTTACCCGATTCTTACTACCCTTTCCCAAAGGCTAAGTTCGAAGTTTTGCGAAATCTCGTCAAAGTACTTAATAGGTACACCTAATCAACATCCACACACCGAAGTTCGCCAATCTAAAAAAATTTAAGGCGAATTCAAACTAGAAAACATGTTTTTACACTTGTTTATAGCCCTCTCGACACCAAGAGGGTAAGGGGGGGGGGGATTTCGTAAAATTCCGTTACAATAAGGGTCAGATGCATATAAACAATTTACGCGCCAAATTTCGTGTCCGCAGATCACATAGATTTCTCAGGACAAATTTAGCGCTAAAAGGGGTGTCTCGAGTTTACACCCTCGTAACACACGCCCCCCCCCCCCCAAAAAAAAAAAAAAAAAAAAAAAAAAAAATGTGCTTTTGGAAGTTTCCTAAGGAAGTCGCATAGCCTTTTTTCAATATATTTGTTCCATTTTTGGTAGAGGTCTATTCAAAAATCAGGAATTTTCAATATTTCCCACCTCCCTTCCCTTAAAAATCGAAAATTCCTAAATGCAGATAATGTGCAATTTCTTTACTGTGAAGTAATTAGGAGCCGAGTTATGCTTACAAACGTGTTTTTGTTTTTTGCCTTCCCCAGGGGGGAAAGGGGAGTAATTTCGGAAAAGATCATAGATATAATTTTAAGTTGGGTAGAGACCTAAAATTCCTGCGAAGCGCCGCTAAATTCCGCCCAGCTCTTCTCAAGTGATACCCGGACAAACGTGTTTTTGTCTTTTGCCCCCTCCCCCCCCCAGGAGGGAACGTGGGAGAATTTCTGAAAAGTGGATAGATATAATTTTAAGTTGGGTAAAGACCTAAATTCTTGAGGAGCGCCGTTGAATTATGTACAGGCGTTCTCAAGTGATACCCGGACAAATGTGTTTTTTTTTGCCCCCCTGGGGGTAACGTGGGGAAATTTCTGAAAAATTGATATATATAATTGTAAGTTGTGTAAAGACCTAAATTCCTGCAAAGCGCCGTTGAATTCCGTCCAGCCGTTCTCAAGTTATACCCGGACAAACGTGTTTTAGTCTTTTTCCCCCGAGAGGGGAACGGGGGGAAATTTCTGAAAAATTGATAGATATAATTTTAAGTTGGGTGAAGACCTAAATTTCTGCCAAGTGCCGTTTAATTCCGTGCAGCCGTTCTCGCGTGATGCTTGGACAAAAATAGCGACATACAGACACGATGACACACACACGCATACACACACAGGCAAAAATTTCTGAAGTCATTTTCGGCTTTCATGGTGTGTGAAACGTGAAGATATCGCAAAATTTTTCGATTCTGACAAATTTACAGACAAAAGTCTGATTTTATTAATATAGATAGAAGGCATTCAATTTTGAAAAAGTGGTCATTTGGAGGACACGAAATTTAATGAAAATTAATATAAAAACCGATTTAAAAGCTACACACAAGTGGTGGAAACATTTTTATCTCAAATGATGAATTTGGATCAGTATACCTTAATTTAAATTAGTAATATATGGATACGAGAGGAAAAATCGCTAATTTTTATAGGTGTCACTGGACAATATAGATTTTTTTTTCATTATTATTAATTTTTGCTATAGACAAAATTATTTATTTATTTATTTATTTATTTATTTTTTCTGTGTGTGTGTGTGTTACTTTCATGCAGTTACATAACAAAAGTCTGTAGAATTATTTATTTATTTATTTATTTTTTTATTAAAATCATAATCATAAAAAAAACTAAAATTGGCAAATGAAAAAATAAGATTAATATTCGGCAGATGAAACGATTTTTGTTTTAACAAACAGTCATTCTTTATGAACATTATATAAAAGTTTTCACTAGTATAAGTAGTTAATTAGTACAAGTCTTAGTAGTTAATAAGTTTTTAAAGTAAGTATATAAAGGGGATATTTTTCACATGTCTACATTTTGTTCACTGAAGAAAACAATCGCTTTGTGGGAGCGTTTTTGCCATGAATACATAAAATGAATTCAACTAACTTTTGCATATTTTTGTGAGGTGGTGGTAGTGTTATGATTAAGGCTAATTGTCTGCACTTGGGCTCTAGGCCTGAGAAGGAGAGTCCTCCGTTGGGTCTTTCTAAGAGGTCCTAACCCATATTTATGCTAGTTTCGGAGAAAACCACGGAAAACTCCTAACGGCTAATCCAACGAGCGCGACAGGGCATCGAACCCAGCGCCACACGTAGACCAGCTTCGAGGACACAACCTCCCGGTCACTGGTGGGCCTATTTTTATAAGGAATATTATTCATGCAAAAGTGAGAACACACTTCAACCCACAGCATATCGACCAGAGCACCACCTTCTTAATAATTTCATGACAATTTCAATAGAGATTCCGTGTTCTGGATCAAAGAACCATACAAATATAGGGAATACTTTTATTTCTTTGTGATTCGAAGAATCTGAATAGATATAAACCATAATATGCTCCGGCAAGTTTATTAGAAAGTTGTTCTTTTGTGAACCTAACGGAGAAAAAAGTTAGTGTTCACCGTTCGATACAGCCAACAGCCGATTGACCTTCCCAGTTTTGCGAAATTTTTGAAATTAAGGCCTGAATCCTTTTCATTTGAAAAAGAAAACAGACGACGAAAAACATAAAAAAGAGGACTTTTTAGTCCTGTAATGTTTTTACGTTCAAGAGGGCAGAGCGTAGAAAAACTAGACTGTCCTCTTAAAAAGAGTATGCCTGGTCACCTTACCTAAGATTAGCATGATTTTACATTTTAAATCAATATATATATATTTTTTTTGGCAGCGCCGTATACTGTAAGATTTCTATCTACATTTAGACCGAAATTTTACTCGCCACAGTAAAATTTCCACTCTCCAATGGCGAGCTGACGAGTGGAAATTTCGCGCCCTGGTTTAGAGTATTCCTTGAATAAGGAAGTTTAAACTAGAAATTTATTGATCTTTTAATTAAAAAGTAGCAATTTGAACTGATGGATATTTGTAATCGAATTGATTGAATGATTTAAATGTCATATGATTTCCATAAATGTTGGAAATTTTCAAATGATAGAAAAGGAACCTTATAACTAAAAAATTTGTAGGAATTTTGATTATTTTAGAGCAAGCGTTGGATGTATCTACCGACTTTCTTTAATATGACATAAACTATTGCGTAAGGTAGACAGTATTGCTGAACGCTGAACGTGCTAGTGGATAGGAGTTGGTATAATTATATTGAAAATTAGCAAATTAAAATAAAACTAGTTGGCATGGGTGGACTCTGCTGAGTTCCTCATCATATGTATGTTCTCATAAATTTCTTGTACATGACATATTATATACATGTTAAGAGAAATTAATTTGACCAAACGCTTGACACAGTGACAGAACGAAATCCTCGCCTAATAGGCTACCCACCATTCAGTTCGATATCTTATTCTAATCTATTAATTTATTTTATTGGGATCAATTTCGTAGTTTATTTTCATGCTACTATTTCCAATGCAACTTTCCCCAAAATGCGTATTTATATGAAATATCGCCCCATTTTGCTATGTTGATAAAATCTTAAATTTCGAATAACTTACGAAATTTTCCTATTAGAATATTTGTAGTCAATCATGTTCATACAAGTATCATAAATGTTATTTTGAAATTGTCTGATATATTTATGATCCTCAAAATGGACGTTTATGCTCGATTTTGCCTTATTCTGCCATTTTAAGTAAATCGTAAATTCCAAATAACTTACGAATTTTTTTTTATATTGGAAAATTCATACTCTATGGTATTCATGTCAGTATCCTAAATAATATTTGGGCCGCGGTAGCCCAGTCGGTAGAGCGCCGGCCTCGTAATCGGAAGATTGCGGGTTCGGTACTCGAGCCGGCCAAAGACCGTCGTGTACACTAATGGTGGCTGGTGCACGTAAAATCTGTCGTGGCCGCAAAGTCCTCCATGTTCCCATAAAAAAATATACCTCTGGGGGACACCAAAGCGGGAGAGCCATCCCTTCCGTGGAGGATCAAAATTGTGATGGCATGTCTCCGGACCACCTCTAGGGGTGTGTCCCAGACCGTCGCCAATTGCCCATCTGCGCAGCATTAGTGCAACGTAAAACCCAACCACAACCTAAATAATATTTCAAAAGTGATCTGGCATCTTTATGATGAAAATATTCCTCAAGATTGACGTTTGTGTAAAATTTTGCCCTATTCTGTTATGATAAGAAATTCGTAAAATTTTAATAACTTACGAAATTTTTATATTGGAAAATTCATAGTCAATAATATGCATACCAGTATCCTAAATAATATTTCTAAAGTAGTCTGACATCTTTACGATGAAAATATCTCTCAAAATTGACGTTTATGGGAAATTTTGCCCTATACTGCCATGTTAAGAAATTCGTAAATTTCCGATAACTTGCGAAATTTTCAAAGTAGCATATTTATAGTTGCTGATGTTCATTCCGGCATCAAAACGGATATTTTAAAACTGGTCTGACATTTTTGTAGCAAAAAATTTTCATTTAATGCAAGTTTAAGTGAAATTTTGTCCTATTCTCCCATGTTAAGAAAATCATAAATTTCAAATAACTTACGAAGTTTTTTAATTCGAATGTTGCAAATAAATAGGGTTTTTGCCAAGAAAATCGTAAATTTCTTAAGAAGATCGTAAATTTCTAATAACTTACGAAGTTTTTAAAATCGAATGTTGCAAATGAATAGGGTTCTTGCCAGTGTCGAAAGTAATATTTCAAAACTGGTCTGACCTCTCTGCGATCATTTGTTCGTGAGATATCGTGTACACAGACTAACAAACTAATGGACTAACACACTAACACACTAACAGACACCCTACAGACAGACACCATACAAATTTTGTCATTTTCGGATTCCTTACCCCTAAAAACGTGTAAAAAAGTAAAAAAACCGAGGTCGAAAATTTTCACGGTTACCTAAGTTCTCCGTACCTATATTATGATGGGGAACTAATAGGTAAACCCTTTCATTTTAGTTGTAAAAAAAAAAAAAAAAAAAAAACAAATTCTTACGTTTTACTTTTTTTTTCTAGGTCTGTATTATCCCTCTGCAGCCCATATTTCAAAGCATTATTCTCCAGTAGAATAAGTACGAAGAATCGGCAAAATTTCTGCATTCCAGGAGTCACTGCAGTCGTGCTAAAACTACTTATAGAGTACGCATATACCGGCAGGATCACTTTAACAGAAGAAAATGTTATGCATATCCTGATAGGAGCTGACAAATTCATGGTGCTCGACCTGTTGAAGGATTGTTGTGATTTCCTGTTGAACCATTTAACAATCAAAAATTGCATACACATTAGGAAATTTGCTAGAATTTACTTCTGTTTTGAACTTGAAGATGCAGCTGACAGGTAAGAATTAAGGTGCCATCAGATACGACAGATTTTAACGCAATATTTGAGCCAACTGTCTGGGAAAAATTGTCAAAATACCTACTGAGATAGGCAACGAGAGATTCGACCAATTTTTGTGCTTCTTTCCCTAAATAAATTAATCATACGATGAACTTTTTTAAAAAATTTGCTGAAGTAGACTCACCAACCAGAGTGATTTTTAATTGATTTTATTAACTGAAAACCTTATATTTTAAATATATAACATAAATTATATTCCGTAAGAATACCAAAAAAGAACAATAATTAGAAGATCGCAGAAAATCTTAACACAAGATTTGCAGATCGTTCCAAGTGAAGATAAAACTATTAAAACTAATTCACAACAGGTTTTTAATGAACTGTTTTCTTGCCAGTTACATTTTTTCCCCATTTCTGCCGATAAAAGTTGGAATTAAAATTGGCTCAAGTGCTATTTAAAGTGAAATATTGTCATATCTGATAGCAACTTTATATTAACATTTTGATTTGATTACCACAATTGTTTAGTTTTTAATATTCCTTGAAAAACAATGAGATTTTAATTAAAATAAACAACATACATTCCAACCTGGAGGTATGTTTTTTTAACGATTAATATTGCTTACATGTACATTTAGTGTATATAGAAGATTTTCGAAGAATCCTGGCCTAGGCTTTAATTTCTCAAATATTGCCTTAGACCTATAATATTACAAATTATAAGGATGTTTAAAAAAGGTACATATTTTTAAAAAATCAATAAAAATTTCAGGGGATTCAGAATTTTATAAAATCAATAGAAAACTTTAGGATTCAAAGGATTATAAATAGGTTCGGCCGATGTCAGTACCTCACGGTTTCCGTAGCCCCAGTGACCGTTGTGACCGCCATGGCCACTTTGGTCGTCTTCCTCTTATATTAAGCTGATATAGTTATAAAAATGATATTTTTGTTTAATCTTATTAAACAATATTATTTAAAAAAAATATACAGACACGACATTATTTCATTATTTAAAACATGAAAATCTGACAGTGACAGATTTTAATTTAGTGCCAGAGGCCTACTGCTAAACTTGTTAATATCGACAAATTCTTCTTTAGTTAAATCGTGACGATCTAAATTCCATGATAAAGTTTTCATTAAATCAAACCAATGTGTTTCAGCTGCAGATACTGTAACAAATAACGTTGAAAGTCCAAACTGTCTTATAGCTGCAAAACAACGTTTTTTCTCTTTTTCCCAATGAGGGGGAGGTGTGCCTTAGGGGGGACTCATGTCAAAGGTGTGCCTTGGGGGGGGACTCATGTCAAAGTTGTACCTTGGGGGGGACTCATGTCAAAGTTGGGCCTTGGGGGGACTCATGTCAAAGTTGGGACTGGGGGGGACTCATGTCAAAGTTGTGCCTTGGGGGGACTCATGTCAAAGTTGTGCCTGGGGGGACTCATGTCAAAGTTGTGCCTGGGGGGGGGACTCATGTCAAAGTTGTGCCTTGGGGGGACTCATGTCAAAGTTGTGCCTTGGGGGGACTCATGTCAAAGTTGTGCCTTGGGGGGACTCATGTCAAAGTTGTGCCTTGGGGGGACTCATGTCAAAGTTGTACCTTGGGAGAATTTTTTATATTTTTTAAAAACTTGTAACCTTCGTTATGAGTAATCAAATTATCTACAAAATCTTCATTCAATAAATCCCCATTCAATAAACCGACTGAAATAGGCCCTTAGCACTATTAAGAGTGACGTATAAAAATTCGACAACGCTGTACCGACTGAAATAGGCCTCTAGCACTAAAAAAAAAAGTATAATTTTTTTATTATTATTCTCTGTTTATTTATTTTTTTTTCTTGCGGTCTTTTGCTAATTAAAAAATTTTCCTGATTTCTTTCAGATTTCTTATGAACCACTTTCCAGATATTTCGCAGCAAAGTGACGAATTTTTGGAATTGTCATTAGAGGAAACTGAAGAACTTCTAAATTCTGATCGTATAAATGTAAAAAGCGAAGAACAAGTTTGGTCAGCCGGTATAAGATGGATAGATCATAATCCAGAAGAAAGGAGTCAGTACATCGACAGAATCTTGCGTTGCGTGAGATTAGGATTGCTTGATCCTCAGTATTTTATGGACAGTGTAAAGGCGCACAAGTAAGCACACTGACCTGAACTTTATCTCAATTTATAATCACAATTTTTAATTAGTACGATTATGTAAACTTTGAATTTTAATAGATAACACTGCCATTTAGTGACTTAACATGTTCATAATATGTCGAATATTGTAATTTATAACAACAAGCAACTTATTAAAGTGTTGGATTATTCACCTAAAATGAAGCTTGGACTTGTTTGCCGCGACTCTTTAATTTTTTTTTTTTTTTTTTTTTTGTTTTTTAGTTCTCCATTATACTATAGGTATGGGGAACTTAAGTAATCGTGAAAAATTTCGACCTCAGTTTTTTTGACTTTTTTATTTACACGTTTTCAGGTGTGAGGAAAAAAAAATTGTATGGTGTCCGTCTGTAGGGTGTCTATTAGTTTGTTAGTCCGTTAGTATGTTAGTCTTTGTACACGATATCTCAAGAACAAATAGTCGCAGAGACGACAGATTAGTTTTAAAATATTGCTTTCGACACTGGCAAGAACCCTATTCATTTGAAACATTCGAATTAAAAAGCTTCGTAAGTTATTAGAAATTTACGATTTTCTTAACATGGGAGAATAGGGCAAATTTTCACTTAAACGTGCATTAAATGGAAAATTTTTACTGTAACATTGTCAGACTAGTTTTAAAATAACAGTTTTGATGCCGGAATGAATCTTGAAATGAATTTGCCATTAAAGATAAACATGCTACTTTGAAAATTTCACAAGTTATTAGGAATTTACGAATTTCTTAACATGGTAGAATAGGGCAAAATTTCACATAAACTTCAATCTTGAGGGATATTTTCTTCGCAAAGATATCATACCACTTTTGAAATATTACATAGGATACCGGCATGAATATTATTGACTATGAATTTTCTAATATAAAAATTTTGTAAGTTATTAGAAATTTACGAATTTCTTAACATGGTAGAATAGCGCAAAATTTCACATAAATGTAAATCGTATACTTTCATCGTAAAGATGTCAGACCATTTTTGAAATATTATTTAGGATACTGGCATGAATATCATAGACTATGAATTTTCCAATTTAAAAATTCCTAAGTTATTTTGAATTTACGATTTACTCTACATGGCAGAATACGGCAAAATTGAGCATAAACGGTCCATTTTGAGGATAATAAATATATCAGACAACTTCAAAATAAATAACATTTATGGTACTTGCTTGAACATGATTGACTGCAAATATTCATTAAGAAAATTTCGTAAGCTATTCGTAATTTAAGATTTTATCAGCATTGCAAAATTGAAAATTTTCCATATAAGTAGGAGTTTTGAGGATTGTTGCATTAGAAATAGTAGCATGAAAACTAAACTACGAAACTGACCCCAATAAAATAAATTAATTGCTTAGAATAAGATGAATATATCGAAGTGAACGGTGGTTAGCCTATTAGGCAGGAATTTCATTCTGTCCCTGTGTCCCTTGGTCAAATTCATTTTTCTTAACATGATTATAATATGTTTCGCACTAGAAATTTACGAGAATATATATATGATGGGGAACTGAGCAGAGTCCACCAATGACAACTAGTTTTCTTTCTGTCTCTCTCTCTCTCTTTTTTTTTTTTCCTATAGGACGTAATTTCAAATATGATCATTAGGTAACAAAGAAAAAAAAAAAAAAAAAAAAAAAAATACAAAAAAATACAATTATATATACAAAAAAGAAATTTAGATGGTATGTATGTTATAAAATTATTTATTGACATTTTTATTATTCTGGACCCGGACGTTATGGACATTATTTATTACTCTTTACATGCTTTACAAATTAAAAATTATGTTTAAAAAAAATCTATTGTGTAAGAAAAAGAAAAGTGAATATATATATATATATATATATATATATATATATAATAAAAATAAAGAAATAAAGAAATAAAAATAAAAATTCGGATTTTTATTTAACATTTTGAAGTATGCGTATCTTCATCCTTCTGTAAGGCACCTTTAACATTGTTTCTCATTTTATTTTATTTTCTGAAATCGTTTAAGTTTTCCATTTTTTTGAAAGCTTGCTTTTAAGAAAAATTTAAGTAACTATAGGGCTCTGTCCCCTGTTCGCTCCGCTCACCAACCCCCGAGGGAGGCTTCACCTTCTCCCGGCATGCTTCCCTTATTAGTCCATGGAGAGCTCTGTCCTCCTATTTACTGCTTTATCTTTCACTGAATAGGAATATTAATAGTGCCTAACGCAAGAAAAAAAAAAAAAAAAAAAAAAAAAAGTAATAGAAATCCCCATATTCAATGTCAAAATGAAATACATAATATTTATACCATTTTTTTCTTTTTAAATTTTTTAAATGAAGTATTATGCTAAAATCAGTAATTTTTTTCAGAACTGAAAGAAATTCGTAATATCTAGACCATTTTGCGTTACAGCTTTAGTATATGACTCCCTTGGCGAGTTTAAAATTTTTTTCAATATTCCGCGCTGATTTTTTTTTTTTTTTTTTTTTTTTTTTTTGTTTTGTATAATTGCTTCTCGAAAAAAAAAAAAAAAAAAGTAAAAAAAGAAATTTAGTACTTTTTTTTGTTGTAATACCTATACTTTTTACTATTGAATTTTTTAGTTCACTAAGGGCAGTGTAATAGTCTATATATATTTCCAATGTACGCTAAAGTATATTTCTAATGTCTTAAAATATACTTTAAAGACAAAAAGAAATGGCTCTCGCAAGGATGATGATAATAATAATAATAATAATAATAATAATAAAAGAATTAATAATCCGATTCATAAACAGTACTATTTTGGAAATTGAAATTTCCAAACCTAAGTTCAATTACTTTTTTAAAATCTTGATGTAATAGAAATGTAAATATCAAACTATCACCAAATTAAATGCTTACCTGTAATGGATAATGGGGATCATTATTCTCCAGAAAAGAACATATAAAAAATTGATAAACAACATGAGAAATTGTCAGTAAGAAAATAAATTTTCTCAATAGAAACACTGACTAATTTATTTTATTATTTTTTTACACTATGGATAACATTTTAATTTTTCCGGGGAAAATGACTCCATGACAGAAAAACAACGTCATAAGAGAAACGTTCTTCAAGGTGGCAAATAGAGTACTTTTATAATTCCGACGTTTTTAGTTAATAACTTCATTAATTAAGATGATTTTAATTTCTAATTAAATTTAAAACTGCCTGAAATGTCTTCCTCGGAATATTTCGCACACATTAATACTTTTCATGACGCGGAGAACTCTGTCTTCCGCGAGGAGTTGCGATCTCAGACAAGAAAATTTGACGCCAGCGACAGAAACTTAAGTTCTATAAAATTCGATTAATGGTTTGATAAAGAACATGCCATCGAAATTTTATGTTCATGCTTTCATTTGTTTAAAAATTATGCGTAAAAGAAGCAAACAAGAAAATGGCTGTGACTTTAATTTTCGACACGAGTGTATAATTCGATTAATAATTCGATAACAAACATGCCATCCAAATTTTATAAGTTCATTTGTTAAAAAATTATGCGCAAAATATTAAAACGAAAGAAATAGGTTATTGCTTTAAATTTGAACAGTGTATAATATTTGAAATATTTCTCATGTTTCTCAAAAAAAAAAAAAAAAAAAAATACAGACACGACATTATTTCATTATTTAAAACATGAAAATCTGACATTGACAGATTTTAATTTAGTGCCAGAGGCCTACTGCTAAACTTGTTAATATCGACAAATTCTTCTTTAGTTAATTCGTGACGATCTAAATTCCATGATAAAGTTTTCATTAAATCAAACCAATGTGTTTCAGCTGCAGATACTGTAACAAATAACGTTGGAAGTCCAAACTGTCTTATAGCCGCAAAACAACGTTTTTTCTCTTTTTCCCAATGAGGGGGAGGTGTGCCTTGGGGGGGACTCATGTCAAAGTTGTACCTTGGGAGGGACTCATGTCAAAGTTGTGCCTTGGGGGGGACTCATGTCAAAGTTGGGCCTTGGGGGGACTCATGTCAAAGTTGTGCCTTGGGGGGGGGGACTAATGTCAAAGTTGGGCCTGGGGGGGGACTCATGTCAAAGTTGTGCCTTGGGGGGACTTCATTCAATAAATCCCCATTCAATAAACCGACTGAAATAGGCCCTTAGCACTATTAAGAGTGACGTATAAAAATTCGACAACGCTGTACCGACTGAAATAGGGGTACCTTGGGGGGGACTCATGTCAAAGTTGTGCCTTGGGGGGACTTCATTCAATAAATCCCCATTCAATAAACCGACTGAAATAGGCCCTTAGCACTATTAAGAGTGACGTATAAAAATTCGACAACGCTGTACCGACTGAAATAGGGGTACCTTGGGGGGGACTCATGTCAAAGTTGTGCCTTGGGGGGACTTCATTCAATAAATCCCCATTCAATAAACCGACTGAAATAGGCCCTTAGCACTATTAAGAGTGACGTATAAAAATTCGACAACTGTACCGACTGAAATAGGCCTCTAGCACTAAAAAAAAAAAAAAAAAAAAAAAAATCTCAAACGTAATGTTTACACAAGGTGTTTCAGAAAAGACTCAGTGAGAGAAGAAAGCTGAAATAAGTGGTATGTTAGACAAACAGATCTGGAATTTTCTGTATGAACACGTTATGAACTGTTTTCTGGTCTGGTTTTTGTTGAAAACTTCTCCTTGTCATCGCCAGATTTCGACCTAATCGGTTACATTCCATAAAAAAAAAAAAAAAAAAAAACATTGCTCCAAGGAGTAGGACATGATGTTCTTCATGTTCCTATAATAATTAATTCGATACAACTCCTTCATACGTGTCAGCAATAAAACAGACTGACGAATGATTTTTCTGTACTTCTGAGTACTATTTAAAGTTTCATGCGCTTGGGGCGCTTCTTATTAGCCAATCTTAGAAATATTTCTGCAAACCCGTCTTTAATAAATTTCAGACCTGTCTTTTCAACATACGACTTTTCCGTTTCTCCCTATTTTGCAGTTATGTCATTTCAAAATTGGGGAATCCTTCCTGAAACACCCTGTAAGTATCAACGCAGAATATGTTATAGCAATCCAACATAATACGCGTAAATTATTATTGTGTATGACATAGATTAACAAAATTTAAATTCACACGAAATAAATAGTGGTCAAAGATTACAACAGTGTAATAAAATTCTTTTGCGCTACCTCGAATAAGAGCTATAATTGCTACTTATTCAAATTTCATCA
The DNA here is from genome assembly GCA_963930645.1 of Salticus scenicus. Classification (NCBI taxonomy): domain Eukaryota; kingdom Metazoa; phylum Arthropoda; class Arachnida; order Araneae; family Salticidae; genus Salticus; species Salticus scenicus. The sequence goes on from OZ005649.1 coordinate 243,082,262, forward strand.
TATAATATGATAGACAGATTTATTAAAAGGTATCTGAAATTATTAACAAACAAGAATGTATTTTCAAATTTAAAGTGTACAATAGGTGAGAGATAAAAGGCATAAATAGTTTTAAACTACGTATTGTTATCTATCATAACAACATAATTAATATTTGATCGTTAAACAATTTCGATAAAATTAGACCATCAAGGATAGACAATGAGACAGACAGACATTCCGTTTCTGAATATTATATATATAGAAGAATGTTGAATTTATTTTGCTTAAATATTTAAAGATCTGTTTCAGAGAGTATTTAATAAGCATGAAAAGCTGTTATCAGTTTTCAGTTTCTGAAAGAGAATCTCATTACAGATATATGATGTAAGAGGTGAAAATATTCCGTTAGAGATTATCAGTCTCTTGAAAAGTTTACAGTTCATGAACTTATTGACATATCTTGTGATTAAAGGCACTGATCTTAGAATTTTAAATTTATGCGTGCTGAAATTGTTAAAAATAGTTTCGTTTGTTCTAAGAGATATAAAAAACAAGAACGACAAGTCATGCGGTTCGCATTGATTATTAAGACTTTAGAACTGTGCGTATCCGTTGCATCGTTTAATCTTCAATGTACTTTACTTACGTAATCACACACAGCTTAGACGGAATGAAAGAAAAGACAGACATACGGACTAATTGAATTCATAATCACTATTACACATTTTTGAGAAGTGCAAAAACACTTTACGCAAACTAAAATGAAATACCAGCAATTTCTAATTGTAGCATTTAATGTAATTGAATATTTTAGCGTATGTAGACCTGTAAATCTTAGCGTTAAACATGCGATACTTTATAGAATTTTCTTTTTTACTTCCACTACCCGACTACCGTAGGAAATGGAAATATTGTATTCGGTCCAAAAATTCAATATCGAGTTTTTATCTGATTTACACGTTTTAAGGTCTCCTGAATCCAAAAAAGTAGTTTTTGGCAATTGGTCAGTGTATGTGTGTGTGTGTGTAAGTATGTGGATAATCTTCTAACTATCATATCTTTGAAACTAATAAAGATAGAATTACGATACTTCCAAATTGAGACAGGTCTGGTGTACAGAGGAATTTTCCAAATTTTAGTGAAAATTGTAAAACCGGAAGTGGAACGGTAAGTCCGTATCTCAAAAATGGCTCCAACGATTTTCTTCAAAATTGCTATAGAAACACTCTATTAGATGTCCTTTCGAATAATATAGTTCGTTAGTTTAGAAAAATTGATAGGCGTCCTGTATAAATAGCTCAATTTCAGGTCTCGCAAGCGCATTTCTTTAAAAACTGCTGTACGGATTTTTTTCAAACTCGCCATATTAATTCCCTTTCAAATATCCTTTTATATGTAATTATTGTTTTCCGGTCAATAATTGAGTATGCCGATTTTTGGTAAAATTTGTATATCAAAAACGGCTCTAACGATTTTCTTGAAAATTGTTACATAAATCCATTTTAAATATCCTTTCTCATGCATTACAAGTTATTACAGGAAAATTAACAGTCATCCTAATTAGGTAGGTCAGTTTTAGATCTCGGAAATTGGTGTTTCAAAAATAACTCTATCATTATCATCATCATCATCATCATTATTATTATTATTATTTTAAACTCGCTGTGTAAACTCTTTTTTACATGTCTTTATATATATATATATATATATATAAGAAATTTTTAAAACGTATCTGTGTATGATATAAAATGATATATAATTAAAGATAATTATAATAAAACGTAAAACAGAGAAAGGTAGCGCTAAAAGCTGCTTAGCTATCCAATGTTATAAGAAACTTTTAAAACAATTATTTATGTATATTGAATTAAATTAAAAGTTTAAAGATTAGAAAAACCAACAGGAGATTTACAAACAAATGCGCAAAATTGCTGCAAAAGGAAATAAAAAACTTGAATATATAAATAATTTAACAAATGAAATTAAATAAACACAGAAGTCTTCATCAGGGAGGCTCTTCCGTTATATATATACATATATATCAGCTTTCTCTTACAGGAAATTTGTTAGGTGTCTACTTCGTTAGGTCAATTTTATCTCTTCTGATCATATCATCTCCAAAAAATGTATATGATACGTGTAATAGTGGGTAATGGAAGTCGTGTGGTTTTTAAACACCAGACTTTTTAGCATATGAATAATAAATGTAAATTTTGTTAAGATTTGTGCAGTAAAAAGGTATTTAAATGTAAATTTATTAAATTGCCTCTCTTGAAACACAGCGCATTGGCATTCTTTTGGGTGATCCTATATCCTATACACAAACCAGTCTCACTATTTATATAATTTTAAATAGGAAACATCCCATAGTAAACTCAAATAATATTTCTGATATAGCTGACATCTACTGATAGAAATTCTGATATAGCTGACATCTACTCATTGGCATTCATATGAATGAAATCTTGTTCATATCAACCTCAGCCAGTTATGCTTCCCTTTTCTGTTTATTTGTCTATAAATTTTGTTAGAATACAGATTTTTTTTTTCTATCAACATATTTATTGCATTATATTCTTGATTAAATCATCTTTCTATTGATATATAATTGTCATTGTCCGGCCTTAAGCTATCAAACCTAAAAAGTACTCCTTTTCCTGTAGATTTCCACAATTTTGACAATTCATTGAAATATTTACAGAGATTATTTAATCTCCTTTCAGGTACGTTGAAAATAATGATTCGTGCAAGCAGATCGTGATTGATACTTTGAAATTTTTATGGGATCTAGAAATGATTCATCAGAAAACAGAAGAAGTAGAAACGCCATTCCTTGCAACACCAAGAATTCCAAATTCTGTTCTTTTTGTCATGGGTGGTTGGACTGTTGGCTCACCTACAAATATAATTGAAGCCTATGATACAAAAGCAGATCGATGGGTACAAGTAAGTAAAAACTGATAAGTCGGTGTTTATGGATTCATTAATAAAGTGTAAAGTAATATAATTAAAAAGCAAATTTAAACATGTCTGAAAATAATCAAGTATTTTTGTAAACTCGAAAAATTGTTCTTTTATCTTATGAGTTTCTTTGCTTTTACTTTTTATCTTTTATCTTCGTATATTAATCCTGTAAAATATACTTATTTCAGATAACAATAGAAAAGTTACAATCAAGAATGTAGAAATTTAATTGTCGTATTAACGTATTAAGTATATGATTGCTTCTAAAGTTTTTCTGTAGGGACTACAAAATCAATTTAAACCAAAATCGAACAGTGAACTTAGCTTAGGAATAGATTCGATGAGTTTGTTGGCCAATTTGGTCTGCAATCTTGTTTCAAAACAGTGGTCATTTGAAAATATCATACTCGCATTTATATGATTTACTTGTTACTCGGTCTATACGTAGCATCGATACACCATCTTGTTTCAAATGGCGGCTACTTGAAAATTTCAAATTCAGATAAAAAGATGTACTTATGAACCAATTTGCTTGAAACTTGGTATGTACATAGCTCATATCTAAGTCTCAATTAGATTAATCAACTTGATTCGTCATCTTTTTTCAAAATGGCTATTTAAAAATTTCAGACATGCATAAGAAACGTATTTATGAACCAATTTACATGAAACTCGGTATATATATCGCATATCAAAGTTTATTAATCAACTTGATCCGCCATCTTGTCTGTTATATATACATTTAACAAAGCGATCAACCTCTTTGACTGAGCCGAAAGGGCTCATTTTAAACTAGCTGGCTTTGCCCGTTTCGCTGGTCACTACATATGTAAATGAACCCTTTTTATAAGAATAAGTCTCATATGTATTTATTTTTATATTTATCAACAAACCTAAAAAAATCGAACTGTTATCGTTTGCTGCAAATGAATTATTTAAAAATAATTCATTTTTAAAGCATAACTCTCGAATAGCAACACTCTTAAAAAGGAAAAATTGTCCTTCTAAAAAAAGAGCATGCATTTGTTATTCAGACAAATAAAATATTTATCAGTAACGTGGAAAAGCCTTTTCATATCTCTCTATAATATGGCGAAATATCACTGATGCATTTATTCATCTATCAACGTCAGTCCAAATCGTCAAAGCTAAAAACATGAAGTTTGGACAGTTGGTTCATTTCATGATGTAAGCACTATAAACGGATTGAATGAAATTTAATCTTTAAGAAAGGAAAGAAGGTTGAAAGGGAAGTCGAAGATTTTAACCTTTTCACAGTACCTCTGTAGCATAAAAGCCACTGTCCTCTAAAAACTAAGTCAATGAAAATAGTCATTTTAAAATAAAAGTCAATTCCAGTCCTTTTAATAGCCGTGAGTATTTTATTGAAATATATAAAATGACATATGAGGACAAACCAAGTTCGTATCCAGTAAAGTTGAATTCGTTAAAAATGGTGGAGGAGAGAGAGATTTTTAATTGAGAAAAATTACATCTTTAAGAGACGGCGATTATTATCAAACTGTCCCGGAATCAAATTCCGCAGCCAAATTGTTAACTGCCAGATAGAGATAATATCTTTATATTTTGAAGCCAAGGGCGCCAACACATCTTCTTTTGTGTTAATGTAATTCCAATGAGAAATTTTAAAAAATAAATGACGGTTGAAATTATGGCAACCCTTTTTGGCATAAAATACATTCGCCAACGAATACCGTTGGAAAAGACAGGTGCAAGTAATTAAGAAATATTGCGAAAATTCTTGCGACATAATGTCTACATAATGGATCATTAATAGCTGCAGTTAAATAGATTATCTGTATATAAAATAAAACAAAATAATAAAAAGATATAACGGAAAGTTTCCAACGTACATTTACAGCTATAAATATAAATTAGATTTATTGGGAAACATAGTGAAATAGAAATAAAATATAATTACTTTAAGGGATAATAAAATTAAATTGTGTTTAGATCCCTACATATATATATTGCATTAAGCTAAAAAGAGATCAATGTATTTAATACTGAATTTGTTCTTAAAATTAGAAAATGATAAGTATTTTAATTTTGAATACATAATTTACTACAATTGAAATAAGCTTGACCTAAATACAAAGGATTATAAAAGTTAATACTTTTTAATTGTGAATAAATAGATCTTTAATTATAATTGAATAAATTTGGTAAAATAAAAGGATATGTGAGGAACTCCCTCACATATCTCTCCCGGTTGCCATGAGAAAAAAAAAATAGCTCTCTCCACCACAATACAAAACAATAATCCAAAAATATACAAAACAACCATTATCATGTGTGTAAAGTATACAAATACTGTCAATCACATGCAAGATACTGTCATGAAATGCATGCGTGTACACATATTCTTCACACAAAAATTTTAAAATGAATGTCTTGACAAATAATTTCTTGATCTTGTTACAGCTGATATATTGTAATACAATTCTTCTGAAAAGTAAATTAATTAGTTTCATAGAATACATTTCAATGAAATGATCTTTTATTGTCAATCATGTTTAAATCAAACAATTTCTATTTTCTCGTCAAACAGTATATTAAATATACCCATTGAAATAATTTGAAGTATTAAAAAAAATTTGTGATATAGAAAAATACTTTAAAAATGATTTTCTTCTTGAAAAGGAAAAAAAAATGTGTTGTCAACAATAGAATCTTATGTAATTAAAAATTTTAGAAAAAGTGTACTTAACATTGAGCACCACTCATGCCATTTCACCAAGATAGGGGAAGAAAAATGTGAACCCAGCAAACAGCCAAAATAGCAAGTGGTTTGTGAGGCCACTGCCAAATATAGCATACTGAGCAAAATGTGTGACTCAAAAGAGGCTTGATTTTTATGTGTGCATGACTATGCCACACAAGCATTCTGAGAAAAATATGTGTTCGTGTAAGAGAAGAAAAGGTGTGACTATTGCAAAAATTTGCAAGGAGTATGACCGTGACATCACACTCCTGCAATAAATTTCCTAACCTGATGAAAGAAAAAAAAAAAACTGACTGAGTGTTCCCAATATATAACATGAAAATAGTTAAAGTGTGCAAAATTATTATTATCTATTAAATGAAAAAAAAATTTTATTAGCACAACATAAAAAAACTCCATTATTATTAGTAAATATTAATAATATAATATTGATCAAAATTTAATTGTCTGACATATATAATTGGAAAGGAAAAAAATATCCATAATATTATCATTGTGTGACCAATACTTTTTTATTTCATTAAATTATATCCCTCTTTTTTAAAAAAAAAAAAATAAAAGAAAGATTTTTATTAGATCAATAGAAAATTTTAGCTATCTATATCTTGTCAAAACAAAATTTAAGAATAATATTTACATAAAAAAAATCAAAACTTATAATGTTTATGAAATGACAAATATCCATTCACCTCTGGTGGCCAGCCATTGGAAAATAAGAATCCATCATTTCACAAGAAAAAAAAACAAAAACAACACCTGAGTATTCTTAGTTAACATCGAATACAAAGGGTGTTATAATAGGTTATAAAATATTTGTCTTTAAAGATGAATTATGATAATTGTAAAATTTTATTATCTGCTTAGTGGATAAACAATAAATTAAAATTATACTTAGTCTTCCAGTCATTTTGTCCTAAAAATTTTATTCACTATCCTTTTATTTTGTTTCATTTCATGTAATTAATCTGAAAATAAAGGTATATTAGTGAAGGATATATACACTCCATGCAATATATGCAAACCAGCATCACAAACTTAACCATATAAATTGAACCATAATGAAATTTCTTTGCCCTTTGTCATTTTATTTTAATATCAATTTTTGTAAGGTACCTAGGTTTTTTTTTTTGTCTTAATTTTTTTATATTTTTTTAAAGTGCACTTATTAATGAAAAATAAAAATGAATGTCGACATAATAATAAATTTCTACATCAGTGTATAGACAGGCCTTTTTTTTTTAACAATTGAGCAATACTTAAAATATATATTTTTTTATATATAGAAATGCAATCACATGCACAATGCTCAAACAAGATCTTTTAAATTTCAGCTCAATTATAAAATTGGGCAATTATAAAGCCATGAGCTAGTGCCATAAATATTCTGATCAGAAAAAACTTTATATATATTTTTTAAATGCAAGCTATAGCAATCAAAAAAAAATAACACAGCATGTGTTATACACATATATATTGCTTATATATATGTATCAGTAAAATTATGTGATAAGAAAATATATACAATGTATTGTAACACAAAAATAATATCTATATACATATGCACAATAGCGAGAAAAATTTGAAAAACATAATATGGCCCATGTGTCCATTCATATTTGTTTACAAATTGTATGTGTAGGCAAATTATAATGAGCAAGTGAGAAAAATGAAATGTTAATGCCTTATATGTAACAAAAATTCGAATATTTGAAATATTTGAAAGGCATGCATGTGTAATGAAATTTAGAATGAGTAAGTGATAAAAATTCAATGTTTTTATATTCAATAAAATAATTCCAATATTTGAAATAACCATGTGTATAACTCTGTATATTTATAAAAAAAATGTATGTGTAATGAAATTTACAATGAGAGGGAAAAAAAAACTTAATGTTTTATATTTAATAATATAATTCCAATATTTGAAATCATCATGTACACAAATTACGTAAGTTTAAAAGGTATGAATTTGTATTAAAAATTGTGTATATATATATATACTTCCTTTAATTCAAAAGTTAAGGTTTATTATATACAAACTAATAAACACCAGTATATGTGTATAAAAAAAATATATGTGTGTGTAATTCTTGTAAATAGAAGAAATATTTCCAAACGCACGGCTAGCACATAAGCTAGATTTACATGCACATATTTTCAAAAAAAAAATAATATGTTTGACCAAAATATTGTGTGTGTGTGTGTGTGTGTTATTTTATGAATTGAGAAATATTTCAAAATGCATGGCTAGCACATAAGCTAGTTTTACATGCAATATTTAAAAAAAAAAAAAAATAAATAAATAAATAAAATTGTAAATATGTGTAGATACCTATAGAAAAAATATAATTGAAAACATTGTATTTTGTGAAAAGATGAATCAATTCCATGATATGGTTATAATAGAGAATATAAAATTCCTATTTTATGTTTGTGTACATCTCATATATTTTGAAAATAAAAAAAACTAGAAAATAAATATTGTATAACATGTAGAAGTGAGAATTGGCAATAAAATAAAATGTAAAACAATAGTATGTAAGCGTAAAAATTGTGTAATAAGAAAAATGTATGTGTGAGAAAATTATGTCACCATGGAATTATATACTCCATATACAGTTACATAATCAAGAAAAATATTAAATGTCATGTAAAAATATCTTTTTCCAATTGGTTATCAATGTTGCAAGTTTTTAAATAATACAGCATTTGAATAAAGAATTTTAGGCTGAAAATGTGTGTGAAGTGCACCTACGTGCATTGTAAATGAAAATGACCATATGGCAGGGCTGGGATTACCAGATTTACATGCCATCATTTTCAAAAAAAAAAAATAGTGTATTAAAAATTGTGTTAAATCATTTTTTTTTTAACAAACATCAGTAAATTTTCAAACTGGCACTGTATGTAACAAAACATTTAATGAATATGTGTGTATATCTTTACGAAGTTGTGTATAAATAGGAAATTAAATGTGAAAACACAAATTTATGCATTTGTTGTAAATGTATTATAATTATATAATTTCAAGAAAAAAAATTTTTGTCAACAATGATGTAAAAAAATGAGTTTTAAATCCTTTTTTTTTTTTTTTTTTTTTTTTTATGCATTGGGAAATAAAAATTATATAAAAAATCAAAACTCAAAAAATTTTTTTTATCAATATTCTGCATAATTTCAATAGAAAAATGTGACAAGGTTCTCAATATTATTTATTTACCCCTGTCTTAGTGTTATCCCAATTAATCTACTGTTATCATTACATTAAAGAAGTTTCATGAAAAATTTATGTGGCAAAAGGAAATTCTAAACAAAAATCTAAAAGTAATTGATTGTAAACATTTGTTAAAATAAATTATATAATGTTTCACAAAATAATGTCTCGCTACTCATCATCCTCAACTTTAAAAAAAAAATATATCGGTCCAGCCGAAGTAATTTGTTTAGATAATTAACAGCAAAACACTAAAAAAAAATCTCATGCACCCAAGGACCCTGAGAGAGTGCACAAATTCTTCTTCCGGAAACACTACATAACTTGATAAAAAAAAAAAATTTGTATATTAAATTTTGACAAACAAAAAAACGAAGTGTATGTATTAAAAATTAAGAATTTATAAGGAGAGTGAATACCTTAATCAATGACAACAAAAATATTTTCAGCAGATTAATTAAAAATATAAAACATGTCTATGATAAATTTACAAATGTTTACCCTTGCCAATGGAATTTAAATAACTCTTTTCTTTTTTTTACCAATATTATGTACCATTTTATGAACTAATGTATCAATTCAGCACAAAATAAGAAAAGAATCTGAACTTAAAATATTTGAATATGAAAAACAAAAATAATACACTGAAATGTAATAAATTATTATAATATGTAAATTTGTATATATATTATACATAAAGACAATAAAAATTTCCTTTCACTTTTTTTTTTTTTTTTTATATAATTGTTATCTTTAAAATTCAAAAATTACCATATGGCAAAAACTTAGCAATTATGACTCTATTATAATGAGTCCCTAAACACATGAAATTTATTTTATAAAAATTCGGACTGACAAACATGAAATAGTAGATAATCAAAGATTAAAAATTAAATATTTTCAAATTTGAAATTCTTCTTTTAAAAATACACAAATATCGTCATGAAAAATGTGAGTATATGAAAAATACCAAATACTATATAATCAAAAATTTTAAAAATTAAATACATGCATATCCCTAGACAAATTAAAATTGTAAAGGATAATTTTTTTTAAATTGAAATAAAAAAATATCCAAAAAGAAAAATATATATAGTAAAATATGACCATAAACACTTTTATATATACAATTTCAAAGGAGGAATGCACAGATATTGCTTGTATATATATATATATTTATTTTAAAAAAATATATCTCCCAAAAATTAAAAATTATTATAAGAAAATATTTCACTTTTAAATACTTGCAACTATATGTGCATTCCCTTAATTAGAGAAAAATATTTTAAATCATGCAATGAATGCAAGGTAACGCTAAAAAGAAAAATGAAAAGTTTGTCTTATCTTGTAATATCCAGTTCCTTCAAAAGGTGGATGCCAAATGCAGTACACATGTCCGCTAAACCGCGATTAATGTTCGTTGTAATTTTTTATATAGTCAACTAAAATCACTAACGTCTTTATAAATTGAGTCAAAACAGTTAAATAGATAAGTCTTAGTCTTACAAAAAAAAAAAAAAAAAAAAAAAAAAAAAAAATTTCTTTGCAGGAAATGTAGCTTCTGACATACAGTCCAGTATTTATATCATTAACCATAAGAGAAAAACGTCGATTTATCGTTATCTGGTGTAGTAGAGTAGGGAAAAATTTAAAAGAACCGTTTTTCACGATGAGAGGCGCAGCGCACAATAACGACATCCATCAAATTCAAAAACTGTCTCGGGTCTCGGACATCTGGAATGGGAGAACCGTTTAAAAGTCGGGAATGTTGCAGCGGCATTCATCTGATACGGAGGGATAAGGATGAATCAATGCACCAACAGACAAGTCAGGAAATAGGTTGTTGAGCTAACATCGCAATAATTCCTTCTCTCTTCAGATAAACAGAAGCGAAGGGCGTATTTGCATCAAACCGCAGAAAAACAGCCGATGATTCACCAGTATTCATTACAATGATAAGCGACTCCATCCTTCACAACCTTGTTTACGAAAAACAGTCTTTTCAATCTCTAATTCCAGAGATAAACATAGGCGAGAAAACGATGACGAAATCCAGATTGCCGGCGTATATGGCAGCAACAGGGAAAAATACTGTCGATCGGAGAATAATCCATCACTTATGGCAGAAATGTTCCTCGTATTCATCTCTCGAAAATGGCTTCAAAGTTGAAAGAATTACAAAAAAATCCTTTTAAAATAACGCTCTTGTCATATCACTATAGTCAAAAAGTTTTCACACGTACTTGCCGCAAAAAAAGGTATTTTATATATCGTCGAAAATAAGATTTCGCTTGTTGAGAAAAAAAAAAAAACAAAAAAACTTTCCTATAGATTCCTCTCCTCCACCGTAACGAATTCTATGGTCGATGAGCACCAAATTTATGTAGCATAAAAGCCACTGTCCTCTAAAAACTAAGTCAATGAAAATAGTCATTTTAAAATAAAAGTCAATTCCAGTCCTTTTAATAGCCGTGAGTATTTTATTGAAATATATAAAATGACATATGAGGACAAACCAAGTTCGTATCCAGTAAAGTTGAATTCGTTAAAAATGGTGGAGGAGAGAGAGATTTTTAATTGAGAAAAATTACATCTTTAAGAGACGGCGATTATTATCAAACTGTCCCGGAATCAAATTCCGCAGCCAAATTGTTAACTGCCAGATAGAGATAATATCTTTATATTTTGAAGCCAAGGGCGCCAACACATCTTCTTTTGTGTTAATGTAATTCCAATGAGAAATTTTAAAAAATAAATGACGGTTGAAATTATGGCAACCCTTTTTGGCATAAAATACATTCGCCAACGAATACCGTTGGAAAAGACAGGTGCAAGTAATTAAGAAATATTGCGAAAATTCTTGCGACATAATGTCTACATAATGGATCATTAATAGCTGCAGTTAAATAGATTATCTGTATATAAAATAAAACAAAATAATAAAAAGATATAACGGAAAGTTTCCAACGTACATTTACAGCTATAAATATAAATTAGATTTATTGGGAAACATAGTGAAATAGAAATAAAATATAATTACTTTAAGGGATAATAAAATTAAATTGTGTTTAGATCCCTACATATATATATTGCATTAAGCTAAAAAGAGATCAATGTATTTAATACTGAATTTGTTCTTAAAATTAGAAAATGATAAGTATTTTAATTTTGAATACATAATTTACTAAAATTGAAATAAGCTTGACCTAAATACAAAGGATTATAAAAGTTAATACTTTTTAATTGTGAATAAATAGATCTTTAATTATAATTGAATAAATTTGGTAAAATAAAAGGATATGTGAGGAACTCCCTCACAACCTCTGTAGTGGTTTCCATTAGAAGTTGGAAATTTAGAAAAGTGTCTTCTCTTAGACCCTATTTAAAGTAAAATATAAGAATTTTTTAAAATTTCGTCTTTAACGGAGGGAAAGAGAACGTCTAGCAGTTCTACACGTTCTTCGCACGTGAAAAATCGCAGTGGTTTCGAATTGAAACTTCAAATTTAGAAAAATGTTTCTTTTTAGGCCCTAATTAAAGTGAAAGATCTTACGAAATTTAATTTTTAAGGATATGAAAGGGAAGTCTAGCATTTCTACCCATTCCTCGCATGGGGAAAATCGCAGTGGTTTGCTATTAGAAGCTTGAAGATTAGCAAAATTTCTTATCTTAGACCCTAATTAAAATAAAAGATATACACCCCGCGACAAAAAGATAGGAACAAAGGTTTTTTTCTTTGATTTTTCATAAAATAACGTTGTCTAAATTGTGCTTATCATTTATTATTATTATAAAATAACACTATTCCTGGACTAATTTTTGTTTTAAGACTAATTTAGAAAAGTTTTAAGACTAAAATTTTTCTAATTTAAGACTACACTCCGCGATAAAAAGATAAGAACTAAGGGTTTTTTTTTAATTTTTCATAAAATAACATTATCTAAATTGTGCTGATCATTTATTATCATAACAAAATATTATCATATCAAAAACATATTACATATTTGAATCATATTCAAAATATTCATATTCAAAATAATCATATTCAAAAATTTAGAAAAAAAAAACCCTTTGTTCCTATCTTTGTGTCGCGCTGTGTAGTCTTAAATTAGAAAAATTTTAGTCTTAAAATTTTTCTAAATTAGTCTTAAAACAAAAATTAGTCCAGGAATAGTGTTATTTTACAATAATAATAAATGATAAGCACAATTTAGGTAACGTTATTTTATGAAAAATCAAAGAAAAAACCCTTTGTTCCTACCTTTTTGTCGCGGGGTGCATACTAAAAGAGTGTGGAAGGGGTATCTAGCATTTCTTCCCATTATTCGCACGGGAAAAATCGCAGTTGTTTCCAATAGAAGCGTGAAATTTAGAAAAAAAAAAAAATAGTCTCCTTTTTGGCCCTTATTAAGAAAAAATCTAAGAATCGTACGAAATTTAACATTTTAAGGGGATAAGGGGAAGGGGAGGGCTGCCTAGCACTTCTACCCGTTCTTCACATGGGGATAACCGCAGTGGTTTCCAATAGAATTTTTCAAAAGATTTAAACAAAGTTTAATCTTCATCAGAAATCAGAATAAACAATCTCTGGTCAACAGGTCAAATTAATTAGTTTTGCTTTCAAAGTTCCTTTTATAATTTTTCGGCGTGCAAAAAACGGGTAGAACTGCTAGCAGTATTATAATTTGGAGTTAACGCTACTATTTCTTACTACTTATTCTATCGCTAGTAAATAAAAGTCCTACACAAGCACTGTAATGCGTAGCAATTGTATCTATTAAAATTCGCTTTTTCTATTGAATAACTAAGAAGGAATAGAATATCGAATAATTAAGATTTCTAAGAAATGACTTCATTTTCAAAGACGATAGTACTTCATTTGGGAGATTTTGTGAAAATGACGCCATTCTAATATATATATATATATTGTTTTAGTTATATTAAGACAATAAGTCATTCTGACGTATTTATATGTTTAAATTGCAAGCATGAAATTTTGACGAAAGCGTAATTTTAGAACGTTTTTTTAAAATCCCCTTTTCAAATTCAAATATTTATAAACCTCTTCTTAGGGAAAATAAATACATTAGAAGTAACCTACATATGAAATCTGAAATTTTTAGCTACAATAATACTGAAGAAATTATACAAAAATATGGTTTTAAAAGAGTTTTTCTTCACCCCCTTTCATTGCGCATGCGCTAGAAATGGAAAACACTCACAGTGCTTCAACTACACTGTAAAAAAATAACTATTACCAGCTGCAAGAAACTCTCTGTGATTGGAGAAAATAATTAAGTTTCTTGCAGCTGGTAATAGTTATTTTTTTACAGTGTACATACAAACAGTGACTTTTATTTATATTAAGATTGTCAGTGATTGTATATCACACTTTTGGTAAAAAGACGTATATTTTTGCTTAAATGCAATTTCATTGATGCAATTTTGAATTAATTTCTTTTATGAATTCAAGGTAAATGAGACAGATCCGACTGGTCCTCGAGCTTATCATAAACTTGCTGTTATTGGACACGATATTTATGTCATTGGTGGATTTAATGGAAATGAATATTTTAACAGTTGCCGACGTTTCAACGTTGTCACCAAAGAATGGTCAGATGTAGCCCCGATGCATTCAAAGAGGTATTTTTTTTAAAGTTTACTTTGATGTTGTAGATTATATTGTACAAAGTAATCTGTTCTTTAAATAATATTATATTTATAACGGTTGATCTCTTTGTGTGTCTGCTATCACCATAATTAAAGAACAAATATTAACAGTACGACGAACTTCTGCATTCTATATATGTATGATATAGGGATGCTACTTGAATTTTGTTTTGTTAAAATCAAACAAATATACAGGAACATCCAAAAAAATTCAAATCATTACGTCAATGAACAAAATTTCTGTTAGGTACAGTTTAACATCTTCAGACTGCATTAAATAAAATGTAATGAACTCAAATCTTTTGTATGTATAAAAATATGTTTCATATAGAAAATGGTGTGAAAGTCATTCACCATTCTTCTACAGGGCCACATAAAAGTATAACGATAACTAGGAAATTGCTACAAGTGCATTTAAAGTAGTGTTCTATTTTTTCATACTATACTAAATTTAAGTGCAATATATTTTGTGTTTATAATTTATAGGTAAAAGGTATATACAAAATTTAGTGAAAATTTTTTTTATGTACTAACTAGTAGAAGTGATTAAAGTCGGGTAAAAGACTGAATTTTGAAAAGTCCAAAAAATTAGTTTAGGAATTACTTTCTCATGTCCATATGGCAGACAAAATATTATTTCAAGTCTAATTTTCAACGCAGTTTTTTTTGCTATAAATATGTGTTTTATAGTTCCCTGAATAGGAAAATCAATTTTTTAGTGGTTGATGTATGTATGTGTCTTTTACCAGCGTAACTTAAAACAAATATTTGCAGAATATTCAAATTCGGTACTTCGAAGATCCAATGGGCCTGCCACTTGATAAGTTTTACCAAGATTGGTAATTTCAAGGAGTGCTGTGTGTGTGAAAGTTGTCTGAATGATTTAGAATAAACGTTTAAATTTAAAAACTGTCTAAAAGTTTTTATGAATTTAGATACTTATTAAAACGAGGTTTGGAGGAGGCTTAAAAAAATATGTTTCAAATAAAATAGCTTTTAAAACTATTTTCAACTGCTTTTAGAAAAGAAAATGTGCTTTGTAAAAGAAAATGGTATGACTACGAGTACCACACCAGATCATTTTTTTTTATTAATGTATATCGTGCAAAATAGACAGTTTAATCATTCATTCAAAAACTCGAATTAAAAATGGAAGTATGTATGAAAACCAAAATCGAGCATAGAGAAATCCATCAAGTGTCTTTCTATTGTGATTCCCATTTCTTTTTCTTTACTTTTCTTAATTTTTTAACTCTAAAAAATGCATTTTTTATTTTATTATGCTTATATTATATATTAAATGATTTACTTTTCCAGTTTGAAAAAAATATTAAATATTTTTATTGGTAATATTGAACAATTTAAATTTATGTATTTTACCATGTTTTTATTAACTTGATTCTTGTTTGTTTGTTTGTTTGTCCAGTACAAATCTTGCAATCGATTTTTAACTAACTTTTCGACTAGCTAGACATTTCAAACTTACAGAATAGCTCAGAACACGGTGAGAATGCATTTTTTAAATACTTTTAACCAATTATTTCGAGTCTCTGCTGCCTTTGGTAGCGTTTATATAATTCAAGAGAAAATTTAAAAACTAAAAAGTTCTTTTTATCTTGTAATTATTTGTATATTATTTTTATACATTGTTTTTTAGATGCTATGTAAGTGTTGCTGCCTTAAACAATTATATATACGCCATGGGTGGTTATAATGGTCATCACAGACAAAATACCGCTGAACGGTACGATTACGAAACTAACCAGGTAAATTTTAAATTTGATTATTAGATATTCTTTAACGTTTTTCGAATTTTTAGCGCGAATCTCTAATTTTTTAATGCATAACGTTTCTGGATTTCAATTACTGGTTTTATTTTACATTTTGTAACAATGCAAAAAAAAAATAAATGTGTTTTTGTATTCAATATATTCTGTCTATCACTTCGTCCTTTTAACTCCCCCCCCCCTCCTCCTAGAAAAAAGAATGCTGATTCTAACTTTTTCTTTAAACTAATTCTATGAAAGCACCAAAATGATTCACAGAAGGTCTTTATAAGTATATATTTATGGTTCATTTATCTTAAGGGGTAATTTAAAATCAAAACTTAAAACAACTTTTAAAATTTCATTAGTTTTATGTGCTTCACAATTTTATTCCATTATCAATATTCCATCGACACACTGAAAAAAATATATGAACTACTTCTGAAAATTTTTTTAGCGAGGTAATGTGATTATAATTTTTTGCAAAATTGACCTAATAAGTCATATAGGGTAATTGTGACCAATGCCATTTTCAAGAAAACTGTAAGTAATAATTTTTTTTCAAAGTTATCGATGTGAGGCATGCACTATATTTTCTATGACAGGTAACCTTCATCATTAATCTAAAGCATATTAAAGAAATCACAAGTGTTAATTTAACAGCCTTACTGAAATTTTTGAAAACCGAAATTGACAGCTCAGTGCTCGAAGTTATTTAATTCTAAAGAAAAATATTTCAGGTCAGAAACATCATATTTAAAAATATGGCATGCTAGTAATGGATTTATGTACAGTCGGTAACAAAAGTATCCGAACACTAACAAAAATTTCTATATAAAAAAAAAAAAGTAGAGTTAATACTGTTTTGTTAAATAAATCCTTGTCGAATCATGTGCTTAGTCAGTCTAAGAACATGATTCGACAAGGATTTATTTAACAAAATAGTTTTAAGTGTACTTTTTTTATATAGGAATTTTCGCTAGTGTTCGGATACTTTTGTTACCGACTGTATATCTGATATGCTTTTAATCTTTTTAACATAGTTGAATGTTCTAAAATGTATGATTATAATTACTTCGTTGTTTTTCAAAAGTGGGGTAATTATCACCATACAGTAAGAAAATAGTAACAGCAGAAATATTAAAAATTCTTCAATTATTCTACTTTGGAATGCTTAGATGATATTACATGATGAAACCTTCAATTCCTTTTACTTTATTTATAAGTTTCTGGAAGTGGCCAATAGAGCGAAGAAAAAAAAAAAAAAAATAGTTGAAGAGAAGCTAGAAAATGATAGAATCTTAAAACCTATAGCCAAGTATGAGTCATATCAAAGTTGGTCTTCTTTGTCTCTATATGTCGCAAAAACTAAATCACAGATGTTTTGATTTTTGGAAACACATGGAAAAGAACTACAAATGATTGAAAAAAAAAAAAAAAATCTGATGTGAAACAACCACACGACTTCCATTAGCCACTATTACACGTATTATATGCATTTTTTGCAGATAATGTGATCAGAAGACTTAAAAGTGACCTAAAGAAGTAAAAACCTAAATTTTTTCCGGTAAGAGAAACTTTATACATATGTAAAGACATATAAAACAAAGCTTACATATAGCGAGGTTAAAAAAAATATGGTAGATTTATTTTTTGAAACTGACTTCCGAGGTCTAAAACTGACGTACCTAAGCAGGATAGCTGTTAATTTTCCTCTAATAACACGTAATACATGACAAAGGAATGGATTTATACAATAGTTTTCAAGAAAATCGTTAGAGCCGTATTTGAGATACCAACTTTTACTAAAACTCAATTATGGACCGAAAAATACTAATTACATACAAAAGGATATTTAAAAGTGAGTTTATTTGGCAAGTTTGAAAGATATCCGTACGGCCGTTTCACAAGTACTCCCAACTTTTTGTAATTATGTGCTTTCTGTGAGTAATTTTAATCACTCCTACTAGTTTCGAATAAAGAAGACTAAAGAAGTGGAAAATTGATGGGGTTTTTTTGAAAAAATAAAGTTACATCCCAAATTATTTTAAACAAAATTTTTTCATCAGCAAAAGAATAAAAAACTTACAAAGTTGAAAAATGTAATAAGTGGTCGTAATTACCCCACCTTACACCGTGTGAATACTAAGAAAAAAAAATTAATAAGAATAACTTCAAAAATAACTTTTTGAATTTACACGATATTTGTTTGTGGTTTTCACATAAGTAACTACATGCTTTTGGCTATAAAATTATGAAAATGGAATTTTTTAAAAGCTTGTACATGCGCAGTTAAAAATTATTTATTAAAAATGCTCATATTTTGTAAAATATTCAACATTTTTACATTCTGATTGAAGTATGCTGTGTCTAATGTAGTATGCCAAGTTTCCTAAAAATGTCTTTGCACGGGATTAATACCTTACGTGTTATAATTAAAAGAGAGGCAATTGTTTTTGGCAATTTTTTAAAGAAACCGTTATATCTCCATGAATATATGTGATAGCATCATAAAAATTTATACGGATAATTAGAAGAAGCCTAATAATCACATGCTACAGCGAAAATGACTTGTATAGTAAAAAAATATAATTTTATCAGAGTATTTTTATGTTTAATTTATAGTTATCATTTGTAAAATTTTTATCATAACAGTTTTTGACTAGTTTCTTCATTTTTAAATGCCAGTTTCTGTGAAATGTTAATATCCGAGGGAAGCCATTGTTTTTCATTATTTTTCATATTGACCCTTTGTTACATACTAATCACCTGCAAAACTTTAAAGGAAATTATTGGGTTTTTACTATTTAAATTTGCCCAGAAATCAGGAAAAAAAAACTGTTTCATCAAAATTTTGTTAATTTTAAAAGTTACAGTTTGTCCACTGTAGTGGACAGTATGCATATGGAAACCTAAAGTGGAAGTTTTAACAATTTTGGTGATAAAAATAATAAAAGCAGATACATTTTTCATTGATACACAAATAAACTTTGCATTTTGCGCATGAATATGTAGATTTTCTATAGCATAATTCCATCTTATATCTTTGAGCTCTATTTGGTGTTTGTCTAGCAAAATGCTCCACTCACTCGTAGCGGACATTCGTGAAAACAGAGTTTGCTTTGACTGACATTTTTTTTGTAGGTTTTTCCACTGACATTGGCCCTTGTTTACGTACGTCTTCTGTATCTTGTTCATCAATTACTCTTGATACTGATTGTATTACTCCTCTGACAATGAACATCTTGAAAACTCCTAGTTGCATAGAACATTGTGGTATGGCAGCTTTGTAAAGAAGCTAAGAATTTATCATGGTAACATCTATAAAAGGAAATAATACCCTTTTGTACCACTACAATGAGCAAACGAAAACAGTCCTGCATTAGCCTATGTTCATAACGTCCATTGTAGTTGACGAATTTCAATTTTCATGAGAAATTCCATCTGAAAATAAGTATTCTATTCAAACATAGAACGCCTAAAATCACTATTTCTAAATGTAAAATGTCAAAATAAGAAAGGTTTAGTACTTATATACAATGTTTACAATAAGAAATCATACTAACTTGGAAGTAGAGGTTGACGCCATTTTCAAACTAATAATGCAATCTGTAATTTTATATTATGCTGCTATCTATGAGCAACAGTTGAAAGCCTTAAATAATACAGAAAGAATAATCATTGAAACCAAATCTGTAAAACCATTTGTGTGAAAGGGAAAAAATTTAAACTTTTGTCCGCTGCAGTGGACACGATGCAACAAAAGATTAATGTTTTATTTCGTTTGTTAATAAATAATACTTAAATTGGGCTAGGCTGATCAACCTTGCTCTAGAGCTGCCTAATGGGCTATTAGTTACGGACTGGGATTCTCCTTAAGGGTTATGAGAAGACATGTCATTCCAGGATGCGTAGGATCAAAATTGGTAACCCTAGTGTTGATTGGGAAAAGCTAACAGAGACTTACATTTTTGATAGTAGTGTGCCAATTAACCCTTTCCGACCAGAGTAATTATACTCATTTAAAATCAACAGCCACCAGAATTTAAAACGGTATTAGAAAAAAAAAAGGTTTTTCTTTATAAATTATAAATGTAAAATTCTATAAAAAATGTCTGGGATGAGTTTTTGCACTTGGGAGTTAAATGTTGCTGTTGTTGCTACACCTCCCTTGAAAGGGTTAAAGTATAATATGAGAAAGAAGCTGCAGCACAGATTTATGTTGTTTTTTTTAATCTTAAATAAGTATTACCGTCAAACCTAAAGTGGCACCAATGTTTATTACTGTATGACTATAGCGTATTTTTACTTTCCGAATACTATAGTGAGGAAAGTATTGTAATCATGTCAAAAATCCGAATTTGAGATTTTGATGTTTCTATACGTTTCGCGGTCCCCTGAGTCCGTCTTCACTATTTTTACGATGGTGTATGTATGTGCGCGTGTATGCATGTGTGTATGTGTGTGTGTATGTATGTGTGTGTGTATGTCTGTGAGTGAAAACACTAGCGTCTAAACGCTTTGTTCGAATAAGCTGAAAGTTGGTACGTACATTGCAAGTCATCATAGCACGAACCCTATTGGTCTGGTGAATCTGGCACTTATAGTTTTTTTACAGGGACACAAAGAAAAATTCTTTATCATTATAGCCTATGGGACCAAATTTTTAAAAGTGCGATAGCATCTAAACGCCTTATTCAATTGAGCTGAAAATTTATATGAATATTATAAATCACTGTTGCACTAACTATAAGCATTTTGGTGAATCAAGCATTTATAGGTTTTTACAGGGACGCAACGAAAAATTCTTTATCATTATGATCTATGGGCTCAAAGTTCAGTAGCGTTAAATAAAACATCATTATAATGTATGAAGAAAAATACTCAAACACTCTATTATGGTTTTCTCTTTTTTGTTTGTTTAACAAATCCTCTTTCTTTACTTTATCTACAATACTGTTAATTACTCAATGTTCGGAAAGTCGAGTGGAGCCACTCCAGATTGTTTTCTTCTTAAATTCTATAAATGCTTGCATTTTGTCAAAGATTTTTCTACCACAAAACTTTTCATGAATGTATTAATTATATTTAGAGAAATGGAATTTGCAATGAGATTCTAAGCAAATTACATTATATGTTGTTTAATGATTTTAAAATTCTTATTAAGACATTTTTCTATCGTTCTCTTCTGTGGTGTATAACTGAAACTTTACTATTACTAACTGTCAAAACGTTGCATTTAACATGGTTTTATAGAAAAAGTATACACCACATACTTTATTAATTTCAACAAGGGTCTCTACAGAATTCTTACACTCAGAAGTTGTCACATTTGGCTTGATAGAAATCTCAGTATGATCTAGTTCTATACGTTTTCAGACGCATTAAATGTCTATTCATTTAAACTAGAATGTTGTGGCAACCACATGACTTTCTTCTATATTTTCCTATGCAAATTCACTCAGTAAAAAAATTTTATTGAAATCATTATTTAATAAAATTATCCTCTATGATAATGCTGTACGATTTCCATATTAGAGAAGTAGTATAACACTAAATATCCAAAAACAGTTAATTTTTTTCTCGATATTTCATATATATATATTTTTTTTGTTAAAAATGAAAAAATAAATAGATAACTTAACTTTAAATTATCGCAGATCAATGGTTCAACCATTTATTTTAAAGTATTGTCGAGATCTTTTGAAAGATACCCATTTTGAAAATTTATTCCCCTCGAGGGGGGATTTCCCCCCAGGAGGGGGGGAGGCGAGGCTCCTACATATACAAATTTTTTTTCGCAGTTGACTATCTCTATTATAAATAATTCTTGTAAATTTCATTATGATTATTAAAAAATAATTCTCTTTATGCACATTTATATAAAATTTTTCGTATACCACCATGTTAAAAATTTAGAAAAAAGCGGGATGGCAACGCAACCTGTAAGACAATTTTTACCAAAAGTTGGTAGGCACTAATTTAGGTCAAGGGGTAACTACATACCAATTTGTATGAAATTCTGTGCAGTATTTCCTGTGATACAGTTGCCACAAAATTTTGTCACACATGCACAGACAGACAGACAGACATTTTCTAAAAATGGTCAAATCGTGTTCTACAACTCTCAAAACGTGTAAATCCATCAAAAACTCGAGGTCGAAGATTTTTACGAATCCAATACTTTCTTCTATCGAATACAGAAGAAAGTAAAAATAGCAAATAGATCTCTGACTTTTCTACTTACCATTTCTCAAATGTGTAAGTACTTTTGTGAAGCAATAGGAATAGCATTACATGCGTAACAATACATCAAGGTGTTTTGTTTGTCTTAAGTGCAATTGAAATAAAAATAGTTTTAAGGTTAGATTTTGAAAATTTAAAATACAGATTTTCATAATTTTTAAGCAAAATAACACCTTGATGTATATTGAGTATCTTTTTGTTTAGTTTGTTAGCGATTCTTATTTTTATTAACAGTGGACATACATAGCGCCCATGAATATTCAAAGAAGTGATGCGTGTGCCACAACTCTCAATGGCTTAATCTATGTTGTTGGTGGTTTCAATGGCGCTGAATGCTTAGCTTCATCTGAATTTTATGATCCTACTTACGACCAATGGACTAACATAGTCGCTATGCACCAACGTCGATCTGGAGTTTCAGTGATCAGTCATCATGGTAAAATATATGCTCTTGGAGGTTTCAACGGAATATCAAGATTGATTAACGGAGAGTGTTATGATCCAATCACCGGACAATGGACCGAAATAGCTAATATGTTTAACCCAAGAAGCAATTTTGCCATAGAAGTATGATAAGTATATATATTATATCTTCATCTATCAAACAAATAATTTTTTAATTTTTTATATTTTCAATGTCTTACATAGATGAAAAGTATTTAAGTAATGGAAAAACTTTTAGTTCCCCACTATTCTATATTTATACAGAACTTAAATATTCATGATAATATTCGATTTTGGGTTTTGGGGCGAAAGGAAATCGGAAATTCAAAAATCGCTTTAGTATCCATCTGTAGGTTAGTCAGTTGGGTAGATAGCTTATTAGTTAATTTGTCAGTCTATGTGGTCAAAATATCTGAAGAAAAAATGATCGTAAAGATTTTTGACGAGTTTTTAAAATATCACTTATGAAATTAGCACCTATTGATTTTCCACATTCTGATTTGAAAACTTCGTAAGTTATTCGAATGCACAAAAAACTGGGATTCATTAAGATCTATTAAACAACATGCAACTTGGAGATAGATACTTAAATACCGTATTATGATTTTTTCTTTTTCTTTATTTAACAGCTTCTTTCATTTATGTAAACAACTGTTAATTACTTAATAAAAAGAAAGTCGTATAAAGTCACTCCAAATTTTTAAATCAGTATAGCAACTTTTATCCTTCTTCAATAGAGATATTGACCTGCAATATAAATCTTAAATCAGTATACATTTTCTGTTAAAGTGTCAATATTTGCAGCGGGCCATCTTGTGTTATGTACGATGATACACTTTTCTACATTAGAGGATGTTGTTGACGCAACTCATAAAAAGTTAAAAGGAAGAATTTTATTTAATTAATGTGTTACACACATATAAGGCGAATCCGCACTATAATAAAAACAATCATACGTCGCTCATAAATTTATGAAAGAATTTATGCAAAATTCAAGGTGGTGTAAAAAAAAAAAAAACCTAGTTTATACTAATAAAAGAAAATATTTGCTTGTCTGTTTGTCTGCTTGCAACGTACAGAAAAAACTATGGTAAGTACTGTTCTTAAAACATTTTTCTATATATGCGTGTAGATTTTCAACATATCTTTAGATTTTTAACATCCCAATTACATTTTTTTTTTTAATGTTGTTTTATGCGATTTTTGTGTTTTTTCTCGATATTTTTGTTCGAGTTGTAATTTCAAGCTGATGTCGATAAAAAAAGAATGCTTCCAATTTTTATTTATTTTTTAACATAAAAAACATTTATTTACACGTGAATAAAAAAAATTAAAAAGTTAAACATGTTTCGCATGTTTCATAAAAAAATTCTGATAAAGCCGATGCCATATTGGCTTTAAAATTATTAAATACTAACAAACCCGTGCGAAATTTTTGTACTTTATTTCTTTTATTATTTAATTTTAAAATTTGAAAATCATAGTTTGCGGATAGACTGCTATAGTTTGTAATATTAGGGGATTTTGTTAATGTAGAAAAGTGTATATGAAAGGATTTAATAACAATGAAAGAGTGAGTAAAATAGCAATATATTGTTTGTGATGCTAAAGACTCCAGCAATTTTTTGTAATTAGCTTTTTCTACACTGTAAATACAAGTGTCTGAAATTCAGACAAAATTGTGTCTGAAACGGGTGTTCAATTTTAAGATGCTAAAAAGTGTCTTAAAAGGCACATCGTTTCACACTCGAAACGTCTGAAATTCCACCAACTTGATCCTGTCTGAAGTGAATATTTTTCATAAATAAAAAGATGCGTTTTATACTGTTTACCTGTGAGAAATAGATTTTAGAATCTCCTAGAGCATAGAATATATATATTAATAATTTTTACAATAATAGTCCCCGTTGCCCCCGAACTGAAAACCAATGGATGCGAAGTCTTCCCAATCAAGCCATCGGTGCTCACTCTGTACTCTGCTTGTATAACGAAATATATTCTAGTATCCGTAAAACAAATTGAAGTTTTATGTCTTTGCAATAAAACTGTTCATAAGAAGTAAAGCTTAATCCGCGTTTGTAATGATCGATAGATGGAGCTTTCTCAACTGCAGTTGTTAGTAAATATAATAGCCACGTGTATTAATTTATTGTTCTTTCTTGTTGTTCTATCGTTGTTTGAGCGTGAAAGCTATCAGTGGTATGATATATTCACCTTAGCCCACCAGAGGGCGAGCATTTCATTACAATCGCGGATACATATTATCTTAAATTTCATGTGTAGAGGTTTAGAGTTTTTTTTTTTTTTTTTTTTTTTTTGTAAAATGCGTAATAAATATGAAAAAATAGTAGCCTATGGATTTTAAACGATTTTTTTTTAAACTGGTATTTGCAAGAAAACAAACTATATACATGAAACCAAAAAAAAAAAAAAAAAAAAAAAAAATGCCCTTTTACATTTTGAAGTGTAGGGAAACAAAATAATTTTTAAAACGCGAAAAAAAAAAAAAAAATCAATTATGCACAAATTGTTTAAGATTGTTTAGCTACGAATTCGCTTTCTTAGCTACAAGTTACATGCTTCGTTTATCTTAATACTTTTTTTATTTATTACATGTGAGAATTTTAAATAAAAATTAACTTTGTTTTTTAATTTTTAACAGAATAAGATCCGTGTCTAAGTATTTTAAATAAGTTAACTACTTATCTATATAAATAAAGAGAAGTGTCTGTTTGTCTGTGTGTGTATCTGTCTGCGCTCTGGTGTTCACACTACTAATCGCAGAGCCTCCAAATTTGGCGTATAGGTACCTGAGACCGTGCAAGTGTGCACCTCATCGAGATTTTTTCAAATTTCGAATTTGAATTTTTTAAATTAATGTTTTTTCGATTTTAAATATTGGCTTCAATGTTTCATTTTTCAGAAATTTCTTTCGTTTCAAAAGTTTTAGCTCCGGTTTATCTTAGCAACGGCTATTAAACTATTTATTTATTTAAATTCATTTGAGGAAGACATTATTTTTATTATATTTATTGAAATCAAATAGTTATACACATACAGTAGAAACAATTAAACATTTTAGATTTTGGCATATAGGTACCTGGGACCCTGCAGGTGTTCACCTCATCGAGATGTTTTCGAATTTCAAATTCGAATTTTTTAAATTAATGTTTTTCTGATTTTAAATATTGGCTTCTTTGTTTTATTTTTCATAGATTTATTCTTTTGCTTCAATCGTCTGCGTATCTTAGGAACGGTTATTACGCAACTTATTTTTATTTAATACATTCATTTGAAGGCGAATTTTTTTTTTCTTAATTTGTTATATTTATTGAAAACTAGCAGGCTACGCCCGCTTCGCTGGCCACTATATTTAAATGAATCTCCAAAAGAATTGGATCATTATTTATTTTTCAGATCACATTATAAATAAAAACTAAAATAATTACATTGGAATCGCTCTAGACCTCGCATCGGGTACTCGCTGACTACGGCAGCTCTTTCTCTGCCCGCACTGTATCGGGAGCAGGTTCCCACTGCCTGCAGAAATCTCTTTCCTATGTATTTCAATATGGGTATTTATTGACGATAGGTGGGTCTGCCATTATTTAAGAACTACGATTTTAAAGATAACTGTATCTCAGCGTCTATTAAATATTTTAGTTTTTGAACCAAGTATTTTATTGCTCATGCTATTTACACTGTATTACAATTTGATTCCGACCAATGTAATGAAATAAAATAAAAAGTAGATTTTCTTTTAGAATGAATTAAATACATAAAAAACAAATAAATTCCAATCAGTTTAATCCTTTCTACTAATATATACTACCATTATTTCCTGACAAATACTATAAATTAGAAAAAAAAAAAAAAAAAAAAAAAAAACTTAAAAAAAATTAAATTAACAAATGAAAAATAATTGTTGTTATACTACAAAAATTATACATAAACATAACTGTTATAAATACGTTTTTAAATTTTAAATTTAATATATTTAATTTTTTCTACTGCATTACCATTTTATTTTCAATAAATATAATAAATTAAAAAGAGAAAAAAGATTCGCCCTCAAATAAATGTATTAAATAAAAAATAAATTGCATAATATAGCCGTTGCTAAGATACGCAGACGATTACAATCCAAGAATAAATTCATGAAAAATGAAACATAAAAGCCAATGTTTAAAATCGAAAAAACATTAATTTAAAAAATTTAAATTCGAAAAAATCTCGATGAGGTGCGCACCTGTAGGGTCCCAGGTACCTATATGCCAAATTTGGAAGCTCTTCGATCAGTAGTGTGTTAGTATTGTTTGTGTTTAGATAAATGTATTTGTTTTCCTGTTGGTAAAAAAAAATAAACTCGTATTTTGTTTTTTACTTATTTATTTATTTATTTATTTATTTTTTTTTTTTGGCAACAATTAAATTATGGATTAAATTTAAATGGCTAATTTTTTGCTATTATTGGCTTATTATTTTCATATTTTTATTAATTAAAAGAAAACTAAACAGAAATTCGAAATTCTGACTTCGATGTGCGCAATGATCCTTCGAGGGGCACCTTTGTGTTAAATCCCGTGACTGTCCGAGCTACCGTTTTCGAGAACAGTGAAATATACATACAAATATTGCTCACTTAATCCGCGTTTGTAATGATCGATAGATGGCGCTCTCTGAACACTGCAGTTGTTAGTAAATATAACAGCCACGTGTAATTATTATTCTTTCTCCGCCATTTCATCATGGAAAGTCGATTGCATAATATAAGGATATACAGTGGTGTGATAATTTCACCTTAGCCACCAGAGGGCGAGCATTTCATTACAATCGCGGATAGTATAAGATGTACGTTTATTATTATTATTATTATTATTATTATTATTATTATTATTTTGTCGAAAAAAAAAAAAAAATTGGCAACAATTAAATCATGGATAAAATGCTAAAATTTAAATGTCTTATTTATCAGAAATTAGAAGGTTACTATTTTCACATTTTAATTAATTAAGAAAAAACTAATCATCCGATTGATAAGCTGTTTAATGCATCGGATTTGCAAAAATTTTCCCTTTCATTTGGTATCTTATTTGTAACGATGCGACTGATATTTCTAATTTTCCTCATTTTAAATAAATGTACGGTTTTATTTTTTATTTTTTTATTTTTATTTTTATTATTATTATTATTATTATTTTGTCGAAAAAAAAATGGCAACAATTAAATCATGGATAAAATGCTAAAATTTAAATGTCTTATTTATCAGAAATTAGAAGGTTACTATTTTCACATTTTAATTAATTAAGAAAAAACTAATCATCCGATTGATAAGCTGTTTAATGCATCGGATTTACAAAAATTTTCACTTTCATTTGGTATCTTATTTGTAACGATGCGACTGATATTTCTAATTTATTTTCTAATATTTCTGATTTATTTTCCTCATTTTAAATAAATGTACGTTTTTTTTTTTTTTTTTTTTTTTTAATTATTATTATTTTGTCGAAAAAAAAAAATTGGCAACAATTAAATTATGGATAAAATGTTAAAATTTAAATGGCTTTTTTATCAGAAATTAGAAGGTTATTATTTTTACATTTTAATTAATTAAGAAAAAACTAATCAAAAATTCGAAAATCTGACTTCGATGTGCACAATGACCCTCCGGGGGGCACCTTTGTGTTAAATCTCGTGACTGTCCGAGCTACCGTTTTCGAGATCAGTGAAATATACACATATTGCTCACTTAATAGTATAATAGTATAATAATATAAAATCGTAATGCAGTAGAAAAAATTAAGTAAAATTAGTTCTAAATTAAAAAACGTATTATAGTAGAACAACTTCCTATTTTTCATTAATTATTTCCTTTAAAAGAAAAAAAAAATTATTCATTATTTTATTTATTTATTTTTATTTTTTGCAGTATTTATCGGGAAAAATGGTTGTATATACATAGTAAAAAGGATTAAAATTTATTTGTTTATATATATATATATATATATACTATATTGATTAATCTACTTTTTATTTTATTTTATTTTATTACATTGGTCGGAATCAAATCGTAATATAGTGTAAATAGCATGGGCTATAAAATACATGGTTCAAAACTAAAATATTTAATAGATGCTGAGATACAGTCATCTTTAAAATCGTAGTTCTAAAATAGTAGCAGATCCCCCTGTCGTCGATAAATATCCAGATTGAAGTGCCCGGGAAAGATCTTTCTGCAGGCATGGGAAACCTAGACCTGAGGCAGTGCGGGCAGGAAAAGAGCTGCCATAGACAGCGGGTTCCCAAAGCAAGGTTTGAAGCAATTTCAGTTTCTTTTTTTTTTTTTTTTTTTTTTTTTAAGTTTTTTTCTATAACGTGGTGTAAAAAAATAAATATTAATTCAATTCTTTCGAAAATTCATTGGAATATAGTGACCAGCGAAGCGGGCCTAGCCTGCTAGTATTACATAAAATAATGTCAAATTTATTTGTTTTAAAAAATGTTAAAACAGGATATGCATGCTGCTTAAAGTAGATTCCATATGGAAAATTTGTTAAGTAATACAAATGTCTGAATTTCTAAGTGTCTGAAATTTGTAATGTCTGAATTTTTAAGTGCATAAATTGTGAAATGTCTGAAATTTTATGTGTCTGAAAATGTTATATGTCTTAATTTCAGACATATCGACCTTATTCAGACACTTATCTGAGCTCATTTATAAAAAAAGACACTTACGTGTCTTAATTTAAGACAGCACATGCGTCTGAAATTTTGCATGCGTAAGTGTTTCAGACATTTATGTGTCTGAATTGACATTTCAGACACACTTCTGTCTGAATTTAAGACGCTTCTATTTACAGTGTAGCAAATTGCTTGTATATTGAGATTCTGATCTTAAAGTATTTGTGACTATTTGTGCATCATTTGCTTCATTTCGCTTTTTTTTTGTGAATCCAGACACAAGAACTGTGATTAGTAAGTTTGGAATATTAAAAATGTTTGAATAAAGTAAAATTTTTTTGACGCGAGGAACATGTTTATAGATCACTGATAACACTAGTCGGCAAAAAAAAATTTTTGGAGGGTAACAAAAATGAAATTAGCTATTTTCAACTAATTTTGTAGTGCAGAATTAAAAAATAATAGCGAAAAATCTGTAACACGTACAGATTTTTTGTTACGATTATTTAATCTGTACTGGAAGCAATAATCCGTGTCTAAAAAAAGTACACTTAATACTGCTTTGTTAAATAAATTCTTGTCGAGTCATGTTCTTAGTTAGTCTAAGAAAATTATTCGATAAGGATTTATTTAACAAAATAGTATTAAATGTACTTTTTTAATATAGGAATTATTTGCTAGTGCTGGAATACTTTTGCTTTCGACTGTATTGTAAAAATAATTAAGAAATAATGAATTTTGCCATTTTCTGATATTTTAACAAAAAAATGGAACAAACATGGTTGCCGGGACTCTGATTTGCCAGGGCTCTGGGTTAGCCAGCAGGAAGGGTTACAACCAGTAATACTGTGAAAATGATAAAAATTCGGGAAAATTGCCATTTTCTGATACTCTAACAGAAAAATGTGACGTGGTGGTACTTTTTTGCTTGCAGATATTTAAATAAAAATTGAAATTAATAATAAAAATAATAATTTGACCGTTGTTACCGAACCACTGTAGACCAGTGTAATTAGAGGAAAGTATGATGATTTCGAATCGGTGGTGGAAAGTTTTAAAAATTTTTCCGTAGGTGCAGCTTGGGATGTTTTCTCTTGTTTTTATTTCCAAATTTCAGTGAATTATTTATATATTAAATTTCAAATTCAATACCATTGTTAGCTACATAGATAATTTAGATATTCTCGAAAATCTAAAAACAAAACAAAATAGCAATAATGAAAATGCTTACTATGTGCTAATATTTTCAGATAATGGATGACCTGGTTTTTGCTATAGGTGGCTTCAATGGCGTGACTACCATTTTTCATGTTGAGTGTTTTGACGAGGAAAAAAATGAATGGTATGAAGCTACTGACTTGAACTTTTTCAGATCTGCTCTAGCAGCATGCGTCGTCAAAAACGTACCCAACATTAACGATTATATACACCAGAATAGAAAAGGCCTGATTGAAGAAAAAAGGCAAAAAATACTGCAGCAGAGAAATATGGAGCTGGAAAGAGCCCGTGCAGGTGCATTTCGTCCGGTTTTCCGACCTCAGATACGAGAAAATGAGGAGGAAGAAATATAGGTTAATTCTTTTGTTATTATTATTATTATTATTTGTTTTACTATAACATTTGCATTTTAATTTCAATTCTTTCTTATGTTTTATGCGTATTTCATCTTATATATATATAAAAACTGAATTTGTACGAATTAAATCGTCAAAAACATGAACCAGTAGGTCGATTGACAGAACTGATGTTTTTTTACACCGGTCATCAAAGTTAAAGGATAAGGATAAAAAAAATATTCTTACTAAGTCAATGCTGCAACCAATGCCCAATGCTACGACCATTATTGTTAATTAAATATAATTGAAGACAAAATTGAACATTCGCGCCGGAAATATGGATATTCGATGATTCGCAATGTGCTTTGCAATGGATGCATGTTAGAATTCCGGTCTATAGTGTTGTTTAAAGTGAATGTGTTTTCTGAGGGTGATAAATATTCATTAGTAATGGCTCAAAGGCATCATTTAAGTGAAAATTGAAAGTGATGAATAATTGGTTGCATTTAAAGAGGTCGCCAAGATTTAAATATTCTTTAAAGTGTCATATCAAGAGTTTGGAGCCGCTTTTGAAGCAATGCATCAGTTAACAGACAGTCTGGTCAAAGGTGACCAAGAGCAACAACTGCACCTGAAGAACATTTTCTGTTTTGTCTGGCTGGAAGAAATTGTGAAACGACTACAAGAGATTTAGTTTTAGACCTTCAGGTTTCCACAAGAACTCGAATTAGCCGTTCTACTGCTACACAAAATCTTAACGAGATTGAACTGCATGAACGAAAATCAACGGTTTGTGTTGCAGCCACTCCAGCTTATAGAGTGTATTTAAAGTGTGCCATCGTCATGTTCAATGGAGCCAAGAAGACTGAACTTGACTAATGTTTATTGACGAACCAAGGTATCTGAACACTGGTTCTAGACGTGTCTTGGTCTGAAGAGAGAAAAAATCATGCAACTTTTCTTTCCTTGTCTGTAAAATATCCCGTTTCCGCGACATAGGTTTAATGTTTTGGGGAGGGGGGATCAGAAGAAATGACCGAAACGAGTCTCTTTGGAAGCTGGACTGAGTGGTACATGAACCATTTGTTTTATCACATACAGTCCATCCTTGTAAATCCTTCATGCAGCAGTAGAACGGCTAATTCGAGTTTCTATATGACAGCCTGAAGATCTAAGACCAAAACTCTTGTATCGCTTCGCGGTTTGTTTGAGCCGATCAATGACTGAAACATTCTTCGGATGCAATTGTTGCTCTTGATAGCCTTTGACCCGGCTCTCTATCAACTGATCCAGTGCTTAAAATCCAGCTCCAAACTCTTGATATGACACTTTGAGGGATTTCAAATCTTCGGATACCTCCATTTGTGTTCGTCTTCCCTCGATTCTACCAATAATTTGTCACTTTTCATTTTCACTTAAATAATGCCTTTGAGCCATAACCTATGAATACTGATCACTCTCAGGAACCACATTCACTTTAAACAACACTACAGACTCGAACATCCGTTCACTGCAAACCACATTATCAATCCCCAAATGTCCATATTACCGGCGCTAACGTATGCGCGGAAATGCAATTTTGTGTTCAATTGCATTTAATAAACATAAGTAATTGCAACATTGGACATTGGTTGCAACGTTAATTTAGTGAGCATATTTTTTCTTATTATCCTTTAATTTTAATGACCAGTTTATTTTTCAAATGGAAGGGAATGTACTGATATTCTAGCAATTTATTACACAGATTAAAAAAAACAGCGAATTCAAACTTTTATGTTATGTATTCATTTAGCGGTCATTATAAGCAGTACTTGTCTATATATTTCGAAAAAATTTCGCTACTTTTGTTAAGCATATTGCATCCCGGCAAGAA
This sequence comes from Salticus scenicus, assembly GCA_963930645.1. Lineage (NCBI taxonomy): Eukaryota > Metazoa > Arthropoda > Arachnida > Araneae > Salticidae > Salticus > Salticus scenicus. The sequence goes on from OZ005649.1 coordinate 243,115,404, forward strand.
AAGTGATTCAACTGAAAACTGCAGTATTTAAGAAAAATCATTTTAAGAATACGATAAAGCATTAACTAGCCTACAATACAACTGAAACAACTGCATCTCATGAGGATAAATTGCGAGATAAAGATGTGACACTTTTTCGTTCATGCTGGAGCATTTCATATACGTTTTTCTATAATATAAACTCAAAATTGCATGGATTTTAATTGTGCCATTTTTTTTTTTACCGGTATGTGATATTTACAGGCATTAAAATAAAGGAAAAAAGCGTATTCAACGCTTTAAGAAACAGGGAAAAGTCTGCTGGGGTTAGATCCGAAGAATACAGTGGATATGACCCAGTGGGAGTGTGCCTCATCCACCGGGAGTGGGATGTTTAGTTTAGAGGGTACAAATGAAGAATAACAAACTGTTGTAAGTTTTAGATAATACTAGCATTCAAAGAAACGCTCTTCCAGCGAAATTTATTGAAGGTGAGATATGATAATTTTGTAGCCCCTTAAGAGTAGCACAAGCCACAAGTCAGAAACATGCTGAAAGAAAAGCTGTTTGAAGACGAGAAGAAGCTGATGAACGCGGGCAAGTCAAATATTGTGTAGCTCCTAAATCGTCAGAGCATAGAAGACAAGAAGGAACGAAGAGAAACTTTGTTTTCAAATTCAAGCTGATGGAAGACGCCATGAAGAGTTACGATCAGTTATATTTTGAATAGGGGTGGGAATCGATTAAGAGTTTTAACTGGGTTAATCGTAGTTCATTAATAGATTAATCGGATTTTTAATCGGTTTTCATTTTTCTTTATATAATTCTATTTCAATGTTGAATAAAACTCTCATATTGTGTGTATATATATATATATATATATATATATATACTATTCATAAGTTTGACTGAAAAAAAAATTTTTTTTTTTTTCACAAATTTTTGTCTAATCATTTATATCTGTTTCATAACTGAAATTTAAATCAATTTTCACAGTAATAATTGGTGACTTTAAGTGTTAATTTTATATCAATATTTCACTTATTCATTTTTTTTTTAAATTAAGTTTTTGATTCATTTGGAAAGAAACAAAGTAATTTACACATATTTTAGTTTTATATTTGCAGGCCTTGTCCATCTCGTTTGTCACTATTTTTAAAGGAATTCTCAAAATTCCATATTATTATCATAAAAATCTCAAATTCTTATATTTTAGTTCTTCTTTGTCACTTTGGAACTAGAACACAAAATGTTATATTCTGTTTCTACTTCAATAGTTACTATCATCAATTCTGAACAGACAATAAACGCTTGAAGATACTGTGAAACTCTGTTGACATTTCCCCCATCAGAGGGAGAGTGGAAATCTCAATCACTTCTTTTTTTTAAATCTTTAGCATTTTTATTTTTTGAAAGCTTCTTGTTTCTGAGAATACTATTTCCCTAGACAACACTTTCTGTAGAAGGCTACAGACAGGTGGTGTTGCTCCAGCATGCACATGAAGCAGCATTTTGTTTAATAACTGTCCTCCCCCTTTTCTCTATCAACAAAAAAGCAGCAACTTCTTTTGAGTGATTTTATTTTTATTTATTTATTTTATTTCATTTTATTTTTCATTTTTCATTATTTGATGGATGTTTCTTAGAATGTTTTTTAGCAAAATATATGAAAAAATATTTTGTAGGCAGAACAACATTTTTACTTTAATTCTTAGTTTGAAAATTTTAATCGGATTTTGAAAATTTTTAATCGAATTAATCGATCCGATTAACTCGATTAAAAAAATTGATCGGGACTAAGCATTGATCGATTAACCGAACCGATTAATCGATTAATTGGCACAGCCCTAATTTTGAATGATGCCGTATAGGAGTATTAAAAAATATTTAAATTTATGCGCCTTCAGGAAAAACTAAATTTGTTAGGTCCGAAGAATACAGTGGATATGACCCAGTGGGAGTGTGCCCATCCACCACGAGTGGGATATTTTGTTTAGATATAAATTATAGGTATTATATGTATTAGGTACAAATGAAGGATAACAAACTGTTGCAAGTTTTCGATAATAAAGAAAGGCTCTTCCAGCATTCAAAGAAGTGCTCTTCCAGCGAAATTTATTGAAGGTGAGATATGATAATTTTGTAGCCCCTTACAGGATAAGTATTTTGCAGATGCTCAACGAACAGCGGCTAGAAGACAAGACAAACTTAAAGAGAATGCACACGCCTTACATCACGGACCGGCTGAAAGGCAAGCTGCTGAAAGACGAGAAGAACCTAGAAAGCAGCGGCATTTCAGGTACTGTGTTGATGATCAACGAACAGCGGTTAGAATACAAGAAAAAAATAAATAGTAGCACACGCCACAAGTCAGTAGCATGCTGAAAAAAAAAGCTGTTCGAAGACGAGAAGAAGCTGATGAACGCGGACAAGTCAAATATCGTGTAGGTCCTAAATCGTCAGAGCCTAGAAGACAAGAACGAAACGAAGAAAAGAAACGTCGTTTCAAATTCAAGCTGATGGAAGACGCCATGATGATATATGTCTGTCACGGTCAGTTATATTTTGAATGATGCCGTATAGGAACTTTAAAAAATATTTATATTTATGCGCCTTCAGGAAACTAAAATTGTTTCAACAGTTCTATCGATTATTCAGCATGTATTATCGATCTTCTGGGTTGAGTTTGGAATCTATATATTTAAAATTTTCTCTCACAATATTATAAATTTTGAAGACTTTTTTTTTCATTTTCCCCTTTTTAGCTTTGTTTTACCTTTAATTAAAATTTTTTTTATAAGCATTACTTCAACCCAAGCAGCGCCGGGTAGATCTGCTTGTATATGTACTTAGTTATAAGAACCACACTTTATCTACGCACACATTTGGCATTAAAATTGTTACATCAGGCAAGAATGCAAATAACAGAATAAAATGTTATGGACGCATATGTTATGATTTGAAGAATAAGTGATTAAATTAAGTGAGGGTGTAAGGTGCCAGTTTATAACGTCTCGAACACTTCTCGTTCGCATTGCCGGCATTCTAAAAAATTTCAGTAAAATTTGGAGAGTCAACCGTTAAATTATATGGTCAGCTCCCTTTTTTTAAGTAGAAAGTACATTACACTCTAAAAAACTTCAGTGAAAGTCGGAATGTTGAATGTCAAATTATACGGCTAGCTCCATTTTGCGAGAAAAAAGTCCTGTTGTAACAAATTTCTTCAAAATCAAGAATGTTGACCATTTATAAAAGGCCACTTCCCTTCTTCGAGAAAAATTCCTTACAAATTTATGGAAATAATTATATTTTTATGGCCAATGAGTGGAACCTGTTTTGCTGGTTACTGACCCTAATTTAGTATGCAAATATTTTTACAGCGAACATTATTTGTAAATGCTGCGAAATTCAGAGTGTTGGCCATTTATTAAAGGTCACGTGTCTTCTTTGAGAAAAAGTCATGACAGCTTCATGAGACATAACTTTACTTTTAAGGTCAGTGACTGAAAAACATATTAGCGGTCACTGACCAGCAAAAAAGTGTTTAAATTTTTTACAGCGAACACTCTAAATATAGGTCGTTATATTTTTGATGTGTTAAGGCCCGCGACTCTGCCCTATATTCGAGGGCTTTGTAAGGCTACGTTTTAGCAGGACAGTGAACGATTACATGTTGCTTGTATTGTCCGGACTTTCTTTGATATAGGCCATGTTCGACTGTTACTTTGGCCAGCACGTTTTTCTGATCATTCACCAACTGAAAACGCCTGGTCAATTGTTGTCAAGCAAGTGGCACGCCAAAACTCTCTTGATTCTACGGTCAATAAACTGTGGCATTGTGTTCAGTCTGTTCAGTTTGCAAGACTTAATGTCTAGGCGGATAAGCACTGCTATTGCTATCAGAAGGGGCTGCTCTGAGTACTGATTTTTTAGGACCTATACTTCCAAATTTCTTGAAAATTTATTCATTTGTTCATCCCACTACAATGTATGTGTCCAATACATATAATTCTGTTACTTGTATTTTTTCCTGGCGTAGTAATTTTAATAGCCAGCAGTGTACGTACATAATGTATCCATATGTGTATATAACGTATATATATAATGTATCCATACATGTATTCATAATGAGATTGTCTTTAAGTAATTTTTTCAATACTAAAAAAAAAAGTTATATATTTTATATATATTTTTTAAATGAAACTAATTTTTATATCTTAATTCTTTTATAGTATTTATAATTATACAAATAAGAAAAGTTTGCAAGAATTTCAGCAGTTTGATAAGGTTTCGCAGGAAGAAAGAGCTCCAATTCAGATTCGATAGGATGTGTCAGCGATAACATATGAAAACAGTACACAATTACAAGTTGATTCCTTTGTAACCAATGAGATTAAACAAAAATAAAAGTAATGAATTGTAAATAAGTCTTGTTAATTCTTCTAATGGCTGTGTCACGCGGGAAATTTCGCTGAACTTTCTATTTAACACAAAACAACATGAGGAACTTTTCCAAGTGACGGTCGAGAAAGTTGATTGCTCGCTGACCTTAAATCTTCTCCATACTCTGCTGTGTTTTGTCAGGTGAAAAATCTCTCGTGTGATATGGCTATAGCAGAATAGTACCTCTGTCTAATTTCATATATTAAACTTTAGCATATAATCGAGGCCATGCCCAAGGGGGGGGGGGGGGTGCGTTGGGGATTCAAACCCTTCCAGAAATTTTTCAGGTTTGCCATTTTTTTTTTTAGTTATATATAATTTTTCATACTCAACCATATGTAGTATGAAAATATGAGCAAATAGATAATGATTTTGCCGTATACCAAATATCTGAAACACTGATGCCTGCTAAATATGGATATGCGTCCAGAAAAATCACTATCCGTTTCATCTGTATTTTTAAATGATTAAATTGGACGTTTTTCAAAGGAAAAATAAAAATTATACAAGTGCGGACTTTATTTTTGTCCCTTAGTGTATAAGATAATTTTAAAAAACATTCCTATAAATTGCATCTAGTAGAAAGCAACACAATTACTACTTTTAAGTAACTATACCTCATACATTGCCTAAATGTTATATATGTACCACACAATGAACGAAAATTTAGTATATTAAGAAAAAAAAAAAAAAAAAAAGCCATAACAAAACTGAAAAGTTATTTTTAAATATTTCCACTGATAACATACATTGCATCTGAATTCTTTGTGTATCCCTGCGTACAGAATATGTTCATACCACATATGTTCTATAGAAACCCTGCTTTTGGGCATATCAAAAACGTATTTATTATTATTATTATTTTTATTTTTAGTGCAATATGAGGACATTAATGTGTCTTTTGAAAATTCCGTCCATAGATTAAGTTATTGGGATTTTTTTTGTGAGTTCCTAAACACGAACCGTTAGTCCTTTATGTATCATTAGTGTTTTTCGATAGAGGAAAAATACTTGGCAATTTGGCGGGTTTCATTCACTGCTTTCATCATAAATCGCCACGTTATGTGCCAAAGTTTTAAGTTAAAGGCAACCCAAAATAATTATAAGATAAAAAAAAAAAAAAAAAAAAAAAAAAAAACTTTCTATATACCATGTTTTAAATTTTCTGATGAATCATTAATAAAATACGCGAGGATAAAAAATAATATTTAAGCAATATTTAAGCACGTGGACTCAGTTCAGTGAAATAATAATAATGGTGGGGAAAAAAAAAAAAAAAAAACAGTTGGTTTTAAAAATAAAATATTACTTCTTTTAGAACAACGTATATTAGCATCGTGAACTACAGTAGCACTTATCAATGTGTATAAAATTTTTAAAGCGATAATGACGTCAATTTTTAAGAGATGCATAATTTAACTTTTTATAATTTTTTAACGTTCATGTTGAATTAAATGTATTTGTTTTTATGACGAAAGAAAATGAACTCGTAATTTTTTTTGGCAACAATTAAATTATAGCTAATATTTTAATGGCTATTTTATTACTATTAAGAGCTTATTATTTTCACATTTTAAATGATTAAAAGAAAACTATTCGAAAATTCGAAAATCTGACTTCAAAGTATTGTGGTGTCACTGGGTTCTGAGCTACTGTGAAAGTTTCAAATGCCTAGCTAGTAGGGAAGTTAGTTAAAAATAGATTGCAAGATTTGTACCGGACAAACAAACAAACAAAAATTGAAGTTAATAAAAACATGGTAGTAACATGGCAATAATAATTAATTTATTTAAATAATCTATGTATATAATTTTTTTCTTTAAAACATAGCTAACACAAATACCTAAATACTAATTTCTGGAATTTTGGAAATTCGGTCCAGAAGAGAGGGTGCGTGGCAAAATGCGATTCCACATGCGCAAAAAGTGATTTCACAAAAAACCCCTTCATATATCAATGGAAAAAACAAATACCGGTAAAATTTTTTCTTTAAAATATAGCAAACATAAAAACCTAAAACCCAGTTTCTGGATTTTTAAAAATTCGGCCCCTAAAGGGGGCAAGGGGGCAAAACGTGATTTCACAAAAAACTTTATATCTCAAAAAAAAAAAAAAAAAAAAAAAAAAAAAACAGATATCCGTAAAATTTTTGCTTTAAAATATAGCTAACACAAATACCTAAAAACCAATTTTTGAAATTTTAGAAATTTAGTCCCTAAGGGGAGGGGGAGGAAGCAAAACTTTTTCTGTATTTTATCTTCTATATAATATAGATATTTCTTCTATATAATATAGATATTTCTTCTATATTAAAATTTAAAGTCATTTATTTTTATTTTTAATTGTTGCCAAAGAAGTTTACGTTGGTTGGTTGGTTGGGTTTTACGTCGCACTAATGCTGCGCAGATTAGCAATTGGCGAAAAGAAGTTTACGAGTTAATTTATTTTTCGACATATAATAAAATATATTTTCACGCCAATAATAATAATAATTAAAAAAAAAAAATAAATATTAAATTTGTCCAGGCGCATGACAAAATGACGTCATTATCAAAATTAAATAATAAAATGTAAGCTAATTTAGATTATATTAAAGAGCTATATTTATTGATAATCCTGGGTATTTTTTTTAACTTTTGATGCTGAAAGGACATTTTTCGCCAAGGAACTTTTTTTTTTTTTTTTTTTTTTTTGTGACAGCCACCTTGAGCCAAGTAGTCCATAAAAAAAAAAAAAAAAACAGATAGTAAAAAGCAGGTAAGAGACTTCATTGGGACTCCAGAATCGACTCTGATGTGCGGGAATACCGCTACAGGAAATAGCGGGAACTTAAACATATATTTTAACTAATTTCAATGAATTTTTTTTTTTTTTTATGATTTTTTTTTTTTATTATTATTAATGATATGGTGTTTTGAGGATTTATTTCAATATATTGACCAGCGAAGCGGGCAATGCCTGCGAGTAAATAATAAAAATTGCAAAAAAAAATAGCCCGAACAAATCGTGAATTTCTTCGCTTGGGGACTGTTACAGTATTTGACAGGTATGGGGACACCTGGTAAGACCAAACGTTAATGCTATCCGAGGACCAATTTATTTGAGATTTTCTTTTCTCGTGAAATTCAGTATTTTTAATAAATAATAAAAGAGTATTAATATTTTTTCGTTTGCAAAAAGTTATTATTATTTTTCTAAAGCTTATTTTTATGTTCGAAGTAACATACATACATTTCTTCGCAAAACAGAATTTATTTTAGGACAAGAGTTTTTTTTTTTTTTTTTTTTTTTTTAATTGTGTTGAAATCCATAGCAACGGTTACTCTGTCCATGTCTTAAATATTTTTACTTTCTTCTATATGTAATATAGAGAAAGTATTGGATTCGCAAAAATTTTCGAAGTCCACTTTTTGATGGATTTACATGTTTTGGGATATGGAGAACACGAATTAATAGTTTTTAGAAAATGTCTGTCTGTCTGTCTGTCTGTCTGTATCATTTTTTTGTGGACGCTGTATCTCACGAACCAATGAATGAAATTTAACCAAACTTGGTATTTAGTTGCACCCTGACATAAACTGGTGCTGATTAGATTTTGGGATCAATCGCTCAATAGGTGGCGTTGTGATCGCATTTTATGCAAATTTTTAACATGGCAGCATAGGACAAAATTCCGTATAAATGGGCATAAAGAGAGTTATTTTACACTTGTGATTGTAAAATTAATATGAATTATTGATAATAGTAGTAGTTAGCTAGGAAAAAAATTTTGTGCATGGGGGGGCATCGGTTCCCCCCCGGGGAAGTAAATTTTCAAGATGGGTATATTTCGAAAGGTCTCGTTGATAATAGTAATAGTTAACTTGGAAAAAATTTTTGTGCATGTGGGGGCATCGGTTGCCCCCCCACCGGGGGGGGGAAGTTCCCACCCGGGGGGGCAAAGTTTCAAGATGGGTATCTTTCGAAAGATCTCGTCAATACCTTTAAAACGAATGGTTGAACGATAAATCTGTGATAATTTAAACCAAAGTTATCGATTTTTTTTACTTTTAACAAAAAAAAAACTTAGAAAAAATCGCAATTTTTTTTTTTTTTTTTTTTTTTTTTTTTAACGAAATTTAACCAAACTTGGTATTTAGTTGGTCCCCGACATAAACTGGTGCTGATTATGTTTGGGGATCAATAGCTCAACAGGTGGCGCTGTGATAGCATTTTATCTAAATTTTTAACATGGCAGCATAGGACAAAAATTCGTATAAATGTGCATAATTAGAGTTGTTTTAAACTTGTGATTGTAAAATTAATATGAATTATTGATAATAGTAGTATGTAACTAGGAAAAAAATTTTCTGCATGGGGGGGCATCGCTTCCCCCCCTAGGGGGGAAATACCCTCCAGGGGGGGTAAATTTTAAAATTGGGTATCTTTCGAAAGATCAGGTTGATAATAGTAGTAGTTAACTAGGAAAAAATTTTTGTGCATGTGGGGGCATCGGTTGCCCCCCCACCGGGGGGGGAAGTTCCCACCCGGGGGAGCAAAGTTTCAAGATGGGTATCTTTCGAAAGATCTCGTCAATACCTTTAAAACGAATGGTTGAACGATAAATCTGTGATAATTTAAACCAAAGTTATCGATTTTTTTTACTTTTAACAAAAAAAAACTTAGAAAAATATCGCAATTTTTTTTTTTTTTTTAACGAAATTTAACCAAACTTGGTATTTAGTTGGTCCCCGACATAAACTGGTGCTGATTATGTTTGGGGATCAATAGCTCAACAGGTGGCGCTGTGATAGCATTTTATCTAAATTTTTAACATGGCAGCATAGGACAAAAATTCGTATAAATGTGCATAATTAGAGTTGTTTTAAACTTGTGATTGTAAAATTAATATGAATTATTGATAATAGTAGTATGTAACTAGGAAAAAAAATTTCTGCATGGGGGGGCATCGCTTCCCCCCCTGGGGGGGGAAGTACCCCCCCGGGGGGGATAAATTTTCAAGATGGGTATCTTTCGAAAGGTCTCGTCAATACCTTTAAAACGAATGGTTGAATTATAAATCTGTGATAATTTAAAACAAAGTTATCGATTTTTTTCACTTTTAACAAAAAAAAAAAAAAAACCTTAGAAAAAAAAAATCGTACTTTTTTTTTTTTTTTTTTTTTTTTTTTTTTTAAATATTGTTACTGATTGAATATGTATAGGTCAATATAGAAGAAAGTCTTGTGGTGGCCACAACATACTAGTTTTTGCGTGTTTTCTCTCAATTTTATTGGGACGGCATGATTTTTGCTTTTTGTTTAGTGCAGTTTATAGTAGTTAAAATCTACTTACCTGCAGTTTCCCCCATAGAAGTAATATATATGAACTCTCTTGGGTATCCCTGTACACAAACCATTTGCTTGATCTCAACGAAAAGTTTAGTGTAGCATCCCTATACGATACAGATTTAGGATACCGAAAATGAACCTTCTACTGTCATTTGTTCTTAAAACATACTGATAAGAGACACACATACCCACACACACAGAGACCAACCGCTAAAAACATGATTTTTGGATTCAGGGGACCTCAAAACGTGTATATATATATATATATATATATATATATATATATATATATATATATATATAACCTCAATTTCGAAAATTTGGCCCAAAAACAATACTTTCTCTACCATTTATATGGGTAAGAGAAAGTAAAAAGACGAGTTTTTCTAAGTGATAGCAGCCCGTATTCACGAGAGTTTTGAAAAAAAGCGCGGAAAATACTGAATGACTTGGCTGAGGAACACTGCCTGGGTTTGAACCGGTAGCTTAGAGAGCAGAACTTCTCGGCTACTATTATGGCTCATGTACCGACAGGAATTTATTGGGTTATCTTTCAGATTGCATTATGAAATGCATAATTTCTTTTCTTTCTTCCTTGTAACTTTAAACTAACTCTAAATGTTGTATCGTATATTTAAAAAAGAAATCCTGCAATGCAGTCCTTCATAAAACACGTCTCAAGAATTTATTTCATGATTTTTAACTAATGATATGATTTATGTAAGTAAATCAATGCTTCTGAAAAGTTACTACCCCCCCCCCCCCCCCGTTTTTTAAATAATTATCTGGGGTTAATGAATGAATGAAATAAATATTTTAAAAACAAAGTGCTTTATTTGAGTGAGTACAGATGGCAGCACTATTTATTGAAGAGCAATTTTGAGACTTGAGTGAATTCGTGAAATTTTGTTTTCAGCAGAGAAATTTCATTGCTAGATTATAACTTTCTATATATATATATATATATATAATCAAATTTAAGGAAATTAAAAAGGAAAAGCTAATGAAAAATAGTTATAAGATAAAAAATAAATAAATAAATAAATAAACTTTTTATAAACCATGTTTTAAATTTTCTGATGAATCCTAGAGCTCTTATCAATGTGTATAAATTTTTTAAAGTGATAATGACATCAATTTTTGTGAGATGCATAATTTAACTTTTTATAATTTTTAATGTTCACGTTTAATTAAATGTATTTTTATGTCGAAAGAAAATAAACTCGTAAATTTTTTTTTGGCAACAATTAAATTATAGCTAATATTTTAATGGCTATTTTAACGCTATTAGGATGTCATTATTTTCATATTTTAATTAAATAAAAGAAAACTAATCAAAAATTCAAAAACAGGACTTCGACGTATTGTGTTAACATCGGGTTCTGAGCTATTGTAAAAGTTTCAAATGTCTAGCTAGTTAAAAATCGATTGCAATTTTTGTACCGGACAAACAAACAAACAAGAGTAGAAGTTAATAAAAACATGGTAAAAATGACAAACGTGATTGAAAAATATGACAAATGTTACAGCCATGATAATTTTAAGACATACCGTTCACTCAGTTTTCGCTCTTCATCATATAGGACCCTAGTGTGGTGAATCGGCTTATTAACATTAAAACATCTGTCAGATTAACAAAAAATAATCTCGTGTGGTACTCGTACTCATACGATTTTCTCTTGCCTAAAGAAAGATTGAAGTACTGTATGTAAATTTATTTGAAAAGAATTCAAATTGGGTACAAGTATAGTTTTATTTGTCAGATCATTTTGTGTGAAGGGGGAGGATCGCTCACCTTAATTAACGTGTTTGAATATAGTACCTACATTTATACAAAATTCAATGTTTTAATTTAATTTAAAATTTTATTCCAAATTATTCTGGTAACTTTCACTCCAACATTTTTACCTTCTTCTATATTCAATAGAAGAAAGTATTGGATTCGTAAAAATTTTCGACCTCTGGTTTTTGATGGATTTACACGTTTTGAGAGCTGTAGAACACGATTTGACCATTTTTAGAAAATGTCTGTCTGTGTGTGTGTGACAAAATTTTGTGGCAACTGTATCTCAGGAACTACTGCACAGAATTTCATACAAATTGATAAGTAGTTGCACCTTGACATAAATTAGTGCCTATCAACTTTTGGTAAAAATTGTCTTACAGGTTGCGTTGCCATCCCGCTTTTTCTAAATTTTTAACATGGTGTTATAGGACGAAATTTTGTATAAATGTGCATAAAGAGAATTATTTTTTAATAATCATTATGAAATTTACCAGAATTCTTTATCATAGAGATAGTCAACTGGGAAATTTTTTTTGTATGTGTAGGAGTCTCGCCTCCCTCCCTGGGGGGGGGGGGGGGGGTCCCCCCGAGGGGAGTAAATTTTCATGATGAGTATCTTTCAAAAGAGCTCGTCAGTACCTTTAAAACGAATGGTTGAACCATAGATCTGCGATAATTTAAAATGAAGTTATAGATTTTTTTTTCATTTAAAAAAAAAAAAAAAAAAAAAATTAAATGTAATATTGACAATATAATTGGCTTTTTTTGGATATTTAGTGTTATACTACTTTTGTAATATGTAAATCGTTCATTATCATGGAAGATAATTTTTTTAAATAATAATTTTAATAAGTTATTTCTACTGAGTGAATTTGTATAGGAAAATATAGAAGAAAGTCATTTGGTGGCCTTAACATACTAGTTTGAAACATAACAATCTCGATCAAATTTTTCGAGTAACAGCCCAGCCTCGTATGGACTTTAAAGAGCACTATTTGAATTGCCTGCTGATAACAGATCAACTCTTAAAAACTTGACATTAGTATTCAGGGAATATTAAAACGCGTAATTATACAAAAACAAACACTGCAAATTTTAAAATGCTTTATTAACCGTATGGATATAAGAAATTAATTTTCATTCTTGAGAGTTTTTCTGGAAATCTATAATAATAAAAGGAAAAGTTTGTTTGTCTATCTGTCTGGTTTTCTATACGTTCTCGAAGCTGGTGCGTTCTTGGGAAGTGCCGGGTTCGATCACTAGTCGCGCTTATCGACCTAGTCGTTTGGAGTTTTTTGTGGTTTTCTTCGAAACTCATGTACATACGGGCTAGGACCTCTTAGAAAGACCCCCAGGGAGGGCATTCTATCTATAGGACTGGGACTCTGGTGTAGTAAATCGGCCTTAAAACCAACAACCAACCAACCATCTTCTATATGTTCAGCCTCCACTTGAAGGTAGAAGTACAAAAGTTGACATACAGGTGTACAGAAACTTTCCGGAAGGAATAGTGAAAAGAAAGTAAAACTAGTATGCTGTGGCCACCACATGACTTTCTTCTATATTTTCCTATACAAATTCATTCAATAAAAATATTTTATTAAAATTATTACTATTTAAAAAATTTAATTAGTTGCGGAGATATTAATTAAAACGTCAATGTATGTCAACTAATAAAGAAATTCCGAGTTTGCTCGATAAAGCTTTGTTCGATTGAGCTGAATGTTGGTAATATGTTATAGGTCACCGTTGCTCGGACTGCATAACTTTAGTGTTATGATTTATATATATTTTTTTAAACAGGAACACAAAGACCTCTCTTTTTTTTTAATTATTATTTTTTAATATCATTATGACCTATGGACTTAAATTATTTAAAGTGCGATAGCATCTAAAAGGCTTATTCGATTGAGCTGAAAGTGGATATGTGTTTTCTAGGATACCATTCCATGAAATGTATAGGTTTTTATGAAGGTATGCGATCTATTTGCTGAAACTGTTTAAAATTCCTTTTAAAGTAATGTTAAATTGTTTAAAGCATAAAAAATAAATTATTATTACTTTCTTCTATATGTAATATGGAGAAAGTATTGGATTCGCGGAAATTTTCGACCTTCGTTTTTTGACGGATCTACATGTTTTGGGAGGTCCTGAACACGAATTGATAGTTATTAGAAAATGTCTGTCTGTCTGTGTGTATCACGATTTTTGTGGACACTGTAGCTCAGGAACCAATGAATGATTTTAACTTGGTATATAGTAGGACCCTGACATAGAATGGTGCTGATAAGATTTGGGGATCAATCGCTCTGCAGGTGGCGCTGTGATCACATTTTTTGTAAACTTTTAACATGGCAGTATAGGGCAAAATTTCGTATAAATGTACATAATGAGCGTTATTTTAAACTTATGATTGTAAAATTAATATGAATTATTGATAATAGTAATAGTTAACTGAGAAAAAAAAAATTCTGTGCATGTGGGGGCATCGCTGTCTCGCCAATACCTTCAAAACGAATGGTTGAACTATAAATCTGTGATAATTTAAAACAAAGTTATCGATTTTTTTTACTTTTAACGAAAAAAAACTTAGAAAAAAAATTTTTTTTTTTTTTTTTTTTTTTTATTGTTACTGAGTAACTTTGTATATTAAAATTTAGAAGAAAGTCTTGTGGTGGCCACACCATACAAGTTTCAAATTGCAAACTTATTATACACAGTTTTTTTTTTTTTTTTTTTTTTTTTTTACAGGGACGACCAAAAGAATTTACATGAATTACCATTCATTAAACGACATAGAACTTGGGAAGAAAGACTCAAATATCCTATTATCATTTTCCCCTTTATTTATTCAATAATTTCTCTCATTTAAAATTATTTAAACAGCCGTTAACAACTAAATATTCGAGTGAAGTAACTCCAGATTTTTTTAGTACTTGAACTTTAACAATTTCATGAAATTTTGAATTGAACAAAGTACAACATGTACTGTGTTATGGTGTACGTGCTCATTTAAAACAGTATATGGTTTTACGAATAATTAATAACTATAAAAGAAAGAGTAGGACAGTAATAAAACAGAATAAAAGAAAAATACACAAATGTGTCTGCATTATGCTTAAAAACTGAAAAATTTTATTTAAAATTTAAGTAAATATTATTAGAAAATGAAAACCAGTGATGTGTAAATCGCGACTTCCTACTTACGATTTCTGTCGAGAGGTGGATTTGACATTTTGATAAAACTCATAATTTATCTTTTCAAAGTTCTTATACGAATATTTCTTTTTGCGAAATAAATTGTTTACGCCTCGATTATTTACTAAAAATAAGAAAATTGACATTTCATGAGACATTTTTATTGCTGATAAATTGCTTCTATTTGTTTAAGCGACAAGTCAAAACACCTGTTTGCTTTTTGAAAAACACCTTTATACTCGTATGAAATGAATCATAGAAATGAATTAACTATAAATGGCGATAGGTTTAAAGATTCAAAATATTTCCATATGCAGAATTTGAAAATAAAATGCATTAAAGGCAGTGGAGCAGAATACTGAACAGAAATAACAAATTGACGAATCATTTTTTATTTAAAATAAATTAATTAAAAAAAAAAAAAAAAAAAAAAAAAAAAATCAAAATTTTCATAAAGTTTTTCAAAATATTACGCATGAAGGATGTTTTGTGAAAAACAGCGAATAAGTGAAAACATTTTTATACGTGTTGCGTAATATGCGAAAAAAAAAAATGGCTCATTATTATCCGCGATTGTAATGAAATGCTCGCCCTCTGGTGGGCTAAGGTGAAATTACAATTAACATGAAAAGCTTTCGGCTTTCGTCGAGACGCCAATACTTGCCGATGTTTAGTTTCACATATATTTACTGAATAAAAATGAATAAATCCGGTAAAAGAGGTAACACGTACTGTTGTATGCCACAGTGTAACTCCAAAAAATCAAGAAATCCAGAATTAAGCTTCCATTTATTTTCAAATGACAAGTTTAAAATTTCAGTTGCTTCGGCTAATGGAAGTAAAGAATTAATCAGATGATTTGAAACTAATATTTGTTCAGCTTCAGTTAAATATCTACTTTCGATCGAACTTTGAATAAACTGAAATATTTTTTCCAAAAGCAATCAATTTTCCATGATGCAATGGCGGAGAAATTATAGCACGAATATTAAGTAGTAACACAAATAGAACAATAATAAATACACGTGGCTATTATATTTACTAACAACAAAAGCTGAAAAAGCGCCATCTATCGATTATTACAAACGCGGATTATTTTTATTTACTATTTTATAAGTTAAACCGTCTGCGAAAAGAATTACATGCAGTTAAATTATGCATATGTATTCATTAATTTTGTTGCAAAGCTACAAATATTATCGTTATTATTAAACGAGTTAATCTTATATATTCTGGATTTCTCATATATGGAGGGTTCTGGCCCACCAGCGGCCGAGTGGTTCTGCGCTCAAAGCTGGTAGACGTGAGGTGAAGGTTTTATCCCGGGTCGCGCTCGTCGGCCTGCCATTCGGAGTTTTCCCCGAAACTTCCGTAAGTACGGGCTAGGGCCAGACGGAGCTCACGGAGGGCACTGTCTCTCAGGCCTAGAACCTAAGTGCAGTCAATCGACCTTAATTCCCACAATCCAACAACCCTCGGATATGGTTCTAACGATTCTGATAAAAGTATAGGGTTACGAACGTATACAGATGACAAACTGATCTGATTTATTCTTTTCTTCAGAAAAATTGGCTTTCGCTGATAACTTTGAGCAAAACATAACAAAAATCTGATTTTTCAAGGAACTTCTTGAACGATTTTTATAAAAAATTAAAAGTAAAGGGTCTTTTGAGACGAGCAGGGGCGCGCCAGCATTGCCAAGCGCCTGTGTGCAGAGTTTTATTTGGCGCCCTATATTTACTTTTTTTTTTTTTTATGTTTTATTAACGTAGTCAGCATGCCAACTGTCGCGTGGGACCGGCTGGGTTCGGCATGCTGACCAACTTTGTTTTGTAATTTTTTTTTTTTTTTTTTATCCTCCTGCGTGCAGGGGGATCTTCTCGGGACAGCCCTACGGGGACTTCGGTCCTCGTATAGCTCAACACTGCTCTGCGAGCGGTGAGCCGGGGCTGTTCCCCTGTTCAAGTTTATTGAATAGCTAAGAAAAAAAGAAATGTATAAAATAAAATGAAATTTTAAGAGAAACAAATAAAAAGGGCATCTTGTAGAAAGGGAAAAATCTTCTACAGGGAGTCTCAAAAACGCTGTACAATTATGAAGGCAAATAGAGGAAGCCAAAATAGGCAGATTTAGTGTTATTTGGGGATAGAAATGAGTTGAGGCATTAGATGGCATAGATGATAGCTGTAAGTGTAAACGTTTCTGTTTGTTTGGGTTTAATTTTTAAGTAATGTTAAATAAATATTTAAAACATAAAAAATATTCTTAATAAACTAAACTTTCTCTCGCTTCATTACAAAGTTTGCGAATATTACACATATCACATTGAGCCAAAAAATCTGTCTCTCTATCTGTATTCTTACCAAAACGTCAATTTTTTTGCGTGAAAAAAGTAATTCGTAAAGTAAAAGACAGTTTCTTGTCGACTAATGCACTTTATTCAAGGAGATTATTGTCGAAACAACCCAGTAAAACATCGCACTGATATTCACACTACAAAATCTCATTAAACAGCGTTAAATACACCGTAGAGCAGGAATTTAACCTATTTAGGAATAAGTATAAACCGTTTAAACTGAAAGTATCTCAGAGACGCCCATTCAGAACAGATGTCTGAACACAACTGAACTCCTTGGGAGTGTCTCTTCCCTTTTTATAATCTCTGTCGGGATTTGGCAAACTTTCGAGGTTATTCAGCTCCAGAAACCAATTGATGTATCCAGAAAATTTCAGAACTCGGCATATTGATGATAGAGCTTCTAAACTTTGGAAACACGAAATTGCTACTTCTCATCAAGTTTGGTCGCCATGTCATGAAGTCTATCTCCAAGGCTGACTATCACCTCCCACCCAGGGTCGCTACGTTCCTATATTTTTAAGATCGTTTTATTATACTTTCACCACAATTTTTATAAAGAAAATTTTCTTGAAAGTCTTAGTGCTATTATAGCATAAAAACCATTAAGAAAATTTTCTTTTTGAAAATTATAGTGACAATATAATAAAACGATTGTAAAGAAGTAGGAACGCTGCGACCCCTGCTCCCACCCCACTCCCGTTAAAATTGAATGAACTGCCTCTTATTTGCACTTTAACTGTAAATCTGCTTTTACTGCAACAACACCTTTGATTTAGGAAAGTTGTTTAACTTTTTGCAATACTGACAAAATTTTAAAGTTAGTCGTACTATTGCAGCATATTTGCACATATAAATGAGTTTAATATTTTGTACTTGTACAGATAAATAAAATTTATAAATATATAAAATTAGAACGCATAATAAGAAAGAAAATCCCTTGGTGAGCTCTATGTTTCTCACTTTGATTGTTGAAAACTTTTGAATAATCTTAAAAATCAAGTTTATAGTATATAACTATCGATATAATGACAAGATTTGTCTTAGTTCATTATGTAGTTTTTTTTTTTTTTTTTTTTTAATATTGCATTTATATAAGTAATAAATAAACTTATAAGTACATAAAACAAGTAAGAACATATAATAAACATTACTTAGTAAATATGGATTAAAAAAAAAAAAAATACTTAGCAGGGAAAAAAAAAATAGTATAAGTGATTTTGCCCATTTTCATTAGCTAAAGATTTCATGTAATTTGTATGTAAAATTGACTAAAATTGTACGTGTTTTTTTCGTGTAGTAAATCATATATTATGGTATTATTTAGCGAAATGTATTTTATTTACTTGAGTTTTTGTAAATTCTGGAATAATACACATCTGTGTGACCCAAAATGTCTTATACTATCGATATAATTGCAATATTTAAAAATATGCATGGTGTCATTGTGGAACATAAGTATTTTTCGATTATTTTAAGTTTAGAAAAAGATTGTTCCACTGATGCTACTGATGGTTATGACAAAACAATCTAAAGAGTTTGGACACATACAGCTAAGTTAAGAAAATTAAACTTCTGAATTGTCTGATTAGATGTGAATTTATCTTTAAAGATTAATGGTTGACAATATAAATATTCCTTATACATAAATGGTCTCTGTCAATGTCTATTTGATTCTTGTGAGGTAATTTTTGTTGTAAATTTTATAATAAAAGAATAAACATTTTTTAAAATATTATTTATTTATTTATTTTTATTTTATATTGTGTTAACTAGCATGTTGCGGCTATTTACAAAACTATTTTCTGCATTTTCCTACAGAAATTCATGCAGTACAAGTTTGCTTATTAAAATAATTTTTCATGATGAATGTAGACGATTTTCATCTCAGTGAAGTTAACATTTCATCTACCGATACTTCATCTGGTCAAGTGATCAGTCTTTAAAATGTTATATATATTACTACGTATAGCAAAAATATATTACTTAGCACAATTTGGTACATGAAACATGGACGATGTGATAATGTTATTTGCAAGAAATTTTGACAAAAAGTTTAAAATAGGTCATTTGCCCCGTCGTGATAGGTTTAGTGTTAAAAAAAAAAAATGTTAAAAAAAAAAAAAAATAATAATAAAATAAATTTTGTGCCTTAAAGATATCTTACAAAATTCAATTTTACAGGAATTTTCGTTTTTTGTTTCATCAAAATGAAAGGAAATGCTAACTTTGTTTTAAATTATCACATATTTATTGTTCAAACATTCATTTTAAAGGTATTGACGAACTTTTTTTTTTTGTTTGTTTGTTAAATACTCAAACTGAAACTTTACACTTTCTGGGGAGGGGTCTGGATACTTCTATTCCAGGGAGAGTAATGTTCTACATTAAATTAAAAAAAAAAAATAATAATAATTTAAAAAAAAATACTATCACAATTATCAATAAATCTTTTAAATTTCAAAATGATTTGTCAAAAATAATTCTTGTTGTTCACATTTATAAGAAATTTTGTCCTAACTGCCATATTAAAAATTATGACAAAAAAGAATGAAAATGCTTTTGGACAATTTTCGCCAAGGGTTGATAGGCACTCTATTATGTCAAGGTGCAACTATATAAAAATTTGTATGAAATTCTGTACATTAGTTCTTGAGCTAGCACTAACACAGAATTTTTCTCACGCGCACACACTTAGACATTTTCTAAAACTGAGGAAATCATGTTCAAGACCTCTGAAAACGTGTAAATTTACCAAAAACCGGAAGTCAGAATTTTTTAGGAATCCAATGCTTTATTCTATTCTACGATTCTAAGACGGAAGGTGGCCGCTCCCCACTATGCAGTGGTTTTGAGCGATTTTAACCTTTAGAGAGGGGCTCCGATGGCACTGTGGAGATTCAAAAGAGCCCGTATCTGAAGATTAAACCTCCGCCGTTGTTTATTGCATAAACAGAAAAAAAAGAAAAATAAAAAAAAGATTACAGAGGTCGCCAAAGCGGAGCTTTCACACGACAGAGGGCGACAAGGTAACAAGAATATAAAAAGAAGAACGGAGCCTTGCTCTCTCGCATGGAAAGGCTTGTGTTGAAAAATTATATGGACCTCCAAGAGAAAAGCTGGTAACTGCCTTGGAAGATTGAAAAATTAGTTGGTCAGATTGGAAAGATGCATTAAGAAGTTATAGATTCTGGTTAGTTTCTGACGTAGGGGAAGCCGGGTAACGACATTAAAAAGCCAGTCGTTAGGTTTATTAGGTGGGTTAAGGATACGCCAATCATGAGTTAGTGGGCATGAGAAAAAGTAATGATTTGCATTACCCTCAGCCCCGCACTCACATTGCGGAGTGCGCGAGCAATGAAACTTGTAAAGATGTGATCTGAACGGGCCATGACCCGTTAAGAAGGCTGTTATGGCTGGGGAAAGGTCAAAGTTATAATTTGACACTTTTGGGAGGAGGTTGAAAGTAAATCTACCTTTGGGAGAGCTTTATCCTATTGAATGTGTAGAACAGACCTGTCCAACCCAAAACACTTGATGAGCCGCATTGGAAATCTATTTTATTCGGGCGGTCCGCACCGCATGCATATATGTGTATGTGCATATATGTTTCTGAGTGTGTAAACCATGTATGTATATACATTTTTCCCGGCATGGGCAGGGTTAAGATTCAGAATAGTATGCATTAATTTAAATTATTTTCATTCATAAATTAACAATAGAATCTTGAAAAATTTATGATTTATACATTTATATAATAAAAAATAATGAATAATGAATCTAATAATATTTCATTACAACAGTGTGATTCCTTAACTACGATAATCGTTGAAAGGTATTTTCATTTCGAAAAGTGAGAACGGATTTATTAATTTTTAATCTGTTAACCAAAGTTATCAAGCATTAAATATATTTAGTCTCCTCGCGGGCCGCGGGTTGGCCACCCCTGGTGTAGAAGAGAGTAAAAACTATAATAATATATTACTTTTCTAAAGAAAACCTCTCCTGAATAGAAACTAATGTTACATCGATGCTGTAAAGAGGTAAAAACTACTCCAAATAAAACCTCTGGGGTCTCGGTCGTCCAGTCGGTAGAGTATCAAGCTCGAAATTGGAAGATTGGGAGTTCGAACTCGAGCCTGCCAAACACCATCGTATACACTAATGGTGGATGTTGCACGTAAAATACGTCATGGCCGCAATGTCCTCCATGTCCCCATCCGAATTATACTTCTGGGGGTCACTGAAGCGGGAAGAGCCAAAGTTGTGATGGCATGTCTCACGACCATCTTTAGGAGTGCGTCCCAGACCGTTGCCAATTGCCCATTGCGCAACAGTAGTGCGACGTTAAACCCCTCCCACCAACCAGCTAAATAAAATTCCTGGATCTATTAAATTTTCGATTTTGAAATTGAATTACGTTGTCTTTTTACTCTCCCCAGTCAGGGCCCGACTTAGACTACCTGGAGCCCCGGGGCAAGCCTATTCAGGGGGCCCCCCTTGCAGTGGCATAAGGGCTCTTTAGGTTGCAGAATTTCTGCATACGCCTGTAGGGTGGCCCCTTCCAGAAGGGGGGCCCAGAGCATTTGCCCCGTATGCCCTGCCGTTAGTCAGGGCCTGTCCCCAGTGGCCTTTTTTCGGTAAAAGAGGGAGAGGGAAGAGATTAAAGTGCACTTTTAAGTTTCAAAGGGATCCTTTGATATGTTAAAAAAGACAAAGAGAATTTTGCTGAGGGGAGGCGCATCATCACCAAGTAAATCCACTTTTAACGCGCCCTTTTGTAATAAATCTCTAAAACTGTTTCCGAGCTCAAGTTTTACCAATACAGTTTCCAAGGCGCCTCATTTGGCCACACATGGCTTCAGACCAGGATTTTGAAATCCAATTTAATATATATATATATACACATACATACTTTTTTTTTCAAATAATCTATTCTCGGCTGGCGCCTTTCTTTAGCTGGCGCCTGTGTGCGCCGCACACTTCGCACACCGGGTCGGCGCGCCCCTGGAGACGAGCGTTCAATCTAAATTAACTTCAATTTCAGCATTCACTGTAACCCGTGTGCTTTTTCAGGATCAGCATAGCAGGAGCTTGGCTCTCTAAGAAAATGCATCCAATTTTCATGAAAAAAATTATGCTTAAATATTTTTAGAGGTGACACCTCGATCTGAAATTCCGCCATCTTCGCAAAATTAACGTTTAGGCAACCCGCTCTCAAAATATGCAAAAACTTAATTTTCTTGAAAATTGCTTGAACGATTTTGACGAAAATGTTGAGTTAATTCATTCTTAAGATGATAATTCTACATGAATAATCTGAATTATAAGTCAATTGGTACCATTCTCCGAAATGTGAGAACAAAATGCTAAAAATTCAATCTCAAAAAAAAAAAGTTGCTATAACGATAATCATTGAAAATAAATTTACTTCGCAAAAGATTTTTGCTATGATTCCAAGTAAAACTCAGTCAACGTTCGGTCATCTTGGTACTAATTTTCAATAATCTATATAATATTTCTGTAACGTGGACCAATTTCAATTATTTTTTGTCGAAACGATACGATACTCGAGGATAAAAAAAAAATAATATTTATACATGGACAATATTTAAGCACGCGGGCTTAGCTCAATGGACTAATAAGAAAAAATGAGGACATATGTCTGATGAGATTATTTTACGAAAAAATGTATTTTTAACAGTTGTTTCTTCAGAATCTTTGCAAGCGTCATTTTAAACCTAGCAATATTTTAAAGATATATACAGAATATGAACTTTTGTGTCATACATTGACTAAAAAACACAATCATAATAAAAACCTTTCTTTGAATGATTTTGTTTCACTATTGTACAATATTAATTTGGTTTTAATAATAATTTGGCTTCTGGTGAATTAAAATTGTAATTAGGTGGGGAAATTGGTATGACATTTATGAGTTTAAAATTTTAAAGGTAAATAAGAAAAGAAATAAAGTGCGAATATTTCGCACGGGTTTGCTAGTAAAGTAATAATTTTTTGAAAAGTGATAAGTTCTTTTTTCTCCCCGTTTTATTCAATTTACTCTTTTTTTCAGGGTTAATGTTATTATACATTGTGTTAAATGTTACTCAAATGTTATTATCCATTTTTTTGAAAATCACTAAAAATCTTCTTGTTTTGGCTACAAAATCTCTTTTAAAGCAGTCGAGAAAATATATTTTTCTTCTCTCGAAGATAAAATTCCTTTTGAGAAATGGCGTGGTGTCTATTTTATTCCTTCATCACTATTCGTTTACAGTGTTATAAAAGAAAGAAAGAAAGAAAAAAAAATCGATATACGAGTTTTAGGGAATATGGTTGAATCATGCTTGAAGTGTTTTTAAAGTTGTTTATATATATATGAAGTGAAGAATTTAATAATTTTATAAAATTTAGCGATTAATATATATATATATATATATACATACTGATGGAAAAAAATCCCTACCCCAAGAAAAATTAATTTAGAAAATTGAAATTTAGGCAGACAATTCTTCTAGGTAATATACAGGGTGGTTATAATTAACCTTCCCCTATAAACAGCATCCTACAGCGCAAACGGGTGAACGGAATGCAACGAAATTTGATATAAAGGCTATACACAAGATGCGCTCACGGAATTTCGAAAAAAAAAAAAAAAAAAAAAAAAAAAAAATTGTTCCAAAATGTCCACCAGAGGACGCCTTTTCCGGAAAAACATTAAATTTAACACAATAAATGACCAAAACGGAATATAGAAACAATATTAACATTTACTGACTAGTTTCTGATCACCTTGTCACTGCAAACGTTTGTCGTCTGCAAACGTTTTATACCCTAACCTGTTATGGGTACATGACACTTTGGTCCCGCCGTTTTGGTCCCGCCGTTTTGGTCCCGCCGTTTTGGTCCCGCCACTTTGGTCCCGCCGAATTGGTCCCGCCACTTTGGTCCCGAAGAAATCCCGCCGTTTTGGTCCTGTCGTTTTGGTCCCCCGTTTTGGTCCTTATATTAGGAATAATCAAAGTATTACAGAAAAAAAGCGAAATTATTTTTCATATTTCAAATTTTTGTCATTTGACTTGAAACCATGGGGGTAGGAAAAGTCATCATCATCATCATCATTCCTGTGGCAGAAATTTATTATTCTTTCTGCGACAAGCTTCATCAACACCAAAATCTTTCTGCAGGAATAGTTTGTGAAGTTAACATTCACGAATTCAAAATAAATAATTTTTAAATAGTAAATAATATTCAGTAAAACCAATGTATTTAAATTTTAACTAGGCACAAATGCATACATCTGCACTATTGCAAGAAAATACTCTTTTTTTTTTTTTTTTTTTTTTTTTAAGAAAGGTGAAAATAAATCTATTGATCTTAATTGCTTCAGATTTTTTGTTCACATTAATATACAATATTGTTTATAAAATATTCAATGAATTCAAACTGTAAAATGCAGTAACACATCAAAAATAATTTGCAATTTTTTTTAAGGCATTTAAATCCTGAAATGATTTAATTAAACAAATGTTACAAGTACTTTTAAATTTTCACTACTTTTTTTTATATTAAATATATATATTTAAATACACAAATGCACTTATTTCATAAGGTGAAAACCAAACAACATAAAATATAATACAGAACACAAAATTAAAATACAACAGATTAAAAGTAAAAATTAATATAGAATACTGAATATCATAATAAAATATAAATAATTTACAACATTTATAGTTTTTGAGATTATTAGAAATATGCACGATAACATTCTAATACACAAGATTCATTTTTTGTATTATATACAAATAGCATAAAGATGTGTATTTGAAATCTAAAAAATGTGATTTGACATTAAAGAATTCAGAATGTATAATTATACCATCATTTAAATACATAAAGTAAAACAGAATACAAGATCTAAGTAACACAATTATAGACAAAGCATAGTCGAAAGATTTTCATAAAGATTGAGGCAAGTGAAATATTTAATTCTTAAGGAAATGTTATTAAAAGTAATATTTGATATTGATATCTATACGAATAAGTAAATAAAAATAAATAAATAAAAGCATTTGCTGTTTAATTAGTACTTATTAAAAACAACTACTATTAGATAAAATTCCTTTTGCTTACAAAAAAAAAAAAAAAAAAAAAAGAAAAGAAAAGAAAAAAATCAACAAAACCTTTGGTTTGATTTTTATTCAAAATAACTATTTAATTTGCAATATTTCAATTACAAAAATAAACATTTTTAAAAAATTCAAATGTTTAAAAAATGAAATGAACAAACTGTAGAAATTAATGATAAGAGTATTTTTGTAAAATAAATTAATAATTTTTTTAACGACTTAATATGCTTAAACAACAAAATTTAAAGCTAAGAATTTTAATCACAATTAAAATAATTAATGATTAGTAAAGAAAAAAATTAGAAAAGTTACCAATTTTATAACTTAAGATACCCATTAATATTTATTGCTAAGATCTTTTACTACATATAAAATGCTAAATATCAATAAAGTATTTTTAAGATTAATTTCTTAATGTTCTATTTTTTGAAGCAAGGTTTGAAGCTTCATTTTTTTATTTTGCGTATAACTACAGACGTTACAAATTTCCTCAAAGTCTTATTTCTGTATATATTTGTGAAATGTATTGCATAGTTTGGACCAAACATTAAAATTAGTGCAGCTTTAAAAAAATTACGTGTATTTACTACCACGCACATATGCGCCCTTCGCATACATCAAAGAAAAAAAAAATCACTAGATGCAACTAATTTGTCGTGCGTAAATCAGAAAATGTATGAAAATCGGTACAGCAGCAATCACGTACTTAAATAAATAAATAAATAAATATATATATATATATTACTGGATGCAGGACTGGCTATTTTGTTATGCATGAATCTAAAAATGGTCACAAAGCCACGTTCTTTCGAAAAAACATCTTTTTGCAATACAATAAATACACACGACACGAGCGGCAGGCGCGAAAACAAAGTTTGAATACACGAAAATGAATTTCCGATGTGAAGAGGTTACCAGTGAAAAGTGTCGATACACCGAATCATATCACCGCATCACGAATCGCTAATGCATGCCGTATCAAAGCTAATTCAAATGAGTTAAATCCGCTTCACCCCCTCTCCTTATTCAGGATTGAGGCGATCGTATCAGCAGAAACGAAAATTTGTTCTGCAGAACAGTTTATAACCCATTTTTTGAGTTCCCCCCCCCCTCTCTCTCTCTCTCTCTCTCTCTTTTTTTTTTTTTTTTTTTTTTTTTTTTTTTAACACAATGGCAAAATTTATTTGACTTAAGTAAAGTCTTTCTGCAAGAACATTTCTGTTTCTGCGACATTGTCGCCGTGTCGCCGTTTTTCTGCCACGGGGATCATCATCATCATCATTATTATTATTTTGCAACAGAAAGTTGTAGTAACAAATATAACTGAAAAAAAAGTCTAAAATTTAAAGATTTAGGTTTTTTCTTTGTATGATAGAGGAAAAAGATCAGCAAATACATAAGAGAACTTCGAACAAAAGAGAGCTTAGTCGAATGTTTTCAATTGTAGAGTTGAATATCTACAACCTTTTTTGAAAATGATGTAACTGTAGGACACATAGAACAGAAAATTTATTATTTCAGATCGAATTTTGAATGATAAAGGTATTAGTTATCAGCGAAAATCTAAGCATTGTTAAATTGTCTAAGCCTGCAAAATTTCGGTTTAAATAAAATACAAGGTTTTTAATAAAAAACACTGTAATGCGGCTCTTAATTATCACATTCAAATTTTGAGTGTTCGAATACAAAATTTGTAGGAAATCGATGCTTTATCCAAGCATCTCCTAAATGTTAGAGTTTAATAATAAAAGAAGATGCGAGGAACCTAAATAATGATCTCAGGATTAGTTTGTACAGATCTGCTAAATTTGAATCATTTTCTTCTCTGTCAATCCGGATATATTTGTCAAACAAAGGAAATAGTTACATATCACACAGATATGGAAAAGCATTTTTATTTCATTATAATCCCTTACAATATTGTTTAAGAAAATTTTCATTAAAACACCTCCCTCCCCCTCCTTTTTTTTTTCAAATGCGCTGAAACAAAACAGTGAAATTCCTTTTTATTATCAGCGGGAGAAACAGGTGTGAAACGAATACCAAGGTGCTACAGCGATTTCAATGCGGGAATTATTTTTAGTCATAGAGACATATCAGACAGATACCCAGATAACAAGCACATTTGCAGCAAGTTTGATTTTTCTTGATATTATCTTGCCATGACAAATTTGATGCGATAAATTTGCCGTGAAATTGCCACAAAGTAGACACAACATAAATCTATCTTTCGTTTTAATTAATCTTTGTTTTGTTTTTTTTCTTTCACACCATTTCTGCTGCAAACTAGAATTGCTATGTAAGTATTTGAAACTCAACCATTCGAAGACTGATATTGCAGCGGTTTCGCAACGTTTTTTTTTTTTTTTTGCTCGTGTTGTTTGCTGGTGGAAGAAGCGTGTCGACAAGTCTTATGCGAAATACATGCTATATTTGCATGTTTCTATGTGTATTTGCAGATAATGTGACGTGATAAGAATCTGAGTTTGCAATGCATTAGCAGTTGGTGTGACATGACAAGCTTGCCTATTGCAATGAATTTGCAGTACTCTTGATACGACAAACCTAACTTTTCTACCAGTTTGCAACGAATTTGCAGCAAATTTGACACAGTAAGAGTGCAACTTGCACGACAAGTTTGCTGTAAATTTGGCGTATGGTGACTTCGGAGTTTGCGTTAACTTGCTTCAATCTTGTTATGAACTTACAAGCTTGTCACACTGAACTTGCTGCAAGTTTGTTGGTTTACAAAGCAAGATTGCTGCAATTTCACTGCAAATTGAAATTGCTATGTGGGTATATTCATTTATTTATTTTAAACATAATATTAAACTAAAAAGGTTTTTAAAAAAAATTGAACATCAACATTTTTTGAACATTAATGCTTGCTTTGCGCATAGTTGATTAAATATTGGACTACTTATATTTTTTCATTTTTAAAATAAAATCATTATAATTGAAAGAAAAGTAACACATATATACACGGTTAACGTAATTAAATATCACAGACAAACAAACATGCACTTTATTATCTATAATAATAAATGGAAAGTTTGTCTGTCTGTCTGTCTAAGTAATACATCATTAGAAAGCTTTTTTGATTTGGAATCGAACAGTGGAATACAGAAATTTGTACCGCCAGATGGCGCTGTAATATTTTAAAATTTCAATATTTCAATTTCTAATTATGATAAAATTATTTTTAATACATCATTCGAAAGATATTTTAAAGTTCTTTTAAATTATCGAAAGTTTTCCCCAGATTTACACGCTTTGAGGTCTCCTGAATGAGTTTTCTTTTGTATCTCAGCTACTAATTAAAATAATTTCATAAGTAATACATCATTACAAAGCTTTTTTTGATTTGGAATCGAACAGTGGAATACAGAAATTTGTACCGCCAGATGGCGCTGTAATATTTTAAAATTTCAATATTTCAATTTCTAATTATGATTAAATTATTTGTAATACATCATTCGAAAGATATTTTAAAGTTCTTTTAAATTATCGAAAGTTTTCACCAGATTTACACGTTTTGAGGTTTCCTGAATCAGTTTTTTTTTGTATCTCAGTTATTAATTAAAAAAAGTTCATAAGTAATACATCATTTGAAAGCTTATTTTAGTTGATACACATTTTAAAGTACTTTTACATTATCGAAAATGGAGTTCGAGATTTCACCCGATTTACACGTTTTGAGGTGTCCTGATTAGGTTTTCTTTTGTATCTCATCTACTAAT
The DNA here is from genome assembly GCA_963930645.1 of Salticus scenicus. Taxonomy (NCBI): domain Eukaryota; kingdom Metazoa; phylum Arthropoda; class Arachnida; order Araneae; family Salticidae; genus Salticus; species Salticus scenicus. The sequence continues at coordinate 243,144,371 of OZ005649.1, forward strand.
TAAAATAATTTCATGAGTAATACATCATTTGAAAGCTTTGTTGATCTAGAATGGAACAATAGATTACAGAAATTTCTACCGCCAGATGGCGCTGTAATATTTTTAAATTTCAATATTTCATATTCTAATTATGATTAAATTATTTCTAATACATCATTCGAAAGATATTTTAAAGTTCTTTTACATTATCGAAAGTGGAATTCGAGATTTCACCTGATTTACAATTTAAAGTGTCCTGACCAGGTTTTCTTTTGCATCTCAGCTAATTGAGTAAGACTGTTCAAAATTGGTATATGCAAGTTAATTAGGAGGGGCTGGAACGGTGGGGAAGGAATAGGCGCGCAGCGCGCATGGGTTTGGGACCCGGTGCGAGTTTTTACCCGATGATAAAAGATTTTTTAAATTTTATTTTCTTAATAATAAAAGTTTGAGTTGAGAAGGAATATGCGTGTACAGCGCACGTATATCCTCAAACGTGCGCGCGCAGCGCGCATGGGTCTGCGATGCCGAAGGCAGTGGCGTGCCGGTGTGAGTTTTTACCCGATGCTAAATGATATATTTTTTAATTCCTTTTCTTGAGAATGAAAGTTTATGAGTAATAACATGGAATTTTGAGAAGTCATAAGGATGGTGAAGGAATACGTGCACGCAGCGCACGGGTCTACGCTGCCGAAGGCAGTGGGGACCCAGTGCGACATTTTTCCCGATCAGAATTTTTTTTTTCTCTTTTTTTATCACATGATAAAAATTAATGCAATTTTGAGAATTCATTAATTATTGTGATTCATTTAAAAATAGTGACCAGCGAAGCGGGCGTAGCTTGCTAGTTATTAATATAACACAAATTTTGAAATAAATTCCTCTTAGATTAATGATAAAAATTAAATCGCAATCAAATCGAATGAAACGTATCGCTCTCTCTCTCTCACACACACGTATTATGAATAAATTCATGTGTAAGTTCAAAAACTTTATAAATGATCCCAAGCTTATGCTAATGAAGAAGAGTCTATGATGGGAGTAGGACAATAATCAGTTCTTTGAAAGAAATAGCAATCTGCCACTAAAAACAAATTATATTTAATATCGTAAGGTTTTCTTTCTTTCTTTTTCCCTTTTTTTAAACAAAAGTTTTCTGTATTTTATTATTTTTAAATTAATTCAGACTTTATCAATAAATATAATCAAATGGGGATTCTTTTTTTATTTTAATAAGAAGGTACTATTGTTATTGTTAATAATACTTATAAAATCACAAAATTTTGTCACTAATAGTGAATTAAAATGAAATAACAATTGAAGTAAGTTAAATCGAAATCAAATGAAAAAAAAAAAAAAAATCTTAAAAAAAAAAAAAAAAAAAAAAAAAAGTGCATTTGCATTAAAAAGAAAAAATAAAAGTTTAAATATATTAAATGTTTGTAAAAAAAAACAGTACAAAATTCTCCGAAACTCAATATCTTGGTAGCAATCGTAATCTCGAAAATTTATAAATTTATCTGTAAGATATTCCTTAATTAAAGATATTCTAAGAGCACTTCAATTTTTCTGTATCAATAAATATGCTATCATATAAAAAAACTGATATATATTTTTAAAAAATAGCGAAAAATTGACGGGACCAAAATGTCTCTTGACCAAAATGGCCAGGGACCAAAATTTCCTCGGGACCAAAACGGCAGAACCAAAATGGCGGGACCAAAGTGACGGGACCAAAACGGCGGGACCAAAGTGTCCTGCTTCGGCATAAAGCTTCCTATTTCAATATATGCCCTTTTCACAGCCCGAACCTTACTGAAACAATAATCCAATTTAATGCACGGGTTCACACACACACAAAGAAAAAAAAAATCTTTTATTGTTTTCCTTGCTTTTTTAAAATTAATTTTCTTGCTATTTTTAAGGTACTATGTGCAAAATTTGGAATTTTTTTATTTGCTTAAACCAAACATATCACAGTAAAAAGCATTGTAGTATAAACCGCGCTTTTCCACACCATTATATTGACATTTATACGCTTATATAATGCACATATACATCTCATGTGGGACGGTTACGTGGCAGTTGCGACCGGGACAGATGCGACCGGGATTAAAATCGTAGCACTTGCGACCGAATTCTTAAATCTATGCACACCTGTTCATCGAAAGGTAGCTTTTCCGACCGCGTTAATTAAAGGCATGGCAATCGCTGCGTCAGTGGATATATCCCGCAAAAGATCACCATAATTCCCTTAGCAATGCACATTAGATTTAATTAACATTATTTCAAAACAATCTATTTGTTGTTGAATTTTTCTCGCCAAAAAGATTAAATATTTTACTATGCAAAAATCATTTAAAATATGTTATAGTATAATAACATAATCAAAATTATATTAATAATTATATAAACACAATGATGGTGCACAATCATTTTTGCAATCATTATTATAAACTATTAAAATCATCGAATCCGGAGCATATTCAGATTTATTTATTACATATTCTTATTAATAAAATTATAACTTTTACAAAAGTACATATATTTGAATTAATGAAAAATTTCATCAATCTTAAAAAAAAAATAATAATAAATAAATAAAATAAAATAAAACGAAATAAAAATAAATAAATAAATTAAAATTAAATAAATAAAAATAAAAATAAATGAAGAGAAGTATCTATGAAATACCAATGAAAGAAATTTAGCCATTGGTATTTAGTCAGACTCTGACTGGTGCTTATTAAATTTGAGGATCAATCGCACAACAAGTGACGCTGTAATCCCATTTTCTCAAAATTTTTAACTTGGCAGTATAGGACAAAATCTCGTATAAATGTACATAATGAGTTATTTTTAACGTGTGACTGTAAAATTAATATGAATTAATGATTAGAGTAGTAGTAAACTAGGGGAAAAAATTGTGCATGTGGGAGCATCGCTTGCCCCCCCCCCTTCCGGGGGAGTACATTTTCAATAGGGGTATCTTTCGAAAGGTCTCATCAATACCTTTAAAACGAATGGTTGAACTATAGATCTGTGATAATTTAAAACAAAGTTATCGATTTTTCTTTTACTTTTAACGAAGAAAACTTAGAAAAAAAAAATTGCATTTCTTCTGATAATTGCAAAAAGAAATAACTTTCTTTCGGCGTTTAGTGATATAATGCTGGCAAATAAAAATCGTCTGCATTTATAATGGAAAATAATTTGATAATTTAATAAATAATTTGTATTGAATAAATTTTGTGTAAAACTACATAGAAGAAAGTCGTGTGGCGGCCACATCATACTATTTTCTCTTGCAGAAGTTTTAAGTTATAGGAATGTAGATTTATGATGGGTTTAGTGGACGTTTAGTTGGCGCCTTTAATGTTGTATTATTTTGATATTATTCTGTGTGTGATAAGAATTAACAGTAAAACTACAAACACTAAGTTTGAAATCCATTCTTGTACACTTGAACTTCACAACACACATAAATATTTAAAAATATTATTAATCTATTTTCCAGATTTTTATACTTTTAATTTAGTTATAACTCTGTATTAGTAATTACACTTTTAAATCTTTTTAAAATGGTTTACCATACACACACACAGTAGTGTGACAATTAAATTTACTTTATTTTATAAATTAAAAATATTTCCCATGATTTTTAGAGGAATTATTAATTTTCATTTAGATTCGGGTTTTGTTGCGGCCGAAGGGTTCTACGCTCAAAACTGTTAGACCAGGTTCGATCCCAGGTCGCGCTAGTCGGCACAGCCGTTCGGAGTTTTCCGTGGTTTTCTCCGAAACTTGCGTAAATATGGAATTTTAATTTGAATTTTGGGAATATGGTCGATTGACTGCTATAGGTCCTAGGCCTGACGGGGAGTGCCCTCCATGGGGGTCATTCTACGGGGTCCTAGCTCGTATATACGCAAGTTTCGAAGGAAACCACAGAAAACTCAGAACGGCTAGGCCGACGAGCGCTACCTGAGATCGAACCCGGCACCTCACGTCTACCAGCTTTGAGCGCAGAAATGCTCGGCCGCTGGTAGGCCAAGCGTAAATACGGGCTAGGACCCCTTAGAAAGACCCCACGGAGGGCACTCTCCCTCAGGCCTAGGACTTACAGCAATCAATCGGCCCTATTCCCAAATCCAATCCAATCGGGTCGTGTGCGGGTTGCCGAAAATTCTTTAGTGCGGGTTCAGGTCGAATAAAATTTATTTGTCGGGTTCGGGTCGGGTTTTGGGTTGATTCAAAATTCACTTGTCGGGTTCGGGTCGAGTAGTTGACGTTTCAAGGAGTGGTGTGAGTGAAAGTTACCTAAATAATTTGGAATAAACTTTTGAATTTAATAACAGCTTTGAATGGAGCAGGCGCATATTTATGAACAAGCAACGCTATTCTGATCTTCTGCGCAACTTCTGCGAATGTAGGTAAAATATCTTTTCTCCATGTGAAATGTCAGTATATTTTATACGAAAATAAATTTAAAAATAAATTTGAGGCACTGAAATTTATTATATTATTTAAATAATATAATTTTAATTAATTCTTTGTTCTATAATCATGACAAAAGATATCTTTTTACATTACAAAGTATTTTGAAATTGTTTTTCTGTTAAAGCTCAAACAGTAATATTAAGTACTCTGATATAAATTCACTATTTAAAAAATATTTTTGATAATTAAATAAGTTTTTAATTATAATATGTTATTAATTATTTTTTCTATAATTACTGATTAAAATAACTTTTTATATTAAAAATAATTTGGTGGTGGAAGTTTAGGTGTTAACCCCGACTGAGAACATGAGAGTCGACAACCATGACCTGGGATTGAACCCGACACTTCCTGTCTACCAACGTGGACAGCAGAACTGCTGGGCTTATTGATTATAAAAGTCCAAATAAATGTATTCAGTGAATTCATCTAACTTAATTATAAAAAATTACATTTTTAATAAATAAATTAGTTTTTTAATTGAATATTTCATTAAATAATTTTGTAACTAGCCTTTTTTTTTTTCAATAAATATTCATAGAAAACAGAATCTTTTAATATTAAAAGTGTTTTAAAATAAATTTTTCTATTAAAAGCAGAAACAGTTGTATTAAGCAATCTGAGATAAATTAATTATTAAAATTTATATTTTTAATAATTAATTTAGTTTTTAGATAATTAATTTAATCTTAGATGTTTTAAATATAATAATTTTAATTAGATTCTTAACTAGCTTTTTTTCATAATTATTCACAGAAAATAAAATCTTTTAATATTAAAAGTGTTTTAAAATATTTTTTCCTAATGAAAGCAGAAACAATTGTATTAAGGAATCGCAACAAATTTAATTATTAAAATTTTACATTTTTAATAGTTAAATTATTTTTAATTTGAATGTATTATTAAATGATTTTTTAATTATTATTTTTTATATATAATCATTTAATTAAAAAAAAGTTTTTTAATTCAAAATGTTTTGGTGGTTATGTTTTAAGCGTTAAAGCCTATTGACGACATACAGGTCCTAAGTCTGGATGAAATGCCTTTCATGAGAGTTCTTTCTAATGAGCCCTGGTCTGTATATACGCGAGTTTCATAGAAAACCATGGAAAATTGCAAATGTCTAGGTTGAAATGTGGGACCTTGGATCGAACACGGCAAAAGAAGCGAATCAGAGCCCACCAGTGGCTGAGCGGTTCTGCGCTCAAAGCTGGTAGACGTGAGGTGCCGGGTTTGATCCCAGGTCACGCTCGTCTTTTTTAACGTAGGTTCATATACAATTAATACTTGTTATCTCATCCCTTGTTCTGTAGTCTGTTTTTATAAAATTGAATTACAAGATAAGAGAAAGCCGTGTGAGTGCCACACTAGATTATTAAAGTAGGAAAAAGAACTAAAATACTAGCGCATACTAGCACTCCCTCCCACCTCAAGCTACGCACCAGAATTACATTACAATAATTGTATATCATTAAAATAAATAAATAAATAAATAAAAATAAATTTATTGACCTTTTTTTTTTTTAATTTATTGACTTTTGTACGCGTTTAGGTTTTTTATTTAGTAAATAAATTCAGTTTTGTTAACTCTTTTTAACGAATTTAATCAGTGAAGCCTCCCCCCTCCCCCCTTATACATAAACACATCTCCTGTGTTGCACCTGCTTTCGGATACATCCGGTCGCAAGTGCTACCCTCAAACCAAAACGGTCGCAAGTGCTACGATTTTAGCCCCGGTCGCATCTGTCCCGGTCGGAACTGCTACACCACCATGTGGAACCACCCGTAAGGTTAAATTCCAGATCGTCGCTAATTTCCCAGTGTGTAGCTATAATGCGACGTTAAAACCCATTGCACAATTATTGTGTGTGTGTACCTAATTTCATAAATATACCTGCATTTAATTTCCCTGTACATTTGCATTTATTAATTTATGTTATGATATTTACGTCTGCATGTATATATTCCATTTACCCCTAATCATATCATTTAATTAGTACAGGATAGTAATAAGTAAATTTACTCTATAAACAGCATCTTGCAATTAAAACGGATGGGCGGACTGTCATCAATATTGGTTTCTATATGTTTCAGGGAAACTATAAAAAGGTCAAGGAACTCAAGGTCAAAAATATTTTTCGTCGAAAATTATTCGCCAGATGGCGATTTTCATGATAAAAATTCCATAAACGAATGGAATAACACACAGAGGGCCATAATCGATTAAATAAATGTTCAAATCATTTATGCATTCGTAAGTGCCATTTCCTTTGTAATAATTTTTTTTTCTCCACGCAAAATGCTATTTAGTGGGCCATTTTGAACTTTGTTTTTCAATTCCTTGAGCATATCTCCTGATACATGTAGCTATTATTATGGGGTGGCAAACCACCGTCGCTTTTCACTACAGGAGGTCGTTTACAGAGTTGCTAACTTTCTTAATTTTCTTATTTTATTGCCGAAACGTTAGTGGAGGCCCTCTGTTGAGACAAAACGGTTTTAGGTTCCGACTGTGTGTTTATTTGTTTGTTTGTCTGTCTGTCGAGCGATAAAGGCCGCAAAAATCACGCTATTGACATGAAATTTGGTACTCATGTTCATGAGCCACACGGAATTAGCTGTATAGTTTTAGGTAAATATTACGTTTGTAGTTCGTGTACAGGGACACGCCAAAGTTTCTCTTATCATTACAGGCTGTGGGAAGAATTTGTATGTACCGCGATAACCACCGCAAAAATCAAGGTATTGACTTGCAATTTTTGCCGAAACATCAGTGGAGGCCCTCTGTTGAGACTCAAAATGATTTTGGGTTCCGTCTGTGTGTGTGTGTGTGTGCCTGTCTGTCGCGCGATAGCGGCCGCAAAAATCACGCTATTGACTTGAAATTTGGTACACATGTTCATGAGCCCTACGGAATCAGCTGTATAGTTTTGGGTGTGTATTCCATTAGTAGTTTGTGTACAGGGACACGCTAAAGTTTTTCTTATCATCACGGCCTATAGGAAGAATTTGTATGTACCGCGATAGCCACCGTAAAAATCAAGCTATTGACTTGCAATTTGGTACACATATTTACGAACCACACAGAATTTAACTGTATAGTTTTGAGTGTGTATTCCATTTGTAGTTCGTGTACAGAGACATACGAAATGTTTCCTTGTCGCTGCCGCCTATGGGCAGAATTTGTATGTACAGCAATAGCGGCCGCAAAAATCCTCCGATTGACTTGCAAATTGGCACACACTTTCAGGCTCTGTACAGAAATAGCTGTATAATTTTTTATGCCTATATTTTATAGGATTGTGTACAGGGACAGGTGAAAATTCTTATCTTTACAGCATATGGGGTGAATTTCGTTTAAACACATTTTGACATCATTACTTTGCTGTCAAAACAATGAAATTAGCGTAGATTACTGAGATGCTTAAACTTATGTTTTCTGCAGAAATTATGTGAGGCTTCCTAATTACAGGACCATACAAAAGTGTTCTGACAATGTAACGTAATCAGCCAAATTATGTCAAATTTCGAACAATGAATTCATGAAAAACGTATAATAAGCTGAATAGTTTTCGCTGGTGTATACAATGTTTACGGTGACACACAAAAGAATTTTGTGACATTAGAGCCTATGAAAATTTTTTTATTTAAGCGCACTTTAATGCGTTTATGTTGCATTGAACATAAGGAAATTAACATGCATTATAAAGATTCTTAAAAGCATGTTTTCTCTAGAAAAAGGATATGTATAGATTAAATAATTTATTTACGGGACCCACCAAAAGAATTCCGATGACGTACTGTAATCATCCAAATAACGTCAAATTAGGTTGAAATATTAATGACTTATAAATAATAAAATATGTGTATTCTTTTTAGTGTATATAATTACTGTGGCTCCTTCTCTGGGATTATAAAAGAATTTCGTACTATTACAGTCTATAGTCGGTATTTCTTAAAAGTGTATTTTAACATGCTTATACCTCGTTAAATATAAGGAAATTTTATTAGAATTTTAAAAGAATGTTTTTCAGTGGAGAAGTGTTGGCATAGAATTGGTAATTCATTTACAGGGTTACACAAAATAATTCCGATATGTTATGTAATCATTTTGCATGAAATTCGGTATAAGTTTTTATGAATTACAGGGAATTAATACAAGACAATCAGTTATCAGAAATACATATATTTATATATAACATATATGTATACAGATAATAATAGAAATAAATATATAGTTGGGGATTGAGGGGAGCGGCACCCCCTTTCCCTCAGAAACGCTTCTGTTTATGTAGCAATTCAATCAAATCAATATATTTTATATAATAAGGAATAAATTAAAAAAAAAAAATGATCTGTTGAATAATACGTGATGCAAATAGGACGTTGAGGCTCCCGATCTTCAGATCCAATAGTTGCAATTATATTTTGGAGAAATGTCTTCTATAAAGTGGTGTAAAATAAAGGTGTGGATAAAAATACTTCGGAATAAGTTAAAAAAGTTGCAACTCTGTATTTATAGCGGAAACTAAATTATAATCATCATGCAAGTTAAAAATCACATCTACATTTATATTTCTATGATAATAATATTCATATTATTAGAAATATTTGTCTTACAATTTTATAATAGCTACACATTTTTAACAAATAATAGTAATAATAATAATAATAATAAATAGAAATGTTGTTGAAAAAACATAGTATTTAAATCATCATCTAGTTCTGAATAATCACTTACAGATAGTGACAAATCAGTATATATATATAAAAAATACGTGTCACGATGTTTGTCCGCGGTAAACTCCTGAACTTATGATCCGATTTTAACAAAATTTTGCACACTGTGTGCAGTTTGGTCCAGCTTGAGAGATAGGATAGTTTTTACTTCAGTTTATAGTCACAATATTTTTTCATTGCAATTATTTGTTAATTATCAAGGAACGTGGTAGCATTCCGCCTCGCCAAGCTAAAACAAACATTAAGAGAAATACAAATGAAATTTATAAAGTAGGAAGTCATTGGTGAACGCTACAAGTGTATATTATATCGACATAGCATCTCGTACTTTTCGACTACCCGTATCTCAGCTCCCTGATCCCCAAGACATATGATATTTTGCACAGACCTTAAGCATACCCTTAAGACAAAACATACAAATTTGCATGTCGCTCCGAATTAAGGGGCCTGAGTTATATAACTTTGAAAACCCGAAATTTCCCTGTTACTTTCTTCTTCTTCTTCTGGTAATTGTTAAGACAAAAACTTTTGACGGCGATTGAGCCTAGAGTTCTGCAGCTAATGAGCTGAAAATTTGCATGGACATTCCTTCTGACCCCCCGTACCAGTGTCTTTTGCAATCAAAAATTTTTTTGGTCGGGTTATTGCTGCCTACGGCAGCGTTACCAGTACACATCTTGCAATCACTTTTTAACTAACTTCCCGACTAGCTAGACATTTGAAACTTTCAGGATAGCTCATAACACGGTGACAATACATTTTTTAACACTTTTAGTCAACTGTTTCGTCCCTACTGCCATCGGCAGCGTTTATATGATTCGACAGAAAATTTATTTAACTAATTTCCCGACTAGCTAGATATTTGAAATTTTCAGACTAGTTCAGAACACGGAGAAAATGCATTCTTTTTTATTACTTTTAGCCAACTGTTTCGGGTTCCTGCTGCCATCGGCAGCGTTACAAGCACAAAGCTTGCAATCGATTTTTAACTAACTTTCCGACTAGATAATCATTTGAAACTTTCAGGATAGCTCAGAACACGGTGACAATACATTTTTAACACTTTTAGTCAACTGTTTCGTCCCTACTGCCTTCGGCAGCGTTTATATGATTCGTCAGAAAATTTATTTCCCGACTAGCTAGACATTTGAAACTTTCAGAATAGTTCAGAACACGGTGAAAATGCATTTTTTTAATCCTTTTAGCCAACTGTTTCGGGTTACTGCTGCCTTCGGCAGCTTTACCAGTACACATTTTACAATCGCTTTTTAACTAACTTCCAGACTAGCTAGACATTGGAAACTTTCAGATAGCTCAGAACACGGTGACAATACATTTTTTAACATTTTTAGTCAACTGTTTCAGGTCCCTACTGCCTTCGGCAGCGTTTATACGATTCGACAGAAAATTTATTTAACTAATTTACCGACGAGCTAGATATTAGAAACTTTCAGAATAGTTGAGAACACGGTGAAAATGCATTTTTTTAATACTTTTAGCCAACTGTTTCGGGTTCCTGCTGCCATCGGCAGCGTTACCAGTACGCATCTTGCAATCGCTTTTTAACGAACTTCCCGACTAGCTAGACATTTGAAACTTTCAGGATAGCTCAGAACACGGTGACAATACATTTTTACTAATTTGAAAATCATTTGAGGACAAATGTTCTCGAATTTACAAATTTGTCCTCAAATGTCCACAAATGAAAGCATAATTTAAATCTGTCCTCAAATGTCCTTTCAATTTGAGGACGCTGCGATGATTTGTCCTCAAATTGGGTTTAAAAAATTTGGTCACCTTAGTTAAACCCAGTATCAACTTGAGTTTCATCAGAAAACGCAGCTTAAATAACAGCTGGCAACATATAAATCACAGCACAAACGATATCACAGTCATAACATACAGAAATAAACTACAATTCAGTGGTAGAGACTTAGTCAAGCAAAACTTTCTATTTCGTAAAGTCTTAGCGAGAAACTCACCTCAGTGGTCGGAGCGGGACTCCTTTTATAGCCCGCCATTAATCCTGAATTTTACAGTAACTTCCGTAAAGGCCGGTTTCCATTGTAGTTGGAACTTCGAGGTTCAAAAAACCATTAATCACGCTCCCGAAACAAAGAGCCAAATGTCTTGTCCTCAGTTGTAACCTTTTTTTTATCAGATTGCGCAGTTACTTCAAAGGAAAGTATGCAAAATTGACAAAGATATCTGCGTCTGGCCCCTCAATTATCTCAGCTCGGGGTTAGAGCCAGGGGCTTCCAACCGGTCGAACCAACCCATCAAAGCATTCCAACCGCTTGACCACATCAAAGGATTCTGAATTACGCCGCTCGAAACGACTTCCAACCAACCTCAGTGGAAACTGCACTTAATAATCGAGTTACAGCTTGGACAATGGGTCTATCGATAATAAATTTTTTTTCACCAAGATCGTCAAAATAGTTGTCAAGGTGCGATAAATTCACCAAATTCATCGCCAAGTCTATTACGTGTCCTGATAAAGTGTGTTTTTAACGGAGAAGGATCTTTTTTAACGCGGAAACAAGCTAGAAATGCGAAAAATTGACATTTTATAATGTGGCTAAACCTCTTAGAAAGAAATCACATAAAAAGAACTAGTACTATTTAGAAATCTGTAACACTATATTTACATCTATGCATAACATGCACGATTTTTAACGATCTATTACACAAATATATTCATTTTGCATACGTATTATATTTATAAAAGCACATACATAACCTGCAAAAAGAAGTGATATCTCATAAAAAACAATTTTATTGTAAAAGTCACCTGGCCCAGCAAAAACTCTTACTTTTCTTAAGCAGCCAAAAATAGGATTGATATCAAATTTCGCCGCTGCTATTGAATCCCGGGTACTCAATGCCTAGCTTAATGAAGATCTGCCAATAACACTGCATGTATCTTTCTAATATATCCTAATCTCTTTCAACATTCTTTGTTTTCTGTGTTAGTTTTTTCGCTGCATTATAAAGTTATAATTTAAAGAATTTTTACGGCGGGGTGCGTCCCCTATGTAGAAGTTTTAATTAATGAAAAATTTTGTTAGTAAAGATTAAAATATTATTACGCACCCTGCCGTAAAAATACTTTAAATTATAACTTTATAATGCAGCGCAAAAACTAACACAGATAACAAAGAATGTTGAAAGAGATTAGGACATATTAGAAAGATACATGCAGTGTTATTGGCGGATCTTCATTAAGCTAGGCATTGAGTACCTGGGATTCAATAGCGGCGGCGAAATTTGATATCAATCCTTTTTTTGGCTGCTTAAGAAAGGTAAGAGTTTTTGCTGGGCGGGGTGACTTTTACAATAGTATTGTTTTTTATGAGATAACCCTTTGTTACAGTTGCTCCAAAATATCTGCGAGTTCCATAAGTTTAATTGCTGACAAAAAAAAAAAAAAAAAAATAAATAAATAAATAAATAAATAAAAAAAAAAAAAAAAAAAAAAATACGAGTTCATTTTTTTTCGACATAAAAATAAATACATTTAATCAAACGCAAACGTTAAAAAGTTATAAAAAGTTAAATTATGCATCTCACGAAAATTGACATCATAATAACTTTAAAGATTTTATACACATTGATAAAGTACTAATGTAGTTATACGCAAGCTAAGTGTGACGTCACGGACCGTCTGTGAAGTCAAGAAAAAGATTTCCTATGTTAATCGCCCATTGGATTTTTTGTAAAAAATTATTAAAAATCGAGGAAAATTATTTCCCGATTTTAATCCCCATATTTTTGCATAGATATGTATTAGTTATTATGTGCATACGTTAGATTGAGTCATTTTGCTGTCAAATTGACAAAAATTTATTTGTAAACAACGAGATATATAAATTACAGTGCTGATTCAATGGATGAAGGATTAGTTTTCCGTGGTTCAAGATGAATCACGTGACATGCTCCAATAGGTTGCTGTGTTTGGCCCTTTATCGCTATTTTGGCATTTAAAATATCAGTTCGACAAATTATCATTATTATTAGGTAACATGACAGTCCTATGACCAAAATAAATTGTTTTTAAAATAATTTTACACATATTTCACATTTTAATAAATAATAAAATACCTGTTTTTTTCATCGTTTCCCAACAAAGTTTAAAAATGTTTATAAAAGAAAATTTAAACTTTTAAAGAGCTAAATTTAACAGCAAATAATAAATTTTCAACTATTTTTAAGAATTTTGTCGGTTAAAGTTCAACTACACGAAATAAAAAAGAAGTAAAATCAAAATCAAAATGATTTAGAACAAAAGAATATTAAACCATTAAACTACGTAAGTAAACAAAAGCATTGGCAGTTATGACTTATGCGAAGAATAATCTCCAAACCATTGCCATAGAAATTTACTGAAAATAAGCTGTTACCAAGGAAACCACCGAATACGCAGGTGCAAGGAGAGCATGTCACATGACTCATCTTGGACCTTCTCAAGGGTTACCATTTATCACTCTACTTTATATGTCTCGTTGTTTGTAAATTTCAAAACTCTGTCGTCCTTGGAGATTTTTTGTATTTGGCGATCAAAAACGTAACACTAAAATATACAAGCCAGATTTATATTTTCGTAATATGTATTGTGCGAAATATTATTTCATATTATTCATTACTCTCTCAATATAAGTTGTTAAAATAACCATGATTTTTAAAGGGAATTAAATATGTTCGCCAGATAATTTGGCGGTATTTTTTTTCCGCCAAGGATGACAGATATGAAATTTATTCCGCTGCAACATGTGAATATCTTATATCAGATACATTATGCATATGCTACAATCTATTTCACGTGACACGTGTGTTAAAAATTTACTTACGACATAACATTGCTTTTTCAATTTTTGTTGCATTATCCGCGATTGTAATGAAATGCTCGACCTCTGGTGGGCTAAGGTGAAATTATCACACCACTGATAGCTTTCACGCTGAAAAAATGATAGAACAACAAGAAAGAACAATAATAAATGCACGTGGCAATTATAATTTACTAACAACTGCAGTTGAGAAAGTGCCATCTATCGATCATTACAAACGCGGATTGTAATCTGTATCACTTCGTTTTCTTTAAGAAATTCGTGATCTATACATATTCTAAATAAAAAGTAACCATTTCAGTATTTAAAAATTTATTTTAAAGTCTGTTTTATTTAACATTAAATTTTAAAACTTAATTAAAAACTTATTTAAAAGTCTGGAAGATTTTAAGTCTGTTTATTTGTTTTGTAATGCTAATCTATATGATCGATGTTCGAAACTTTAAATAATTATTTCTCTTATTTTTCTTTAATAACTTATCAATTTACCATTCCTGATTATATTTGGGATTTATACATATATTTTACATTAAATTTTGATTCATATTTATTCCTAAAAAAAGATCTTAAAATCTTGCAATTTTCTTATCTTAATCCTCAAAGCTTTCCCTCTTGATTAACTTGAATTGACTATTAAAATTTTAACATACTCAAAACCTTCTCATCACTTCGTTAAAATATATTAATCTTTTCCAAAATCTTTTTCTATTTAAAGTGATACCTGTTGTGAAGTCGTTCCTTCACATATATTAATTTTAATTACAGCTTTAAATAAAGGCAATAAATAATTATTATTTTTTCAATAAATTAAATAGCTAATAAAAATAGATAACGAAATTCTAAATTACTTTTATTTATTCGCTTTTGTCAATAATAGATATCGTAATTCTAATAATACTTTATCCCTTATGCTATTAATAAATCTTTTGAGAACAAAAAACATATTCCAAAAAAAAAAAAAAAAAAAAAAAAAAAAAAAAAATATATATATATATATATATATATAAATTACTCTTTAATGATATTAGAACGGAAATGTATTGCTTAATTTAGCTTCGAATAAATAAACATACGCAATTTAAAGAATGAAAATGTAATTATGTATCCAACGGCTTATGACTGGAAATAATATTATTTTATATTTTATTTATTAAATGATTTAGAAGAGCTTATGAATGTCATTTAAAAGGAATATGTTTTTTGTTCTCAAAAGATTTATTAATAGCATAAGGGATAAAGTATTATTAGAATTACGATATCTATTATTGACAAAAGCGAATAAATAAAAGTAATTTAGAATTTCGTTATCTATTTTTATTAGCTATTTAATTTATTGAAAAAATAATAATTATTTATTGCCTTTATTTAAAGCTGTAATTAAAATTAATATATGTGAAGGAACGACTTCACATATTTTAATTACAGCTTTAAATAAAGGCAATAAATAATTATTATTTTTTCAATAAATTAAATAGCTAATCAAAATAGATAACGAAATTCTAAATTACTTTTATTTATTCGCTTTTGTCAATAATAGATATCGTAATTCTAATAATACTTTATCCCTTATGCTATTAATAAATCTTTTGAGAACAAAAAACATATTCTTTTTAAATGACATTCATAAGCTCTTCTAAATCATTTAATAAATAAAATATAAAATAATATTATTTCCAGTCATAAGCCGTTGGATACATAATTACATTTTCATTCTTTAAATTGCGTATGTTTATTTATTCGAAGCTAAATTAAGCAATACATTTCCGTTCTAATATCATTAAAGAGTAATTTATATATTTTTTTTATCACAGGATGTGCAATAAATCCTAGTCTGAGTGTCTCCCTTAAATAACGGTCTTCTGGCGATAAAACTTGGCATAAACTGCTGTAACGAACTTACTAAATTCAAAATATTTATATTAAATTATCCTACAAACAAAGGATTAGCTTTGGCTGGAAAGTTTGGAACTGTTTTAATAATTTTGGCGTAATTCATGAGTCTGATCTTAATGGCAATTGAGTCAACTTCAGAATCCGCTCCTAATCTGATTTGATAAACACGTAATCAAATAGCTCTCTCTCTCTACCTGAAAATTTGTTTTACACCACCTGAATGTCTCAAAGACAATAATTTTTATGTATCTTGTTAATTGAACTATCGAATAATTTTTAACCCATAGCTGTGATGTTTGATTTGAAAATAAAGTGCTGTCAGTTAAGAAGATTGTTTTTATTTACGGCCTTCTTTATCTATTTTCCGGGTGTATTGCGGTTATTCATCTTGCTTGCTTGAGAGAAATTTTCCATGGGAACTTTAGCGCAAGAACTTTATCATACCTGTGTTTAGTTTAAATGCCCAATATTTCATGAGATATCCTATTTTAAAGTTTTGAAATATTTATCAAAGGAACAACTATACTATTTCCCCACAACTGAATTTGGCAATTATGGCTAAATCATAAATCTAAAACTCATAACTGATAAAATCACAAATCTAAAATAAAAGCATGCAGGTTGCCATATTTTATTGCAAAGAATCCAGAACGACATCGTTATCGTTCAAAACGGCGCAAAAAAAAAAAAAAAAAACGCCAAATTCTATGTGGGGAAATACTATATACCTTATCAAATTATCAACGTATAACTTAGCCACAGCAACGCGTGGCCGGCCTAGTACCATGTATGTTATTAAAAAAATTACTGAAAAAAATTACTGTTTTTTTCTTTTAAATGTTCCAGAATGAAATCTTCAATCCATTGTTTTTTTCTCATCGACTCTTCATGCACCACAGAATATAATATGAGAATTACAGCTAAACAGTAAAGTATTAAGCTAGTATCAAACAAACAAATATAGAATGAACTACTTTGAATAATAAAACATTTATATATTTCCTTTTCATAAGGGAATATCATATATTTTCTAAAGATTCCATATATTTGTATGCATGGATGATATTGTTTAAAATATTACAAACTTAAAAAAAGGATTCTAGGTCCAATTTTAAATGACAACATAAAAAAATCGACTATTTTCAAAAGTAAAAAAAAAAAAAAAAAAAAAAAGTGCAAAAGAAAAATTTCTATTCTTAGACACCTTTTTTGATTTCAAATCATGCTTTTTAAATCACAATAACTTTTGTAGATGTAGCATCGAAGATATTTTATGCAGTTATTTACTCATTTCCTATGTTAGGCACCGTCTTTGTATTTGCATTTACGATTTGACGTGCTTTACATTAAAAAAAAGGGCTGATGTAACATTAATAATTTATATGAATAAAAAAAACAAATTTGTGTAAAAGTTTCTAAGAAACGTAATATGAGAGAAAAACTTTTCTTAATATATATATATATATATATATATATATATATATAAATTTCACTGTTTTAAGAATAGTTGTATTGCAGTATAAACAAAAGCAGTTAGAATATCAACTGTGGCAGTTATATTCTATGAACAAAAAGTACTTTCTTTTTTTATCTCCACGAACTTGATTGAAACATTTTCCACTTTCTTCTGAAAACAAAAGAAGAAAGTATTGGATATTCGTGAAAATTTTCGAATTCCGGTTTTCGATGAATTTAAATGTTTTGAGATGGCCTCAACACGATTTGACCCTTTTTGAAAAACGTTTGTCAATCTGTTTGTTTGTTATCAAATTTTTGTGGATGCTGTATATCAAAGAACCAATGAACGGAATTTTATAAACTTGATATTTATTTGGACTTTGACGACTTAAATTTGTGCTGTTTCATGTGAAGATCAGTTACTCAAAAGGTAGCGCTATCATTCCAGTTTTTCATATCTTTTCATATGCAGTATAAGACAAAATTTTGTGTCAATGTACATAATGAGAATATTTTAGGTTGATTTCTTTAGAAATGGACCTATTGCAATCACTTCGTTTATCTATCTATCTATCTATCTATCTATAATGAAAATTTTTTCATCACGATAACTCCCGAAATAATACTCCCATGAATACTCCAAATCGAACCAAATTTGGACAGTGAACTGATCTTATAAATATCTTGGATGAGTTCGTTAACCAAGTTGCTCCGACTTTTTGTTCTCAAGTGGCAGCCACTTGAAAATTTCTAACCCACAATGTAAAAAGCAGATTTTGTTAACCAAGTTGCTCCGCCATTTTCTTTTCAAGTGGAGACCTTTCAAGTGGAGACCACCTGAAAATTTCAAATTCAAATTATAAAAAGCGTATTCTGAATTCTTTTGAATTTTGATGTATACATAGTTTATACAAGTGTCTCAAAGAAATTTATTAATGCACTTTATCCGCCATTTTTAATAAAGTGGCGGATATCTTAAATTAAGCGGGACCACTTGAAATCAGGCTACCACTTGAAAATTTAAAACCATGATAACTTCCGAAATAATACTCCAAATGGAACCAAATTTGAACAGTGTCTTAACTTATCTTATAAATATCTTAGATGAGTTTGTTAACCAAGTTGCTCCGCCATTTTGATTTCAAGTGGAGACCACTTGAAGATTTAAATTGTAAATGCGTATTCCAAATTTGTTTGAATTTTGATGTAAATACAGACCACATCAGGATCTCAATGAAGTTTAATAATGAACTGTATCCGCCATTTTTAATAAAGTGGCAGATATCTTAATTTAAGCGGTGCCACTTGAAATCAGGCTACCACTTGAAAATTTAAAATCATAATAACTTCTGAAATAATACTCCAAATTGAACCAAATTTGGACAGTATCTTAACTTATCTTATAAATATCTCAGATGAGTTTTTTTTTAACCAAGTTTCTTCGTCATTTTGATTTCAAGTGGAGACCGCAAATTTCAAATTGTAAAAAGCGTATTCAGAATTTGTTTGAATTTTGATGCATACATAGATTACATAAGTGTCTCAATGAACTTTATCCGCCATTTTTAATAAAGTGGTGGATATCTTAAGTTAAGCGGGGCCACTTGAAGTCAGGCTACCACTTGAAAATTTAAAATCATAACTTCCAAAATAATACTCCAAATCAAACGAAATTTGGACAGTGCTGAATGAGTTTCTTAACCAAGTTGCTCAAATATTTTATTTTCAAGTGGAGACCACTTGAAAATTTTAAATTCAATTTATAAAAAAGCATATTCCGAATTTATTTGAATTTTGATGTACACATAGACCATATGAGTGTCTCAATTAACTTTATTAATAAACTTTATCTGTCATTTTTAACAAAGTGCGGATGTTATAAACTTAGCGAGACAACTTGAAATTAGGCTACCACTTGAAAATCTATAAACAGGATAACTTTTTAAATTCTAATTCAGTTCGAACCAAAGTTGAATAGTAATCTTATCATACAATTATCTGAAATCACGGTACCGCTTGAAAATTTATTATCACGATAATTTTTGAAACACTGATTTAATTTGAACTAAATTTGGACGTTGAACTTATCATACAAATATCTTGTACGATTTTGCTGGACAAGTTGCTTCGCCAATTTGTTTCTAAGTTGCAGTCAATTAGACTGCCTCTTGAAAATTTCTCGTAATAATAACTTTTGAAACACTGCACTGATTCGAACAAAAGTTTGATAGTGAACTTATTCTTTAAATATCTTGGACGAGTTTGTCCTGCAATTTGCTTCATTATATTGTTTCCAAGTGGCAGCCACTTGAAAATTTGTTATCACGGTAAATTTTGAAATAATTAATCTGTTCAAACCAAAGTTTAAAAATGGATTTATCATTTAAATATCACGAAGTCCGTTAATAATTTGTATTGATGTTTTGAAACAAAATGCCACCATTTTGTTTTAAAATGGCGGTTACTTGATAAGGAGAAAGAAATCAACCTACCGTTTCGAATGAGCCGGAAGGACTTTTTACTTCCTTATACAAAGTATAAGGAAGTATAGTAATCCCGATTTGCGAAATGGATTTTGCATTTCACATTGCTCGAAAACGAATGATCGCTGAATGTTGCTAATTTATACGTGTGACTTTCATGATGTCTAGTTGCACACCTGCAAGTGTCATCTTAACACGAGCTCTCGTTTTAGAGATATAAGGGATTTTACACGATTTTTCGTGACGTCTGTATGTGTGTGTGTGTGTCTGTGTGTGGGTATGTCGCATAACTCAAAAACGGTTGGACGTAGAAAGTTGCGAATTAGTACATAGGTTTGTTATAACATCTAGTTGTGCACCTCCCTTTTTGGACTTTCTATGATTTTCCGTTTTGGAGATATTTAGGAAAATTAGGTTCATAATGACAAAAATCTGGCCATAATGTATCAAAAAACGGTAATAACTCAAAAACGGTTTAGACAAATCTTGCAATTTAACTGACTTTCCGATTAGCTAGACATTTGAAACTTTCAGAAAAGCTCAGAACACGTTGACAATGCATTTTTTTAATATTTTTAGCCAACTGTTTCCGATACCTGCTGCCTTCAGCAGCGTTTATGCGATTCAACAGAAAATTTATTTAACTAACTTCCCGACTAGCTAGACATTTGAAACTTTCAGATTAGATCAGAACACGGTGAAAATGCATTTTTTAAATACTTTTAGCCAACTGTATAGGGTCCCTGCTGCCTTCGGCAGCGTTACCAGTTCAAATCTTGGAATCGATTTGTAACTAACTTCCCGACTAGCTAGACATTTAAAACTTCCGGAAAAGCTCAAAATACCTTGACAATGCATTTTAAAAATATTTTTGGCCAATTGTTTCGGGTCACTGCTGCCTTCGGCAGCGTTTACATGGTTCAACAGAAAATTTTTTTAACTAACTTCCCGACTAGCTAGACATTTGAAACATTCAGAATAGTTCAGAACACGGTGAATATGCCAATCTTTTTAATACTTTTAGCCAACTGTTTCAGGTCCCTGCTGCCTTCGGCAGCGTTTATATGGTCCAACAAAAAAATTATTTAACTAACTTCCCGACTAGGTAGACATTTGAAACTTTCAGAATAGTTCAGAACATGGTAAAATTCCTTTTTTTAATACTTTTAGCCAATTTTTTCGGGTCCCTGCTGCCTTCGTCAGCGTTACCAGTACAAATCTTGCAATCGGTTTTTAGCTAACTTTCAGAAAAGCTCAGAACACGGTGATAATTCATTTTTTTTAAAATATTTTTAGCCAACTGTTTCGGGTCCAATGTCAATGTTTTTTAACATTATGTATATTTCTAAAAGTGTATAAGGAAGTCATGTGGTGCCCACATCAGATTTTTTATTTTTATTTTTTTAGTTTAATGCCTTAAAATATAATTTTTTTCTAATTATTTGCATAAAACTGGTTTAGACTAAGACTACTGCATGAGGTTTGAAGCATGCCCTAAGGTACAACAAAGCATGTCCAGAGGTACAACATGGTATTTTACCTTGGAACAGTTTACACTTCCAACTTAAAATGGCTGGCAATTTTTTATTTTCAAACTGTTAAAAGTAATATATATATATATATATATTATAGAGAAGAATGTTGGAGTATTTAAATATTGTCTTTAGAATATAAATCTAACTTCAATTTTAGAAATTAAAAATTAAAATGTGAAAAGTGTCTCAAAGTACAACACTCTCCCCTACACATAATCTCACACCTTACTACTTTTTTTTTATTCCATTAAAATTTTCTCTCAATTTTAATATTTAAGTAATTTTAATGCTAAAACTCAACGGTCATATAAATAACTTGTGTTTATTCCTATGTTTAATATCTATACACAACTAAATAATTTAATGCCTCCAAAAATGCGTCTTTCTTATGTAATCGCTTATTGTTTACACATAAATTCTACAGATTCATCAACATGTTTTACCGACCTCCTGGGTTGGATTTGGAATCCATTTATTCAAAACGTTCAGTCGAAATTTCATAAAGTTGGAAATTGTTTTATTTTATTAGGTTGATTTCTTTAGAAATCGACCTATATTGCAATCACTTCGTTTACCTATCTATCTATCTATGAAAATTTTGTCATCACGATAACTCCCGAAATAATACTCGAAATCGAAACAAATTTGGACAGCGAGCTTATCTTATAAATATCTTGGATGAGTTTGTTAACCAAGTTGCTCCAGCGACTTTCTGTTTTCAAGTGGGGCCACTTGAAAATATCAAAGCCACATTGTAAAAAAGCGTATTTAAGGCCGGATTTGTTTGAATTTTGAAGTAAATATAGACCACATAAGGGTCTCAATGAAATTTATTAATGTACTTTATCTGCCATTTTTAACAAAGTGGCGGAAATTTTAAGTTAAGCGGGACCACTTGAAATCAGGCTACCACTTGAAAACTTAAAATCACAATAACTTCAGAAATAATACTCAAAATCGAACCAAATTTGGACAGTGAACTTATCTTATAAATATGTTGAATGAGGTTGTTAACTAAGTTGCTCCGCCATTTTGTTTTCAAGTGGAGACTACTTGAAAATTTCAAATTTACATTGTAGCGTATTCCAAATTTCTGTGAATTTTGATGTATACAGAGGCCATATAGTCTCAATCAGTTTTATTAATAAACTTTATCAGCCATATTTAACAAAGTGGCGTATATCTTAAGTTAAGCAACGCCACTTGAAATCAGGCTACCACTTAAAAATTTAAAATCACGATAACTTCCGAAGTACTCCAAATCGAACCAAATTTGGACAGTGAACTTAAAAATATTTTGGATGAGTTTGCCAATCGCGTTGCTCCGCTATTTTGTTTTCAAGTGGAGACCACTTGAAAATTTCAAATTCACATTGTAAAAAGCGTATACCGAATTTGTTTGAATTTTGATGTATACATAGACCATATAAGGGTCTAAACCAAGTTTATTAATGAACTTTAACCGCCATTTTTTGGAAAGTACCGGATATATTATACTAAGCGGGCCACTTGAAATCAGGCTCCCACTTGAAAATTTAAAATCACGATAACTTCTGAAATAATACTCCAAATCGAACAAAATTTGGACAGAAATATTATCATATAATTATCTTGAATGTGTTCACTGGGCAACTTGCCCCGACATCTTGCTTTTAAGTTGCAGCCACTTGAAATCACACTGCTACTTGAAAATATGCCATCACGATAACTTTTAAAATACTAAACTGATTCAAATAAAAGTTGGATGAACTTATGGTTCAAATATCTAGGATAAGTTCACTTGTTGATTTGATCCGCAATTTTATTTCCAAGTGGCGGCCACTTGAAAATTTGTCATTATGGTAACTTTAGTAATACTGCAACAATTCGCATCAAATTTGGGTAGTGGATTTATCATTCAAATATCTCAGATAAGTTCGCTGGACATCTCACTACGCTTTTTTTTCAAGTGGTGCCATCTGAAAATTTCTTATGACGATAATTTTTGAAATACTGATTTAATTTACACTAGAACTGGACAATGAACTTACCATACAAATATATTGGATGATTTCGCTGGGCAAGTTGTTTCGCCATTTTGTTTCCAAGTCTCAGCCTTTTAGACTGCCACTTGAAAATTTGCTATAATTATAACTTTTGAAACACGGCACTGATTTAAACCACAGTTGGACAGTGATCCTATGCTTTAAATATCTTGGATGTGTTTGCTGGGCAACTTATTCTACTGTATTGTTTCCAAGTAGTAACCACTTGAAAATTTGTCATCACAGTAACTTTTGAAATACTTAATCAATTCAAATCAAAGTTGAAAAATGGATTTATCATTCAAACAACAAAAATCTAGAAATTTTATGTAACTCGTGAACCAATCACGTTATTGCGTCCATCTTTGGTATATCGATAATAAGTATTTTCGCTCCAAAATTCGCCAAAAAAGTCGTCATAGGGGAAAAGTGGCGAAATTTGGCGACAAATTCATTACTTGCCTTATTGGATCTTTTGAATGCGTTTTTAAGGGAAAATTAGGCTGTTTAATGCTAAAAATCTAGAAATGCAGAAAACATTTATCAACTTTCTAAGCCTCTGTGAAAAAATTTCTACAAAAAAAAAAAAAAAAAAAAAAAAAATGAATTTGCAACGATATCTTAGATGAGCAACATTCTCTGCCATTTTGATCCAAGTGGCAGCCACTTAATTCTGAACATGATAACTTTTGAGATTTTGAATTAATTCGAACTATACTGTATAACAAAAAAAAAAGTGACGCACCTAGAAGGAGTAATGCAAACTGGAAACAAACTGACATACATACAGGTTTTGACAGAATCAAGCACCAATTCATCCTTATCGTCGATCCCACGTGCAACTGGTACTTCAGTGACTTCAAATTCCCTTAATAGGTGGCTCAGTGAGGTTGAGCTCAGTTCCCGGGTCTCTCTTCCACTGAGGACGTTTGGAGCATCATAAAAAGGGCCCTACAACCAGCTCGGGATTTTACCAATCTAACGCAACAATTGGATAGAATTTGGCACGATACTTCACAGGAGCACATCTGCCAACTCTATCATTTTATACCAACCCGAATAACTGCGTACATGAGGGCCAGAAGTGGACCAACGTGTTATTGACTTGTTTACTTTGTGAGGCCCTTTCTCTTGATTAAATCATTTAAATTTTATGAAACTGTAATCAATTGTTTTTCTCCACATGTACATCACATCTACCAATTTTTGTCCCATTCGGACCACCCATTTCACCCCATCTACCAATTTTTGTCCCCACTTCTTCTTGGTGCGTCGGTTTTTTTGTTATAGAGTGTATATGTGTACAGTAGACTTATCTCACAAATGAATTTGATATATTTGTCAACTTAACCTACCATTTTGTTTCCAAGCGCCGGCCACTTGAAAATTTTAAATTCACATAAAAAAGTATTTATGAACCGATTTGCTTAAAACTCCATTTGTACATAGGCTTACATCAATTTTTCTACCAAAGTTTTTCAATAAACTGCGAGTAGTCCCCTTAGAAGCGCTCTACATCGCTCCAAGAGTGATGAGCGGGGGCTGCTCCCTGTTAAATATTTCTACCAAGTCCATCAATAATTTGTAGCCGCCATTAAAAAAAAAAAAAAAAGGCGGCTACTTGATAAGAAAAAAGAAATCAACCTACCCTTCCCAATAAGCCGGAAAGACTTGTTTTAATTCAATCTTAATTCCATCTCATACTTTCTTTACATTGTTTTTTCTTTAATTGAAAAATTTTATCAGCCTTACTTCAATCCGAGTAGTGCCGGGTAGACCTGCTAGTCAATTAAAAGTTAATATAAACTTTATCATTAATAAAAAATTGATAAAATTAATAATATAAATGCTTTTCAATACGTGAATTCCACGTTCCTCAGCTAGGTTATTCTCTTGAATTATCAAGGGACTATTTCGAAATTTCAACGATAGTCTTAAGCAGCTTACTTATTTCTCTTTTATTACTTTTATTTGAAAACTTTTTTCCATATATAACTCTCCTACTTTTATTTGCTTGTTAAAAAAAGAAAAGTATATGAATTGTTCTATAAGTTTCTGCTTTTATTTTTAACTTTTTAATCTGCGTTTTCTCCAAATTTCATCAACAGGTTTTTAAATTCAGCGCTGAACTATATTCCTTCTTCTAACTTTTATGTTATACTTTATTTTTTTTCCTTATTTATTTTCAGCTTTAACGGTCTCATTTTTACTTTCCGAACACTATAGTGAGGAAAGTATTGTAATCATGTCAAAAATCCGAATTCGAGATTTTGATGTTTCTATACGTTTCGAGGTCCAAAGAGTCCGTTTTCACTATTTTTACGATGATGTATGTATGTGTGTGTGTATGTGTGTGTGTATGTATGTGTGTATGTATGTGTGTATGTATGTGTGTATGTATGTGTGTATGTCTGTGAGTGAACACGCTAGCGTCTAAACGCTTTGTTCCAATAAGCTGAAAGTTGGTACGTATATTGTAAGTCACCATAGTACGAACCCTATAGATTTTGGTGAATCTAGCACTTATAGTTTTTTTACAGGGACACAAAGAAAAATTCTTTATCATTATGGCCAAGGGACCAAAATCTTAAAAGTGCGATAGCATCTAAACGCCTTATTCAATTGAGCAAAAACTTTATACGCATATTATAGGTCACAGACACTCAATCTGTATAGATTTTGGTGAATCTAGCACTTACAGTTTTTACTTTCTGAACACTATAGTGAGGAAAGTATTGTAATCATGTCAAAAATCAGAATTTGAGATTTTGATGTTTCTATACGTTTCGAGGTCCAACGAGTCCGTTTTCACTATTTTTACGATGATGTATGTATGTGTGTGTGTATGTATGTGTGTATGTCTGTGAGTGAACACGCTAGCGTCTAAACGCTTTGTTCGAATAAGCTGAAAGTTGGTACGTATATTGTAAGTCACCATAGTACGAACCCTATAGATTTTGGTGAATCTAGCACTTATAGTTTTTTTACAGGGACACAAAGAAAAATTCTTTATCATTATGGCCAAGGGACCAAAATCTTAAAAGTGCGATAGCATCTAAACGCCTTATTCAATTGAGCAAAAACTTTATACACATATTATAGGTCACAGATACTCAATCTGTATAGATTTTGGAGAATCTAGCACTTATAGTTTTTTTACAGGGACACAAAGAAAAATTCTTTGCCAAATTTTTAAAAGTGTTATAGCGTCTCAACGCCTTATTAATCTCAGCAAAGAATTTGTACACATGTTATAGGTCACATTTGAACCAACTGTATAGATTTTGGTGAATCTAGCACTTACAGTTTTTTTACAGGGACACAAAGAAAATTCTTTTATCTTTATGGCCTATGAGACCAGCGATAGCATCTAAATGCCTTATTCAATTAAGCTGAAAATTTGTATCAATATTATAAATCACTGTTGCACTAACTATAAGCATTTTGGTGAATCTAGCATTTATAGATTTTAACAGGGACACTACGAAAAATTCTTTATCCTTATAATCTAAGGGCTCAAAGTTCAGTAGTGTTAAATAAAACCTCGTGTGATATATGGAGAAAAATACTCAAACACTCTGTTATGGTTTTCTCTTTTTTGTTTGTTTAGCAACTCCTCTTTCTATATTTTATCTACAAAACTCTTAGTTACTCAATGTTCGGAAAGTCGAGTGGAGTCACTCCAGATTTTTAATGTTGGCATTTAACAACGAATTTTAGTAACCTAATCATTGTTCGTTGCACATACGTGTGTGTATGTTATTTAAATATGGGATGGGTGATTACTTGCCACTAAATTTAGTAAATCGATAATTCATGAGATACGTTCCTGAAATGCACTCATAATTAAAAAAAAAAAAAAAAAAAATCTGATGCGGACACCACATGACTTCCTTGTACACCCATTGGAATATACATATTGTTATGAAAACATTGACATTTTTGTGTGAGGTAACTGATTCGTAAAGAAACAGACAGGTTCTAACCACGAAAAAAAAAGAAAAAAAAAACTGAAAAACTGCTACTCTAACCACAAAAGTCATGATAATAGGATTATATATATCGACAAACAAATATACTTGTTTTTTCAGGAATGGCTTATTACAAAATTTCTCATTGGCAAGTACATAGTTTCGTTTAATGAAAATCCTTCGAGTATAGATGGTCTACTTTTGTTCTCTTTGCCGAAAATTAGAGGTGAAAAATGATAAATTTTACAGAAACATTTCAGTTAAAATTGAGAAAGTATGTACTTATTCTGGTTATCGTGACACAATATTTGCTGCTAGATTTGATCGCTAATCTCGCCAAGTTTGTAGCCAATGCTGATGTCTTGGCATCCATTTTGGCAATTTTGCGTCGAATTTGGTGACTTGGTGACCGAATTTTACGAAAATTTGTAGTTTAGGGTTGCAAAAGTTTGGAAGCTCTAACTTCAATAAGAACAGAATTCTGGAATTTCCCGGAAAGATTCATTTGTTTACAGCGCTGAGCTAATTTCTTTGAAAATTCTTTAAATGACAAACACGACTAAAACAAAATTAAGTGCATTCATCGAATAGAACCTGCTTATATATTAAGAATTACTTTCTATGCTCGAAAATGTCGGACATTTAATAACAATACCATTACATGTTCTATCTACGTGCTGAATATTCATAAAAGTGCATTCGTCGACTGGAACCTTTCTATATCTTTATAAAAATTACTTTCTACACGCAAAAATGTCGGCAGCTTTTATAAAAATATCATTACGGGCTGACTTGTTCATTAAATAAAATGCATTCATCGACTAGAACCTGCTTATATCTTCACAAATTATTTTCTACACGCAAAAATGTCATCATAATAATACCATTATGGGCTCTATTAATAGCTTATTTTGAAATCTGTATGATGGTAGATCATCTATAATGACCAAAACTTTGTATATTTTGTTATCTATAATAATAAAAAGAAAGGTTTGTCTGTGTCTGTCTGTTCTTCTATACGTTCAGCCCCTGTTGAACGCAGAAGTACAAAAATTGACATACAGATGCTCAAGAGCCTTTCCGAGGGGCTCCTGAAAGCAGAATTAAAATTTTTTATTTAGTTTGCAAGATATTAATTAAAATGTCAACCATTAATTAGTCATTAAATTAATCAGCCATTTAAATATTTGTTTTAAATTTTATTGTTGTCAAAAATTTTTACGGTTAATTTTTTCCGGCATTATTTTCACGTGATTAATAAGAAATTATCAAAAATTCGATTTGTTTATGCACAATGCAAGCGAAGTGATGACGTCACTGGCCGTCCTTGGAGGCAAGAAAAATATTTCCTATGTTAATCGCTCATTGGATTTTTTGTAAAAAAATATTAAAAATCGAGGAAAGTGATTTCCCGATTTTAATCCCCATATTTGGGTATAGATACGTATTAGTTATCGTGTGCATGCGTTAGATTAAATTGTTTTTGCTGTAAAATTGATAAAATGTGAATTTTAAATTTCAAAACTCTAGAAAAAAAAAAAAAAAAATGGCAAACTTCCATATTTGATTAAAAACATAAACATTTCATTTCAAAAGATCATATTTAAATACACAATAACTATCCAACTAATATACTAATTAAAAGGAAAATGATACATATTCTATCATAATTTGAAGTCAAATTTGTTTTCAAATGTCTAAATAAAGTGTCTGATATAAGATACTAATATATTGCAGCGGAATAGATTTCATATCTGTCATCCTTGGCGGGGAAAAAAAAAAAAAAAAAAAAACATCGGCAAATTATCTAACATATTTAATTCCTTTAAAAATCATGGTTATTACCATGTTTTTATTAACTTCTATTCTTGTTTGTCTGTGTGCTTGTGTGTTTATTTGTTTGTCCGGTACAAATTTTGCAACCGATTTTTAACTAACTTCCGTACTATCTAGACATTTGAAACTTTCACAGTAGCTCAGAACCCGGTGACGACACGATACTTCGAAGTCAGATTTTCGAATTTTCGAATAGATTTCTTTTAATTAATTAAATTATGAAAATAATAAGCTCTTATAGCAATAAAAATAGTTATTAAAATATTAGCTATAATTTAATTGTTGCAAAAAAAAAAAAAAAAAAAAATTACGAGTTCATTCCCTTTCGACATAAAAATAAATACATTTAATTAAACGTGAGCGTTAAAGAATTGTAAAAAGTTAATTTATGCATCTGGCAAAAATTGACGTCATTATCAATTTAAAGATTTTCTACACATTGATAAAGTGCTAATGTAGTTCATGATGCAAATATATGTTGTTCTGAAAGGATTAATATTTTATTTTTAAAACCAACTTTTTCTTTCTTTTTTTTTTTTTTTTTTTTTTATAAATTCAAATTTCCCGTAACTCTTTAACCAATCCCATTAGAACGTTCATGTTTGTAATATCGATAATAAGGATTTTCTCGCCAAAAATTGCCAAATTTGGCGCCAAATCCATTACCTGCCTATTGGAGCTGTTTAATGCGTTTTAAAGGGAAAATTAAGCTATTTTAATGCTAAAAAGAGCTGGAAATGCAGAAAATTGACATTTTATCAATTAACTAAGCCTCTTTGAAAGAATTTATACAAAAATAAATAGAATTATTTACAATTTTGTAACAATACGCATTGATAAAATGCTAATGTAGTTAGTTCTATAGCTATGATTCAACAGAAAATTTAAAAACATGGTTTATAAAAAGTTTTTTATCTTATATTTATTTTAACAACTTAGTTATATTACGAGAGTAATGAATAATATGAAACAATATTTCGTGCAATACATATTACGAAAATATACATCTGGCATGTATATTTTCGTATTACGTTTTTGATCGCCAAATACAAAAACCGCCAAGGGTGACAGAATTTTGAAATTTAAAATTAAAATTTTGTCAATTTGACAGCAAAATAACTGAATCTAACACATGCATGCGATAACTAATACACATCTATAACCAAATACGGGGATCAAAATCGGGAAATAATTTTCCTCAATTTTTAATAATTTTTTACAAAAAATCCAATGGGCGATTAACATAGGAAATCTTTTTCTTGCATCCACGGACGGTCAGTGGCGTCACACTTCGCTTGCGTATTACGACGTTAAAATTTAAATAATAATAATTAATATACTTTTAGACTAGAAAACCCATGCAAAGTTTTCGCACTGTTTTTTAACCTTTAAAATTTTAAACTGATAAGTCTTATACCAATTTCACCATCCAATTAAAATTTTAATTCACCAGAGCCAAATTATTATTAGTTTTTGTGGGATGTTAATGCTAATGATACTTAAACTAAATCATTCAAAGAAAAGTTTCAAAATAAAATTCATGTTTGACGATTTAGTTTTCACAAGACAGCTTTCCAAGACAACTTTAAGAAAGGACTCCAATGGTGACTTTTAAATTTTTGCAGCTTTGTTTTTGCAGCTATCCTTTTTATTTTATTAAAAAATAGCAGGCGACGCCCGCTTCGCTGGTCCCTATTTTTAAATGAATCACTAAAATTACTGAATTCTCAGAAATGCATTAATTTTTATCACGTGAAAAAAAGAGAGAAACAAAATCTGATTAGGAAAAATGTCGCACCGAGTTTTCACTGCCTTCGGAAAAAATTCCCGAAATGCTCTAACTCTTATTGATATTATTTTCCCCCTTCGCCCCCCTCCC
The DNA here is from genome assembly GCA_963930645.1 of Salticus scenicus. Classification (NCBI taxonomy): domain Eukaryota; kingdom Metazoa; phylum Arthropoda; class Arachnida; order Araneae; family Salticidae; genus Salticus; species Salticus scenicus. Next base: position 243,175,516 of record OZ005649.1, read on the forward strand.
GTCTATCCTAATAATTTTACATATTCGAAAATATCCGCAATCGATCTGTAAGTATCAAAAACCTCTATGCACCAGTTTTGAACGATCTATCTCTGTTTTTATTTTTTTGCCCCTCCGCTCCATCCCCCCTTCCGCCCCTCCCAATAATTTTAAAAATTCAAAAATTTCCGCAATCGATTTGTAAGTATCCAAAACCTCTATGTACCAATTTTGAACGATCTAACTCTATTTTTATTTTTTTGCCCCCCCTCTCCCCTCCCCCCTTCTCGCCCCTCCTAATAACTTTACACTTTCGAAAATATCCCCATTCGACTTGCAGGCCTTTAAAACCTGTCTGTACCAATTTTGAACGGCCTAAGTGTATTTCTATTTGTTTTTGCCCATAGCCCCCCCTTACCGCCTCACCCCCTTCCCGCCCCTCCTAAAAATTTTACAAATTCGAAAATATCCGCAATCGATTTGTAAGTATCGAAAACCTCTATATAACAATTTTGAACGATCTAACTCTAGTTTTATTTTTTTGCCCCTCCTCTCCCCTCCCCCTTGTCGCCCCTCCTAATAACTTTACACTTTCGAAAATATCCCCATTCGACTTGCAGGCCTTTAAGTCTGTACCAATTTTGAACGGCCTAACTGTATTTCTAATTGTTTTTGCCCCTAGCCCCCCGCCCCCCCCTGCTGCCCAACCTGGGAGCTGAATTTCTAAAATTCCAGAAATTGGATTTTAGATATTTGCATTATCTATATTTTAGAGCAAAAATTTCACGTATATCTGTTTTTTTGTTTGAGATATATAGGATTACGTGAAATCACGATTAACGCATATGAAATCACTTTCCGCCCCCCCCCCCTATTTTTAAATGAATCACTAAAATTACTGAATTCTCAGAATTGCATTAATTTTTATCACGTGAAAAAAAGAGAGAAACAAAATCTGATTAGGAAAAATGTCGCACCGAGTTTTCACTCCCTTCGGAAAAAATTCCCGAAATGCTCTAACTCTTATTGATATTATTTTCCCCCTTCGCCCCGCCCCTCCCGTCTATCCTAATAATTTTACATATTCGAAAATATCCGCAATCGATCTGTAAGTATCAAAAACCTCTATGCACCAGTTTTGAACGATCTATCTCTGTTTTTATTTTTTTGCCCCTCCGCTCCATCCCCCCTTCCGCCCCTCCCAATAATTTTAAAAATTCAAAAATTTCCGCAATCGATTTGTAAGTATCGAAAACCTCTATGTACCAATTTTGAACGATCTAACTCTATTTTTATTTTTTTGCCCCCCCCCCCCTCTCCCCTCCCCTCTTCTCGCCCCTCGTAATAACTTTACACTTTCGAAAATATCCCCATTCGACTTGCAGGCCTTTAAAACCTGTCTGTACCAATTTTGAACGGCCTAAGTGTATTTCTATTTGTTTTTGCCCATAGCCCCCCCTTACCGCCTCACCCCCTTCCCGCCCCTCCTAATAATTTTACAAATTCGAAAATATCCGCAATCGATTTGTAAGTATCGAAAACCTCTATATAACAATTTTGAACGATCTAACTCTAGTTTTATTTTTTTGCCCCTCCTCTCCCCTCCCCCTTGTCGCCCCTCCTAATAACTTTACACTTTCGAAAATATCCCCATTCGACTTGCAGGCCTTTAAAACCTGTCTGTACCAAATTTGAACGGCCTAACTGTACTTCTATTTGTTTTTGCCCCTAGCCCCCCCCCCTGCTGCCCAACCTGGGAGCTGAATTTCTAAAATTCCAGAAATTGGATTTTAGATATTTGCATTATCTATATTTTAGAGCAAAAATTTCACGTATATCTGTTTTTTTGTTTGAGATATATAGGATTACGTGAAATCACGATTAACGCATATGAAATCACTTTCCGCCCCCCCCTCCCCCCCGGGGCACCGAATTTCAAAAATTCCAGAAATTTATTTTTAGACATTTGTATTAGCTATATTTTAAAGCAAAAATTTTATGGATATCTGTTATTTTGTTTGAGATATGAAGGATTTTGTGAAATCACGTTTTGCTCCCCCTCCCCCTCTTGGGGGGCGAATTTAGTAAAATCGTTTGCTGCGTTGAATTTCTCGGATCGTAAACATTTACCGTGCCGAATTTGGTCCCGATCGGTGAAACGGCCTAGGATTCTATAGCGGACAGACAGACACACAGACAGACAGACTCTGCTCTTTTATATATATAGATTAAAAAGTCGCCAAGGTGAGCTATAATAAAGGTACCATGATACCGTTTACAGATTTATAATAATAATAATTATTATTATTTGTATAAACCAACCGCTATTAACTAACCAGAAAGTTCTAAATCGGGGCTAAGGCGCCGCAGTCGCCACCGAGCCGTACTTTTCTAAAGTCAGAATTTTCAAAGATCATAATACGGTGAGTGAACATGCTGTTCCAGATATTGAAACGGGAATAGCGCGCCGCAGGCGCTACCGAGCGGTAATTTACTACGGTTAAATTTTTCAATAAAGCTATTTGCACTGTATGTCAATAAGCTGTTGTAGGGCCTGAAACGGGAAATGGCGCCGCAGGTGACAGCGAGCAGGAGTTCCGTATAGTCGGATTTTTCAAGGATCGCGAACCAGCTGGTCGCTGAAGGCGGCTAGTTATGAATATAAATTTCGTAAATATCTCCGAAACGGAAAGTCACAGAAAGACCAAAAAGGGTGGTGCAGAACTAGATGTTATAACAAACCTATACCAATTTGCAACGTTCTACGTCTAGTTGTTTTTGAGCTATGCGAGATATATACACACATATAGATGTCATGAAAAATCGCGTAAAGTCGCTGATATCTCGAAAACGAGAGCTCGTATTAAGACGAAATTTGCATATGTACAACTACACATCATGATAGTCACACATATAAATTTATAACATTCTACGTTGATTCATTTTTCCGCTATGCGAGATATAAAATCCATTTCGCAAATCGGGATTACAATACTTCTTATACTTTGTATGAGGATGTAAAAAGTTTAAAAATTATCATTAAGTGTCACTTTGCGTACAAATACGCACAATTTAATATTAAAAATGACACATGTGTCATGTATAAATAATTTGAATACTTTTGATTAGTTTTAGATCCCCTGTATGTCGTCCCACTCGTTAAATTTGTTAAATTTTCTCATGTAAACCAGTTGGTAGTGCGCCGGCTCGTAATTGGAAGATTGCGGTTCGGTACTCGAGCCGGCCAAAGACCGTCGTGTACACTAATGGTGGCTGGTGTACGTAAAATCTGTCGTGGCCGCAATGTTCTCCATGTTCCCATCAAAAATTATACCTCTGGGGATCAACGAAACGGGAAAGCCATCCCTTCCGTAGAGGATCAAAATTGTGATGGCATGTCTCCGGACCACCTCTAGGGGTGTGTCCCAGACCGTCGCCAATTGCCCATCTGCGCAGCACTAGTGCGACGTAAAACCCATCCATCCCATGTAAAACGCCATCTGGTGGATATTTTAGAACTACATTTTTTAATTTCTTGAACACATCTCATCTATTGTTCATACATGAAATTTGATGGGAATCCTGTCGCTCGGTTTTTTACTTCCTTATAAAAAGTATAAAAAAGTATCATTATGCCGATTTGCAAAATGGATTTTATATCTCGCATAGCTCAAAAACGAATCATTGTAGAATTTTGCAAGTTTGCATGTGTGACTGTCATAATGTCTAGTTGTGCACCTGCAAGTTTCGTCTAAATACCAGCTCTCGTTTTAGAGATATCAGCGACTTTACATGATTTTCGTGACGTCTGTATGTGTGTATGTATCTCGCATAACTGAAAAACGGTTGGACGTAGAACGTTACAAATTGGTTTTGGTATATAGGTTTGTTATAACGTGCACCTCCCCTCCCTTTTTGGTCTTTCTGTGACTTTCGCTTTTGGAGATATTTACGAAAATTATATTCATAATGACCAAATATACAATGGCTTTGGCCATTACTATATATGACCTACCATCATACAGATTTCAAAATAAGCTAATAATAGAGCTCGTAGTGTCATAGTGATATTATTATGAAAGTTGTCGACATTTTTGAGTGCAGAAAGTAATTTGTGAAGACATAAGCAGGTTCTTGTCGAGCAATGCATTTTATTTAATGAATATTCATCCCGTAAATAGAGTCCTTAATGATATTTTTATGAAAGTTGCCGAAATTTTTGCGTGCAGAAAGTAATACTTAAAGACATAAACAGGTTCTAATCGACGAATACACTTTAATGAATACTCAGGACATAGATAGAGCACGTAATGATATTATGAAAGTTGCCGACAATTTTGAGGGTAGAAAGTATTTATTAATATATAAGCAGGTTCTAGTCGACGAATGTACTTTATTTGTTTTAGTCTAAGGAATTTTCGAAGAATTTAGGTCAGCGCTATAAACCATTGAATCTTTCCGGAAAATTCCAGAATTCTTTTCTTATTAAGTCAGAGTTTCCAAGCTTTGGCAACCCTAAACTACAAAATTTCACCAAATTTGGTCGCCAAGTTGTCAAATTCGACGAAAAATCGCCATAATCGATGCCAAGATTACAATTAGCGTTGGCTACAAACTTGACGACTTGGCGATGATAACGATCAAATTTGGCGGCAAATATTGCTTCAGGATAGCCAGAATTAGTAATTTCACTTCTAATTTTTGGCAAAGAGGACAAAAGTAAGCCATCTATACTCGAATGATTTTCATTAAACTGTGAGCTATGACTTTACGAACGAGAGATTCTGTAATAAGTTATTCTTGAAAAAACTATTTTATTTGTTTGAAAAAACTATTTTATTTATTTTATATACAATCCAATTATCATGACATTTGTGGTTGCAGTAATAATTTTTCAGTTTTTTTCCCCCGTGAATGGAATCTGCCTGTTTATTTACGAATACGTTACCTCACAGAAAAATTTCAATATTTTCAACAACAATATGTACATTCCAATGGATGTATAAGGACGTCATATTGTGTCCACATCAGATTTTTTTTCACATAAATGTAGAATTAATCTCGTATATTTTTATGGCATATTACTAACAGTTATTTTATTTGCTTAAGTTAAATACACTCATGTCCATAAATTAAGGATAATGCCAGCTGCGGCAAATAAAGGTTCAGAAGCAAAACAAACATGATTTATTCATAAAGTGCATTTATTAAACAAAAGATCAAGAACAAAAAAGGTGGTTTATGTAGAACACCATTCATAAAAACTGCAATTTTTGCTCCCTGGAGCAATTACAAAATATGTCTCCCTTACAAAAACTTAACAATGCATGATTGGTATGATGGTTAATACATTAGTCATCTCCCAGATGATGAAATACAGTCCGTACAACGCCTAGGCATGCTGATATTAAATTATCGAGCTGATCTTGGAGAAGATTACTCCACTCAGTAAGCAATGCTCTTCGAAGTTCTGGTACACATGTAGGAGGGGGTTGACGGGCTGCTACTTGTTAGCCAAGCATGTCCTACACATGTTCTATCGGATTCTAGTCAGGTGAGAATTCTGGCCATCCCATACTGGTGATATCTTCATATTGTAGGCATCTGTGTACAATGTTTGCACGGTGAGGACGCGCATTGTCATCCATAAATACAAATTCTGGGCCCATGCCACCCCTAATAAAACGTACATGTTGTTCCTGAATGATGTCCCGATAAATTTGGCCTGTCATGGTTCCGATTTGAACATGCAGATCTTTTCTGGAGCCCAGTATGATTCCCCCTCAAATGAGCACTCCTGCCCCACCGTAACGGTGTCGTTCAATGATGTTGTTTTGGTGGTAACGAGCACCTGGCGTTCTCCATATGAAAGTCCGACATGAATCTGACTGAAAGCTAAACCTGGACTCGTCGGAAAACATCACACGAGCCCTCTGTGCCGCTGTCCACATTGCATGTTCTCTACTCCAAGCTAACCGCTGGCCACAGTGCGTTGCCGTGAGCAGAACACATCTGACAGGGCTGCGAGCATACAGACCAATATCTCCCAAACGTCTATACACGGTTTGCCTTGAAACTGTGGTACCCGTGGCTGCAGATTGCTGACAAGACAGGTCTGATGCGGTGCTCCATCTGCTTATTTTGGCAGTTACTGCCAAATACCGGTCGTCATTCGGCGTTTTAACTCAGGACCGACCAGTACTGTACCATTGACTGGCATTTCCATCATTTTGGACTCGTCGCTAAAGCCTAGAGATGGCACTTTTGGCGATTCCAAGTACCCTCGATACTTCTATCTGAGTACGCCCTCATTCTAGTCGGCCGATAATTCTACCACGTAAAAAATCATCCACATGCGTAGTATGTATCATAACTATTCGGTTGTGGCACTGAGCAGCTTACAGAACGCTTGCGAACAATTTTCCTTCTTTGCTCCTATTCTTTATCTACCCCTTTCTTACACTTTCGTCATAATGACATCATACTGGCGTCATCTAATGGCTTCCTATAATTTGCATATTTTTCTTAAAGATATGTGTGGCATTTCTACAGTTGAAATTTTTGCATTAAAGTTCGATTTCCGTGTGAATCTGAATTATCCTTAATTTATAGACATGAGTGTAATTTATAATTAAACAGAACACTTTTACTTCCATAACAAAAAGTAAATGAATTTTTAGGGAATTTCGTTATTAAATTTGTATAAATACTTGTTTGAAATCTAATAAAAGGCAAATCTGCATTATTTAAGAAATTTGTGTCTTAATTTACGGAAAAAAGGAAGAAAAAAAAAAATTCTTAATAAGTGTGAAAAGAAAGAAAGGTTTCAGCGCACGATTCATCAAAGTCTATTTCGTGATATAAACCAGAAGCTAAACTTTCTTAAAATTCTGGAAGGTACTAATTTATATTCTATTAAGATGGCAGCAGTTTTGAATAATTTATGAAAATGAAGTTAGTTTGTTATTTTCGTTTCCATTTAATAACGCATTTAATTGAAACCAAAGAAAAGTTTATGAAGCAGATTCAGCAGATTGGTATTGTCACATTAGTCATTATTGAGCGTGCGAGTTCTGTAGGAATCAAGAGTAAGAAATTGTTTATCGAGAAATTTTCATAAAATTATACGAAGAAGTGGAATTAATGACTTATTTGAACAATGGGCAAATAAGAACGTCTAGTTCATTTCTTTACTGATTTCATCTGCATGTACAAATTTGGTAGATTTTTATAATAAATTTATCAGTAATGTAAGTACGTAGCATTAATTTACGTTTATTAATCAATTATTCTAAACTGAATGCTTAGTAAATATAAAAAATTTGAAGAAATGAAAAGAAAATTACCGGATTTTTTTAAAAATTATTTATTAATTAATTATTCTTTTTTAAATAGTCATCATTTAAAAGGGAAATCAAGCAATATTTTTTCTGCTGAAACAATTTTTTTTTTTTTTTTTTTTTTTTTTTTTTTTTCCCCACGAAAAAAAGAAAAAGTTTTTAAACTGTGTCTTTTATTAAAAATTTACATTTTAAAATGTAATAAAGCAGTTTAATTTAAAACTATGTAAAGAAAATGAAGAAAAAAAAGTACCCTATTGAGTTTGGAAATCTTTACCATTACAGCTAAAAGAATGGTTTATATATTATTATTATTAGTAGTAGTACAAGTAATTACCAGAAATTCATATTATAAAATGTTTTGTCTGTATACAAGACAAAAAATGATAATTAAACATAAAATTTTACATATTTTCATTATACATTTCATTTTACATGTATTTCATAGTGTAACTGTCTCTTTACACATGTCAATTTATAATGCGGACAACACATTAATAATATTTACAATACATTAACATAAACAGCTTCTAACATGTACAAAATATACGTAACATAAGTATTAGAAAGGCAAACGTTAATCTTAAAAAATGTCCTAAAAAAAAAACAACCTATGTATATATAGATATGTTTATATATATATGTACACATACAGTAAAAAGAAGAAAATTCGCAAGATTATTAGAAATAAAATTTAAGCAAAAAAGCATTTTAGAAAAGACATACTATAAAGAAATGTAAGTTTCAACAATAAGAATATTATGGAGAAAAATATAGATATTTCACTTTTTCAAGAGATGAAAATTTTTAAATATTCAAAATATTTTAAAAAGCATTCGAGACCAATATTCTTAGTTATTAATTCTTGTATTAGTATTCGTTAAACCATAAACTTAAAAGGTCTCGAAAGCTTTTTAAAATATTTTGAATATTTAAAAGTTTTCAACTCTTGAAAAAGTGAAATATTTATATTTTTCGTTATATTTTTCTTATTGTTCTTACATTTCTTTATAGCATGTCTTTTCAAGAATACGCTTTTATTTTATACTTTTTAGGACTCCACAATAAAAAGCTTCGAGTTTTAAAAATTGCTTTTTTACTTAAATTTTTATTTTGTGCATTTTAGTGAAACAAAAAAAAAAAAAAAAAAAATTCTGAATGAACTAATAAAAATTTTTTAGGGTATTGTATAGACATTGAAAGATTTTCTTTTATCAATTGACATATTTTCTATTAATTATCTGCAAAAATTAACACCTCGACCCTTAGAGAATCGAACTGACGTCTCTCGCGTTATCAGCATGACGCTCTAACCAACTGGGCCAACAAGAGACGAAACGAATTGCTTACATTTTCTTTAAAGAGGACGAGTCTTGTTTTTTAGCGTGACATGAAGACGCGATAACAAAATCCAATTTAAAAAAAAAAAAACTTCTAATAAAAAGAGGAAATTCACTTTTGCACACTGCAAACAGAAGTGTCTTAAATTCAGACTGAAATGTGTCTGAAATACTAATTTAGACACATAAATGTCTGAAACACGTAAAGATACAAATTTTCAGACACCACACACGTCTGAATTTATTTAAGACACATAAATGCTTTATAAAAATAGACTAAGTTAAGTGTCTTAATAATATTTGTTTGTCTGAAATTAAGACACACTGCAGTTTTGACACTTGGAAGTTAAGACATTTTACAATTCAGACACCTAGAAATTCAGACATTTGACAGTTCAGACACTCAGAATTTCATACACTTGTATTAACTTAGCAAATTTCACACTGAATCTGTTTTAAGTAATATGCATACGAGGTTTAAGATTCTCTTCAAAGAAAAAGAAATCGACTATGTAAACGAGCAATCTTAAACAGTTTGTACGCGACTGCTACTTAATTTTTTAATTTAATTAAAAAAATATTCGCATGAGTTCCTACATATCAGTGTAAAACAACCAGTTTACTGGTTTTCACGTAAATTGTTTGTTTTCCGTTAAATATAAGTTTTAAAAAAGAGAGAGAGAGAAAGAAAAAAGAAACCGTTTTCGAAATATCATAGACTGCACTTTTTGCACATTTATCACTCATATTTCAAAAAGAAAAAACACTGAAAATATACACATAACATTTAAAACGTAAATGTATATTAAACTTTAGGTATTTTGTCGAAAACTTTAAAAAAAAAAAAAAAAAAAAAAAAAAAAAAAGATAAATTTACGATATATTTGACGAATACTACACATCTGTACTAACCAAAACAAATCTGCTGTTGGTGGTTGTAGTTCAGTCGGTTGGTCGCTGGCTTATAAATCCATAATTCCTCAGTTCGAGTCCAGAGGTTCGTTATGTGTGGAAATTTTCGTATAAACATTTTCTGCTTGCCCTAGGAAATCAGTGTTGGGCATAACTGATTAAAAAGTAATTGAATTACAATTAAAATATAATTATTTACTGTCAATCGATTAACAAGTAATTGATTACAAATAAATTGAATAAGTAATTTAATTTATTTGTAATCGATTACTTGATAATTGATTGGCAGTAAAATAATTGTAATTGCAATTTAATTGTACTTCATTTGTAATTCAATTACTTTTTAATCAATTATGCCCAACACTGTAGGAAATTGTATATCCAGTTTTTAACCGGTAACTAAACCACGCGCAGTCTTATTTAATTATTTTTAATTTATTTATGAAAAATGAGGTTAAAAATGGCTGCTTTAAATCACTTCAAGTGTCTTAAATCCAGTCACATTCATGTCTTAACTTAAGATATCTTACGCATCTTAAAATTTAAGACATGATTTCGTGTCGGAAAATAAGGACATCTATTTAAGACACTTATGTATCTGAATTTAAGACACCTGAATTTTCCGTGCGAAGAAAAGGGGGAAGATGATATGACATGTAAATACACTGATGGAAAAAAAAATCCCAACACCAAGAAAAAATTATTGTACAGTAATGAAATTTCAGCAATACATTTGTCTAGGTAACATATTTAATTGATTAAAGTTTCAAGATCACAGGTAGAGCCATTGGCGAGAAGAGCCATTTCAAATGTGAAATGTTGGTACATTAGTAACCAGTGTAACCGCCAGAATTTTGAATGCAAGCATGCAAACGTGCATGCATTGTGTCGTACAGGTGTCGGATATCAGTTTGTGGGATGGAGTTCCATGCCTGTTGCACTTGGGCGGTCAATGCAGGGACGGTTAATGCTGGTTATGGATGACGCTGGAGTTGTCGTCCAATGATGTCCCATACGTGCTCGATTGGAGAAAGATCTGGTGATCTAGCAGGCCAAGGCAACATGTCGACACTCTGTAGAGCATGTTGGGTTGCAATAGCGGTATGAGGGCGAGCGTTATCCTGTTGGAAAACACCCCCTTGAATGCTGTTCATGAATGGCAGCACAACAGGTTGTATCACTAGACTGACATGCAAATTTGCAGTCAGGGTGCGTGGGATAACCACGAGAGGGTTCCTGCTGTCACACGAAATTGCTCCCCAAACCATAACTCCAGGAGTAGGCCCTGTGTGTCTAGGCCGCAGACAGGTCGCTAGCAGGCGTTCACCTGGCCTCCTTCTAACCAACACACGGCTATCACTGCGACCAAGGCAGAACCGTCTTTCATCAGAAAACACAACAGATCTCCACTCCGTCCTCCAATGAGCTCTAGCTTGACACCACTCACGTCGCAAACGGCAGTGGTTTGGAGTCAGTGGAATGCACGCTACAGGGCGTCTGGCTCGGAGCTGTCCTTGAAGTAACCGATTTGTAACAGTTCGTTGTGTCACTGTGGCGCCAACTGCAGCTCGAATTTCAGCTGCAGACGCAGTACGATTAGCCACAGCCATACGCCGAACACGGCGGTCTTCCCTCTCAGTAGTGCCACGTGGCCACCCGGAACCCGGTCTTCTTGAGACAGTACCTTCCCTTGACCACTGCTGCCAACACTCATGCACAGTGGATACATTCCTGCCAAGTCTTTCTGCAATATCGCGGAAAGAAAACCCACCTTCTCGTAGCCCTACTACACGACCTCGTTCATACTCAGTGAGCTGTTGATAATGGCTTCTTCGTCTTCTTAGAGGTATCCTTGACTAACATTAACCCACTACGTCAAATCTCAACTGTAAATAACGATCACGAACCTTACAGCCCTTATTTAAAGCAAACCTCATTTGCATATTCATATTGTCGCTACTAGCGCCATACTTATGCGCGTAGCTCGAAATTTGAATCGACGTCATATTTCAGATGTATAAACACGCCTACCAAATTTCGTTTATCTAGCACAGCTCCTTCCTGGTGTTGGGATTTTTTTTCCATCAGTGTAATAAATACCCTGGGGCTCTGCCCCTGCTCGCTTCGTTCACCATCCCCGCGGCAACTTACCAATTTACCTAAATTTGACTTTTCCTTTTCTCTCTTGTTATGCCAGACGAGAAAAACATGTTGCTCAAAGTAAACGAAACAGATTTGGTGGGATGGGTGATTGGGTTTTACGTCGCGCTAGTGCTGCGCAGATGGGCAATTGGCGACGGTCTGGGACCACCCCTAGAGGTGGTCCGGAGACATGCTATCACAATTTTGATCCTCCACGGAAGGGATGGCTCTCCCGCTTCGGTGACCCCCAGATGTATAATTTTTGATGGGAACAAGGAGAACACTGCAGCCACGACAGATTTTACGTGCACCAGTCACCATTAGTGTACACGACGGTCTTTGGCCGGCTCGAGTACCGAACCCTCAATCTTCCAATTACGAGGCCGCCGCTCTACCGACTGGGCTACCGCGGCTCCAGATTTGGTGGGTATATTTCTGTAATACACATATATCTACAATTAAAAAGCATACAATTAAGTAATTAAATAAAAAAAGTAGAAATATATAAAATCTGTTGGCAATAAAGTAACTACTACTACTAAAAATAAATAAATAAATAAAAAATAAAAACAAACAAACCTGTGTGTATGTTTGTTATTGCATTTTCATTTACAAAAGGGTGATCTAGATCCACCAGAATTTTTACATATGTGAATTTTTACAAGATCTCATCTCGTAGGAAGACTGATTTTCGATTTTTTTTTTTTGGATCTAATTTTTATATTCTAAAATCTATGGAAAATGGCATAACGCTTAAGAGATAAAATATATTTACTGAACGAAAATGAACGAGTGAAAACGTTTTCTGAAATTGGTGTCATATTTGATTTCAGATTTTTATCAAATCTGTGAAAATGACATTATGGCTAAGAAGAAATATACTTTTACTTGTGGAAAATGTCAGTAAGAAATATTTTGTGTAATTGGTATCATAAAACAAAAAATGAATTTCTTTGCATTTATTTACTTTTAAACAATAAATAAAACTGAAACTTTAGCGATAATAAATAATTTTTGTTTACTAATATTATTTTTATTTCTGACAGATGGGAGGTAGATTTTCGATTTTGTTTTTGAATAACTTTACGTTTTCTAAAATCTATGAATATTGTTGCCATGGTTAATAGAAAATTTATATTTATGTGCGAAAAAGGAACGAAATAAATTGTTTTGTGAAATCAGCGCCATATTCGAATTCAGAATTCTAATAAATCTGTTAAAATGACTTGATAGTTAAGAAGTTTTATATATTTATATGTGAAAAATGAACGTAAGAAATATTTTGTGAAATTGTTGTGATAATAAAAAAGAAACATGCATTTGTGTATGTTTTTTAAACTATATATAAAATGGAAATTTTAGCAATAATTAATAGTTTTTTATTGAAATTTTATTTTTCCGACTGAGTGAAAATAATGCTTGGACCGGGAGTCGAACCCCGGAACTTTGACTTACAAGGTCAAGGCTCTACCAATTGAGCTATCCAGGCCGACAAACCGGCCGGCATTACTCACTCAGACAACCTTTTAGGCAGAAAACATCTGGTCTATCATTTAGATAGTTCAACAGAAATAAGCCGCAGGTAAAGGAAAACACCATTATACAATGGGAAAGAAATACAATTTTAATTAAAATCACACAATCAACTGATTGGAAGAAAATCATATTTATTGAAATTTTATTTTTCCGACTGTGTGAAAATAATGCCTTCCGGGGTTCGACTCCCGGTCCAGGCATTATTTTCACTCAGTCGGAAAAATAAAATTTCAATAAATATGATTTTCTTCCAATCAGTTGATTGTGTGATTTTAATTAAAATTAATAGTTTTTTTTAATAATAATATTTTCATCTCAATTAGTAAATAAGATAGGTTTTCGATTTTGTTTCTTGAGTTATTTTATGTTTTCTAAAATTTATGGAAATTGAACGCGATAAAATGTTTTGAAAATTTTTCATATTTGATTTCAGGTTTTTATAAAATCTGTGACAAATGTCATCATGACTAAAAAAGAGTACATATTTACGCATGAAAAATTAACATAAAAAACATTTTGTGAAATTGGCTCTTGAAAAAAGCATGTATTTGTTTCATTTATTTATTTTTATACATTTTATAGAAATGCAGTTTCTAGAAGTATGACTTCTTCTAGACATTGTTTAGAACTGAAACTATAGAGGTAATATATATATATGTATATATTTACTAATAATATTTTTACTTCCGGCTGCAAGTAAGGTGATAAGTGAGCCCTGATGTTTAATGCAACACATTGTGTTGAGAGCGCTAGCAAACAGGAATTTATATGGTGAACGTTTTTATGGAACTCGAACAGTCTGAGGGTGTCTGCCATTGGGAGAGCACGTTGCAGTCATCTTGCCGAAGGGGTTATACACAGTAAGAGTAGTGTATCCACATGTAAATAGTCTGGTATTGCTTGCCACTGTCCGAATTCTTTGAGAATACATCGGATTGAGACGGCGTAGGCGTCACCGACTGGGATTTAGCTACGATCATAATTTTCATGGTCCGTGAACCAAATGGTCATCGAAGGCGGCTAGTAGGCAATAAGAACCTTGTTAAGGTATTTGGTTTTCAAACAAAATATAACCCTTTTTGTGTTTACGTTCACAAAGCTAATACTATCTATTAGAATTTATTTATATAACCTAGTATCGGAGAGGTACTGCTCTCAAATCTGGTAAATGGAAAATGTGTGCAAGCGTCGCTCGTTGGCAGGCCGTTTGGAGTTTTTCCGTTGATTTCCTTAAAACTTGCGAGAATATTTGGTAGGACTCTTCAGAAAAACCATCACGGAAAGCATTTCACCCAAACCTAGGATTTCCGTGTAGTCAATAGCCTACACTACCACTACCATTTTTACACGACCGACATCTTATAAACCTGAAGGAAAGAAATACTTTAAATACAGGGTGTTTCAAAAGTCTCTTGATATTTTCCTCAAAAGTGTTTTTATTAACGAACTTGTTAGTATAAATGAGAAGTACAATTTATAATCAATGCTTTTCAGTGTGTTGACCTGCAAGTGTAAGCATAGGCTTCACCCTTCTTGGGTAGCGCGAAAGACATTTGCAAGCATATGTATTTTGTTGGTGTATTAGTTATTCGTTGTTTTAGTTGTTCAATTGAGTAGATATTCACTGCGTACACCTTCGACTTCACGAACTCGCACATAAAAAAGTCTAGGAGTATTCAAACAGGAGAGCATGGCACCCACAGTCTGCATGAAACGCGATCTATTCACCGATCAACGAACTGTTCATCGAGGTAGTCTCGAACAATTCGTGTGAAATGGTGTGATGCACTGTCTTGTTTGGAAATGCTTTCTTTATCTCCTATAAAAACATGAAGATCAGACGAGTCTTTTTGAACTCCAGGGAGTCTAGAAAATTATTAAAACCCTTTTGGCAATCAGTGATAATGATTTGGTTAAAAAATTATATTAGTTTTGGTTCGGGTCTGAGCATGTTAGAGTTGCTTTTGTTTTAAGAGATAGAAATTAGGGAAAAAAGAATGAAAATACGAGATTCAAATTTTGTGATCATTAATGTTTTAGAGTTATATCTACGGATAATTTTAAATATATGTTAAGAATTATTTCATTACAAGCTTGTATTTTACATATGTAAAATAATGATGCTGTGGGACACTGTTCTACCTTTCGTATATAGACCCTGTAAATAAACTATGTTTTTTTTTCTTGTTGTAATACAAAATTGATGTCTTATATGAGATTATCGTCGACATTTGGCGTCCGTGACAGGACGCGGAAGCAAGTAAGCTATTTCTATATTTTAAACAAGGAACATTTTATGAAAGTGAACTAACTGATTCAATAACAATAGGGAGACGTTTTTTATTTTTGAATTTATGTGATTTTATGAGTGAAGATTTTTTGATGAATCTAATAACAAGTATTTATTGTATGTAATTGAATATTTTGTTTACGAGTTTAAATAAGTTGAAGATTAAGTTTAAAATAAATATTTTGAGTTACAATATGGAAGCTGCTTTAAAGAAAATTAGAACACAGTATCGGAGAATATTTATAAAATCTTGTAATGAATTTGAAAGAGTAGAAAATACAGTCGGTAGCAAAATTATTCGAGCGCTAGCAATTATGCAAAAAAGTACACTTAATACTGTTTTGTTAAATAAATCCTTGTCGAATCATGTTCTTAGACTGACTAAGGACTTCGAGAAGGATTTATTTAACAAAACAGTATTAAGTGTACTTCTTTTATATATGAATTATTGCTAGTGCTCGAGTAATTTTACTGCCGACTGTACATTAGATAATGTAAGTAAAATAGCAAAGTTTAAATTAATTTAAGAAAAAGCTGAACTAATGATAGATTGGGATACAAAAATTGCTCAAGAACTTTGTGCTGAGGATACAAATGAAAAATTGTTTGAGTCAGAAATTGATGAGTCTGAGAATTATCTTGATCGCTGGCGTATGTTTGATAAAAAAATAAATTAATTTAACACAGTCAGCAAATGATAATTCTATTCAAAGTTCTGAAGTTTTACCGGCAAATGCATATTATTGCGTCACCCCAAAATTCTACTGCCTACATATAATAGGGATAATTTCAGAAAACTGATATAGAAATCTTAATTTAGATCTCGATGACAAATTTTCGTATTTGTGCCAAGCAAAGGAAAAGGGTAGCGTTGCAGAAGAATTAAGAGTTTCCCCTTTGGTGGTGTTTGTTATGAAAAAGCAATAAAACAATCGAAAAAACGTTTCCGCAATGAAGAATTGTTAATTCAAGTTTATGTTAGAGATTTATTGACTTTGGTAATAGAAAAGCAAAACACAGAGATAAAATCATTGTGAAAGCTTTACGACCTGTTAGAAGAGAAATTATGTTTTTTTGAAATTTTAAGGGTTACCAGAGATAAATATGTTTCTATGCTGTTTCTCTTACTTAGTAGAATCATCACTACCAGAAGAGACATTGAGAGCATGGGAACGTTACAGAGCTACGAATCGTAGGTCGCTGTAAGAAGCTGTGTTAGAAGATGAATAACTTTAGTGCAGAAAATTAATTTGTTTTCTCTTTTAGAATCTCTACAATATTAAGTTTCATCAGGAGAGAGAATAAGCCTAGCATCACAAAATTTCGATTTTTGCAAAACCTAAAGCAAATGTAAGTGGAGAGGATAAATTTTATATCAATAAAAAAATTACAAGTAATAAACTCAAGTTTGGGAATAATATGCAGCTTTCAAGTGCGACTGATTTTCTAATTTCTACCAGAGGTCAAAAGCACTGTTTATTTTGCTCTAATTTTCATAGTTCTGAGGATAGTTTTAAGACTAGGAAAATGTCCTTGAAAGGGAGAGAAAATCTAGTTGAAAAGACTCGCTGTTGTTTTCTGTGTTTACAACCAGGACATTATATTCGCTAGTGCTTCTTAAAAGCAGAATGCTTATGTTAAAAACACCATATTTTGCTATGCCGAAGTATGAAACAACTATGAACTGTGACTGAGCCAAAAAGGGAAATAGAAAGAGATTCTCAAAACTATCAAGCACTTGCCAATGAGTCAAAGTCTCCAAATATAGTATTCCAAAACTTAATGATGATGGTCAGAGGCGATCGAAAGAGATACAAATCAAGAGCCATTTTTGACTCTGCATCGTAAAGTTCTTATTTACTTAAATAACAGCTAAGGAGATGCAGTATTAAGTAAAAGATTCAGAATATCTTTAGCATTCTCTTTTTGGGGATAAGAGTGTCGGTGTGTGTAAATCTGACGTATTTAGATTATTCTTAACAAGTGTTAATGGTGATTACAAACTGCAGTTTTAACGTGCTTGGTCAACCAGTCACATGTGAAACGAAACTCCCCACAACTTCTGAGCTTTGTGTTAAAGAACTTTCAGACTTCAGTGTTCATGTTGAAGTTGGTCATCACGCTCCAATTGAAATTCTGATCGGAGCTGATGTTATGGGAAAGTTGATGTCGGGTAATTATAAGCTTCTTCCCAGTGGCCTGTCTGCAATTAAGATAAGGTTAGGATGGACAGTTATGGGTCGTACGTCAAGCGTGTCTTCCAGTGACTGTTCAACTTTGATTTCAATGATGAACAACGACGCATATCTTACTCATTTGTGGACTTTGGATACATTTGGTATTTACTAATCCTTCGGGGACTGTCAGATATATAATCACAGAACAAAACTTTATTTTTTGACTTTTTCTGTGTTCTGAAACTCTCTTTCTTTTTTCCCTCCCGGCAAATGCTTCGGATGCACCTGCTGAACACTTAACAAAATGTAGCGGTACTCGTCTACTGCTGTAATTCTTTTTTTAATCATGTAATATCTTCTGTGCAGGACAGTCGATTTTTGTTTTTCAGTCCTGAATAATTGTTCTTAAAGTCTAAGATTAAAATTTAAAAAGCAATTAAATCTAGACTTAATTTTTTCCATTTTGAAAATAATATTTGTTTTATATGAAAGAAATATTAACATATGTTACCTTCACGTTTTAGTTTTGTTTTATCAAGTGTAAATGCCGATGATTATTATAACATCAAATCGTTCTTCAAAAAACTGATTTACCTGAATATTCTATACCTGTGTTGACCCAGGTAAGTGGAATTTTTAATTATATGACTGTTGATGATTATCAATAAAATAATACTATATTTCTTGAACACATATATATGTGTGTGTGTGTCTGTAAAATAATAATAAGAGGAACTCTTCGAATTCATAGCTTCATAAACCTTTTACGAACACCAAAACTGAATTACAGATGGCTACCACAGACCATATTTTAAGTTAGTACTACTGAAGTTAAAGATAATCGTTTTCAAATACCTTTGCCATAGTTGGAATATCACCCACTATTTCCTGAGTATTATGAGCGAGCATTAAAATGATTGAATAGTACAATAAAGTGACTTAAACTGAAATCTCTGTGCGAAGCTTATGAAGAAGTTTCAATGACGAGCTAAATTGGGAAATTAGAAGAGGTGGAAAATAAGTATAAAGAGCCAGTATTTTGCTTACCTCATCGAGCAGTAATCAAAGGTAACAGCACCACGAATATCACACCGGTGTTTGATGCTTCTGCAAAAGTAAAAGAATTACCGAGTCTTAATGATTGTTTAGAAAAAGGGTCAAATCACATAGAGCTGATTCCGGGCATTCTAAGGCGTCTTCACAAGGAGAAGATAAGTGTTACTGCAGACATTTCGAAAAGCATTCCTCCAAATAAGTCTTCGGCCGTCTGACAGAAATTACTTGAGATTTCTATGGATCACCAGTGACGGACTGATTAAAAAATATAGGCACTGCATAGTTGTTTTTGGTGTGTCTTTCAGTTCCTTTCTGCTAAGTTTTAAGATAAAAAATCTTTTAAGAATTGTTTTGGAGAAAATAGAAGCTGGGGAATCATCATACCCAAAATATGTTATTAAAAAACTCATGGTTAGTTTTTATGTAGACAATTGTGTCAGCAGAGTAAAGAGTGAAACAGAATGCAAACAGTTCATGGAAGTGGCAACTGATTTTATGGCTGAAAGAAAATTTAATCTACGAGGATGGGAGTTCACAGATTCTGATGCCATAAGTCCAACTGACTCCAGCATATTGGGTTTAATATGGAAGAGAAAATCTGATACTCTGCATATAAACACCAAAAGTTTCAAAGATATGTATAATAAGGAAGTAACAAAAAGATCATTTTATCATCGGTTCACAAAATCTTTGATCCTCTAGGTATCACCTCTCTCGTTCTCTCTTTCGAAAACTTTTTTATAATGCTTGTGGAAAACGAATATGATTTGGAATCAGAAAGAAGATTTAGACGCTGAGAGAGAGTTTAGAAAATGGTTGAAAAAAGTGTCATTTTTGTCGACAATTGAAATTTCAAGGTGGATTAAATTTGACATTGAAGATGAGAAGAAATTTTTACATATGTTATGTGACGCAAGTCGATCTGTCTATGCAACGTATGACTTTTTGAAAATTGAAAGAGAAAATTGTATTCACATACAGGTCGTCCAAGCTAAAGCCATAATCTCACGTTGTGGAAATAAGGAGACTAGTATTGCCCGTCTGAAACTTCTCGGGGCTACTATTGCTGCTCACCTTTGTTTAAACATATTAGAAGATCTTCCTGTAAGAGATGTATATTACTGGATTGATTCTACCACTGTATTTGCATTGATAAAAAGAAAATATTCATGGGAAATATTTGTTCGAAATAGAGTAACAAAGGTACTGAGTTTGACCTTCAAAGAGGCTTGTAGATATGTCCTTGTTACCATGAATCCAACAGACCTTCTTAGTAGAGGTTGCACTGCTCTACAGTTGTCTTCGTCGAAATTGTGGAAGGAGCGTGCATGGCCATACTGTCCCTCTGTTTTGTGGCCCAATGCTGTAGAAATTGTTTGAGAAGATGAAGTAAACGATGAGAGAAAAAAGAAAATTGTTTCTTCAATGTTAGCCGTTGAAGTAGGCTCACTACTAGTTTCTCGTACCAATGACTATAAGAAATCTATTCGAATCGTAGCATGGATAAACAGATTCTACCACAATTGTTTAAATTCCGAAAAGGAGCTAGATGACCTTACTGTTCATAAGATAGAAAACCATTGTGCAGCTTATCCAACGAGAGCCTTTTTCAGATAAGAATGAGAAGAAATTGAAGATTTTAGGCACATTCATTGATAAGGAAATAATTCGATTAAAAACAGTAGTATTCAGAAAAGATGATATAGCAGAGTTCAGATTTTTTTTTTTTTTTTTTTTTTTGCCAGCAGAACATCCAATTGTGAGGAGTATTAAATTAAAGGAATGCAAGAAAAGAGTACATGTTGGTATGTCATATACATTGAATTCTTTAACCCTTTCGCTACCAGCGTCACATATATGTGACGATCCGATTTTCTTACCTGAGCCCGGCGTCACAAATATGTGACGGGTGTTCATTATCAGTTTATGATAATTGTTTGCACCAAATCGTGTCGCACACAAACGGGTTATGTTATAAAACAATAAATTAGATACAGGATGTTATTGGTCTGGCGATAATTACTTTTTTAAAAACATCTGGGCATCACATATGCTACGTGTTCTTTATCAGTATTTTTTAATTGGTTGCACTAAGTGGTGCCGCAAGTAAATTAGCTTGTAAGGTTAGGGGAAGATTCCGTAAGAAGTTCGTAAAATGCGAGGAATCGTCGGTTAAGAGTCACTACTCTACTTAAGAAGGTATTCTAAGAGCTTAAAGTAAAAGTTTCAGATTTTGTGAAATAGAGCAAGTAGAAGGAAATAGAATAAAGTGGTCAAAAGTCAAATGACGTAGAAAATACAAATTAATTGGAGAGTATAAAAAGCAGTTTAAAAACGATACTTGAGAGTTTTTGGTGAGGTGAGAAGGGAAAGTTATGTTTTAAGAGTTTTGGAAGAGGTTGAAGAAGTTTTGCATTAGAGAGATAATAGTTAAATGCCGCCCAAGTTATAAGGAATTATAGAAAAGCTTCATGTAGTTTTGAAAGTTTATGGGTAATATAAAATTTATTATATTTGAATTGAAGGTATATTTATTAGTAATATTATATAATGCAGTTAAAGAAGTAGCTTAAAAAATTGTTAAGTTGAACATTTGAGTCTGTTTATTTCTTACATTTACAGAAAATACGGAAGACAGAGGTGCCACCTTATCACAAGGGTGCCACAATCCGTTACAAGCTGAGTTATAAAACTATTTTATTGTTCTGCTGTAGGGGTTCTAGGTTTTCTTTACCTGAGCAAACATATCTAAGATGTTCTTGTTCAAGGATGAAATCCATTTTTGTTGTTTAGTAGCAGTTGGATTGACCTTTTCCGTGTGAATGTTGAACAAAAGTAATAGAATTTGTATATCAGGAAGAAATATCAAAATTTTTATTGGATTAGGTAATATTCATATATAATATTTAATAGTAAAATAGTATTTGAATGCGTAATTTTCAATACAGCATACCTCTTGTGTCCACATAATGAATAATCTTCGCAGCAAGCCCCCCATGAATAGAATGTGCATTATTTCCTCAAGTGGATATCATTTGTGAAGTAAATGAACCAAGTGGTAATGATTTCACGGAATGTGAAGATATGAGTGTCTCATCCTGTTCAATTACTACATGTGGAGACGATGATATCAGTTATGGTACAAACGAAGAAATCGGTTTATCTGGAAGTGATATGGATTGGTCAGAAACAGATGTGGACCCCGTGTTACAAAATTTCACTGATCAAGAGGGATTGAAAGTAAATTTATCGGACGATAGTACTACTTTTGATACATTTTCACTATTATTTGATGCCGCCTTGGTTGAAAAAATTGTGCAGAGGACAAATACCCACGCTGAAGTGTTGGGGACAACTACATATGTTTCTAAAGATTCAAATTTAAAAAAGTGGGCAGATGTGACAACAGATGAAATGATGAAGATTTTGGGATTGGGCATTATGATGGGCTATATCCGTATGCCTGATTTCAAGTCATATTGGAGCACAAATGTTCTTTATTACCACCCTTTATTCGGAAAAACGATGTCCAGAAATCAGAATGTTTCAGTTATGTTGCAAAAAGCTTACAATCTTTAAAAACGTAACACGTTTTAGTATGCTCTCTGGTACCTTTCTGAAACATTCGCCCTTTTCGATTTTCTATCTGTTAAGTGATTGTAACGTTTCTGTTACGTATCTGATTTTTTGTCACGATCGCGGACATTTCTACGTTTTTGAAACTAATCGAAAAGCAATCTGAACGTTTTTAAACGTTTCGGAAATGTTTTTAATGTTTCAATGTTATAAGATTGTTACGTTTCTGGAACATTTTGTGCTGTTAACTCTTATGGAAAAGTCGTTTAGCATTTAGACAATATATTCCACTAAAAAAGGCAAAATATGGTATAAAAATATACGAATTGTGTACTCCTGACGGGTTTGTTCTAAACTTCATAATTTATTGTGGAAAGAGTACGGTTTAGTAATAATAATAGTCACGCCTTCTTTATTGTGTACAAGTTATTACGCGATTACTTGAGAAAGGGTCATATTATTTATATGGATAACTATTATAACAATATCCAATTAGCAACTTCTTTATACAAAGATAAGACACATATTGTGGGAACACTTCGAAAAAATCGCAAAAGCAATCCCAAATTTGTAATTGAGAAAAAACTAAAGAAAGGAGAATCAATTTTTGCAAGGCGTAGTAATGTATTAGTGCAGAAGTGGAAAGATAAACGTGATGGGCTAACAATATCAACGAAACATAAAGTATCATTTAAAGAATTACGGTGCAGAAGTGGGAAAATAGTAAATAAGCCCTGCACAGTTGCTGATTATAATGAGAATATGTCGGGAATCGACAGAGCAGATCAAATGATCTCATATTATTCTTCTCCCCGGAAATCAACACGCTGGTACATTAAATTGTTTTTCCATTTATTTGACATAAGCATTCGGAATTCTTGTTGGTTATATAGCAAAGTTCATGATACCAAACTAAGTTACATAGATTTCAGAA
Organism: Salticus scenicus; assembly: GCA_963930645.1. Classification (NCBI taxonomy): domain Eukaryota; kingdom Metazoa; phylum Arthropoda; class Arachnida; order Araneae; family Salticidae; genus Salticus; species Salticus scenicus. Next base: position 243,198,798 of record OZ005649.1, read on the forward strand.
ATGACCTTGCCTTATATTATTAAAATCTGTGCGCATCTGTCTGTCTGTCTGTCTGTCTGTGAGAAATGCCTTGTCATCGCTAAAGCTCCGGCGCTAATGGTCGCATCGACTCGAAACCGGTGTCGACAGACGCAGAATTTCTTCATCTCGACATTGCGATAATTCGCTAAGAGATGCGACCCTAATTAGCGGAGATATTAATTAAATTGTCGACCCATGTCTATCGAAAAATGACCCAGAATTCATGATTAAATGCTTAAAAAGCGACATTTTCACGGAAAAAGTAGAAAATAAATTAGAAATATCAGTCGTATTGTTACAAACAAGATACCATTGGAAAGGGCTTTTTTTTCTCAATCCGATGGTTTAAACGGCTTATCGATCGGACAATTATATTTTTTAAAATTAACTAAACTAAAAAAAATGGTGGCAACAAATCACAAGCATTTTAACTTGGCAGACGATCTTGAACGGAAAGAAAAAAACATCTGGTGTGTAATGAGGTCACGTGTTTTTGTACTGGGATTAAAAATTGCAATTTTCTATTTTCTTCAATTTTTCAAAATTCGCACGTTTCAATTAGTATACAATCTTAACACCACAAAACAAACTTGCAGTTAAAATTTCATCGATTTTGGTCAATAAACAAAAGATTTACATTTTAATTGCAAATTAAATTTTATCTTTACACGCCTGAAATTTTATCTGTCGAAAGAGGATGCCAGTTTCAAAACGACACAAATACACTTAAAGGTAAAAATATTTCTTTTTCTGTTTCTATTTACTTCCATTAACCGACAACCGTAGATAATGGAATTCGAAATTTCACCTGACTTACACGTTTTGAGGTGTCATGGCGCTGTAATAATTTAAAATTTCAATATTTAAAATTCTAATGATGTTTAATTTTTTTTTTTTTTTTAATATGTCATTTGATACACCTTTTTAAAGTACGGTTACATTATCGAAAGGGGAATTCGAGATTTCACCCGTTTTACACGTTTTGAGGTCTGATGATTAGGTTTTCTTTTGCATCGCAATAGTGGAATTCGAGATTTCAGCTTATTTACACGTTTTGAGGTCTTCTGAATGGGTTTTCTTTTGTATCTCAGCTACTAATTAATGTGTCGAAAGTGGAATTAGAGATTTCACCTGATTTACACGTTTTGAGGTGTCCTGAATGGGTTTTCTTTTGTATCACAGCTGCTAATTAAAATAATTTCATAAGTAATCCATCATTTGAAAGCTTTGTTAATTTGGAATTGAATAGTAGATTACAGAAATTCAATATTTCGATATTTCTCCTGATTTAAACGTTTTGAGGTGTCCTGAATGGGTTTCGCTTTTGTCTCAGTTACTAATTAAAAAAATTTCATAAGTAATTCATTATTTGAAAGCTTTGTTGAGTTGGAATCGAACAGTAGATTGCAGAAATTTCTACCGCCAGATGGCGCTGTAATATTTTTAAATTACAATATTTCTATTTCTAATCATGATTAATTTTTTTTTTTAATGCGTCATTCGATACACATTTTAAAGTACTTTTACATTATCGAAAATGAATTCAAGATTTCACCAGATTTACACGTTTTGAGGTTTCCTGAATCAGTTTTCTTTTGTATCTCAACTACTAATTAATATAATTTCATAAGTAATGCATCATTAGAAAGATTTGCTGATTTGGGATCGAACAGTGGAATACAGAAATTTCTACCGCCAGATGGCGCTGTAATATTTTCAAATTTCAATATTTCAATTTCTAATCATGATTAAATTATTTTTAATACGTCATTCGAAAGGTATTTTAAAGTTATTTTATATTATCGAAAGTTTTCAGCAGATTTACACGTTTTGAGGCGTCCTGATTAGGTGTTCTTTTGCATCTCAGCTAATTGAGTAAGACCGTTCAAAATTGGTATACGTAGGTTAATTACAAGGGGCTGAAAGGGTGGGGAAGAAATAGGCCTGCACCGCGCGCGTATCCCCTAGCTAGTGCGCGCGCAGCGCACACGGGACTGCGCTGCCGAAGGCAGTGGGGACCCGGTCCGACTTTTTAACCGATGAGAAATAATTTTTTAAATTTTCTTTTCTTAAGAATAAAAATTTGATTTGAGAAAGAATATGTGAGCGCAGCGTGCGTATACCTTCACACGTGCGCGCGCAGCGCGCATGGGTCTGCGCTGCCGAAGGCAGTGGGGACTCGGTGTGATTTTTTACCCGATCAGAAATGATTTTTTTTAGGGGGCACGAAGTGTCAGGGAAGGAATGCGGGCGTGCAGCGCGTGTATTCTTTAACTAGTGCGCGCGCAGCGCGCACGAGACTGCGCTGCCGAAGGCAGTGGGGACCCGGGCCGACTTTGTACCCCATGAGAAATTATTATTATTTTCTTTTCTTTTCTTAAGAATAAAAATTTGATTTGAGAAGGAATATTTGCGCACCGCGCATGGGTCTGCGCTGCCGAAGGCAGTGGGGACCCGGTGTGAGTTTTTACCCGTTCAGAAATGATTTTTTTTTTTTGGGGGGGGGCACGAAGGGTCAGGGAAGGAATACGCGCGCGCAGCGCGTGTATCCCTTAACTTGTGCACGCGCAGCGCGACTGCGCTGCCGAAGGCAGTGGGGACCCGGGACGACATTTGACCCGATCAGAAATGATTTTTTTTTCTTTTCTTAAGACTAAAAGTTACTGTTAGTGATTCATTAATTATAGTGATTCATTTGAAAATACTGACCCGCTAGCGGGTGAAGCTCGCTAGTAAAGTACTAAATCGTGAGTGAAAAACAGAAATACCTGAAATTCCGCACAGCAGCATTTCAGATGCACAACATTTTCCCAAAAAACTGGAAAAATGAATTAGATACCGTGTATGCTCCGCCAATAAAAAGCGCACAGCTACTATGTATGCCTGCGAAATATGTAAAACAGCTACAGGACTACCAATTGGGCTATGTATAGAAACATGTTTCAAAATGTATCATACAAATAAATAACGTGTATTTCACTTTGTAAAACAGTTTTTATTTTGCTTTCCCTTTCCAGTTTTATTCATTTCCTTTTAATCAAATGTGTCACATATATGTGACAACGGGGCTACCAAAGGAATTATCTATCTATAGCCCAGTGTCATTTATGTGTGTCAGTTTGCAAAATTGCTAATTTCACTTAGTTAGAACGTTATAGATACATCCCACAGAAATAAATGACAATTGATATCATATTTAAATAATAAGACGTCTGGGCTGTGGTGGCAGTTTTTCTCCTGAGGTTCTGGTAGCGAAAGGTTTAAGAGAGAGATTTTGAATCATTTGTGACAGGAGAAAAGTGAGATCAGTGATAAGATCATGTATGGTTTGCAAGAGATTTATTGCCAAAAATATTAAGCCTCCAACTACACAGATCGAGTGCAAGGTACCTGTGTGTTTCCAGCAACGGGGTTAGATTTTGTTGGTCCTGTCTACCTGCGAGATCCTTGTAAAGCCTGGATTTGCTTATTTACATGTGCAGTGTACCGCACAGTTCACAGTGACCTCTCTCTCGACAGACACTTTTCTTTTGGAATTTCATCGTTTCATATCGCTCGCAGGGGAAAGCCTTCAATAGTTTATAGTGATAGCGGTAGCAACTTCACAGGAGCAGCTAATCTATGTATATAAAAGAGTACTTCCCCTCACTCACTGACTGACTCACTTACTCACTCACTGATTCACAAACAAAATCTACTGCACAACAAAATCTACTGCAGCCACTGACTCGAAACTGGGTCAGATTATAGAACATATAGTGAAAACACCCCCTAGAAGCGATTTTGCAAAATTCACTTCGCCAGTGGGAGGAGGGGGGCAAAACCTGATTTCGCAAAAACCTTCGTATCTCAAAGAAAAAAAAAACAGATATCCATAAAATTTTTGATTTAAAACATAGCTAACACAAATACCTAAAAATCAATTTCTGGAATTTTGGAAATTTGGTCCACAAGAGGGGGTGCATGGCAAAATGTGATTCCACATGCGCAAAACATGATTTCACAAAAAACCTTCATATCTCAAAGAAAAAAACAAATATCAGTAAAATTTTTATTTTAAAATATAGCTAACATAAATACCAAAAATCTAATTTCTGGAATTCTAGAAATTCGGCCCCTAAGGGGGACAGGGGGCAAAACGTGATTTCACAAATACCTTTATATCTCAAAGAGAAAAAGAGGTATCCATAAAATTTTTGCTTTAAAATACAGCTAACACAAATACCTAAAAACAAATTTTTGGCATTTTAGAAATTCAGTTCCCAAGGGGAGGGTTGAAGAAGCAAAACGTTATACATATTATATCTTTTATATAGTATGATATCTTCTACAAAGCTTTAAAATTAGCTATTTAAATTTTTAATTGTTGCCAAAAATTTTACGAGTTAATTTTTTTTGACATATAATAAAATATATTTTCACGCGAATAATAATAATAATAATAATAATAAATATTAAATTTGCTTAAGCATATGTCAAAATGACGTCATTATCAAAATTAAATAATAGTAATAATCCAGCATACTTCCTCAAATTTTGTCTCTTAACCTTTTTTAACATACCTCAATTTTAGATTTCTTTTTAATAGTGTTTTTATTTATTTATTTTGTCATGGATAGTACGCTTGGCATGAAAGCTAATTGAGCATTATATTAAAGAGCTTTACTTATTCATATTCCTGGGTGATTTTTTAAATTTTGATGCTGAAGTAGATAGGACATTTTCTGCCAAGGGCTCTACTTTTGCGACAGCAACTTTAAGCCAAGTAGTCCATAAAAAATATAAATAAATAAACTATAAAATATTGAAAAAAAAAAGAAAGATACCGAAATATTAATATTATTAATTATATATTTTTGTTTAAAATGGCGACAAGAATTCGAAAGTCACCAAGGGGAGCTATAATAAGTCTGTACCACGATCAGGTTACATATGTATGTATTCATTTATTTATTTTTCTATATACCAACCACTATTAACTAACTATGAAATACATATAACCACAAAAAATTAGTTGTCTCATATGATAGACATAGCGGTCATAGCATATTGTAATATTATATTTGACGTGAAATTACTGTCATTTTATGGTCTACGGAAAAAATGAACAAATATAGGAAATCACGTGAAAGTATAGGAAAATATAGGAAAATACGTGAAAATATAGGAAATCACGTGAAATATGTACAGTACGTATGGTATTGTTCATATGTAATTAAAATTCAAATATAAAAGGGCTACTTCAGTTTTTCGAAACTGTCTGTTTCAAAACTGATATCTGATTAGCACAAAAATGGAAGCCCGCTGGTATGGTATTGTCGCATGCAGTAAGGACACACACCCAAGATTATGCGGGATAAGCAAGCTGATGCCGAAGGCAGCGGGGACCTGAAGCGAGCTTTTGAACAATTTGAAAGGATTTTCTTTTTCTTTCTTTTTTTTTTTAATCTATAAAGCAATATGGAAAAGAGTTTCCTTTAAATACAGTGACCAGCCATGCGGGCAAAATTCGTCTAGGGAAATTCATAGGAGCTGAGACCACAGATTTTAGTGTGTGGCATATTTACGTGTATCCAACACCCACTGAAACGGGTTTTTGCGAAATTCCCCCCTTTTCCTCTGTAAGGAAGTGGGAGCAATAAACACGTTTCCAAGTATAACTTTGCTTCAAATTAACTCAGTAAGATTAACTCTTATGTGTGTGTTGGTCATGCGTTTCTAACACGCACTATAAAGGGTTTACGAATCCCCCCCCCCCTTTAGGTGGAGGGGCAAAAAACATGTTTCCATTTCGTTACTTTTTATGTGCGGACTGGTTATGTGTTCTCAACACGCTCTATAAAGTTATTTTGTGAAATTTAATCTTTCCCATCTTTAAGGGCAGGGGGGCAAAACACATTTTTAATAGTAATTCTGATCGAAATTTACTCAGGAAAGCGATTTTTTTATATGTCGACTGGTTATGCGTACTCAACATAGGGGGGAGCAAATAACATGTTTCCATACGTAACTCTGTTCCAAATTATCTTAGAATGGCAATGTTTGATGTGTGGGCTGCTTATGCATACTCAACACACACTACAAAGGTATATTGTGAAATTCCATCCTACCGTTCTTGGGGGGTGGGGACAAAAAACATATATCCACGTGTAACTCTGCACTAAATTATTTTAGGTTGGATATTTTTGATGTGTGAGTCGGTTATATGTGTCTAACTCAAAGATATTTTGCGAAATCCCCTCCCCCTACCTCCTTTAAGAGCAGGGGGGGGGACACGTTTTAAAGCATAACTTTGCTTCAAATAATCTCAGTATCTCGATTTTTTGATGTCTCGGTTAGGTATGTGTATGCAACATTTTCCAACCTTAAAATAAAATATTAAAAATTTAAAAAATCAATTTTTAGAAAGCGATAAATTGTTTAATAGTTGTGAATTTTCTGAATAGGAAAACGCAATTTAAAAATACGTGTTAGTTAAAGAGTTATAATCGGGCAAAATTCTTCATAGAATAACGTTGATTTTGGCTTCCGGGGACGATAAGTAGAGAGTCCTCTTAAGGTAGATATTCCCTGTAATTGTCGGATCCGAAAACATAAAAGGTCCATATATCTTTGTTTTGGTTATTCTCATACACACTTTCACCCTAATAGTGTTCCTTTTCCCTTCGTTTATTTGATGAGGATGCTGGTCTGCTCAAATTCTGCAATCGTGTTTACTGATACTTCTAGAAGTATGAAAAGTGGATTGATCACTGAACATCACATTTTCCATGAGATTTTCATCAGTAGCTGATTATAGTCAACACACATTCCATAGGTGCTCCACAGCGAGCTGTAAGTTTCTCAGGTTCAAGATGGGGCATCACCTAAATGTGGTATGGGCGTTTCTTTAGTTTGTAACTAAGGATCCTAAAAAAGTGAGCTGCCCAACAACTCAATTGTTGCCTAACTTTTGCTCTTGTCTTTGTGCGGCTTTTATCGAACAAATTTTTGAAATTATAAGTGGTGTTTAGATGTTAATTTTTCAAATCAATAACGAACTTGACTTTAACAGGCACAGTTAAAAAAAAAAAAAAAAAGGGAAAGAGAAGGAAAAACTCATTTTCGATGTGAGTCGGCCTGTATTCATAGGGAATCTAGTTTATAACACAGTGTACGTCATACAGTTGTGTGAGCAACACTGAGCTACCTACTCAGTCCTTTGGTAGACGTTGTTTGGCTTCGGTTTATGGCATTCTCAATAGCCTGCCCCTGCACGCTCTCTTGCGCAGTCGGTGGCCTACCGGAGAGTTTCTCGTCTGCAACATTTTCAGTTCTTTGGTATTTACTCAAAAAATGTCTAATTGATTGCCTGTTAGGAACTGGCCTCTTGAATTTTCGTACAAAATATTCTTTGACCTGTGCATAGGACATTTGTCGCAGACGGACAGATATAACTGTCATTCTTCCTTTAATTGTAAACATTTCTTAAATGACTTGCAAGATAAGAAAATCATTATTAGTACAAAAACAGATTACATTATTTTTACGTTATCATTTGTACAACACATTTTCAAGAAATTGTCAAGAGACTTTTAAAACACTCTGTGTATCCAATTACTTAAAATGTTCAAACCTACAATAAACTTAACAAAAAAAAAATAAAAAAAAATAAAAAAAAAAAAATAAAATAAATAAATAAATAAATAAATAAAATAAAATAAAAAAATAAATAAAAATAAATAAATAAATAAATAAATAATGCATAATGTTGCAAAATAAATAAATAAATAAAAATAATCATTGCTTATAAAATAGAAAAAAAAAATCTTTTAATAAATTTTAACTATACGAAAAGATAATAAAAAATAAATATAACAAAGTAAGAAATTATATAGTCAAATATTGTTGATCATATTAGATCACCCAATTTACGAAGAGAAAAGTAATATGCTATTAAACTGTATGTGGATACAAAAAAACAAATATTCGTTTCATCTTTATATATTTCTGGTATTAATGACAAGAAATAAAGAATTAATCTTCCCATTATTTAATGCTAAACATTACCGTCTTTTGCTTCAATGACCCTCTCTTCTTGAAACATTAAATAAAATTCACTAGAGGCCGTATTCATTAAGTGGATTTAAAATAATATATAAGATAATAGCACCGGAGATCTTTGAAATTTGATTCTGCATTGAACATTTTAATTTATGGTATTACAATGTCTTGTTAAATTCAGAAAGGGAATTTATTCGATGTGATTTTAAAAACAAATTTATACAGTTATTCTAATTCACTTTTTTTATGACTCAATTATTTTTATATTTATACTAGCTGACCCGTCCGGCTTCGCACTGATGAACAAATTTTAGTTAAAGATGGATTGATATGTAAAAAATCAAGAAATATATCAGTTTATATGTTATAGTCAGGCAATATTATTAACTGGAAAGTCAAAATATAATTTTACAATTATTTTTTTTAATTAGTTGTTAAATGTTGGCAATTTTTACTTAATGCAATTTATTTATTTATTTATTTATTTCATAAAAAGAAACATTTCTTTACTCATGAATAAAAAATATTGAAAAACAAACCTATGACATGAAAATGTTTTTGATAAAATTGACGTCATAATAGCTTTAATTATTATTTATTTTTTCATTTCGCAAATATATTTAATTTTTTCCATAATTGATTATTATTTTAATAATGTATATTAAAGGAGAAATCAATAATATGAAACAATATTCGTTTAATATATACTATTACAGAATCTGGTCTGAAACAACCACACGACTTCCATTACCCACTATTACACGTAATATATACAATTTTTTGGAGATATTACTTGCATTTTTTGAGATTTTCGAGTAAGAGAAACTTGATACACGTATAAAGACACATACAACAGAGTTTGCATAGCGAGTTAAAAAATAAGGGGAAAAAAATAGATAGTTATTTTTTTAAACACGAATTTCCGAGATCTAAAACTGAACTACCTAATCAGGATGACCGTTAATATTCCTGTAATAAGCACGTAATACTTGAGAAGGGTTATCTAAAGTGGATTAAAGAAAAAAATTTCAAGAATACGTTAGAGCCGTTTTTGAGATACCAACTTTTACCAAAACTTAACATACTCAATTATTGACCTAAAAACAATAATTACATACAAAAGGATATGGATATTTAATAGGAAGTTAACATGGCAAGTTTGAAAAAAATCCGTATAGGCGTTTTTAAAGGAACGCACTTGCGAAGTCTGAAATTGAGCTGTTTATAGAGGACGCCTATCAATTTTCCTGAACTAAGCAACTTTTCAATCGAAAGGGCATCTAATATATTATTTATATAGCAACTTTGAAGAAAATCATTAGAGGTGTTTTTGAATATGGGCTTAGGGTCCCATTTCAGGTTTTCGATAACCCAATTCCGGATTTTCAATTTTCACGAAAATTTGGAAAATTTATCTGTACACCAGACCTGAATCACTTGTGAAGTTTAGTAGTTCTATTTTTATTAGTTCTGGAGATATGACAGCCAGAAGATTACACACAGACGTGCACATATACACACACACTGACCAATTGCCAAAACCTATACAATACTTCCACTACCTACGGTAGTAGGGTAATTGAAGTAAACACATACATCTCGTATTTGCTACGATAATATACAGATTTTCGTATTACGTTTTCGATCGCCAAATACAAAAATCGCCAATGACGATAGATATCAAATCTATGCTTTGTTTTCAATTAAAATATTGAAAATTTTAATTAAAAATTTATTTTACCAAAATTTATTATAGCTTCTAGCACTTAGAGATAGACAGTGTAACTTTTGATTATTGAAAGAAAAAAAAAAAAAAAAAGCAATCGGCTTTTTAGTTCTAGCGATCGTTCTCTACATATGCATATAAACCTTTCTTTTTTTTATATTAGTATAGCTATAGAGCATAGGTATATTAAATAGGCTTCCAGTCAACATAATGTAACTCAAATAATTAAATGCTATTTACATTTCAGTAATGGCTGTATGCGCTATGTATATTGAGCTACTTGCCATAACTGTTAGTTGCTAAAAATAGTCGCCAAATAAATTTAAACATCTCAATACGCAAGCGAAGTATGACATCACTGACCGCCCGTGGATGCAAGAAAAAGATTTTCCATGTTAATCGCTCATTGGATTTTTTTTTTTTTATTATTAAAATTCTAGAAGAATTATTTCCCGATTTTAATCCTCATATTTGGGTATAGATATGTATTAGTTATTGTATGCATGCGTTAGATTGAGTTATTTTGCTGTCAAATTGACAAAATTTTAATTTTAAATTTCAAAACTGTCACCCTTGGCGTTTTTTGTATTTGGCGATCAAAAACGTAATACGAAAATATACATGCCAGATGTATACTTTCGTAATATGTATTGTACGAAATATTGTTTCATATTATTCGTTACACTCTTAATGTAAGTTTTTAAAATAACCATGATTTTTGAAAGGAATTAAATTATATTCGCCAGATAATTTGGTGATATTTTTTTTCTGCCAAGGATGACGGATATCAAATCTATTCCGCTGCAACATATTAGTATATTATATCAGATACTTTATTTAGACATTTGAAAAGAAATTTGACTTCAAATTATGATAGAATATTTATCCTTTCCCTTTTAATTAGTTTATTAGTTGGAGGTTTATTGTGTAAATATCATCCTTTGAAATGAAATGTTTATGTTTTCAATCGAATATGGAAATTTGCCATTTTTTTTTTCTAGAGTTTTGAAATTTAAAATTCCAATTTTATCAATTTTACAACAAAAACAATTTAATCTAACGGATGCACATGATAACTAATACATATCTATATCCAAATATGGGGATTAAAATGGGGAAATAATTTTCCTCGATCTTTATTATTTTTTTACAAAAAATCCAGTTCACTTTTTATATTATTGTTCGCGTGAAAATATATTTTATTATATGTCTAAAAATAAATTAATTCGTAAATCTTTTTGGCAACAATTATAAATTAAAATGAAATATTACTCCGTGGAAATAATATTATAAAATAGAATTTCTTATTTTATTTATTTATTTATTTTTAAATTCCAATTTCGTTTACACACATCAGTTTAAACCACGGAGTAATAAAGACTCCGTGGTTTAAACATTGATGCTTAGATATTATATCATATCATATCAAATTAAATTATTAGAAAAATAAACACTTTTAATTCTATAATGACGTCAGATTTAACGTGTAAGTTTAACAATTAAAAAAGCTTTATATGAATTTCAATTTAATGCACGTGCAAATATATTTATTTTCTTTTCACGTCAAGATATTTTAAAAACGAAATGAATATGTAAATGTTTCTTTTATGTTGGCAGCAGCTAATTTTTTTAATATTTCATTATTTCCATTTCTATTACGGCTTCTATGGGGATTTAAATTAAAATGCTCAGATTTTAAACTAAAATATATTTTATCAAAATTAAATATAGCCTATAACAATATGGCATACTGTAGCTTTCGGTCAGTGAAAGAAGTTTTTAAATCGGTTCAGTAGTTTCAGAGATTACCCTCCACAAACAAACAATTTTTTGCGCTTTATATAATGATATAGATATAGATTACGTCGAAGTATTACAGTTTATGTCTTTTAAATTGCAATATTGATTTATTTTCATGAATTATATTTATAAAATATAAAATGTTTATCCAAATGGTGAATATATTTTTTTTATGAAAAACAGTAAATTCTCAGATTGGTACTAGAAATAATAATAATAATAATAATAATAATAATAATTAAAAAAAAAAAAAAAAAAAAAAGAAGAAGAAAAAATCATGCGGGTACGCATTGATTATTAACACGTACCAAATGTGCGTACTTGTTGTATCGGATAACTTTCAATCAGGGTTTAATCTGAGCAAAAATTTTCTTTAGCTAAAAAATCTAAAATCAGAAAAAAAGCTTCAGCAAAATGCTAAAATGCCAGAAACAGCAGAAAAAAATTAATATCAGTTCACACATTATTCTAAACATCCCGATATGTTTGATTTTCATTTGTAAATTAAACTTAAAAGTTTTTAATGAGCTCTTTAAAGAGTTATACACAGAAGGTAATACAAATTTTTGAAATTTGAAATGAAAAACAAAAAGTAATTATTATTTGTACTTACCATTGTAACAAGATCAATTGGAATAGAGTAGAGTATAGAAATATCGAAGGGTAGATTTTATTTACAAATTGATTACGCGATTTATTTGCGTAATTCAGCGTTTCATTTCCCTTACGTATATAAACCGATCGGTTTTTTCTTGATCAATGTTGCGATTTTTCCCCATGAAAGATTCGCTATAATATTTTTGCCGAAGAATCCCCCCCTCCCCCCATTTATGCTTAGTAAGATGCTTTAGCAAAAAAGCGAAAACATATTATTTCATTTTCGCATTTTGAATAAGTCTTTTCGCATTTCGTGAAAAACCTTAGCGGAAATACTACTTTCAGTGTCCTTTGTCTACGTTATAACACAACGGACAGACACAAGCACTGCAAGGCATACAGATAGACTAACTGAATTCATAATCATTCTTAAACGTTGTTCGATAGTGTTAAAAATGCGTAACGCAAAAGAAAATACATCATTTAAATTCTAATTAAGCCCTTAATGTATCTGCGTATTTTAATGTAACCCTGTAAATCTGAAGATTAACCATATCATACACTATACAAAACATTATTTTAACACACTGGCAATAAATGTCAATTTCTTTAAGATTTTTATAGTAGAAATTTATTTAAATATATTTTATAAAAATATCTCCTGCAAAACGCAATGCATTGGCATTTTTTGGGTGTCCCTATACACAGAGGTTGTGCAGGACCTATTAATGTCATTTTAAATACAGAACACTCCATAGTGAACTTAAATAACTTATATCTTTTTTTTTTTTTTTTTTTTTTTTTTTTTTTAATTATGAAAATATTTACGGATGCTGAAAGTGGGCAGACGGACTGATAGACAAATGGATAGTCAGACAGACAGATACAAAAATTAAAATCATAGTCACACTTAAAAATTGTTAGAAAGTGTTAAGAACGCTTAATGTAAACGAAAATGCAATTCTAGCAAATTTCAAATAAAATCTTTCAATGTAAATGCATATTTTTGTGTGGCCCTGGAAATCTAATGCTAATCATACTACATTTTATTGAAATCATTCTTTTGTGCATATAATTAGCATATTTCAATTTCGTTAAGATTTCTGCAAAGTAAAGTTATTAAAATTAGATTTATAGAAATATCTCTCAGAAATTGCAATGCTTTCGAATACTTTTGAGTGTCCCTGAACACAAACTAGTAGTGGTACTTATTCCATTTTCTATAGAAAATATCCCATTGTAAACTTGAACAACATAGTTCAGTTTCATTAAGATTTGTGTAAAGTAAAGGCATTAAAATGTGGTTTATAGAAATACCTCTCATAGAACACAATGCTTTGAAATATTTTCGGTGATCCCTGTACACAAACCAGTAGAGGTATTCACTCCATTTTCAATAGGGAACATCCGACAGTGAACTTGAATAACATATATCTGTTTCAGGAAAGTTATGGGATAGATATGAAAAATAGCAACTAGAGCTATGAGATGACCGCCAATTTAGTATGTTGAAGTAAATTAAAGAATAGTAATTACTAACTGACATAAAATTAGTATTTTGTGGCCATCATAAAACCTTCTTCTACGATTTCCTAAACACATTCATACGATACAAAACATTAAATTTGTTATTTAATTAATTTACTAAAATTATTATTTAATTGTTATTTATTTAATTTATTATTATTTGTTAAAACTATTTTCCATGATGAATGCAGACCATTTACATCTCAGAGAAATATAACATTAAATGTCGAAAGAAAGTCAATCACCTACTTTCCTCTATAGCTGATCATGTAAAAAGAAAATAATAGCATTTTTAATTTTCGTGTAATTTTTGATTTGAAACATCTATATGTTAACACGAGTAAATCCAAATTATATTTAATTTACTAAATAAATAGCTTAACAAATAAACACTATAAATTGCAAAATCTCACAACAGTTGTTTTAGGTCAAAATAATAGAATGGTCTTCGATCAGGTGAAAAAACTAGGCAAGAGTACATCATTAAAGCAGCAATTATACACTCGCACCTAAGAAGTTTAAAGTGTCTTCCGCACTTAGCATCCAATGAAACATCGTTTGTTAAATTTCAGAGTAGGGATGTTATCTACCGAACAGATAAAAACCAAAACTTCAAACATCTATTAAAACAAGAAAAAAAATCTGGAGTGACTCCACTCGACTTTCCGAACATCGAGTAATTAACAGTTTTGTAGCTAAAGTAAAGAAAGAGGAGTTGTTAAACAAACAAAAGAGAGAAAACCATAATAGAGTGTTTGAGTATTTTTCTCCATATATTACACAATGTTTCATTTAACGCTACTGAACTTTGAGTCAATAGGTTATAACGATAAAGAATTTTCCGTTGTGTCCCTGTAATAAATGCTAGATTCACCAAAATGCTTATAGTTTGTGCAACAGTGATTTATAGTATTTATATAACTTTTCAGCTCAATTGAATAAGGCGTTTAGATGTTATCGCATTTTTAAAAATTTGACCCCATAGGCCATAATGATAAAGAATTTTTCTTTGTGTCCCTGTAAAAAAACTGTAAGTGCTAAATTCACCAAAATCTATACAGATCGTGCAACTGTGACCTATAACATGTGTACATTTTTTTCCTCAGATTAATAAAGCATTTAGACGCTATCGCACTTTTAAACATTTGGCCCCATAGGCCATAATGATAAAGAATTTTTCCTGGTGTCCCTGTAAAAAAACAAAAAATACTAGATTCACCAAAATCAATAGGGTTCGTACTGTGGTGACTTACAGTATACGTACCAACTTTCAGCTTATTCGAACAAAGCGTTTAGACGCTAGCGTGTTCACTCACATACATACACAGACATACATACATCATCGTAAAAATAGTGAAAACGGACTCAGGGGACCTCGAAACATATAGAAACATCAAAATCTCAAATTTGGATTTTTGACATGATTACAATACTTTCCTCACTACAGTGTTCGGAAAGTAAAAATATATTGAAAAATTGGTGTATAAAATTTGTTAAATAGTTTGTTTCATTGCGAAGCCAATGAACCGTAAAAGCTTTACAGGATTTGGGTTCGAGTGCTAGTTCAGGCATGGATGTTTGCAAGGATTTAGAATCTAATTTAAACAGTGTGTCCTTGTCTTAGTGTACAAAAAAAAAAATAATAATAACGACTGTAGATTTACAAACTAAACCATACTGTTTGGAGGCGAAGCCTTTCAGTTTGTATATGAGATTGAATGAAACAGGATTGATTGAGGACCAATATGAGATTGAATAAAACAGGAAATTTTTCAAAGTGATGTGGGAAGTAGTTTTCTGGTAAGAATTAATTGTTTTGTAAGACACAAAAAATTATTCGCATTATTCACAGAGATACATTTTATAAGTCCACAGATTGGTGACTAAATTTAGTACTTCAGTAACTTATTGGGTCCTTTAAAATAAAATTTATACTATATTTATAAACTGCAGGTAAACCCATAAATTTATTATTGTTTGGATGTTTGCAAGGATTTAGAATCTAATTTAAACAGTGTGTCCTTGTCTTAGTGTACAAAAAAAAAAAACAAATAATAATAACGACTGTAGATTTACAAACTAAACCATACTGTTTGGAGGCGAAGCCTTTCAGTTTGTATATGAGATTGAATGGAACAGGATTGATTGAGGACCAATATGAGATTGAATAAAACAGGAAATTTTTCAAAGTGATGTGGGAAGTAATTTTCTGGTAGGAATTAATTGTTTTGTAAGACACAAAAAATTATTCGCATTATTCACAGAGATACATTTTATAAGTCCACAGATTGGTGACTAAATTTAGTACTTCAGTAACTTATTGGGTCCTTTAAAATAAAATTTATACTATATTTATAAACTGCAGGTAAACCCATAAATTTATTACAAATTTTATGCAATGGAAATAGTGGAGCAATAATAATAATAATAATAATAATAATAAAATGTCGCCTGTTCCAGTCCTGTTAATACTGTTCGCGATTGGTTTGAAAATTATTTTAGTTGGTTTTGTAATATGATTTCGCCATCCAAATTTCAGAATTAGCCTAAAGTAGCATATCTGAATTTAAAAGTACCTTTTGTAAGTAAATTCCAGCATTTACATGATCATGCACTTTAACCGATTACTGAAATAATGTAATTGATTATTTCTCTCAGATATGCTTTTCGGCCATTTGAATCTCAGTCTCATCACGTTGCTTTTTTTGATCGAATAAAAACAATTTTATAGTGATGTTAAATAGCTTCTGATGAATATAAAACCAATTTTTTTTGCATTAAATCTTATTTTCAGTTATGATTTTTTTTTCTAAAATGATCTCTTTTAAAAAGATATAACTGAAGTAATAACGAGAATTAAGGAATTTTGAATTTTCAGGCATCTTAAACATTACAGTTCTGCTTCAATAATTCTCTTTACTTGAAAACATTAAACAAATTTTTCTAGAAGTCGTATTCATTAAATGGATTCGAAATTACATACAGAATTAAAATACTAAGGTTCTTTGAAATTTGCCCTTCCATGGATTTTTTGATTTATGGTACGATAAATTCTAGATAAATGAAAAAAAAACAAACAAAAAAAACTTTATTTTTAATATAGGCTCTAAGACGTTTCTTAGCATTTATTGGGACTTAGATATTGTCTTTGGTAATTTAAAGAAAGTTTATTATAAAAATAAAAATTATTTACAATGATTGATGAAAAAGAAACGGTCGGTATAAGCATTTTTTATATTTGAAGAAATAGAATTAATATATATACCAGTTAAAAAAAGAAAAAAAAATGCTACTGCTGCCTTTTTAAATTTACCTTGTAATTTCCACTTTCTTATGCTTTTACCGTAAGAACTGTTTCACATGAAAACATTACATTTGGCAATTTTGTACAAAAATGCGTGATAAACATGATAAAACAAACCGTTTATATGCCAAAGTATTAATTTAGGCGACATTTAATGTTGAAGTCTGGCAAAACATTACAGTTATAAAAGTTTTATAGACTTAAAAACTATTCATGGAAACCTTACCAGATTTTACTAAAGTATGCATCAACTGGCAGTACTCAACAATTTTTTATTTTTGACAATATTTATTTTTTATTTAATTAATTTTTATTTTTTTATGTTTCATGTTTTTGCGTTTTATCCCCCGTCATTTTTCTTGGTGGTGTAATTTCAAGAAGGTGTCACCAAAAATAAAATGCGTACAACTATTTATTTATTTAACATAAAAAGAAACATTTTCATACACGTGGATTAAAAATAATCTGGTGTGTCACTCACACGACTTTCCCTTACCCTGAAATTTAATACTATAAATACAGGTTGGAGATTAAGAGGTAACATAACGAGTACTGTTATGTACACCTATGTTAAAACAATTCAAATTAGGCTTCGGATGAGTTTTCTATGGTAATTAGTTCTGTGTGTGTGTGGGGGGGGGGGTATTTATATAGAATTTAAATCTGTTATTAAAATTAAAGTTCACTTAAAATTATTCAGACAACTTTCACACGCAACATTCTTTGAAACTTATCGATCTTGATCGAACTTTTCCAGCAACAAACTTATATTAACTTAAAAATACAACATTTGGATCTCCTATTTGTTTTTATTGTTTTTAAGTCATTCTAAGAAACACAGACAAAGATCAAACGTTAAAAACTTGACTACGATAATCAGGAGGCCTCAAAACGTGTAAATATACAAAAAGCAACGATGAATATTTAGCTTAGAAACATACCTTATTTACCATATCTCTATGAGGAATTAATTTTAATTCCCGAACAGCTTTCCTGGAAATGGTAAAATACTATTAGTAAAGCACATCCACTAACAACAAAAAAGAATGTTATCGCTTAAATATTTGGAGCCCTGTATATCTTTCGAAGATTATATAAGACCACATGGTGCACCGAAATATAATCCTATAGTAATAATACATGGCCCAGCCTGAAATACACTTCCGTCAATTTGCAACTATTGTCGCACTTTTATCTAGTTATTTTGTATAGCCCTGTAAACGAACAGTGAATGTTATCCCTGCCATATTCTACATGAGACATGTTTTTACGCATATAAAAAATATATATTCGTTTCATTTGGTTTAGTGCAGCGTACAGATGTTAAACTCTACTTACCAGCACTTTCCCCAATAGACGTAACGTATTTGAATTCTCTTGGGCGTCCCTGTACACGAATCATATGCTTCATCTCAAGGAAAAGCTTAGTGTAGCATCCCTATATCATACACATTTAGAATACCAACTTTTGGACTTTCTGCTACTATTTGTTGTTGAGCTATGCTGATAACACACACACAGACAGACAGACACACAGATAATTCAGTAAAAACATGATTTTTGGATTCAGGGGACCTCAAAACGTATAAATATATCAAAAACTCACATTCGAAAATTTGACCATAAAACAATACTTTCTCTACCTTATGGGTAAGAGAAAGTAAAAAATGAGAAATTAAATCTGTATTATTAAATATTTCTGATAAAACTGACCCCATAATAGCATTAAGAATTTTATTTTGTTTTATTTATTATTTAAGTATTAATTTTAATTATTCAAATGATTTTATGGGTTTTACTTTTCTTGATTTTGTCGTTCCCAAACTAATGCGAATGCATATTTAGTTTATTCTAAATTATATTAACCGTGTTTCTAATCAATATAATCAAACAAAAATAATTAAACATTATGTAATTTACATTTCATTAACGGCTGTATATCGCAGTATTTGTCTATGGTTTGAATTGCGGAAAATAATCACCAAGCGAAATATATTTATTTAACGTTTGAATTATTCATTTTTTTGAAAATTCATTTATATATTGCAATAGCGAAGCGGGCAAAGCCTGCTTAGTAAGCTGCCACAGCAGTTGGTGAGCGAAGCGAGAAGGCGGGGGGGGGGGCAGTACCCGCTAGTTAAATATTTAAAAAAATTACATTTTGTTCAATAGCTATTCAGGTTTATACTGACGGCTGTAAAGATTATCATTATACCTGCGGCAGTGGTGTTTTCATTAAGTCATCATCTCACTATGATGAAATGAAATGAAGAAATCCAGACTTCTGCTCGATCTTTAGAGCTGAATGCATTACTATACGAGAGGTTTTTAATGGTTTGATGCCGATGTGGCGACTACCAACTGCCCTCGCTTAATTTCCCCCCATTTTAAAAATATACCAATTGCCCTTGGACATGCAAACGCCTCATATTACCTTAATTCCACGTTTTTAATTTAGATCCTTCCTCTTAAACTATTGATATAGAAACCGAAAGAGAAAACCAACCCCTTTTTTTCCCTCTAAGTTTACTTTTATGGATGCTTACGTATTATCCGCATGTCAGTGAATAATCGCCTAATTTTATATTAATATAAATGATTCGGTAAATTTATAATTAACTGTTGTTTACATATTTTTTATTTACTGGCACATTATTAAATCTAACAGTAAATTCAATTATATACTTGTCTGTGTATTGATCTCAAAACGCACAAAATTCGGTTCCGCAGCAATCACTAACACGCATATATGTATGATTCGCGCACAAGAAGAAAAAAAAGCATTGGATGCCGTTACCTTGCTGCGCATGAACCTCAAAACGCAGAAAAATTTGTTGCACAGCAACCACGCATATATGTATGCACATGAAAAAAAAAATCACTGGGTGCCGCAACTTTGCTGTGCTTGAATACCAAAACGCACAAAATTCGGTCCACAGCAATCACTATCTCGCATGAATGTACGCTTCCCGCACATTAAAAAAAATAATATTACAATATTCTTTTACATTTATAAAATGGCAATTCTCTGATTTTTATTCTAGAAATATCAACGAGATATATAAAGTAGAGTGATAAATGGTAACCCTTCAGAAGGTCCAAGATGAGTCATGTGACATGCTCTCCTTGCACCTGCGTATTCGGTGGTTCCCTTGGTAACAGCTTATTTTCAGTAAATTTCTATGGCAACGGTTTGGAGATTGTTCTTCGCATAAGTCATAACTGCCAATGTTTTTGTTTACTTACGTAGTTTAATATTCTTTTGTTCTAAAACATTTTGTTTTTGATTTTACTTCTTTTTTATTTCGTGTAGTTGAACTTTAACCGACAAAATGCTTAAAAATAGTTGAAAAATTATTATTTGATGTTAAATTTAGCTCTTTAAAAGTTTAAATATTCTTTTATAAACACTTTTAAACTTTGTTGGGAAACGATGAAAAAAAAGGTATTTTATTATTTATTAAAATGTGAAATACGTGTAAAATTATTTTAAACACAATTTATTTCGGTCATAGGACTGTCATGTTACCTAATAATAATGATAATTTGTCGAACTGATATTTTAAATGCCAAAATAGCGATAAAGGGCCAAACACAGCAACCTATTAGAGCATGTCACGTGATTCATCTTGAACCACGGAAAGCTAATCCTTCATCCATTGAATCAGCACTCTAATTTATATATCTCGTTGATAAATATATTTACGTTTCTTAATCTATAATATTAGTGGTCCGTGTGATAATAAATTGTTAATTTAGTAGTCCATGTGATTTTAAATTATGGATTTAGTGGTTCGCGGGGTTTTAAATTGTGAATTTAGTAGTCCGTGAAGATCTAAAAAAGTTGGTGACCGCCAAGGTTATACCTTACGAGGTTTTCCAGTGACAGTCAACTCTTCTGTCAACAATACTCTTTTGGTCAAACGAAGCAGGTTTGTTTGGTTAGCTGCAAAATAATATTGTTGAAATGTCTAAAAAATAAATAAATAAATAAATAAAATAAATAAATAAAATAAAAAAAAATGTAACATCGCTTGTGCTCGCATAACAATTCCCTATAGTTTTAACATAAGAAATTATTCCTACGGTAGATATTACTTCTATAAAATTAAAAAATTCAAACTATATAACAAAATGCAAACAACATCGTTGCTTTCTTTATTCTATTCTATTTCTTAAAACAATTTTTATAGATGCTACATGCACCACATAAACTTTAAATTTTACGTCTACTTTTTAAGATAGCATGCGACCATGTTTTATATAAAAATTAAATCATTAAATTCATTTTTTACTTATTTTTATTTCATTTTGCAAGCGCACTTTTATTTCCTAATTCAAAATTATAAAAAAAAAAAAAAAAAAAAAAAAAAAAAAAAAAAAAAAACTTTTTCGATAGTGTTTGTTTCGATACTGATTATTATTAATTTTCTTTTCTTTTTCTTTCAAAAAGAAAAAAAAATGCTTTTGATGAAATTCTGGCAAAAGCAGAATTTAATTTAGGACGGAGGACTATTATTATTATTATTTCTTTCAATTATAACATCGCTTTCAAATTATTCAATTATATTTTCAATAAATTTTACATAAAGCTGAAAGTTTGTCGCTGTATTTGTCCAAATTTTTAATTCGCTATACAAAGCTACATTATCCAGTCTATCGCTACAAAAATTGGTACACTTATTAATCAGGACAAAATATAGGTAATGACCTTTTTTTTTTTTTTCTTTAGTTCAATCGGATAATCGGTTCAAAAGATATTAAATAAAAAACCCATTTTAACTTCAACATTTTTAAAAATAAAAAAATCTTTTTGTAAGAAAATAGAACCGACTCCAAAAAGCAACTACTATTCAAACAATTAAAAAAAAAAAAAAAAAAAAAACGGTATGAAATGAAACTGTAACAACGCCAAACAACCTATAACACTACAAGTAATCATACTTTTTGAAGTCGGCGCAAAATTAAATAAAATTTAATTAGTTTTTAAAGGTCTGCTTTTAGATCGGTAGCAACAAATGCTGTTGTCTCGAATGATCCATTTTCATGTTTCCTTTATTATTTTATCACTGTATACACTAGGTCCATTAGTAGCATCTACATAGAACAGTGAATATTCTTCACAATGCAGTATTTATGTTTCTACGAAGTTAGAGTTTCCTTTGCAAATTTGGTATAACTTTGATAACTATCATCCTTGGTGGCTTTTGGATTTGGCGATCAAAACGTAGTGCAAAAATATATACGCAAGATGTATATTTTCATAATATCTATTGTACGAAGTATTGTTTCATATTCTTGATTACTCTCTTGATATAATTATCAAAATAATCATGATATCCCCAAGAAATTAAATATGATTGCCACATAATTTTGCGATTTTTCTTTCATCAAGGACGTCAGATACCAGCATCTTCACCAACTTTTGCTCTGCTTACGAAATCTTATTTGTTTTCTTGAATCAAAGTAGTTTTCGGCTGCGTTTTGCAGGTGACAATGTGAGATGTGTATTTTGAATAGAATTTGATTTTTGTATTGAAAAAAGGTATCAATTTTTATTTAGTTTTGCGCCGACTTCAAAAGTTATGATTAATTGTAGTGTTATAGGTTATTTGGCGAAGGAAATTAATTTATACAGTAAAGTTCCATGACGTCATGAAGTGCTATTTAGACAGGAGATGAGTGGCAACAGCAAGGAGAAGGGAACGGGTTTGGATGGAACGAGAAAATGGCATGTTTCTAGTCATTCGAGAAGAATTCATTTATTTATGTTTTAAATGTTTATCTATGTTTTGTGCGTTTTTTAGTAATGTCTTATTAAATGTTTTCGTCTTTAAGTACGATGTCTTTTTTTCCAAAGCCACGACTGAATTCATTTTATTTTAAGTGATGGTGTCTCCAATCAAGCAGAGACCAGGATCGAATTTTACTGGCGCAGCCTTTTACTAGGATTGAAAAAGATACCTAGAAAATGGGGAAGGTGAGAGCTTTCGTGTATATGCCCAAATATTTTAAGTGTACATTTTAAAAAATGTTTTTTTTTTATAACATGAAATCAAAATAGAACGTCAGTTCTAATATTTTTGATTGTGTTCGATATGAATCACGCGAGTGCAAAATAAATATTCGATAAGAAGCACGCCAGTGCTAATTCTGTGTTAATTTTTTTTTTTTTGTTGTTGGTATTATAACGTAAAATTATATACATAATAGAACGCCAGTTCTAAGTGTTTGTTCTCAAATATATTCGAACAAAGTTCACGCCAGTGAATGTCAATTTTAATACAGTGTGAATGTATTAAGTGCATTATATTTTTTTTTCGCTGGTAAATAACAGCATACAATGTCACGCCAGTGATTGTTAATTTTAGTACAGCGTATTATGTATTAATTACATTTATTTACGGCAGTGATTAAAGGTTTAATATTTCACGCCAGTGAATATTAATTTTAATACAATGTGATTTTTTTTTTATTATTTACTTCAAAAAATATAGAGTTGTTTATCTGTTAAATATCTACAACTGTAGATCTTGATATTTTCCCCCTCAGTTTGATATATATATATATATATATATATATATTTGTTTGTTTGCTCTCCGAAATATAGAGTTAAAAGTATTTTGTGTGATGAAATAAATAAGAGTAAATATCGTATTTTGTTCATGAAATTGGAAAGTCTAATTTTCTTTTTAGAATATTTATATTTTAATGAATGTACCTAATATGAAATATACATGAGAGTTGATTCATTTTAGTTATTAAGTGCTGAAATCACACAAATAGTGTTTTGTTTATTTCATTTAATAACGAGCCATAATAAATTAGTTTGTTTTTCGAACGAAATAGCTAATGCTGACGAAAATCGTCTGCGTTATTATTATTATTATTTTTTTGTTCCATTTCATTATTTTATAGAAAGAGTAAATTTTTTTTTCTTTTCTGTGTTTATGCTTATGACACATGGTAATTATATAAAAAGTGTTAAAGATTACATTTTTTTTTTAATTGTTTATTTTTTTTTTTACAAACGTTGAAGTAAGCTTATGATAGAAATGTTTGTTTATTCATTTCATATGAAATAAAAGTGTTGGTTTCAATAAAAAAATAAATGGGATAAATAAGAAAAGATTTTTATTTTACATTTCATTGCGTAAGGAAATGTAAATATGCACGACAGTGTGTTTTAAATTATTTCTAATGTGTGAAAATATCATTCATGTATTTTTAAAGTCAATTTGATTCATAAGCTAAGTAAAGAAATTTATATAGATATCAATTGCTTTAGGTATAAATTATGGGTTTTGCGTATGGTATATAATTTTATTTCCATTAATATTTAACAAAGTGTTTTAATCAGCACCACATTGAGGAATTTTTGCTAAGTTTCTCGTACAGAAAATTTTAGGTGTATAAGATGGCATATTTGGGTCGCGCAAAGAAAGAGGATTTGAAATTGTTGGCTGTGGAGTTGAATCTTCAGGTCACGAATGAAATGACTGTAAGCGATTTACGCAAATTAATTACCAAAGATAAAGAATATGACGAAGAATTTACTAAGAATCAGCTCGACATTATTATCGAAGATAGGAAGCTCCAGGAGAAACAAGACGCTGAAAAGCAATTCCAAGAGCAAGAGATTGAAAAACAAAAACGCGAATATGAATTTGAGTTAGAAAAAATCCGTTTGGAAGCTGAAAAGTTTAAAGTAGCACCGATTTCTGAAGCTAAGAGTAGTACGCAAGATTTAACAAAAATCGTTCCAAAATTCGAAATGAGAGATGGAGATATAGTGCTGTTTTTGACTTTGTTTGAGCGTCAAGCCAAGAGAATTAATCTAGATAAATGTAACTGGGTGTCAGCTCTTTTAGCTCTTATGCCAAAAGAAATCACCCAATTAATAGCTCGTGAATCAGAAGAAAAATTTGACGATTATGATTATATCAAAGGTTTATTATTAAAACGATTTAAATTAGGCCCTGAACATTTCAGACAAAAATTTGTGAAACATCAGCGAAACCCTACTCGATCTTGGCGAGACTTTGTTTTCGAAATAACAAGCTACTTTGAGGAATGGCTTGAAGGAGTTGCAGTAAATGATTTTGAAGGATTGAAGAATCTTATGATTACGGATCAGTTAAAAAGACGCGTTCCAGGTGATATCCGAGAACATTTCGTCGATGACTGGGCTAAGTTACTTGTTCCGGGTATTTTAGCTGATAAGTTGGATGAGTACGAAAGTGTACGATTGAATGCTAAGGGATCCGGTTTGGGTGATATGAAACATAAAACAACTAGTAATTACAAACCTGATTTTAAAGACTTTAGCGACAAACAAAAAGATGAACAGCCATCTCGGAAATTTAGGACATCATTTCCTCCAAGAACTGATCAAAATACAAGTTTTAAACCTACTTGTTTTACGTGTGGATCTGTGGGGCATTTATCTAGAGTTTGTCCCAAGAATTCCAAGAAAACATCAACTCGTAACGCCGTAAGTAATGTGGTTGAAGCCAAAGACGTTAAGCCAAAGACAACGAACGAAGTTGTAACTGCTAAGGTGTCAATTCCTGTGTCAACCTCTATGCCGATTAAAGATGGAATTGATGATTTGAAATACGTAAATATCAAATGTGGAGAAAAAGTTTTGAAGGCAATAGTGGATACTGGAGCACAAATTTCAGTCTTACGTGCAGATTTGGTCGATACCGACTTTGGAGAAGGGGATGGAACAATCCAAATTATTTCGGCTTTCGATGAAAAAGAAGTAGCTGCTCTAAAGATTTTTGACCTAAAGATAGATGATGGGAAACACGGCAATGTACCTGTAACTTGTGCAGTGTCGAAGAAACTTGTGAATGATATGCTAATTTGTTCAACTGCCTATGAAGTTTTAATGGAGAATGTAGAATTAAATGGATGTATGAATCATGTACTTGCAAAGTTAAATGAGAGCAGTGAAAATGAAAATTAGGACGAACATGATGAAAAGTAAAACATCTCAACGTCCCTTCAACTTAATGCTGAGATTACCGATGATGAAAGCAATGGAAATAAAGAAGATTTTATAAAATTACAATTAGATGATGAAGATTTAAAGAAATCCTGGTTTTATGCTAAAAATGGGAAGAATTCATTTAAAATTAGTAATGGAGTTTTTGACCATTCAGAATGCTTATGTGGAGAAAATGTTGATCAAGTTGTTCTGCCCACATGCAAAAGAAAAGAAGTTCTTAGGATGGCACACGACATACCATTGGCTGGTCATCTAGGCGAACAGAAAACAAAGCAGAGAATAAAATATTCATTTTATTGGCCAAGTCTCAAAGAAGACGTTAAAAAATTTTGTGAAAGTTGCAAAACCTGGCAATTACGCAGAACAGTTTCCTATAGGGATCGTATACCGATACAACCCATTGTTCGGCCAGAGATTCCATTTGAAGTCTGGAGTTTGGACTGTATTGGACCTTTAGAACCCCCGTCTCGAAGAGGACATAAATATGTGATTTGTGCAGTTGACTTATGTACTAGATGGGCTGAAGCTATTCCCGTGACTAACATCAATGCTAAAACAACTTGCAATAATCTGATGAGAATATTTACACAGACAGGGTTCCCCAAAGTAAAATGTACAGACCAAGGTACTAATTTTACTGCTAAATTAAGTGAAGCATTTGTGGAACTTCTTGGAGTTTCTCCGAGGTTTGCAACGCCAGTTCATCCAGAAAGTATGGGTGCAGTGGAACGTTGGAATCGAACATCGAAAGATATGTTAAATAAAAATATACAGGAATATGGATCTAACTGGGATTTGCATCTTCCATATCTACTTTTTGCTTACAGAGAAGTTCCTCATTGTACGACAGGTGTTTCTCCGTTTCAGTTAGTTTATGGGCGTTTGCCTCCTGCACCATTGTCACTATTGAAAGACGTATGGACTGGTGAGAGGAAAATTCCCACTTCAGCTTCCGCATCAGTGGAAAAATATATATCAGAACTAGTTGAGAAACTAAGAAAAGCACATGAAATTGCATCAGAATATGCTCAGGATGCTCAAGAAAGATATACTTCGCGGTATAATTTGAGAGCAAGAGATAAACAGTTTAATGTTGGTGATAAAGTACTAATACTAGTTCCTTCATCTTCGCATAAATTACTTAAAACTTGGATTGGCCCAGCTACTGTCGTTGAAATCACTAGACCACATTCAGCCTTAGTTGAATTAGAGAATGGGTCCAGAAGAGAACTGCATTTTAATAAGCTCAGACCATACGTTGCTCGAATTGACCATGTTGGCCTAATATTTGATGAAGATAAAGATTTTGGTGATATTCATTACGCACCATTCGGAAATAGATGCTTAACTCCTAAAGAAATAGCGGATCATATTGATAGTTTAGATTTAAAGTTTGAAAAGAAAAATGGTTTGAAAAATGTGATATGCAAATATAATAAAGTTTTCAGCACTAAACCCGGAATCGCTAAAGTAGAAGGACACAGTGTCCGCGTTACTAGATTGCTGTCCTAAAAGACTACGTCCATATAGAATACCGATAGTTATGCAAAGGGAAGTGGATCGACAGATTCAAGAATTACTTACACTTGGACTAATAGAACATAGTAACAGCGAATGGGCTCATCCTGTCGTTTGCGTTGCCAAAAAGGATGGAACTGTTAGGTTATGTGTTGATTTTCGTTTATTGAACAGCTATACCATCCCAGATGCATACCCCATGAAGATTGCCAATGATCTTATTTACTTGATTGGTAATTCGCAGTTTATTTCTGTTCTAGATATCATGAAAGGGTACTGGCAAATACCTATGAAAGAAGACAGCAAACATTATACTGCTTTTACTACCCACTCAGGGCATTTCCAATGGAATGTCATGCCATTTGGTATGAAGAACGCTGGAAGTACATTTCAAAAATCTATAGACAAAGTTTTAGAGTGTCATAAAGATTATTGTCGTTCCTATATCGACGATGTTGCAGTATTCTCTACCACTTGGAGTGAACATATAACACACTTGAAAGCAGTTCTCAAAACATTCCAAGAAGTTGGTCTTACAGTTAATTTAAAGAAATGCGATTTCGGAAAGAATGAAGTGAAATTTTTAGGCCATATTATTGGATCAGGAAGACATACACCCGATCCCGAAAAAACTGAAGCTATAAGAAAAATTTGCAGGCCTATCACCAAAAGAGAACTTCGTAGTGTAATTGGTTTGGCTAATTATTACCAGGAATACATTCCAAATTTTGCTTCAGAAATTCTTCCCTTGACTGAATTAACAAAGAAAAGCGTACCTAATGAAATTCCCTGGTCTGATGCCCAAGAAACAGCTTTTCAAAATTTGAAACACCATTTAATGAATATGCCATCTCTATATACGCCTAATATAGCAAAGCCATTCAAATTGTACACTGATGCTTCGAGCAAAGCTATAGGAGCATGTTTATCTCAGTCGGACGATTCTGGCAAAGAACATCCGATTGCTTTTTTTAGTAAAAAACTGTCTCCGTGCCAAGTCAAATGGTCAACGATCGAATGAGAGGCTTACAGTGTGCTGACTGCTCTACGAAAGTTTGATACTTGCAGGGATGGAACACGGGCGCAGAATTCATACCGAAATGTGTTTAAGAAATTTCTCTGCCTATAATATCGTCGATTTAAGAGGTAGACAATTTTCTTACATTGATAGTGGTATGAATTCTGCGCCCGTGTTCCATCCCTGTACTTGGCTCTTCAGTGCAGAAGTCGAAGTAATTTCCGATCACAATCCTCTGACTTTTCTGACCCAAACAATGCCACACGGTGCAAAGTTAGCACGTTGGGCTTTAGCTTTGCAAAGATATAATCTAAAAATTACGTATAGGAAGGAGAAAAATCATGGCAATGCCGATTCTTTATCTAGACTTCCTTAAGATATTTCTAATAGTATTTCAGTTGTACCTAATTATTCAAATTTAATTTACCTCGTGATATACTATATAATTCATGTGCATATTATAAGGGTTGTTTGTAAGATATTTAATGTTAGATCTATTATTTGTGTATATTGCTGTTGTTGTTTATTGCTGAATATACTATGCAATTAATTTTTTTTTCTCTTTGGGCATATGCAGAAGCTCTTCCTAAAGATTTTATGATATATGCATTTTTTTTTTATAAACTCTTGATATAAACTTTTAGGATTTACATATATGAACATTTATTTTATAAACTTTTTCTAAAAAGAATTTTTGTGGTACCTACATGAACATTTCCTTAGAAACTCTTAGTATTATCTGTTGGTGTTCTTCCTATATGAAAAACTTATATTAAAAACTATTCAGCATTATCATGAATGTGAACATTTGTGTAGAAACTCTCTATATCATGAAACAGTATCTAAGTTTGGTAGTATCATAGTCACTCCTGTGACGTATGAGCTCAAAAAGGAGGGACGAGTAAAGTTCCATGACGTCATGAAGTGCTATTTAGACAGGAGATGAGTGGCAACAGCAAGGAGAAGGGAACGGGTTTGGATGGAACGAGAAAATGGCATGTTTCTAGTCATTCGAGAAGAATTTATTTATTTATGTTTTAAATGTTTATCTATGTTTTGTGCGTTTTTTAGTAATGTCTTATTAAATGTTTTCGTCTTTAAGTACGATGTCTTTTATTCCAAAGCCACGACTGAATTCTTTTTATTTTAAGTGATGGTGTCTCCAATCAAGCAGAGACCAGGATCGAATTTTACTTATACTTTTAGGTGCAATTTACAGTTTCATTTCATACCATTTTTTATTTTTTTATTTTTTATTTTTATTTTTTATTGTTTGAATAGCAGATGCTTTTTGGAGTCGGTTCTATTTTTTTACAAAAAGATTTTATTTTTATCTTTTCAGTGAAAACTTATTCATATAGAAGAACATCAGAAGACGTTCGACGGCAGTTTCACAACTTCCAAGAAAAGTGACATAACTCAAAAAATAGTTTATGTCACTGAAAAATACATGAAATGCACCCAATGTGAACAAAAAAGTTACATTTCCATCTAGAAAGTTATCCACACTGTTAAAAATTTCTGTAAATTTAATGTAAATATTTATCTAGAGTCTCTGTAAATTTACAGTACTTCTTAGTTAAAAGTGAATAATCGAGATTCTCGATCTTTATTCTGTATTTTTACGTATTTTTATTATTTATTCTTTTAATTAAAATAAAAAATGTCTGTTTCTACTTTAGAAAAAGCATTCTAAGGCCGAAATATATCCTCCCCAATAATTAATTAAATTAATATTAGCTATTAAAGTGAATATATAAAATAAGTTTTTTAACATCTCCGTTTATTTTTCTCTGTAATTTTACGTAAGACTTAAGATAATACATTACACAGAGTTTTCTGTTGAAATATTTAACAGTACACTCGAGAGACAGTTGTGCCAGTTTTATTCTAGTCAAGTTATTTTTAAGTTAATTTTTCTCAAATGCTCCATTTTTAAGTTGTGTCACTTTTCTTGCCTTTATCGGATATGAGCAAGGAACTATCTATTGAATGAACATACGTTAAATTAAAAAGTCTTTAGGAATGTAAAGAACAGATACGCTGTATTCGTAACCAAAAATTCTGTTAGGCATATATATTGAACTTTACAGTGAATACGTGTCATCCGCTGCGCTGGAAATTGCGCAGCGTAAAGTTCAAACAAAGAGCAAAATATGCACTGCAGCTGACGGACAGAAGTTTCAACATCGATACTTACATACTGCTTTTAACAGTGTAGCTGAATGCGTTCAGCAGTTAGAGTGAGAACATACTTTTTTGAGTATCCTGTAATTTGTTTATATCTTAATGAAATCATAATGAAACCTATTTTAGGCCAAGATCATTGCGACAACAAAAAAGTATTAAAATTAAATCATCTCATACGAAGTTATAAGCTAACACATTTCAACAACAACAACAATGAGAAACATGGTTTGTATTGAGAACCTCTTCCTTTATGAAGTCCGTTTCAAACGTCTATATGTTTATTGATCTGATCGCTTACAATAACCATACTTTGAATTTTACATAGCATAAATGTCACCCGCTACGCTACAACATATGCAATGTCGTTCAAGAGTGCAGAAAATAGGAAATTGTGAACAAACAAATGCACGTTTTAAGCGTTCTGTTTTTAGCATTAATGTCTAAACTATCTTTTCGTACGAAATTGATGATGTTCTGCAATTTTATAATTCACTTTTTTCCCTTGTCTTGAACTTTTTCCGAGATAGGAACGCCAACTTTCCACCAGGTGGCGCTGTAGGCAGTTGAATCGCGTAGGACATGTCCTCTTTACTATATTTACATACCACTTTTACGACTATAGCTGCAGCTGTTCAGCAGTTAAAAGAGTCGGGACTGACTTTTTTGGGCACCTTGTATTTTCTTTTGATTACAAAGATATTACAATGGGACCTATTTCAGACCAAGATCTTTACAATAAAACAAAAAGTATCAAAATCGGTTCATCAGTTCAGAAGTTATGAGCTAACAAAAAAAAAAAAAAAAAAAAAACCATACACTTTGAATTGAGAACCTCCTCCTTTTTGAATTCGGTTAATTAGAGCATCTCTTACGAGGTTATAAGCTTACAAACACCAACAACAACACATAGCTCGAACTAAGAACACCCTCCTTTCTGAAGTTGGTTGAAAACGACTTTGCGCTAATCGATGTGACCGCTTACAGTAACAGTACATTGAACCACAGAGTATACGTGTCATCCGCTACTCTGCAAAGTGTGCAACGTAGTGCAAGTGTGGACAGTGTAGGAAATTGCGAACAAACAACTGCACGTTTTAAGCGTTCTATTTTTAGCAATAATGTCTAAAAACTGTCTTTTCGTAGTAAATCAATGATGCTCTACAACTTCGTAATTAACTTTTCTCCCATCTTGAAAGCTCAAGTGTGCATAATTTAAGAAATTGCGAACAAACAAATGCACGTTTCTAGCATTGTATTTTTAGCATCAATGTCTAAACTATCTTCGTACTAAATCGATGATGTTCTGCAATTTTATAATTTACTTTTTCCGCCTATCTTGAACCGTTTCCGAGATAAGAACGTTAGCATGAACGTCTAAACTATCTTTTTGTACTAAATCGGTGATACTCTTCAAATTTGTAATTTACTTTTTTCTCTAAAACCGTTTTCGAGATAAGAACACTAACTACGCTATTTTCCACCAGGTGGCGCTGCAAGCGGTATAACCTTGTACTGCATGGACACTTTGCTATGCTTACATTCCATTATTCCATTTTTATCACTATAGCTGCAGCCGTTTAGAAGTTAAAAGAGTTGGGTCTGATTTTTTTGGGCACTCCGTATTTTCTTTAGGTTGTAAAGATATTACAATAGGACCTATTTCAGACCAAGACTTTTTCAACAAAAAAAAAAGTATCAAAATAGGAGCGTCCGTTCAGAAGTTATGAACTAACAAAAAAAAAAAAAAAAAAAAAAAAAAAGAAAAACATACCGTTTGAATGGGCTCTTCCCACCTGACGTCAGAGGTCACATGATAGAGGAAAAACAAATCGCAGACGAAGTGTTGTTTATCTGGAGCGATTGCTGAAATAACATATTTTCTATTCTTATTTTTGATCAATCGTATTTAATCTGTGTTCTTTGTTTTATACATCTTCATTTTTAATCCATTTATTATCATTATTCATCATCTTTTGTTCGCTGTATACATTTACAATCATCATTTAGTTTATACTTGTTATTGATGCTCATGAAGAACATGTTAAATTCTCTTATTTTTGGTGCTTAAATCAGTGACAGTGCAATATCGTACTACATAAATCCATTTAGACCAGTAACTGAGTTAATTAACTTGTTGTAACACTTTTATGCAATTAAATTAAATTAAAACTTTTTAAAATTTTAAATTATAATCCATAAACATTCCACAAGAACAAGCTATTATTTATTCCTAGATCAGTTAATGTAACAGTTACACAAAAACATACAAAAATCGATTCTTACAGGTGAAATAAATAAACACATAAAGTGTTTTTTAAAAATTATTAAATTTACAAATGCAATTATTCTACTGTTTACAAATGCACAATATTACTTTTATTTTATTTTATATTGAATATTAACACTTTTGTTCTTAAGAACAATATTTAATTGAATTCGATTCTCAGAATTCGATTATTCGTTTTCCTCTATCACGTGATTGAGCAGACGACGGTGGGAAGAGCCCATTGAGAACCTTCCTTCTTTTTTGAAGTCGGTTAAAAATCAGTTGATGCCAAAAATAAATGATTAAATAAATAAATATATTTCTTTTTATTGTAGGTGACCTAATGATGATAACCATGGCATAAAATTCGGTTATCCGCGTTTGTAATGATCGATAGATGGCGCTTTTTCAGCTTTTGTTGTTAGTAAATATAATAGCCACGTGTATTTATTATTGTTCTATTTGTACTTAATATTCGTGCTATAATTTCTCCGCCATTATATCATGGAAAACTGATTGCTTTTGGAAAAAATATTTCAGTTTATTCAAAGTTCGATCGGAAGTAGATTTTTAACTGAAGTTGAACAAATATTAGTTTCAAATCATCTGATTAATTCTTTACTTCCATTAGCCGAAGCAACTGAAATTTTAAATTTGTCATTTGGAAATAAATGGAAGCTTAATTCTGGATTTCTTGATCCTTTGGAGTTACGCTGTAGTATACAACAGTATGTGTTATCTTTTTTACCGGATTTATTCATTTTTATTCGAGACGCCATCGGCAAGCAATGGCGTCTCGAAGAAAGCCGAAAGCTATTCATGTTTATTGTAATTTCACCTTAGCCCACCAGAGGGTGAGCATTTCATTACAATCGCGGATATCACTACAAACATTTTTTTTTAATCAATCTAATTTTAGCATCTAAGGTGTGTGGTTTATTACGACATAATTTTTCTGAGAGCTGGTATTAATAAAATGTTAATTACAACATAAACATTTATAAAGCAACTGAGTTCAATAATAAGAAAAGAATAATTCTAAATTGTCTTATCTAGCTATGAATTAATACGTATTAATAAAATTTCATTATTTTCACATTTATAAAACTGCATTTACTGCAGTAAAACTATGATGTAATACATTTGATTGAATTAAATCAGTAAAAAGGTACAAGAGTAGATAACATTATTTAAATTTTCATTGCTAAAACTTTATTTAAAAAAAAAAAAAAAAAAAAAAAAAAACTTCTTTAGAGGAAAGATCAGAAATTATTATTAATATATTCAAATTATTCAGTAAAGTTAAAAATCTTACTCATAATAGATCAAAATTTACATAACACAATTCTTTACAGAAATTTCGAAACGCAAAATTTCCAGAAAAATTCGTTAACACCATAAAGGTAAAAAAGTAAATAAATCTATCACGACATCAATTAAAACGAAATTAAGTTATATAAGATTTTGATTTTCATAGAACATTTAGTTTTAAAAAAAGGTCTCATATGCAGTCTTACAATGGAAAAGAATAATAAGTTTCTATTGAATTTTTATATATTCATTTTTTAATTTAGATATATAATGAAGTTTCTGAAGGGAATTTACCTTTTATGTTTATTACCTTATTTCGAATGCTGATGAAGTTTGACTGTAATTATACGCAAAGCAACATAGTTTGAGATTAATTCAATTGACTGAGAGGCAAATGAAACAGTTTCATTCTATGATGTAACTATCCATTTTATTTGCATTCTGGAATTATTCCAAGAAACTTTAATTAAACGAGAAAATTTACTTGTTTGGAAAAGAAAGGAATATTCTGAAACATAAGCATTCGTTTTCCTTTAAAATTGACTTATTAATTAAAGCTATAAATAGTTTTCTTTAAGTGTTTATTCGTTTAGCTGTTTTTATTTAGGTTTATTTCGTGTTAAATTCAGAGTAAGACGTGAAACTAATGATGCGTTATTTTATAATGAAATAGTTTACATTTTTAGAGAAATTGAATTCAAAATGATTTAGACTCAGATTCAATAGCTCAAGTAGGGAATAGATAAAAAGATTTATTTGCTTTTTTTTTTTTTTTTTAATAAAAGTATATTTTTTATTTTAGTATATTATAAAAGTATATTTTTTATTTTATTTTTATATTAGTTTATTTTTTTAGTAAAGATAAAAATTATTAAACATTCAAAAATTATACAGTTGACTCAGTGTAGTGAAAAGTTGTTTCCTCATTTTCAAAAAAGTACTTATTTATTTTTTTCGTTTCCATATCTTGCCGATAGTGATATCATAATTTTATTAGACAAAAGTATCGAAAATTCAGAATAAGGAATAATTTAAATTCATATATAATAGCCACAAGTATAGAATACACAAAATATCTATTTATTTATTTATTTTATTTATGCTAAAAGTACATATACGATCAGTAGATATATAATATATATATATATATATATAATAAATAAACCAATAAATAAATAAATAAATGACAGGGTTAACTCAGTGCAGCAAGTAGCAAAGAAAGCAATCATTCCATTTCTAAAAATAATTTTACCACTTCTGTCTCTTTATCTAGGTGATGATTGCCACGATTCATATCACAATTTCGCAAGGAATAATTATCACAAGTTTTGAAAAGCATAAAATAATTTTTTAAGGAAACTCAGATTCAACCTTTTAAATAGAGAAAGTATAAACAAGTTTATAAAAATATTTCTAAGTGCTTATTCGTTTAGTTGTTTTTAATACGACAGGACTAACGTTTTCAATCTTACGTTTCGCGTTGTTATAATTTCATGTTTTGCACTTTCAATGCGCAGGATGTTTTCCTATTTGGCAGCAAGATACAAATAATAATAATAATAATAATAATAATAATAATAAATAAATAAATAAATAAATAAATAAAAATGAAATAAATAAAAAATAAAATTGAGATAAAACCTGCAAAATAAATTTTCAGACAGGAATATAATAACCGTTGCTAAGAAACTCAACACAGTTATTGCACGGCTTTATATGGAAGAATAGACTACAAAAATGTCCTGTCATACAAAATTAAATTATGTTTTGTGCAGAATTTTGTACCTATAATTTAGTAAACAAAAATAGGCGTCAGTTTCTTTTCTTTTTATTTATTTACTTGCAGACTACGCCCGCTTTGCTGGTCACTATATTTAAAGAAATTTTCAAAAGAATTGAATCATTATTTATTTTTTATATCATATTATAAATAAAAATCTATAAAAAAAAAAAAAAAAAAAAAAACTATATTGGAATCGCTCTAAACCTTGTTTCGGGAACCCGCTGCCTATGTCTGCCCGCTGCCTCTTTTTTCCGCCCGCACTGCATCGGGTCCAGGTTCCCATTGCCTGCAGAAAAGTATTTCTAGGGCTCTTCAATTTGGGTATTTATCGACGACATCTATAGGTGGATCTGCTATTATTTAAGAACTTCGATTAGATGAGTGTATCTGAGCATCTATTAAATATTTTAGTTTTTGAACCATGTATTTTATAGCCCTCGCTCTTTACACAGCATTATCACATCATTCCGAACAATATAATAAATGAAATAAAAAGTAGATTTTCTTTTAAAAGGATTAAAATAAAATAAATAAATAAATAAACTTTAATTAAACTTTAATTTTAATCAGTTAAATCCTTTATACTATATACTACATTTTTTCCCGATAAGTATTATAAATAAAAAATATTATTAATAAAAATATTTTTCTTTTAAAGGGATTAATTTAAAAAATAAAAAATAAAAAGTTGTTATACTATAAATATTATACATAAACATAACATTTTTTATATTGCATTACCATTTGATTTTCAATAAATATAATAAATTAAAAGAAGAAAAAGAAAATAAAAATTTGGCCTTTAAATGAAAGAAAGAATGAATAAATTAAATAAATAAATAGCGTAATAGCCGTTGCTGAGATACGCAGACGATTGAAACGAAAGAACATATTTCAGAAAAATGAAACATTGAAGCCAATATTTAAAATCGAAAAAAAAAAAAAAAAAAAAAAAAACCATTAATTAAAAAAAATTCAAATTTGAAATTCGAAAATATCTCGATGAGGTGCACACCTACAGGGTCCCAGGTACTCACCTACCAAGTTTTGTAGCTCTGTGATTATTAGTGTGAGCACCGGAGCATGACAGATACTTCTCTTTATTTATATAGATTTATCATTAAGATTTACTTTTAGTGAGTTCAAAATAACCCGTGGAACTAATAATGCGTCATTTTACAGTGGAATATTTTACATTTCTACACACATTGAACTCAAAACGATTTACAATGAATAGCTGAAGTAGAGAACAGATTTAGAATCTTAGTTGCTTTATTTTTTTTTATACTGAAAGTTTCAATAAAGATAAAAACCATTTAACATTTAAAGATTTTTCTTTCTACTCTTTTTTATCCTTTTCAAAGTTAAGTAAAGAAGCCATCAACCACGTCAGAATTTTGCTAGTCAGGATTATCACAAGCTTAGAATAATGAGAAAATAATTTGTACTCAGATTAAATAGCCTAATTAAAATGTAAATAAAAAATAATTTTATTTGTTTTGTAATTTTTTCATGTTGAAATTTTCAATAACAATGCAATTCGCACAAAAAAAAAAAAAAAAATAAATAAAAAAATAAAAATGGTGTATCTAGAAAAACTTGCCGAGAAAAAGAGCAATTACCACTTTTCCGAAAAGAATCTTTCTGCTTTTGTAATTTTATTAAAGTGACGATTTCTAATAAACATTTATGAAAATTTTGCTAGACAGGATTATCATGCATTTAGAACAGTTAAAATTGATTAAAACTCTAACACAAGTAATGAATGCATAAAAGACTTTCTTTATTTTATTTTTTTCATTGGTCAATTTTCAGTAAAACTACAATATAACATTTATCATAACAGTTTGAAAAATATAGCATTAATTCAAAGAAGTTGCAGGTGAATAATAATAATAAAAGTTTAATAATAATAATAATAATAATAAAATTCGCTTATATGTATATCGTTTTTAAAAAGATAATTGCCATCAATCGCATCACGATTTACTAGCCAGGATTATTTAAAAATATATCGACCAGTTCTAATGATTAAATTTGGGTATAAAAAATTACACCAGTAATAAGATAATCTATTTTTTCGCACCAGATTTTGAAGAACATATTTTTTTTCTTTTATCATGATAAATAATATCTTTATTTCGTTGTTGCTAAGGTGGAATATCTTTCCATGCCTTACAATATTCAGGTTTAATTTGCGAGGTCGCTTAAATTTTCTAAGAAAAGCAGCACATGACATCACGTTGGATTTTTTTTTTTTTTTTTGTTTCAATTTTGATGTGTTTTAAATAGTTTATGACACATCTTTTAAATTTCAGGTGCACTTAAAGCGGTTCTCTTAGCATAAATGCACATGCGTGAATGGAATATTTTTAATGTGCTTGAAGACAATTAAGAATATGAATTTTAGTGCTTTATCATGTTGATCTTTGGAATAAAAGCAGAATCCGGGTTGAATTTTCGGTTGTGATTTTCACCCGACAAAGGCTAAAATTGCCTTAGAGCAAGATCTGAATATTTTTCTACTATGATGTGTTTCATTAAAGAAATTCCAATCTAAATCTTGCAGATTGAGATAATGTATTTCCATAGTAAACTATGAGTCCTCTGTTATTACTTACAAACTTTAAATAAACACCATAAAATGCAATAAACTCGCAACAATTGTTTCGGGTCGAAAAAACACACGACCCTTCATCAGGCGAATAAAGTAAGCACGAGTGCTGCAGTCAAAGTTTGTAAGTAATATTTTTTACAACGCCAGTTTTGTGGTGCTTTTTTTTTATATTAAATATGAGTCCTCCGGCATTCATTTGATATAGAATTTATGAAAGTTACTTAGTGGTACAATATTTTGTTTTGTTTATTATTTTTTTTTAGCTTTAAAATTTTGAAAAGTTTGGGACTATTTGTTGTTTCTTGTCATTATTGTAGGTCATCTTCAATTAATCTTAGTTTACTTTTTTATATATTGTAACTCCAGAGAACAATACTTACGTTTCATCATCAAATTTAATTTTAATAGTTATTTCTAAATACTAAATGCTTTTCCATATGCTGAGGGGGGCGTTAGCCCTCCTCACACAGAATTATATGTCAAATAATTAACTGTTCCTAAGCCTATTTTAGATTATTTTAAAAATACATTGAGCTTTATTATCTTAGGACTTAATATACAATCTGTCATTATTTGAAATGTTGGGTAAGAGAAAGTCATGTGAGTGACACACCAGAATATTTTCATATTTCATATATAGTTATCAATCTGGCTTCATTAGTATATCAACTAAGGTATAGAACTCAATTTGAGAAATGTCCAATCAAAGAAAGGACACTTGCTAAATGAGTTGTGAAATTAAGACGACGAAAAAAGTTTAAAGGCGAAAAACGAAAGCAATTTTAAGCCTTATTTATTTGTTGAGTTTAGATGTAAAACTTCTGTACTATAACACACTGAAACTTTTACACCGTTTGGGATTATAATGATTAAGAATAATAAAAATGTGTTAGTTAAGAAGTTCTTAAGCTTGCAATTTTGACAGGCCGCAAGACGCTAATATTTCAAACTATATTCCCTTGTTTTAGTGAATTAATGTAATTTATATGCTGCGTCTGAAAGTTTTCAGAAATCTATTTGTTTACTTTATGCGTAATTTTGACTTTAATTTA
Organism: Salticus scenicus; assembly: GCA_963930645.1. Lineage (NCBI taxonomy): Eukaryota > Metazoa > Arthropoda > Arachnida > Araneae > Salticidae > Salticus > Salticus scenicus. Next base: position 243,238,587 of record OZ005649.1, read on the forward strand.
CTTTACTTCAACTCATTTATTTGCTAATTGCACGAATTTCATAAAAATAGGTGGATTGGGACGAATTTTTAATTTACTGCTGCGAAGGATATTAAGTTGTTCCCAGTTGAAATTAAACGCTGCAACTTTAACTGTTTAATAAATACAAAGTGCATTTACAGGCTTATGGAATAAATACTTCTTTTAATTGCTGTTTATGCATTTTAGAGAAAACTAGAAACAAACAGGGCTTGAATACAGAATTATTTTGAGTTCAATTAAAAAATTGGATTTCTCGTCTCATTTTTAATTTATTGTTAAGACGCATGAACTATAAATGTTCAGATAAAAAAAAAAAAAATGAATTATAGATACTAAGACTCATTTTATAAAATTTGGAATTTACCAGTAGCATTTGATGAGGGTATTTAAGTTAATCCATAGATATCTGAGCGAGAAATGATTGAATGGTGAATTTTTTCAATTTTTGCACTCACGATAACCAATAACTAAACAAAAATGCATCAATATTTTTTATCCCATTTCAATAATGTGTTTATTATTTAAATTTAGAGCGAATTCGGATACCACATAAACGAAAAACCATAACTTTCAGCATAACTAATGGCAAACTTTCAACGTTACACATTTTTATAAAAATAAAAATGTTTACAAGTTCATTCAACATGATAGATAACAATTGGCAACGGTAAAAATAGCCAACTGAAAGAAATTGTACGACAAACAAATCGTACTCAAAACAAATGAAGCGTTTTCGTAAAATTTATGATGTTTGCTTGAAAAGATTTTATTCTTGACCATTAATCGGTTTTTTGTTTGTTTTACTGCAATTAACACCACAGTTTAAAAACATTACATTAAACAATATGTTTAAATTTTAATGTATAATAATATTGCACAGCAGTTTAATATTTTAAATGCATATATTCTTGTTTCATTTCTAAGCATAAGATGCAGTTAATGTAGTGATAAATTTATTATTATTTTTAAATTTAGTTATTAATATATTTTTTAAAAGTTACTGTTGTATTTAAATAAGCGCAATACCATACGACTGCAATGTTACCTGTTATCGCGTTACAATTTATTGACACAAATCGCTAAAATAAACTAATCACTAATTTTACCCATCACTAAATTTGTGATTACAACAATACGATAGATAAATATCAAACATTGTAATTAAATTTAAAACTAAAGCATCTTCGCCAGCCAATTTTAAAAAATTAAGAAATAAAAAAAATAAAAAGAAACCCCTCTTTTTTATGTTAGAACATTTTTAATACAATTTACAATTTTAATTGTATAGTTAAGCGTTAGTTCTTGATATTTAATGTGAAACTGCTTTATAAAATAACTATAAAACAAATTCGAAGCTACAAAATTATAGAAATTGTGTTTTTTTCACTGAAAGAAAAACTACAGTAAGGGACAAAAAAAAAAAAAAAAGGCCGCCCTCTTTTACTTTTCTTTTCAAAAACTACCCATTTTTAACATTTAATTGCAGGGTTGTAACAGATAGTTATTTTTCTGGACATGGAATATCTGGAATTCTATTGGCTGCTGGAAGCGGTTATGCGATAACCAACAAAATCACTATCCGTTTCATCCGTTTTTCAAACGAAAAATAAAATTATTCAAGTACGGCTTTTTTTTTGCGCCTTAGTGTATATTATAATAGCCAATTGCACTGTAGTTAAAAGAAATTTGTGTGATTTGATAATTGAGTATGATCGGATTAAAGGCACAAATTTAATTTAGTATTGTTCTATGATTTAATTTCAGAATGTTTTATAAACCATCTGGGAATGTCTTGTATATTATGCTGTCTATTTCAAAAATTTTGAGAACATAATTATGAAAAGTTTAGAGTGATCGTACTTGACTTTTGGAACATTTAGTAGTTACCAGGTGGCAAACAATTTTGAACCAGTAAACAAATTGAGTAAATAAATAAATGCAATAAGGTGTTTGAGTATTTTTCTTTATGTTCGTATGTTTATATAATAGATTAAATGCATCCGTATTTTTTTGTGCGTCCCTGTGAACAAACTGTAAATAATCAGTTAAAAATTTCCAGTCATGATCCTGCTTTAGCAAAATTCTAAAATACTTATAAGTTTTGTTCTTTGTCAAACAACTTAATACACTTCAGACAGTTTCATCCCAAAGATCTAGTTCGTGTAAATTACTTTATGCTTCAATATAAAAGATCTATGAATAATACACAAATTATTTTCTATAATGATAATATTTTAGCAAATAAATGAAATATCAATTTAGTTTAACTCTGTTTTAAAATAATTAAAAATACTAAAACGTACTGAAAATAGTTTTAATCAATAAGCCGTAATGTATAAAAATTCTTATGTGAATATAAGCAAGAGAACTATGATTCTTGCCCTCATTAAAAGCTAAACAATTTGTGTAGCGGTGACTTATAAAATTCTTAACCAATTTCAGGTCGACGAGATGCAGCGTTTACATATTATCATGTGCACTTACACATATAAACATACATACACAAATGCATATATCTATACACAATTACATGCCTACACTGAAAAAAAAAAAAAAAAAAAAAAAAAAAAAAAAATCTACATTTCACCAGAAAAATGATTCCAGTTAGCTTCAACCAATAATTTGGAGCATTGTTTTACAATTTTAGCAGGGCCATTTCAGTAGCAAGCACCACTGAAATAATGAAATCTAGCACCAAAATATTGGTTGCAGTTAAAAATGCCTATTTAGTACCATTATTTTGGTGAAATGTTGTACTATTATTACTTTCTTATATATTCCATAGAAGAAAGTATTGGATTCGTAAAAATTTTCGACCTCGGTTTTTTGATGGATTTACACGTTTTGGGAGCTGTAGAACACGATTTGACCATTTTTAGAAAATGTCTGTCTGCCTGTCTGTCTGTAAGTCTGTCTGTGTGTGTGTATGTGACAAAATTTTGTGGCAACTGTATCTTAGGAACTACTGCACAGAACTTCATACAAATTGGTATGTAGTTGCACCTTGACATAAATTAGTGCCTATCAACTTTTGGTAAAAATTGTTTTACAGGTTGCGTTGCCATCCCGCTATTCAAAAATTTTTAACATGGTGATATAGGACAAAATTTTGTATAAATGGGCATAAAGATAATTATTTTTTAGTAATCATTATGAAATTTACAAGAATTATTTATAATAGAGATAGTCAACTGGGAAAATTTTTTTGTACGTGTAGGAGCCTCGCCACCCCCTCTGGGGGGGGGGGGAAGTCCCCCTTCGAGGGGAGTAAATTTTCAAGATGGGTATCTTTCGAAAGGTCTCGTCAATACCTTCAAAACGAATGGTTGAACTATAAATCTGTGATAATTTAAAACAAAGTTATCGATTTTTTTTATTTTAACGAAAAAAAACTTAGAAAAAAAAAATCGTACTTTTTTTTTTTAACGAAATTGGCCCCTGACATAAACTGGTGCTGATTAGATTTGGGGATCAATCGCTCAACAAGTGGCGCTGTGATCGTATTTTTTCTAAATTTTTAACATGGCAGTATATGACAAAATTTCGTATAAATGCACATAATGAGAGTTATTCTTAACCTGTGATTGTAAAATTATTATGAATTATCGATAATAGTAGTAGTTAATTAGGAAAAAACTTTTGTGCATGTGGGGGCATCGCTTCCCCACCTGGGGGGAAGTATCCCGGGGGGGGGGGTAAATTTTCAAGATGGGGATCTTTCGAAAGGTCTCGTTAATACCTTTAAAACGAATGGTTGAACTATAAATCTGTGATAATTTAAAACAAAGTTATCGATTTTTTTTACTTTTAACGAAAAAAAAAAAAAATCATAATTTTTTTTATTTTAATATTGTTACTGAGTGAATTTGTATAGGAAAATATAGAAGAAAGTCTTGTGGTGGCTACAACATACTAGTTTTTTAACAGTATACATTCATGTATGCATGCAAACATATACACACATCATCGTAAAGATAGCAAACATGATTTTTAGGATGCCATTAGACGTATAGTATACAGAAATCTTATAGTCGGATTTTTTCTACGATTACAATACTTGCATTATAGTGCATTACGTGCATTATATAATTTGGATAGTAAAATTATGTTAAAAAATTACATTGTTAAAAATAAAATGGTACGTTTGACCGGACAAAATGGTCCCAGATTAGCTTCAACCAATATTTTAGTGCTAATTTTCAGAATGTTAATATTACCATTTCAGTAGTAAGCACCATTTAAATGGTGAAACGTAGCATCGAAATATTGATTGCAGAAAAACTGGAACCATTTTTACTTCCTTATACAAAGTATAAGGAAGTATAGTACTATCACAAATATACACGGGCCATGGGGCATTTCCGGCCTATCTTCATCGGTTTAAGAGGAAGAAGAGCCCGGATTGCGCCTGTGGCGAGCTAGGAACATCCTTACACTACTTACTAGCCTGTCCGCTAACGGAAAACCTCCATCTGGCCAAAATCACACAGGACAATGAACAACTCTGGTATAAACAACTAGCCAACAATAAACACGTACAGAACAAGGCAAAACACATAGTCAGTTGGATCACAAACAACGTAGACGACATTTCACAGTGATCAAAAGCCAACATCTCGAGCAGCAGGAACCAGCCACGTACTGTCAAAACCCGAAGAAGAGGACCTGGCGGATTTTTATTTACTAGATCAGGGGACTTTTTGTTTATTTTTGGTTATGATCGTGGTCCATGAAGTTAAAGCGGCGGGTACCTATACAGTCTGAGCCCCGGTAAAAATAAAAATGTAAAAATCAGAAAATCTAGAAATAAAAAGTAAAAAAAAAAAAAAAAATAATTAAAAAATAATTAAAAAAAAAAAATGAAAAAAAAAAAAAATAAATAAAAAAAAAAAAAATAAAAAATGTAAACGGTTCTTGGCTTATAAGTCCGTAAGTCCGCGCCACGCCCATGACTGTGCATGAATGTTTATTTTATTTTATTTTATTTTTCTTTTATTACTTCCATTAGTGTATGAATGGCGTGGTCAAAAAGCAACCCTGTTGACTTTTACCTTTGCAGAATAGTTCCTTTATAATATGTAGATTCGCTAACAAGTTCCTTGACGCAGTCGGTGATCAGAAAGCAACCATAATGACAATTTCTTCAGCAGGTTTATTCTCAAAACTCCCAGGTCCGATGGACCTAACTAATGTTAGTCCATACATAGTGATTCCATCACAAAGAATAATTCCTAGCTAACCTTTTCTTTTTGGTACTCATCTAGTTCTGATCACAATCAATACCTTCTTTTAATATTACAGGTTTGAATGCGTGTCAAAAAGCAACCATAATGTTAATTACCTTTGCCGGATTTGTACAATATCATCAAGAGTGCAGGACATAACAGGTCGCACAACTTACAAATCCCGGAAACTTAGTCTTTTTGGTACTCATCTAGTTTTGACACGCACTTTTTTTTTTCTCAATTGTAGGGGTAATACTTTCCTTGTTAAGCCTAGAACTATTTCCTGTCACATTTCTTTTTGGTACTCACCAAGTTTTGACCCGCACCAATTTTAATTTAAGTACTTACCTACTTTAATTAATTTATTTTTACTATATTTTTTTATTTTTATTTTTATTTATTTTACTTTTTATTTATTTTTATTTTTTTATATTTATTTTTTTATTTTTATTTTTTATATATATTTTTTTCTATTTTATTTTTATTTATTTTTATTTATTTTATTATCATTTTTATTTTATTCTTTTTTTTTTACGAGGGTGTGGCGGTGTCTGGTCCTCGTTAATCTGTGCTGCACCGTCAAGTGCTCGATGGGGTCGTTTAGCAGTCGTCGGGCTACCAACGCGGGGAACCATCCCCCCGTGGTGGATCAAAATTGCGATGGTCCCTCTTTCTCTTCTCCATTCGGCCTCCCTGCGCATAGTAATTTCCCTCCCAATTAGGATTAGGCCTTGCCACTTCAAAATTTTCGCTATGCGCCCAAAACTATCTTCCATCCCCCAGTGGCTTCACGTAATTTTTTTTTAAATTATAATCTCATTGCTCCTCACTCGTCTTTCTCAAATCATAAGTGTTGTCCCCTTCCCCTTTTCAAATGGCCTCCTCTTTCGGCTTTAATTATTGTGTGCACAACTAACTTTAGCGGCTCCCCCAGCGTTTTTTTTTTTTTTTTTTTTTTTTTTCCTCCCTGCCTAAATTCAAAATTGTTTTAATTTTGTATAATTCCGGTTATTTCGACTCTTAGCTAGTTAGTGCACTTATTCCAAAATCCTTAACATCTGGAGCGTGCTGCAATTCCTGAGCTTTGGCGTCTAGTTACATTGCTGCCCAGCAGCTTCCACGCGGTGATCTGGCGATTTATTCGCTCCGGCGGACGGCATCCAACCCGTTAAGCTTGGCCGAGCCCAGGCAGGCAGGGGCCGTCCAAAGGTTTCAAAGGAAGTATAGTAATTCCGATTTGCGAAATGGATTTTGTATTTCGCATAGCTCAAAAATGAATAATCGTAGAATGTTGCAAATTTACATGTGCGACTATAATGAAGCCTAGTTGTACACCTGCAACTTTGGTTTTAATACCAATTTAAGTTTCAGATATATCAACGAATTTACACGAATTTTTGCGACGTCTGTATGTAAGTATGTGTGTGTGTATCTCGCATAACTCAAAAACAGTTGGACGTAGAACGTTGCAAATTGGTATATAGGTTTATTATAGCATCTAGTTGTGCACCTCCTTTTTTGAACTTTCGTTGATTTTTTGTTTTGGAGATATTTAGGGAAATTATATTCATAATGACCAAAAATACAAAGGTTTTGGCCATTATATATGACCTACCATCATAGAGATTTCAAAAGAAGTTAATGATAGAGCTAGTAATGATATTGTTATGAAAGTTGAATACATTTTTTCGTATAGAAAGTTATGCTTAAAGACATAAACAGGTTCTTGTCGAAGAATGCATTTTATTTAATAAATATTCAGCCCGCAGATACAGCCCGTAATTTTATTGTTGTGAAAGGTGTCGACATTTTAGAGTGTCGAAATTGATTCTTTAAAACAGAAGTTGGTTCTACTCGACGAATGCATTTTAGTTAATGAATATTCAATCCGTAAATAGAGGCTGTAATGTTATTGCTAAAAAAATTTGTAGACATTTTATTGTTTAGAAAGTAGTTCTACAAGAAATAAGTACTAGTCGACGAATGCACTTTATTTAATTAATATTCAGTAAACAATTGAATAAATCTTTTTTTTGTGCTAGAAAAATTAATATTCTTGAAACAATCCAATGAACTGATCTCTTTACTACAGAAATCAAATAAACATTGTTAAATACACTTCAGAGAATAAATTTCGCTAAATCAGGAACAACCGAATATTTCGAAGTCTGAATGGAATTTGAATTCATCGAAAGTACTGTGAGGAATATGTGGTCTCCATTCCTCAATCGTAAATTAATCTAACTTAAGTAGTAAATGATAAATGCGCAGAGACTCAAAGTTAAATACAAATACAGTTTATTAAAGATCAATTTCAAGGCGGGTGTTGGGCTAACTCAGAAATAACTCTTAAATAGCTTTTGGGGATAACTTCAGTAAATCATTAAATAAACGTAACTTATTCTCACCAATACAGATACTGTCGACGATTGCTCTATGCCTATCCAAATGCTCCGCTGGCGACAGGATTCCCTCGATTCGCCTAACTTCATTCTATCGATTAGCACCTTTCAAAAAGACTATGACATCCACAAAAACTAAGAACTTATCACAAAAGATCATTTAAGCAAACTCTTTCTTCGTTGACTCTGCACCACTCTCCTACTCTCCTCTTCACACCCTACTTTTCAACGCACATCCATATTTATATATCTAAGCTTCATCCATTCTACTCACTTCATTTAATACTAAGACTTCTCCTTATTCACTCGCGCTTCGCAACTTGTGAACTTAGCTGCAGCGCCATGCTGATGTGAACTCTACTACACACCATCCTTACACTACTGTCAGTGGTTTAAGGAATTTTCAAGGTAGTTCTGCGCGGGAAGCCAATGCGTCATTACAAAATTTTCAGAACTAGACTCCAATTGAGGTAAAGTTTCCAAATTCTGTAAATCCCTTACTACCATTTTTCACCACATTTGAATGCGTAATATGACGCTAAGTCAAAGCCCACCTTCGTGGAAATGAAAAAAACTTTCATCTGTTTCCATTTTTACCGTAATACTGTATAGAAAGTAACACGCAAAGATATAGGCAAGTTCTAGCCTACAATCATCAGCAACCACTCTTTTTAACACTTTCCAACAAAGTTGAAAAGTGTTTATGACTTCGGTTTGTCTGTCTGTCCGTCTGTCTGTCTGTCCGTCTGTCTGTCTGTCTGTCTGTCTGTCTGTCCGTCTGTCTGTCTGTCTGTCTGTCCGCGCTCTAACGCCCGTAAATATTTATGGAATTTCTTGAAACTGATATATGTTACTCAAGTTCACTATCAGACGGTCCCTATTGAAAATGGAGTTTATACCTCTACTGGTTTGTGTACAGGGACACCCGAAAGTATCTCAAAGCATTGTGCTCTATGACAGGTATTTCTATAAACCATATTTTTATACTTTTACTCTAGACATATGTTAATGAAATTGAAATATGTTATTCAAGTTCACTATCGGACGTTCCCTATTGAAAATGGAGCCTATACCTCTACTGGTTTGTGTACAGGGACACCCGAAAGTATTCCAAAGCATTGTGTTCTATGAGAGGTATTTCTATAAACCATATTTTCATACCTTTACTGTTGACATATCTTAATGAAATTGAAATGTATTAATCAAGTTCACTATCGGACGTTTCCTATAGAAAATGGAGTTTATACCTCTACTGGTTTGTGTACAGGGACACCCGAAAGTATTTGAAAGCATTGTGTTCTATGAGAGGTATTTCTATAAACCATATTTTCATACCTTTACTGCAGACATATCTTAATGAAATTAAAATATGTTATTCAAGTTCACTATTGGATGTTTTCTCTATCAAATGGAGGAAATACCGCCATCGGTTCATGTACAGGGACACTCAAAAGTATTCCAAAGCATTGCGTTCTAGGAGAGATATTTCTATAAATCAAACTTTAATAACTTTACTATCCACGAAGTTTTAGGAAATTGAAATATGTTATTTACATGCACAAAAGAATTCTTTGCATAGAATGTAGCATGATTAGCATTAGATTTACAGGGTGGCACAAAAATATCCAGTTATATTAAGAGGTATTAATAAAAAATTGCTAGAATTGTACTTTCGTTTACGTTAAGCGTTTTTAACACTTTCTGGCATTTTTTAAGTGTGAATATGATTTCAGATTTGTGTATCTGCCTATCCGTCCGTCTGTCTGTCTGCCTGTCTGTCTGTCCGATCTCTAACTCCCGTAAATATTTATGGAATTTCTTAAAACTGATATATGTTATTCAAGTTCACTATCGGATGTTCCCTATTGAAAATGGAGTTTATACCTCTACTGGTTTGTGTACAGGGACACCCGAAAGTATTTCAAAGCATTGTGTTCTATGAGAGCTATTTCTATAAACCATATTTTCATACCTTTACTCTAGACATATCTTAATGAAATTAAAATATATTATTCCAATTCCCTACTGGATGTTTCCTGTATAAAATGGAGGAAATATCACTACCGATTTATATACAGGGACACTCAAAATATTCCAAAGCATTGCGTTCTATGAGAGAGATTTCTATAAATCAAATTTTAATTACTTTACTTTCCACGAAGTTTTAGGAAATTGAAATATGTTATTTATATGCACAAAAGAATGCTTTTCATAGAATATAGCATAATTAGCATTAGATTTACAGGGTGACAGAAAAATATCCATTTATATTAAGAGCTATTAATAAAAAATTGCTGAAATATTACTTTCGTTTACATTGAGTGTTTTTAACACTTTCTAACATTTTTAAGTGCGAATATGATTTCAGTTTGTGTATCTGTCCATCTGTCTGTCTGTCTGTAAGCCCGCGCTCCAACTCCTTTAATTATTTATGGAATTCCTCGAAACTGATATATTTTATTGAAGTTCACTATCGGATGTTCCATATTGAAAATGGAGTGAATATCTCTTCTGGTTTGTGTACAGGGACACCCAAAAGCATTCGAAAGCATTTTGTTCTAGGATTGTTCTTTTTATAAACATTATCCCTATAGAATTTTCCCCATTTAAAATGACATTAATAGGTCCTGTACAACTAGTTTGTTTACAGGGACAAAAATAAAAATATGCCAATGCATTACGTTTTAGGACAGAATTTTTTGAAAATTATATTTAAAATTCTTTCTACTGTAAAAATCATAAAAATATTGAAATTTATTGTTAATATTCTAAAATAATCTTTTGTATAGAATATGATATGATTAACTTTCTGATTTACAGGGCTACACTAAAATATTGAGAGAGATCAAAAGCTGTAATTATAATCTAATGGCTGCATTTTCTTTTGCGTTAAGCCTTTTTAACACTTTCCAAAATGCCTAAGATTAATTTTAAAATCAATTAGTCTATCTGTATATTTTTTAGTCCTTCTGTCTGTTGTGTGATAACGTAGGCAAAGAATATTAAAAGTTATTCGATACAACAATTACGTACAGTTGGAAAGTGTTACTAGTCAACGCGTACTGCATGATTTTTCTTTCTTTTTTTTTTTTTTTTTTTTTTTTTTTTTTTTAGTCTTGTGAGTCATTTATAGAACTTTCGAACAATTTAGTCCTGCGCAATAAACTAATGAATTCTCCAGAATATTCCAGAACTCTGTTATTACTGAAGTTAGAGCTTAAAACTATGGGAACCCTAAACTACAAATATTGACCAAATTCGTTCGCCAAATTCGATGCCAAAATTTTTGTGTTTCCCGCCACTATGTTTTTCCAAAGAGAACAAAACTGGACCATCTGTATTCGAATTATTTTCATTGTACTCTAAGCTATGCATTTGCCAGTGAGATATTCTGTAACAAGTCGTTGATTACTATCCATGAAAAACCTAGTGTATTTGTCTCGACGACATATATAATCGTATTATCCTGACTTTTGATTCGAGTAGCAGTTTTTTTTTTCTTTTTTTTTTAAAGAATGTTCGTGGACTGAAACCTGCCTGTTTATTTATGAATCAGTTACCTCACACAAAACTGTCAGTCAATGTTTTCATAAAAATATGTATATTCCTATGGTTGTATAAGAAAGTCGTGTGGTGTCCACATCAGATTTTTTTTTTTTTTTTTTTGTGAAACATACCATTTTAATTTTAACAGTTTAAATATAAAACTTAATTAAAGGTAGAATGTGAAAATTAATATTTTTTTGTTGCCACTGAAAAGGGAGTATTTAGAAAGAATTTTTGATTTATTCGTCGTAGATCATTTATCAAAATGTAATCATATTTTTTATAATAACATTTTCAAATATAAAGAAACTTTCAGTTTGTAACTGAAACTTATATTCTCTAATTTGAAGATACTTCAAATCAATAACCATATAAAAATATCTTCAAGTCTTTTGCAATGTCATTTTAATTACAAGGTTCACAGAATAGTTTCAGATGAATGTGAATACAATAAATGCATTGATAATGCAATGGAATGTGTACTCAGATGCTTCTCTTCTGAAAGGTAGATTAAAGCAACTTTCCAATAAATAAAAGCAAAGCAAAAGACGCATAGTTCTAAAGAGTTTCTGTATTCTATTTCTTTACTGTTTATTCAAAGCAAAATCAATTCACCGTTTGAAAATACATAGCGTTGTTTTAGCTTTCAGGATTCATCTTTTCTAAATTGCTTTCTTGAAGATATTTAATTTTTGGTTTGGTGAAAGTTATGAATGTCGGTTGTTATTTGCATTGTCTATCTGATTTCTAGACATTGATTTAAAAATGAAATTTCAGAAGTTCTGCGATGAAGCAATTGAAAAATTTATTTTAATAGATTTCTATATGATTTATAGAAATGCATTGAAAATTGACAATATATTATTAATTTAGTTTTAATTATGAGATAGAGAAAACATTAATTAAAGAAAATATTTTGTATTGCTAAATGATAATTAAAAATAACAAGCGTAATATTTCGTAATGCAGTGAAATTTTACAATAAATTGTTAATATTATAAATTTACCTGAAATATGCTGAGTATTTTTTATAAAACTGCAGCGACAAATTACTTGGAAAATTTTTAAGAAAAATATTACAAAACTAAAATATTACAAAAATAGAAATTTTGAATTTATGTTATTGCAAAATGTGTATGACGTATCCTAACATGCACATTCACTTGAGAGGCAATTGCGTCAATTTCAAATTAGGCTAGTTAATATTTATTGTACCATTTAATTGATTTTTCTGAAATACTGCATTTTTGAGTTGTACCACTTTTCTCTCCAAGGCTCATATGTTTTATATGATCCCTGGATGAATCATATGTTTTATATGATTTCAGAATGTTTTATGTTTAAATATATGTTTTTTATTACATTAAGTTAAAATACAATTATATATTTTAAGAATCTAGAATAAACATATGCTGTAGATATACTATAGTTTAAAAAAAATCTTCTCATATCTCTCATATTTCTCATTATTTCTCTCATTTCACGAGCACATTTAAATATTATGCACATACGAGTAAAAGTATCAAAATATAAAATTACAAGAGTTTCATTAAATAAATGAATGAAATGTCATATTAAATTTTAAATAATCTTGTCGTAGTTTCCATGATTTTTAGAAATCATGGAACATTCAATAAAATAATCACACCGTGTTTCAGGCATTCATAAAATTATAACGTATTGGGGGTGCAATGGAATAAATTAACAGTATGAGGAAGTGTTGTAAATCACAGAAATAATTTGATATAACTTTGTAGAATGCGATAGAAAGTTAATTATCTTATTTTTGCAACTATTGCATAAATATAAATATTCTGTTAGTTTTAATTGGAAATATCTTCTGTGCCATAACTTTACGTAGGAAATTTCAAGTTTTTATGTCAATTTTTATGCAAAATCGTTAAATTGCACTTAAAAAGTACTTCTTACAACTTTAAAATGGGTAAAAAAAAAAAAAAAAAGTATTTTATACATTGAATACGAAGCATTTTACAATATATGAAGAAACCTGCTATTTGATAAATTAGCTTTAAAATACTTTTAGATTTTTTATTTTTTTATTTTTTTTAACCGCAAATAAATAAGTTTTAGAAGAAAGAGCTTTGCCATTTTGTAATTATTATAATTTCGTTAATTTAAAAATGTGCAACATACTCGAAAAATAGGGTAATTCTAGGATACATGGCCAGTTTAAATATTTCCTAAACTTATCATAGATGATGTAAATGAATAAAAGGTAACCTTATGTATAAGACGTTTTTCTTAAAATATTTTTTTGATTCATTGTCAGTTTTAATAACTTAGCAGTTCATATAGTTTCTCTCTCTCTTTATGCAATTTATAATAAACTTTCGAATTCCACTATTTTGGTAAAAAACGCATTTAAATTTTTAAAAAATAATTTTTTTTTACTATTATTATTGGTTATTTGTCACGACATTTGACCACTGTTTTTGATTTGGTGAATATGGCTTTCGTAGATAGTATGCAACATGCAAGTACTAGATTTAAAAATAGCTTAATCTGGAAATTTTGACCGCTTGCCGACTAGTATTAGAATAATGAAGAAGAAATAAAGAAAAGAAAATTAGATTCTTTGTTTAAAATATTTGTTTTTTAAAGACAGATTTATTTAATTTCAGTTATCATTTTTGTCTAGATTTTGGTGTGGCAAAAAATCATAGTATAAATAACTCACAGTTGAAAAAAAAATTTTTTTTTTTTCTTTGGATTCTCTTGCAAATTTTTCATAAATACAAAAAAAAAAAAAAAGTTTGAAATTACAAAAATAATTACAGTTAAGAAATATATCTGATAATTATGCAGCTAAAATTGCTTCAAAATATACATTTGTAGTACTTTAATATCCAATTTTACATAAAAACAAATGAAACAAAAAACGAAGATAATTTATATATTTATTTTTTATATTCGCTAAATAAAGAAAATGTTTTCTTAGAAAATTTACGTCTTGAAATTAGATTCCGCCTACTTTTCAGATTAATCAAATAAAGTAGAATTAGATTTACTTTTTTGCAATATACCGCTTTCCATGATTGGTTTCGCGTTCAATTTATCTTTTGTAATTCAGTTTTCTTCCTTAAGGCATATTTTCTAAAATAAACAAAATTAAAAGCTACTTTCGAGGAATGAATAGTTCATTCATGTTTGCGACTTACAAATTAATTATATAGTCCCCAAAGACTAAATGTTGTACTACTGTAAATAAAAATGAATTTGAATTTTTAATAAAGTCTTTGTAAAAATAATAAAAATAAATAAAAGGAAAACTAATTTTGTCAGATTCCTAATTTAGTGATAAAAATTTATATTCATAAAATGACTTTAAAATATTCCCTAAAAGAAGACAAAAGACCACTGGAACTTATGTTGGCAGGCATCCATATATATTCCATACAGTGTACGAAATTTATGATAACGTTTTTTCCTCATATTGAAAGAAATATGTTCCCTGGGTAAAAAGAGAGAGAAAATAATATAGTTTTGGATATTGTGTGGTATATCTTATTTTATTTCAGTCAATCTAATAAAAATAAAAGAATTTTTTTCAGAACATCTCTTAATAATATCGTTTCTATATGAAAAAGTTAACAATTCCCGTACTCATTTAATTTACAATGGCAACACAAATTTTACTTGAATGTAATGTAATTTAAGTTTTAAAATATACATTTGCGTTCATCATTGACTCCTTGACTGGTTGAGACTTACTGATCGTGTAAAGTTGTACGATGTCGCTGTCATCGCACGTATTTATGAAGTTAAAATGCTAGTCCTGCTTGTGATAACATGGCCGAATATTTAAGACACAGAACGGCTGACAGACAGGTAGTCGGTTCAAATTCATTCAGTAACAACTGATTTACGTCTAAGAATTTATATGAGATTAGGATACATTATGTATTTAAGTTAGTTGGGTATATTTTACTACTTCATATCTCAAAATGTTTCACAGGGTCTCCTGGTGTTCAAAGTAGGAATTTATAATCGATTATAATTATGAACAAACGTGTACATGAATAAGCATAAACATTAAATGAAGTGAAGTTTGATGGTAAAATAGGTTATAGCACCGCATCGTGACGAAACTACATTGTGAGCATCCATCGTATGAAACATTGTTATATTCATCATTTTTCAACCGTCACTGTAGATACCTAAATAGTTATCGAAATATTTATTGAACAATTACTCGTACAAATTTTATAAAAATAGCGTAAAATAATTACAAGATAAGAAGAACTTTTTATATACCATGTTTTTAAGTTTTCTGTTGAATCATATAAACTTGACAATTCTATGTATTAATAAATACTTATTATTATTATTTTTTTTGACGAATTATCCCATCAACTTGAAAGAAAATGATCAAATGCGTAATAAAGAGAGCAGTTATAAGAAAATTTCAAACATTTATTAATTTAATAAAAGTATTAAAAGAATGCATCGCCATCGTGTTCTCAGCTATTCTACAAGTTTCAAATGTCTAGCTAGTCGGGAGAGTTAGTTAAAAATCAATTGAAAGATTTGTACCGAACAAACAAACAAGAAAGCGAGTTAATAAAATCGTGCTAAAATACGAAAGTAGCAGAAAAAAACGTTTAATTTTTTCTGCTATTTTTAAGTTTCATGTTCTCTGCTAGATATTGAACTAAAAATTACGCAGCATTGTTGTTTTAAGTCGCTTATTTTTATTGATTTTCTTTTTGAATTTATGGTAGACAAAAAAAAAAAAAAAAAAAAAAAAAGAAAAAAAAAAAAATCCTTGCTTAAACTTTTTTTATGATTTTGTTAAAAATGACGTAACTTTTATGAGCTTGATGTAATAACTTATCGTTCGGAAAATAAATATTATAAAAATGCTAATGTGTAACAAACACGCGACTTCCATCACCCACTACTATACATAATATAGTGCTGAAAAAAAAAAAAAAAAAAAAAAAAAAAATCTTTACACTTGAGCGGCAAAAAAAAAAAAAAAAAAAACTTTACATATCTTTTGCCGTTTCCGCCATAAAAATGTGTCGAACTCCAGTGATAAAACTTGGTGTTAGTCGATCACAGACGACCTTCCCCTTGAGACAAGTCAATTTCAAAAGTATAGCTGTTTTAGTCACTGTCTTAGCTATATTTTGGTATATAGTAGCACCATACAACTATAATGCAATTTTCTAAAAAATTAGGATTAACAAAACAACGCAACTTAAGGAAACTGGACCCAAGCAAACTTGGGAGACTTGGCCCATTGATTAACACTTTCGTGACCGCATGATTTGTCTTTTTGGCAGCAAGGCCGGCCTGTGGGTGTTATTCTCCCGAGTTACAACATTTCAGGGTAAAATTTTCTGTATTCACATTTATATAACAAATGGATATACATTATAATTATATTCTCAACCAAAAAAGTTATATCCATAGTATATTGATTATACAAATATGAATATTGGGTATATTCGTAAACAATAAATAACATACAAGTTGTGAAAGAAACATCCATCCACTGGAGAAGTTTCAGATTTAATGAAAGTGTTAATTTAATGTTCTCTGTTTGATTAAAAGTATTTTTATCTTGTGAAAAACTAAAAAATTCTAATTTAAGCCTAATGATTTTTTTTTTTTTTTTTTTTTTAAGAAATAAGTAAAACATTGCGAACAGACCATTGTTCTCATTTTAGAAATAACTAAAATATTTTTTATCATTGAGCCAGGGTCGTACTGTCCGCCATTTTTTTCAGTACACTATCAGAGATAAAAAAATTTCCGACTGTTTTGCCACTACTAATTTCATGCAGAAATACACTTGATACATTTATAGTAATGTGCAATGATTATACAGGGTAGAAATTACTTTATAAAATTGGTGATAGAAATACATTAAAAATTTTTTTCATTAATTTTAATATTTACCAGCAGGCTACGCCCGCTTCGCTGGCCACTATTTTTAAATGAATCGCAATAATTAATGAATTCTCAAAATTGCATTAATTTTTATCATGTGATAAAAAAAGAGAAAAAAAATTCTCATCGGGAAAAATGTCGCACCGGGTCCCCACTGCCTTCGGCAGCGTAGATCCGTGCGCTGCGCGCACGTACTCCTTCACCATCCTTATGACTTCTCAAAATTCCATGTTATTACTCATAAACTTTCATTCTTAAGAAAAGGAATTAAAAAATATATCATTTAGCATCGGGTAAAAATTCACACTGGGACACCTCAAAACGTGTAAATCTGGTGAAAACTTTCGATAATTTAAAAGAACTTTAAAATATCTTTCGAATGATGTATTAAAAATAATTTAATTAGAATTTGAAATATCGAAATTTTAAAACATCTGGCGGTAGAAATTTCTGTAATCTACTGTTCAATTCCAAATCAACAAAGCTTTCAAATAATGTGTTACTTATGAAATTATTTTAATTAGTAGCTGAGATACAAAAGAAAACTGATTCAGGACACCTCAAAACGTGTAAATCTGGTGAAAACTTTCGATAATTTAAAAGAACTTTAAAATATCTTTCGAATGATGCATTAAAAATAATTTAATCATAATTAAAAATTGAAATATTGAAATTTTAAAATATTACAGCGCCATCTGGCGGTACAAATTCCTGTATTTCACTGTTCGATTCCAAATCAAAAAAGCTTTCTAATGATGTATTACTTATGAAATTATTTTAATTAGTAGCTATACAAAAGAAAACTGATTCAGGAGACCTCAAAACGTGTAAATCTGGTGAAAACTTTCGATAATTTAAAAGATCTTTAAAATATCTTTCGAATGATGTATTAAAAATAATTTAATTAGAATTTGAAATATCGAAATTTTAAAATATCTGGCGGTAGAAATTTCTGTAATCTACTGTTCAATTCCAAATCAACAAAGCTTTCAAATAATGTGTTACTTATGAAATTATTTTAATTAGTAGCTGAGATACAAAAGAAAACCTAATCAGGACATTCTAAAACATGTAAATCACGTGAAATCTCTAATTCCATTATCTACGGTAGTTGGGTAATGGAAGTAAAAATAAAAATAAATATTTTTTAGGTCCCGAAAACCTATATATACCACGGTAGTCGGGCAATGGAAGTAAAAAGAAAAAGAAAAAGTATTTTTTAGTTCCTTCAAATGTATTTTGTTGCTATGGAAACTCCTATCGTCTATTGAAAGATAGATTACGTGTTAGAATAAAATTTAATTTGCAATTAAAATGTAAATGCTTTGTTTATTAATGAAAATTGATGAAATTTTAACTGCAGGTTGGTTTTGTGCTGAATAGGTTGTATATTAAGTGTTGTGGGCGAAAAAGAAAATTTGAAGCACTTTGAAATTTGCAATTTTTAACCCCAGTTCAAGATCATGTGACATTAATGACTTCCACATGTTTTGTTTCCGTTCGAGACAGCCATTAAAATCGTCTGCTGATAGAATGCCTCTTTTTAAGCAATAAGGATTTTTGGTAATTTTTCGATCGACATGGGTCAACGTTTTAATTAATATCTCCGAAACTAATTAAAATTTTTAAATTCTGTTTCGAGGAGAACCTCGGAAAGGCTCCAGAGCATCCTTATGTCAATTCTTGTATACTTCTGCGTTCAATAGGGGCTGAACGTATGAAAGAACAGACAGACAGACAGACAAACCTTTCCATTTATTATTATAGATTCACCAATTAATCGTCACAGCCCTATTTATAAAAGCTATAAATATACATAAACAAATAATTACGGGATTTAAAGCATGATCTAAAATGTTGTTTCATTACTCATAATTATATGCGTAGGCCTTTTTCTGTAATTTAAAATCACTAAAAAACATTAATAATCAAAAGTTTAGTGTACACATCAAAATTTATCTCCAAATTTGCTTATAAAACTATGTTTTATAATATTTTATTATTAAATGAAAAAAAAAAAAAAAAAGTTTTGCTTTATTATTCTATAAAAGTGTAACGTCGCATTAGAGTAAATGGAAACAATCAGTAATATATTAATTTCATTCGTACTTTTTGTTTTTTATTACATAAGAAAATATTTTCTTCGTAAAATTCATTTCTCAAAATTAGATTCCATGTGTTATTTCAGATTAATCGAATATATTGGAATTAAATTTGTCTTTTGTAATATTTGTTCGTCCAAGATTCGTTTCCTATTCATTTTATCTCTGGTAATTCGATTTTCCTTTTAGATGTACATTTTTAAGCGAAACGAAATTAAGAAGTACATTTGAAGAAATGATAAGGCTATTTGCAGTGTATTTTAAATCATCTTGTTAAAAAAGACTTCCATAAAAGTAATGTGTATTCGAGAAAATGGCCTGCTAAATATTGAGTTTATTTTTCGAATTACTTCGAATGAACTTTTTATTCCAATTTTGTTTTAACGGAAAATCTAATAAAAAATTGAGTTATCACAATACGTAATGATATTTGTAAAAGATTCTTAAGAATTCGAATTTTTTCATCATTAAATTTATTTGCTGAAACATCAACTCTTATAATGTAGTTTTAGTTAGGAAAAAAAAAAAAAAACCCTAAAATATGTAAAAATGTTACTTTCAAATTGTAAAACATTTTTTACCGAAAATACTGCTGCCATCAAAACATTTTATTTTTTATAATTATATTACGTTTCAATAAAAATTTAGTTTTATTTTTATATGAAGGTAGTGCCAGTGGCGGATTTAAGGGGGGGGGGGGCTAGGGGGCTGAAGCCCCCCCCCCAAAAAAAAACAAAAAAACAAAAAAATAAAAACACTGACATTCACTATTGAATATTGTAATTGTAAATTTTTTATTGGTCTAGAATAACACTTTGAAAAGTCTTAGCCTCCCCCAAAAGTCAAGTTTTGGATCCGCCAGTGGGTAGTGCATTTATATTTGATTCACTTCTACTTTATGTAAGATTTGAAATTAACTGTAATGTTCACAATGAAAGAGTAGAGTAAAATTTCCCCCAACGGGTGGTCTAATTAAAAATTAAATCTCTAAGATTTGTTATAATATTCATATTATATATGAAGTTTCAAGCGATTTCATATATTGTAAAAAATAAATAAATAAATAAATAAATAAAATAAAAATAAAATAAAAACTCTAATTTTTACAGCAGAATGCGCTAGCAAGAATGGACGCTACTCCATTTTGTTATAAATAGAGCAAAATATGTGACGTACATCTCTGATAGCACACTTTGTGTAAAAATACTTTTCTACACTGTACTGAGATATCGCCATTAAAGTAATCGTGAAATGGGCAGCACAGCAGCATCACCTGTACGTTTTACATGCACAATATACTTATTTTTATGTTTTTGTGTTAATCATATTCTATTATGTTTGGAGTAATTCAATTCAGTGAACGCTGAGACATAGCTATCACAAAAATTGTTGAAAAGGGAGGCATATAAATACCAATGTATTAGATTATACACACCAAAGATAAATCAGTACAGTATATTATACATAATAAGCATATTATGTACAATGCTTGAAGCGATTCTATGTCGTAGAAACTCAGATATGGCTAATGCGTAAATCGTTAAACATGTAATATAACAGTGCCAACTGTTATGTAACATTTTCAAATATTGAATTGGCATTAATTATGTCATATTCAAACAAAATATGAAGTCCCCGTTTTTAAATTCTGAAGTTAAAATTTTCACAAAACGCATAACGTACACAGAGACAGGCAATGAGACAAATAGGAATTTCATAAAGATAATAAAATCATGTTTGCAGTACTGCAAACTGTGTAAATCTTTCAAAAACCGCATGTTTAAAAAATTCATTAATCCAATATACTCTTCTTATAAATAGAGAAGAAAAAATGATTGAAACAAAACTTCCACTGACCAAAAGAAATTTACTAAAATCTAACACTTCTTACAAGTATATTAACTATCATAAGTACTAAACTTTGAATAAACACCATAAAATTCAATAAACTCGCAACAATTGTTTCGGGTCGAAAGAAAATATGACCCTTCGTCAGGCGAACAAAGTAGGCACGAGTGCTGCAATCAAAGCGGCAATGCACGTTGCCGCTTTGATTGTTGAGAGCTTATTGCATTTTATGGTGTTTATTCAAAGTTTTGTACTTTAAAATGCCAGTTCTGTGGTGCTTTCTTATTATATTTATTTCATATTATCACTTTATATTAAGTTTGTCCTTTATAATGGTACTAGCAGGCTTCGCTCGCTTCGCTGGACCCTATTTTTAAATGAATCACTATAATTACTGAATTCTCAAAATTGCATTAATTTTTATCACGTGAAAAAAAAAGCGAAACAAAATCTGATTAGGAAAAATGTCGCACCGGGTTCTCACTGCTATCGGAAAAAATTCCCAAAATGCTCTAACTCTTATTTCTGTTATTTTCTCCCTTCGCCCTCCCTCCCGTCCTTCCTAATATTGTTACACTTTCGAAAATATCCCCATTCGACTTGCAGGCCTCTAAAACCAATCTGTACCAATTTTCAACGGCCTAACTGCATTTCTATTTGTTTTTGCCCATAGCCCCCCCCTAATACCCCTCCTAATAATTTTACAAATTCAAAAATATCCGCATTCGATTTCAAGTATCGAAAAACATTTGTGTACCAATTTTGAACGATCTAACTCTATTTTTATTTTTTTGCCCCCCCATTCCCTCCCCCCTTCTCGCCCCTCCTAATAACTTTACACTTTCGAAAATATCCCCATTCGACTTGCCGGCCTTTAAAACCTATCTGTACCAATTTTGAATACCCTAACTGTATTTCTATTTTTTTCCCCATAGCCCCCCCCTTACCGCTCCACCCCCTTCCCGCACCTCCTAATAATTTTACAAATTCGAAAATATCCGCAATCGATTTGCAAGTATCGAAAACCTCTATATACCAAATTTGAACCATCTAACTCTATTTTTATTTTTTTTTGCCCCCCCCCTTCCCCCGTCTCCCCTCCCCCTTCTCTCCCCTCCTAATAACTTTACACTTTCGAAAATATCCCCATTCGACTTGCAGGATATTGAAACCTATCTGTACCAATTTTGAAAGGCCTAACTGTATTTCTAATTGTTTTTGCCCCTGCTGCCCCACCTGGGGGCTGAATTTTTAAAATTCCAGAAATTGGTTTTTAGATATTTGTATTAGCTATATTTTATAGCAAAAATTTCACGTATATCTGTTTTTTTTTTTTTTTTTTTCAGATATATAGGATTATGCGAAATCGCGTTTTACGCATGTGAAATCCCATTTTGCCCCCCCCCCCTCCCACCCTTGGGGACCGAATTCCGAAAATTCCAGAAATTAGTTTTTAGACATTTATATTAGCTATATTTTAAAGCAAAAATTTTACGGATATCTGTTTTTTTTGTTTGAGATATGAAGGATTTTTTGAATTCACGTTTTGCCCCCCTCCCCCTCCTTGGGGGCGAATTTTTTCAATTTTTTTTTTCCTAAACCATCCCTGACCTATAAGGAAAAAAACAAAAAAAGAATGATCGAAATCGGTCAAGCCGTTTACGATTTTATAAAGGACAAACATTCTAAACTAGACAACTATCTAAAACTAGACAAACATTCATTTTTATATGTATAGATTATTCACGTAAAATTAAAAATATTTAATTTTATTTCTGGAAAATATATATATATATATATATATATATATATATATATATATATATATAACCTTCTGCCGAATCTGGGTTGGAAACGGAAAAAGGGTAAAATAAATTAGAAATATCAGACCTATATATATAAATTTGATACCAAATGAAAGGGGCGATTTTTCTGAATCCAGGGATGCAAACAGTTTCTCGATGCGACAATTAAATTTTAAAAAAAAATAACTAAAGTATGAAATTTAAGTGGCAACGGAAAAACGGATAAAGGGAAAAATAAATTACAAATATCAGGCCGGGAAAAGATCTATATACAACAACAAAAAAAAAAAAAAAAAAAAAAAAAAAAAAGAAAGAAATGATTTATCTCTAAAAGCTTTTGAGTTATAAAATGTTTTGTGAAAAAATCGATGTTTCGTAAAATCTAAAAATATGGATCGCTAATCCGTATTTTGTAAAAATGTTTATATGGTTCGAAAGAGGATTAAATGACCTTTCTTTATATACCAGTTGTTAAGAAATGGAACAGTTACTCGGTCGTACAGGGCGTTTCAAAAAAGACGATCGCGAAAAAGAGAAATTTTCGACCATTTTTAAAACTTTTTTTAAAAATATAAAAAATCCGTATTAAAAAAAAAAAAATTGTACCATAAGAATCGGTAATAAATGCTCTTTCTCGTGGTACAGGTGTATTTTCGATATTTCTAACAGATCGGAAGCGATCGCTTTACAAAAACCCACGAAATTTCCTCTTTCTCTTTCTTCTTTTGAGGTAAGCGGTCCCGGTCGAAATTGATGATCGCGTGCCATTTTGAATCGTTTTTTCGTTAGACATTGGTCGACATTTTAATTAATATCTCCGCTAATTAGGGTCGCATCGTTTAGCAAATTAGATAACGTACATCTGTGATAAATTCTCTGTCCGACGGTACCTGTCCGAAGTCCGTGCGACCATTAGGGGCGGAGCCTTTGCTGTTTCAAGCCGTTTCTCACAGACACACACACACACACAGACACACGCGCACAGATTTTAATAATATAGGAGACTAGCGAGCTTCGCCCGCTAGCGGGTCAGTATTTTCAAATGAATAAATAAAATTAATGAATCACTAACAGTAACTTTTAGTGTCAAGAAAAGAAATAATAATAATAATAAAAAAATCATTTCAGATTGGGTAAAAAGTCGGCCCGGATCCCCACTGCCTTCGGCAGCGCTGCCCAGTGCGCGCGTATTCCTTCCCTGACCCTTCGTGCCCCCCCTCAAAAAAAAATTCTGATCGGGTAAAAACTCACACCGGGTCCCCACTGCCTTCGGCAGCGCAGACCCGTGCGCGCGTATACGTGCGCTGCGCGCACATATTCCTTCTCAAATCAAATTTTTATTCTTAAGAAAAGAAAATAAAAAAAATCATTTCTCATCGGGTACAAAGTCGGACCGGGTCTTCACTGCCTACGGCAGCGCAGTCCCATACGCGCTGCGCGCGCTCAAGTTAAGGAATACACGCGCTGCGCGCGTATTCCTTCCCTGATCTTTCGTGCCTCCTAAAAAAATCATTTCTGATCGGGTAAAATCTCACACTGTGTCCCCACTGCGTTCGGCAGCGCAGACCCATGCGCACTGCCCGCGCACGTGTGAAGGTATATGCGCGCTACGCGCACATATTCCTTCTCAAATCAAATTTTTATTCTTAAGAAGAGAAAAAAAAAAAATCATTTCTCATCGGTTAAAAAGTCGGACCGGGTCCCCACTGCCTTCGGCAGCGCTGTCCCGTGCGCGCGGTGCACGCCTATATCTTCCCCACCCTTTCAGCCCTTCCTAATTAACCTAAATATACCAATTTTGAACGGTCTAACTGAATTAGCTGAGATGAAAAAAAAAAAAAAAACTAATCAGAACACCTCAAAACATGTAAATCTGGTGAAAACTTTCGATAATATAAAAATACTTTAAAATATCTTTCATATGATGTACTAAAAGTAATTTAATCATAATTAGAAATTGAAATATTGAAATTTGAAAATATTACAGCGCCATCTGGCGGTACAAAATTCTGTAATCTACTATTCGATTCCAAATCAACAAAGCTATCTAATGATGTATTACTTATGAAATTATTTTAATTAGTAGCTGAGATATAAAAAAACCCGATTCAGGAGACCTCAAAACGTGTAAATGAAGCGAAATCTTGAATCCCACTTTCGA
This sequence comes from Salticus scenicus, assembly GCA_963930645.1. Classification (NCBI taxonomy): domain Eukaryota; kingdom Metazoa; phylum Arthropoda; class Arachnida; order Araneae; family Salticidae; genus Salticus; species Salticus scenicus. The sequence goes on from OZ005649.1 coordinate 243,263,616, forward strand.
TAATATAAAAGTACTTTAAAATATCTTTCGAATAATGTATTAAAAATAATTTTATCATAGTTAGAATTTGAAATACGCGTATTAGAATAAAATTTAATTTGCAATTAAATTGTACATTTTTTATTTATTCTGGAAACCCGGTGAAATTTGAACTGCAACTTCGTCTTGTGATGTTAAAAGTATGTAGCATGTTTGAAATAATTTTCAAGAAAATTGAAGCATTTTGAAATTTGCAATTTTTATTTCCAGTACAAAATCAGTAAAGCAGGAAGTAAAATCTATTTATTCTTTCGCCCGGCGCCATTGTAACCGAAATACGTCTAGAAGGAAATTAATAAAACTCTTGTGATTTGTTGCCACCTTTTTTTTCATACTTTAGTTAATTTTAAAAAATCTAATTTTCCTATCGATAAGCTATTTAAACCGTCGGATTCAGAAAAATCGGACCTTTCATTTGATACCTTATTTGTAACGATACGACTGATATTTCTAATTTATTTTCCACTTTTTCCGTAAAAATGTCGCTTTTTAAGCATTTAATCATGAATTCTGGGTCATTTTTCGGTAGACAAGGGTCGACGTTTTAATTAATATCTCCGCTAATTAGGGTCGCATCGCTTAGCGAATTATCGCGAAGTCGAGATGAAGAAATTCTGCGTCTGTCGACACCAGTTTCGAGGCGCTGCGACCATTAGCGCCGGAGCTTTAGCGGTCACAAGGCATTTCTCACAGACAGACAGAAAGACAGACAGACAGATGCGCACAGATTTTAATAATATAAGGAGATGACTATTTAAAAGTGTTTTTTATATATATACATATTAATTTTACACGTTAACTCTTTCTTTTACTGCAATCACGCTTTTTAGCATATCAATTGCGGAAAACTAGTTATTTCTCTGTTATTAGCTGATAGCGACCTTTGACGGTCATAAAAATAAAAATTTTACTATAAATTTGTATGAATAAATATATATTTTTTTACATTAAATTATCATAGTATATGAATTATACAGTTTCAAAATTTAGAATTTCGGTGATGCAAAGTGTTAATGCAAATTCTTTCTTTTTCTTTACAATGCGACAAATGGAAAAAGAAGTTAGTAAATATTTAAATATTAGGTTTAAAATAAACAGTTAATACAGGGTGTTTTACAAAGTCCCGGACCCATTTTGATGTTTAATAACTTATAAAATAATAAAGATAGATTAAAATTAATAACATAAATGGTTAGATAGACTCAAAAAGTTTCATGACCATTGTCAATGAAGTTCCACGTGTGCCCCTTCGTCGCACGGAGAATATCAAGTCGATAGTCAATTTCACGCCAGGTAGCGGCAAGCATGTCGGCATCCACAGAGGCTATTGCGGTTGTAATTCTGACTTTTAGGTAATTATTCGACTGCCGCTCGAATAAAACATCACATACAAAAGTACTACATTAGAACAAACACATCAAAAGTAAACATAGCATTGCAATAGTTGCCAAAAACAAAAGAGAGAAAAATGCAATTTATAAGCAGACGATATTTAGAAAAGTACAGATATTTAGACTGGAAAATGAAATTATCTGAAATTAACCACACGTGCAGACGATATTTACGAAAGCAAAGATATTCAAACCTGAAAAGAAAATATATGAGTTATTCCATCAATAAAGGCCATAAGTTTGTTTATATCTTCATTATTTTATGAGTTATTAAACATCAAAATGGGTCCGTGACTTTATAAACACCCTGTATATTTTGACATTATGAATATAAAAATGAACTTTTAATTTAATAAAAGAAAAATAGAAATCTTATATATAATGTAACTAGGTAGATTTGATTGAAAAAAAAAACTGCTTTTTTCTAAAGAATGTGCATTAAATATACAAAATTTGGCACATTCGGTTTAAATTTACTGAGGTTCACTGAAAAAAAAAAAAAAAAAAAAATTCGCCTTCGTCTAGAACGAAGAAATAGTCATTTTCTAAATTCCTAAACTAGAAATATAGATTTCCGAGTAATGCGTATAAGGTAAACAAATAATCTGGGTACACGAAATGATCGAGAATTTCTAGTCTGCACTTTTGTAGATGGTAAAACAATATTATGGATATTATGAATCCTTTGTATTGCGAGAATTGATTTGATAAAATTGGGTCATAAGCCAAAATTATAGTTACTAAAACTCATCTCTTGTGTTCTCATTTATTTTAAGAGATTCTTAAATAAGATTGACCAAGATAATATAGGATAACGCACTAGAATTCTCATAGTGGTTTTTAAAACTCGCTACCGAAGGAAACTATAATTTATAAGGATTGCATGGAACTATTTCTACTAAAGCCACAATTTAGTTTCTAGATGTCAGTCACATATACTCTTTAACTACATTTCATGCGAACATGGAAGCCTCTGCGCAAGTGCGGATTCAACGAGTCCACTAGTAAAATAGGGGAGACAAGCTTTTCGTTGAGAGAAAATAAGCGATAAGGGAATACCGAATGACTGGATGCTTACTAAATTCAAACCTGTTGGTCAACTTGGAAACCCTCCAAGATTTTCGACTCGTCCTCGCTGCTAGGCGTAGGAAACGTGGTTACAGTATATATATATTTTTTTTCTCAGTGTTTACGTTTTTTAAGTATCAGGGTTTCATTGTCTTATTTTTGTCATCTCTCTTTGCAAAAAAACATTTAATTGCGTGCTTTTATGATCGCCAGAGAACAAAGAGGGGGTCTGCAAACGTACAAACACACACACACACACACACACACAAAAAAAAAAAAAAAAAAAAAAAAAACTGTAACTTTTTTACAGAAAATTTCTGTTCTCTAAAACTATAGAAAGTTATTGTAAAATTCTATCTTAGTCAGACAAAAGACACATTTATTTTTCTGTAACCATATAAAATCTGTTACGTAAATATATATTGTTTAGCATACTAAAAACTTAGTAGCGAGATGAAATGTGGTTGCTTTTGCTGCGAGGTAACATAGTCTAGTACTATGTGAGTGACCCTGAATCTATACTTGCTAGTCACACTAGAGAAATTTATTGCATGCGAGTTCTTTTTTTTCTTTTCTTTTAACAGTATGACCTACAAAAAACTTTTTGTAGACTCCTGTGACAGAAAATTTCTGCCAACGTACTTTTTCCATAGTACAGGGATATTTTCTGACAACACTGCTTCCAGAAATTTTCTGTAATATAATACGATTTTTTTTCCAGCGTATTTTCTTAGTGCTTTTTAAAATATATATCTTATTAAACAATCTTTACATTTCGTAATATATTAACTATAAACATAACTCAGAAAAACAGGATAATGAATCTAATGCAATAAACATATTTAAATTTTTTTGGAACGTGCTAAAAAGTGGTAATATTTGCATTGCATGAAATTAGGGCGTATTATACTGCTTTAATAAATATTAAAATGTATAGAAAGTGAATACAAAAATCTTGACAAACAATAATATCATTATGTTTTTTATTTGTTGGAAAGTAGCACAAGTGATTTTTATAAATTTACAAAAATTATTAATGTATTTGAAGATAATTTGCAGTAAAAAAAAAAGACAAAACTTTAATGTGAAAAAAGCGTTATCAAACTTTACGAAGAAGAATCTGCAACTAATTTCTATCAAAGCATAAATTTTACATATTTATTGAAGGATAAAAATATACTCCAATGTATTTTATTAGCATATTCCACATATTTTTGTGTTTTTAGCATATATCAAAATATCATCAAATACATTTTAATTTTAACTATTTATAAAAATGCAAGGTGTATCATAAAAACAAGTCCCCCCGGCTCCTTCGGAAGGATAGGTTGATTTCTTTTTCTTTATCAAGTAGCCGCCATTTTGTTTCAAATGGCAGCTGCAATTTATTAATGGGCTTGGTGGAAATATTGATAAGGGCTATAAACACATGGAGTTTTAAGCAAACCGGTACATAAATACCTTTTTTTATATGAATTTGAAATTTTCAAGTGGCTGGCACTTGGAAACAAGAGGGCGGATTAACTTGGCAAACAAACTTATCAAATGCATTTATAAGAAAAGTCTACTCAACAAATCTAGCTCGAATTAATTTGTATTACAAAAGTTATTGCGTTAACTAATTTTGAAGTGGCCGCTACTTGGAAACAAAATACCGATGCAAGTTCCTCAGTTAACTAATACAAGATATTTGTAAGATAAGTCCGCTGTCTCATTCTGATTAAAATAAATTCAGTACTTGAAATGATAAAAAATCTTCAAGTGGCAACGTCCCAAGTGGTTGCAACTTGGAAACAAAATTACGAAGTAACTTAACCGGTGAAATCTTTTATGATATTCGAATGATATGTCCACTGTCCAACTTTGATTCTAATTCATTAAGTATTTCAAAAGCTATCGCGATGGTAAAATTTCAAGTGGCGACCACTTGGATACAAAATGGCGGAACAAGTTGTCAAACGAACTCATCCAAGATATTTGAAGCATAAGCTCCCTGAAAACTTTGGTTCGAATTACTTCAGTATTTCAAAAGTTACTGAGATTTCAAATTTTTAAGTGACAGCCTGATTTCAAGTTGACGCAATTTGTAAACTAAATGGCGGACCAACTTGCCAGCGAAATTATAAAAGATATTTGTCTAACTTTACTGTTTAACTTTGGTTCGAATTAGTTTACTATTTAAAATGTTACAGTGATAAGAAATTTTCAAGTGGTACCGTGATTTCAAGTGGATACCACTTGGAAACAAAAGGGGGAATGAGAAACCCAGCAAACTTATCTATGATATTTAAATGATAAGTTCATTGCGCAGGTTTGATTCAAATTGATACAGTATTACAGAAGTTATCGTAGTGACAACTTTCCAAATGGCCACCCAGAAAGAAAATGACAGATTAAATTACCCAACGAACTTATCCAAGAAATTTGAACCGTAAGTTCACAATACAACTTTAGTCTGAATCAGTTTATTATTTCAAAAGTTATCGTGATGACCCATTTTCAAGTGGCAGCCTGGTTTCAGGTGGCCACAACTTGAAAACAAAATGGCTGAACAAGGTGCGCAGTGAACTTATAAAAAATATTTGTATCTTAAGTTTTCTGTCCAACACTGGTCCGAATTGATTCAGTATTTAAAAAGTTATCGTGATGATAAATTTTCAGGTGATAGCCTGATTTCAAGTGGCCCCACTTAATTTAAGGTATTCGCCATTTTGTTAATAATAGTGGATAAAGTTCATTAATAATCTTGGTTGAGATCTTATGATCTGTGTATACATCAAAACTCAAGTAAATCCGGTCTTAAATACGCTTTTTACAATGTGGATTTAAAATTTTCAAGTGGCCGCCACTTGAAAAGAAAATGGCGGAGAAAATTGTTTAACGAACTCATCCAAGGTATTTGTAAGGTAAGTTTGAAGTCCAAGTTTGGTTCGATTTGGATTATTATTTCAGAAGTTATCGTGACGACAAAATTTCTATATAAAATATTATATAGAAATAATAATATAAATTAATAATAATATAAATAACAAGTGACGACAAAATTTCTATATAAAATATTGTATAGAAATAATAATATAAATTAATAATAATACAAATAATACTATATACAAATATTCTATATATATATATATATATATATATATATATATATATATATATATATATACATATATATATATTTGTAATCGGAGTAAAAGCCAAGCAACAGATATAAGATCACGTGAAACCATACAGACCGATAAGAATGAAATTGTAATAAATTTTAATAAACTGTGAAGACTGTTTGTGATTTATTTTTAATTAATTAATTTTTTATTTAATTTAATTTTTATGTGACCATAAATTTATTCCTAGATTGTTAGTCGCAATTTTAATAATTTTGCCGGTGAGTAAAAACGGTATGGAACTCAAATCAAGAGATACAAACAAGCAATGAGAAAATAAACAATTATGGCAGTTTTTACAGGGACTTGGCATTGGAATATTAAAACCCAAATAAACTACTACGTCAGAAACGCCAAAGAAAAATATTTGAGATGCATACAGCTGTTTCGGTAGCCTTAAGCGTACCGTCTTCAGTGCAAAAAGCATGCTCAAATATTTTTCTTTGGCGTTTCTGACGAAGTAGTTTATTCGGGTTTTAATTAAGACAGTATTTTAAACAAAATATTTTTTCAATTAGAAAAAGCTCTGACGGTGAATGTACGATTTCGTTCGTTAGCAGCTATAGTAGCAAATTGTTAACGGGAATCCTATCATACAAGAAATTAATTGAAGTTAAAAATGTAGAATAAAGTGGAATAAACTATTTAGTTCAAGAAATCAGAGAATCAAAAAGAATACAACCATAAAAAACAAAAATTACTAACAAGATGATGCATTTGGAGTCACAAGGATTAAAACAAGCAAAATAATTCAAGAGTTTAGTTGTACATAGCACATGAAGAATAATAATACCAGACAGCAACATGGTTATTTATTTATTGATTGATTATCATATGTTTTAGTATTTTATTACTAATTTTAAGAGTAGTTGACAACTCAATAATGAAGAAATTGAACATTTGAAAGAATATATTTTAATACAAAGTAAATGCAATAGGCCTTCTGCTCTTGTATATATATATATAATTTCACAGTCCCACCCAACCATCCCGCCAAACATCACCCCCATCCTCCGTAATCAAACATCTGCCCACCCAACCTCCACCTTTTTTATTATCTTTTATTGTTTTATAATTTTTTTTGCTTGAAATACACAAAAGTGCACTTAAAAAAAATTACTGACAGAGACATGGTTATGGATATAAATTAGAGTATACAAAGTTTTTAGGAAAGCCCATTTTAGCAGTGGCTGTGATCAATTTATTAATATTCTTGTTTTTATACTTTGAAGAGCATATTTCATTTATTCGAAATAAGTGGTTAATGATGATGTTTCCGTATACCGAAAGATGGAGGCAGGAATGAAATGCGTAAACAAGTTTACTTTAAAGCTGAAATCTTGTCATTTGTCATAGATATCTGTGTAAATTTTATTACCATTAAAGATTATTTTTAGATCTAAAAAGTTAATTGATTGATTAGTTAGAGTGAGTGAGCTTTAGGTTAGATGGCTAATTAAAGGAAAAGGTAGTTTGAGGTTTCTTGTTAAGATAAAATACAATAATATCATTTATGTATAACAATAAAGCCTGACATCATCATAACAAAAATGCTTTTCATAACACTAATTAAGATATAGATCTGCCAAAATACTGGAGCTACATCCCCCTTGTGGGATTCCTAATTTTTACAGATAGATTTTCTTGTTGTGGAAAATATAATTATTATGGATAACAAAATTAAGAAGTGAAATTAAGAAATGAAATTTTCTGCTTTAAAATTGCGCGGAAGATTGAGTTTTATATTCATTTAAAAGATTCTACGTTATGTTACTTAGATCTGATAACTCAGTATTATTGAAAATATCTTGAAAGTCAAAGGTCATAATATTGTCTTTTTTTTTTTTTTTCGAGTGATTTAATGTATTAAATTAATTGAAAGCTATTTTTAAGGTAGTGTAAATGATCAACTTTGCAAGTACAATTGTCATTTTGTTTAAGTATAGCCAGTTGAATATTATTAGCATTGTTGTTATAAATGTTACATTCAATAGTGACAGTCTGAAATTTAAATGGAGATCTGTGACACTTAGGTATGAAAACTAACTATATAAGGATAATTAAGGTTATTGAAAGGAAGCATAAGTAGTTTATAGTAATTATGTATTTTTCGGTTATTAATAATAAGGTTATTATTAAACTAAAGATGTCATTATTAAAAACTAAAGAGTTTAAAATAGAGAGATAGTAGGATTTACATATAATGGCATAATGAATTGGGTGATTTGTCAACATAAGTTATCACAAAGTCATTCTGTTGTGATTTGATGGAATTAAGAAGTTCAGATTTTTTTAAATACACCAGATTCGAATATTTGAGATATAAAGCATTTTTAATTTTTTGTAAGACTAAAAATTTCCATTGAGTGAAGTAGGTTTACTATATGTAATAAAAATTTGATAATAAACAAATTGAGGTCATAAGAAAACTGTTGAATGATTTGGGGAATGCTAGTTTCATAGGGAAGTATAAATTTGGTGCCATATTCCATTTTTTTAAAAATGGTAATTATCAACAATATTGAGATTACCAGTTATAATATATCCACGGTCTGTGTAAATATATTTTGTCATAGAAGGATCATTGCATTTACATGTTACAGAGTTAGTAAAAGAGGTAGACTTAGAAATAGAATTATAATTAGATATCTTTCTGCCAAGAGCAAGAGGACATATGAAGGTACGATATAAATGTAAATCTTTAATTGGAAACAAACATTCCTTGTAATTTATGATAAATGTAACGTAATTCTATTTAATATTTGGTTTGAAAAATTAACAATAAATTGAGTATTTGTTTATTTCTTTTTTTAAAATTAATTTTAAAATTAAATTGTTTGATTATGTACATTATAATAGCATATAAAATGTCTGAAAAATATTTATTATATGATTGGCTTTGAAAGACATTCAAATAATTAACTAAGCATTTCTTTTTAATTGCAAAAAGGAATTTTTGAATAATAAACCCGTTGCTTGTACATAAATTAAAATTATGTAAATTAAAGTGTTGTAGTTCTGTAGTTGATTTAGATGGTGCTGCAGAAGATGAGAGGTTTTTTTGAATCAGAGCGATGCTAATTAATTCTTAGATGAAATGGTGTGGATGTTTCACCAATATAATTGAGTTTACAAAGTCCACAAATTATTTTATAAATAAAATTATAAGTCTGACAAAATGGAATCAAAGAGTGATCATTATTTAACTGTGTGTGAGAGGCTATCGGGCAAGTTTATCAGCGATTAAAACCACATGTTCGAAATTTAAGTAAAGGAGGAGGAGAAGATAGGTAACAGTTTGTCGATCCAAGGATACCGCTATAAATATTTTTGCACCGAGCACAATACTGCTGTATATATATATATATATATATATATATATATATACAGGGTGATCAGTTTAAAAGATTAACCGTGGTTTTTTCTTATAGTACTTAAATATGACGAATGTGGCAACTATTCTAACATTGAAGTATATTTGTTTGAACCTTGTTTAAGTTTGTGAGACAATTTCTGACACTATTGTTACAACTTCATTTGTGAGGTAAAACAGAAATGGAGACGCACAATTTTTTAAATCCTGCAATAATTTTATTTTTGAAAAACATAATTTAATTAAATTTTTTTACATTATCATTCCTCAAAGAAAATGTTGAAAATGTTCGCCACTATTTTGAATGCAAACATGAACACGTTGAAACAAATTTTTGACACGCTTCGCAGTATTGTTGGTGTTATTGACGAGATTTCTTCAGTTACGATCTGTTTTAATTCATCGATATTTGCAGGACTTCTCTGGAAAAGCCTATGAAATGATAATGATAATGCAAAAAATTTTAATTAAATTTTGTTTTTCACAAATAAAATTATTACAGGATTAAAAAAATTGTTCGTCTCCATTTCTGTTTTACCAACAAATAAACTTGTAACAGTCCACCATTGTTGGAAATTGTCTCTCACACTTAAACAAGGTTCAAACAGTTACAGTTTTGTGTTAAAATAGTTGCCACATACGTCATATTTAAGGGTAATGAGAAAAACCAACGGATACTCTTTTAAATTAATCCCCCTATATACATAAACCAAGTGATCGAAATAGGTCGATTTCTAAAGAAATCAACCTAAAAGCACCGATTTTGAAACATAATATTTTTTAATAATAATAATAATAATAATAATAATAATAATAATATATATATATATATATATATATATATATATATATACACAAAAGTAACGAAACAAACTGCAAAAAACCTTACAAAATATACATGTTTTTTAATCAATACTATTATAAATATTCTCTATATTCGCCTCCAGCAGTACGTTTAACACGAAGACGATACCTAATTTTGTAACAAACGTTCTGCAAGCTTTGGCATTGATGGATGGCATTGCTTCTAATATCCAGTTTTTTAGGTGTGCTATGTTCGTAGGTAATTCTGAATTTTTTTTTTTAATACCTTCGTTACTTACAAACACCAATGACACAAAGCACAAGATATTAGGAACAGTAACAACTATTAATAAGCAGAATATTTGTAATGAATTTAGAAATTTTCTTGATGTTATATGTGCTGCTAAAGGTGGATACACGAAACAGTTATAATACCATCGATAAAGCTGTAGTACTTTGTAGGATTTTGCAGTTTGTTCCGATACTTTTGTATGTTTCAATTAAAAATATTATGGTTTGAAATACAGTCATTTTTTTAATGAACCCTATTTACCATATCGTTTTTAAAATTTGTAATTGTAAGTAATGCTTTGCTCTTGATGTGATTTTTGAGAAAGCTTTGTAATAGAAATTTTACGCAGTACATTAAAAAACATCCATTTTTAATATGGTGATTTACGATGGAAAGTCATTTATTTACTTATTTTATTTTATTTACTTATTTGTTTGTTTGCTTGTTTATTTATTTATTTATTTATTTATTTATTTATTTTTTGCTAAAGGAATTCAGAATTAGTATTTAAAAAAAATATTTAACACGATCAATATCTGAAATATTTTACAATATATTCTTAATTTACACAAATTAAATCAATTTTTTAAATTATACTTGTAGGTGCGTAACTCACTAATGACGCTGATTTAGTGTAACACTATTTATTTTACACACTTAACACACAAACAAACAAAAGGAACTATATACAGGGGAAAGTTAAATGGGTTTGATTAAAGGGTAAGAAAAAGAGTTCCACATCCTACATGTTGTGTCTTTGTGGCCGTTAGCCATAGCGCCAAACGTCGACCACGCATTACATTCACAGTCACTTCCCTTCTTTGGAATGTTCTTTTTGGGTCTCTCGGCAACCGGGTCACTAGGGGGCGCTGGGTTTGTAGCACAGGCGCGCTACATACTTAATTTAATTTGTGTTTTTTTTTTTTTTTTTTTTTATAAAACTTTAATTAAATCTTCAGCAAATGGGAAAATGTTTTGGACATAAATTTTTCTATTTGTGTTTTTATATTATAAAATGTCAAAAAATATTAATTTTGATACATTTAAAAGTGTAAATTAATACAGAGCCCCCTAGTGTAATAAAATATTGTTATGCTTGTTTAATTATTTTTATTATGCCTTTGGTTCATGCGATACTATTTTACCATGTATATATGCTTTTTATATTTTATCACACTTTTTAATTCTATCCCATTTTATTATAATTTTATCCAATTCAATTTTTGGTATTGGAATTGGTAGAGTTTCGTATCCGGAATAATGAAAAATTCTATTCCTTAAAGCTAACGACATTCGTATAATATAGATTTCATATATTCCAAATACTTCCGATGTACTGCAGATTATGATGTCAACAAGTACTAGAAAAATAGTGCAGTTGCTGCAATATTCCTATTTACTTTGCAATATTCCTATTTATTAGTTTCGGTGAGGGAGCATATTTGTAAATGCCTTATGTGTGAACTTATTTTTAATAATACTACTCCGATTCAAAAAAATAGAGTAATGTGAGAAAATATGACCAAGGAAATGGCAAATCTAATCTATATATATAAAAGAAGACTTCCTGAGTGAGGGGGTGATCTATCAACGCCCAGACCAAACCCCTGGACCTAGAAGCATGAAATTTTGTGACAATGTTCTTTCCATGACGTAGGCATCCACTAAGAAGCGATTTTACAAAATTCGCCCCCCAAGGGGGGGAGGGGGGGAAAAACGTGATTTCACAAAATCCTTCATATCTCAAACAAAAAAAAACAGATATCCGTAAAATTTTTGCTTTAAAATATAGCTAACACAAATGTCTAAAAACCAATTTCTGGAATTTTCAAAATTCGGTCCCCAAGGGGGGCGGGGGGGCAAAACGTGATTTCACATGCGTAAAAACGTGATTTCGCATAATCCTATATATCTCAAACAAAAAAATAGATATGCGTGAAATTTTTGCTCTAAAATATAGCTAATGCAAATATCTGAAAACCAATTTCTGGAATTTTTGAAATTCAGCCCCGAGGTGGGGCAGCAGGGGGGGGGAGAGGGGGGGGGCAAAAAATAAAAAGAGAGTTAGATCGTTCAAAATTGGTATATAGAGGTTTTCGATACCTGCAAATCGATTTCGGATATTTTCGAATTTATAAAATTATTAGGAGGTGCGGGAAGGGGGGGGGGCGGCAAGGGGGGGGGGCTATGGGGCAAAAACAAATAGAAATACAGTTCAAAATTGGTACAGTTAGGTTTTAGATGCCTGCAAGTCGAATGGGGATATTTTCGAAAGTGTAAAGTTATTAGGAGGGCCGGGAAAGGGGGAGGGGAGAGGGGGGGAGGGGGGCAAAAAAATAACAATAGAGTTAGATCGTTCAAAACTGGTATATAGATGTTTTCGATACTTACAAATCGATTGCGGATACTTTCGAATTTTTAAAATTATTAGGTGGGGCGGTAAGGGGGGGGGGGCTATGGTCAAAAACAAATAGAAATACAGTTAGGCCGTTCAAAATTGGTACAGTTAGGTTTTAGATGCCTGCAAGTCGAATGGGGATATTTTCGAAAGTGTAAAGTTATTACGAGGCCGGGAAAGGGGGAGGGGAGGGGGAGGAGGGGGGCAAAAAAATAAAAATAGAGTTAGATCGCTCAAAATTGGTATATAGATGTTTTCGATACTTACAAATCGATTGCGGATACTTTCGAATTTTTAAAATTATTAGGTGGGGCGGGAAGGGGGGGCGGTAAGGGGGGGGGCTATGGTAAAAAACAAATAGAAATACAGTTAGGCCGTTCAAAATCGGTACAGATAGGTTTTAGAGGCCTGCAAGTCGAATGGGGATTTTTTTGAAAGTATAAAGTTATTAGGAGGGCCGGGAAGGGGGGGCAGAGGGGCAAAAAAAAAGAAAATAGAGTTAGATCATTCAAAATTGGTACATAGAGGTTTCCAATACCTACAATTCGATTGCGGATATTTTCGAATTTTTAAAATTATTGGGAGGGCGGGAAGGGGGGGAGGGAGTAGAGCGGTAAAAAAATAAAAATAGAGATATATCGTTCAAAACTGGTGCATAGAGGTTTTTGATACTTACAAATCGATTGCGGATATTTCAAATTTGTAAAATTATTAGGATAGACAGGAGGGGGGGGGCGAAGTGGGAAAATAATAGAAATAAGAGTTAGAGCATTTTGGGAATTTTTTCCGAAGGCAGTGAGAACCCGGTGCGACATTTTTCCTACTCAGATTTTGTTTCTCTTTCTTTTCATGTGATAAAAATTAATGCAATTTTGAGAATTCATTATAGTGATTCATTTAAAAATAGGGACCAGCGAAGCGGGCGTTGCCTGCTAGTTTATTAAATAAATCACTAATGGTATCAAATATAAATTATCATAATATAAAACTACATATTATGTAGATTATAAAAATGTAAACATATTACAATGAAATTGAAAATATATTTTAAACAGCGTGTTATATATATATATATATATATATATATATATAATAAAATATTAGAATACTTCATAACATGATTCAAAAAATTAGAATAATGTAAATATATTGCCCATAATTTAAACTCGAAGGGTTTTTATATGCTAATTAGTACTTTGTTACATCACCCTTAGCTTTAATGGCAGATCTTAAACGGTTTGGCGTATTATTGACTAAAGGTTCACAAATGCTTTTGTCAATATTAGCTCCCATATTTCTTCAAACTATAAATAAGATTTTTTTTTGTCTCTTGGTGCAACTTCTTGAAGTCTTTCTATTAGAATTCCCCACAAATGGGGTTTAGATCGGGTGAGTTCGAAGACCATGGAAGTACATTTATTCGCGTTTTTTGGAGCCATTTAGTTGTCGATTTCGAAGTGTGGCAAGAAGTTGAATCTTGTTGAAACACGAAATCGTCATCACATAAATTCTCCGATGAAGGTATCATGAAATGTTAAATAATTTCTTGATATACTTCTGAATTGACTTTTGCGTAAACAATACACAGCCTACCTGGGCCTTGTGCAGTCATGCATTCCCATACCATGCAGTCCCATACCATGACGGAGGTCGCAATACTTGCATCGCTGAAGAGTGCATTTTCCCAGTCATCTTGACCCCGAAAATAGCGTTTGTTTACAGCATTTAACTCTAGCAGACACTTGCTCAGATTATAAGTGTGACTTTGTCTTAGGCAAACATGATCTAAAACCTAAATTGTGAAGTCGTCGTAATGATTTAGAGGTATTTGTACCCATCTTTCCATTTTCTCTGCAAATATCTCACACTTAAAAAACGATGTTTTTTCACAATCTTTTTAAATTTTCTTTCATCTCTTGCTGAAGTTACTGGCTTTCGACTACCTTTAAAGTGTTGATTTTGTAAGCACTTATTACTATAATATTCTTTCAAAACTACTAATATTCTCTCAACCACACTTGTTTGAGAACATTTCACTTCCTTTACAATTGAACTGTTGTGTTTTTCCTTCTTTGTGCAAGTGCACAATACAAAGTTTCATAGCCTCAGATAAGTCGCTCTTTCGTCCCGTATTAAGAAACATTGAACTAAAATCAAATGCCAAACTACTTTTTATTTTCTGCGGAATACATGTTAGTCCCGCAGTTTGCAACTGTTTTCTAAACCAGTAGGGAAAAAGTTGCATATTTTAGTTTTTTGAACCATGTTGTAAAATATTTTAATATTTTGAATTTTTTTACTTGTTTTTTCAAATACATTTTTTATTTCTTTATAAAATGTTTACATTCTTATATTCTACAAATATATAAATTTACTTTGTTATAATTTATATTTTGTATCATTGATTATTTATTTGATATATTAGATTTTTGCAATTTTCTTGACCATATTTTCTTTCGTTATTCCAATTTTTTGAATCGAAGTAGTACAAGTTCGCAATTTTTAAAAAAATCTGACTACAAGAAAGAGAGAGAGAGAGAGAAATAACGGTACAATTCAAAATTCTACAAAAATTTAAATAAAAGTAATTTGAAAAATAATTTAACTATAATATAAAACAATATTTTTTTTTTCAAAAAAAAAAAAAAAAAAAACTAATACAATATTTAAAAAAAGGCAAATATTTTTAGGCTTTTAATTATTAGAATATATATGAATGATTGTAATTTATCATACATTTCTCTTCTGATATGAATTATGAGAAACAGATGTACATGTTTGTTTAGAGAATTCTGCGAAACAAGTATGTGTTGAGAATCCTTCTGCCAAAGGATTGTATTCATAAAAGCTGCAAAAGAACTCCTTCGTATTAATATCGCGTTCCCTCATGCATTCTTATGCTAATTAACAGAGCCCTTTCAAATTAATATAAATGAGCCATAAGTCTGTCAAAAACGCTCATTCTTATTCTCATGAATTTTGAAAATCAATGCATTCTTCTGGGAATAAATCCTAAACATTTTTCATGAATGTTCTTTGAATTCTATAAGCTTGCTTTGAATCTAGCTATCTTAATTTTTTCTCGGCGTAAAAATAAAATGGTAACTTATGGGTATATTTAATTAATTTTGTAATAAGCAAAAGTAGTTAAAATAACTAACTTTTAATTGATATAAAAAATTATCGATTTATGGAAATTAAGTCCAAGGCAATAACAATAAATTTCATATTTTCAATTAAAATACGTATTTGTTTTTGTCGTAGTACTAATTATAATATGCATAATCTTTATAAAAGTGTGATTAATGCAATTCAGTGAAAAAATACTTTATAATAAAATCTGTGAGGATTTTGTTAAAATATGCATCTAAATTGATGTGTATGATCTTTAAATTTTTTTTTAAATGGAGTTATTTTCCTGCAATATTTATTTGCAACCTATCATCAGGTAACAATTAGGTAGAAACGAAGGCATTGTGAAATGCCAGAAATGACCAATCTTAAAAAAATTCAAACTTAAAATTACGGATTTTTATTTTTTTTATGAAAGCATTTGGCGAACATTACGTCACTTCGTAAAACAAAAACAAAAACAAAAACAAAAAAAATCAGTAGAACCTGGCTTATCTGAGCAAACGGGATTTCAATTATCCGAGGTTCCCTCGGATAATCGAAAACTCGGATAACACGGACTCTGTCATAAATCGAGGGGAGACATTCGGAAAATTAAAAATGGTTGAAAATGTAGTCAATGAATTAAAATAATACATCTATTACATATTTAAATATAGTCAGTTAAAAACACGATGCAATACATATTAAAATTTGTCACAGTTATCTACGAAATCTGTCAAATGTCACTCCTCCTTCGGGGCGCGGCCTTTTCGGGACTGCCTCGATTAACCCGGAACTCGGTTAGTGTGGGTTTAAGTATAAGACCTCAATAAAAAGGTTGTTCACCGATCTCATCGATGATCCACAGAACGAATGCGCTGCGGTGAGTTTTTATTGCAATCGCTGGGAGGCGCCTTCTAGCGCTTTACGGCTTGCATTCCGACCATGAATTGTATGATGATTTGTGCTGGTCTAGTTGTGTTCTATCACCACCTAACGTATGTACCATGAGTTTTGAGACACCCTGTATTTATAAGATTTCATGTTTTTATGGCATTTCAACAGGAAAAATATTTTAAATAAAAGTCTTTAAAAAAAAAAAAAAAAAAAAAAAAAAAAAAATTGTGGAGTTAAAAGTCATTTTTTACAGAGCCTTTTGAAATAATCATTTCCTTACGCATTGATTATTTTTAGAAATAGTCTGGCTATATCTGTGTGTGACAAATATTTCGTGGAGCTCTTCTTAAAAACTAATCCACGGAATTACAAATACATTCATATATAGTTTTACCTAGTTGTAAATTAAGGTATAACAACTTTTTATGAAATTCGCTTGAAGTTGGCGTTGCCATCCCGTTTCTTGATAGTTTTTAACATGGAAGTACTGCACAAAATTTATATAAATGAGCATAATAAGCATTATTTTTAAAACAATGTTGTGAAGTTAAAAATAATTTTTTACAGTCATAGTAGCATATTAGTAATAGTCAATAATAATAATAAAAAAAGATGCCTGTGTAGGAGCATCACTTTTTTCCACTGGAGGGTAAGTACTATAAGATAGGGGTATTTCGTATTTAAATTGTAAATTTTCAATATTTTACAAAAGAACTCATCAATAACTTTACAACGAAGGCTTGAACTACAACTTTTTTTTGCATTAACCCTTTAACGTTCATTGCTTTCGCAGCGAAACCAAACATTTAACATAATTTAATAATTTTTATGCAGCAGCTTTTTAACATTTCCCCCTTGTTTTAATCAGGTTTTAAACTTTTGTTCCTTTTCTGTTCGGTAGATAGCAGCACTATTCCAAAATTTAACAAATAATGCTTCAAAGGAAGCTAAATGCATAAGTCACTTGAAGTTTCTTAGTGTGCGCGAGGGCGAATTGCTGGTTTGGTGATGTACTCATGTCTAGTTTTTTTCATTTAATGAAGAGCTGAACTATTATTTTCACCTGAAACAACTTTTACGAGTTTTTGTAGTCGATAATGTGTACTCACAAAGTGTTTTATTTATTAAATTAAATATTATTTGAATTTAATAAGGTTAAATTATAGGTGTTTCAAACCAAAAATTTCTCGAAAAGGAACAATGCTAATTTTTTATTTTTTAAATACTTACGTATTAATAGCTATGTGTCTAAAAGCCATTTTTAAAATTAGTTTAGCAATTTTTAAAATAAATTAAGTAGTGAACGTTAAAGGGTTAAGTGTTTTACTTCTGTGAGATTAAAATGTCTGCTTTACCTGGAAAATAAGTAATTTGTACTGCCTGAGCTTATATAAGAAAAATGTAAAAACAAGTCTGTGATAAGAACAACAATACTTGAAACAAAAAAGACGGATGCAAAAGCGCTACCTATAGATTCGCAGACAGCCACGTACATGTAATAAAAAGGAGAGGTTTTGTTCTTTTTCTTTATTCGAGTCGAAAAGGATTTTCAATGATATAACTATTCTAAAAATCTATTTCAAATGTTAATTTAAGTAATAATTCTATGTTAAGGATGACAATCTTAATGTAATAATTTTTTTCTCTTAAATTAATTATTTAATTTAATTAAAAACGTAAAAAAAAAAAAAAAAAAAATGAAAAAATTACAAAACGCCCTTGCGGGACTTGATCCCCCGACCTCCGCATCCGAAGTCAAGCACGCTAGCACTACACCATCCATTCACACAACGCTGTGTTTTGTTGGCTTTTATAGAAATAACTAAAACTAATAGACGGCATATCTCACCCCCATGGGAGTTGTTGCAGCAAATTTGTACGGTACCCAATGTTTTTGACTATGCTCTTTAATTTAAGCTTGGTTTGGTTTCAATAGCAATTTTACTGATTCATACTTCCCTTGTAAGTAATAATTCTATATCAAGGATGACAAATTCTGTTATTTTAGCAACATAGTCTGAACGATAAATTATAATTATATCTACACGATCTGCAATCAACGTACTGTTTTTTTACGTGTGTTGTTTCTTGAAGTCTTCATTCCGGAAATATGGGAGAGGTGAGTACGCATTTAATCTTATGCAAGTATAAATAAAGTTTCGTTTTTTGATTCCTTTATTATTCTTTACAAATTAACATTCTAATTCTTTAATCATGGTTGGTTCGTCATAGAGCACTGAGCAATTGATTGAGATATATCATATTCAGGAATATAGAAATATTTAATATTTTTATTGTTACTCGTAATTATTTATTCTTAAGATTGTTTATTTCTTAAGTCCTTTTGTTCTAACATTCGAAAGCTTATATTCATGCGTATTTAAACTGAGATATTCTAAAATGCCTCCAAAATTATCAAAGCAAGTTTTATTATTTGAAAATTTATATAAAGAAATTGATAGTTTTAGAGATAAAGTAAAAGAATGTAATAAGAAGGAACAATCGAGAGTTAATACATTGAAAACTAAATTTCAATCGTGTGATTCTGAACTCGCAGAGGCATTTAAAATCTCATCCGTTAAAGAGAATGAGGGTTATATGGATATGTATCTAAGATATATAGGAATTATTTTCGATTTACTAGTCGATTTAGATGAGAAAATGGAAGTAGGAGTTTATGATTCAGATATTCGTTCCGAAAATAAAGAAGAGAAAAATGTTAAATCCTCTCTTATTAAAATCCCAAAATTTGATTTAGCGAATATTTTGGTGAAACAGAAAATTGGACTTCTTTCAAAGAGATTTTTAACTCTACAAATCTGCATAATGACCAGTTATCCAAAATTGGAAAGCTGTAATATGTGCATTACACTCGTCAGTTTTCGGAAATGCAGTTAAATTATTTCGAGGATTCTCTCTAAAAGAAGAAAATCTAGATCAGTATTGGGAAATACTAAATGGAAGATACGAAAACAAAAGACAGTTAGCACTAAGCCAAATTAATAAAATGTTTGCGAAAGAAATTGTAAAAGCAAATACTTGAATTATTAGATGCCTTACTTGAATTATTAGATACTTGTAATGAAGCCATCCGAAATTTATAAAATTTGGGTTTAGATTCTAATGCGTTAAGTGACTTAATTATAATAAAATTCATGATGGGGAAATTAGACGAATTCTTGAAATAGAGAATGGAACTGACGTTAGACAATGACAAATCACCTGATCTAGATCTTTTTAAAATATTGGTTGACCAGGAAGCTCACGGTGTTGAAGAAGTAAAATAGTAGAAGCGAAATTCCCTAATTCAAATAAAACTAGTATGTTGTGGCCACCACAAGACTTTCTTCTATATTTTCCTATATACATATTCAATCAATAACAATATATATATATATATATATAAAAAAAAAATACGATTTTTTTCAAAGTTCTTTTTTTGTTAAAAGTAATACATATTCAATCAGTAACAATAAAAAAAAAAATACGATTTTTTTCAGTTTTTTTTTTGTTAAAAGTAAAAAAAATTGATAACTTTGTTTTAATTTATCACAGATTTATAGTTCAACCATTCGTTTTAAAGGTATTGACGAGATCTTTCGAAAGATACCCATCTTGAAAATTTACCCCCCCGGGGGGGGGGTTACTTCCCCCCCAGGGGGAGAACCGGTGCCCCCACATGCACAATTTTTTTCCCTAGTTAACTACTACTATTATCAATAATTCATATTAATTTTACAATCTCAAGTTAAATATAACGCTCATCATGTACATTTATACGAAATTTTGTCCTATACTGCCATGTTAAAAGTTTACATAAAATGCGATCATAGCGCCATCTGCTGGGCGATTGACCCCAAAATCTAATCAGCACCATTCCATGTCAGGGTCCAACTATATACCAAGTTTGGTTCAATTTCATTCATCGGTTCGTGAGATACGGTGAAAAATACGAAATTTTGCGATCACAGCGCCACCTGCTGGACGATTGATCCCCAAATCTAATCAGCACCATGCCCCGTCAGGTTCCAACTATATACCAAGTTTGGTTGAATTTCATTCATTGGTTCGTGAGATACGGTGAAAAGTACGAAAATTTGCCCTATACTGCCATGTTAAAAATTTACATAAAATGCGATCACAGCGCCACCTGCTGGGCTATTGATCCCCAAATCTAATCAGCACAATTCCCCGCCAGGGTCCAACTATATACCAATTTTGGTTGAATTTCATTCATTGATTCGTGAGATACGGTGAAAACAAGAAACCACAGACACACACACAGACAGATAGACAGACAGAAAACTAGAAAACTAGCAAGAGGGGCAGCCTACCTTTCGGTTTGAGGCTATGAGCGAAGCTCACCCCCCCACCAAAACCGGTATCTAACTCTCCAGCGAGCCCGCGGACAGGGGCACGGGCCCGGGCCCGGGGGAAGTCCGCGGGAAGGGAAGACCCACAAATCTCGCAAGCAAACTAGCTGCTCTCCGGCGGGTGTGCTAGGCCGGGTGCCAGGAAAATCCACTTGAGCCTATTAGAGGAACAAGGCCTGGCGGTGAAGAGTAGGTGATAGCTACAAGTAGCACTGCACCGACGCCTCGTGCCACCAGCACAGCACGCAACATAACACATCACCTATTACTTTACGAGCGACGAGTGGTTGAAAGCCCCCAGGCCACAAAGGCATAGAGCACAGTGGACGCGGGGGAACATCAGTCCACCCGCCAAGCTTCTCGGCCGCGCCGCCTCGTCAGTTCACCGGCAAAGCCGGCTATCCAGGGGCGCCACGTCGGAGGTGAGGTCGGCCGCCGCAACTAGCTCCCCGCATACCTGAGTGGCAGCAGGGGCCAGGAGCCCCCGACAGACAGACAGACAGACATTTTTTAAAAACTATCAATTCGTGTTCAGGACACCCCAAAACGTGTAGATCCGAAAAAAACGGAGGTCGAAAATTTTCGCGAATCCAATACTTTCTCTATATTACATACAGAAGAAAGTAACAAATAATGTACTTATTACAATTATTAGAAAGGAAAATATGTGCATTCTTTGTAATGAGGGTCATGCATTATTTAAATGTCTCATTTTTAATTCAAAACCGGTTAAGGAAAGATGGAAAGTCGTTGAATTAAACAAAATATGCCAAAATTGCTTGCGCCGAAACCATTGGCTGGAGAATTGCACAATAAACATCTGTTTTAAGAATTGTGCTGAAAAGCACCATACATTACAGCATGTTTATGTAAGAAATCAAAATAGTGAAAGGACGAATTCTGTATCGTCAGAAGTTTCGGTTTCGTATAGCGCTCAATTTTATTTTAGTAATGTACAACAGCTTTAATTAAAGTTAAATCGAGTAAAGGAAAATTTATTCATTGTAAAGCGTTGATGGATAATGCTAGTCAAAATTCATTAATTACTAAAGAGTGTGCTAGCGACTAAATTTGCCCTCTCAAATCACGTCGGGGAGTATAGTAGGGATTAATTATGACTTAGCAGAAACTGCATTAAATCAAACTGAATTTCAAATTACGCCCCATTTTTTGCCAGAGTGAGCTTTTGTCGTCGATAAGGTTACATCACCTCTCCCCAATTTCTAATTAGTGCAACATCATTGGCCACATATTCAAGGATTAGAAATTACTGATCCCCAATTCTATGTGAGTGGTCCTGTGGACATTTTACTCGGTTCAGAAATCGTTTCATTAATCTGCAATGGAAGTTCTATTCAAGGACCATCTGGAACCCCAACAGCATATCCTACAAAATTGGGATATATTCTTTCAGGACAAGTCGATAGCTTAAAACTTACAAATTTAACATTACTGTGTAACACCATAGTAGAAGAAAGCTTAACCGATAATCTAAAAACATTCTTTAATACAGAATCGATTCCTAATTTGAAAATTAAGAATACAGAAAATGATCTAGTGGAACAATTTTTATAGCAACTACTCAAAGAAATGAAGAAGGTAGATACATAAAACGTCTTCTTATATAACACATTTTATATATCTACCCCCAAATAAAGGGAACCAATTTGTGGCTCATAGAGTCAATAAAATAAGATCACTTATAAATGTAGAAATATTCCAAGCAAGGATAGCCTAGCCGACTGCGCTATACGATGATTATCCTTAGCTAAACTTAAATCCAGAAGTCATTGGTTGGAAGGACCAAAATGGCTTTCCAATACTGAAACACCCAGAACTCACATGCTATACACGACTACAGTTGAGGAACAACATATTGGCATTACAAAGGAACCATACTCTCAACAATCCCTCATCAGTTAAAATGATTTGTTACCTCATTTTCAAAAGTTTTCTAACTATTTATAATTTTTGCGAACAGTAGCTTGGATTCTTAGATTCATTGATAATCTCAAAAACAAGTAAAAAGAAATTGGTTCTTAGAAGGCTCTGGAACTAGAAAAGACTAAAATGCGCATAGCCAACATTATTCAAAAAGCAGAATTTGGGAAAGAAATGGCTCTATTAAATAAAGGCAAATCACTAAAACTCTCGCACAAAATTATATTCCTTAATACTTTTGTGTATGAATCTAATATTCTTCGTGCTGGAGGAAGCTTACGGAAACATACATCGCTAGACTTTAACGAAAAACATATAATTTTTTTTGCCTAAATAGAACCATGTCACATAATTAATTATAAAACATTATCATGACTTAAGTGCCCATGTTGGTTCAAATCGAGTGTTATCCTTCATGGCAGATTCACCGTTAAATCAGTATTGAGACAGTGCATCTTATGTCTTCAATTTTCAGCTAAGCCTATCGTCCAAAAGATAGGCGACTTACCATAAGTTAGAATTACCCCTATCTCGTGGCATTTCGTTCCCCCTATGCCACAAATTTCGGGTTTTGGGAAGCCTCTAATAAAATTGCAAAAACACTTCTCATAAAAGTAACCCAGGGTAGAGGTCTGCACAGGCCGGGCTTACGGCACGAGCCCGAGCCCGGCCCGACCTTCGGGCCGGGTTCGGACCAAACTTTTCAATTTGTTCTCGGGCGGGCTCGGACTTAAAATTTTTTTTGCAGGCTCGGGCCGGGCCGGACTCGGGCTCAATTTTTTTGTGTATACTCGGGCCGGGCCGGGCCTGGATGAATTTTTTTCCGGGCCGTGTCGGGCCGAACCTTTTTCTGGTTCTCTCGTTAATGAACGAAAAAGGAAAACGATAAAATATTTCTTCAGTCATTTATTTTACATAATTTTACAGACTGGTATGTCACATGAAATTTTATTTTGTTAAAAAATGTCTCTAACTTCAATTTAGTTGCTTATCAGTCTGTCGTTTCACGATCTGATTTTCCGCAAATATTTTTAGCATGTCTCGAAATTAATATATTTTATTTCAAGTAATATTAAACGGTTTTCTAGTTTGCGCACATGTTTAAACAAAAGAAATTAGGTACGTTACTATGTAAAAGGCTTCGTGTCGTCCTAATGTCTGTAGAGTTTAGGTGGTATGAAGGATATAAAAATCATTTTTCTCTAAGACTCCTCTTCCTTTTCTCCAGTGCACTGAATGAAAGTAGCATCATTTTTAGCATGTGCAAAAGCCTCTTTTCTATGGAATGTGGTTGGATTGCCATTAAAATTTTGTTTACCGGATCACATGAAAGATTCGGATACATTACGGTATATAAGAGGAAATGGTTGAACGTGAATTTTTAGTAGTAATAACCATTTTAAATACCATCCTATATTGTTTGATTAGTGCTAATATTTTCGATTTGACTTTCTGTCTGTCTTTGTACTTTCTGTACGTCTGTAATAATGAATTTTTGTTTATATATAATTATCTTGTAAAAGTTCTGCAGTTTTGTTAAATAAGATTCTATTGCTTCGCTATATAAAACCTCTGCAAAATACATACTAACAATGTTTTTCATAGAAAGGCATGCATTTATTTTTAAACATATATTTGAATCGAGCCGGGCCGGGCCCGGGCCTCAAAATTCCGGTCCGTGCTGACCTCTAACCCAGTATGCAGTATTAACTTTAGAGGAATAGGAGACCTTTGGTACAATTATCAGATGATCCAAACGATTTAGGAGCCCTGACACCTGGGCACCTGTTAATTGGCTCTGCTTTATTAGAATTGCCAGAGAACTCACTATCATCTATTTCTGTCTTTCTTCCAGGTATCAGCTTATCATGGAGATGAAAGAAAAATTCTGGCAAAAATGGTCCATATTTACAGAACCTCAATCAACGTCCAAAGGGAGCAAATAAGATCCGAAGCTTCTACCATGGACAGTTAGTTTTACTGAAGAAAAGGAATCACCACCACTGCAGTGGAACCTAGGAAGAATTCTGCGAACGATAGCTGGACAAGACGGATTCATCAGAGTCGTCGAGGTTTAGACCCCATCCGCTGGATGTTTAATTCGACCGATATCACAAGTGGTACTTCTGAACACGTCGATGTCTACCCCGGTGCCTCCCCGTTCCGCGCAGTATGTTGAAGCAAAAAAGACGGATGCAAAGGCGCCACCAAAAGACTCATAGACGACCACGTGACTGCAATAAAAAAGGGGAACTTTTTTTATTTTTAATTTTTTTTTCCTTCATCATTTGAGTCGAAAAGGATTTTCAATAATAGAACTACTCTAAAAACTCTATTTCAAAATGTTATTCTGATTAATAATTCTATATCAAGGATGACAAATTCTATTATTTTGGCAACATAGTTTGAACGATAAATTATAATTAAATCTACACAATCTGCAATCAGTGTACTCTTTTTTTTTCTACTTGTGGTGTTTTTTTTTTGAAGTATTCATTCCGGAAATATGGGACAGGTGAGTACGCATTTAATCTTATGCCTGTATAAATAAAGTTTCGTTTTTTGATTCATTTATTATTCTTTTCAAATTAACATTCTAATTCTTAAACCAGTACTAGTTTTCAAATCGTAAAATTAAAAATAACAGTGGTTGACGGAATTTCGAATAATGTTCGGTTGATTACAAATTGTTAATGGACGCCTTATTTTAAATAAATATGAAATGTAACGTTAAAATGTTTTTAGTTCGCCATAGAACTATAGGTCTTTGGTCTTCTTAAAAAGTTTTACCTTTTTGTTTTGACTATTTAGTATACTTCGATGTGTGAAAAATCCGGGTTTCACAAAATCGAAGCGGAGTACGTGAGTGGATTGATTAGTTTATAAGTGAGTTAGTTTGAACTTGATGGAAGATCAAGCTTGATAATTCGACCAGAATTGTGTGTGTTTAAAATTTATGATTCTTACTTAAAATGATTTCATTTCTCTTTATTCAATACCAGTTTTAGGTGTATTTTTATATAGACTTTTGTTAGTCTGTATGAGCAGTATGTCAGAATGGATGGTCGTAAAGAAGTGGGACTAGTTTTAAAGTACCATTTTTAATACTTGCCAGAATTTTATAGAATTCCATAGTGTTGCTATGGACACATTGTACGTTATTTAAAATTTAATATTTTCTTAACATATCAGAAATAGGAAGAAATTTTACAAAACATGATTATGAGCACTGCCAGGATTGTTTTTATTGTAAAGATGTCAGACTAATTTTTAAACATGATTTATGATACTGGCTTGAAGGACCGTCACCAATTGCATGTTGCGTAGCTCTAATAAAGGGTTTTCCAACAGGGATGATGCAATTTTAAATGGTTAGAATGACAACACTGCCTATTATTTTTTGAAATTTCTTGTGTCATTTGTGTTTAGTATGCTATGCTATTTAATCACGCAAAGATACACGCTTGAACAACGTTTCGAAATTATTAAATTGTTTTATCAAATCAGTGTTCATATGTGAATACTGAGAGAAATTTGAGAATTCATGGACGGCATTATTCAGTTAATCGACTCGATCGATTGTGATATTTTTTTTTTTTTTTTTTTTTTTTTTGGGGGGGGGGGGGGTATAAGTTAAGTCACAAGTTTATGCTGATAATCCAATAACAATTGAGCACTTAAAAACCAACATTGAACGTGTTATTCGTGAAATAACATCAAATTTATGTGAAAGAGTGATGGAAAATTGGGTTGACAGAATGGTGTATGCACAGAGAAGTCGTGGTGTTCACATGAACGATATTGTTTTCATACTTAATGGCATAATGTAAGCTTTCCAAAAAAAAAAAAATCAACTGGCATAAACATGATTGAATACCAACATTCTACTTGAAAACTTCGTAAGTTATTTCAAATTAAACTTATTTCTAAATGGCAGAAAAATAAGCAAAATCGTTCATGAATTTTCTTTACAAAGATTTTTCTTTATTTCGTTTTTACTTTAACTACTGTAAATCTCTTTTATAATTCTTTTTAATTATAAAAATGTTAACGTTAAAGGTTTGTATCTGTATGGGTATCGCAACCCAAACTTGCGGAGGGAATCCTCGTAAGGGAGGAGGGGTGAAATTTATTACACGAATATTTTTGATTCTGTTCATTATTGTGAAAACTTAAATTGAATTTTTCATTCTTCTTCTTTTTCTTCTCTCTCTCTCTTTTTTTTTTTTGTTCAATTTTTTGAATAAAATTCATTTTTAACAAAAGAAATTTACAGGAGCAAATATTATATGGGGAACTCAGCAAAATTCACTTAAAACAATTAGTTATAAGTAATTTTATTGTTGGGTAAAAGAAATACCAAGGAAATAATAGAAAATTTCTTCAGATTTCGATTCATATTGAGCTAACACAAAACGTTTTTCTTTATCACTCTATACAACAGTGACGACTTTCGGTTAACATGCACAAAAATTTAACCAACATAGCTTCTCAAATTACTGATTTTAATTACTCAAAATACTGACGCATTGAGGCTGAGATATAGCCCTCCCGTAAATGGGGAAATAAGAGCGTAGCAGTGCCATTTTTTGGGCGATGATTCCAAAAATATTTTTGCAACAACACACACATACACAAACGGATATTTTCTAAAATTAGTCAAGTCCTCTTTAGGACATTTCATAAACGATATGTAGCGTTGAAAACTGAAAGTCGAAAAATTTTACGAATCCAATATTTGTTTTCTACAAATATAAAAGAAAGTAAAATTTTCCCTTTTTTCAGTGAATTGACATTACAGTCTGCATTATTAATGCATAAAAATTCTTTAAAAATAAAGAAATAATTTAAAAGGAAATATTTTTTTTTTCAAATAAAACGTCTGAGAATATTTAGTAAAGAAACAAACCATAAAAATAAAAATATGTTACTTTTAATTTTTATTTAGTACATTCGAATTTCACTTGAAAAAGAAATCATTTCTTTTGAAATCGTATGCCATGCGTGTCACTCGTTATAGCATTCAGTTTTGAACTTTACGCATTTTTGTGCTTTTTATTCTATCTGTGTCGTTACATCTTTTATTGGTAGTACGGTGATGCTATTCATGGTGGCATTTACGAACATGCACTTAAGCGCTCTGCCCTTCAATTAACAGATACTGGTTTCGAATTTTTGTTCAAGCATAGTAGTGGTTCGAACATTTTTTAAGCCGTAAGTCTCGGTTTAATTAGGCTTCGTTCTCTTCTTAACAAGTCTGTTACATCCCAAGGCTGTTTTTCTAAGTTTTTACTATCGGACTGTTGACCCTATGCGTCGCAATAGCCCTTTATTGTTTTATTTATATGAGATTTAGATCTTTTTCCAACACTATCCAGTAATCTAGTAGAAGGTCTTTTTCTTCATAATTTTCCCTCCATTTTTTTTTTTTTTTTTTTTTTTTTTTTTTTTGTTAGGAATGCAGCAGCATATCTAACGATTTCAGTTCAACAATTTCTCTTTGAGATTTTTCAATCGCGAGAGTTTTTACGAGACGAGGTTCTTGCGTTCAACCTTCAACTTAAAGACCAGTATGTTCCTAGTGTTTTCTCCTCTGATCTCCCGTTTCGTTGGCTTAAAGCCG
This sequence comes from Salticus scenicus, assembly GCA_963930645.1. Classification (NCBI taxonomy): domain Eukaryota; kingdom Metazoa; phylum Arthropoda; class Arachnida; order Araneae; family Salticidae; genus Salticus; species Salticus scenicus. The sequence continues at coordinate 243,292,096 of OZ005649.1, forward strand.
CTATCAAACGAAGAACCATACGATAGTCTTCAGCACAAAATACCTCATAAACAGGTTTCTCATGCGGGAAACGATCCAAATATGCCGTTTGATACAAATTGCCGAACGTATGTTCGTCAATAACGCATTTTCGACTATTTAAATTACGTACGGTAGTCTTTAGAACGAAATCCTTCAATCAGAGAATCGCGATTACAGAACACCCTCTATTTTTTTCCCTTTTAAACATCCTTGGAGGGGGGGGGGACAATAGCCAAATGTTGGGTCCGTTGCTTACATTTCTGGATTTCGTTCTTCCGTTTATGCTTAAAAACAACCCTACTGAAGTCGTTTGGTCACTTTTCAGCGGCAATAGCTTATATTTTAGAATATATCGTCTTCCGTCTGATAGCACCTTAATGTTGCCAAGGTACCACCAGCATAGCTTTCAGAAATGGCGAAACAGACATACCACAGCACTACGATAAGGCGAGAACACAATCGCAGTAGCTAATTAGGTTTAGTGGGCAAAAAATGATCAATCAATTTAACCTAAACATGCATTTATATTATCTATCGGCATTTTTTTTATCAGTGTCTTCAAATATGAACATGGGATTTTACAATACCCTTCATATTTGACATTAACAATATCTAAGTTTCTAAAAGTATAATTCTTTAATCAATCAGAATTACATGAGTTTTCCATTTCTTTTCATTTAGTTATAAAATGTAAAATTGTTGTTTACCTTGCGATATTTTTAACTATGCTTAGAAAAAGAAATTTATAAAAGATATTCTGTACGTATTTTCAAAAGATGTAAACACAGGCATTATTTATTCATAAAAGCAACATACAAATGCTTTGAAAATCTCATGCATACAATAAATCGATGTTATTATAAAGTAAAATTTTTGTTTATTCTTCACCTACTAAACGCATTTATCAGCTGCGTTTCTCAATATCCAAAGAGATTTGCGAATCTGAACGCTTTAAAAAATTTGAAAAAGAAAAGCTTTGAACTGGATATGCTAATATGTTTTCTATTTTTGGATTCAGAATGTGTAGTAACGGGTTGCCGTGATCGGAAAAGAGATGCTGGAATTATGGATTCTAGAACAAATAGTAAAAACTGTATAGTTTTGTGCAAGAATTAAGAAAGTTCTTTATACAGTGTTGCGAGGATAAATTTCTTTTATCAGTGTAAGAAAATGAATGTATTTTGTATGTAAATTCTTAAAAAAAAAAAAAAAAAACATAAATATATAAAAATTTTCAATTTAAAATAATTTAGATATTCATTTAAGTTACTTTTTCACATCGCAGTATTTTATTTATCTGTCTGCTAATTCGTTTAATTATTCTATTTAATTTTTTTAGTGCACATTTTTTGAAATTTTTTTATGAAATGTATTAAAAAATAAAATTCAGAGATAGTGCAGGTGTCCAAAATTTGTTATAATACATAGAAAGTTATAATGTATGCAATATAGACGAGACCGCTAACGCATTTATCACGAATGATATTTCAATGGTATTTTATAGCAATGCAATTAGTTAAAAATGGAGTAAAATGGAGGAAATACCAGCTAAAAAAAAAAAAAAAAATAAATAAAATAAACTATAAAAAATGAAGAAAAAGTGCAGATAACCTTAAGGTATTTAGAAGAACAATCCCAGCTTAAAAAAAAAAAAAAAAAAAAAAAAAAAAAAAAAACCCTATAAAAATGAAGAAAAACTGCAGAGAACTGCAGATACAATGAAGGTATTTGGAACAGCGAAAAATTTGCAGGTAACTTTCCCCCCTAAGCATTTCCCCCCTTAAACTTATTATTGTTCCAAATACCTTCAGTTTATCTGCAGTTTTTCTGCAGTTCTTCTTTATTTTTATAGTTTTTTTAAGACATTTTTAAGAGGGGATTTTTCCAAATACCTTCAGCTTATCTGCACCTTTTCTTCTTCTTCTTCTTCTTTTTTAAATAGTTTTTTTGAAGATTTATTTTAGCTGGGATATACAACAGTAGATCGAAATTACAACACGATAATTCCAAAATAAACTGGCTTATATGATTTGTGACTACTCCTGAAAAATTGTACTCAAATTTAATATTATAAATGCGGTTATTTAAAACAATTTTAAACAACAAATCTCATTCATAAAAAATCATAGATATCCTAAAACAAATTAGCGTCATGCTTTGGCTACTTTAGAGAACAAAAGATTTCCTTATATGGTAGCTTTAGGACAAAATGTACTACGCATTTTCATATTGTTAATCAAGTTGTTTGTAATAACAAATATTAAACAACAAATACCACTGGTGTAAAAATCATTGGGTTTTTATCATCTGTAAAGGGTCTTTAGAGAGAGTTAGCATAATGTTTTGACATTTCTTGAACATTCCTAACATGCTTTATAAAATTAAATGAAACTGGTATAAAATCCTTCAAATTATAACAGGTAAATAAATATAGTCTAAGGAATATAGAAATGTATTTTATCTTTATGTGATGCTGAATGAATTTTATCATATGTTTTAAATAAATTAAACCATTTGATATCACTTCTGTAAATGTTATAACAATACTTTTGAGCGCGGTTTTCCATGAAAATCTGTGAAAAGATATCCTCTGAATATTGACTACATCTTTGGGTATATATGTATGTTTTTATAATAAAATAGTTATTGAATCATCAGATAAAACACTGACTTCTTTAAAATGTCTCACAACATTCTTTTATCATCTCTAGAGATATAAAACTGCAATTAGGAATACAGAAAATATTACAACGCAATGCTTTTTAATTTGTTTTTATAACATTGCAAACAATATTATATAAGAGAATTCCATTCCGTTTAAAAAGAATTTCACTAATCTTAAATGATTTCCCTTATTTCTATAATTACATTAATAAATATAATTCAATCTTGAAGGGTAATTATTATTAAACAAATAATCCGGTATGTTACTCACACGACTTTCTCTTACCCTGAAATTTAATACTACAAGTACAGGTTGGAGATTAAGAGGTAAGATAACGAGTACTGTTATGTAAAACTATGTTAAACAATTCAACTTAGGCTTCGGTAGAGTTTTATATGATAATTAGTTCTGTGTGTGTGTGTGTGGGGGGGGGGGGTACCACCCGCCTCAACCCCCCATTTCCTTAATGCACCTACATTTATACAGAATGTAATTCTGTTATTAAAATTAAAAGCTTACTTAAAATTATACAGGCAATTTTCACACGCAGCATTCATTGAAACTTATGAATCTTGATCAAACTTTTCCAGCAACAAACTTATATTAACTTCAAAATACAACTTTCGGATACCCTGAAATTATTCGTTTTTAAGTTATTCTAAGAGTAGTGTAACACTAAATATCCAAAAAAAGTTGAATTTTTTCTCAATATTACATTTTTTTTTTTTTTTTTTTTGTTAAAAATGAAAAAAAATCGATAACTTTATTTTAAATTATCGCAGATCGATGCTTCAACCATTCGTTTTAAAGGTATTGCCGAGCTCTTTTGAAATATACCCATCATGAAAATTTACTCCCCTCGAGGCGGGACTTCCCCTCCAAGGGCGGTGGAGGCGAGGCACCTACATACACAAAAATTTTTCCCAGTTGACTATCTCTATTACACAGAATATATATTCGTTTCATTTGGTTTAGTGCAGTCTGTAGATGTTAAACTCTACTTACCTGCAATTTCAACATAGACGTAATGTATTTGAATACTTTTGAGTGTCCTTGTACACGAACCATTTGCTTCATCTCAACGAAAAGCTGAGTGTAGCATCCCTATATGATATACATTTAGAATTCCGAAATTGGAATTTCTGCTGCTATTTGTTCTTGAGATATGCTGATAACAGACAAACAGACACACACACAGACCATTCGTTAAAAACATGATTTTCGGATTCAGGGGACCTCAGGACATGTAAATATAACAAAAACTCACTTTCGAAAATTTGACCCTAAAACAATACTTTCTCTACCGTAAGGGTAAGAAAAAGTAAAAAGTGAAAATATTAGGCTCTTTAGTACTGATAAAAATAGCTAAACTTCTAAATACTAAAAGAAACATTTATATACACTCTTTCTCATATTTATAAGGACACTTTATGTTTTTAAATAACTAATGTAAAAATAATTGTGAACAAGATTATACTAAGTGCACTTAATATATCTAGTATTCTAAAAACCAAAACTGCTATAATTTTTTTAATATGAAAAAAATTAATAAAAAATAATGCAAAATATTTTTTTCTTCACGTTTTTCGAAAACTCATAATTCCTCTTACTGTTCTACTCATAATGACTGCTGCTGAATTTTCTCGTAATTTTTAACAAAACGTTGGGGTCCACATTTATGCATGTTTAAAATAATTAATAATATGTTAAAACGAATAAAAAATCTGTAATAATCAATAAGCATTTAATGGGGAAAGAACGTCTGTGTTAAAGTTGAATAAACACAATATTAAATGGTAAAATGTTGCATTTTCGGATGAAAAACATTTTATTATTAACTAACCAAATGGTTTTAACAGTTACTGGCACGATCTGAAGATAGCGAAAGACAGAGCAGATTTTTTAAAGGCAGATATGAATCGGGCATTTTAAAGGCGGACCTATGGTGCTCTGGGGAACTGTTTCTACTGAAGACAGAATGAATTTAGTAATTTTTTCTATTATTACGAACATCAAGAGAATATCCGCAAATTTTAAACGTGGAATTCTCAGATTTTTGTTAGATTTTGGGGGGTAAAAATATTTTTTTCAACAAGAATTACATTTTTGCTCTACTTCTAGAGCAATAGGAAGTAGTTTGAAGAAAGAAACTTCTGTATTATTGCCTTTCCCGTGGCCTAAAAGTTGAAAAAACTTTAACTTATCATATTATAAAAGTGCATGCAAGTGGAAAGCAATTTTAAATAGTTTAAATGTATTCAGAATATCATCTATGCTGTATGAATTGGTATTGAAACTGAATATTTAAAAAAAATGTATATATATATATATATCAGAGGGAATGTCTGACCCCATAAAATATTAATTTAAAGAATAACTGAAAAAAAAATTACTAAGATTCGAGCTGTCCTTATAATTCTGAACACCTGAAAAATCAGCTTTTTGACCGTATTTAAAGTCTTTTAAGATAAAAAAATGACAAAACTTTTAAAATATAGTCTATTAATGAAATTCAAATTAATAAAAATATATTTGTTTAAATAATAGTGTTCAGTGTTTAGTTAATATAGAAAAACGGGTGTGCTTATAATTATGAGAACCAGTGTAGTATTTAAAAAATAAATTTTTAATTTCGCTTTCTTGAATGTAGAGTAATAGCGTCAAAAAATATTTTAGCTTTTTAAAACACGTGAAGAATTAATTGATTTTATAATTAAAAGATAAGCTTTACATTTTGGCAAAATAATTGTTCTACTTTTAAAAAATTTGTTTATAAACTAACAATTTTTAAAGCACTATTAAATGATACAGTAGTATTAGTTATAGGATAAAATTTTAAACATAATTAATAACTACAACAACAACAGCAAGAAAATTAATTGTGAAATGCTTTCTTTGCAAGCTAGGACTTTTTCATTTAAACAATATAGAATTTATTAAAATTTGTGAAAAAATTTCTAATGAACGCTTAAATGTCTTCACTTTTTGTCCTCTATATAAAATTATACATAATGAAGTGTTTTAGAAAATTTGCAAAAGATTAAATACGCAATTTAAACTTACTTATATGCTATATTATTTTCAAGTAAAGTAGTGCTTTATCGAATGTTATTTTTAAGCTGCTTAAAGCAATTACTTTTAATCATTTTGAACATCAGTTTTTGAAGAGGTTTCAATGATTTATTTTCATTTCGCGCTTCATTAATGAGGCTTAGTGAGAAACTTCTATGAAGAACATTCTAGAAAGATATTATTAATGAGATTCAGTCATATTTTACAAAAACTTGATTTACAGTAAGCAAAGTTATACTAAATATTAGAGGGCATTATTTATAGTTTATTAAACATACAATAAAAAGTTTTTCTCGTTAATAGTTAATAAGATTTGATTGTTAATAAAACATTATGTATGTTCTGCTTTACTTAATTCTTGTATTGTTAGAATTTGAAACGAACAGAAATAAAATTATAATTAGGAATATAAATAATTTTTTCGTCTGAGAACCCACGCTGTTTAGCACATTTTGGCGACTGATATGTTTTGCAAAACCTAACGATACGGCTATCTGGAAAACAAATTATTTGAAATTTCCTTTTCTCATATAATTTATAAATTCTGCCACCCCCCCCCCCCCCCACACACACACAAAAATGGACAACATACACACATACTTATATTAACTAGTTGTTGTCAGACACACTGCTTTATTTAAAATGGTCTACGTAAAATGCTTACGAGGCTTTTTTTTTATTAATTCTTTTGAGAAAAGAATAAACTTATTTTCGTCGCAATCGCTTGAAAATTTGAAAAATACGAAAATGTCAATGTTTTGTCATGTCTTCTATAACATAGTAAAGATTTAATACTACAGACTCATGGATAAATTTAATGGAATTAATTGATGAAGGAAAACATTTCAAAGAATAAAATTAGTATTTGACTTTTAAATTTCTAAAATTCTTATTCCTACAAAGATTGATCCAATATTACTCTAAAACTATTGCATTCTTATTTCTTGTTTTGCAATTTCGAAACTCAAGCTCTATTGGGGTAAATTAGATGAACTTACTATTCAAAACAACTGTTTTCTACAAGTGCGTAGAGTCGTATACCTAGAAGTTCATAAAGAATAATGTTTAATGTAAATCTGAAGTCCGTAATATAACATGCAATTTTATGTTGTAGCTTAATATAGACAAACTTAATATGAATTTTGCTCTGAATTACATTCCTTGCATAAGTATGGCAAGAATTTTGAAACACGAATGGCGATGAAAAGCAAAAAACTCTCTGTTCTGATATAGAAGATGTTTGTGGTTGATGTTCGTGGTAAATGCCTGTTATTGCTCCCACCACAACTATTGCAAAAATCATTATCTGTATGAATTCACTTTTACCTCAACTGTGTACATCGCATCTAATCATACATCGCATTTTATAGGCAAATAAAATTTGCATCTAAATTTTTCTCGTGGTACTTAACATATACTAAATGCATCATAGAATACTGCTACGAATAGCTAAATATTGAAGGTCCGTATATTCAGACATCAGAACCTGACATGCTAAATATATTGAAGATTCCCATACAGCCACTGATATCCATTAGACATCTAAATTGCATCCAGTGATCCATAAAAGGTACAAAATATCTAAAGAATGTCCATAGTCCTGGATATCCTGTACTAATTATAGATATCTATTAGATGTTTAAGAGCCAGTTTTTTAAGAAGCGGGCAGACTTGGATAGTTGACATTTTTGATTTTGATGAAATTTTCAGGAGATGGTCTTTATGTGAAATTATTAGACACGTATTTTTTAATTTTTGCGATTTTTTTTTCTTGGAGTTTTGGAGGGGGGGGTGTCAATGATTGAGTCTTCTGTTTCTTTATAAAAGACATACTTATTTACGGAAGCCAATACTTTTTGCGCCAGAAGTGAACCATGGTACTGACAGTAATTTTGCATTCTCCTGTTACCAGACTAACTATTGGGACGTAAATACTTATGGTTGACTCTTGGCGCAAACGTCAAAAATCATTCAAAATTCTAAAATATACAATTTTTTTAGAACTTTGACCCTAAAAATCTTCTTGCGCCAGAAGTGGACCACAAAAGTATATACTTCAGTAAATACATACTGATAATAACTACCCCAAAATAGTAAAATTTGTGCGGTTGAATTCTGGCACAAGAAAATATTCGACTTTGAAATTGCGAAAAACCAAAAATTGCATGACTTTGAATGTCATTTACTGCTTGCGCCAGAAGTGAACAGGTATGAAATTAGTGGAAAAAGAAGCCTTACGTAAAGTAGAAACAAGATCAATTCAAACACCTATGTGAACTTACTTATTTTTTATGCAATGCGGCTCTATATTTTGTGTTATGTGGCACACGCTAGCCCTAACAGCACATCCAAATGACATCCTAAAGATGCCTTATGGATGAAAAAGACATCTATGGACATCCTATGGACATCTTCAGTATGTGTTATGGACAAGTTTGTTGTTAGGGAAATAGCTTTCATCACTTTTTTTCAGTCTGATTGCTATTGCTTATAAAAATATTACATCGAGATTCTTTAATTAACTGAATTTTTATCTAAACATACCTTCTTAATTATAAAAGCCTGCGTTTCATGTGGATAACGCTAAAACTACTGTCATAGTTATAAAAGTGTGTCCAAATAAAAATAAATACATTTTTATCTTTGGTTTGGAAGAATGAACAAAATAATGAAGGACGGATTATTTAACGTAAAAAAAAAAAAAAAAAAAAAATGACGTCACAATTCTAACACTGCTATAGTAACTTCTTCAACTTTTATGTAATGCGGCTATATACTTTGTGTTAAATATGTGTTTGACTTACAAGGAAACATTCAAAAGGTGTCCTCTTCAAAAAGTATTGAAAAAAATATATTTGATTCTACTCTTCCTAAAACACCAGAAAATGAAAAAATTATCGGCTGAAATTAATTACAGCGACCACAAAAAATAATCAAAATTAAGCATATTTGGCGATTTCACACTGCTAAGCGATTGATTTTGAGTACTTGGCGGAAAAGCAAAACACGGTTCTGTTCGTACACGGCAATCTCGGAGCTAGCAAACGTATCGCCTAACAGCGCTAAATCGCCAAATATGCTTAATTTTGATAATTTTTTGTGGTCTCTGTAATTAATTTCAGCCGACATTTTTTTCATTTTCTGGTGTTTTATGAAGAGTAGAATCACATATATTATTTTCAATACTTTTTGAAGATGACACCTTTTGAATGTTTCCTTGTTAATTTGAATTAAATAATTTGGTATTCAAACGCTCTGAAAAATAGCAGTTTAGGATTCCCAAAGTTGAGAATCTCTAATGGAAGCCGAGTTCTGAAAATTTCCCTTATAATTCATTGGTTTCTAGTATAGAATTACCTCGAAAATTCTAGAAACCACTGGCATGATGAATTCAAATTCTATTCGACTTAGAGCAGTGCAGATAATCTCTGTCCCTGAATTAAGGAAATTCCTGCTTTGTGGTATAACTCTATTTGATTTCTGTACTACGAATGACGGTTTTGAAAATACTTGTTGATTACTTGTTATAAAAAAAAATAATTTTATTCAACTGATTCCTGAATATTCATTAAATAAAATACATTCGTCGACTAGAATTTGATTATATCTTTGCAAATTACTTTCTATATACAAAAATATCGAAAACTTTCATAACGTTATCATTACAGGCTCTACCATTTGCTCCTTTTAACTATGACGGTAGGTCACATATATGGCCAAAATCTTTGTGTTTTTGATCATTTCATGTTTGTAAATATCTCTAGAACGGAAATTCACAGAAAGACCAAAAAAGGAAGTGCACTACTAGATTTATAATAAACTTATATATCAATTTGCAATGTTTGTGTGTGTGTATCTCGCATAACTTGAAAATGGTCTACGTATAACTGTTTTCGAGTTATGTAAGATACATACATACATACATAAGATACGTACATACAAACGCCACGAAAAGTCGTTCCAATTCGTAGATATCTCTAAAAATAGAAGCTTGTGTCAAAACCAAAAATTGAAATTTACAACTAGATGTTATGACAGTCAGATATAAATTTACAGCATTCTGTGATCATTCAGTTTTCAATTATACATCCATTTCGTAAATCGATATTACAATAACTTCTTTGTACTTTATACTAGGAAGTAAAAATACTGACATGTTTCCAAACATAACTCTACCCAAAATTATCCTAGAAAGCGGATTTTTGGTGTGTGGACTGGTTAAGTGAAACCAATGCACATTATAAAGGGAATTTGCTAAAATCCTACTTCACCCTTTGAAACTGGAAGCGAAGGACACTTCTTCAAACGTAACGCTGCTCCAAATTATCTAAGGAGGAACTTTATTTTTCTTCTGATACACCATTTTTATATCAATATTTGAGGACGAATTTTAGTTTATACTTATTAACAAAAACATTTAAATGCAAATATAAAGTGGAATTTTGATAAGTTGTTCAGTACATGTCTTTTAAATGGCTTCATAAAGTGAGTATATTCTGTTAAAAAGTTCATCACAAAACAACTTGTAATCGTTTATCTTATGTCTTATGTAAATTACAAAGAAAAATAAATGGAGTTAAAAAAAAAAAAAAAAAAAAAAAATGACGTGCGGCTATGATGTTTCGATGTGCGGCTAATTTAGTTGATTGTTTCGACTGTAATTTGATAGCTTATAGCGATGATCAAGAAAGAAAACCCCCAGATCGTTAACTTGCGGTCCTTACATATAATTGCATTGTTTCTTTTAAATTATTGTTTATTCTTATTTGTTTGAAATCACGGGTAAAATTTATTTTTTGTCGAAACATTTTTGCAATTATGACGTTACTCTTTTTCCTGCTAATTTATCCTTATTCCATCATTACTTTTGTAGTTATGACGTTAGTTTTAGCGTTATTCCCGTGAAACGTAGATTTTAATCATTAAGATCCGAAATGTTTAGATATAAATTCAGTTAATAAAAGCAATTTTGACTTAATATTTTTATATTCAATAGTAATCAATACGTAATTCAATAGTAAACAATAAATAAAGTAATAAAAGCTATTTAGCGTGTGTCACAAAACATAAAGTTTAGAGCCGCATTGCATAAAAAATAAGTAAGTTCCCATAGGTGTTTGAATTGATCTTGTTTCTATTTTACGCAAGGCTTCTTTTTCCACTAATTTCATACTTGTTCACTTCTGGTGCAAACAGTACATTCAAAGTCATGTAATTTTTGGTTTTTCGCAAATTCAAAGCCAAATATTTCCTTGTGCCAGAAGTCAACTGCACAAATTTTACTATTTTGGGGTAGTTATTATCAGTATGTATTTACTGAAGTATATACCTTTGTGGTCCACTTCTGGCGCAAGAAGATTTTGCAGGCCAAGTTAAAAAAAAAAGTGCATTTTTTTTTTTTAGAATTTTCAAGGATCTTTGACCTTTGTGCCAAGAGTCAACCATACGTATTTATGTCCCAATAGTTAGTCTGGAAACAGCAGAATGAAAAATAACTATCAGCACCATGTATTAAAAGGAGACTTGGCGCTGGATTATTAAAACCAGTGAAAACTACAACACCAGTAACGCCAAAGGAAAATATTTGGGCAGCATACAGCTGTTTCGTACCGTCTTCAGTGCAGTATTCTTCAGTGCATTCTCAAACAACATGATTTTAAAATAATATTTTCACCTTCCAATAAACTTACCTTTTCTCAGTTAAAAGATCCTATAGATATGTATAATTCGTGGGGTATTTATAGTATTTCCTGCCAGTGTGGTTTATCATACATTGGCCAAACTAAGCGCAGTCTTAAATTTAATCTAAAAGAACATATTAATTACGTCCGCAAACAAGAAACCAATAAATCGGCTATTTCTAAGAATTGCTAGGAGAAAAATCATAATTTTAAATTTGATTCAGCTAAAATAATTTGCAGACCTAAATCCAGTCATGAACTCGATTTTTTTGAAGCTTTTTTTATTTATAAAAATCTTATAAATTGTGATTTCGCTGTTCCGTATTTGACTGATTGTTGGAAATTTTACATTCAGTCCACATTTTCTTAATTTTTTCTACAGTTTACAAAGTTAGCATTTCTAAAATTCCTATTGGCCACTCTCCCCACCTTTCCCGCAATCTTATTGGTTGAACAGAATTCGGTCTCTCTTCTATATATACGAGCACTTCTCCAGTTCCAGAATTCTTTATGCACTCAAGACGGCATGCTTAAGGGTACCGAAACAGCTGTATGCTTCCCAAATATTTTCCTTTGGCGCTTCTGACGTTGTAGTTTTTACTCTTTTAATATCAATATCATGGTTCACTTCTGGCGCAAAAGGTATTGGTTCTGTAAATAGGTATGCTTTTCGTAAAAAAAAAAAATAGAGGACTTCTTTAACCCCCCAAAGCTCCAAGAATTTATTTTTTTGGCAAAAAAAAAAAAAAAAAAAAAAAAAAATGCGTGACTAATAGTTTTATATAAATAACATCTTCTGAAAATTTCAGCAAAATTAAAAATGTCAACTACCAAACATGCCGAATTTGCCCGATTAAAGAAAAACAAAAAAAACAAAAAACAAAAAAAACCTGGCTCTTAAATATAGACGATTTAAGAAGTACGTTTTTCGATGTCTAATAGTTGTTAGATAAAAACAAGGTTTAAATATTTTCAATATCTATTAGGTCTAACAAGTTTAATTATTGGATATTTGGAGATTTACTGGATATGTAACAGAATCTAAAAAAGATTGACATTTGTCGTGCTAATAGGTATCTGTAGGTTATTTATAGAAGTGTAATGGATCATTTTTTAAACATTTATTCGTATTTATAGAGTTCTTATGGATGTAAGTGGCTGTGTGGATTCTTACATCAAAATATATTAAGTGGATAACAAGCCTTGCATCTCGAGTCTTCAAAGTACAAATTAGAGTAAAATAGAATAAGTATATTAAAATGTGGTACATTATATTTAGGTAAACACTGAAAAAAATGTAAAAAATGTAAAATAAGATAATTTCAAATTTATCATTAACTATTTATAAGAAATTACATAGCGGAAGTAAGTTTTTAAATCGGCCAGTTTTATGCAAAACAGTTGAAACTATATTACAGGATTAACAAATTAGAACCAACATTTAGAAAGACATTTATGATCAAATAACTGCGTTATGGAATTCAAAATTTATTTAACTCATTTCACTGAGGATACAGATTTAACCATTTGAGGGGCAAGGTAATTACGAAAATTTAACATGGGGTTCCACAGAATTTACGAACAAAGTTGAAAAAAAAATAAGTAAATGGATTTTCTCCCCTAAAATATAAAAGTAAAATTCTATTTTAAAATTCTGAGTTGAAGTTTTTGCTATTGAGAATTAGCAATTGCGTTTTTGTGGCGAGGACGCCGTTCGTTAAAGGGTTAAAAAAGAGGAATAGGAATGTTCCCGAAATTGCAAATCCTGATACAGCTGCCGAAATAGCAGATGTCACTTGTATACAATTAATTAATTTATGAACAAGATGATATGTGCAACAGCACCAGAAAAATAAATAGACCTCGAAATGTTCTAGGTACAGATTCTAAACAGACAACCATTTGACCAACTAATGTCCTGATTAAGGGATATTTGTATTCTGTATCTCCAAATGGTGTTATAAGAAGAATATTACAGTTCTTTTTTACGAGCAGACTGAAGAAACAGGCAAACTCTTGAAAGACTGCAGTATAAATAAAGTTATTAAGGAAAAAGATATGAGGTTAATTCTACGCAAAACTGGACATAACGCCAATTTTTACTTTTCAGATAACTCAATTACTTTTCATTTTTTGTTTATAGAAAACATATAGAACATATCAAATAATATAACACTTAATATATAAAAAATTTTGTATATCAGTAAGTAAAAGAAAATTTTAATTTAAATAATTGTAAGATAAAAAAAAAAAAAAAAAAAAAAAACTTTTATATTCCATGTTTTTAAATTTTCTGTTGAATTATATAAATTTGACAATTCTATAAATTAATAAATACTTAAATTTTTTTTTAATGAATTATCACATCAACTTGAAAGAAAATGATCACATCGGTCATAAAGAGAGCAATTATAAGACATTTTCGAACATTTATTAATTGAATAAAAGTATTAAAAGAATGCATTGTTATCGAGTTCGTAGCTATTCTAAAAGCTTCCAATGTGTAGTTAGTCGAAAAGTTATAGCTATAGAACTATATTAGCACTTTAGCAATGTGCATAAAATTTTTAAATTGATAAAGAAGTCAATTTTTGTGAGATGCATAATTTAATTTTTTACAATTTTTTATTGTACACGTTTACGCCATAGATATGTCACCCCCATGTTAACGTGCAAAGATTTTTGATGCCTGTGAAGATGAATTTCTTCACATAGTCGTGATCGTTGACTAATGTAGATTTCTGTAAAGAAAGTCAGGTTAGCAATACTTCAATAATGAGTCCAATTGCAGTCATCAGGAAGTCTTTATTTTGTGAAAAGTCTTTTAAAATAACATCAAGGATAAATATTCTTAGAATCTTAAAACACAAAGCGTTGGTCATTATAATACAAATTCAATAACCCTAGTGAAACGTTGAGATTGTCGCGTAAGATGGGGGAGAGAGCGAAAGTAATTACATGTTTACTATACTATGACCTGGAGCCGTTCTGAGATCCCTACACCAGAACAGATCTGAGATGTCTGAAGAAAAAGAGCCAAATTTTAGAAAAACAGCCAAATTATAGGGCTAAATATTTTCATTGTTTATCGGATAAAACTATGTTAATTTTTTTGAATTTGTAATGACGGTTTATAATTGTAGTAACCCTTTAATCGCCAACATTTTGCCAAACTACCGTTAGACAAGAGAAAGAGACGGTTAAGAAATGCAGTCATCAATATTGCGCAATCTAAAATAAATTACATCCTGTGTTGAAATAATATAAATTCTGACAATGAGTTTCCTTGTTTTATGACTATTTGAGAACACTTTTTATTTTATAATTACGTTTAATGTCAGAAATTCCGTTAGATATTATTATTATTTTATTTTCTTTTTATCCCATAAAATAAAGTACTTCTCTATTTAAAAAGATAAACACTTATTTATGATTTAGATATAAAACATATACAATTTAGATTTCTGAACGATGTGTGTTAATGTTTTATGTTAATAAATAGTGTAGGTCGTATGTATAATTAAAATTGTGTAATTTTTAATGACACTTAAAAAAAACAATTCTTTCTTCAAATGTCTGAAAATAAATTATGTGAATAAAATATCACACATGAAATTTAATTATTTTATATTGCGATAATGCATTATTTTATCATTAGATTTTGTTTTAAATAAAAACTCAATTAAAATTTAACCAAACATATGTGAACACCTTCACATATTTCTCCCCTTCGCCTAAAAAGAAAAAAAATCGAAAGGTAATCAAAAATATCGCTCTCTCTCGCATCAAGACAAAAACATACTACAAATTTCAAAATAACTTTCTATATAAAATCAATATTACTTCAAAAATATTTTTCATATTACAAGGTGGCTAATAATGTAAAATTAAACATCAAATATATATAATACCAATAATTAATTAGAACTTGTTTGTACTGGACATAGTTATCTTTCATAAGAAGCAACAATGTATATTGAAATCATGACATTATAAATGCAGACGATTTTTTTCTTAAAGCAGTATAATAATAAATGCTGAAAAAAATTATTTTTGTGCAGACATGAAAAGATATACAGTCGAATTTTGTTAACGTGAATCTCAAAGGGGATCAAAAATCTGTTCATCTTATCAGTAGTTTATGCTATCAGTAACTGATCGTCATATAGCTAAAGTAATCTTCATTTTGACGGGATTGTAGTAACAGTTCATGTTAAAAGTAATTCACGTTAACGAGGTTCGACTGTATATATATATATATATATATGGTATATCTATATCTATACTATATATATATATATATATAATATACAACATTAAAAATAAAAGAAATCGGTAGCTTCGTTTTAAATTAATACAGATGTATGGTTCAACCATTCGTTTTAGAAATATTGACGAGTTCTTTCTAAAATATCCACATTGAAAATTTACGCAGGCCCCGGGGGAAGAGCACTTCCTTCCAAGGAGGAAAGCAATGCTCCTATATGCACACATTTTTTTTTTTTCATGTTTATTACTACTATTATCAATAATTCATATAAATTTTACATTCATGCGTTAAAAATAACTCACATTATATACATTTATATGAAATTTTGTCCTATACTGTCATGTTAAGTACTTAGAAAAGGAAAAAAAAAAAAAAATAGGATGGCAGCGCCACCTCTTGAGCGATTGATTCCCAAATCTAATCAGCACCAGTTTAGGTCAAGATCCAACTGAATACAAGTTTGGTCGAATTTCGTTCATATTAGGGGCTATAAATCGAAATTGCAAGAATTACATTTTTAGTTGTGTTAAGCGTTTCTTACAGTTTCGAACAAGGTTTAAGAAAACATTATGACATTAATTAGTTTTTCTGCCTGTCTGCTTGCCCACCTGCCCGTGCTCTAACTGCAGTAAATAATTTCAAACTATCTTCAAAATGGTATATATGTTATTCAATAATACTAATTCAACCACCGCCACTTTAGAATGTAGGAAAAGAGGGGGGAAAAGGCTAAAAACTCCACAGAAATAGCATGGGAAGAAAAACAAAAAACTCACAATGTCAAGTGTGTTTAAAAAAAAAAAAAAAAAAAAAAAAAACAGTCTCACACCGGAAGTAATAAGAGGACAAAATTGACTAGAAAAAGACATTGGTCCTATCGTCCAGGATTAATACGTCTCACTTATATGTCTCTCGGCTATTGAGGATATGTCCATTCGTTTTAGCTCTCTAAAGAACACTTAACCCCAAACTTTTATAAAAACCATTACATTCATTTCCGAGTAAAACTAATTTCTATTATATGTTGCGACTGGCCGTTAAAGGGTTAACGCGAATTTTCCTGAAGATGAGGATATGTCCATTCGTTTTATCTCTCTAAAGAACACTTAATCCCAAACTTTTATAAAAATCGTTATATCCATTTCCGAGTAAACCTAATTTCTATTATATGTTGCGACTGGCCGTTAAAGGGTTAACGCAAATTTTCCTAAAGATGAGTATATGTCCAATCGCTTTATCTCTCTAAAGAACACTTAATCCAAAACTTTTATAAAAATCGTTATATCCATTTCCGAGTAAACCTAATTTCTATTATATGTTGCGACTGGACGTTAAAGGGTTAACGCGATTTTTCCTGAAGATGAGGATATGTCCAATCGCTTTATCTCTCTAAAGAACACTTAATCTCAAACTTTTATAAAAACCGTTACATCCATTTCCGAGTAAACCTAATTTCTATTATATGTTGCGACTGGACGTTAAAGGGTTAACGCGAATTTTCCTGAAGATGAGAATGTGTCCAATCGCTTTATCTCTCTAAAGATTATTTAATCTCAAACTTTTATAAAAACCGTTACATCCATTTCCGAGTAAACCTAATTTCTATTATATGTTGCGACTGGCCGTTAAAGGGTTAACGCGAATTTTCCTGAAGATGAGAATGTGTCCAATCGCTTTATCTCTCTAAAGAACATTTAATCTCAAACTTTTATAAAAACCGTTACATCCATTTCCGAGTAAACCTAATTTCTATTATATGTTGCGACTGGCCGTTAAAGGGTTAACGCGAATTTTCCTGAAGATGAGAATGTGTCCAATCGCTTTATCTCTCTAAAGAACACTTAATCTCAAACTTTTATAAAAACCGTTACATCCATTTCCGAGTAAACCTAATTTCTATTATATGTTGCGACTGGCCGTTAAAGGGTTAACGCAAATTTTCCTGAAGATGAGTATATGTCCATTCGCTTTATCTCTCAAAAGAACACTTAATCCCAAACTTTTATAAAAATCGTTATATCCATTTCCGAGTAAACCTAATTTCTATTATATGTTGCGACTGGACGTTAAAGGGTTAACGCGAATTTTCCTGAAGATGAGAATGTGTCCAATCGCTTTATCTCTCAAAAGAACACTTAATCCCAAACTTTTATAAAAATCGTTACATCCATTTCCGAGTAAACCTAATTTCTATTATATGTTGCGACTGGACGTTAAAGGGTTAACGCGAATTTTCCTGAAGATGAGAATGTGTCCAATCGCTTTATCTCTCTAAAGAACATTTAATCTCAAACTTTTATAAAAACCGTTACATCCATTTCCGAGTAAACCTAATTTCTATTATATGTTGCGACTGGCCGTTAAAGGGTTAACGCGAATTTTCATGAAGATGAGAATGTGTCCAATCGCTTTATCTCTCTAAAGAATATTTAATCTCAAACTTTTATAAAAACCGTTACATCCATTTCCGAGTAAACCTAATTTCTATTATATGTTGCGACTGGCCGTTAAAGGGTTAACGCGAATTTTCCTGAAGATGAGAATGTGTCCAATCGCTTTATCTCTCTAAAGAACATTTAATCTCAAACTTTTATAAAAACCGTTACATCCATTTCCGAGTAAACCTAATTTCTATTATATGTTGCGACTGGCCGTTAAAGGGTTAACGCGAATTTTCCTGAAGATGAGAATGTGTCCAATCGCTTTATCTCTCTAAAGAACACTTAATCTCAAACTTTTATAAAAACCGTTACATCCATTTCCGAGTAAACCTAATTTCTATTATATGTTGCGACAGGCCGTTAAAGGGTTAACACAAATTTTTCTGAAGATGAGGATATGTCCAAACGTTTTAGTTCTTAAAAAAAAAAAAAAAAAAAAAAAAAAAAAAAAAAGACACTTAACTCCAAACTTTAAACAAAATCGTTATATCCATTTCTGATTAAACTCATTTTCTACTACATGTTGCGATTGGCAGTTAAAGGGTAAACACTAATTTTCTTGATGCTAAGGACGTTCCAATTGTTTTAGGTCTCTAAAAAGCACTTATCCCAAACTTTTATTAATATCTTTATAACCATTTCCGATTAAACATAAATTTCTACTCTATACAGTCGGTAACAAAAGTGTCCGACTGCATTGCGATTGGCAATTAAAGGGTTAACTCTAATATCTCAAAAGATGAGGATAAGTCCAATAGTTTTTTCGACCATAAAAACTTCTAACCAGACAGAAATAGTAGACAGAAACGAAAAATTTCTTTAAATGTCGTTATTCCATACAAAAAAAAAAAAAAAAAAAAGGAAGAAGAAAAGAAAAAGAAAAGAAGAAGAAAAGAAAAAGAAAAGAAGAAGAAAAGAGAGAAAGAAAAATGAGTATCTGGAGTTTTTTCATTCATCTTTAGTACATAAATTATTCATAAATTTTATTTGCTAAATTATCTGTATTCCCGTGTATATTCAGTCGGGGAAAGACATCCACAAGAGAGTAAAATGGCCGTCTTTTCCCGAAAAAAAAAGGCATCACTTTTTCGCCTCGCTGATCAATCTATGTCTTATTACTATATCTATGGTTTACGCAAATGTATTTATTTTCCTGTCGAAAATAAATGAACTCGTAAAATGTTTTGGTAACAATTAAAATTATAAATAAAACTTAAATGGCTAATTTTAAAGCTATTATGAGGTTATTATTTTAACATTTTATTAATTATTTAAAAAAATATTAATTAAATAGAGGTATTAAAATAATGCATTGTCATCGTGTTCTGAGCTATTCTAAAAGTTTCAAATGTCTAGCTAGTCGGGAAGATAATTAAAAATTGACTACAAGGTTTGTACTGGACAAACAAACAAACAAGAAAGCGAGATAATAAAAATATGGTAAAATAAGTTAAGCAAAAGGTAATTATAAACCGCTCATACGGCTTAGTGTTAAACGTCCCTGACTGACACAAGGTCAAGGCATGGATGTGTTGTCTCAGTTAGGGATAGTGATGACCGCCCATCGGGTGCTCCTTCAGAAATTGCTATCATTTCGGGACCCCCCCCCCCCCCCCATTTAATGTGCACTCGCAAGTACCGCGCCATTGTGAATAATAATAATAATAATAGTAATAATAATAATAAAAAAAAAAATAATAATATTAAAGATATTTCTAAATTTTTGCACATGTCATGTCTGTCATTCTATTAAATAAATTTTTTATATAATTATGTATTTAAATTTTAGAACTTGTTTGAAATTACATATTAGATAAAAGTCCTTTTTACTTTAATTAAAATTTCTAAATTACAAATAATGTGTTTCAATTTCGACAATTAAACTACACATAGTTTGTATAGTCATAGTCATATAGTCATAGTTTGTGGGTTATCAGGTTTCAAGGCCAAATTGACCTAGAGGTCAACATTGGGTCCTAGGATTAAGGGTGGATTGCCCTCCAGGGGGTGGGGGAGGCCGTATTTACGCGAGTTTTGGAGAAAGCTACGGAAAATTCCGAACGGCTAGGTCTACGAGAGTGAACTTTGATCAAACCCGGTAGCGTATCTCCGAAATGTTGGCGCATACAGGTCAACCTGGCGAATTTTTGTAGCTCGCGCCAAAACCCTCTCTGTCGCAAAGCAACCCTTCTTTCCACTTCATTCATGATTCGTTAAGGATTCGAGCAATCTTTTTTTTTTTTTTTTTTTTCCCCAAGAGAATAAACTATTAAAAATGTGTCAGTGGAGTTTTAGTATCGTAATTCTTAAATAATATATTTAATGCAAAAATTTATTAGAAATCCTCCACCCTTTAAATTTAATTTAGCAAGATTAATGAAGAAATAAAATTGTAATATTCTAATTTTAAAGCTTTTAAAATTGTTCTTGAAATACATTTATTTATTTATTTATTTATTTTACTTTCTCTTACCAACATATATGGTAGAGAAAGTATTGTTTTGGGGTCAAATTTTCGAAATTGAATTTTTGTTATATATACACGTTTTGAGGATCCCTGAATCATAATTGTTAAAAATGTGTCAATGGAGTCTTTGTATCGTTATTTTTAGATAATATAATTTAATGCCAAAATTTATTAGAAAACCCTTTAAATTTATTTTATCAAGATTAATGAAGAAGTATATTTGTAATATTATGATTTTAAAGCTTTTAAAATTATCCTTGAAATACATTTATTTTATTTTATTTTATTCTGTTTTATTATTATTTTTATTATTATTATTATTTACTTTCTCTTCGTCAAATAAAATTGTTTCTAAACCTATTTTAGATTATTTGAAAAGTACATTAAACTTTACTTTCTTACGCTATTGATCTTAAGCTTTAATGTGCAATCTGTCATTATAATATTGAAATGCAGGGTGAAAAAGAAAGTCGTGTGAGTGACACACCAGATTATCATTATTACGCATCATTATTTAGTTTATTTTACCCATATATTGTAAGAAAAGTTTTATTTTTGATTCAGATTTTCGAAATTGAGTTTTTACTACATTTGCTTAAATATCATGAAACAAAAAATTAGGTTTTTAGCGGTTGCCTGAATGTGTGTGTCTGTGTGTTTGTTATCACCATACCTCAAGAATAGATATTGGGACTCGGATGAAATATTAAGTAATTCGTGTGCAGTGACTAAGAAAAGAATTCATATTCATTAAGTCTATGTGTGAATTTTCTGGTAAATACAATTTAATATTTTTGGATGAAACAAAAAAAAAAAAAAAAAAAAAAAAAAAATGAACATTTATTTTATGTGCATGAAAGAATGTTTCGTATACAATGTAGAATGTATATCCTTTATTAGAAGTTTACACAGAACCCCACAAAAGAATTCAGATATATTCATACAATGGAATTGCTGAAAGGTCATTTCATGTCGTGCTATGTGTTTTAAATTCTGTACTAAATTAGTACACTATATTGTGTTTGTAAAATATATAGTAAATATACAGGTCTACCCCAAATTAAATAAAAGCATTTCTTTTTATAAATAAAAATCAATGTAATAAATGCAATTAAAGTTTAATTAATTTAAAATTATTCTCTTATTCTAATTTACTTTATCTTATCCGTAAAAGGTCGCGAAAGCATTGTTTTCGGATCACGTTTTCGAAATTGAATTTTTGTTACATTTATATGTTTTGAGGATTCCTGAATCCAAAAATTATGTTTTTAGTGGTTGGTTTATGTGACTTGTCTGTGTGTATTACAGATATTGAGTTTGTAAAATGGATGCATCAGTTTTTAAATATCACTTATGTCATTGATAAGGACAATATTGCTTTGGAACAATGTAAGTTGTAAACTTCACATGTTATTCAAAATTTACGTTTTCTTTTTAACATGGCAAAATAGAGCAAAATTTCGTTTAAACGTCCATTATGCCAATATTTTGTCGTAAACATGTCAGACTAATATTTTAAAATATATTTTTTAATACACTTCATTAAATATGAACATTTTAATTTGAAACTTTAGTAATTAAATATTGTGTTTCCTTCATTTGACAAATTAGGCCAATACTTCCCACGATCTTGCAATATGGGGATCAGTTGTGTTGGAAATTAATGTACGAAAACAATCCTAATAAAATTAGTCATTTAATTACGATAAATCAAATTTATCGAATCGGATAGAGGGTAGCCTATGAGGTGCGGCATTTCAGTCTGCGACTGTGTTGAGTGTTTTATCATACTCATTCCTTTTAATATGAATACATTTCGCTCTCAATAGAAATTAGTAACAATAAATATAGGATGAAAATGGTTATGCGCATCATTATTACTTTGATTTGTATAACATATTAAGTTAGATTGTTTATGATTACTGAAAAACAAATAGAATACCATTAATAAAATGTTTAACGTTTTATTTTATAACTTTGTATGTTGGGGTTGGGGGGGTGGGTAAAGAATGAGAAATGGACATGTCCGAGGAGGAAATTATACTTAGAAAATTTTATGAATTTCAACCATAAAATTTAACACGAAATATCTATTTTATTATGATTAAGATGCTCTTTAAAAATACATAATAGATAAATATAAGGTGATAATTTATGAAAATTCAAGCACTGCATCGTAAGAGAGATATTTTATAAAGTCATACATTTTAAAAATTTAAATACAAAATGACAATAAAAATAGTTGAAATGTAAAATGGCGTACTACTGATTTGGACTTATGAACATTTTTCATGCATTTTACTAAGAATTTGTAATTTGTTTGAACAATTTTTACAAACTTTTTGGCCTTATACATGAAATCGGATCTCAATGCTAATATATTACCATTATTATTATCTACTTCTCTATTCGGATAACTATTTCTTAATTTCAAGATATGTTTCGTTTTGCGATTTAAATCCTACATTAATAATCAGAAGAAAAAAAATTAATAAGAAAAAAAGAAAGAAAGATAAACGCCGGATGTTTATTTATACAGGTTAAGCGGCGTGAAGTTTCTCTTTGCACTTCCAGATTTGGCGAAAATCGCATTCTCTGGCGAAAAATTGTGAATTTGTTCTGCGTGCGCCAACAGTTCGGAGATACGCAACCCGGTACACCCCCTCCATATGAGTCACGGAAAATATGTCTATTTTTTCATGTTTGTCACGCTACATTTTTACCGTATTATATGCATTTTTTTTATTATTATTAAACAGTTTATAATTACTTATAAGCAAAACGTATATATCAGCACACCAAAGTTCATTAAGATAAACTAATATTTAGCATTTAAAGTTGGACAAGAATGCTGTCTGTGTGTGTTGTTATGTCTGTCGCAAATGAAATTAACCATACACATATAGTAAGTATATTTTTGTAGATATTGCACCATTGCACTAAATAAATATGCACATTTATTCAGTTGTTTTTAAATATATTTGTGCCACAAAGTATATGGTCTATAAATATTTTGTAACTGTAAAAAGTCTGTTTTTTATAAACTACCATCGTTGTTGTTATTGTTTAAAAACTCTACAAAATAAATAAAACTATTTATAATTTTTCATCTTTAATTTTCAGTTATTGTGTTTCATAGATACAATGATGCAAAATCCGTTAAACGTATTAATCTGGGCCATTATATCTGAATAAATGTTTAAGAAACTCTTAGTTTATTTTCAACCGTATAAACTAATATTCTTCTTGGAAACAACAAAGTAGGTAATTAAGAATTATAAGTGCTGGTAAGAAAATTTAATTAACTAGCGGTTAGGAACTTTAGACGATCGATTAAATGCAAAAGAAACTAAAACTGATCTTAAAACATATAACTTTTTGCTTTAAATGGGATATTCAAACTTTTCTAAATGTATAAAAGTTTGATTGAGAAAATTTAATAATAGAAAAATTTAATTAATAGAAAAAATATTATTTATGTTTAAAAGATACATTTTAAAATTAGCTTTTTAAATGTTCAAAAATGTATAGTACTTATTAATCAAAAATTGCTATTAATTTTAGCTAAGCCTAATTTTAATTGACATTGTAAAATAAATAATTAAAAACATTATAATAGATTATATTCATCATTTACATTATAATTATGATCCAAAAGTTTAAGTAAATAAATAAATAAATAAATGCAACTTTTGCGGCAAATGAAGTGAATTAAAATCAACACACAGATAATATTAACGCAACTTTTGATTACAGTCTTGTTTGAATTTTGTTAGTCAACGTGAGTACTTTGAAATGCATACATTTGGCCGCAACAAATGCTTACATACCTTGATAATGAAAAAGAAGATGAAAATATTTTTTCTGGAAATTTAAAACGCGTCAAAACTGAGTTATTTTAAGGTTTTGTCTCTAACATGATCGATACCAAAGAAGACAACTTTGAGAATGAGTACCAGGAGTAGAAAAATTACTCCTTCAAGGAAAGGATATCTCCATTAAAACTATATATATATAGACATTATATATAAATCTATTCTCACGTTCAGTTCACAGTTATGTAGATGATATACACTGATTAAGGAAAGAAATTTACAGTACAAACCAAACCCCTTAACATAGATGTGGTGCTTTGTACCAGTCGAAATCTTCAAAAATTTAAACAAGATTTAAAAATAGGCCCGGGGAGGAAAAACGTTTTGCATTATTTTCAAAGTTTTTTTCCGAACTGATTATCTGCTGCATTTTTGAATTATGCTCTTCAATCCTGAAATTTTTCTATCTCGTTATTTGTGTTCTTCGACTATGTGTTCCTGATGTGTCCTGTTCTGAAGTTGTTGGCTCCTGTTCCTTAGAGGCTGGATTCTGTGCGCCACTGTATTTGTCTGCACATAATTCTTTAGTTATGTCCTGCAGCCCTTTCGTGAATACAATCAACTTCTTCAGAGAAATTTTTCATAGTGCTCTATTTGCAGTCCTTTCAGTTTTTTGCTGATGTGTTTTCCCGTATAAAAACCCTGGATTTTTGTATAGGATCACTTCGATAGCCTCCTTCACTTGAAATTTGTGCATTTCATCGTTTCTGCATTGTGTGGTTCCCGTTTCACGTGGTCATTTGCTTGTTCTGTCGTCGGTCTGGTGTATTTTTATATCATAAGTACAAGAAATAATTCGGATTATCCCTGTTTCTGATAAAAAGCTTCATCTTCAGGATTGATGAGTGAAAATTTTTGGTGTGTGTTTTCTCCAAATAAATAAATAAATAAATAATTAATGAATAATTAAATAATAATAATAATAATAATAATAAATAAATAAGAAGAAGAATTATAAAAAAAAAAAAAAAATCATTAATCTTGTTTTAGCACAGCTTCTTTGCACAAGTAAGTAATTTTTCTCAGTTTATTTTTGTGAAATAAACAGCTTTCATTTACAATATATATATATATATATATATATATATATATATATATATATATATATATATATATATATATATATAATTCGCATAATATACATGTAATTTTTATTACACTTTAATTTCATTTTTATTAATTATTATTTTGCTCAACATATAAGATCTTACTTAGTTAAATTAAATGATACAAATTTTAGTATTTCATAAAAAGATCAAAACATGATTTTGTAATATATTAATGCTTTATTATTATTTTTTCTCGAAAATAATTTTCATTCTATTATACTGAAATAGCGAATTTTGTTAAATTATTTATTTATATATATATTTTTTCAGCAAATTTTTTTGAATAAATAATTATTTTATTACGCATATTTTTAAATCGCATAAATTTAAACGTTTCGAGCCTTATTCCAGACTCCTCATCAGTAAAAAACATCAAAGTCTGCTGTTTTTCATACTTTACTTCACCGTGCTAAATCACATTGCAGTACTCAAGAGCTTTCAAGTTAGAATTAAAAACAATTTTTTTGGACTTAAAACGTAATAATTATCCTCCTAGCTGACTTAAAAGAAAATTAAATGAATACGACTTTAACATTCATAATCACGATATTAATTCCTCCAAATCACCTAAATCTTTCGTAACTATTTCATACTGTAGAAAAATTTCTGAATCTATTGCTAGAGTTTTACGGAGTGCTAATATATCTATATCCTATAAACCACAATTTCAGATTCGAAATTTTACTTTCTAATTTTAAACCTGTTACTATCTCCCCCTTTCCCCTTACAGGAGTTGTTTATAATATTCCTTGTAAATCTTGCAGTTTTGTTTATATAGGTGAAACTGACCGTTCCCTTCATACGCGTTTTCTCGAACATAAAAGAAATTTCAAAATCTGCGATATTCGTTCTAAAATAGTGCAGCATGCCATAGAAACCGACCATCTACCTGATTTTAACAATACTAAAATAATCATATCTAGCTGTTCGAATTATCGTTGAAGAATTTTCCTGGATGTCTGGTATACGAAGTTGCATTTTTCACCGCTTAATGAGGCATGCACAGTCCCTACTGAATACGCTGTATTTTCGTAAAGGAAATCTATTGTTCTTCTCAGCGTTTATTTTTTATATTTTTTACTGGTGAGGAGTCTGGAATAGGACTCGAAACGTTGAAATTTATGTTAAGTGTATTTTAATATTTTTAATTGTATATTTTAATGCACATTGTCTCGATCGTTAATGTAATTAAAATTTAATTTACCAGTTGTTCATTTGAAAATCCTGTCCCATATTTTTGAGGTGCTCCTGATAGTGAATTTCTTTAATGGCGTGACGGGGCGGTTTTTACACGCCCTATTCATCTAGGAAAAAGGCCCTAAGCCAGAGTCATATACTTGTGATTCACACAAGAGGTTGTTCGTGTTACGGTGGAGGTCGAACACAGTTGAACAGCTTTCCTGGCTAAAATATGCCAAAATAAATTTTATTTTTCTTATTCCTTTCCGACCCAGACAGTACGATCGTGGGGGTTAGACATGCACGACATCCACTTACATTTTTGCATCTGGAACAGTCGCATTTAATAAAATCAGGAAATGAATGATCGAGCTAATTAGCAGAAAGTGTAAAGTACAATTATCAATCAACAAATGTCGGTTATAGTCCATATTTTTCTTCCCGTTTGCAAAAACAGAAGAATATAATGTTTTAAGATAAAAATGTTTTGGGTCAGAAAGGGTTAGGGCGTTATTCACACAACATTGTTTTTATTATTTTTCTGATGTTATTCATACATCAGTTTGTAAATGGTGTATTTAATTTTATGTACTTTGCTTTTGTGCATTTATTTATTTATTTATTTTTTTGCATTTATATTCATTATTATTTTTCTGTTATTATTTCTATCTATATATTAATAATACTTGTACAAGTGATTAAAATATATGGACAAAATCTTAAAGAAGATATTTTAAAGTGTGTACGCTATACTCTTTCTACTAGTGCTTTTATAATGTGATTGTCAGTAACTCTTAGATGTATATAGCAACAAAGCACAGTATCTCTGGTTAATTAATGTAAAGATATGTACTGGAGAACATTCTCATAAATATTATTGAAATTGCTCACAACTAAAAAAAAAAAAAAAAAAAAAAAAATGTAGCTACTGTGCATTTTTATTCAAATATTTACAATTATTACACGTTTTTTTTTTTTTATTTATTCTGATGCATCTATATATAAAATTTTATTGCCTTTAAATATAAAGTATATGTATTGTATGTAACAGCCTATAGCAACATCATTTTTTCTCTCTCGACGTAGAGGAAAATATGTGATATGGAAAATCACAAAGTCTTCCTTAAAACTTAATTGCATTTTACTTCTTAAAATTCTTCATTTTCCCTGTTTAAGAGACATTTTTAAACGAAAAGACTTAGATTTATTTGCTGCGGAGGCGAACGTTACTTTCTTTCAGATATCGCAGATTAAAAAAAAAAAAAAAAAAAAAAAAAAAAGCCTTGAATCATCTCTTTATTCCAACAAAATAAATAAATAAATAAATAATAAATAAAAATAAAATAAATAATAAATAAATACGTAAATAAATAAATTAAAAAATAAAAATAAAAATGTAAGAACGCAAGAAAATCATAAAAAACCGTTGTATTTTGTGGCTGTTCGTGATTAATTAATGCATAGAGGAGAGGAGGGTATTATAGAACAGTCGGGAAATATGGAATAACGAGGTTTTGACTCTGATTGGTGCTGCTATATCTATTCAAAATATAGTATGAATTACTCAAGCCGGCTTCCCATGAAGCAATACGGTAAGAAGCAACCGCTTGTTGCTGTCGTACCATTTCTCTATAGAACAAAGTATGTTTTGTGATTTTTAAAAGTTTTTGCAGGTAAGATTTCAAACTTTTAAACTTACTAGTACGCATGTGATTTGAACATTGATGTTAAGCATAATGTATGCTCAAAGAAATGTATTTTGTTATACATCGGTCATTTTTTAGCTGAAAATATTTTGTCCATCAATTTAAAAGTTCATTTTTAAAGATGGCGTGTCGGGTATTATGGTATACTAGGTATTTCAACCAATGATCGCGAACCAAAGAAATGAGTTTAATTACAACTTGCGAAAGCTTGATTTATAACGTGTAATTTGACTTGATATTCCGTAATGTCAAAACTAAAATAAAGTAATGAAACGGTGATCACCATAATTCAACGGAATCTTATGGTTCTCTTAGAAAATGTACGCATTTTTTGGCGAAGGAAAATTTGAGCCAAAACATTTAAAAATAATATATAAAATGTTCCTAATGGACATAAAAAACTGGTGTTGCTTGGGCGGCGTAATTTTGCGAAAGTTCTTTTAGAGGTTAATGTTTTCCAAAACTTTTTTTTTCACTTTTGTTCTGTTTGTTGGTCACAGAAGACCTTTTTTCCATCCTCTCAAAATTTGTATTCTTCCCGTTCCCATTGAATTAATTCAAAATTTCTTTGTTTATTGAATTTGTAAGATCTTCAACGATAATGGACTGCAATAAATAATTAATTAAAAATTTCGTCGTTCCTGAGTTATCTCCCTTTCATAATATAGTTTATCATATTAGTTTAACATATAGTTTATCTTCACTGCAGTTTAAAAAAAATTAATCTACAGTACCAACCAAACCACTTAACAAATAGACTGAGTTAAGTGTCTGAATATTATTGATATGTCTATTGATATGTCTGAATACTATTGATATGTCTGAATATTATTGATATGCACTTAACGAATTTAAAATATTTTAGATTTGTGAAACTGAATTTTCAAAAAATTATGTACTAGAGATGTATATCTTATTTGCATGGAATTATGTTTGAAATAATTGATATGACAAAGGATTTAGACGTGAAACTTACTTAAACAAAATTTTTATTTTATTTTATTTATTTATGTATTTTATTAAATAAAAAAACAATTCAATTTCAGATAATAAACGAAAAACAATATTAGGAAAAGCGAAGCAGACACCTTGTAACTAAGAAAGTGAGTTTGTAACTGAGGAATTTTAAACGATTTGCACTTAATTACTACTTAATTATTATTATTATTATTTAATATAAAAACTCTTTTCTTCCTCATGATTAAACTACACATGAATGTAAAGCAATGAATTTTCTGGTTTTTATGAAAAATAAAAAGCATTTTTCAAACATTATAAACTATGATTTTCACATGTCACATATTTTCAAAAAACTACCAAACTTCCACATATAAAATTAAAAACAGCAATATATATTAAGCTTTAGATATATTATCAATAATTTCATTGTTAAAAAGTACTGATTAAAAGATAAATTTTTAGTTTGTTCCATCAATGCTACAAATGAATATTATTGAACAAACGGACGTTAATATCAGTCACTGTAAATCAGTCGGTTAGACGCGGGTTCATAAATTTACAAATCTTCGATTCGAATCCTACTTTACGAGTAAATCACAACATAGATTTTTTTCGATTAAATATTATTAATATTTTTTTCCCCAAGAAAATTTGCAAACCTATTTTTAATCAAAAACAGAATCACACACAATCTTTATTTATTTAGGAAACATATCACCTTGTTTAGTAATATGTCTATCGAATCCTAATCCAGAAACAAAATGATCAAAGGTGGTGGAATTTCAGATACTTTAAGTATGTGAAATGATGTGCCTTTAAAAATACTTCATGTGTCTGAAAATAAATAAGACATATTTTTTCATTTTAAGTTGAACACACTATTTTTGAAACATTTTTGTCAGAATTTCAGATGCTTGTAATTACAGTGTTGAAACCAAATCCTTCGAAATTTTTAATAGATTTCTTGAAACTCCACATTTCTTTTTATTTTCGTTTCAATATGTGATGTATGTTTTGGATTAAGATCAATATTTAAGAAATTAAAACAGAGATCGAGACTTGTCTATAAACTGTAGGTATATAAAATCTTTCATTAAGTTATTATTTATTAGAAAAATCTGAAAAAGATATGAAAATCTATTTTTACGTTCACTATGAAAGTTTGAAACATTGCTAGTAAACTTTATTTCTAAATAATAGGGTTGAGTCGTATTTTATGTATATTATTTACCATATTTGCTATAATTTGCTCTTTATTTGCTGTAAAACTACTGAAAATTTATGACAGAAGTTTGACAGTGAGGTTTAAAATTTTTATAGTGTATAATAAAAGCTTAGCATTCATATTTCACAGTTAGAGTTCACTCTAAAGATTAGACGCACATATAAACAAAATAATATCGTCTTCCGTAATTTTTGTTTTTGTACGAGAACAGGCTTAAACTCGTACTTTATTTTTAAGATCTTGTCTCTAAGGCTTTTAAATGAGATAAGACAAAAAGAATGGAATTTATAACCACCCGCGTAATAAAAAGCTAGAAGTTATTTGATGCTGTAATGTATGATTTCAGCTAGTGCGTGTAAAATTTGAGTTTGTAAAAGAATAATAATATTTGTTTAAAATATAAAATCTTTGTTTTAAAAATAATTTAAATTTTATTTGAAAATACTTTAAATTTAATACTCTGAGTTTTCATATTCAAATTAACAAAGTTAAAAAATAATTTACCAACGTTCGAGGAAAGTTTATGATATTTTATTGTAACTTTATAATGTTTTAAAGTTAAATCTAGTTAGAACACTTGAAGTGGGCTTCGGTAGCCTGGTTGGTATAGCGTCCAGCTGATAATAGAAAGATTTTAGGATCGATACTCGAGGAGTGAAGACCCTCATGTGCACTAATATTGACTGGTGCACGTAAAATTTGTCGTGGCTGCAATGTCCTCCATGCTCGAAATTAACATCGTGGATGGTTATCAAAGCGGAGCAGCCGTCTCCTTCGCTAAAAAAATAAATCGTAATGCTATGTCTCTAAACCACCCCTTGTAGTGAATCCAGATTATCGCCAATTGTCCACTTCGCAGCTATAGGATGAAATTAAATCTACGCAATGAAACGTAACTCAACTCAGAATGTTAAAAAGATACAGGAAGAAAACGAATTGAATAAAAATCTTCAACGTCTTCATCGCCTAAGAAAAATTTAATAGCAGACAGCTGTTTTGGTAGCATTTAGCGTACCGTCTTCAGTGCAGAAAGAAATGAGAGAGAAATCGCCTTATACATAGGAAATGAATCGGATTCTGAGCGACCAATATAATTATGAGGAACGTGGGGGAATGGTCAATAGGAAATTGCTAGAAATGGTAGTTGAGAAAAAATTAAGAAAATGCTGACAGAA
Source organism: Salticus scenicus (assembly GCA_963930645.1). Taxonomy (NCBI): domain Eukaryota; kingdom Metazoa; phylum Arthropoda; class Arachnida; order Araneae; family Salticidae; genus Salticus; species Salticus scenicus. Next base: position 243,323,942 of record OZ005649.1, read on the forward strand.
TGTAGAATTTCCAACAGTCAGACAAATGGAGTTGAGCGAAATCACAATTAACAATATCTTTAATAATCTTATCGGTGTAAAAAGCTTAAAAAAAAAAAATCGAGTTTTTGTGTAGATTTGGGCCTACAATTTATTCTACCTACATCAATTTTAAAATTAAGGTTTTTTCTCCCAGAATTTATTGTTTTCTTGTTTACGGACGTAACTGATATGTTCTTTAAGACGAAATTTAAGACTGCGTTTATTTTGACCAATGCATGATAAACCACATTGGCAGGTATTGCTATAAATGCCCCAAGAATTATACATATCTATTGGATCTTTTAACTCAGAAAGAGTGAGTTTATTGGAAGGCGTAAATATAATATTAAAATCATATTGCTTGAGAGTTTATCTATAGTAAGACTTGTTTGAAAAAAATAGGATAAAACAATACTGATATTAGAAGAGAACGGTTTAGAAGACGAAGTACAAGGAAGTTTTAATTTTTGAATAGCTTTAGCTATAATGGGAGGCTTATAACTTCTGTCAATTGCAACTGATTTCAGATATTTGACTTAATAAGTAAAACAGAATAGGATCAAATATTAAGGGCACGGTTAACAAAAGTATAGAAATCTGCAAATTTTCGGGTGGGGATGACATGAACACGTATGGAGAGGCAGAGAGACTAAAACGTTTACGATAGATAGTGGTGGAGAAGCATTTTACAGTGCAAGAGACAAGGGTATTAAGGAAAGGAAGTAAGCCATTATTTTCTGTTTTATATGTGAATTGGATATTACTTCTATAGAATTTATAGCTTGTAAAACGTGGTCAATATTGAGGCGAGATGTGTCGATAAGCATAAAGGTGTCATCAACGTAACGAGTTCAAAAAGGGAAAAAAAATTACTTAAAGTGCTTGTTTTCAAAATAATGCATGCGAGAATTTCAGCGAGAATTGGGAACACAGGGAAACCCATAGCTTAACCTTCTGATTGACGATAAAATTTCTTTGGAATGAAAAAGTAGTTTGTGATAGACAAATTCTGGTAAGAGAAAATTTTTCTTGTATTTAAAAAAAAAAAAAAAAAAAAAAAAAAAAAAGAGTGAAATGAAACTCTTTTAATCTCTTTTCAAGACAGCAGAGGACATCACTTAAAAAGACCCAATTAAAAGAATAGATAGATATAGAAAATGTTTTAAAAACACTATACGAGGATTTATGAATATAATAAAGAAAATGAGAATGTTAAAAATAGATTTACCATTTTATTTCTGAGTAGTGTAGCAATGTGGCACTTCTCTCTCGTGGGAAAATTAGGAAATAAATAAATTAAGCTTAAACAGTATCGTAATTTATTTTTTAAAAATATAATTCAAGAGTGGTGCATATATTACGGTATTGGTAGCAAATAAAACTATTACACTTTGCATTAAGATTTTTCTGAACTTATCATTTTACTCATTCTAATAACATACATGATACATTTATGCCCTTTTTTCTGACTTTTCCACCACTACATTTATATTGTAATCTCCTATAGTATATTTTCATGATCAATTAAGGTGGTAATTACTACACTAATGGACAAAATTAAAGCAATAACCTGTTTTTTCGTTCTCTTCTTTTGCACATAATTTTTAAACAAATAAACATATGAACAAAAAATTTGGATAGCCTGTTCGTTATCATATTATTAACGGAATTTTATGTAACATTAGCATAAGAATAATTTTTAAGCTAATAAATATTTATTTTTCTCTCAAAAGTAAGCTTTGGAAAAAAATGAAAAAATTCAACATTTTTTGGAAAAGATACTTAATCAAAAGTGGTGTTAAGGATGCATTGGAGATAGGTAAAGACGCACATACCTTGAAATGTTAAACTAAATGTCGATTTTTCTTTCTGTATTAACTTTTCTTTAACTTTTATAATGGAATTAAATAAATAAATATATATATATAATTAATAATTTGTAAACTATGAGCTTCACCAGAATAATAAAAATGTCGATAAATAGTTTTATAATGAACATCTTATTCAATTTTCATGTTTGTATGTATTTTTTTTTAAAAGCTATTCACATACAAAAAAATAAGAAACAGAAAAGTGAATACAGGCAGAACGATTTGGTTGAAATCTAACATATGGATACGTGCGCATCTTCACCTATCTGTAAGGCATCCTTATGACCACTTTCCATTAAGTGTTCTTTCCAAAAATTATTGAATTTTTTCATTTTTTCCAAAGTTTACGTTTGAGAGAAAAATGAATATTTATTATAACTAAAAAATTATTCTTATGCTAAAGTTAGATAAAATTTGGTTAATAATATGATAACGAACAGGCCATCCAAATTTTAAGTTCATATGTTAATTTGTTTAAAAGTTATGTGCAAAAGAAAAAAAAAAAAGAAAGAAAAAAGAAAACGAGAAAGCAGGTTATTGCTTTAATTTTGTCCACCAGTGTATATAAATATAAAATGGTGGGAGAGTCAGGAAAAAGGCGGATCTGTACCATTTATATAAAAAGTACAATCAGTTATTCATTAGTTTTATCAAAACACCAACATTAGTTAAAATAATTATTCCTGACTTTCAGAAGTAGGTACCGTTTTCCAATAATAGTTCGAATACTTTATATATAGATACATATTCATAATATATATCTTATCATAAATGAACAATCTCTCCGATTCACACATATATATATATATATATATTTATTATCTACTTTATTAATTTCATATGAATAAAAAAAATATATATATAGCTTAAATACATAGAGAAATACACAAAATATAGAGAATGCAGAATAAATAAGTAAATAAATATATATATATAAATGTAAAATTGTATGCTAAGAATTTTTAATTTATTTTAAAATTCCTTACGATAGTATCCAGCTCTTAAAAGCAATTCCTGTTCATTTTTCTTGGATGATTTTGAAAGAATAAACTTGCATTCGAAATCCATCGGAACTGAGTACATTTTCAATTTCAAGTTTTGAAGAATGTATCTGTTGAAATAATTGTTTTATTTCAATGTCTTTTTGCCATCAGTTGAAGGGGTTTATTTATATGAACCAGGAATATAACTTATATTTATTGTCAGATATATATATATATATATATATATATTATATTATATATTTATATATATATTTTATATTAGACTTATATTTATATTCAGATTTCATTTGTAAGTAATATTTTTTTTGTAGACTATGTCGTATGTTAGTTTAAGAGTTATTTATTAAAGAGAACTCTAATATATTATGTATTATTCACAGTAATTGCAGGATATGCATTTTTGGTAATTTTTTATCCATACTGGGTGAATAAAGAAAATATTATATGGTGAGTTGTTGGGGCGGTAATTCCCCCATCATACAGAATTTTACCTCCATTATTAAACAATTTATTCTTTATTTTGTATATATAATATTTGTTTTATATGCATATATATATATATATATATATATATATATATATATATCATTGAAGCTCTGGATCAGTATATACACTAGTATACATTTATAGTTTAAATAATTCTGAAGAAACTTTGTCGTGAGAACATAAATGCATATAGTAAATGTTTTTATAGCCACATTTATTAAAAGTAATGGGTTTATGTTTTAAAACAAAAAGAAAAATCAGGAAGTTCACATATATTGTAAAACACAATTATTATTTAAAAAGAATCTCTAATTTATACATTACGAATTGTACTGAAACACCCTTTTACATCAAAAATTGTTAAAACGAAGGAGTATTTATGGAGCATTAAATGTTTATCTAATGTTTGTTTTAAAAAACAATTTTGCCGCTTTTCTTTTAACTCGCTATATAAAGTATTTTCTAGATGTCTTTACGACGTACGTATTAGTAGGTTATCACAGCAGTATTGGTAAGAGTCAGTATTAGTTACGTCAATTTCTGTCTTTTCTCACCACAGTATCTCCAAAAAGTTTGCAGTATGCGTAAATTTTTGGCATTGAAGGTAATGAAATTTCATGTGTTTATTATATAGAATTTTTTTTTTTTTTTTTTTTTTTTTTTTTTTTTTTTTTATATAAATATTTCATAAATGTTCAAATTAATTTTCTTCGATTTAATACAAAGATTGCTTTTATTATAATAAAAAAAGTGACTACGACGCACTCTTCTGTAGAGCATCACTTCTATAACTTTGGTTTTAGGCTGGTGTACTATTCATTAAACAGGCTTCTTGCGACCATGGGAGTCTCTGCGCAAGTACTGTTCCGACGAGTCCAGTGTTAAAACAGGGTTGATAACCCTTTTGGTTAAAAAAAAAATAGCGATAAGGGAACGCTGAATGAATGGATGTTAACCAAATCGTAAATTTTTGCATAATTTGGTACCCCTCCAAGACTTTTGAACCGTCTTTAATGCATAGACACAAAGGAACGTGGTTACGTCATATAAGAGGAATACAGTTGCACTTTTAAATATTATTAAGCCGTCAAGTTTTGACCGGTACCAACAAGTATTTTTTATTACGATGGGAGAGGGCACAAAATAAGAATATAAGAAAATATTCTGTATATATAATCCCCCCTCCCCCCGAAAAAAAAAAAATGCTCTTCATCATTTTTTACCTATCTGTGGTGGTTATATAACTTCCATTTCTGACAAATTTCCTAAATCAAGTGTTTTTCTTCATTTCAGACAAATCTAGAAAGATAAGAATCCGAATGTATAAAAAGATAAGAATTCGTATGTCAGACAAATCTAGAAAGATTCTAATTAAAAGATTAAAATTAAATTCTAATTAAAAGATTTAATTAAAGATCTAATTAAAAAAAATGCAATTTGTACTGAATTACACTGCATGGTTGAAAAAAAAATTTTGAAATTTTAATTATTTTGATATGCAAATCGCTCAACAGTCCCGTAAATGTAAGCAATGATGTTTAGAATTATTTGAAGGCAATATAAAAAGAAATATTCAGGAACAGAAGTAGGATTGGAGTTGAATTATAAGAAATCTGAATTTGCAATTTTTTTTATAACAAGGAACAATAATTTTTCTTTACAGCTTTCTTTCGAATAACCATAAAAAAAAGCTCGCAGAATATCGATAAATTCTATTATTTGATAAAATTATTGAAATTATTATAATAATAAATGTTAAAAAAATGAAAAGAAATGTTTGGATATACATTTTCTTCATTTAATGAAAAGATTCAAATTAAAAATATAAACATAATATGAAACTGCGAAGATTATAAATTTAATATGTTAAATGCAAACAGAATGTTAACGAAAACAAATAGAAGAAAAATTACTACAAAGCTTTGTCAGTTCCCAATATTCTGGAGAAATTTTCTTCAGTTTCTTCGAATAAGAATAGCAAAAAGCGTTTAAATTTTCTTTTGTATATAGTAGAGGTGTAATATAGTATTTTGAAATTCTTCATAAAAAAATTTTTAGTTTAAAAAAAATGCTTTTCATAAAATACAATGTAAGAGACATTTTTGAAGAGAAATAATTATGTCTGAGGTATTCAGGAAATGTTTTATTTTGTAAAATTTTAAATTCGTTTCTGTTTTATTTTACCTAAATGATATTTCTATTAAGAGTTATCAAATTTTAAAAGAAGAAAGCAATGATTTATAAGATTCGAAAATTTAAAGTTTCGTATTTAAAATGATTGCTTCTTTTTCCAAGTTAAAGATATTTTATGATCTGTTAACCCATTAGGCGCCAAAGCATCCGCTGCGGGAACATTTCATTTTTTTTTTTTTTTTTTTTTTTTTACTTCCTTATACAAAGTATAAGGAAGTATAGTTATCTCGATTTGCGTAACGGATTTTGTATCTCGTATAGCTCAAAAACGAATGATCGTAAAATGTTGCAAGTTTATATGTGTGACTGTCATGATGTCTAGTTGTACACCTGCAATTTTGGTTTTGACAGGAGCTCCCATTTTAGAGATATCGTCGATTTTACACGATTTTTCGTGACGTCTCTACACTCTCAGAAATAGATACAAATTTCACGAAATTTTCTTTAATTTTCACGAAACCGTTTCCAGGGAAATACTCCGAGCGAATATTTCGTCAAATTGAGAAAATTACTTTCGTCACTTGTTTGAACATATGAATTTCGTCAAAAGTAAAGATACATTTTTTCATCCTAGTTTCGTGATACAGAATAAAATACAAATTATAGAATTATAAAATTACCTGCAAGTTCGTTGCTTTAGACATTAAATCCTAATTATATTTAGTGAAAATATAAATAAAACAGAGCAAACAAATAGAAGTCATTTGGACATTTATTTGACAGATTTGAGACCTATAGTTACAATGATTTATGTCTCAATTGATCCATATTTTTACATAAATTCACAGAAACAAGCACACACAATATTTTGTATACATAGGACATCACAAACATCCATGCCCGCACCGGGATTCGAAACTCAGACCTGGAAATCCAGAAGGCAGCGGCCTGCCGACCGAACCACCAGGCCGGCAAATAAAAGTCTTTGTAACGTAAAGTCGAAACAACACAGGAAAAAACCAATATTGTGGTAATGAAAGCTAGCACATGCTATTGTGAGCAAAAAGTTTCGTCAAATATTTGGGAGTTCACGTTTCCTCAAAAATCACATGATCGCTTGACGAAATGGTTGTCAAAAACAACGAAATTAAGCCCGAGGATGTCTGAATCGTCAAAATTGAGTATATTATTTCTGAGAGTGTATGCAAGTATGTGTGTATGTGTGTCTCGCATAACTCAAAAATGGTTGGAAGTAGAACGTTGGAAATTGGTATATAGGTTTGTTATAACATCTAGTTGTGCACCTTCCTTTTTAAATATTCTGTGATTTTTTGTTTTGGAGATATTTAAGAAAATTATATTCATTATGACCAAAAATACGAGGTTTTGGCCATTATATATGACCTACCATTATAGAGATTTCAAAAGAAGCCATTGATAGCGCCCGTAATGATATTGTTATGAAAGTTGTCGACATATTTGCGTGTAGAAAGTAATTCTTTAAAACATAATCAGGTTCTAGTTTACGAATGCACCTTATTTAATTAATATTTATCCCGTAGCTAGAGCCCGTAATGATATTGTTATAACAGTTGTCGACATTTTTACGTATAGAAAGAAATTCTTAAAGACCTAATTAGGCTCCAGTCGAGGAATGCACTTTATTTAATGAATATTTATCTAGTAGATAGAGCCAGAAATAATGTTGTTATAAAAGTTGTCGACAGTTTTGCGTGTTAAAAGTAATTCTTAAAGACATAAACAGGCCCACGAATGCACTTTATTTAATGAATATTCAGCCCGTAGATAGAGCTCGTAACGAAATTGTTATAAAAGTTGTCGAGATTTTTGCGGGTAGAATGTAATTCTTAAAGACATAAATAGATTCTAGTCGATGAATTCACCTTATTTAATAAATATTCAGCCCAAAAATAGAGCATGCAAATATATTTTTATGAAAGTAGTTCACATTTTACCGCGTAGAAAGCAATTTTTTAAGACATAAACAGGCTCTAGTCGATGAGTGTACTTTATTTAAGGAATATTCATGAAACAGTTGAATAAAACTCTTTTTTTGTGCCACAAAAAGCAATAATCAATGAATATTCTCGAAACAATATATGAAATAGTCATTCTTACTACAGAAATCAAGTAAACATTGTTAATTACACTTCAGTGCAGAAATTCTGCTAATTCAGGAGCAATTGAATTGCGAAGTTTGAATCTAATTTGAATTCGACGAGAGTATTGTCAGTGGTTTATAAAAATTTCCAGGCAGTTTTGCGTTATAAACCAATGAATCATTCCCAAAAACTCCTGAACTCGACTCCTATTGCAGTTAAAGATTCCAAATTGGAAATCCTGAACTACCACTTTTCGCCACATCTGAATGTCTAATTTGATGATAAGTCATCGTCCACCTTCGTGGAAATGAAAAAGCTTCCATCCATTTCTACTTTTATTGTACTATCGTATAAAAAGGAGCATGTAAAATATAGACAAGTTCTAGTCTACATTCATCAACATTCACTCTTCTTTTTTATACAGTTTTGTTAGTCATTTATAGAACTTTCGAAGAATTTAGTTCTGCGCTGTAAAACAATGAATCTTTCCTGAAAATTCCAAAACTCTATTCTTATTCAAGTTAGAGATTCCAAACATTGGCAACCCTAAACTACAAATTATCGCCAAATTCAACGCTAAATTGCCAAAATCGATGCCAGGACTAAAATCTGCTTTGTCTAGAAACTTGGCGAGATCAGCGGTCAAAAATGGTGGCAAATATTGTTTCAGGACAGCAAGAATTAGTAAACTCTTTCTCAAATTGTTTTGGTATAATGTATCGTTTGTCACTACTAATTTTCGCCAAAGAGAACAGAAGTAGACCATCTATACTCGAATGATTTTCATTGAATTGTAAGCTGTGCGTTTGATAATGAGAGATTCTGTAATAAGCCGTGGAGTACTATTCCTGAAAACCTACTACCTTTGTCTCGATGATACATATACTGCTATTTTTCGTCGTCGGAGTAGCAGTTATTTATTTATTTCGTTTGTTTTCAGGAATGTTCATAGTCTGGAAACTGATTCTTTATTTACGAATGAGTTACCTCACACAAAAATGTCAGTGTTTTTATAACAATATGCATATTCCAATAGGTGTATAAGGAAGTCATATACTGTCCATAGCAGATTTTTCTCTACAAGTAATTAAGATAAATATATATTTTACACTAAACATTGAAGTGCCTAGCTTCTTTGGTATTTTTATCAAGAAAATTGTAATGTAAATTTTATTTTTATTAATTATTCAAACAAAACTGTCTGTTTTTATTGCATAAGAAAAGGGGGAAAAATCACGGAAAATAACTCATTCAAGTGCAAGGGTTTAAAACAAAGGATATAAAATAAAATAGTTTTTTTCCCTTAAATTATAACAAATAGGGTTCAAGAAAGCTAATTTAAAAGGGTTTTGCAGTTTATCAACATCTATTCTATCTCCATTAGGTGCCACGTCTCCCATTTTGAAACCATACCATTTCTCCTAACAATTTATTTTATTTTTTTAATTTTAAACTATATATGATTAGAAATTCACACTGTAATCTAAAACATACGAAGATTCAAAAATTTTCAGTGGGATTCATATAGTGGAGTTTAATGGGTTAACTGCACATTCTTTCAATTTGTAATATATTAATTGGTATCAATCATATTAATCTTATTGTTCTCTTACTAATATTCACAATTTTCTAATACAATATTTAGCATACTAAATTAACAGTATAATTGTTTTGGTTTTAATTCCCCTTACCAAAATAAAATACAAATGCTTTTGTTTTAGGGTCTAATTAACAAAATTCAAATTATTTTATAGTTACAAATTTTGGAGGTTTTCTGAATCTAAAAATCAGGTTTTGAATGGTTGGTCTGTGTGTATCTGTTTGTAAGACTCTTTTACCAGGTAACACAAAAACAAATATCCGCATGAAGTCCAAACTTGCATTCTATATTTGTATCATACGGGGATGCTACTTGAAAAATTTTTCTTATTGATATCGAACAAGTGGTTCATGTACAGGAAGATTCAAAATATTGAAATACATTACGTCTGTATTGTATAATATGAAAACAGAAAATGAGCTGTTTCGAAGGCTATTTAGTGATTGATATATAATAGTTTTGATTTTAGTTATCGTAATTTCTTTATGTTCACTTAAGGTAAATTAAAGAATAAAAATATGGGAATAGAAGCATAGATCTGTCATATGCTATATGGAAATTATTTAAATCAAAGGAGACTATGAGAAGATCCTTATAGAAAAAGGCCTTTACGGGGATAAGTGAAACCTAGAGGTGAATGGCACTAGATTTCGAACTCAGCAATGTACAATTCCTTTGAGTTTCATAAGATGAACGGAATGAGGTGAAATTGGGCCCAATGTTTAATAAGAACACATGTATTGATGGCTATTCCAATCGAAACAGGTTGAAGATGTTACAATGTTTAAATCACTGATAGCTTTAGATCAATCATCCTGTAACATTTCAAGGGGCATAAAAATATGCAGGACATTATATTTGCAGGACAGCATGCTGATCATTCCTCACCATTATCATCCTCATCATCAGACTTGCCAAGCTGTAGGTCCTCCGCACACTAATAGTCGAAGAACTCAAATGATACTTGTTTGTGATCAAGTGTTTGGGTATATTCAAAATATCATACCACTGAAGAGGCATGAGCCCAATGACTAACTGTCCATTAACATGGAACTACTGTTCGCTACACACTAGAAGTAGAATCCTTTGTTGTTGCCGTTTGAAAACTTATCTTCATTTTACTTCAGACCAAACTTGCTTCAGAAAACTTATCTTCAGACCAAACTTGCTGGTCTCCTTTACAACATTAAGCGACAACTGAAAAATTCTAGTTTTGTTGTTTATTTTTATTACCATCAATACCCGTCGCCGTTTATTTTTCGCTGGATTATCAATTTCTAGACATTAATGAAAGAATATAGGATCGAAAAGAAGTAATGACAGTAAAATTTTAACTCGTGTTAAAGTATTTTTGTTATGTGGGCATTACAACCTTATATCCATTTTACTTACAGGGTGTCCAATAAGTTCTCATACAATTTAAAACTTAAAATACACAAAAGTTAAAGAAAATAAAAGGTTTTTATTTAAAGCAAATTACAAAACAAACATTCAGAAAACCATCATAACAAATATTTAGGGATACTTCCACCTTTTTGTTTTTTTACCAGCTTTAGTCTTTTCTCGAAGTTATCCCATGCGGCACGTATGTCTTGCATTGGGATTTCATACCATACTTTAAGTATAACGTTTTTGAATTGTGTTAAATTGCTGCATTTTACATCTTTAAGCTTCGACAACATATAACCCCATGCAAAATAATCTAAGGGCTTTAGGTCGGGGGAGCTGGGAGGCCAATTCTTCTTTTGGCAAAAAATCGGTCAAATTTTCTCGTCACCATTGTTGCACGTTATTAGCTGTGTGGGATGGCGCACCGTCTTGCTGGAAACTATAATAAACGTCTCCATACATGTTTTGAAGATTTGGTAATAAAACTTTCTCCAAAATTGTCTTCTAATACATTTCTGCATTAATCTTTACTTCCTTTTCAATAAAAACCAAAGGAAGTTTCCCCCTATTCGAAAAAGCCTCCATACCATTAATGATGAAGCATTTTGAAATCTTGGCACAGTAGCTTGATTGTCAAAGATATCTTGAATGGATGCCGACCATACTCGATCATTCTGTGGATTGTTGCATTGTTGTAGAACAAAAAGTTTCTCATCGGAGAAGATGAATTCATCACCTGCGTGTCTAGAGAGCAAGGTGTTAATTCTTTCATACCTCTTTGATTTTGAGGCCTTTGAAATTCCACGTGTTCTTGTTTTTTTGTAAGCTTTATATCTTAGATCATGTTTTAGAAGATTGTGGACATATGATTTTGAAATCTTGCAACCTCGTGATAACTTTCTAAGAGAGGTCTGTCCATTTCTCCGGAAGCCCTCTCTTACTGCTTTGAGGACTTTTTCAGATCGTGCAGTGCGAGGTCTGCCTGATCTATACCTGTCCTGCACAGATGAAGTTTCATTACACCTTAGTATTGTCCTATAAACAAAATCACGTTTGACACCTAAGTTTTTCAGGTCACTGAAGATTTTGCCTGATTTCTGTCCTTCTAAATATTTTTTCACGATTACCTTTCTATATCCTTTCATGGTTTCTGAAACAAAATGAAAAATATTACAATTGATTCTATTACATATATTCTTTACAGACACATAGCAAAATAATGTTAAAACACTTTTGATAGCATATAATTAACAGTTTTTAATAAGACCACATTCAAAATACTGTATGAGAACTTTTTTGACACCCTATATAGCATTTTTAAGTTTATTAGAATTTAATGTTGAATTGTAATTTATGTTGACACGTGCAGATGTACAAAATTGTTTTCTTTATTCTAAAATAAAAATCCCTGCATCTGAAAAATATTAAGATTTAGCCAAAAATACCGCTATAGGAATTAACACATATTGTATTTATTTTCATGTTTCCAAGTAATATTGTAAACGCATTTTTCAAATTTCGTAATATTAGAAATCTAAGTGTTTTAATATGAAAATAATAAAAAATAAGGAAGTAATAAAATAATATATAAAAATATCAGTTCATAATATTTTCATTTTATTTACACAACATTTATTAGAATGTATACAGATATTTTTCTGCTTATTTCCGGTTTACATATGTAGCAATGACAAAGAATTTTCATTTTGCGATTATATACTTCCATGAATAAGATAAAATAAATATTCGCCATATTGGACAATATATTTTGTATCTGTTGATAACAGTCAAGCATTTGTTGATTGCTATTGCTTTAATATATTACTTTTATTTTTTTTTTTCTCAGAACGTTACATACGTTTACATTTTCAAAAGTATATTCCTATGCTTTATTATTTTTTGAAGTATGATAATTTTTAAACAATCGTTCTATTTGCCATATCCTTGCAGAAAAAGTAAAAAGTAAAAAGAAAAAAGAAACAAATAAAATTTGCCGTGTTCATTGATATACCATGTTTATTTACTTCCATTACCAGACTACCGTAGGTAATAGAAGTATTGTATTCGGTTCAAAAATTCGATATCGAGGTTTCACCTGATTTACATGTTTTAAGGCCTCCTTAGTCCAAATAAGTGGCTTTTGGCAATTGGTCAGTGTGTACACTGTAAATAAATTGCAGCAAAATTTACGGGTTTTTGCCCGTCAGCACAAGTTCCGGCCGAAAACCCTTTAATTAACGTTTTGCCCGTAATTTAACATTTTGAATACCACTTTATATATTAATCAATTTTTGTATAATTCCTTTAAAGATATGCGCTACAAACGATTAATGAAGTTTATTATAAAGAAAAAAGTGGTAAAAGACTGCTAAAATCCTTGTGGTATAGCAAAAAATATCAAGTCATATCAGAAAATACGGGTATGTCCGTCTTATAGGTAAGAAACGTTCGTGACCGTAAAAATTAAACGGGCGAAATCACGTAAATTTACGTGCTTTTTTAACAGTGTATGTGTGTGTATGTATGTGGGGAATCTTCTGGCTATTATATCTCAGAAACTAATAAAGATCGAATTACGAAACTTTAGAATTTAAACAGGTCTGGTGTACAGATGAAATTTTCAAATTTTGGTGAAAACTGGAAAACCAGAAGTGGTAAGTCCATATCTCAAAAACGGCTCTAAGGATTTTCTTCAAAATTGCTGTATAAACACTCTATTAGATATCCTTTCGAATTATATAGTCAGTTAGTTCAGGAAAATTGATAGGCATCCTGTATAAATAGCTGAATTGCAGGTCCTGCAAGTGCGTTTCTTTCAAAACGGCTGTATGATTTTTTTCCAAACTTGCTATATTAACTCTCTTTTAAATATCCTTTTGCATGAAATTATTGTTTTCTGGTCAACAATTAATTATGCTAAGCTTTGGTAAAAGTCGATATCTCAAAAACAGCTCTAACGATTTTCTTGAAACTTGTTACACAAACCTATTTTAAATATCCTTTCTCATGTTTTACTTGGTTATCACAGGGAAATTAATAGTCATCCTGATGAGATAGATCGGATTTAGATCTCGGAAATTGGTGTTAAAAAATAAATAAATGAATAAATAAACAAAAACTCTACCATTTTTTTTTCATTTCCTTTTCTTAAAAAAAAAAAAAAAAAAAAAAAAAAAAAAAAAAAAAAATCGCTGTTTAAACTCTGTTTTATGTTTTTACACGTGTATTAACTTTCTCTCACCGGAAAATTTTAGGTGTGTTATTTCATTAGTTCAATTCTATGTCTTTTGATAACATTATCTCCAAACATTTCATATAATACGTGTAATAGTGGGTAATGGAAGTCGTGTGGTTTTTTCACGCCAGATTTCTTTAAATTTCAATCTTCAGTGACATAAATCGTGAACAATAAGTAATATCTATTCAAATCAAATAATAAGTTTAATATTGCATTGATTTAATTATTTATTATTATTTTTTAAAGTTAAATTGTAATGTAAACCTTCAAATTTATATATTATTTATTAACTCACCAACAACCTATAAAAAGTTTAAAAAATTGTTTATGGTGTTTATAGAAAATAATATTTTTAAATTAAAAAATAATTACAATTTTACAAAAGTTAAAAATAGCAACATATCAATAGCAATTAATGAACTTTATAAGATACTAGTTGGTACACATTAAAATTTGACTCTTTTAGGGAAAATAAATTACATTTTAGGTAAAACATCATGTTGACATGAAACATTTTTTCCATAAAAAAAATGTAAATTAGCACAAATGTATGCAGTGCGCAGAAAAATAAAGATTTTTACCAAATATTGATAATGGTAATCAAACAACTGAGAAAGAGAATGATTAAAATAATAATAATAAAAACAATACAATTTAACAGGAGTCTGATAAAAAGAAATGCAGCTACTCAGAGTTTATCACAAATGAAATCTAATAAATATTTTTAATTTTCATAGTACATATATGAATGAGTTCTTTTATTGAAATCTAAATAAATTATTTACGTTAAACTTCTACATTATTAAAAATGTTTTCTTATTTATACAATGGTTACTTATTCTAATTTTTTTCTACAATTTGGGGATTAAAAACTATGGTTATTTTTCTTTTCTCTCATATTTTCTTCTAACATAGTTGAATGTATTTATGCTTAATCACTTCATATTTTGAAAGCACAGCTTTTGGGTTGAAATTTCAAATATAGGTTTTTGCTGTAATTGAACATGTAACATCCTCAGAATACGAAAATCAAGGTTTTAGCGGTTGGTTTGTGTGTCTGCATGTCTGTCTGTCATTATTGTAACCCAAAACAATTATTAACAGGAAGTTCAAACTTAGTATACTAAATTTTGTATCATATAGAGATAGTATTTGAAAAAATTAACTGTGTCCGGACAAATGGCTTGTGTAGATGCACAAAAAACAATTAAAATACATTATGTCCAGGGATGAAATTTTTTATTGGTAGATTTTGACATATTTTAACACCAATAAACATCATTAAATTAACATATAGTTTTTAAATGCAGAGAAATATGTTTCATAGGGAATATGATATGAAAAAAATCACTTACAGGCTGCATAAAAGAATTCGGCTACATTAGGGCTAAAGTATAAAATTGCTTGAAGTGCAATTCATATTATATCATGCGTTTTTCATACTGCATTAAAGTTAAGTACACTATGTGATATGGATAAATACACTGTCAATACATGGGACAACCGAAAATTAATCGAATAAGTTTTAAAGAGTGGTCTGGGAGAAAATTCTCTGAATCATTTCAAATGTAATTTTTAATATAATAAAAACCTTATGAATGTACATTCAATATTCAAACGGTAGTTGAAGAACAATAGCCTCTCACGCAGTAATATATGTCAAGAAAAATTGTTTTTAAATCAATACTGAACTTTTGTTTTACTTTGGAAATGTTCAAATATTGTACGTCTTATGATATACCATAAATTGGAATAGCCCGCTTATGTAGATATTCTGGTTAATGTACGTTGTGTGAGTGCCACACTAGATTACCCTTGTAGTTTATATGTTTGATAAAAGTGCCATTAACTAAACATAGATAATATTACAAAAGACTAACAATTTTTTTTTGTAGCATATTGATGTACAGTCGGTAACAAAAGTGTCCGAACACTAGCAAAAATTCCTATATAAAAAAAGTACGTTTAATACAGTTTTGCTAAATAAATCCTTGTCGAATCCTGTTATTAGTCAGTCTAAGAACAGGATTCGACAAGGATTTATTTAACAAAACAGTATTAAGTGTACTTTTTTTTACATGGGGATTTTTGCTAGTGTTCGGACACTTTTGTTACCGACTGTATACTAAGCACTGTGTAGTGCAATATGCATATTAAAAATAATGAAGCTTCTTTTGTTCAATGCAATTTGAGTAAATAATCCAAAGAGAAAATATTGTAACATAATAATAAAGAATGCTTCAAAAATACAAGACATGCATACAATATTCTATAGCCTCAAGGGCATGTTTCTTAAAACGTCTTGCATCACATTTCCATTTCACTAGAGTTTTTTTTTTTTTGTAATTTTAGCACAAAAAGTTTCTTTATTCTCTATTTTTGTTTTGATATGGATATGTCAACATTATGTAATGTAAACCTGTATTATATAATCTTTTCGGAATAATTATTAAAACAAGCTTCTGCATTACATACCTTTAATATTTCTTATTGAATAAATAACTCTTTTTTCTGTATTTGCTGTAATAACCACAAAATAAAATTTTTATTTATAAATTTGTCTACTAATTTTAAAACTACAGCTGAAATATCTTTTAAAAGTATTTTTAAAAAATTTGAATTTAAAAATATCCCACAATTTTTTTTTGTTTAATGAAATTAGACTTTTGTCTGAAAATTTCTCAGAACAAAATATTTTGCTGTAACTTCTTGTTTCACACATCGTAAAAGCCAAAAATGACTTCAGAAAAATCTCTGTGTGTGTGTGTGTCTGTTTGTGTGGTCCGTCGTGTTTGCATGTGTAGGAATTTTCAATGCATGTTTCCTCATATCATTTGTTAACTAGCGCACACCTGTCATGACGTCAGATGTGACGTAACTGTATTACGTAATCAACAGCGCATCCTTCGCTTCTCAGAGAGAGGTTTATATGAGTCTGTACGAGAAAGCTGTGCTAAGCGTGCGGCATAGAAATGCCAGCATTATGTTATTCTTCTTTTCTATATTATTAAATGTTATTGTGACTGTTTAAAAGGACTCTGCTTACTCTGTGGTCCCATTTAAACCAACAGCATGTCTGTAACGCTATTTTCGTCACGGCATCACGTGAGAACGGCTGGAGAGGATTCAACGACACTTGGCAGTCTCTACCCTACTTAAAGTTATATCTGTCAACTTTTTCGAAATCCCCCTCCTGTTTTTCCCCGGGGTATAGGAGGAAAACACTCGTCTCCAAATTCCATAAGGGGGGAGAAATTGCACATGGGGAGACAAGGGCCGTGTTCATGTATACTCCCCGAAAAGTTCGTGTTACCCAATAACTCCCCAAGCTGTTCACAAGTCCCATTTTGAGTTACTCGGGGAGAAAATACAGCTGTTCATGATTCCAGACCGGGGAGCAAAGAAACTCCCCGAGCTCCCCGCGATTCTTCTTTGGGTACTTGCGGAGATGATGGAAAACATGGCAACGGCATAGCAACGAGTGTAAACTGTAAATATAAACAAATGTTAAAAATTACTACACTGATCCGTAATCGCAGTTATATTTCAGTAATTCTTTTAAATATTAATTTAAATATTTAATTTAATTTGTGCAACTATATTTAGAAGTATTAACGGCGCTTGATCGAAAAAGAAAAAAGATAAAACGGTCAATTTAGATGACAAAACTACCAATGCACATTTAAAAAATTTAATAAGGAAGCAGTGTCCCATAAATTTAAATTTTTTTTAAAAGGAAATATTTTAATGTGCTAAATAGCTTTTTATTGATGTGTGTTTTTGAAATATAAACATCAAAGTAATTTATTAAATTTTATTAATTATTGAAAAATTTTCACACTTTTAAGGTTTATAGTTTATAAAATACTATACACAATAATATTTAAGCTTTATTAAATTTTCAATAAGGCTTGAAGCTTTAATTCAATAACTTATTTTAGCTTCCTAATTCTGTATTTTTTCCTGTTACTGCTATTTAATCATATTTTGTAAGATTGATATATATCCTACTTACTTAATTTTTTATTTTTATTAAACATCTATACCATCATTTTTAATGTAATTCCTTAATTTAAACAAGTAGCATTCACTTCTATTATGCATGAACCAAATTGCTTTCTTTATCATGTAGTTAATCATACTATTTACATTCTATGATTTAGATCCTATATACATGAAATTAACTCCCTTCACAAGAAAAATGCTTTGTGTATATTAATAAAGTAATAAATATTAAAAAATTTAAAAGAAATTTGCACGTCTAAGTCTATAACTTGGAACAGATAATTTTAATTGCTTTTGTATTGAAAGTACAAGTATTAAAGCTTGTGATTGATATTTATTACAAAAATAGTTATATTATTAACTTATAACAGATTTGTAAGTTAACCCTGTTAATCTACTTTAAAATGAATGTTATATGAATTGGGTAAAATAAATAAAACTTAACTGTTAAAAAAAAGCTAACTAAAAAAATACAACTAAACATTTGCATAGAACTAATAAAATATACATAAATAAACATAGACTATTTTTTTTTTTTAATGAAATGCAGTTTTTTTTTAATGGAAAAGAATTGATAACTTTGTTTTCAATTATCACTGGGTTCAAACATTTGTTTTAATTTTAAAGATATTATTATTTTAAAGATATTTTGAAATTTTCACACACATGTACTAATCAAAAATGATTCTCATCATGCACATTTATATGAAATTTTGACCAGTATTGTCTGAGTGTTCCATGGTTTTCTCTGAAACTCAAATATAAAAGAAAAGTTGTTCTCTGTTTTCCATAGTAATCTTCAAAATTCCTGTACAAAATTTGAATGGCGTATTAAATGTATCAGTTTTTAACGATCTAAGGGCATTTCTATATTTTTGCCCCTCCTAATAATTTTATATTTTCAGAAATATCAGCAATTGATTTATCGAGCCTTAAAACCTAAAAGTACGATTTTTCGACAAAATATTAAAGTGTGATCTACCAACTAAGATTTGCAACATCTTTGGTTCAATTCCAATTCAAATAAGTTTAAAAATGATATATTAATTATAAAATTGTATAATTAGAAGCTGAGGTGCAAAAGTAATGTAAACATTGTTATAAAAAGATTTGTGTCTGAATTTTCTGTGGTATAGAAAACAAAGAAAATTATACCATTTTTTTAAACATGACAAAAAACAAACAACTTTTCATACAATACACACTTAAATTAAAACTGATGTAGTTATGTATGTTAGATTTTGGGACATAGCTTTTTCCTAAACAAGAAAGATTACAGTTTAACAGAGCTACATTTCAGACAATATACACACCAATTTAATCACGATTAAGAAAAACAGAGCAATTGATACATTTTGTTAAGGCTGCAATTTTCAATAGAAGATGTGATATAGCCTCTAACTAAATGGTCGAATATGCAGAATAAAAGTGTCACCTCATGAACTATAAACCCAAATATGACCATAAGTAATTTTATACACGTAAAATTTATACTGTTACTGTTACTGATTATTTTTTATTTTTTTTGTCTTAAAATGAAATTACACAAGATTAAACTATTTCTGCGGAACATAACTGTGCCATCTGTGGACCAATATATACACTAAGTTTAAGCTGTTAATGATTAAATCTTTTTCATTTTAAAATAAATTTACACAAGATTAATTTATTTTTTGTTTTATTTTTAAAATGTAGAATTTTTAAGGAGTAGATAAAAAGACTGTAGGCGTCACCAGTTTGGGGATTTTCCAGGATTAGAATTTTTAAAGGTTGTTTGCACGGTGAGCGAACAGGGTGTTTCCTATCATGAAAGTGGAGAGCACATCGCCGTTGCCACAGAGTGGAAATTTGGTACAGATAAAATTTCAAAGGTATTTGAAATTTTAACTGTGGGCGAACAAGCTGTTGTAGGTTATAAAACAGGGATGAGGTGTCAGAGGCGCCACTGATCGGGTGTTCAATATGGTGAGATTTTTCAAGGACTGCGAACCAACTGGTTGCCGAAGGCGTCTAGTATACAAATACAGTTTGTGCACGTCTGATTATTGTATTTATTGTTTATTCTAAATTATTTTCGGAAAAATTCATTCTGTAGCCACCTCTGTGAATTTTTCAAACTTTAACCTATTTGGCGATATTTTTCATTATGCTCCAATTTGTAACACTTGACCACCTTCATAATAATTTTACTAACTTTTTAGGCAAACCAAACAAACTGAAAATAAACAATTCAGTCAGAAATAATATACTGGAAACTAACCAAATCATTACCATAAAATTCCGATAGTAACCCCCCTCCCGATTATAACATCCTTCCCCCCCCCCCCTCTGAAATTTAGCATACTTTACTTTTTCGGAAAATTCTGTTTATAACCCACCCTCCCTTACCTTTGTTGGCTAAGCTCGCCACTCTCTCGTTTTTCTCATGAGCGTTGCAAACATACTTTTTTTTTAATTCTGAAGTCTTATATGTTTATTTAGAATCTTTAATTTGCATATAAACGTATCCAAGTGTTATTTTTATTCATCTTTTTTAAGTAAAATAACTCCAAATAAAAAATGTGGCGTTGTTGACATTCTTTAAACTCCAAAACGTTAACTGCTATCCGCAAGCGGCCGTGGCTTTCACAATCTTGCTTATGCGACTCTGTTTTTGCGATCATAACTCTTTTCTAAATTTTTACGTCTCTTTTTAATTTTAAATCATTAAATAGTGTAATAACTCCGTAATAGTACTTGCATATGTAACTTTAATAGTTATTGTTCACCCTGTTTTGTTCTTTCATATCATTTAATAACAGTGCAATTAACTGTTTTTTTAACTGCTAGCGAATTCTAGACTGCTCAATTATTATTCTATGAGACTACTTGGCTTGGCGATCACAATTTGTTTATCACATGTTTGTGTCTGTTTCTGTTATTCTGAATACTTTTTTTTTTTTTTTGCTAAAATAAAAATTTAAACTGATTAATAAATTTTTTTTATTATTAATAAAATTTAATAAATAATAATCAGTATTATTATATTGTTAATACAATTTAGTAACCATTAATATATATTATAATATTAATAATACTTCTAGAAAAAGATTGTGAAACTTCCGATTATAACCCTCCTTCCGAAATCATCGTACTTTTCCGGAAACTTCCAAATATAACCCCTCCCCCAGTTTTGACAAATTTTGCCATTGAAAAAAAAAAGGGGGGGGGGTTACTATCGGAATTTTACGGTATATAATATTGTTAATTTGTAATTTAAAAATTAAAAAATTAAAAAAATCACAGGAAAAAAAAAAGCATGAAATTTTGTAACACAGCAATTACTATTGTGCACATAACAACCTCTACCCCCCCCCCCAAAAATAAATAAATAAATAAATAAATAAATAAATAAAATCACTGGATACCCCTAACCTAGCAATTAGCAATACTTGAATCTTAAAAAATATATGCAAGTCCGTATTGCAGCAATCACTATAGTGTATATGAAAAGAAATAAAATTATACTTTTAAAAAATTAAAGAACACGCTTTTATTGAAATGTGAACTAAAACGCACAAAATATCTATCTTTATAGTATTAAAATGCAGGGTAAGAAAAAATTGTGTGAGTGACACACCATATTACAGGGTGATTATAAAATAATTTAGAATTAAACAAAAAACATTTTTAAAAAATCTTCCCTGACTGGGCTTGAACATTAGACCTTTAGGTTCGTAGCCTGAAGTTTTACTTCACAGCCACAACATTCACGTAGGGAAAGTCTTTTTTTACAATATCGATTTTTTGTTTGCTCCCAGAGCAGTTACAAACATACATACAGGTGAAGCTAATAAAAGCATGTTAAAAAAAAAAGACTGGATACAGATACAGCTACCTTGCAGTGCACAAATTTTAAAATGCAAAAAATTATATACCGCAGCCATCCCTGTCACACATCACATGTATGAATGATTTGTGCATATGTAAAATAAAACAGTGTTATAAAAATATTCAGAATACATGTTATAAACATTCAAAAGCACAAGTTCAAAATATTTTTAAAGCACTGGTTGAAAGATTTGTAAAAACATCAATTGAAAACTTTTTAAAAACACCAGTTAAATACTTTTCAAAAACATCTGTTGAAAGCTTTTTAAAAGCACTGATTAAATATTTTTTAAAAGCACCATTTATAAAAAAAATTTGAAAGCATTAGTTTTATAAAAGATTTTTTCTTTGTGACCTACACATGAAAATCTATAGAAATCATGTGACGGTGACCTCTAACACAGCTACCTTCCATCTAAATCAAATAAGGTGTTTAGAAACCATCAGACTTTAAGTAATTTGAGTCTATAGACCATAATGATAAATAATTTTTCTTCGAGTCCCTATAAAAAAAAAATATGTCACACATTTATCAAAATCTATACAATTCATATGATCATAATCTGTAACATAGTAGTCTACCAACTTTCAGTTAATTTGAAGTAAGCAATTATATGTTATTCTGTTTACTCATATGCACACCATAAAAATAAGAAAAATGAATTTGGGACGTCATGAAACATATATACATATAGATACACAATACATGCCAAAATAAAATCTCATAGTTTTTTTCCCTTCTTTTTTGCAATTACTTTTCTTACATAATATATGTTCAAAAAGTTAAAAGAGCAGGGAAAGGAATATAACTTTTATATTTTGATTAATTAATGAATATAAGACCTTACTTAAAGTTAATTCATACCAATGATGTTAGCTCATCTTCACAATATTCACAAAGAAAAAAAGATTTGTATCCAAGAAAATTGTTCGACCGTGTAGCAATATATATATAAAGCTAAACACCAGAAGAACAATTCACTTGATAATTCCTTCAGTATAGCATCAATATCAGATCTTCTCAGATGTCATTCAGCACACATACCTGAATAAAATAAAGAAATGTTGGTAATAAATATTTAACATATAAACATTGAATATTTATTGATATCTTATATAAAAGTTACTACTTTGAAAAGCAAAAGATATCTTTTTCATAGCATATTGTTAATCACATGCAACAGAGGATAAATTAAGTATTTTCAAAATTGAGCTAACATATTTGTAAAGATTCTTTTATATACATGCTTGATAATAAATTAGCTAAAATCTCTTATGAAAAACATTACCCAAATCCATAAAATATATGTAAATATTATAATGACAATAAAAATCTGGATGTTATTAAATTAAAAGGACAGCATTTGTAATCTTATTTTGGAGAATGATCAATATTAATAAATTTCTAGCATCCAATAATAATAATAAATTCTATAGACAGTCAGTAATATTCTCCAAAGTTAAATAGCACTTCTTTTATGTTCAATTACAAAGTAAATAATAACAAATTTCTACAATATTTTATACACGTTAAAAAAAAAAAAAAAAAAAAAAAAAAAAAAAGTAGAAGAAGAAGGAGAGAGAGAGAGAGAGAGAGAGATAAATATACGAAATATCTTTAAGTTATGCAACAGAAAACCAAAGTAATTAGAAACATACCATTCAATCGGTGTTGAACTGGCTCAGATTCGTTATGATTCGACAGTCTAGGAACAGTGTTTTCAGCATACACTTTAATTTTTAAAACTTCTTTTTTCTTCTTACGCATTTCATCAAACACAGTCCTGTTACTCTTATTCTGAATTTAAAAAGAGGTCTTCATCATCCATTACACTATCGCTTAAGAAAAATATTAAAAGATGTTTTCTAATGTTCTTTCATACACTTATGATCATTATACTGGTAATAAATTTACATCTCAAGACTCCTATAATCTTTATACATCTGTGAGCTGTGTACTTCGATTCGACCGCCATGTTTTTACCCGAAAAGTCGTTCATGAATCCATCTCCTCGGGTAGTTCCCATCAGAGGATTAGTGACGTCAACTTTTCGGGGAGTTGGGGTATTGGGGAGTACACATGAACACAGCCAAGAGTACAAAGGGAAAAAAAAACACTTTCTGCAAGAATAAAATTTTCTATTCAGGCAGGGGGAAAGTCGATTTTTGGAGGAAAATTCGCAAATTGCGGATTTTTGAGTAGAGCTCTACCAAAAATGATACAAAAATATTAAAAACAGTCACAGTATTCTTTAAAATATTTTCAAAACCCTTTTTTTTTTTTTTTTTTTTTTTTTTTGCTTGTGATTTTCTCTTTAAGAGGTGGGCAAATTCGAGATCCGCTTTCAGCGTTAAATTTGTCTTTGGAAATCTATGAGAGCTGCGGTCACGAATTTTGGTGCGTAAATTGTTTATATGTAAACGATACCTTTTGTAACGAGAATTAACGAAATCACCCGTTAATTAATTAGTTTGTGGGTATTGATTAAGTGTGCGCAATATTCTCTTTGGCGGGGTTCCACGAAACTTCTAACTTACCCGCAGAGGAAGGATGAGTAAAAGGGAGTAACTCGCTGCCGAAGGCGGTGGATACTCAGATTTCTCATGTCGGGAGAAGGAAAACCACTACCCGAACGCTGTTGGAAATTATGTTTCCGCTGACTTAGGTGATTTCTTTTCTTTTTCTTTCTTTCTTTCTTTCTCTCTCTCTCTCTTTTTTGTTTTTGAGATTTTATTAGAAATGATATGGAATTTTGAGATATCCATTTAAATTCTCAAAATTCCAATTTTAAGAAGTCCAGTGAAGCGGGCAAAGCCTGCTAATGATTTTAATAAGAACATAACTTCTTTCAAAGTTCTGAATAAAATTTCAGTAAAGACAAATGATAGAGTATTTGGAAAAAAAATTAATTGGAAAATGATGGAAAGTTTTCTAGAAAGGTTAAATATGTATTGACATCTAGCAGCAATCGATCAAAATAACACGTTTGTTTTAAAGCTTGTTGTTGAACGACAGCAACTGTGCCCCATAACAGTTATTTACCATTGCAGATAACTTTTTTAAACGTATCCTTTGTCTGATAGATCTGATTGAACTGTAAGTCAGAATACAGTGTTATTGAAAAGGGAAGTAGTAACATTTTTCAATAGTGAAATTTCCCAGATTGTACATTTGAGAACACATAACCACACTGTCCAGACAGACCTGAAATAAATGCGTGTCAAGAAAATAATTAAAGTTTTGTTTCAAATGTGCTAGAACTTTTTCCGTTTGAACAGTTAAAAAAAGTAAGAATTTTATTTTCCTAAGGGATTTTTTCACTAAAATCGTAATTATCCCATTTTAGGACAGCGAATTTTTTTAAATGAGGAAAACAAAATTACTAAATGGCTAACGTATGTCCAAAATATTTAATATCATAATTTAATATTTCATAAACAATTAATACAAACACATTTTTTTTTAATACGCAGGGCATATATTTCTATGAAATTTATTTGATGAATCTTCTCCGTACAACACGATGTACAATTGAATAGCTCTTTAATTATTCGTAATTGTTTTACTTATTTATCACTATAAAGAAAAGCACATTTAGGCCTGCAATTACTGTATTACAAGAAAAAAAATTCAAACTATGAAATATATGTAATACTGTTTCAATAAATATTTTTAAACATAAATGCTTTAAAGAAAGCAAAAATTAAATAAATAAAAAGAAAATGAATATTATAAATCTAGGGGCTCTGTCCACCGCTCGCTTCTATCCCTAACTCCGGCGATAGACTACCTAAAAGGCTTTGCTCGCTTCGAGGTCTACAATATTTAAAATTAGAATATTTTCAAAGAATAATTGAAACGTTTAAGTAAATGTATTTCGATTGGCTACTATGTTCAGCAATTCAAAATCATAGCCGAATCCCGCTATATAAAGCTGGTATTTAAATGTAAAGAATATTTAATTATTCGTATTTGATTATATTGGTCAGAAACACAGTTAATTTAAAATAAACTAAATATGCCTTCAGATAAGTTTACGGACGACGAAATCAAGAAAAAGTAAACCTATAAGATCATTTGATCATTTGAAATTAATATTTAAATAAAAAATATATCAAAATAAAAAAAATTGAAGCTATTGTAGCGTCATTTTTATCAGAAAATTTTAGTGATACAAGTTTCATTTGTTCACCTTTTAATTTTCTTTTTTAATTCCAGTGTAAGAAAATGTTTCTTTATACTTAAAAAATAATAAAATAAAAAGTTGTGTGCATTTTATTTTTGGTGTCATCAAAGAAAAATGTCGGAATAAACGCAAAAATCGCATAAAACACAAAACATAAATAAATAAATAAATAAATATAAACATATGTAAAAAAAAAAAAAAAAAAAAAAAAAATAATAATAATAATAATAATAATAAAATAAAAAGTTGTGTGCATTTTATTTTTGGTGTCATCTTCTTGAAATTACAACTCAAAGAAAAATGTCGGGAAAAAACGCAAAAATCGTATAAAACATAAAACATAAATAAATAAATAAATAAATAAATATAAACATATGTAAAAAGAAAAAAAAAAGTTACATGGTGTACACCACAATTAGCTGATGTATATCATAGCAAAATCTGATAAGGTTTCCATGAATAGTTTTTGCGTACTTAAAACTTTTTTAACAGAAATTTTTTACTTCAACGTTAAGTATCATCTAAAATAATGCTTTGACGTATAAACGGCTGTTTTATCACGTTTATGATACATTTTTGTACAAAACTGCGAATTTTCATGTTTTTATGGGAAATAGATTTTTCATTATAAGCTAAGAAATCAGAAAAGATACGGTAAATAAAAAATGACTGCGGTAATAATTTTTTTTTTAGAATAGAGAGATGTTGGGTTGAAGCTTACATGCAAAATTTATAAAAGTTATCTGAAAGAATAAGTTTTTGTAAAAGTTCACTTCCTTGAATTATAATTCAAACATAACTAACAAAAACTAAATTCTAACATTAAATGAAATTATTTATGTGGCTAGTAAAATTTTGTGTTACATCTGAAATAATGTAATGTTTATAAATATTTAAATAATTAGAAGGACGAATTAACTTTAATAAACTTTAAGTACCTTTAACGATCCTTCAACTTTAGCAGCTTTTAAATGATATATTTCGACGTGCTATCGCAGTCATCTTCAGATGTTGTTTATGCTGCATTACTGAATGGTGTCTTCATCTTCCTCCACATCAGTCTCCTTCTCGCTTACGTCATTGTTTCGTCGGTAATTTCTTAGTACTTGTTGCCAATCCTTAGTTATTATGCTGTGCTCTCTCTCATTTACTGCCATGTTAGATGTTAGAATTTCTAAAGCTTCGCGTTTCAGAGCGAAGTTATGTGAGTTGTATGGGGCTATTTTGACGGTTTTTAGGGTATTAGTTATTATTGGGTTAGTTTTATGTGTACGTGATAAGGCGGTGGAGCTTCTATTGTATTTTAGATCGTTAATATGTTCTATTTCTCTGTCCTTTATTTTTCGCTTTGTCATTCCGATGTAGGTTGCAGGTTTATTGTTATTTTCAAGATCGAAAGTAATCTTGTATATCCCCGAGGTTTCTTTAGGGTCAATAATATCTTTTTCATTTCTAAAGAAACCTCGGGGATATACAAGATTACTTTCGATCTTGAAAATAACAATAAACCTGCAACCTACATCGGAATGACAAAGCGAAAAATAAAGGACAGAGAAATAGAACATATTAACGATCTAAAATACAATAGAAGCTCCACCGCCTTATCACGTACACATAAAACTAACCCAATAATAACTAATACCCTAAAACCCGTCAAAATAGCCCCATACAACTCACATAACTACGCTCTGAAACGCGAAGCTTTAGAAATTCTAACATCTAACATGGCAGTAAATGAGAGAGAGCACAGCATAATAACTAAGGATTGGCAACAAGTACTAAGAAATTACCGACGAAACAATGACGTAAGCGAGAAGGAGACTGATGTGGAGGAAGATGAAGACACCATTCAGTAATGCAGCATAAACAACATCTGAAGATGACTGCGATAGCACGTCGAAATATATCATTTAAAAGTTGCTAAAGTTGAAGGATCGTTAAAGGTACTTAAAGTTTATTAATGTAATGTTTTTTATAAAAAAATAAATGTTAACTTTCTTATCGATTTATGGAGTAAATTGTTGTTGTTTTTATGAAAACATACATATGCACACACGTACTATTTGAAATCTGTTTGGGAGTGGTCTTTAAGAATCCGATTAAAAGCAACGGAAGAAAGATATTTTTTACACGGATAATCTGAATATCTAAACTGATAAATTAAAAAATATCGAGAGGAATCGAATGCACACTGTTAAAATAGGTTTCTTAAAAATGAGCAAAATTTTCTCAAAATAACTCCGAAACAATATATACTTAAATTAGAAAATCCCATGTAGGGAAGCGTGGGGCAGGTTGTAACAGTTTTTGGAAAATTAAGTATATTTTGAAATGTATTTACGCTTTACTTTTTATAATTGCTGTTTTCCATAGCATGTATATTCATCTATCATATTCATAAAAAATAACTTTCTTTAACTTTGAAAATTTTAGCACATTTTTTTTTTATTTAATTATTTGCCTGTTACAATTTGTTCCAGATTTGGGACAAATTGTAACACACGTGGGGCAAATTATAACGTATACAAAAGGAACCCTAACATTAAAAACGAAAATATTTCAAAATGTTGTTTTTTTGTTATCAATCATTTGATAATTTAATAAAAAAGACAATTAATGACTAATATTAAATTATAGCCTTCTTGGTATAGTAACAATGAATTATATCAAATTGATTATAGTAAAATAAAAAGAAAATTAAAGATAAAATCAACAAAGAAGTCAATCTTAGTCAAAATTTAAATTAATTCAAACAAATGATATTTTATTCCCTCTCATGCATTTATTGTGTGCGCACATTTTGCAAATTAAGCATTATACCCATTCTTATGCCACAGAGAGCGTTTAGCAGAGCTCGAATTTTCCGTCCTTTCTTCAGGACACTCTCACTGATGAGAAGTTTCTGCTTTTTATCTACCACTATTTTTATGTAATATTCTATAATTCGTGATTAAATTATGACTAGCTGGAACCCGTCGAATTCGACGATCATTTTATTGACCGTAATGTTTCAAAAAACGTCGCATCATTATTTAAATGTATTTCAAGTTAAAACAGCTAATATAATTTACGACATTTTACTTAAAAAAAAAGAAAGTCAGAAAAATGCTTATAAATAGAAATACTATATATGACATCACTTTCTACAAAATACAGTCAATGTGACGTCAAACTGACTCCAAATAAACAGTTGCTATCTTTTATTTTCTATTTCGTTTAATACTAAGACTACATGTTAGCTGACCCGTCCGGCGTTTCCCGGGCTCATGGTAATAACCTTAAATGAACCTTAAATTAGTATGGTTTTACATCTTTAACTCGATTTTGTTTGAATTTCTATTTTTAAATAAAAGCATTGTGAAAAAATAATCAGCTGTAACAAAAAAATTACCTCGAACCGAACGAAACTCTGCCTTGTGACCCTGGTGCCTTCGGCAGCGCATACGCCGGTCGCTAATAACATAAAAATATTCCCAAAAATTAACCTGGAACCGAACGAACCCGCCCGGTGTTGCCTGGGCCCATGATACCTCAAATGAAACTTAAATTTGTATGATTTTATACCTTTAACTTCATTTAGTTTGAATTTCTGTTTTTAAATGAAAGCATCACGAAAAAAATAATCAGCTGTAAAAAAAAAACCTCGAAGAGAACGAAACTCTGCCTCGTGACCCCGGTGCCTGCGGCAGCGTCATACGCGGGCAGCTAATAACATAAAAAAATTCCAAAAAAATAACCAGGAACCAACCGAACCCGCCCGGCAATGCCCGGGCCCATGATAATAACCTAAAATGAACCTTAATTTGTATGGTTTTATATCTTAACTGGATTTTGTTTGAATTTCTATTTTTTAATGGAAGCATCACAAAAAATAAAATAAAAAATAAAATAAAATAAAAAATAAAATAAAATAAAAAAAATAAAAAAATCATCTGTAACAAAAAAAAAAAAAAAAAAAAAAAAAAAACGAAACTCGGGCTCGTGACCGGATGCCTGCGGCAGCGTATATACAGGCCGCTAATAACATGAAAAAAATCTCAAAAATGAACCTTGAACCGAGTGAACCTCTGACACATGTTACCTCTGCCTGTGGTTGCTGCACTGTATAGCAGGCATGCATGCTACGCACGCGTTGCAAAGTCCACTTTCCTCCACCAGGGGGTGCAGTATGATGCATACGAACATCACCAATCGCCTTGAATTTCAAGACTTTTCAAATAAGGTGTCACTGGTGGTGTCAACTGCAAAATCCTTTAGTTGCACTTTCCACCGCCAGGGGACACAGCGTGCTCTACACGAACAACACCAACGGTAAGGAAATACCAAGACCTTCAAAATAAGGTGTAACATGACAGGGTCGACTGCAAAAATCACCTAGTTCCATTTTTAACCACCAGGGGGTGCAGTATATTGTATTCGAACATCTCCAATCAACATGAAATTTCAAGACCTCTATCACCAATCACCTTGGATTTCCAAGACCTTTTAAATAAGGTGTCACATGGTGGTGTCAACTGCAAAATCCTTTAGTTGCACTTTCCACCGCCAGGGGGCGCAGTTTGTTCTGCACGAACATCACCAACGGTGAGGAAATATGAAGACCTTTAAAATAAGATATAACATGATAGGGTCTACTACAAAATCACCTAGTTCCATTTTTCACCACCAGGGGGCACACTATATTGTATACAAACATCTCCAATCAACATGAAATTTCAAGAGCTCTATCACCAATCGCCTTGGATTTCCAAGACCTTTTAGATAAGGTGTCACATGGTGGTGTCAACTGCCAAATCCTTTAGTTGCACTTTCCACCGCCAGGGGGCGCACTGTGTTCTGTACGAGCATCACTAACGGTCAGGAAATACCAAGACCTTTAAAATAAGATGTAACATGATAGGGTCTACAGCAAAATCACTTAGTTCCATTTTTCGCACTATACTCTATACAAATATCCCCAATCGACATGAAATTTCAAGACCTTTAAAATGAGGTGCTACATGTGTGGGTTTAGAACGTATTTCCCTCTCAAACTAATTTCCCCCCTTTCCCCTCCCCTCCAAATCTACTTTCCCCCCCTTTTCCCCCTTTAAAATTGAAAATTCCAGATTCGCAGATATTGATTTTTTAGTATTCGACTCTAGTCCCCATATGTACAATTTCTTCACCGTGAAGTAATTTGGAGCTTAGTTAAGGTCGTAAACGTGTTTTTAACCCGGGGGGGGGAACCGTTCGACTTTTTTTTATTTTTCTCTTTTCATAGCACATCTACAGACCAAGATCTTTTTTTAGACACCTCAACCAAATTTTTACACCAAGTAGTTATCTCAATATAGTGGAGACAGACAAAAACATGTTTCAAATTAATATATTGATTCTAATTCGTGGTTAAATAATCATGGTACGATAATATAAAAACACAGAAATATTTCTGTATAAATATAGTATTGGCAAAGAAGCCAAAAAATTTTCATTTCTGAAAGTTTCCTGAAAATGGGCGGAGACTTCGAGCTCTGGCTGTAGGCATCTCCACAAGCCACTCATCTAACATGTTGCAACTTGCCCCAAATTTTGTTTCAACTTGTCCCATCGTAGGATTTCGGACATTTTGTTTATTTATAAAAATATATAACGATTTATTAAAAAAATTAAACATGCATTTTATAACGCAACACACACACTCAATAAATAGCTATAAACAACGTCAAAGTATAAATTAACATACCTTTAATCAAAAGTTACGAAATATCCCCCCCCCCCCCACCACTAACTAGCTAAAATGAAGCACTTGTACAGAACCTCTCATTACCATTTTTGTGGAGCACGATTGTGCTTACATTATAAAGCGCGTCATAAGAATTATGTTTATAAAAATATTTAATCACAAATGTTACAAACTATTTCGTAAATTGCGTGTTACTTCTTACCCTTGTGACAACTAGCCCCACGCTCCCCTACTCATTTTTGAGTATACTGACATGCTCAAAAATAGTGTTGACCACTAAGAATCCCAATATCACCACTTCTGAGCATGTCAATATATTCAAGAATGAGTATATGGGTTTTCAAATTTAAGTATATGTTACCGTTAAAACGCGAAATCCGTTAATCTGAAGATTACCTAGCTAATCTGCAGATTACCTAAAATGACCCGTTAAAGTGCGGAATAAAGAGTTTTCCGCATTTTAACTAGGTAATCTGCAGATCAACGGTTTCAGTATCGTTAAAGTTCAAATGTTTGTTTCGAGCCTTAGTTTTTTTTACATTCACTATGACGTCAAACAGCCATGTGATACAGATTCGCGAATGACCTTCAAACATAACTAAAACTTTTATCCCTTCACTTCCGCTACGCTATGATGATAAACCGATAAACGGCAAACGCAAAATGTGGAGGATGGAAGCCATGATTAAGTTTATTATAATGACTGACACAAAATTTAAAGTAACAAGTAAGTTATAATTGTTTTAATTTTGATTTTATTTCTATCTTTTTTAATTCTGTCAATATAAGTTTGATAAGGGACTGTATTTTATTAATGAAATTTAATCTTAATTAAAAGCTGTCTCTCGTGAAACTCCATTTTTAATTATGAATATTAGATTTACATTACAGTAATTATTTCCTTCCGAACTAAAACTATTAAACCATAACTTTTTAAAACTAATTTATTTTAAAATTGATTTAAATTACTATTACTTACTGAAAAAAAAAAAAAAAAAAAAGATATATTAATTATTAACTTTCAAAAATATTATGGCATTTAATAAATACTTAATATGAAATTTTTGTACATTTTTTAGCATTTCATTACATTTTTTTTTCTCTTTCAGTTTCAAGTTTCCTGTACATATTTTATACATCATGATTATATTTTTATTTATTTATTTTTAATTTTGTTCGCTTTTTCAGATAATTTCGATGTAGTTTATCACATAAAAAAAGTTAATGAAGGTTTTTTTTTTGTAAAATTAATATATTTGCTAGCGAAACTTGTGCAGATATAGGTATGCTGCAAAATATAGTTTAATAAAACTGTCATTTTAATTTTCATGCATTCTAAAAAATGTTAAAGCAGTTTTAATTATTTGAAGTACTTCTTAAATAATTCTGATTTGTCTAATTTAATATTTCTAGTAATATTTTATATAATTTAATATTTCTAGTATTTAAATAAATTTTAAATTGTTAAATATTTTTTATTTTGAAAAGAAATCGTTACTGTATTACAATTCTAACATTCATTTATAAAATAGAATTTATTGAAAGCTATTAAAGCTATTATATTTCATATTAAAAATGAATAACATCTTCAAACTTATATTGACAGAATAAAAAAGATGAAATAAATAAAAAATAAAACAAATATAACTTTAAAAGATATAAAAATTAAAACACATACAGATTAAAATAAGTAAAGAAAGAAATAAAAAAGAAAATAAAACTATTTATTTTCCGAATGAAAAAACAAATACAACACAGCGTGCTGTAAAATTACAACACCAGATATCTTATTTTCACTTTAACTAGTGCCTAGTAGGTAATGTGCAGATTATCTAGGTAATTCGCAGATTACCTAGGTAATTTGAGAAATAAAACAATTTTCCTCATTTTAACGGATCATCCTAGTTAATGTGCAGATTACCTAGCTAATCTGCAGATTAACTGATTTCTGCACTTTAGCGGTAACATATATATTGTTTCGGGGCTATTTTGAGACAATTGCACATTTCTGAGAAACCATTTTTAACAGTGCAGTCATGAATGATGCTTGTGAACAAGTGTCAGGAATATTCACACATAAATTATTGAATAAAATAAACGTAAACAGGACGTCAAGATATAACTAACCATTTTAGTAGCAATAATAATTATAAATATATGGTTGGCGACTACTGTATACTAATTACTCATACTTTATTAGTTTATTTACATTCATTACAGTTACAGTTCATTTTATTGAAACATTTCAAAGTAAATAAAATGATTAGCTGTGATTGACATTAAATTATGTAACAATTATTTTTATTTTCAACAACAACTGTTTCATAAAAAAGACTACATCTATAAATATCTATGTTTATATTAAATTAATAAAAATTTAAATATATTATGGAAATACTGAATTTTTTAAATATGATGACGACAAATTAACAGGTATTGAATAAAATGAAAACAAAAAATCAAATGAAAATGCGGGGAAAAAAAAATACATATATCTGGTTAAAAATAATGTAATCATTATCAACACTACAAAAAAAAAAAAGCATAAATCTTGTGAATATTTTAAAAACACTTGCCATATATTATCTTCAACCATTTTAGATTGTCACTACGTATGATTTGTAAAAGTGAATGTAATTTTCTATTAGGCGAGTGCAAAGTAGATGCAAATGGATGTAAAAGGAGCAAACTCCCACGCATTCATTTGATTTAAAGAATTTTACCTTTCAGCATCACATTATCTCGTAAACATCTTCTATAATTAACAAGAATATTTGTAATGCAAAGAAGTATTCTATTGATATGCCTAAAAGGCCATTGTCATTTTCAGGCTTACTCTCATTTTATAATAAAAGAACTTTTACCAGACATCCCTTTAGTCATAAGATAAGCATTTTTCTGTTGTATTTGATTTCCATTCTTGAAAATTAGCTTTTAAATTAGTTTCTCAAAATACTAGTGAATTAAAAATATGTTTTACTTTTTGAATATATACAATTTTTAATTAAAAAGAACGAATATTTCTCGGAAAGATTGTACTTACTTTTTAATTTCAGAAATATGTGTTATATTTAATTTTCAATTTAAAGTACATATTTGAATGTTTTTAGACTTTTATTTATAATTTATGAAACATTTTATAATTTTTATATACTACATGAAATTATTAGTTTCAGTAAAAATATATACTTGAATTCTTTACTTTCCAATTTATATAATAACATTTAGGACTAATCGACAACATTTTCCTTAAAAAAAAAAAAAAAAAAAAAAAAGAAAGAAAAAATAAAAGAAATCCTATGAGGATTTTTGCTTTCTAAGTAATAGATATAAAACTTCGCGCAAAACAGAATTTAATTTAGTACGACAGGATTTATTTTAATCTATTCTTCCATATACAGGCTCACAGTAATTGTGTTTCATTTCCTATCATCGGTTACTGTATACTTTTCTTAAAACTTCTTTAGCACTTCTTTATAGTTATAGTACAGAAGCTCTTTGGCGGATTTAAAATTTTTGTAGTCATTTTGGCGATGAATTAAAATGGCTATCGCAATTGCGTAGATGACGATTCTGATGA
The DNA here is from genome assembly GCA_963930645.1 of Salticus scenicus. Taxonomy (NCBI): domain Eukaryota; kingdom Metazoa; phylum Arthropoda; class Arachnida; order Araneae; family Salticidae; genus Salticus; species Salticus scenicus. The sequence continues at coordinate 243,359,174 of OZ005649.1, forward strand.
GAAATGTTCGAGCTACTTCAGTGCCAAATTTCAAATTTTGCCAAGGGATTTATAATGAAGTTGTTACCTATTTTTAGAACGAGTTTTCTCAATTTTGTTTTAATTACTTAAAAATAAAATTATTTGCATGTTCATAAATGTTTTTGGCATAAAAATAAATATATTTGCTTATTTATTTGTTTATCAATCATGGAATGTTTCGATAAATAATTTTTACTTTCCGAACACTATAGTGAGGAAAGTATTGTAATCATGTCAAAAACCGGAATTCGATATTTTGATGTTTCTATACGTTTCGAGGTGCCCTGAGTCCGTTTTCACTATTTTTACGATGATGTATGTATGTGTGTGTGTATGTGTGTATGTATGTATGTGTGTATGTATGTATGTATGTGTGTATGTCTGTGAGTGAACACGCTAACGTCTAAACGCTTTGTTCGAATAAGCTGAAAGTTGGTGCGTATATTATAAGTCACCATAGTACGAACCCTATAGATTTTGGTGAATGTAGCACTTATAGTTTTTTACAGGGACACAAAGAAAAATTCTTTATCATTATGTTCTATGGGACCAAAATCTTAAAAGTGCGATAGCATCTAAATGCCTTCTTCAATAGAGCAAAAAATTTATACACATATTATAGGTCACAGTTACTCAATCTGTATAGAGTTTGGAGAATCTGGCACTTACAGTGTTTTTACAGGGGCACAAAGAAAAATTCTTTATCATTATGGCCTATGGTGCCAAATTTTTAAAAGTGCAATAGCGTCTAAACGCTTATTTAATCTGAACAGAAAATTTGAACACATGTTATAGGTCACAGTTGCATGAACTGTATAGATTTTGGTGAATTTAGCACTTACAGTTTTTTTACAGGGACACACACACACAAAAAAAAAATTCTTTATCATTATGGCCTGTGGGACCAAATTTTTACCTTCTTCTATATTCAATAGAAGAAAGTATTGGATTCGTAAAAATTTTCGACCTCGGGTTTTTGATGGATTTACACGTTTTGAGAGCTGTAGAACACGATTTAACCATTTTTAGGAAATGTCTGTATGTTTATCTGTCAGTCTCTGCGTGTGTGTGACAAAGTTTTGTGGCAACTGTATCTCAGGAACTACTTCGCAGAATTTCATACAAATTGGTATGTAGTTGCACCTTGACATAAATTAGTGCCTATCAACTTTTGGTAAAAATTGTCTCTCAGGTTGCGTTGCCATCCCGCTTTTTCTAAATTTTTAACATGGTGGTATAGTACAAAATTTTGTATAAATGTGCATAAAGAGAATTTTTTTTAATAATCATTATGAAATTTACCAGAATTATTTATAATAAAGATAGTCAAATGGGAAAATTTTTTTGTAAGTGTAGGAACCTCGCCACTGAGTGAATTTGTATAGGAAAATATAGAAGAAAGTCATGTGGTGGTCACAAGATACTAGTTAAAAGTGCGATAGCATCTAAACGCCTTATTCAATTGAGCTGAAAATTTATATGAATATTATAAATCACTGTTGCACTAACTACAAGCATTTTGGTGAATCTAGCATTTATAGGTTTTTTACAGGGACACAACGAAAATTCTTTATCATTATGATCATGGGCTCAAAGTTCAGTAGCGTTAAATAAAACATCGTGTAATATATGGAGAAAAATACTCAAACACTTTATTATGGTTTTATCTCTTTTGTTTGTTTAACAACTCCTCTTTCTTTACTTTATCTACAAAACTGTTAATTACTCAATGTTTGGAAAGTCGAGTGGAGTCACTCCAGATTTTTTTTTTTTTTTAGTTTTAATAAATTTTTACTAGACATATACAATATGTCACAAAATTTGTTTAATTACAGAAACTTCCATTTCTTTTATTAAATTTTCCATTTATTATAATTTATTAAAAATGCCATCATTATTTTAAAATATTTAACTTTCTTTTTAGTAAGTTAAAAATGTTAATTATAAATATTTTTAAACAAATTTCTTAGTTAACTAATGGTGTCACATCCTTATGAAATTATAATAAACACATGTAAGATAATTTTACTATTATTACTTTCAGAACACTATAGTGAGGAAAGTATTGTAATCATGTGAAAAATCCGAATTTGATATTTTGATATTTCTATACGTTTCGAGGTCCCCTGAGTCCGTTTTCACTATTTTTACGATGATGTATGTATGTGTGTGTGTATGTATGTGTGTATGTCTGTGAGTGAACACGCTAGTGTCTAAACGCTTTGTTCGAATAAGCTGAAAGTTGGTACGTATATTTTAAATCACTATAGTACGAACAATATTGATTTTGGTGAATCTAGCACTCATAGTTTTTTTACAGGGACACCAGGAAAAATTCTTTATCATTATGGCCTATGGGGCAAAAATTTTAAAAGTGTGATAGCGTCTAAACGCCTTATTAATCGGAGCAAAAAAAATTGTACACATGTTATAGGTCACAGTTGCACCAACTGTATAGATTTTGGTGAATTTAGCACTTACAGTTTTTTGTACAGGGACACAAAGAAAAGTTCTTTATCATTATGGCCTATGGGATCAAATTTTTAAAAGTGCGATAGCATCTAAACTCCTTATTTAATTGAGTTGAAAATTTATATGAATATTATAAATGACTGTTGCACTAACTATAAGCATTTTGTTGAATCTAGCATTTATAGGTTTTTACAGAGACACAACGAAAAATTCTTTATCATTATGATCTACGGGTTCAAAGTTCAGTAGCGTTAAATAAAACATCGTGTAATACATGGAGAAAAATACTCAAACACTCTATTATGTTTTCTCTCTTTTGTTTGTTTAACAACTCCTCTTTCTTTACTCTATCTACAAAACTGTTAATTACTCAATGTTCGGAAAGACGAGTGGAGTCATTCCAGATTTTTTTTCAACATATATAAGCAACAATGATAATAATACATAATATATATAGTTCTGTACTGAATCTGTCTCATTCCTATAGCACGATTTTTCTCAGTTTTATTTTAATAATTTAAAAACAAAAAATGTTTCCATGTTCACTTTTTGTTTTTATTTAGTATCTGGAATTGTATCTATTCAATGGAATTAAAAAATACAGCATTAGCTAGATTTTGGCTTTATTAATAAGTGTACCAACTTTTGATAAAATATAATAATCCGGATACATACAATGACAAACTTTCAGCTTTATATATTTTAAACAAAAACAAAAAAAAATTGTACTTTCATTCAACGTGTAATACATCAAATGGTGTCAACACGAAATCGCTATCTGAAAGAATTAGTACGACTTGTCGTACTAAAAAATGTTAAAAAGAAATTATGGTAAAGAAAACGTACCCCTCATAAATGTCATTCTCATTAATAATAACGTAATGCTGAAAATATTGTTTTGGGAACAAGTACAATAAAATCATGTTTTTAGCCGTTGGTCAGTGTGTCTATTATAAGCATTATTTAAAAAAAATTAACAGGGAGTCTGAATTTGATGCTCTAAATTTTTTTATTTGGGGATAATCCTTGAAACTTTTATTGAGATCGGTTGAATAATATCGTATATTACTTACAAAACTTTGAATAAACACTATAAAATGCAATAAACGCGCAACAATTGTTTCGGGTCGAAAGAGCACAAGACCCTTCATCAGGCGAACTATGTAGGCACGAGTGCTGCAGTGAAAGCGGCAACGCACTGCGCACTCGTGTTTATTTTGTTCGCCTGACGAAGGGTCGTGTACTCTTTCGATCCGAAACAATTGTTGGAAGTTTATTGCATTTTATGGTATTTATTCAAAGTTTTGTGAGTAGTAATTTCAAACGCCAGTTTTGTGGTGCTTTGTTATCAATATCGTGTACTCTGTGATCGTGTACATTTGTACTCAAAAATATTCAAGTACATTCCGCATACGGGTAAATTTCTTGTTGGTGCATTTTAATATTTTTAGACTGCACAAATAGTCAGTATATATAACGTGTTTTGATAATCAAACAACATGAAAAAAAAAAAAAAAACCCTACACGTTAAACATTATTTTCACTTTTTGACAAACGTTAATAAAAATTAACTTTTTAGCTTTATTTCGTGTTAATACAATAAAGGTTCTTGTTTTCAGTGTGAACTGTAAATTTTCAATTGTTTCTGTTTTATTAACAAGTTCTATGATTTAGCTGCAAAGAAAGTTTTACACAGCTTTTTTTTTTTTTTTTTTTTTTTTTTTTTTTTTTTAAATAATTTATACTTTTATATTTTCCCAGCTTTTTACTTTGTTTTATTTTGGTTCGGGCATTTTTTCAGTTCCTTAGCATTATGCACATAGCTTTACAGAAAACTACAAAATTTGCTTTCACAATTCATACAAAGCCCAAGAAGACATTGCGAATCTGTCAGATTTCATTAATTTTTCTGATTTCGTCTGATTTTGATCTTTTTCTATCTATTCATATTTTGGCAATTTTCTGTAAGTTTTCATATATCTATAAACCTATAAAAATATTTTAGACAATACATTTTTTTTTTTTTGCCTCATTTTTCTGAACTTTAGAACGTCAATATATATGTTCGATAAAAGTAAATGTAAACATTTATTTCGTAAATGTCAAGGAAATACAAATATGTTCAATAGGAGCAAACGCTTACGCATTCAAATTTTAAAAAGAGTTTTACCTTTCAGAATCACGCGTTCTCGTAAACATCTATTATTAGCAGAAATATTCGAAAAAGGGAGAAGTACGCTATTGGTCAGCGGAAAATTCCATTGCCATTTTCACTAACTCACTTTTTGTAATATATATATATATTTTAAACAGATATACCTCTTGTAATAAAATAAGCACTTCTCTCAAATACAATGCATTGCATTCTTGTAGTTTAGATTTTAATTTAGTTCATAAAAGCTTTTGAGAATAAAAATATAATGTACATTTGATTATATATAGATTTTAATAAAAAAAAAAAAAAACATTGATGTTTTATTTTTAATTGTGCAATTTATTGTTGCTTATTTCTACAAACTCTTTATCGATTTGATACGGAATAAACTTCATCCATGTAATGTACCGTTTCTCGTTACTGCTTTTAACCAAAAAGTATAAAAGGAAGCCACCTACATTACAGTGAATTCCATTGAGCTTTAATTTAGCAAATTTGTGTATGAGCCCATTCTTTTAGCCCATTTGTGTATGAGACATTCTGCAATAAGCTGTCGAATAGTTTTCTCAAAGAAGATATTTTCGTACTGCGGGGTGTATATCATAGCTTGTGGTGCAAGTAACAGTTTTACTGGCTTGTACTAGATATATTCATGGACTGGAACCTGTATATTTATAAGACACATTTTGCAATCAAAATGTTCTTGTAACACTATGCATATTTCCATGAGAGTATATAGAAATCATGTGGTATCCATATAAACTTTTTTTTTTTTTAACTATTCCATAAGGACATTCATTTCCAAGAAGAGAAGAGTAGTTGTATTCGAAAACATTTTTCTAGGAATCAAATATTAAAATTATCAAGCTTTCACTTAATAAAAAATGTCATATTGTTTGACTTTTTAAAGGATTTGTACTGCAGAAACGTTCCCAAATAAAATATCTCTTGCGTTACTTTCTTTACACTGTTATGAAGTTAGTTCATGACAAGACTTATGATTTGAACAATATTTACCAATAAGAAATATATTAAATTTAAATTCATACCGTAAATTAGCTTCTTTGGTACAGCTTATTATATTAACAATTTGCACATAAATATTTAAACTCATGTTAGTAACTCTATGAATCTGATTTTGGGGCAATAATACTTAAAACGATTCAAGAAAACTATAATACCACCTACATAAAACAAAATAATTTAGAAAAACTTTTAAAAACATTCATGGTTTGGTTTTGGGTGTAATGTGTCGCTCTACAGTCATTTTTTGTACATTAAGGCTCATTAGACTGAGATCTACGGTTTCAAGTCTATTCCGAACCACTTACGAATATCCATGTTTGAACTGGAGTTTGAATCCAACACCCAGCTAATGAATGTCGGGGTAACAACGTATATTAAACACATTAAGTATACGACATATTTCTGTTACAACTGTGAAGAACTATCTTTCGAGTGTAATTTTTTAGTTATTTAGTTAATAAAATATTTTTAGTTTAGAGGTATATTTTGAAGAAGTAAAAGTAAAAAAAAAGAAAAAAAAAAAACATAATACAAAATAAAAAGTAAAAATTGAAAAAGCATGTATAACACAAACGTTTAAAAGAGAGTCATTATCAAGATATTTTTTTGGACAGAGTATCTAAGGAAATAGAGAGATAGGAAAAGAATATATATATATTAAACCGCCAGTACACGGGTTGGGTCTGGGTGACCCATTTTATTTACTGGAAGGCCATGTAAAAGAAACGTTTTATATATTCTGTGGAAAAAAAATACGAAGTATAGAATTTTACGTTTATTACAGTGTGATTTTATTTTGTTGGTGTTATATTGTAACCATTCAACTATTGAAAGAAAATTGGGTCTTTTCCCCACCCGTGCACTGGCGGGTTAAAAAATAAATTTTCGAAAATTTTGAAGGGGCAGTTTTGTTTTTATTAACTGTGAACGAACGTTGTAATTATTGTATACAAGGGAAAAAAATGCAATATTTTTAATTAAAATCTTGAAAATAATTACACCTATTAGTTCAATAGAAATAAAGGAGAATATTTGCTTTGAAGATGAAATGCAAAGGCCTCTCCATGGAGAATACACTTTCTTGCATATATTTTTAAAAGAACTCCACCATTTATTACCACAAACGTTAGTAAACTCGCTCCCTAATTAACATAAGTATTTTAAATAAACGTAAATGTACTATATCACTGACAAGACGCTCGCTTTCCTTTTCATGTTTTGAAATTTATGTAGTTATTGCTTTCAGAATGAACCAAGCACATTTTTATATGAAATGTTCTGCATTCTTTGACTTAATATTTGAGATTACTTTCTTAGAATTGTTAAGCTTTGAGATATGAGACGTAGCTCAATTTACTTAGAATTTTAAAATCACACACACACAAAATAAATAAATAAAATAAAATAAAATAATAAAAATAAAATGAAATAAAGTAAATAAATAAAAATAAATTAATTAATTGAAAAAAGTCTTCTATATTGTTTTCTTAAGTTACGAAAAATACTTTAATATATATTAACTATTATGATATAAAAGATAAAAATGTGTGTTCAGGATTAGTTCGAAAGGTATTTTTTTTAGTTACTTTTTAAATGTTTATGAACATTTTCATTGATTCCTCTTTGTTTGTTGGAACGAAAACCATTCATCTCCCTATATATAAATGGCTAATAGATTTTTGAGTCTGTTTGTCTGTGTGTTGACGCAAGTTTCCACCAGCTTTTCATACTTCAGTTAATTTTAAAAAATCTAATCGTCCGATCGATAAGTTAATTAAACCGATGGATTCAGGAAAAAGGCCCCTTTCATTTGATACCTTATTTGTAACGAAATTTTGATTAGATTTTTAAAAATTGATTAAAATGTGAAAATATTAACCTGGTAAAAGCTTTAAAAATGGACATTTAAATTTTCACTTGTTGCCAAAAAAAAAAAAAACTTTTTTTTTACCCAACATAAAATAAAATATGCTTTCACACGAAAGAAAAAAAAATTAAATATTAAATTTGCTCCTGCACATGAAAAAATGAAAATGGAGTTAAAAAAAATAATAATAAAGATAATATATTTCAATTTTAGATTTTTTTCCCCTTTTGTTTAATTAGTATGTTTTTGGTACGGATGAATCGAGCTTGGCATGAAAGCTAATTCAGCACTACATTACTTATTGATAATCCTGAGTAATTTTTAAAATTTTGATGCTGAAATAGATCGGACATTTTTCGACAAGGACTCCACTTTCGTAAAAGCCACATTAAGCCAAGTAGCGCATAAAAAAATATAAAAAATAATAAAATATTGAAAAACAGAAAAGAAAGAAAAGGAATGGAAAGGAAAACGAAAAGAAAAAAAAAGAAACAAAAATAATAAAAAACAACATAAATTATGTATTTTTGTCTAAAGTGACGATAAGTCGCCAGGCGGAGCTACATTAAGGCTGTACCATGATCAGGTTTACATATTTCATTATTTATTTTTCTATATACCAACTACTATTAACTAACTCAACTACTATTATAACCACAAAAATTAATTGTCTCATGCGATAGATGTAGCCGATCATAGCTCATTGTAATATCATATTTGGTGCGAAATTGTTGTCACTTTATGGTTGATCGAATAAATCAAACACATATAGAAAATAGCGTGAAAGAAAATATTATGTACACCACGTATAGTGTTGTTCATATGTAACTGGGATTGAAATATAAAATGGCGACTTCAATCTTTTCGATACTGTCCGTTTCGAAACTGTCATCTGATAAACACCCAAATGGAAGCCCACTGGTAAGATATTGTCACAGGCAATAGGGACAGGCACCCGAGAGTATTCGAATGAGTGGGTCGCTGCCGAAGGCAGCGGAAATCAAAGCGGGCTTTAGAGCAATTTCATGATTTCTTTAAATTTTATTTTTGTTTGTAAAACGATATAGAAAAGAGTCTCCTTTGAATATAGTGACCAGCGAAGCGAGAAAAGCCTTCTTTGATAAAGTACCTTCATTGATTTCATGAATTAAATTGGTTTCGTTAACAAACTTTGACCTATTGGCACGCAGGCAGCATCAGGCCGAGTTTTGTACATTTCGAGTTTGATTTTGAAATTTTCCCACATTCGGAATTCGGTTCGTTCCCAAACCGGGGCTTTGCTTGTAGATTATAAACACTTTAAGTTACTTTTTATAAATTTAGATACAGAAAACATTTTGAATTAGAACTGTTTCTAGTTGTCTGATATATTGAACCATTTTAACACAGATGGAGGAAAATTTCGTAATATAACACCATACATTGCAAAAACATGCAGAAATTGTTTATGGTTGAAGTAAGCACGTACATCCAGTAATTCTAAATTCACCAGGAACGATATATATATATATATATATATATATTAAGTGGGAAATAAATGATTTTTTTTGTGTTATTGTGATTTATTCATTTAATTTAAAAATTAAAAAAGACAATAAAAATGCACAAAAAAAAAAAAAAAAAAAAAAAAAAAGCCTTTCTATTTTTCATAAATGGAAAGAAAAATCTAAATTAGGGGAAAAAGAAATCAAAAGAATGGTAAAATAATTATATTAAACAACATTAATACTAAAAATATTTCGAAATATCGACCGCCAGAAGGCGAAGGCCAATTAGTAAGGATTGTAATTATTAAAAAAAAAAAACATGGAAATCTATGGTGAAAAATTTAAATTGGCATGAGAAAAAATAATAACAAATTTGCGGTATTCCGGTACTATTATCCCGTGGTCAAATAAACTGGCGACGATTTTAGTGGATTAACGCTGAAGTTTATTTTTATAAGTAATTAAATTCAAATTGTATTTCATTACTTGAATCTCGTTATTTTAAAAAACACCGGTAAATTTTAAATATTTTATTTTTGATTATTAGCTATTTATCACAGCATTTGGTCACTGTTTTTGTTTTGTAGAATATAACATTCCGGGATAATATGCGAGCAGCAAATTTGAAATTTGTTTCATTTGTAATTAGACGGAAGAAAACCGACTAGTAAAATAATATTGAAGAATAAATATTTGTAAAGAAATGAAAACAAAATGATATTAGCTTTATTCGGGGCCTTTGCGATGATACTAAGAGCATGACAGCACTTAGCATAATCTCAAAGGCCCCGTTTTAAGGGGACTCTCTACCTATCATCTCCGAAAGCCGAAGCCAGTGTTATGCAATGGGACATTTTTCCCTATTATAATTCATTAACTAATACATATTTTAAAATTCCGGTTTCACTTACCGAAAATTCACAATTATTAAACAATTTATCGCTTTCTAAAAATTGATATTTTTGTTTTTAAAATTTCATTTTAAAGCTCAAAAATGAAAAATTTAACAGTGTGAAAATTCGCATTTTACAACCTCAAAATAAAATATTAAAAATTTTAAAAATAGGTTTTAGAAAGCGATAAAATGTTTAATAGTTGTGAAGTTTCTGAATATGAAAACGGAATTTAAAAGTATATATTACTTAATAAGGTTATAATGGGGCGAAATTTTCCATAAAATACAGATTTATACAAAATTAGTGTGACCAATTTCAGAGCATCAGAAATTTTTATTGAATGAAGTTATTTACATGAAAATTTCAATGTAGTTTCCTTTAGTATAATACATTTTACGTAAATTTTTATGCCAAGCCAAAAGAACTTTTTCGACCATTTTTAGGGGTATTTTTCCACCTTTTTGATTGCTTTTTGAAGCCCTTGAAATGTTGATACTTTACGTCTCCTTAATCGTTTTTTTAAGTATCCCCATAAAACATAATCGCAAGGTGCACAGTTAGGTGATGATAATAGCCATTTTTTCAGGAGGAATATTATTTTTTTTTTTTTAAATCTTTTAGCCATTTTATAGTTGATTTTGCAGTATGATTTGGTGCAGAATCTTGGTGAAAAACAAAATTTCCTTGGGGGTAAAGACGTTTACTTTCTTTGATCGTGTACTTCAAAACTTTATTCTGATGGTATTTAGCATCAATTTTAGCCTTTGGTTCTACAAAAAATGGTTTTGTTAAGCCTCCGGAGGACATTCCCATCCATACCATAACATTTGACGGCGAACTTGCCTTTTGCAAAACAGTTGCGTCTTTGCGACGCTTTTCGGGTGAAATATATTGTATCTTTGTTTTGCCAGTTGTGGATGACAGATAAAACAGTGCTTCATCTGATGCTATCCATGTTTTGCATCCTATATTTGCGTAACATTAAATGCAGAGGCCAAGAACGTTTTCTTAGTTTTTCTACGGCCTTTGCAGACATTTGATGACACACTAATTTATTCACTTTTTTTATAGCCAATTTTCTTTATCTGACGACAAATTGTCGATTGCGATACCTGTAGTTTCTTTGTTAAAGTTCTTTGAGGCAGAGGATTCTCTACAGCGATAAGTCTTTTTAGCTTCTTTTTTTCTTTTTCACCAAGGACTTCTTTTCGTCCACATTTTCCCCCTGGATCTTTCGATTCCCAGCCAAATTTTATTTGTTTTCGAATTTTAGATAGTAATCCATTAGAAAAATATCTTTTCTGATTTTTAAATGCTTTATTTATAACAGAATTTGAGCAATCATCCTTCAAAAGCTTTAAAATTTCGTTTCGGGTTTGAGGATCTAATTTCGGAACCATAATTTACTCCCTCTAATAAAAATAGCTAGATTGCTAATTTAAACGCCTCACTTTTAAAATAAATCTGGTGGTAAAGCGATTAAAATTTACCATAAATAGTTACATTCTTTTAAAATTGGTCACACTAATTTTGAATCAGCCCGTAACATTGGCTCTATGGCTTCTGTGGACGATAAATGGAGAGGCCTCTTAAGTCTTAAAATCTCTTTCTTATTGTAGAAATGTAGGAGATGCAAGTATTAACAATAAACAAATTACAAACTCTAAGTCAACACTCAACTATACTTTTTAAGTATCAAAATTGAAATTGAACGGCAAAGAAAACTTTGTTGCAATTCACCGCGAAATATTTCAGTTTTATTAAAGAATGAATACATTTGAAATTGTTTACTTATACAAAAATCGTTTCTTCAAATAATTACAAAGATATCATTTTTGAACTTTGAATATTTCAAAATATTTGTATCATCTTGCATTAAAGCACTATGTAAATATGTACACAAAAACAACTCTAGGTTTTATTTCATACAGAGTTCTTTGCGAACATTCCATCTTAAAACAAAGTAAACACCATACATTTTGTTTATATATTTGCATAACAGAAATTCTCGTATTTCTTATTTCAGAATTCGTGTATCGGAATATTTTATTTTAAAAATGATGTTAGTGAAATTTTAAAACAGATAGAAATAATAACATTGCTTGTAAATGTAATTCTTCACTTTTAATTAAAAATATGTGTTTAATAATCACACAATTTAAAAAGTTACATTATTATATATATTATTAACAAATATCTTTGAAATAGATTTTTATTACATAATTCAAAAACAGCTAAGCAAAATATTTTAATTTATCATTTACATTTGCTAGATGTCTGTCACTTAATATTCAGTTACATTTCGTAGTAACGTTTTAATCTTGTTGCACTAAACAGTTTTAAGGGTTTTTCTTAGATGAAGGGCAGTGCTATTATTTCGATGCGAAACAATTGCGGCCGGGTTTTGCAGTTTATGACGTTTGTTTAAAATACTTCTTTTTATTACTGTTTTACACCAGTTCATAAGTGCATTTTATTGCTTTCTAAGCAATATAATAGTATTTCTATTTTACGTTATACAGAATATTTAAAAAAAAATGTCTGGCAAAAATGCAAAGACAGATAGAAGGGAGTGAAATAAGTATATTTACTTTAAGAATGAGAGAGTAGAAATACTGCTTGTAATTGCTAGTGATATAAAAACATATTGGAAACACATTTAATAAATAAATACAAAGAAACACTATTACATTTTGGCCATCACAAACATTTCTTTTGTATCATTCTATACATCAGTGCCACCTACTGTTTAACTAGTAAAAAAATTTAATCATAGCTAAAAACTTAATAGAATTTATATATGAAATTTGGAGTAATTTTAATAAAAAAGTTCTGAGATATAGCCATGTGAAAAATCACTCAATAAAAGTAGTAGCATTACCTGTCGTCTGAAAAGCACCCAAATTAGGTTAGCAACCGTTTTCATAATGGTTATATCGCATATTAAGTCTGGTACATCTATTCTCTGTTTATTAACTAATTATTATTTTCGTTTATTAACTAACAAGAAAGTAATAAATAAATAAATTAATTAAGGATCAAACATTTTACAATACTCGAAAGCGGTACGAAAATGTACTTAAAGTATTCGAAATAGAGACCACTAACAGTAATTAAAGATTCACATCAGTGGCGAATAATTGACGCGTATAAGCAAAAACGTTAAGAAGACACTGAAAGTCTGAATACTACCTGATTCTTATTAGACACAATGGAACTTTTATGGACCCTAATCACGATTCTCGCGGAAAATAACGATTATAGCAGAGAGACGTTTTCAATTATATATTTAATTTTGGGCGACATTCCTATGTTAAACTTCCTATGTTAAATTATATATCTCCGTCCCCGCACCAGCTTTAAATTTTTTTACAAGTAATTTTGTAAAACTTCATACATAGAAGTAATGGACATCAATGTTTCCCAAATATTCTATAAATTTGCTAGTTATACTTTAATCGACAGCTATGAAAACCTCTCCTAAAAGTTCATACGTAAAAAAAAAAAAAAAAAAAAAAAAAAAAAAATCAAAACAAACATACTAAATATTTTTGAAAATTCAAATATATTGAAAATACCCATTGAAAATTAAAATAAAAACAGAGAAATTATAACACTTTTTAAAGATTTGATGGTCCTCTTTTTAGGAAAAAATGGTTTCAGTAACTATTAAAATAAAAGAATTGCATGATAAAAAGGTGACTGCTCTCTAAAATTTAAAGTAATGCTTCAGAAGGAAGCGTATCATAAGGAGAAAGTTAACATTCAAATGTTGAAAAGCAAATATAAAGCAAACGAGAATAAATTTATGATAATACTTAGTAGAAAGTACATAATTATAATACTTAGTAAAAAGGAAAACAAAACGAAAGTTTCTCAGTTAAAAATGCATTGTATCAAAGAATTTAACAAAAGTGTATTTATCATTTCAAAAATAAAATATATCAATTGAATTTTTTCTCATATATTCGGTAGAGTAAAATCTACTTAAATATTGTGTATAATTATAAATTAATGTAAATTACAGAAAACAATTTTAATGCACATGGGCACAATTTTTTACTTTCTCTTACCCATGCATGGTAGACTTGTTTCTGAATCAAACTTTTGAAATTGAGATTTTACTATATTTACACGTTTTGAGGTTTCTTTGAATCAGAAAATTTGGTTTTTTGCAGTGTGTTGTGTGTCACTTTCTGCCTATGGGTGAGTTTGTTTTCAGTATAACTCAAGAATATACAATAGCAGAACAACCAAACACGTCATTCTAAGTTTATATCCAATGAGGATGAACTTGAAATACTTTATTAAAACAGAAAAAAATATTCGTGTACAGGGACCTACAAAATTATTTTAATACATAACGTCTGTAGTTGAATATTCTGGTAAGTGCAGTTTAACATATTAATGCTGCACGAAACAGAGTGAAATTGATATACAGGGTGATTATAATTGAAGTTACGATTTCAAAACGCTATAATTTTAAAACTACATATCAGAACGATTTTATATTTTACCAGATCAATCGTGAGGCAATGAAATTTTGTTTGGCAAAAAGGAAAAAAAAAAAATGTGCCGTTAATTATCCGTAAAGTATTTGTTTCATGGAAATCCTCTTTTTCTCTTTTCACTATGACTGTTACCGCTGTAAACACGTATTCTTGTCTTTTTGAAAAAAACATTGTAGTAAACATTTGAAGTCTACCGTTTCCTGGTATTCCGTCGTGTTGCTAATAACATTCCTGTGTTTAATGAGTCCGTTTAGGCGTTTCCCCTGACATTACCCTGACAGTGTAATCTATAGGAACATGTTGGAACTACTTTTTACCTCCCTCAAATAAAATTGCATTGCCTCACGATTTAATTTTCTTTTTTGCAGTAATAAATTTAGGGACATTATTTTGTGCGTATGTGATTTATGCGTAATATATAGGGGGCTACTCAAAATTAGTCGAATAAATTCCAGAGAATTGGGTAGACAGAAATTCCTTAAATTCCTCTGCTTACATTTTGAAATTTATTAACAGAATTAATGTATCATGATTATAGCTATAATATTTAAAAAGTGGATTGAGGGGGCGGTAGCTCTCCTCACATTGTGTGGAGTATGACGAATAAATATATGACAAATATGACGAATAAAACTCTTTATAAAAATTTTGAATTGTAGTTCAGAAAATGTACCAGAAATGTTCAAACACCGAATCTCATATCTTACATCTTAAACTGTAAATATTTCTATAAAATGTAGGGTAATTGAAAGTAATGTAAATGATACACCGGATTTTTTAAATTAATTTAACACAGGCATCAAAGAATATATATATATATAGAGAGAGAAAAATCGATAAGATTCATTGATAACGAAAATGAAGTCAAATCTCTAGAGTTTATTTATTTAATAACGTGTTCAACAGAACTCAGTAAATGTTTGAGGATTCTTTGTTGTGTTCTCTAGAGTATAGCTATTTTCTAGAATATAAAGGAATATGAAAAATTTTTTTTTTTTGGTTATTTGTATGCAAGCGGAATGTATCTCAAAATAATATTTGTATTCTGTAAAAAAACATAGCTATATACAGAACTTTTCATTTATTTTTCAAATAACTTTAATTAATTCTAAAAATGACATTTAGTTTTATAGTTGAAATTTACATTTCCCTGGATCTCACAGGAGAAGGTATTTCTATTTTATTCGAAAGATATTAGATAAACGATGATATAGTCAGTTAAGAAAGGGATGTTTTTGCGAAAATATTTAAGACTATTTTTCCGAATAAATAACACTGTTAGGCCTAAACTCATATTACTTTATTATTGCTTATAAAATTCTCGTAGGTTACAATTAGGAATAATGAATAACATGATGGTGATGGTGATGTATGTTACGGGATATACTAAAACTGGAGTTGAACGTGTTACGCCAATTGGAATCCTGTTAACTTCGTGATAAAATACTGGTAGTAATATAAAGTGGAAGCTGTGATAAAATATTCTAAAAATGTTGATACGAATGCCACATAAGAGGATTTATAATATCACAATGACACGAAATCATCCTTCAAAACTACAACGGTGTCTGTAAAATATCGCTACAAAAATGAAAATTTCTTGTGCTTATGAAAAGGCTAACTATGAATAAAGAAGTTTATAACATGAAAAATCTGAACACATTAAAAGTCATTTACTTTAACTTTTATATATTATGTATCATAATTATAAAATCTTTTTTTTTTTTTTTTTTAGTTTTCCTATGACTTTTCATTTTAAATGGGTTTTTAATTTTACTTATCTAAGTTGTCGTGATTTACAATAATAAATAAATAAAGGATTTATTTAAAAATATCAATATTTTATAATAAACTGTTATCTTCAACTGTTAATAATGACTATAAATAAATAAAAAAAACAAAACAAAAAAATTTGCAATTATTAATAAAAAAAAAAAAAAAAAAAAAAAAAAAATCTTAATTTTTTTTTTTTCAAAGCCATATTCTTAAAAAAGATTATGAATAAAGACAGTTCCAGTAATTGACAATCTTATTTTACGATTTTTCCTATAAACATAAATAGGAAAATTTCTCAAAATGTATAATTCCAAATATCTTGATAAATGAGAGTCCCATTATAAAGACTATCCTGATGAAATCAGCTGTGTGTCGGCCGACTGGCAGGATTGCTATGCTATGCATATAGTAATATATATAGATCTATCATCCCCATGTTATTGTGCAAAGAATTTTGATGCCGAAAAAAAAAAAGCTTTGAAATCAGCCATTAAGTAGTACTGAAAAAAAGAAAAAGAAAAAAAAAAAAAATGAATTTGAAACTGTATCTGGAGTTTTTCATTCACCTTTAGTAAATAAATTATTCATAAATTTTATTTGCTGAAATATTCGTGTGTACTCCCGTGTGAATTCACTCGGGGAAAGACGACCATATTTTGGTAAAATCGCTGCATTTTCTCAAGTGAAAAGGAATCACTTTTTTCTCTCCAATGATTTCAATCTATATATTATTACTATATCTATGATGCTATGATGCAATTTCCCCATTAACGAGAAAATCATAGCTTCTAAAGTATATAAATGAAACAAAAGCAGTACGTGGGATGGTGGGGAAAAAGAAACTATGTGATATGACTTTTACATAAAAAAAGAATTTTAATTTAATTATTAATGTGTCTATGAGCCGATAAGTATCGGTGCTACAACTCACGTTTTGCGTTTTCCCACAGAGCTATATTTCAGAATCTATTGAATATAATTTCACCAAACTGCTATCTAAAATATTTATTGTAAAAAGCTGTATTTAATAAAATTTTATACATATTAACAGGCAGGTATCACTGTTATATAGAATGTTATAGGATATAGAAGCCCTTTTGCTTGTTATTGTTTGATTCTTTCCGCACTAAAATTTGAAAAGCAAAATTTTTGTTAAAATGTCTCTTTGCGGGCTAAAGATTCCTCTTTTCACATGTATAAAAATTTTTACCAGACGTTCTAGAAGAGCAACATTTAAATAGAAAAATACATAAAAGGAGGTCTTTTACACCAAACTAATCTACATTTGCAAAACTCATTACTCAATCGGAACACGAGGTTTGCATTCCTTGAAGAAAGAAATAGAATTTGTATTACTTAGCATATATCCTCCTCAAAACCTCCTCAAACTTTCTGAATTCAAGAAGTTTTCTAGACTTGGAATTCAAATTACTTTAATTTAAGGAGTAATTTTAAATATGCTATAACAATAAAAATGAAATAAATGGACTAGTATGATTTGGCCATCACACAAAATTCTATTTTATATTTTTCTACACCAATTCACGTAGTGTAAATTACACAGGTCTGCGAAGTCATTTATTTTTCAATTTATTTTTCATTACTTTGGATGTCTTTAATGTGTTTTGGTGCGCTGAATTCAGAAATGCTTGACTTTTCTTCTTATCACTTAAAGGTTTTATAAAAAGTTAGGAGATTAGACTAAATTCGAAAATCTTTATGTCCAAAACACAACGCATTAAAATAGGTTATTTACACATTACCTTTTAAATGTATTTCTTTGCATCGTTTAGAGCTTTTTGTCTTGTGCACTGATTGGGCGCCTTGAGGGAAGGGAGAATTCTTTATGCGGCATCCAACAATCACCTGCTAATATGTTAACACTCCATCGTCATTGATATCTCATCTATATTTCTTTGATGTCTTGATGAAATAGCTCGCCTTATTTTTCACTCACATAACCTAAATTTTCCCGGAATTAATTTAAATGGGAGTTCAAAAAGTTGAGCTTTAAGCTCAAAAGATTCCCCCCCCCCTTTTTTTTTAAACTGTACCTGATGGAAATTTTTGAATGGATTTTACTTAATCAGCATCCAAATTTTTACGAGTGGTTAAATGTAATTCTCATTATGTACATTTGTAGGAATTTTTGTCCTATGGTAAAGTATCGGCAATTTTGGAAAAAGGAAAAAAAAAAAAAAAGGGTGACAGAGCAATCTGCTTGGTAAATTCCATCAAAATTTAGTAACCAACTTTTGTCAATGTGCAACTAGATATAAGTATTTAAGAAATTCTGTGTATTATCTCTTGATTTAGAACTGCCACAACACTTTTGTTTCACGTATACATATTATCACAGACAGAAACATATGTAGGCACTTTCTAAAAATAATCAAATTGTGTTCTGGATTTCTCAAAATGAATAAGTCCATACGTATTCAAAAACCGAAGTTTTCAACTAATCCAATATATATATTTTTTTTAATCTAGAAATAAAAACATGTAATATAAAAGAAAACTTTTTAAAGTCAATTGCTACTTACAAACACTATAAAAAAAGTTTTTTTTTTTTTTTTTTTTTTATAATTTTGAATTAGGAAATAAAAAGCGCGTGCAAAATAAAGTAAAAATAATTATAAGATAAAAAAAACCTTTTTATATACAATGTTTTAAATTTTCTGATGAATCATAGAGATCTTATCAATGTGCATACAATTTTTAAAGTGATAATGACGTCAATTTTTGAGAGATGCATAATTTAACTTTTTATTATTTTTTAACGTTCACGTTTAATTAAATGTATTCATTTTTATGTCGAAAGAAAACGAACTCGTATTTTTTTTTTTTTTCAACAATTATATTATAGCTAATATTTTAACGCTATTAGGATGCTATTATTTTCATATTTTAATTAATTATAAGAAAACTAATAAAAAATTCGAAATTCGGACTTCGAAGTATTGTGTTGTCACCGTCTTCTGAGCAATCCTGGAAGTTTTAAATTTCTAGCTAGTCGGGGAATTAGTTAAAAATCGATTGCAAGATTTGTACAAGATATATATAGGGAGAGTGTGAATTGATAGTAGCAATTGAATAAAATGTAGAACAATAAATTTAACTCTTTTAATGAAAACCTTTTATTTTATTAATAATCTGGTGTGTCACTCATACGGCTTTTTATTACCCTGCATTTCAATAGCATAAAGACAGATTGCAGATTAAGACGTAAAATCAATAAAGGAAGATAACAAAGTTAAACCTACTTAAAAAAAAAAAAAAAAAAAAAAACATAAAAAGTTTTAGGAAAAGTTTTGTTTGATATGTGAGGGAGGCTACCACCCCTCTCAATCTCCCGCTCAAATATAGTGCCTACATTTATTTAAAATAATAATAATAATAATAATAATAATAATAATAATAACAATTCAGACTGTTATTAACTGGCCTTCAAACTTTCCAATCTTCATCAAAATTTTTAAATGAAAATATAATACGAGCTCCAAAGTACCAAATTTTAATTAACTGTAGTTATTTATTATTAAGTCATGTTGTTACCAGATACGTACAGATCAATCGCTAAAAACTGCTTGGATTTTCGTATTCAGGAACCTCAAAACGTGATATTCTACAAAAAAAAAAAAAAAAAATTAGAATTGAAAATTGAACTTAAAAAAGCACTTTTTTTACAGTATAGGTATAAAAGTTAAATTTCCTTAATGAACAGTCCTCGTCCATGCAGTAAAATGTACTTAAGCACTTCCATCAATTTCATTCAATAGAAAAAAACGCTTAGCTTATTTTTGGGTAGCCGTGCATATTGTCTATAAACTATATGCACATCACATTGTGCACTTAAATTTAGATTTATGTGCAAAACACCTAACACAAAATGAAATACATTTCCTTTAATTTTCATGAATAGCCCCAATATATTCAAATATTTTAAGAATGATATCCATACCACAATCAACACAAAACATAGTTTTATGCTTATAAGAAAACATGTCCATTCCATTTTATTTAGAGCAGCCTATAGATATTACGCTGTATTTACCAGAAATTTCCCCCATAGACGTAATGTATTTGAATTCTCTTGGATGGCCCTGTACACGAACTATTGGTTTGATCTCAACGAAAAGTTTAGTGTAGCATCACTTCATTATGCAGATTTAGAATACCGAACTTGGATTTCCTTCTACTATTTCTTCTTGAGATATGCCGATAACAGACAGACAAACAGACAAACCGCTAAAAACGTGATTTTCGGATTTAGGACACCTCAAAAGCGTGTAAATATCACAAAAATTGAATTACGAAAATTTGACCGAAAAACAATACTTTCTTTACCGTATATATGGGTAAGAGGAAGCAAAAAGATTTTTACATTTTAATGCATGTGTATATAATCCTCCTTAATATCAAAAGTATGTTTGGTTGTTTAAATTTGTTGAAAATATATTTTTATTATCTTTTTCTTAAAAACAACTTAAGTTTCTTTCCATGTTTATTTATCAATAAAAGATTCTATTAATGGGGATATATCAATCAAAAAATATTTCTATATACTTTCTTTTATGAAAATATTTATTCACTCATTGAAATGTAATTTCAACAGTCGTAAATTTATTCTATAAAATGTAGGGCATTGTCGAATTAAAAAGTAAAGAAAGAAAGAAAGAAAGAAAGAAAAAAAATAAAGAAAGAAAAAAAGCACACAAAAACTGAAATTAATACATTGACTATTTAAACCTTTTCCTCTATCCATAAAATGGAAACCAAGCTCAGAACATTTAAATATTTGTACATTTACACTACTTTTTTCAAAGGAAAATTGAAGACTAATACAAAATTCAATTTTTTATATTTATCTTTCTTTCCTCAAGATCCTATTTAGTTTTCACAAGATTTTACTCACTTATCTGTTTAAGTGTTGAATATGTTAAAATTTCTTTTATAAAGAGTATTTATCAATCATTTCAAGCATTCTTTTCCCTTTGGCTTTCATCTGTTTGAATATTATGGAGCATATTTAAATTATTTACCTTTATTTAAACATTTTTTTATTACAAGTATGTGTCTTTCTTTCACAAGTTTACTATCGTCTAAATATTGCATTTATCAATGTCTAAAATATCATACTAAGTAATATTATTTAAATATCATAGCTATTTTAAAGAGCTTTTATGGTTATTTACTTTTTATTATAAGGACAAGTATTCCTCTCAAAAATTCCTTTTTTACTCAAATTTGCATTCGTTTGTATATCATAACTGTCAACTTTTTTATTTTATTTCATAGTGTTGTTAGTACTTATCCCTTTTTTACACACCAGTTTCTTTTTAGAGTATTTTTCTTCAATATGTAATTACAATTAAATAAGAAGAAAATAAATCTACGGAAAAAGTGGTGTGAAAAAGGGGCGGGTACTGACAACACTACGGAATAAATTAAAAACATTACCAGCTATGATATTTGCTGAATATATTTGAAACACTCTAAGAATTATACGCATAATTATATATCATAGTTATAATCTCTGAGGCATTTTTTAATTTCTTAAACAAATAACAAAAAGTTAAACACGAATTTTTAATGCACCCTAGAATCGATCACGTTCGGGGTTTAACCCGATGTGAACGCAACTGATAAATCTTTAATTAACCCGAAACCCGATCCAAACCCGATAAAATATTTTTCATCTATCCGAAAACTTACCCAACCCGCAATAGAGAATTTTGACGACCCGCAACCGACATGAACCCGAGTTATTTATACCCGAACCGGACCCAAAATCCGACACCAAACACATAAAACAAAATTAAAATTTATAACTCAATTAAAAATCATGCAGAACTCCTTTAAGTTATAAAATAAAGTAAGCTTTCATTGTGAAACATTTGGTAAATCATTTAAAAAATAAAAATGTAATTACTAACACAATAAGTTTAAATAAATAATAATAATAATTAAAAAAAAAAATCTGAAAAATAACTAATAATACTTTCACAACCATTTATGTGAGTTTTGTACTTCAATTGAAGTACACTTAAGTGTACAAAAATGGGATACAAGTTCAGAGTTTGTAGTTTATTGCGTAATGCTTCTATTCTAAATAATAATAATAATAATAATTTGATGTTTTTTTGGTTATTATTTTCGTCCTATATGAGTGTTTATTTTGCTATAATATTACGGGTAAGCGCATATTTATGTCTTTGGTATATACAGTTTGTTTACATCAGTTATAATTATTTAAAAGGGATTTCTGTTTATTAAGGCAGAATGTTTTTTGAAAGTTGTTCTCAAGTCTCGATCTGACTCGTTGAAAATTAAAACCAACCCAAACCTGAAGTGCAAGTAAAAGTTCAGTCATCTGACCCAAACCCAAACTGCGGGTCGGGTTGGGTTCGGACAAAACCGTATTACCCAACCCGATGCAGGACTCTCTAATATACACTACTGGCCATTAAAAATTGCTACACCAGGAAGGAATTCAAAGAACATGACGGTATTTATTGGACACACGTATATTGTAGTGTGAAGAATAATTGATTGTTTTTTCAGGAAATTTGGAAGTACTCTTTAACTACATTTCCTGAGACCATCGAAGCCTCTGCGCAAGTGCGGATTCAACGAGTTCACTAGTAAAATAGGGGAGACAAGCTTTTCGCTGAGAGAAAATAAGCGATATGGGAATACCGAATGACTGGATGTTTACTAAATTCAAACCTGTTGGTCAACTTGGAAACCCTCCAAGATTTTCGACTCGTCCGCACAGCTAGGCGTAGGAAACGTGGTTACACTATACATATCCAGAGAAATCAGTTTATACGGCAACGACCTCTGACAGAAATAACAACACTTATTCGCCTAGGCATTGAATCGAACAGCGATTGAATGACATATACGGATACAACATTGCAGGTAACTTCAACACGTCGCTATAGTACATCGATCGTAGTTACTGGAGAGTGGTGGCATGTAGGTCGCTTACCAACGATTGACCAGACGTTGAGATTAGGAGAATGCGTTGTGAGAGCAACAGATTAACACATTCTGTATTACGGAAGATCCAGACAACAGGGAAAACAGGTAGTTGTGAATAGCCCTACTGGAATGTTGCTTTACAGAGTCTAGAACATAGGGCAGAGCCAAGGGCCTTATCTTTTTAGAAATGTGATCAAGATGTGTAAGGTGATCGAGTTATGTATCCAATGGAATTCCATACCATCACTCCAAGTGATTGACTAAGACGATGTCGAATACTAGCTGCCAATATGTATTTCCGTAGATGCCGTGAAACACAGATGCGGTCATCTTGATGCTGTAAACAGAATTGCGATTTTTATGAAAATACGACGTCATTCCATTCCTGCGTTCAGATTCGTAGTTGATCATATATTGAAGGTGTCCCTGTCTGTGATGCAGATTCTAGAGAAGCCGAAGTCTTTGTCTCCGCATAATGGTTTACCATCTGGACAGATGTATGTGGTGCCATTGGATAAACACTTGGATGCATATTTATTTAAAACTGCATAGAAAGCTGTATATGTCATCCAATCGCTGTTAGATTCTGTATCTAAGCGGATAATGGCTGTTATTGCTACCAGAGGTCGCTGCTTTATAAACATATTTCTCAGGATATGTACTTTCAAATTTCATAAAAATTTAATCAGTTATCCTTCCTACTATAATGTATCTTTCTAATAAATAACATTCTGTTATTTGTATTCCTTCCTGATGTAGCAATTTTATTGGCCAGTAGTGTACTTTAATTAATAGTAGTATTGACAATATTCCTCAGAGAGTATTTATTTCATTGAACCCATTGATTTTATGGTGTAACATAATCACAAAATTGCAATGTGTTGCTTATAAAATAAATCAAGTTTCGTCTTTTCTTTACTAGTTGAATTTCAATAAAACTACTTGAATAAAAAAATTATCCCATACATAATTTAAATGTATTCATTCGTCTCCAATTTCAGCAAACTTTTTGAAAAATAATAGTAATGTATAACACAATCGTTAAAAGAAAAGTTCTATTGAATTTCAAGCAATCTTAATTGAATAAAACAATCAGTCTGTGTGAATTTTAACTAATGCTTTAGAAAATAAGGCGAACATTTATAATTCATGTTTTAAAAGTGGCTCTATAGTGTTTTTACAGCACTTCATTGAATAAAATACGTTTTCGTTGGTAGATTTTTATATATTTTTTAGTTTGTTAATTAAAACTGAACACCATTTAGGAATTGTTTTTTTTCATTTAAATCAAGCGAATGAATTCGTGTGCAGGAATGAATTATTTATAAGTTATAAAATGCTTTTAAAAAGTTTTTTTTTTTTTTTTTTTTTTTTTTTTGCACAGTGAAATTTTTAAACATGAATTATTTAATCCTCTTTTTTACAAGAAAATATATTCTGATGCTGTAATAAAAAGAATACCTTTAGAAATGAGCTTAATTTATCATGCTCAATTTTTACGTCATGTTTAATTGTTTGTCTGTAATTTTCTTGTAATAAATAGTGTCTTAGATTTATTTATATAGCATAATTTTATGCATATATACGTTTATATAAAATGTAAAATAATTTTAGAATCTTATAGAACTTTTGGTAGTTGCGCTTTTTATGTTTGCTTTTAGTATACTTTCATCAAACATAAAAAGCGCAACTACCAAAAGTTCTATAAGATTCTAAAATTATTTATTTTTATTTATTTATAGCATTTTTTATGTTTGCTTTTAGTATACTTTTATCTAGCCAAGGAGTCCAGAAATCTCAACAATAACAGCAACAGTGTCTCTCTTCAAGATGCAAATGCAATAACTAAATCTAAACTTAGAGAAAAAACAATCCAAACGAAACACCAGCTTTGTGAAATAAATGCAGATCGATTAATAACAAAAACTATAATAAGGCTAAGAACCGGTCATCACAGAGGCATGAAAATTGATAAAGAGGGTGGAAGGGTGTATAGAAACTGTAACAATTGCCCAGATAAACAGCTTACACCTTGCCATATCTTTGAGTGTCCGGCAATAGGTGCGAACTTGAGAGAAATTGGAGTATTGCCGTCACTGATAGACCTATATGACGACAACGTCCAACAAATCGCATATGCAGTTATAAAGATCCACGGTTTAATCTAATTCGACTACGTCATGGACACGACAAAAAAAAAAAAAAAAAAAAAAGTATACTTTCATGGTACATAAAAAATGCATGTATTCAAATTTTTATTTCTATGTGTTTTTTTTTTTTCATTTGTTTCTGTTTAGACGTAAATCGAATTTTCTATATATTATAGAATTTCTAATGCAATGTATGTTTATAAATTGTAAAATTAAATTTAAGAAAATTTAAACGCCTTAGGCCTATTAAATTTTACTAGTAACTAATTATATTAAGGTAAATTTGTAAATTTATATAAGAAATCTTCATTGAAAGAATCGAAAAAAATTAAGTGCGCAATACTATCAAATACTCATATTTATTAAATTATGTATATGTTTCTTTCATTAATACTATAGTTTCTGATAGTATTGTTTTAACAAAAACGAAAAATCGTGCAGTTCATATAAATTATTAACACTTTCCAACTGCACGTACTCATTGCCTTAATTAACCTTTAATGTACTTTGCTTATATCATCACACAACGAACAGATTGAAGGACTAATAAGATTCATAATCATTCTTAAGCATTGTTGGAAAAGTGTGAAAAGCGCTTAATAAAATTGAAAATTAAATTCCAGCAATTTACGGTTACAGCCTTTAATGTAAGTGAATATTTTTGTGTGGATCTGTGAATATTAATATTTTTCATATTGAATTTTATAGAAAACTCTTTTTTTGTGCACATGACTAATAAAAGTCAATTTCCTTATGACCTGTGCAAAAGAAAGGTACTAAAATGGGGTTTATAAAAGTTCCTCTCATAGAACATAATGCTCTGAAATTCTTTGGGGTATTGTAGTACAGAAATCACTGGGGGTGTTTACCCCATTCATAATAAAGAACATCCCATAGTAGACTTGAATAACATACGTCAATTTCAAAGAATTCCATGAATATTTAGGGGACTTAGTGCGCGGACAGCCAGACAATCAAACGAGAACCAATTCGAATCATAGTCATTCTTAAACGTTATTAAAAAGTGTTAAAAACGTTTGATAAAATCTCGAAAATGAAATTCTAGCAATTTCCGGTTATGACAATTAATGTATCTGAATAATTTTGTTTGGCTCTGTAAAACTTAATGCTAATCACACTGTACTCTACAGAGATCTTCTTTTTCGTATATATGAATAATTAATGTCGATTTTATTATAATTTGTGCAAAATGAAGGTATTAAAATGTGGTTTACAAAAATATCTCTGATAGAACGTAATACTTTGGAAAACGTACGGGTATTGCTGTACAGAAACCACTGGTGTTAATTACCTTATTTCTAATAGGGAACATTCCACAGTGAACTTGAAAAATACATATCAGTTTCAATGAAATAAGTGAATATATACGAGAGTTAGAGTGCGGACAGACAGACAGATAGTCAGACGGACAGAAAGATAGACAGATAGTCTAATTCAAAATCATAAACACTCTTAAATTTTGTTAGAAAGTGTTGAAAACGCTTAATAAATTCGAAAATACAATTCCAACATTTAACGTAGTAACATTTAACGTACTTGAATGTTTTTGTGTGGCCCTGTAAATATTAATACTAATCATATTGAATTGTAGAAAACATTTTTTGTGCATATGAATAAATAATGTCAATTTCATTACAATTTCTGCAAAATAAATTATTAAAATGCGGTTTAAATGTTTCGGAATTCTTTTTGGTGTCCCTATAAACAAACTACTCGCAGTATTTACTCCATTTTCAGTAAGAAACATTTAATAGCTAGCTTGAATAACGTATATCACTTTCAAAAAATTCCATGGATATTTACTATAGTTAGAGCTCGGAAGGACAGATGGACAGATAGACAAACAAGAAGTCATTACATTTTTCATCTTTCTTATAAAAAATTAAAGATAAAATTGAAGAGCTTGTTTCCAAAAGGCGTTAAGTCAAAAATTTCAAAAATTGACTTTTCGATGTAAAAGGTCGCAGCACACGTCTAAGAACATATTTTCAGTAAGTAGAAGTCCCGAACGAAGTTTAGTCATAATGAAAATAGAAAGTGAAATCCGTGTTTTTTTCCAAAAAGAATTAAGTCACAGGTAAGTTTTGTGTCAAAAGGGATTAAGTCAAGTTTAACCTATTGTAGCTTGCCTTGAGATCACGTTGTTTGTCTGGACTTCGGTGAAAAGTCAAAAGTAAGGAAAAGAATGTTGTTGTAGATTGTCACATTGAGACAGTATTTTTTACTTCCCGTAGAAAACTATAAAGAGGAATGTACTTATAACCTTTATTATCATGTGTTTATAAAATATTTTAATATTGGTTTTAGAACCCCGAAAAAAGACATTTGTTCCTTCAGCGTTAGGAAAAAAATACAAATGAATTCAGAAAAAGGTACAGAAAAAAGAAAAGACCCTGTTAACCGAACTTTTGATTCATAAACACCGGAGCAAAATATTTTATTCACTTTTAGGGGAAAATCTTATAGGAAAAGATGAAATTACGATATGTTTTGACCTGATGCAAAATCAGGGATTAAAAAATTATACCATGTTAGGAATGCTTTCAGCAGTGGCTTCTCGTACTCAAAAGGACCTCACCTTCAAATACTATTTACCAGTGCGTGGTCACTCATACTTATCAGCAGATAGAACATTCGGCCGAGTCGAGACTAGTGTAAAAAAGTGAATAAAATTTTACTCTCTAATGAATATTGTGAACATTTCTCTAAGTTTGGAAATCTTTTCGAGAATAAGAAGCAGTGAAATATTTTAGATTGGAAAAATTTTGCCCATAGTCTTTTGAAAAGGAAACAAGGTTTCTTGATTTCAGAGGCAAAAACACTAGAAATTACGAAGCGAGATTTGGGAATCAAGACAACGTACTGTGGTTCGTTTTGCCGTCAAAAGATCCTGAAATGAGGGAAAGAAATTCTCCCATGCGCCCCTTCTGAAATAAAAACAATAAACAATATGAAACAAGCAAAGAAAAAAAAAAGTTTTAAAATTACTTAACGTTTTGGGAATTAACAAACTGCACAAATGTTTTTATTTTTATAAATAATCTTGCAACGATACTGCTAACGCTAACATAAGTGAAAATAATGATAAAGATGGAGAAATAGAATCTGTAAATGAAGATTTGTAGTAAGTAAGTACCTTTCGAAATTTGATAGCTAAAATTTATGCTGTATTTACATTAAAAAAAAAAAAAAAAAAAAAAAAAAAAAAAAACCTTGGATACTTTCAAATGGAAGTAAGTCATTTTATTTCGTTATTTGTTTGTGCCAAAAGGGCGTAAGTCATAGTTTTGTTCCAAAAGGGGTTAAGTCATTTTTTTCTTTTTTTCTTTCTAAATAACTATACTGTCAGGATTTTTTTAAACATGTAATTTAGTGTTATTATCATCCATAGATTACTGGGAAAAATTATCTTTTCCTTAAATTCAATAATAAGTCTTACATGACAAAATCGCGTTTTTTCAAGAACTGAAAAAAATGACTTAACGCCATTTGGAAACAAGCTCTTCAATTGATCTCAGCAAACTTTGCACTTGTGCCTTGTCTTAAAAATAACTTTGGTAAAATATAAATATTCTTAACTGCTCTCACTAACAAATTTATAAGCTTCTTTAGAAAACAGAAGGTTGGTTAAAAAAATTAGCATTTTTTACCAACTTAAATTTTTAAGGTATAAAAAAAAATTCTACTTACATATCATAAAATTAATATAAGTTAAAAGATATTCCCAGTCTTTCTTAAACAGGCGTATATGTCTGAAAATTTATTTAACTCCTGCATTCGTTTTTAGATGACAATTTATAAATTATTTTTTACCGAAAAAAGTCGTTTATGAGCACAAATTTACATAAATTAATTACTGTTAACTTTTAATTTTTTTAAATAGAATATTTTTAGCATTTTCAACACATCTATTTAAAGTTCACTGTATGTTGTGGCATCAGTTTTGCTAATGAAAAATATTTATTTTTATCATTCAAAGTTAATTAATTTCAAAGTTAAAAATGATTTTTGGAACTTTTCTATTTAAAAAAATAATTATATTCCTTACATACGCAAATGAAAAATTCATGATTTAAAAGCAGTTAGAATTTTTTTCCTTTGCAAAATTTCGCTTGTGTTAATTATCCCAGTTTGAGATCGATCTTTAATATATTTACAGTATGATAATTGTATAGTTCCACTAATACTGATAATTATTTAAAATTATGAATTTTATGTAGATCATTTAATATCAATTATTTTTACTGGAGATTAATTACAGTTCCAAGTACAGTTAAAAACGTATTTTTTGAATTGTTTATATGTGATTAGCATTACACCCACTTTCTCACAGGAAAAGAACACGTGTTTCTTTAAGATTGTACGATCGAAGTAAAAAATTCCACAGTCATTTGTATTAATGTAATTTGAAAGGCATTCCTATTGATTCTATCAAAATTAGTGCAACGAATTATAACGATTTTAAGTAATCCTGTACAGTTTGATTGCGCCATACAGTGCACTAAAATTTGGTAAAAAAAAAAAAAAAAAAAAAAAAAGAGCAACACAATTGGAAAAGCATTTTTAAAGATACTAATAGCCTGGGACATATATAAAATCACTGTGTCACTGCGTAAACAAAATATTAATACTGTTCATAACATTATCCATGTAAAAACATATATTTGTGCATCTGAGAAAAACTATGTTTATTTAAGTTTAAGGATATTAGTAGGCCCTGTGAGGTTTGCGTTGACGCAGACCCCCTCTTAAACTTACTTAACTAAGTAGAAATAGTACGAGATTCAATTAAAATACAAATAACGTTTTATTTGGAGCTTAAATACAGGGAGGATAACTGGGCCAAACTCAATATCAAATTTTAGGTAAACTAAGAAAAATAGCTTCAAATAATAACTTAGATAAATGCAGAATGAATCTCACCAAATGAAGACACTGTAGTAGGCTGAAGAGTGCTCTCGGCGAACCACGACGCTTCTCAAACTAGACAAAGGTAGAAGGATTCCCCATTTCACCAATATCTCCGCTCTAATACAACTCTTTCATTAACACCACACTATTCGCCGAACTAAGAATCTAAAACACTAAATGATCACCTAAGAACAATTATCTTCTACTCTACACACTTTTACACCACACATGCATTCATATTTATACTTAATCTCCATCTACTCCAATCTCTTCACTTAACAAAACTTTAAAGCCTCTTCGTATTCACTCACACTCCGCAACTTA
The DNA here is from genome assembly GCA_963930645.1 of Salticus scenicus. NCBI lineage: Eukaryota > Metazoa > Arthropoda > Arachnida > Araneae > Salticidae > Salticus > Salticus scenicus. The sequence goes on from OZ005649.1 coordinate 243,389,778, forward strand.
CTTTCTCCGTTGCAGCGCTATGCTCACGCAAAACTATTTCAATCTAAAATTTCACCGACTACTAGCGCTGACGCATTTTTAGCTTTCCCTCGCTTATTACGTCGCTGGATCCAGAATAATTTTAAAAAAACCTGTGGTGACCTACCACAGTCTCAAACTTACAGCCCTTTCAAAAGTTACACCTATAGACTAAAATATATTAAAACTCTTTTATGGACTCCTGTTAATAAACTTATATATATATATATATATATATACACAGGATGTCCCAAAATATAGCGTCAAACTTTAAGAGCAGACAGGACACGTCATAAGGATTCAAAATTGTATTGGAACCAACCCAAGTAGCACAGGAACGTTCTGTGAACGTCTAATAACGGTTTCAATAGTTCAAACACCGTGTTTCGTGTCAAAAGAACGTTCTAAAACACGTTCAGAAATGGTATTATTTATAACGTTCTGAAAATGTTTGATTTGTACCATCTATAAAACGTACAATTCTAGTTCTATATAGAACGTTCAAGTGTAACACCGTCATAACACGTTCTGTTACAGTGTAATTATAACGAATATGACAAAATGACTTTTTAGTACTATTGGTTGAGAAACTAGGTTAATCATGAAAATTTTTGACTTCAGTTTTTGATTTTTTTACACGTTTTCTGGCGTGAGGAATCCGGAAGTCAAAAGGTTGGTATGGTATCGGCACCTATTAGCGTGATAGCCCGTTAGTCCATGTACACGATATCTCAAGAACAAATGATTGCAGAGAGATCGGACCAGTTTTAAAATATCGCTTATGATATTGATAAGAATCCTATTGAGAGATTTGTAACATTCTAATTTAAAAACTTCGTAAGTTATTCGAAATTTATAATTTTTAGCTTGATAGAGAATAGAGCATTTTTTACATTTTCAGTTTAACGTTTTGTTAGCACGTCAGTAAAGAATGCTTTTCAAGAATCAGTAGCGGTGAGGTGAAAAAAAATTACAAAATTTTAAACTCATGGAAAAATTTTGTGAATTTTGTATTTCATGAATCAATGTATGGAATTCAACCAAACTTGTTACATAATTAGATCTTGCCCTAAATTGGAGGTTATTTAAATTTCATTTAGGATATATCGTCCGATAGATTGCGGTGCTATGTAATGAAACCCTCCATTTATGGGACGGCTATATCTCAGCTTCTATAGTGTACAAATGCATTAAACTTAATATATTGGTATATATCATGATAACCTCTGCTAATACAATTTGGATGTATACATTGTCCAACAGGTGGCGTTGTAATCTGCAATTTAATCATTTTAACGGAAAGGCAATATTTTAACTCTTGTGATTTAACACTTAAATTTTGTGATACACTGAAGTTATAAGTGAAATCGATTTTATGTAAAGCTTTACTGGTCCATTTTGGATGCACATCGGCCAACAGGTGCTATGTTGCAATGTAATCTCATAACGGAAACGAAAAATCTCAACTTCTGTGATTTATAAATGTTGTAAATTTGGTACGTGAAATTAATATTACGTAAAACTCTACAGATTGCCTTTGGGTGCATATTGGACGACAGGTGGCACTGCCACGTTCCAATATTTTCCATTCACAGAAAGGCTATCTATCAGCTTCTGTAATATATATACTCACCAAACCTTCTGTGTGACATACATTTGATATACATTATTGATTCAATTTGGCTGTATAACGAGTAATAGTCAAACAGTTTTTTTTTTATTATTATTATTCATAGGACATTGTTTTTTCCCCTAGGAATAAGTGTACGGGGATGGGGGAGGGGTGGATAAAAATTTTCACAATGATTATCTTTCAAAAGAATTTGATATCACCTTTAAAACGAATAATTGAACCATCGTTTTCTGATGATTTAAAACAAATTTACCGGTTTTTTTTTTTTTTTTTTTCATTTGTCATAATAATAATAAACCCTTAGAAAAATAAATTTTCTAAGATCTTCTACATAGCATAAAAATGATTGTCTTCTGTCATGAAAATCTGCTAATCAAGGATGTTATTGAATAAATAATCTACTGCTTGATCAGCAAACTGCACAAGGTTCGGTCTGCATAGCATCAACATAATTGAAGAATGTGACAAAAATTTTCGCGCTTTAACTTAACGATAAGCAAGCATCTGCTATTGCAGAAGGTCAAACGGTTTGGCAGTTTTATCGCTAATTTGGCTATTTTTTTCCTCTCTTTAATTATTGCTTATATTTTTCTTTCTTTTCTTTCTCTCATCCACAGATATGGATAAGAAAAATCCAAAATTTGACCCGAAAGTATTGTTTTTGGGTCAAATTTTGAAACTGATTTTTTGCAATATTTTTGCACATTTTGAGGTCCCCTGAATCCAAAAATCAGGTTTTTGTATTTGATCTGTGTGTGTGTGTGTGTGTCTTTGTGTATGCCTGTACGTGTATGCCAGTTATCAGCACATTTCAAAAACAAATAATTCCAGAATATGAAAACTTAGTATTCTACATTTGAATCATGTAAGGGGATGCTGCACTTAGCTTTTCCTTGAGATCAAGCAAATGCTTCGTGTACAGGGACGTCCAAGATAATTCAAATACATTAGGTATGTGAGCGAAATTTTTTTGCTATTTACAGTTTAATATCTGTAGCCTGTACTAAACAAAAATAAGTTAACATATATTTTTTTATATGCATAAAAGTATGTTTAGTGTAAAATATGGCATGAAAATCATTCCCCATTCATCTACAGGGCTACCTAGGAATGATAATTAATACTTCAAACCTACAGAGTAAACAAAGAAATTTTTTAAGTGGAAATTTTAACGCTTTTTTTTCCCTATAATTACACGTTTTGAGGTTCCCTGAATACTAAAATCAAATTTTTAATGGTTAATCTTTGTGTATGCCTGTTATCAGCTAATTTTAAAACAAATATTTGCAGATAATTCAAATTTTGTATTTTGAAGTTTATTTTGAGGTTGCTAAAAATGTTTGTTCAAGATTAATAAGCTTGAAAGAGTGGTGAGAAAGAAAGTTGACTGAAAAATTTGGAATGAACTTTTAAATTTAATAATAGCCAAGAATTTTTTATAGTAGGCATTATGCAATATATTTAAACGGGGTCCCCCCCCCCTCCTCATTGAGAGAGTTATTCGTCAAATAATACTTGTTCCTAAAACTAGTTTGAAATTTTTAAAACGTAGATTTATATATAGTATTTGTTATCTTACACTTTAATCTGCAATCTGCATTTATAGTATTCAAATGCTAGGTAAGAGTAAGAGACAGCCATGTGAGTGTCCCACGAAATTATTATTAATATTTAAATAAAAACAGTCTTTTTTAAATACTGATAATGCATAATTAAGTAGTAATTTTTATTTTATTTTTATCTATTTATTTATTTGGGTTGAGAAGTGATGTGTCTGTCAAATGAAAGAAGATATTTAATTGATGGTCTACATTCATGATGACGGTCGTTATTAAAAAAAATAGCGATACCTTCAAATTTCACACATTATAAAATCCAAAATTTTGCTTCAAATTATCTTGGAATGGCGAATTTTGGTTGGTGGGTATTGATTGAGTGTATGTAATAGGCACTTCGGTGGTATTTCGCGAAACTTCTAACTTACCCGCCGAAGAGGGAGAGTAAAAAGTGGGTAAGACGCTGCCGAAAGCAATGGAAACCCAGACTAATCATGTTGCGAGCGGAAGAACCATTACCAAACGCAGCTGGAACATCAAATTAAGTTTCGATTGATTTCAGCGATTTTTTTTTTTCTTTTGAGATTTCGTTAATAATGACATGGAATTTTGAGAATTTATTTAAATATACTATGCAGCAAAGCGGGCAAAGCCTGCTAATGTTTATTTAAAGCATACTTAGATATGCTACACGAAACGTAATAAAATTATGAAATACTGTTCGTATGCACATAAAACATGTTTCCTATAAAATATTTTATTGTTAGCTTATGATTCATAAGGCCATATAGAAATATTTAGATATATTAGAGGATAATAAGCGAAAATTGATCGAAGTGTGTTTTAAATTTTGTTAAACGTTTTCAACTTTCCAACGAGTTAAAAATATGCTTAAAATTTAAGTTTGTCAACACCATTGTCTGTCTATTCGTTCTCTAATTTCAAAAATATATTTTATAATTCCTCAGTTACATCGTAACCGTGCTCATTTTTTATTGAAAGTATGTGTATACCGTAAGCGGTTTGATATGGGGACTCACTAAAATTTTAAACGTACAAAAGTGTATGTTTAGGTGTAGGGTGCAGGTGTTTTATAAACTAAGTGGTCCACATGATTTTTCTTTTTTGTTTATTACTAAATATAGTAAAAATGTAGCAATTTCTGTAATATTTCAATAAAAATATAAATATCTTGCGCATTAGTAAAAAAAAAAAAAAAAAAACTAGTTATACTGTGACGGCTTTAAAAGTTTTTTTTTAATTCCATTCTATATAATAGCGTCACCAACGATTTATTCGCACAAAATTTCAAGAAACTTAGCTTCTCACAATTAACTTTCTATACATATAATTTCGTACAATTTTCACCAATAGGTGCTGCTGTATAGGCAACTGGAAATCCCAGACACTAACAGCAACGCCACATTGTGGATAGATTACATCCGAATTGAATCAGCATACATTTTAATAATATAAATATCATATACCAATTTTGGTGGATTTAAATAACAATAAATAACATACGAAATATATATACCTTAGAAGAACTACCTACTCTGAGAAGCAAGGTTTTACCTTATCAGAAACGAAATTAAATTGTCGTCTGTTAGCTTTTTGTACCCAAATAAAATCAGTACAGATTTACATGATTTCCATCACATGTACAAGCTTAGTGTATTTATAACTATAGATGATTAGATGGAGCCTGTCCAGTAGAATTGCAATATAGAAGCAACATGTTATGAAAGCCACATATTAAAATCTAATTAGCAGTAATTTAAGTCTAGCCAAATATTAAGTTTGGTTAAATGCTGTCCACTGGCTCGTGAGAAACAGAGTCCAAAATTTTCTTTCTGACACACATACAAAGACATTTTCTAACAATAGTCGAATCATATTCCAAAAATCACAAACTGTGTGAATTTATCGAAAATCGAAAGTCGGAAATTTTCACGAATCCAATACTTTCTTCTTGACAGATGTAAGTAAAATAATAATAATAATAATAAACGGTAATCATACGCTTGATCCAATCTTGAGGTTGAAATAATTAAAAACAGCTAAAAAAAATGTTTTATTTATTTATTAATTTATTTATTTTCTCCTATATTAACCCTTTGCCGGCCCTAGTGCTCTAAACCGCTATACATAGTATTGCCAAATTGAGGGACTCTTTTATTTAACGAACACCAATAATTTTGAGGAGTGATATTTGATATACATAATGGACGAATAAACTTCGAAGTGATTAGACAACCGATGCAGTAGAAATTTATTGGTGGATATTGAACAAAAAAAAAATCCTGAAATTTGGCAACATTCAAAAAAGGAGAGGGAAATTCAATAGGACCGGCAAAGGATTAAATTAAAGGTTTAAAGGATAAAATTTCGATCCGTGCAGTCATCTAGAATAACGTTTAGTATAAAAATACACAGATTATTTTTAACTAATGGTTGTGAAATGATTATATATATATATATATATATATATATATATATATATATATATATATACACAATACTGATAATTATTCAAAAAAACTTTTTGTACATTCGGCAGAAAAATTACTGAAGCACACATCCACGTTTCATATATACTAGCAAACCCATGCGGCATTTTCGCACTTTATTTCTTTTCTTATTTACCTTTAAAATTTGAAACTTATAAATATTATATCAATTTCACCCCTTAATTAAAATTTTAATTTACCAGAAGCCAAATTATTATTAGATACAAATAAATATTGTGCAATAGTGAAACCAGAATTATTCAAAGAAAAGCTTCAAAATAAAATTCATGGTTTATGACTCAGTTTTCATACTTCCGCAGGCAGTACGGTTTTAGTAAAGGACCCCTGTGACGCCTTTTAAATTTTAATGTATGCAATGGCATTTTATTTATTTTAGCGTAATTTTTTGTAAAAAAGAAAAAAAAAAATCCTAGACTTAAATTGATAATATTTTTTTATGATTGCGTTTTGTAGCCAATTTATGATAATATATCATGTTCTGTTTATATCTTTGAAATATTGCTAGGTTTATACTGACTCTTGCAAAGATTTTGCAGAAATAACTTTCAAAAATACATTTCTCATAAAATAATGTCCTCAAACAAATATCGTCATGTTTTCTTTATTAGATCATTGAACTGAATCCGCGTGCTTAAATATTGTTCATTTTTAAATACTATTTTTTATCCTCACGTATTTTATTAATTTTACCACTGTCGTATCATTTCAAAAAATATTAATTGAAATTGGTCCACGTTAGAGAAATATTATATAGATATTAGTTTGATCACTAATTTTTATCATCAATCTACTTTTTTATAAACAGCTTAAGACTAAGATTATGACTCGATAAATATTTACTCAACAAAACAGTTTAGGTGCAAATATTTTGATTTACTAGAGCTTCAATAATATTTCTGCCGACAGTATATGGAGTAGCATCATTCACAACCGCTCTTTCGTGCCGGCAAAATGATTTTAATATTTTTTGAAATAGCTCACAATTTTTAAAATGAATAGTTGAATCAAGCTTCTGTAATAATTTGAAATAATTGAATTTATATATATATATATATATATATAAACAAATAAATAAATAATATTTTTTTCCATTATTGGTTTTTTTCCTTTCTCTCATTTTTTTCATAAATGTAAAATGCAGAAATAACTACTTTTAATTGAACAACGTGGATTTGTTTAAGAAAATATAAAATACAGTTTTGTAATGGCCACGACGTACTAGCTTGATTTTGTAATTATCATCCTGTTTAGTTAGATAAGCTTTCCTTGAAGTGGCATTTTATGTAATTCAATAAAACAAGCATGCAACATTTTAAATACACCACGAATTTTTATATCTTGCCTCATCATAAAAATAAACTATTTAACAAAATATTGTTAAATACAAACTCTGTAACATAATATTTAAATAACATTTTTTTAATACAATTGTTGAGTTCTGCATTTTTCATTAAAGTAACTACATAAAACAAAAATAGTTTTTTTAACCCCTAATAATTAAATAATGACTATGCCACAAAATGAAAAGGACTACTTGTGTTGTTTTATCTCAAAATAGAAAGCTGCCAAATTTGACTAGACCGCCAAATTACCAACAAGGGTTGCCAGTTCCATAATTTTCAGCCGCGAAAACCAAATGATTTCATATCAATTTTCTCATGTTGATGACTTTCTGATTATCAAAGAGAGACGTAAGAGTGAATTTACTTTATATATCTTACATACATATATTTTGATACATTATTAATACTTTATTCATACTTATAATAAAAGTTTGTATATAATTATTAATCAGATGCTAAAAAGTTTGACTTGTTATTTTTAAGTTTTTTTTTTTTTTTTTTTTTATCTCGAGAAATTGAAAAATGCTGTTAATGTAAATCTAACTACTAATTTGTTTTCTAACAGCATTTGAATATTAGTATTACCAATGAATAAATTTTACAAGCAAAACTTGTCACATAATAGTATTATGACATCAAATATTTTTTCTGTTATAAATAAGCGGGATTTTTGTGTAAAAAATAAACATAATTTAAATTTCTCATCAAGAGAAAAAAACATATATTAATTTCTTATAAATCTAATTTTAAGGTATGTGTGCTTGTGTCATTTTGTCAGTCTTAATAAGGGTATGGTGGACGTTGAAAATCTTTCTTTGAAATTATTGTCTTACAATTGTTTGTATTGCATATAATGGGTCGTTCAATGTAAAGTGAATTGTTTCCTTCTAAATAGATTTTGAAATAACGAACTTTTTGCAAATTTATATGTAGGAAAACAATTTAAGATTTTGTAAGCATTACCTATTTTTAGCGTTTAAAACAAATCAGAGTAGTAAGAATTTATAAATTATAAGAAAAATAACTTAGAAGTTTCATTTTTATAATTATTTAGAAGTTTTAGTTTTCTGAAAAAACAATGTAAGGCCATTTATGGGATTTTAATGCAATAATTAGAGGTTTTTCACTTTTATAATGAAAGATGTAACTAAATGTGGTAAAATTAAGCAAAAATATTCATATTTAAAAAATGTGGAGTTTACACCGGTTTCACAGCGTATGTTTCACAGTGTCTGTATATGCATTGAAATGTATGAATATTAAATATATTAAAATTTCCTGAATACTACCAAAGTTTAAAAAATTAAAATTACAAATTTTAATCTGTTTTTTAAATTGTTTAAAATGCTTTAGTCTTAAGTTTTTACTTCGATCTTATATTATTATAGTTTATAAATATACTCTAAATGCATCTGTACATTTATTTTGTGGATTTATTTATAAATATATATATATATATATATATATATATATATAATTTTTGAATTAGAAAAAAAATAATTGCATGAAAATTCCACAGTTAAAAATATTACAAAAATAAAAATTAACTCATCAATCGATCCACAAAGTAAAGCACAAATGTATTCAGATTATACTAATAAACAATATTAGTGCAAAATCAAGGAGAATTTTCAAAAATTAAATAACGTAGATAATTTTTTTTTTTATATTATGAATTTTATTCTTTTAATTTTTATAACCGTTTATGACCATGTACGTGTGATTCTACTGGTCAGACAGAAAATTATATTTCAGTTTCAATATCCATGTAATAAATGCTAAAAAAGAGATTATGTATTAGTTTTCTTAAATTCAATAACATCGATTTTCTCAAGACATGTGAGTAAAAGCCTGCTTATAAAAATGCTAATTTATTTTAATGTTGTAAATGTTTACAGTCAGTTACGGTTAATATTAAGAGAACATGTTTAAAAACAGAAATTTATTAAGAAATAAAAACAGAAATTTTACAAGAAATTTTTATAACAACAGTTTCTAAAATTTCCGTTTTATGGCAGAATTTCTTGAGATTATTAATTTCTTATCCAACATTCATTTTAAATTCGTATATTTTTTAAAGTAAAAAAGTTTATTTTACATTTAGATATTTAAAATATTGTATTAAGTTTCATGTTTTTATATTTTTGACAAAATATACATATATATATAGAGAGAGAGAGTTTGAAATTAAGATAATTTGTGAGTTGCGTTTTACTATATAGCAGTTCGTAAGATATCTTTCTTGTAAAATACTAATAGATAGCAGCACTACTCCGAAATTCACTTAAAATTTACGAATGCGTAGTTGCTTTAATAATATTTCGGTGCTTTCTTTTTTCACTTGAAGAAGAGTCGGACTGATAATTTGACCTGAAACAGCTATTGCGTTTCTTTTATTTTCAATTTATAACCTATTTGTCACCTTCATATCAAATGGTAATGAAGTAAAAGAAAAAAAAAGTGCATTAAAATTTAAATAAAATCTTATTTATAACCGTTATGTTTATGCATAATGTATAAATTTCATAGTATAACAGCTTTTTACTTTTGTTTATTTTAAATAATTTCTTTAAAAGAGAAATCTTTATTATTTATTTATTTATTTATTTGTAGTATTTATTGGAAACAATGGTAGTATATAGCTGAAAAGATTAAACTTATTAAAATTAAAATTTAATTAAAATTAATTTGTTTTTTTTTATTCATTCATTTCTTTTTAAAGGAAAATGTACTTTTTCGTTTTATTATATTCATCGAAATCAAATGGTAAAATAATGGAAAGAGCAGGGGCTATAAAATACATGCTTCAAAATCTAAAGAGGTACAGTTGACTTTAACATTGTAGTTCTTAAATAATAACAGATCCACCTGTTGTTGATAAATACTCATTTTATCATGAGATATTTAGATGAATTTTTTTTTTTTTTTTTTTTTTTTTTTTTTTTTAGCTTACTTACTGATTTTTTACCAAGCAACATACATTATATATAATATATATATATATATATATATATATATCAGTCGAACCTCGTTTACGGGAATCTCATGGGGAATAAAAAAAAAATTGTTCATGTTATCAGTAGTTTATATTGTCAGTAACTGAGAAACTGACCTTTGTTTTAGCGGGGATTGTGGAAACTATTCACGATAAGCGGTTTACGTTAATTAGATTCGACTATATATATATATATATATATATATTGTATCAGAAAAAAAAAGTAAAAAATTTACAAATTTAAACTCTCAAAGTACAGAGTATTGTTATAAAGTTTGGAATAAAATCACAACACAAAATATGGAATAGAGTTTCATATTTTTTTCCCTTTATTTTTCTCATATTCCATTTTCAGATTTAATGCATCTTTTTCAGACGTGAATTTTACTGTAATAATTTGCTTAAGTCAACTCTGATAGACAAGTTTAATGCATCTGAATGTTTGCATACATGTATTTCAATTTAATCTTTAAAGCGTTTTTATTATACCTCTTTAATTAATTGATTACGAAAATATGTCTGCTATATTCAATATTTAACATTCTTCAATATATAGCTAATAAAGAAATTTCTAAAAATATTTCTTCTTGTAACCAAATATATTTATGTTAAATGTGTAAAAGTTATTCTCACTTAACCCTTTGAGGGACAAGATAATTTTGATCATTTAAAATTATCTGCCACCAGTACGTACAGTCACCCAAAAAAAAAACGCCACCCCCCCACCTAATTTCGCCGTAAAGTATCGTAGAAACATTTGACTGGTACCGATCGATTTGTAATAACGTCTAGTATATAACGGTATAGTTAAATTTTGCCTAAGGGGTCGTCTACATATTAAAACTGGCATTAACTTAATTTTCTTCAATGGCAACCCCTATTTTTGACTTCATATTCAGATTTCTGAGATCAAGGCGGTTCGAAAAACATACCTATTTATATACCTTAAATCAATTTTAGATAGAGTTACACGTGAAAATGTATTAGGGGTCCGTCTATACATTTAGAAAATATAAATCACGATCTACCACCCAGGATACATTATTTATTAAGTTTCACACCGGAAAAAAAATTTCAGAAATGTTATTTATAAAATAAAAAAAATGACTAATTCACAGAACTTTCTGAGTTAGTTTATGAATTAAAAGATTTTTATTGGTTTCTATTGATTAAACATCAGATAGTTCACTTCATACGAAGAAAATTAAATAGCTTGAATAGCTATTAAAATATCTATCAAAAGGAAAAAAAAAAAAAAAAAAAGATGAATGGTTTTAAATTTGTTTGAAAATTCAAAATTATTTTAACTCAAGCTGCCGTATAATTGTCTGAAATGGCGGCACTCAACCTGGTTCCCACGGCCATTTCACAGTGACAATGGGAGTTTGTTCTGATACTGCAGTACTTTCATTTTCTTTAATTGACTTTTTTAAAATATTAAAACAGATTTTTTAATTTTTATTTATTTATTTTTTTAATTAATTATTATTATTATTTTTTTTTTCATGACATTATTAAAAACTTTTACATAAATCTCCACGATATTCTTTTGCTTTTATATTTTATAATGTGTAACAAATTAATATGCAAAATAATAAATCCTACTACTTAATGGGATGTTCTAAAATTCTACACTTTAACACACATACCGAAGTGGACGGTGGTTGTAGAAAGGCTGACTACCCTTAATCTAAATCTTCACTTGAAAAGGTCAAAATGTTACGTAACTCTTTTTTTTTTTTTAAGGAAAAAAGAAGAAGATAAGGAGGAGAAGGAAAGATCAAAACGAATATAAAGCATATTAAACGTTAATAACCTTTAAACACTGGGAAAAGGCGGGGTTTTGTATTGTGTGTCATTTGGGAGCTGTAGAGTGCCAGAAAATTACTTTATGTAATAAAACTTTTCATTTAAAGGGTATTTAAAGCAGCATTATATTTAATACATAGACTATTCAGAAAAGAAGTACCATTCATCTGGTTCATGAAAAATAAAGAACATTTTCTGGCATTGCTCTATGTATATACATTCTTGTCAACTTATCCCGAAAGATTACTGGTCCCGCCTCTTTCCGTACATTTTTTTCACATCAGTCTTTTTAGAGCCGTGTCAGCCATCGGTGGCTGACACTGATATTTCCATTTAGGCTAAGTCAGCCGGCAGTGTAAAATATGATATAAAACTACAAAACTTACATAGTTTTAAGTAATTACTGACAATTTATTTAAATTTACTTCAAGTTTTTTTTTTTTTTTTTTTTTTAATAGGATTTTTATAGGATTATATCGTTAAGGCCTAATGGGGTTTATTGAAACTCGATAAACATAACACGCTTCTAAGCAGCACGTGTGGCCTGAATGGAATTTCCATAAGAATTCGCGTGGCGCTCAATGAGTTAATCGTAAATGTATTTGAAGTTAATTACTCTAAAAATTAAATTGTGTACACACAGGGGCGGGAACTAACAATGTTACGGGTTAGGTTGGCAAGTATGCATATATATTTTGCTTGATTTATAAAAAATTATAACACATTTTCTTCTTTTTTTTCAGTATTTTTTGTTTATATCTCTCATTAAAAATAAATACAATATTCATATATAAACATTTCCATACAGTAATGTATATAAACATATTGATTAAAGAAGATTTGTTGATATTATATAATTATTCTTCTATCTGTATAGTATATTAACACAAATATATTTTGTAAATTTTTCAGCATTGAAAAACAGCAACATAGCTTCCATATCAAGGCTTAATGTAAATAGGACGTAAGCTAACTGTAGCTAGTGTTGAAATTTGAAAAAAAAGAAAAAAAAAAGAATAACAGTGGGCTAAAAATACGCCGGAATAAATTAAAATGTTGTTTATTCTAGTTTTAGTCAGGTGATATCACTCGTGCTAAATAGCTGCATCCGCCCTCTCTTAAGCTCAGGTTCAGCTCATCATAAAAATATTGTTTTTAATATCTGCCGCACCAAAATGTTCAAAACACAAATGCCAATTTTCATATATTTTGAAATCTTCCCGTTTCAACTTTAAAAGCATTTAGATTAACAGGGATGGAACACGGGCGCAGAATTCATACCACTATCACTGTAAGAAAATTTTCTACTTCTTAAATCAACGATATTATAGGTAGAGAAATTTCTTAAACGGATTCCGGTATAAATTCTGCGCCCGTGTTCCATCCCTGGATTAATTAATTTTATTTTGAATTTTTAAATTTAGACGTTTAAAGTCTTTTTTAAATGAAATTTCAGGATTCTGTAAGATCAATATCTATATATTTGAAAGTAATAAGACAATTCCTTTGTTTTAAATTTTTATTCCATAATAACTGTGACTTTGATTTCGTGATTAGGAAATTGAAAATAAATACTATCGAGCTATGTTCCAATAATAGATCTTATAAACTTAAAAAATAATAATAATAATAATAATAAAGCAATTTTTCACTATTTGATTCTGTATTAAAAAACTTTTAATAGAAATTTGATATTTTATTATGTTACATTATGGGATAAATTTTAAATAACACAAAGCTTACAAACGGTACAGTAACCAAATGCAAATACGTCAAAACAAAATTTAAACAGAAAATTTATGGTAAAAAATCTTTTTAAAATTATTAAATATTCATAATAATAATAATAAAACGATTGTCGAATGCATAATTGCTGTTTCATGCAATCAGTTTCGCTGTACCGTGTTTTCTAAAACATGATAGGTGGTGATAGATAACTAGTGGTGTACGTACTCCTAAATATTGAAATGCGAAAAAAATGTAACAGGGTTAAAATAGAATTTTAGCAGCGAAAAAACTAGAAAAAGATATTTAATACTTATGAAGAAAGACTTAACATATTACGGTCGGATGTATTCCTCCCTTGTACCGTAAGCCACGCCTTTTCACAAATTTTCTAAAACTTTATAATATAAGACAAAATAATTTTGCATATTTGTAATTCATTCATTTAAGTTTTGTCTTCAATAATCGATGTAGTAAATACCATTGTGATTTATGCATACCAGCGTCACATATAGAGTCAAATAGGAATATGCAAATTAGTGTTTTTTTTTAAATAGTGTTTCAGCGAATCAGAGGCGGAGCTTCTTTTCTTTTGAAATTCTTTCACAATCCCTCGCCTACATTGTGATAACTTTACAAAAATATGCCAATTTGTATAATAAACATCGAAATATTGCTTAGGAAACAATAAAAATAACATAAAGGTAAATTAAAATAGTTTTCCGTCAAATTATATACAAACATTTACTTATAGAAGACACAGATTGTAACAAGTGACGGCCCCCTAACAGGAATAAAAAGTGAAATATCACTGTAACTCAAAAAATAATGTTAGGAACGAGCTGTAAATTTGGAAACCCATGTTTTTGATGATGCCCGTTCTATTCGTGCAAAAATTAACATAGGTCATAATTCATAATTTTTTCAAATATGAATTTATTAATAATTTTCATAATTCAAAAAATGTTTTTTTAGCAAAAATTTTCATGGAATATGTTTGGGTCACTTCATTCTAACGAATAAAAAAAACAGAATTTAAATATCATAATTATTTCGGAAGATATGATTTAATGTTTGTCACATTCATTTAACATTAGCACCCCCAAACTTTGACAGCTTATAACTCTATGAAAAATTGAGCGAAATATATAAACTATACCATTTTCCGTGATGATTTGATCCAAAGAATTCAAATAAATTATAAAAAATGGGGGTTAATATTGAAAAAAATGAAGTTGATCTCAGTTTTAATATGTAGACGACCCCCTAAGTAAAATCTAACTATAACATTATAAACTAGACGTTATTACAAACTGATTGGTACCAGTCGCATGTTTCTACGATAATTTACGGCAAAATTAGGTGGGGGGGTGGCGTTTTTTTTTTGGGTGACTGTACAAACAAATATAAGTGATTAAAAAGAAAAATGGAGTTTTTCTTCTATATTATTAAAGTAAAACTTTGTAAAAAAAATTCTTGGACAAGTTTTTACAGTTGGGAATTAAAATTAGGTTTGATATAATTATTCCAAAGCCTTTGAAAGGGTTAAACAAATTTAAATAAATAAAAATGTATAAGTCTGCGTAGCTTTATATTTTTCTTTCATCTGAATTATATAGAGATCTACAAAAATATAATTAAGTGAACCTGAACATTAATGTTACAAACAATACTCTGGTTAATATAATCCTTTTTTTTTTTTTTTTTTTTTTTTTTTTGGTATCTGGTTGCGTAAAAACATTATGTAACATTGGGCATTATGTAAAATCACAATGCACAATATTGTTTTAATTTAATCTTTTAAAGTTTTATTTTCGTATGCATTTCGCATTATTAAGATATATATTTTTGAAAAATTTAAACTGTTGTTCCGAATTTATCATTTTTGGTGTATAACGTACAAAACTCATAAATATTAAATATGTACATAGTAGACATACGTTGTACAGTATCTAAGAACTACAATGCCGTATATTTATTAAGAGTATATTGTACTGTATGTAATTAATGAATCTGTCAATTTTATGATTAATAATCAAATAGTAATTCAGATAAAGCTAGTCTGAATACACACAAGTGTAAGCACATATGTAATCCACAGAATAATTATTG
This sequence comes from Salticus scenicus, assembly GCA_963930645.1. Taxonomy (NCBI): domain Eukaryota; kingdom Metazoa; phylum Arthropoda; class Arachnida; order Araneae; family Salticidae; genus Salticus; species Salticus scenicus. The sequence goes on from OZ005649.1 coordinate 243,405,500, forward strand.
TGCATCTTTATATACGTATACAGATGATGGGGGACCAAATAAGAAAAAAAGCGATACTTTCGAATTTAAACATTTTGTCGGAAATTTTGAGAAACATTTGATGGATACTTTGTGGGTGTAAATAACATGTTATATCACATATGTTTAAAAAAAATACCCCAAAGATAAGAAAAGAACCACTAATAAAATTATATTTTTACATATTTGGCACCATCTTGTAATTAATAATGCTTGAAATTTATTGTAGTTTTAGCATGTTTTTATGGCGCTCTTTTTAATTATCATTTATAATTCACCATCACAGAAAATTTCTTTAACGAAATTAAAGACTTTCAAGTGTTTTTTATTTATAATAAGCACGGTTTTTAATTTATTATAAGTCATTTTTAGAAAACTTGACATAGTACATTAGACACAACATTCTGTAATCTGAGATTAAGAACATTAAATTTATGCAAAAAAATGAGCATTTTTACTAAAAGATATTTATCTGCGCATGCACAAGATTTAACGAAAAAAAATTTTTGGGTATTATTTAGTGAAATGTATAGAACTCATGCAAACATTGTGAAAAATCAAAAAGATATCGCCAACAGAATTAGTTGAAATTTAAGCACTATGAAAGACAAGCAAAAGTATAAGTATGTAATGCATATTTTTATTTTTAATAAGTCCTTGGGAATACACTGTAAGTTAAGTAAATTGAAATCTTTATAAAACCACTTATCGTTCGCTTCTCTTTCATATTGCTTTAAATTTAACTAATTCTATCGATGATATGTTTCTAAATTTCCCTGATATTGCTTTGGTTATTTTTTCAGAGTATTTCTGTATTTGGATAATAAATTTTGTAAAAAAAAAAAAAAAAAACTTTGTCACCATTTGTGGATGCAAAGTTAAAACTTATTTAGAAAAAATACTCATATTTCATCTTATATTAATATTTTTATATTATATTTGTATTATGTTATGTCTAATGCACTATTTCAAATTTTCTAGAAATGGCATTAAATTGATCTGAAAACCCTTTATGTTATATAAGCAAAAAATGTTTCGCAAATTTTCAATAAAGATAAAAAAAAAAAAAAAAAAAAAAAAAAAAAAAATATTCTCAATGAATGCGCGTGATACTGACAAAATTATGAATACACATAAATTAAAGAAGCCACATAAGAATAAATGCTACAGCTACAACGCATTTCAAGTGCAAATTTTTATAAATAAAAATTTACACCCCCCCCCCCCGTTAAGATCCCTTCTTTTCTTTCTGGACAAAATCTTTACATAAATATATGTGGAATAACATGTTTTTTATACCCATGAAGTTCTATGCACTTTATCAAGATTTCTCTATGTATTTGACAAAAAGGCTAAATCGGAAAATTACACATTATTTTGCCACTCGTCTGTATATCATGAAAATGGCTAAAAATTGACTTTTAAAGTTTGGAATTCAAGCATTCTCTGGAATAAAAACTATTTATATTAATGGATACAACACGATAAAATTGTTGTGAAATATAATTATATATATATATATATATATATATATATATATACGAAAGAACAATAGTTTTATTTATAAAGTATTTATACAAAAGCTATTTCTATATGTTTTCTTTCTTTAATTTTTCTTTCTTTCTTTTTTTTTTTATACTAACCTTCTGAACCAGAAAATAATGGCGTCCAATAAGTAAAAATTATGTTTTTAGCATAATCATAGACAGAGATTGGGTGAGGACGGCTTTCTTTTCTTTTACTTATGTCTAACATAATATAAAAACGGAAAAGGGAAAACGTTATCAAAACAATAAATAATATATTTAATAAGTAAATAAATAATATACTAAGAAATGATATATTAATTATAAATAATATACTTACTATATTTTTTATTAAAAAAAAAATAATAATTACATTTGTTTATTATTTAATATGCCATGATAGCATAATTACATAAAATGAGTAAAAATTGCGTTGACTCATTTTAAAGAAATTTAAACATTTAATGATTACCAATTACATTGCCATGTGGAATAAGTTTAAATATCTGTAAACATAATTTTTGTAAACTGCTGCTGTAAACTGAAAATATGAATACACACATGCACTGAAATTTAAAAATATGAAGTATGTTAAATATTTTGATTAAAAAAATTATATTTAAGTATTTGGAAATTTTTAAAATTTCTTCCTTCTAACTAATTTTTAAATTTTCGTTTCAATTTCTTATTATTATAAATTAACAATATATTCTAAACTCAATTGCATATAATTTTAGCGGTGTATTGGTACATTAATTTTCGAAAATATTTTTTATGTTGGAATATTAAAACTTTCTATGAACTTCAGCATTCAAATATATTTTTAAACTATCCATGGACTTACAAAGTAGTACCCAGAAATGTTTAGAATATACAGGGTGCAAAGTCGAGAGCAGGCCTTTATTTGCACAACAATTGGTCTCAGACGTTCTCCAATTACAAAATGTATTTTTTAAAAAAATGTAAGCATTCATTATATGACATGTTTAAATTAAAAAAATCAATTTATTCAAAATCACAAAAATTGGTAATTTTTATACGGTTTTCAGGACGCTAATAGTAAAAGTTGACTTTCAACTTAAAAAATATAACACGAAAAGTTTCACTTTTGTGCGCCCAAAATTGTCTGAGATAGTTAGTTTCAAAATTTAGGATTATTTCGCATTTTCTCGGGATTTATTAAAAAGACAATGAAAAATTCTTTAATAAAGCCCGGGAAAAAGCAAACAAATTCCAAATAGGATATTTAAACCGATCCCTTATTGAAGGCCTGAATATGTTAGAAAATCTAAACTTTAAATATCTTGTTCCATTTTGGGAGAATATAAATGAAACTTTTTGTTAGGATGAGTGTCAATTTTTTTAAATATCACTATAGGGATCTGGAACTGTATAAAAATTTAGTTTTTGTAATTTTGAAAAAATAGATATTTTAAATTTAAACTTGTCATACCGCTCATATTTTTATAAAAAAAATTTTGTAACTGAAACTATATGTTTGCGACCAATAGTTGCGGAGATAAAGACATTCTCGTGATTATCTTTGTACCCTGTATTAAAAAAAATTAATATATATATATATATGTATGTATAAATGAATTTTTAATCGTAGTTAAAACCAGGCAACCGATATAAGATCACTGAAACCACATAGAACAATGAGAAGGAAATTACAACAAATTTAAATAACATGTGGAGACTGATTGTGATTTATTGAAACATTTATTTTTGTTTATTTATTTTTATTTTATTTAACTTCAATCTAATCATACATTTATTCCTAGATTATTCGTTGCAATTTTAATAATTTTGCCGGTGCGTAAAAACGACATGAAACTCAAATCAAAAGATACAAACAAGCAACGAGAAGGAAAAAAAAAAAAAACAGCATTTTTTTTTTAAAGGAAAAGCTCAGAACGGTGAAAAAGAAGAAAAAAAAAAAAAAAAAACTCGTCAGGGGTGACCTTTTTCACCGTTGAGCACCAATGTACGATTTCGTTCGTTAGCAGCTATGCCAGCGGACACCCAATCGTACAAGAAATTAATTGAAGTTAAAAATGAAGAATAAAGTGGAATAAACCAGGGGTGCAGAACATGTCCGAACGTCCAAACGAGGTTCGGGTGAAATTTTGAATATTTTTTTAAGAGAAAATAAAAATGTAAATCAAAAATAACAATTTGCTACTTTGAAGTGCTTATACACTAACAGTGACATTTTTATGTTACACTGTATGTTTATTCTCTTAAAGATTTATTACATAGAACAAATGACTTTGAATAGCAAAGTAGATTTTTGCATTATTGAGGGAAATTTATACTGTGTTTGGGGGAAATTTCCGAGGTTTGAACATTTTCTGCACCCCTGGAATAAACTATTAATTCAAGAACACAGAGAATCAAACAGAAAACAACTATAAAAAACAAACATTACTCACAGGATGATGCATCCGGAATCCCAAGGATTAAAACAAGCAAAATAATTCAAGAGTTTAGTTGTACATAGCAGATGAAGAATGATACAACACAGCAACAGGGATATGAATTACTTTTTTTTAAATTCAAATAATGTTGGAGAAATTTGAACATACTTAATTTAGACGTATATGCATGAGAAATTCCATATTCTACGACAGTAATTCCCAAAAATTGTCATAACGTGAAAGTCAACACTATATCCCTTAAAAATTTCCTTAAATTTTTGCATTTAAAAAAAAAAAAAAAAATTCTTTTTTTCCCCTAATCTGAAGATAATGGCGTTATAGTATTAATAACGAAACTTTAATAAACACCATAAAAGGCAAGAACTCGCAGCTGCTACAAAAGAAAAAAAAAAAAACCGGCAACGCATTCAACACACTCAACGTGCTTGTTTGCAGCTCTCGCGCTTACATTGTTCGCCTGATGAAGGGTTGTGTCTTCTTTTAACCCGAAACAATTGTTTCGAGTTCTTGCATTTTATGGTGTTTATTCAAAGTTTTGTAATTAATACTATAACTTCATTATCTTCAAATCAGGGGAAAAGAAATTAAAAAAAAAAAAAAAAAAAAAAAAAAATTTAAGATATTTTTTAAGGGATAAAGAGACGTAATGGCACTATTTTCGGAAAACTCTCATATAATATCGAATTTTTGATGCATATTACGTTGAAATTAAAGGAATAGTAAGTATGTTAAAATTTCTCAAACATTATATGAATAATAAAAAAAAAGTAGTTTATAATCCTGTTCATGTGTTGCATCATCAGCTATGTAATTTTTAATAAAAAAGCACCACAAAACTGGCGTTGTAAAAATTATTACTTACAGACTTTGAATAAACACCATAAAATGAAATAAACTCGCAACAATTGTTTCGGGTCGAAAAAACAAACGACCCTTCATCAGGGGAATAAAGTAAGCACGAGTGCTGCAGTCAAAGCGGCAACGCACCAATTGCGTTGCCGCTTTGACTGCAGCACTCGTGCTTACTTTATTCGCCTGATGAAGGGTCGTGTGTATTTTCGACCCGAAACAATTGTTGCGAGTTTATTGCATTTTATGGTGTTTATTCAAAGTTTGTAAGTAATAATATGTACTTTTTACTTTTAAACGCCCGTACTGTGGTGTTTTTTTTTTTATAATGACGTCACAGTTTTTTTTTTTTTTTTTTTTTTTTTTTCCTACACTATTTTAGAACGTTTACAGTACGTTTTCTAGAACGTTCTGAAAATGTGTATAACGTTTTGAAAACGTTCTAAAGACGTTTAGAACGTTCTGAGACCGTATACGTAGAACGTTCTCAGAACGTTTCTATAACACCGATGGTGATAGTTACACGTTCATTGAACGTTCTCTGAACCGTACTATTGTACGGCTTCAAGATGGACAAATAGACGTCTATAACACGTTCAAAGTGAACGTTCTTAGAACGTGTTTGTAGAACAATTTTTGAACGTTCAGAGAACGTTTCGGTGCTGCTTGGGAATATCAACAAATGTCATCTTAACCCTTTAAAAACCAGGTAATTTTCGGTTTTTTTTTTTAGAAATGTGGGCATGGTTTTTAAATTTTGAATTTTCAACAAAATTTGTTTTCGTGCAATTTATTACATAAAAAGGTATAATAGTAATAATGTTGCTCCTAACCAATGCATTAAAAGCTTTGATTGTATTAATACGAATAACCTGTACGATTTTGTGAAATGATAGATCGTACAGGATTTTAAAATTTACAAGGTAGGTGGAGTTAAAAAAAAAAAAAAAAGTAGACTGCACATGAGCAGTTGATAACACTCATACGTGGCAGTAAGTTTAAGAAACATCAGAACGTATCCGCTCATTAAAGGGTTATTATGACGTTTGCGATCATGATTTGCTATGTATTTCCCATTCCTCTCATTGTTTACATCCATTTAAATCTTGCAGCTCTACATTTGTCCCACCCACATCTATAAAAAAGTACCTCCAAACACTCCGGTCTTAAAGGGTTAAGATAATATTTACGGACATGGGCTCCTATGCTTCTAAATCCTTAAACTGTGCCCTATCTCCTCTTAAAATTTGTCGCTGTAATTTTGGGACACCCTGAATATACGGTTTTTACAATAATCTTATAAATAAAGGAAAGAGCTTGTCGGGAACACTTCCGGGTGGACCACTCCTACTTTTAATTGGTCTAGATTTAACTACTTTGTTGATGAAAGTTGGACATTTTTTTTTACTAAAAACTGATATATATATTTTAAAATTACTGCATAGATGTTATACTTTTTAAAAGAGCTCTAAAATTGTTCATTTTTTGTGCGGACACTATATACGTCAAGTTATTAAAGATATTACGCTGCAAAGTTTTCTTTTAATTATTTGAAATATGAAAATAAATATTAGTTATAATTTAATAGTTGCCAAAGGAAAAATTATGAGTTTCTTTTCTTTCTTTTTTTTCGACATAAAAAAAATACATTTAATTAAACGCGAACATTGAAAAATTGTAAAAAAATAAATTATGCATCTCACAAAAATTGACGTCATTATCGTTTTAAAATTTTCTACACATTGATAAAGTGCTAATGTAGTTTTATAGCAATAAGATTCAACAGAAAATTTAAAACATGGTATATGTATATATATATATATATATATATATCCTATAATTATTTATAATTTTGTTGTCATTTCGGCGATGAGTTGATATGGGTATCGCAAATGCATAAGTAAACATTTTAGCGAGAAACATCCGAGCTACTTCGGTGCTAAATTTCAAACTCCGACAAGATGTCCAGGCTTGTTTCAACGTGTTTGCACAATTTTTCTCAATTTTAGTTTAAATATTTTTCTTATGCGAGTGAGAAAAAAAGAAAAAGCATTTTTTTTTTTTTTTTAAATTGGTCTAACTATACAAAATATCTCCATGTAAAATATTATGCGTTTTCGGTTCTGTTTATTACCAACAAGAAAATGACTAATGCAGTTTTTCCTGTATAATTGACATTTAAATTAAATTAAATTAAATTAAATTATCCAGTATCAAGACGTTGCGGTGGAGACGTTGCGGTCTCTGTTGAAGTCAGCGTAGGCCCGAATCGAAGTTTTTAAGCAATTTCAATGTATTTTCTTTTTAGTTTTAATTTGTAGAACGGTATAAAAATTATTGATTATTTTTTAAAATTCATTTAATTTTAGTGACCAGCGAAGCGGGCAAAGCCTGCTAGTTTATAATAAAGAATAATTACCACTCCCCGAAAATTATTAAAATAATTAATTATTTTTCTACATTTGGGAGATCTTTTTTTGAAGCTAAGTTAAATATTTGTTTCTTTGGTACAAAGACGGGTTATATTGTATAAATCACGGGTTATTCCCGGTTATATCACGGGTTATATTGTATAAATTCAAGTGACGATGAAATGTTTAAAATTATTTTAGCAAAGTGTCAATGGAATACACACTGATGTAACACATGTGTGCAGTGTGTCTAACGAAAATTTCATTCATTTGTATTTATTTTGTATCCTATAAAGGACTAATGTTGGGACATTGTTTGATCGTTATAAATCTGTTTTTTATCGTCTAATGTTAAACACAGTCGTTCGCAGATAATTTCCTTAAAGTATGTGGCTTGCATAATTATCTGAAAAAAATAAAAGAATATATATATATATTCTTTTTGAAAACTTTTTAAGGAATAAATTTGATTAAAATGAAATATTAAAGAATTAATTTCTCATTCATATGATTTCTTCCATTTTCTGATATTTTTAAGTACAGTCGGTATCAAAAGTGTCCGAACACTAGCAAAAGTTCCTATGTAAAAAAGTACACTTCATACTGTTTTGTTAAATAAATCTTAGACTGACTAAGAACATGATTCGATGAGGATTTATTTAACAAAACCGTATGAAGTGTAAATTTTTTACATAGGAATTTTTGCTAGTGTTCGGACACTTTTGTTACCGACTGTAGCGTAAAGTTATTTTTTTTTTATCATTTACAAAAACACTAACATTGGAAATGCTTTCTAGTATAAATAATGCATCAAAAGATGTCTCTTCCTGCTCAGCTGAATTTAAAAAGATACAAAAAACACCTGAATTTTCTTCTACTTATTTGTAACTACAAACTGTTAAAAAAAAAAAAAAAAAAAAAAAAAAAACTTAGACGCTATTTTTATCGTTGTTTTTGAATTTTTAATGTATCCGAACAGTTTGAAAAGATTCCTTTTTCCTTCATTTGCATATCAAAGAAATTATTTTAGAAAGCAAGTCTTTTTTGTCTTTTAGTGTAGCTAATATAGTAAATTAAAAAATAAAATGAAATAAAGTTTTCATGCTGTGATTAAAAATAAATAAATAAATAAATAAAACAAGATTTTTTGAAGTAAATATCAATTTTACACAATATGTTTAATAAATGAATTTATTTTTTGATAGATACTTTTTTATTTTTTATTTTTTAGAAAATATTTTTGAATATGATAATGGTTTAATATTACGCTATATATATGAGAAAAGATGTTTTAAATTTTATGAAATTAAATTTTTTAATACCTAAATATTAAGACAATTGTATTTTAGAAAATGAATCCAAGAATTTGTAATTTTACCACTCAGATTCTAATATCATTTGCATGTAGTTTGGTAGTCGTTATTTTCCAAACATATTACTTTTCTCAAAAAAATTGAAAATGATCTTTTTCAAATAATGTAATGACAAATAAAATTAATTTTAAAAAAATGTGAATTAAAAGTATATTATTTAAATTTATTAACAATAAATGTGTTATTATTAAGAAAAATGATTAATTAAACTCATAGACGCTTTTGTAAAATTTGATGAAGAATATGTAGAACATGTAATGGAAACACAGTATAATTTTTGAACAACATCCAAATTATAAGAACACTACTTTTAGTCAAAAACATACTTTTGAAGTCCTTTAAAATACATGCATATTTCATTGCTTTTGTATCATGTAACATAAATAGAATGCATGCATAATAATAACCGGAATAGACTGTAATGTTGCTGAATTCTTTTATTCATTCTTCTGAGAATACTTCTATATCCTTCCACTAAGAAAAAGGAAAATTATACTGATTAATTTCAATAAGAAATGCATTTTAATAAAATGTATTTTTTTTCTAGAGAATCCAAACATTTATACAAAGTTAAAGCATAGAAAACTAATATAAAATTAAACAAACCAAAATTATAATAAGTTTTATATTATCAAAGTAAAAATCAATATGATAATAACATGTGAATTAAATATAGTAAAAAATAATTAATAACTGTTATCTAATTAGAGATTAATTGTTACTATTAACTGATGTTTCTTTAAATACTTATTTTTTAGCTATAAATCAGATTTTATGATGTAGCCTGTGGTTTTTAAAGGTATAATTAAAACTTGTAAGATATTTAATTGATTGATTGTTCGACATATCCAATTTTAATTAATTACTTGTATTTGAAAAATTTAAAATATTTTATTATATAATTTGAGTTAACAATCTCTCTAAAATATTTTAGTATTGCTTTGCAGATTCATTGATAAGCTAATTAAGAGAAAGTAAAAGAAAAATTTATTACAAAGTACTTAGCAAATATATTTTGAATGTATTGTTAATAATGTAAATAATAATGTAAATTCTTGGAAAAAAAAAATAAAAATTAATTAGCACGAACATTATACTTTTTTTTTTTACTTTAATAGTTCTGTGAAATTTTAATGTACTTAATATTATCTCTCATTCCCTCAAAATATTCAGATTCCTTTGATTTATTATTTTTTTAATTATAAGATAGTAACACCATAGCTTCCAACTTTTAAAATTTATTCCGTACAGTTGTTAGCCTCCACCCTTTTTTCCTACCAATTTCTTCAACTTGTTCTTTTCTTCGATACATAATTCCAATTTAAAGGAGAAGAAAATTAATATACAGAAAAAAAAAGTTTGTGTTAAAAAGGAGAAGGTAATAAAAACACTATGGAATAAATTTAAAAAGTTTACAGCTATGGTCATCTAATTAGCAAAATGAATAAGAGATTTTTTTTTTTTTTTTTTTTTTTGTAATATGAAAAATGTAACCTTTTACCCATTGCTTGTTTTTTAGCGATAATTTATGTCTTTTGGGTAGAGATGTAAAAAACCCGGGAATTTTGCTTCAGGGGAATAAACATGGGAATTTTCGGGTTTAAACCGGGAATTTTGGGAACTTTGGAAACTTTGATGGGAAGAAACTAATATTCAGTGTTTAGATTTAATTTCACTTCTTTTAAGTGTACAAACAACTTGTTTCAATATCATTTTTATTCTATTTGCTTAAATAAAAGTGATATAAAAAATTATGTGATTATTTTACAAAAAATTGTAAAAAATTAAACATTTACGTTATTGACAATAATAAATGATGAAGTTTTGTCTGCCTATTTAAATAACTTTAGAACATTTAGAACATTTTTTCTTTTTTTTTTTTTTTAATGAATACCATAATAAAATATGTTACAAAAAATAATACAATGAAATTAAATTTATGGTTAGAATACTTTAAAATAATTAAATTTTATTATAATTCATCGAACAAAAATTTCGTTATAATCAGTTAAAGAGCACGGGCAACAAAATTGAACATGAGTTCTTCGGTTATTAAGAATTAGAGCAATAACTTTTTAATGCATCAAACCAATACATAAAATATTCAATAGCTAATAATTAATAATTTGGCTGTTATTTCTTTCTTTCTTTATTTTTTGCATATTAATATTTTTGAAATTTTCATTGAAATAATATTTTCCTTTGTAATATTATTGATTGTTTTAGTAAATGCAGAAAATTTTGAAGCATTTTTGTTTTATTTTTGAAATAAAATGTTAAAGATATACAACTCAAACATGATAAACTCCGATTGCGTTAAAAGAAAAAAAAAAAAAGTGTCATATTGAACTCAGTGTGTATACAGTCAGAACTAAGATATAAATATACTGCAATAACAGAAAATAAGTCTGTTAATTAATGAAATTTGAAACTTGCACTTTTTAAATTTATAGACGTTAAAATCACTATTTAAAAATTGAAAGATCATAAAAAAAAACATCTAAATGTGAGATAAAATTTTGAAATGCCTTAGAGCATATGTAATCTCAGGAAAAAAAAAAAGAGCAAAATTTCTAACTTTTGAAAACTTTCAAAATTTCCTTGTTTTGGAAACTTTCAAAATTCCCTTCCCAAAAAACCGGGTTTATTCCCTGGTTTAAACCCGGGTTTTTTCCCCGCTCACATCTCTACTTTTGGGGTATGGTGATATATCTATCCTCCCTGGTGTATTTAATGTATTAGCTTATTAGCGCTACTGGTGCACGTAAAAACAAGTACTACTTCTACTCACACTCTTTGTCAACTCTTTTGAAATTTTGAAAGAAATATGAGATCTGCTCTGATGTAATCCATACACTAACACACCGGTGTTATTTTAATTCCTATTAAATGTTTATATTTTCTAAATGGAATTTTTAATTTAAAGTAAATCATTAATCTCTGTACTTTCATCAAACAACTCACTACAAGAGCAATGAGTATTTTTAATGACGGAAATGGAGACTAAATCCCGATTCGAACAGATGTGAGTAAACTTTTCATTTAATTAACTTAAATTACATTTTAAGAGCATTAAAAAGCTTTTATGAATTTGTATAATCTGTTTGAACGCGTTCTCATCTCCTTAGATGTGTTTAGAATATAATTACTATAGAATGCATTTTAATGAAAATGACATTTATAGCATTAATGGTAAGTTTACAAAAGTCCCAAAATTTTTTTTTATACGTCGCGTTTTGTGGGAGACATTTCTTTAAAAATTATATTGAAATACCTATACTCTACAAAATAATGAAATGAACAAGCACTTTTCATCCTAGTGAATATGGCACGATTATCATAAATTATTGGTTTACAAAGCCACACAAAAACATTCAGGCACATTATAACAGCAGTCGCCATCCAGTGGTCCATGGACTAATAATGGTCAGCAGAAAATTCTGGGCATTCTTTGTATTTTTCAATATTTTACTGGAAAATAAACTGTTTGTTAAAGTGAATTTTAAATTAAATATTTCATGAATCATTCATGCTCGCAACAAACATTAGACCTCAGAATTTCCTAGATTAAACAGCAGATACGTATAGTATTTTTTTGCAGAAGCTATCAGCAAAATTTTTATTCTTAAATGTTTAATTATCATGTTTAATTATCATTTTTAATTACTTATCTGTTTTTTAAACTTAGCTAGAATTTTTCTAAATGTACTAGTTTATTTGAACTCTGCAAATATATTCTGATGTCTTATTATGGAGCAATAAAATTCATTGAAGAATATACGATGTGACGGATAAGTAGATTTCGGAAAGGTTTTGTAATCTATGTAAATCAGAAGATTTTTCTTTGCTGTTTCGTTTAAATTTAATGCACAGAAATGCCGTATCATTACAAAATTTTTTATAAAAATCATCTCTATAGTGTTATTAATTTTTCTTTCAAAGCTTTTTCTGTGATTATACTTGATAAATATTTTTTTTTATTTAATGCTAGTTTTACTTTTATTATTTGTTTACTGTACATAATGGAAATACTGTAAATGGTAAAAATTTTTTATATCGACCGTTCATCTCATTTACATGTTTTAAGGTCTCCCGAGTCCAAAAATTTTCTCTCTGCATTACATTTAGCAGAATAGCTTAATGTAAAAATTAATTTTGGAATTAAAGAATTTAAATTTAATGTAAGCACACATAAGCTCTTTATTTTTTTTCAAGATTAATTTTCGTTATAGAGATTTTATAACTTTAATCAAAATATTTTTGTTTAGAATATCTTATCCCTGAACCGCATAAAACTGAATTCTTCCAAAAATGAAAAACAAAACTGTTTAAGAAGCTAAGGAATTCTTTAGTCTTTAATATTAAAGAAAATACTTTTTGGTAATTAATTTGAACAATATATGAAATAATAATAATAATAATAATAATAATGATAATAATAATAATAATAAACTTTTAGAAATAAAGTTTTCAACTTTTGAGATAAATAATTTTCCTGAACAGAAGATTTTTTCTTTATTCTTGACTTTTAAACTCTCATTATAAACGTATATAATCCAAAATCATCGTGTCCGATAACGCTTCTTATGCTAATTCTTTTACCTACTTATGACGTACTATGACATGTTTCTGACAGATAATGCCTCCGGAAGTTTGAAAACATTTTAAGTTTGCATTTCATAGAACTTAATTATAATTTTTAATTGTTGCACATTAAGTGACCATCTGAAATTGAAAGTATTCATCAAAAATCTAATTTCTCTGTTGTTATTATAAGCGATAAACCTTGTTCATGGTTAAGAGCATATTGGTTTTAATTGATAATAATATTTTTTCCCCTTGCTGTTTAATTTAATTTTATATTTATTTTATTATGCTTTGTTTAGCAACAATTACTTAGTCGTAAACAGAATTAGTGTCCGTTCTTTATTTTAAACGATTTACAAATAGTAATTAGTTTAATAATTAGATTGTTAGGATAATTGACTGAAAGGGGGGAATATATAAGAAAATATTTAAATTGATTAATACTCGATTATACATGATTTCTCAAAAGAGTTTAGGACGCGATTTAATTTTTTATCTGTTAGACATAAATGGACAATGTAGTTTCTAAAAGTGTTCAAAATAAGGTATGAAATAAGGCGATGCTATTAAAAAAAGTTTCAAGTTAATTGATTAATTAATAATAATAATAATAAGAGTTACACTTTTTAAATTTCTTTTACGGCCTCTCTAGGCAAATTTGTCGAATAAAATATTTTTTTTTCTTTAATTCTAACAACACTATTAAAAACACCCCGTGTACCCGTGTCTTTAAAAGAGTGTGATTTATTCTTAGTTGAAAATCAATTGTTGTGCATAGGTGCATCATATCAAAGTAGAAATGTAAATTTGTGATAAATCATAAAACGTTATAGGAGATGATAATATTTACGTTAAATTCATTATCTAAGGAAGGATCGTCATTCTGTGACGTATTCTAAAGTGTTTCTTTTAAAAAACTAAATAAAAAAATGTACATGCAATTTATTTTCATATAAGATTTGCATTTAGTTGTTATTATCAGGTAACATTTTTGAACTAAAAAGTTTCAAAATCGTTTTTACGTAAGATGCTTAAAATAAATGAAAAAAAGAAAATCTAAGTATGTTCTGCATAATTTACTGTTTAAAATTTTAGTGTATTATATTTTAAAAGCAATTGCCATTTTTTTATGTAAAATATATTTTATAAAATATCTGTCTATCTGCTTATATATTAAATTTAAGTTATACGCCCTAATTGCGAGACCAAATGAATCAAACATGAAGGCTGCATTGGTCTCTCGGCCATGATAGGAAGCGTTTATATCTGTGTATTAAAACTTTTTTTTAAGAGCATTTTTTTTTCAAAAATATCTTAGTATTTTTTAAAGAAAATTTTTCAACTTGCATATGATCCCTATTTTTTTGCGGAGGAAAAGCTTATTAAGTAATGTGGAAAAGTGACATAAGTTAATGTTTCTCTTTTATTTTAATTCATTTACTTTCATATTTACAGTAGTGAGGATTTTTGTAATGATTTTGTTGAATAAAATATAAAAAAAAGGTCGTATAAAAATTAAAAATGTATGTAATTCTTTGACAATTAACGAGGGGACATTTTTTCAATTTACATTTCTTACTTATCTCAAATAGGTAAAAAATTAAAGCACCTTTCAATATTTTTGGTGGGCCATGTATAATGTGAACATAAAAAAAAAAAAAAAAAAAAAAAAAAAGCATTTTACTGCTTTTGTCGTGTCTGTCTGTCCGTGCTCTGATTTATTGTACATTTTTCATATTCATTATTTACGCTCTGCATTGAAAATGGTAAAGAGAGTATCACTCGTTTGGGTATAAACATTTACAAAAATATTCAGATACATTTAAATGAATGAGGCAGTTCTTGGAAAGCACATTTTAATAGTTTTATTCTGAGCCAAATGTGAAGAAATTTTCATGTACTATTCAAATGTGCAAGATTATGTTTTCTATAAAATAAAGTAACATTTCTATAAAATAAAGTAACAGTATGAATAATTGGTTTAAAAAACTCTACAATAATATTCAGATACATTAAAAGATATAAAAGTGAAATTCTTAACGTTTATTTTCAATTATTCTTTCTATTTTAAAAACTATTTTAACAAAATTAAAATATGTCTATCACTTCATCTATTTAACCTGCCAAATGGTTTTCGCATATATATATTTCACTCTCCTTTACATAAATATTTGTAATCCCCCCCACAAAGAATTTGTTACTTATACGAGTAGATTTTATGCAGGGAATTTACAAAATAATTATGGAGATTTACGGTATAAGGGAGGTACTTCTTTTAAGCCCAATTCCATATCCATATAATGCACTACACAAAATAGAATTAAAACAAATTTTCTAGCATAAACAAAGAGTGTTTTATATCGAAAGTAGATTTTTAAAAATTGGTTCGTTTACAAGGCTCATAATCTGTTTCTGTTTTTTACTGGCAAATGCTGAAAGTGTAGTTTCAGTTGTGTTAATCCTTGTTTATACTTTTTAATAAGATTCCTTTTTTTTAATAACATAGTATATATGATGTATAGATGGAAAGTTTTTAAATTTATACAAAACGTTTTTGTAATCATGCTGTTCTATCCTAGTTTATTGAAAACAGCGTAAAATCTTCAGATACGTGCCCATATTACTAAAAAATCTGGAGTGACTCCACTCGACTTTCCGAACATTGAGTAATTAACAGTTTTGTAGATAAAGTAAAGAAAGAGGAGTTGTTAAACAAACAAAAGAGAGAAAACCATAATAGAGTGTTTGAGTATTTTTCTCCATCTATTACACGATGTTCTATTTAACGCTACTGAACTTTGAGCCCATAGATCATAACGATACAGAAATTTTCGTTGTGTCCCTGTAAAAACCTATAAATGCTAGATTCACCAAAATGCTTATTGTTAGTGCAACAGTGATTTATAATACTCATATAAATTTTCAGCTCCATTCAATAAGGCGTTTAGATGCTATCGTACTTTTAAAAATTTAGTCCCATAGGCCATAATGATAAAGAATTTTTCTTTGTGTCCCTGTAAAAAAACTGTAAGTGCTAGATTCACCAAAATCTATACAGTTAGTTCAACTGTGATCTATAACATGTGTACAAATTTTTTGCTCGGATTAATAAGGCGTTTAGACGCTATCACACTTTTAAAAATTTGGCCCCATAGGCATAATGATAAAGAATTTTTCTTTGTGTCCCTGTAAAAAAACTATAAGTGCTAGATTCTCCAAAATCTATACAGATTGAGTATTTGTGATCTATAATATGTGTATAAAATGTTTGCTCAATTGAATAAGGCGTTTAGATGCTATCGCACTTTTAAGATTTTGCTCCCATAGGCCATAATGATAAAGAATTTTTCTTTGTGTCCCTGTAAAAAAACTATAAGTGCTAGATTCACCAAAATCTATAGGGTTCGTACTATGGTGACTTACAATATGCGTACCAACTTTCAGGTTAATCGAACAAAGCGTTTAGACGCTAGCGTGTTCACTCACAGACATACACACATACACACATACATACACACATACACACACACATACATACATCATCGTAAAAATAGTGAAAACGGACTCAGGGGACCTCAAAACGTATAGAAACATCAAAATCTCGAATTCGGATTTTTGACATGATTACAATACTTTCCTCACTATAGTGTTCGGAAAGTAAAAATGGATATTCAAGCTTTGGAATTTGTTAAAACACTTTAACGTTTTAAACGTAATTTTTAAGGAAAGAATTTCTAAAAATAGAAATTAGCATTCGTAGGTGTTTAGTAGTTTCGAAATTGTCCAACAATGTCATTGATGTTTCTGGAATGAGTGATATTGTAAAACTGAATCGTTTGATACTTAGAACATATATCGAAAACCCATCATATTATGACCACCAGAGCAATAAATTCTCCAGGAGAGAGAAAAAAAAAAGACATTTAAGAGACTGATACTGGAGTATATTATAAAGAGTATATTATGTTTCCACACATAGAATATTTTGTGTCATAATTGGAAAAGCAGATTATTTATTTTCAGATTTTGATAAAGGTGAAATAGTTATGGCTCGACGTTTGGGAACATCGATTTCAGAAATGGTACGTTTTGTGGGCTATTTACTTGCAGTCGTTGTAGATGCTTATGGGAAGTGTGTATGCATGGTGAAAGAACAAGTCGCTGGCCAGCGGTTTGTCAGTAACTTCGCATTGATTCCAAAGAAGAGCGAGGAGTGTTATAAATTATTCGACGTGACCGAAGGCCTACATATCAGCTGAAATAACAAGCAGCTACAAAAATGACAAACTTGATGGTTTCTTCCAACATATAGTACTGCGTACATTGCGGCGTATGAGCCTACGAAACTGATAGCCAATTCACGTTCCTATACTGTCGGGATGTTTTTGTCAACACAGTTTGCAATGGGCCAAGGAACATCGGCATTGGGCCATATAAAAATGAAAGAATGTCGCCAGTTCAGACGAATCATGTTTTCTGATGAATTATATTGACGGGGGAGTTCGATTTCCAACGGGAACCCTGCATCCATCTGCACAGTTAGTCATATAGAAAGCGCTAGTGGCAGAATTGTGATGTGGGTGATGTTACAATGAGGCACATCAGGACCCTCCATCACCAATAACAATTCTTGACATCTGTGCGCTATGTGAACATCATTGCAGATCACGTGGATCCCTTTATGGTAACAGTGTGTCCTGGCGAGTGATGACATTTGCCTACAGGATTAAAGCACCATGTCACAAGAGCCGAATCGTCAGGGTGTGATTCGAGGAACATTCTGGTGAATTTTAAGTATTGCCTTGGTGTCCGAATTCACCTGACATGAATCCAATCAAGCATTTTTCGTCACAACTGGAAAACCAAATTTGTGTTGTTACGCTACCATCAATCATTCAGTGATTCTTTTTTTAATTTTAATTTATATTTTTTTAGTAACACCCTTTTAGTTAATCGTTCTTTCTCGCAACCAATGTTGTTTTTTACAAAAAAAAAAAAAAAAAAAAAAAAAAAAAAAAAAACTAACTTCTTACGATTGGCGGTTTAGCATTTTTAATTTTTATCATTCGAAAATGTTGCAAATTTCTTCATTATTAAATATAGTGATGCATTGCAATGCGGTGATTGCATGCACTTAGTTATCCTCGACGCAAACGATATGCATTCAAATTAAGTTAATGCATTTTTGTCTAAAAAATAAGTCACAAACACGTAAGTCGTTAAAAAAGAATATCCACGAGGATTGGGTCAATAATCAAACAATTTGCATATTAAAGAATAATCAGCTTACATGTTTTAAAAAGCAAACAGCTTCAGTTTAAATTACTTTTTTTCATGTCTTGCAGAATACTTTTAGTTAAAGTAAGTTTTAGTTTACAGTCTCCACAACAATAAAATTTTGGGTCCGTAACAATAGGAGCTCGCTATAAATCGGTTGCATTTATTTTGCAGGGCTGTTCTGCTAGATTTTTCAATATCAGAATAAGTGTTTAAGATTCCAGAACATTTTTGTTTTCGAAAGATATTTTAATTGTGATTCTATTCAAGTCATAGCATATATATATATATATATATATATATATATATATATATATATATATATATATATATATATATATATATATATATATATATATATATTCTTTTCAACTTTTCCTTGTTTGAAAAGGAGTTGAGAAAAATTTTCGTGATTACTAATTAATGGAATTTTTGAATAAATGAGGTATTGGGAAAAATAATTTAGATGAAATTTAAGATATTAAGTGAAATCTTTTAAAGTAAATACTATAAAATTCAGTTTCATATATTTTGATAAACTCCAAAAGTATTTGTTAATATTTTTTTCTTAACGTCTTTCCTATCCGATAATTCTCTTATAGAATTCTTAAATTTCGTATATCGTAAGTAATTAAAAAAGGAAAAAAAAGTTTTGTCCTTATTCCTAATTCAGTATCACGAAAATTTTGTATAAAATATGCTGTCCGTTTGGGTTAAGAAGACCACAGTAGACTGGTTGGCAGAGCGTCGAGTTTGTAATCGAAGAATCTCGGGTTCCATAGTCGAGTCTGTCGACGATGACGAAAAATTTTTGAGGCAAGATGGTTGTAGTTTTACATTAAAAAAAAAAAAAAATGCCTGGTTGTCTTTATTGTTATTTTATATTACACCCGATCATTAATTTTAGTATCAAATAAAGTAATAGGTAATATTAATAAGAGAATATTTTAATCTACTTAACGTTAAATTTAAAAATATATTTCGTTTCAAATAAATTGCGTATTTTGCATTGACATCCTTAAAGTCATCTTACCGCAAGATTGAAGTAAGATGTCGAAATGACAGCGTTTTTACTACAAACTTTTACGATACTTTTAAAGTTAGATATACTTATGATAGTTTTGAAGTTATATTTTTAGTTTGCAATCAAAAGTATAAATTTCACAAAAAGATCAGGAATTAACAAATAAAAAACAAAACAAGGAAATTTACAGAAATTTTAAGCAAAAATTACGGCGTCTTCCCCAAACTTCTCTATAATTTATGGCATTTTCATATGAGGCATTTATGCATTATCATTCAATGCCACTAATTCTACACGTTTTATTTCACATGCAAACTGTGTTAAAAAATAAAAACCATATGTTAATAATAAATAAAGAAAAACAGCGTGTTTTTAAGCATCGTTTATTTATTTATGTATTTATTTATTCTTAAAATTCATCATTTTCGTATTTTAATTCTTTAAGACTGAATAATTATTATCATTATTTTTTATAATTATATTTTTAAAGATTAAAAAAAATATGATTTTAAAAAATCTTATTTTTAACGTTGTAAATTAATTTTTAAAAGAAAGTATCGTGAAGAAAGAAAAAAAAGTCTTTTTAATTCAATGGAAATATTAATTAAATGCATCGGATTAAAATTCTGTATAAAACAAAAACTGTAACATGTTTTTTCTTTACAAAAAATCGTTTTATTAGATACCTTAATTTAAAATTACGTTGTTAGATTTTAAAAAAAAATCACGTTTGAAAAAAAAAAGACGAAATTACTTTTTTTTTTTTTCATTTTTTTTTCTTTCACTTTTTACGTATTTTCTATTTTAAAAATACAATGTTTCTTTTTTCGTATTTTTCCTACTAATTTATGTTCAAAGAAACTTCCGTCATTCCTTAACAGGGATTTTACATTCACTGAATTTTGATGGTTTCCTTGAAGTTTATGCAAAAAACGCTCACTATTAAATGCTACATGTATTTCTGTAATAAGAATATATAATTCAGAGAAAGCTTTTTTATAAAATACTTATGTATCAGATTATAAAAAGTAAATTAGCATATGGCTGAATATCACATAAGTGTTCATTTTGGATTTTTTAAAACTTTTTTTTCAAACTTTGTATTTTAATTTGAATTTTTAAAAATAAGTCCGTAAGTACATCTTAAATAAATTCTGAGTTTGACAGAGATCGATCATAATTTTTTAAAATTTTATTGAAATTTTTCAATAAAAATTTATAATTTTAATTATCTTATAAAATCAAAATTACCATTTAATTTTTTTTTTTTTTTTGGTTCAGATTCATTAAAAAATACAAGACTTAGGCTTTTCTAAAAAGTTCTTCCCATTTTAAAAAATAAAATAGAATAAAAAAACCAAAAATTTAAAAAAAAAAAAAAAAAAAAAAAAATTAAATTTAATTTTTTATAAACATAAATTATATCAATTGGAAATATCATAGACTGCATACCTCTTGACTATAAACTGGAAATAATTAGTTTACTTGCATTAAATTTTTAATTATAGCATTGATGTCAAAAAATGATGTCACTGAAATGACTGGTTTGTTACTGGAATGACAATGTTTTTCACTGAAACGACTGTTTGCCACTGAAATGACAATATTTGTCAAAATGACTATTTTTCACTGAAATAACATTGTTTGTCAATGAAATAGGACCATATAATATTAAAAATGGAACATATTAGAACAATAGAGAAAAGATTGTGAAGGGAAAAGAAAGAGCAATAATGAGAATATCAAGCAATTTTATTGTATTAAAATCCTTGTAGTTACAAGTTTAATGATTAACTGAATTAAATTCAGAAAAAGCATTTTGAACATTATTAAAATATTCATCCTGAAGTTTAAAATATCTATTTGAAGCAGGTTCAGGAGAATTCCTAATTTTGCACAGAATATGTGGCACTTGAATTTCATGGACATCCTCTTTCTCAGACCATGCAAATTATTTTTTCAGCATCTTGCCATAAATGACACAAGTAAAATATTTTGAGTAACATTCTCAATGACACCTTAAAGGGGGCAAAAAAAAAAAAAATAAATAAATAAATAAATAAATAAAAGTTTGCTTTTTTAATTGTATCTTAATATTAATGTCTATGTAATTTTTTTATATTTACCTGGATACCGGAAAGTACTTTAAATATTTAAATGTGAAGCTTATCCTACACCAACAAATCGTTTAACTCAAAATAATAAATTATTTAAATCCAGGGCTTACAAAATAGCAAATCTGCAACAAATGTCATTTTCGTGACGTCACAAA
The DNA here is from genome assembly GCA_963930645.1 of Salticus scenicus. Taxonomy (NCBI): domain Eukaryota; kingdom Metazoa; phylum Arthropoda; class Arachnida; order Araneae; family Salticidae; genus Salticus; species Salticus scenicus. Next base: position 243,427,278 of record OZ005649.1, read on the forward strand.
AATGACCGTCACGAAAATGACAAATCGTCAATAATTCGTTCTGTACTGAAAAACATGCTTTCACTAAGCCGATATCGTCACATTTTCTTCTTCTGGTCGTCATTCTATATTATAATAAAACTTTGTTCTAAATTTTATAATAATATTTTTTTATTTTTTATGCATCTCGAAAATGACAAGCAATAAAAATACGCACAGCATGTAAACAATAAAAAAATAATGTTAACTCTTACCTGTTTTTAATTTTCTTGAGATTTATTTTCCCCACATATTGTCAATGTTGATTTCTGATCTTAAACTTTAAAAAAAGTGAATGGTGGCACCATCCCTTGATGATATATGAAGTTATTTTCACGTGTCACGAAAATGACGTCAAGACTTGCATACAGGCATTTTAATTACTCATGCATGAAAATTAACGTAATTAAAAAGAAAAAAAAATTTCCTTTGAAAACAAATAGTTTTTTTTTACAAGAATTAACAATTATTATAATTATCATTTTATTTTTCTTAGTAAAAAACATACTTTGTATGTAAACATTTGGTCTTGGAGACAGTCACGAAAATGACGATTTTAAGGTTTAAAATTTTCTAAAAAATACTGAAATTGCTATAAACTCACATTTTATGATTGGATGCTTTTTTAAAAAGGTACTTCTAAAGAATAATAATAAAATTTTACAATTTATTTGCTTAAAATTAATAATAAAGACCTGAAACACTAAAATGCACATTTATGTGATATTCAGCCATATATTGAATTCTAAGCAAATATTAAACAACATTTGATGATTTTTGCATATATATACATATACATACTTGACAAGATTTTGAATTATTAAATCATGTTTGTTATCAGTAATTTTTAATAGAAATGCGGTTATGAATATACTATTATAAAAAATTTAAAATATATATATACTGTTATTCACTATTAATATACTAAAATATACTATTATTTACTCTTAATATACTATTATTAATATGCTAATATTAATACAACATATAATATTATTTCTTTATGATTAAATAAAGTGAAAAATGCTTTAAAAGTTTCTGGTATGAAATTTCTAGATGAAATCGGGGGAACTGGCTACTATATATATATTGTGTGATTCACAATATAAATGAAAATTTAGCAAAGAGACCATTTACGTTGATTTCGTGGATTAGTGGTGTAAAACTAAAAAGATTGAAGTGAGTTGAATTGACTTTTCGAACCTTTAATAATTAATGGTCGTTTAAATAACTTTAAATCACAGAATAATTCAATAAATAAATAAAATAAAAAATCGTAATAGAGGGTCTAAGTATTTTTTACACAACTTTGCGTGTTTGTACAAATATCGTAATGTGCCTAAATGCTTCTGTGATCCCCTCTAAAAAAAACTATAAATGATAAGCGTATAGTTTGTAGTAACAACCATACTCCAGCAAAATACTGAAATAGATATACATTTAATTCCTCTTTATAATTATTTATATTGCAAATAATTTACTCCCTGAAGATGTATAATTTCCTGAAATATATGGTGTATAACATGTTTTTTACCCGCTTGGAGTTTCAGGATTATTCGTCAACAATGTTTTTAGATATTTGAAAAAACGTGTGATATCCAGAGTGTCCTGTCATTTATGAAGACGTAGTGACGGCAATAAAAGACAGAACAAGTGCAGTGCGGGAAAAATAAAAAATAATTATAAAAGAGAAAAACTAAATTCAGCAGGTCAAAACAGCAGTGGTACACAGCTTTGGGGATAGAAAATCTTGAATTTCGCTATTAATCTATGAATGATGTTTATTAAACTGCAAAAATTGTTGTTAAAAGCATATTTTAAATTTATGGATATCAATTTCTAAATGGATTTTTCTTTTACTGACATTTTGTAAATATCAAAATATATTTTGTTTCCTTAAAAAAATATATATAAATAATAATAGTAATAATTATAATAATAATAACTATTATTATGAATATTATAACAAAACAAAATTTATCCGGCTGTAGATAACACTGGTACAAAGGTTTGGAGATGGGAAAATCTTGAAATCGAATGACGCTTAACTACGAATGACGTCTATCATATAAACAGCAAATAATGCAGTTAAAAGAGTAATTTAAATTCATGGACTTCGATCTCAAAATTAACTTTTCTTTTACCGATATTTTGTAAACAATAAAGTACATTTTTTACTTAAAAAAAATATGGAAAAAAGAAATTTAGCAGGCTCGCAAAAGTACTGGTACGGACGTTTGGGGAGGGAAAATCTTGAGTTGGCTATTAATCTACTAATGACGTTTATCAAACAAATGGTGAAAATTGTAGTTAAAAGCATTTTTTAAATTCTTGGATTTTGATTTCTGTATGAATTTGTCTTTTACTAATATTGTGTAAATATAACAAAAAATATTCTTTTTCGTTAAAAAAAATATATATATTAGTAAAATTTTTATAAGTGCAGAACTTATTGTTCTTTTATAGAGATTAAAAAAAAATCTTAATCATTACAGTCAGTGGACTCAAATTATTTGAAGCATGATAGTGTAAAATAGAATTGTTTGATAGCCTTAAAATTTAATAAATATGTTACTGGTCTCCATCGTATGATTTATATAGATTTTTATGAGTATTGGACTTATCGCTCATTTACATGGGCACAAAGTTTCTTTATCATTACACTATATCATTTATAATATTCATTATATCGTTTAGACTCTATATATTTGAAGTGCGCCAGCGTTTGAACTCTAAATTCGATGACGTATAAATTGATAAGCATATTATAGGTCACCATTGCAAGAATCATACAGGTTTATATTAGAGAAGGACTTGCAGTTTATTTTTATTGATGTACAAAATAGAAATTTTATAAATTGTGTTCTATGGGCTCAAACTATTTAAAGTTAGTTTTAATAATGTTAAATTGTTTAAAACATAAAAAATACATAAATATTTCATATGTTTAGTCTACCATTTAAGGGACACAGAAAATAATTCAGTTACATTATAATCCAGTAAAAATAAAGTACACCTTTAAGTCGATAGAAAATCAAATTTAAGATTTTTAAATATTTGAAGAGATAATTTTATCATCAATAACTTGATAGCAATTTTTTAATTGTTTGATAAATATTTACTGAGCATAAATGAAATTGCAAATTCCATTTATCTTATTCTAACGTAAATTCCTTGATTTTAAATATTTTTTCTCGAAATGAAGCTTTCTATGTTTACACGATTATGTCTGACAAACCGTTTGAAGTAAAGCTTCTAAAAATTTAAGCTATCATAGACCATATAATATTGAAAATTAACTTGAAAAAATTCAGTTATGCTTAACATAAAAAAACTTATATAAGGTTATTTTAATATAAAAATTCATGTTGTTTTTAATTTTTCTAAATAAAGACTTACTACTTAGTTCAAATTATAGTCCTGAAAACTATATTTAATTTAAGGTAAATATTGAGAAAATCACATACATTTTGTATGAAATATCTTGCGTTCGGTGAAATATTATCTGACATAATAATGCATACATACACACCCACGCACCCCCCCCCCCCACACACACACAAAGATATATATATATTCAAAAATCCCTTTAAAACTTGCTTCTTAAATTTTTAGCCTTATCATGCGACGGTTCAAAAAATTTTAAAACAAAGTTCAATATCTTTTTAAAATGCAGTTAAAGTTTTTATGCTTCTAAAGTTATTAATATATTAAAAAAAAAATAGTAGCATGTAACAAATTTGGAGCCTTCTGCAACAGTTAAAAGTATACTCTATTCTTAAGCAACGAACAACTTGGGACGAAATATTCCAACAAGATACCATAATTTTCCCTTTTGTTTATTTAAATTTATGGGCTATAAGTTTATTTACATGATGTTCATTTAAATGATGTTTATTATTTAAATTTATTTCAACAACAGTTGATTACTAAGTGTTCGGAAAATCGAATGAAGTTACACCAGATTTTTTTCACTTATGTATGTATATATATATATATATATATATATATATATATATAATTAAGCAAACTGAGGATAAATGAAATATTAATCCCAAAACACATGAGGGTTTTCTTCAGGGGAGCTCCCTCATGTTGAGAATGGAGTAAGAGAAGTTTCTGACGAAATGTGGGCTATTTAGCCAAAAAACGCGTTTCTAGCCCCCGACTTCTCAAAGATGAAAGCAAGACAATATAGAAAGCGAATTAAATTAATACTAAGCATTAAAAAGCAAATAAATTCATAAATAAAATACAAAAATAAGTACATCAATATAAAAATACAAAAATATAAGTAAATACAAGGGCAAACTTAGAACGCAAGTAGATTTATTGACCGCCCCTCAAAAAGAGAGAGTTTATATATATATATATATATATATTTATATATAAGCGAAAATACCATACTATATTTAAGAAGTGCATTATTGCCATGCAGTTAAAGTGATAAAGTGTATATGCATAGTTATATTATAAATTGCAAAAAATTAGTAAAACTCCTATGCAATTTTTTCATCGTAATAGAAATTGTTTTATTACATACTAGCAGGCTTTGCTCGTTTCGCTGATCAATGTATTGAAAGAAACTAAAAACAGAATCACTCTTTTATATATCACTTAAAAAAAAAAATTCAAGCTCGCTTCTGAGAGCCGCTGTTTTCGGCAGCGCCTTCTTCTTCCTTGAAATCTCGGGTACGTACTCCTATTACCTGCGATAATGCCTTCCGCACGGGTTTTAATTTGGCTGTTTATCTGATGGCAATTTTGAAACGAATAGTACCGAAAAAAATTGAGTTACCTTTTTACATTTGAATCCCAAGTACATATGAACAACACTATACGTACTATACATAACATTTACTTTCATTTTATTTTTCTTATTTTATATGATTTATCCCGTAAACCATAAAATGACAACAATTTCACGCCAAATATAATATTACAAATAGCTATGGGCAACTAATTTTTTTTTTTGTGGTTATTATAGTTTTCATTTCAAATATTTTTTGATTAGTTAATAATGATTCGAATATAGAGAATAAATAAGCAAATATACGAACTTGATCAGGGTCTAGATTTATTTTAGCGACCTTTAACTAATTTTGAACTTTTGTCGCCTTTTGAATTTTTCTATAAATGATATAGTGAGACGAAAAAAAAAAAAAAATTGCGATTATTGTTTCTATTTTTTAATTTCTTTTCTTTTCAATATTTTATAATTTATATTTTTTCTATAAAATGATACACTGAGATAAAAATCGATAATTTATGCGATTATTATTTTTTCCCTGTTTTTTCTTTTTTTAAATCAATATTTTATAATTAATTTATATTTTTGATGCGCTTCTTGGCTTACAATGGCTGTCGCGAAACTATAGAGTCCTTGGCGAAAAATGTCGGGTCTATGTCAGCGACAAATTAAAAAAAAAATTGCCAGGATTACCATTAAGCATATTATTATTAATCAATTTTTAATGTTATAATGACGTAATTTCATTATATACATAAGCAAATTTAATTTTTGATAATTACTTTTTCTTACCCATAACTATTGTTTTAGGGTCAAATTTTCGAAAGTGAGTTTTTGTTACATTTACATGTCCTGAGGTCTCCTGAATACAAAAATCATATTTTTAGCGAATGGTCTGTGTGTGTGTCTGTGTATCTGTGTGTGTGTTATCAGCATATCTTAAGAAAAAATAGTAGCAGAAATTCCAAACTCGGTATTCAAAATGTGTATCATATAGGGATGCTACATTAAGCTTTTCGTTGAGATGAAGTAGATGGTTCGTGTACAGGGACACTGAAAATTATTCAAATATATTACGTCTATGGTTGAAATTGCAGATAAGTAGAGTTTAACATCTATAGACTGTACTAAACAAAATGAAACGAATATATATTTTTTATATGCATAAAAACATGTCTCATGTAGAGTATGGTATAGAAATCATTGACTGTTCGTTTACAGAGCTACACAAAAGAACTAGATAAAAGTGCGACAATCGTTGGAAATTGATGGAAGTATACTTCAGGCTGGGCCATGTATGATTACTATAGGATTATACTTAGATGCACCATGTGGTCTGTGTATAATATTCGAAAGATATACAGGGCTGCAAATATTTAAGCGAAAACATTCTTTTTTGTTGTTAGTGGATGTGCTTTACAAATAATATTTTACTATTTACAGGAAAGCTGTTCGGGAATTGAAATAAATTCCTCATAGAGATATGGTAAATAATGTATGTTTTAAGCTAAATATCCATCACTTGTTTTTTGTAAATTTACACGTTTTGAGGCTTCCTGATTACCGTAGTCAAGTTTTTTAACGTTGGATCTTTGTCCGTGTCTCTTAGAGTGACTTAAAAACGAATAATTTTAGAAGATCCAAATGTTGTATTTTGAAGTTAATATAAGTTTGTTGCTGGAAAAGTTTGATCAAGATTGATAAATTTCAAGGAATGTTGCGTGTGAAAATTGTCTGTATAATTTTAAGTAAACTTTTAATTTTAATAACAGAATTAAATTCTATATAAATGTAGGTGCATTAATGAAACTGTGGGTTGAGGGGGGCGGTAGCCCCCCTCACACAGAACTAATTATCATATAAAACACTTCCGAAGCCTAATTTCAATTGTTTAACATAGGTTTACATAACAGTACTCGGTATCTTACCTCTTAATCTCTACCCTGTATTTATAGTATTAAATTTCAGGGTAAGAGAAAGTCGTGTGAGTGACACACCAGATTATTTTTTATTATTCGCGTGAAAATGTATTTATTTTTATGTCAAAAAAAAAAAAAAAAAAAAAAACTCGTAAACATATTTAGCAATAATTAAAGTTAAAGCTAATATTTAGATGGTTAATTAATTTTAAAGATTATATAAGATTATCATTTTCATATTTTAATCAATTAAAAAAAGTAAGCAAAAATTCGAAAATCGGGCTTCGAGGCGCAACAGGAGAAGTCGGTACGAACCTCTATGCAAATTTGTGTAGCTCTGCGGTCTGCCGTTTTCCTAAAAAGTTCCGGATACACAAAGCAAACATACCCCCCCCCCCCACACACACATACACGTCTTATTTTATTATATATATATAGATTGAACTTTTCCCCTAGACTATTTACGAACACAAACATATGTTTATTTTATTTTATTTTATTTTTAAACAAAGAAAAAATATTTAATTATTTTTTGCTGATAATTGTAGATATTAGTTATATATTGATATAAGTGAAATAGATTTTAAAACAATAGAATTTTCGTTCTGATATCTTTTTACCTAAAAATGATAAAAATGTATATCACATGAATTTTATTAAATGCCTTTTCTGATATAAATTTATAAGGTCGTGCTATCTCGGAGTGTAAAATTCTTCCAAACTGCAAAATTTTATGTACGTCTGAATTGCATTTGAAAATCGCATTTCGCGGCTAGGATTTGTACTCGTCTAGAATATGTATTAAATTGATCTTATTTCTATACCTACTCCGAATATTGTTCTCTGAGTATTTCAAAAGAGTATAAAAATAGAAACTACTAATGCATCGCTCATGAACATGTGATACGCTTAGCTTCACAATTTCACTTGCAATACGCATATTTAAAATGTATACAGTTGAGTTTTTTTGCTGTTTATTTTACAGAATATGAACATACAATTACGGCCTTAGTAAATTTGTATTGCCTTTGAAGAAAAAATAAAAATGCCCTACACTGGCATAAAGGGAAAAAGAGAAAAATGTTAACGTCGAAACGAAAAATTAAAATAAACTTGACGCATTTGGTTGAGTATGACTTGTTCTTAAAATTGTGTTTGAGTAGTGCAGAATTTTACAGTAAATTTCATACAGAAATTAACTGCTTAAAAACGAGAATAAATATATATTTTAGAAAATAAAAAATCGTAAAACTGTGTAGTAGAAGGCCCGTTTCAAATAGAGTACACAAAAACAAAAATTTGGTCTTTTTTATTTTTTCATGAAACGTCGTTAAAATGCAAGCGCATCGTATTCCAATGCGTTTGGCATTTCGGGGAGGAATTTACTAAGACTCTTAAATGGAAATAATAATAATAATTTAAAGAATTAATAATTTTCAGTTCATTTATTCATATCTGTCCATTTCTCTTCATTTCAAGATTATATCCATTAACAACAAGTTATTGGGTTTGATAATACATTCTTTACTAAAATAATAAGATAGCACCACAGAACTGGCGTTTTAAAGAAATAAGTAAAAAACTTTGAATAAACGCCATAAAATGCAAAAAAAACTCGAAACAATTGTTTTTGGGTCGAAAGAACACACGGCCCTTCGTCAGGCGAACAAAGCAGGCACGAGATCTGCAGTCAAAACGTATTGAATTTTATGGTGTTTATTCAAAGTTTTGTACTTGCAACTAAGCATTGGCCAGGTGGTCACCAAATTGATGACCTCTTGTGGCACCCAATGAACAGTCATCCCAGCTGTAACATCAGACAACACATCCATTCCTTGTCGGGGATTCGAACCCAAGTCCAGCCGTGTAAGAGTCAGTGATGCTAACCACTCTGAGCGGCTTACTTAAAATTAATTTCCGTTCAATTATGGGTAATTAGTTGATTATTTTTATGATTATCGCAAAAATTCTTTAAATCTGTTTTTGTTCTAATGCCATTTTAAAGCAATGAATTGTTTTAAGGATGGAGACAATAATTATACAGAATTAAAAATTATCACACGCAGGTATTTATAACACTGTCCAACAAATTTGAAAAAATATTTATAATTTCTGTTTCCCTGCCTATCAATCCGTCTATCTACGATCTTATTTGTGTAAATATGTTTAGAATAACCTAAAATTGATATATGCTACTTTGAATAATTTTAACACGTTTCTTGATAGAAAAAAAAAATGTATAAATGGCACAACTGTCTTGTGTATGGGAAATCAAAAAGAACTTAGATGAATTATTATCTAAGAATTTTATTTCTATAAAACATCTTTAAATATCTTTAAATCACTGAATTTTCAGCATCGTTATATATACATATTATTGAATTAAATTTTTTGTGCACTGCATATAGAGTATTTAATTTTTTGAATTTTCAGAGAATATGTAGGACTAACCAATCTTTACATATTAATACATGTTTATATAATTAACGTCTAAATAATTTTTTCTCAAAAATAAAGAATCTTTTTAATTTTGTTTATCTGTTTATTTGTCCTCACTCTTATCTCAGTAGATAACATTAAAATGCCTTTACATTGTAATATGTGATTAAGATTTACAACAAGATGTTTCTTATTGATTTAAAACATGATATGGATACAATGTATATGATTAGTTTTTGTACTACTTGGCTTACAGGGCCACAGCAAAGTATTCAGATATAATGCATGATATAAATGGAAAGGGATCTTTCAGTTGTAATAAGAGTTTTTTCTTTATTAATCTAAGTGTTTTGATTATATGAAATATACACATCTGTACAAAAGCAATTTATTTTACGCTTTATCTATTTTTTTTTTTTTTTTAAGGATTTAAGGATAATTTTAGTGAGATTTCTTTCTTTAAAATGAAAACAAAATGCAGTGTGATTCAAAATGAATATAGGGATTTTAAATGAATATAATTATTTAATTAGAAATAATTAATCGATAAGAATTTTACAGAATCTAAAAGGATATTCAACATTTATTTAAATTCTTTATAAATGTTCTGTATGACTCTCCTCGACAACGGACAACACATTTAAGCAGCAGTCCATTTCACGCCATACATTCTGAAGCATATCTAAAGTCACCAACGCAAGCGCATCAGAAATTCGCATTTTGAGTTCTGGAATTATTTTCGACAAAGGAAGCGCATACACAAAGTCGTTCACATAATCTCACAGTAAAAAATCACAGGGTGTCAAATCCAAAGGCTTAGGTTGCCAAGAGCAGAACACATCGTTAGCATCTCCAGTTCGATCGATCCAACGTATTGGAGGATGTTGGTTAAGAAATTTCTAAAACTACATACCCAATATCGGTGTGTTCTATATGACTGAAAATGTAATCAATACCAAGCTGTGGAATCACACTCAGAAAAAATTATGTGATTGACATCTAGAAAATAAACTGTGGCTCTGAAAATATAGTTCGATGTCATCCTTATAAATTCTAATCCCCTTTCACAGCGAGTTCTATATATCCCCCCCCCCAATTAGAATTCTAATCCTTTTCCCTATATTATAAAAGTCAAACTTACTTAAAAATCTCTGCCAATAAATACGAACACAAGAGGCAAGTTTTAGTAAGTATAATTTTGGTTTATGACGCAATTGTAAGAAATCAAGTGAAAATTTCTCTCAACACTAGGGATTAATAATATTCATAACATTCTTAACATCTAAAAAAAATATAGTCTAGAAATTTTCGATCACTTTGTTTATTTAGTTTATTTATTCATCTTATAAACATAACTCGTATATTTATATTTCTAGTTTAGGGTTTTAACAAATGGCATCTTATTCATTCTAGATAAAGACGTCATATTTTTGAAGTGAAAACTTCTTTAGGCGCGTTGAGCACTTTTTGGGTGAACAAAAATCATGGAACTCGCGTCATTGTCAGCGAACGCTTTGAAATTCTGCAGGCGTTCGTTGCCGTTGTTACCATGACCATCCAGTCACAGAGAGTCTGGTCGGGAAGAAACATATTTTTTTTCCATTTGACATCACGTGGTTTTTCTACTAGGAATAAAAATTGCAAATTTCAAAATGCTTCAACTTTCCTCTAAATTCTTTGAAACTTACTGTGCGCCATTGACAGCACACGGGATAGTTGCAGTTCAGATTTCATCGATTTTGGAAAAAATTTCCATATTAATTGCAAATTAAATTTTATTCTAATACGCGTATTTCAATTTCTAATTATGATTAAATTATTTTTAATACATCATTCGAAAGATATTTTAAAGTTCTTTTATATTATCGAAAGTGGAACTCGAGATTTCAGCTGATTTACACGTTTTGAGGTGTCCTGAATGAGTTTTCTTTTGTATCTAAGCTACTAATTAAAATAATTTCATAAGTAATACATCATTTGAAAGCTTTGATGAGTTGGAATCGAACAGTAGCTTACAGAAATTTCTATGGCGCTGTAATATTTTTTTATTTTAAAATTTCAAAATTTCAATTTCTAATTATGATTAACATATTTTTAATACATTATTCGAAAAATATTTTAAAGTTCTTTTATATTATCGAAAGTGGAATTCGAGATTTCACCTGATTGTATCACCTTTTTGCTGTCAATATAAATTTTCAAATAAATAATAAAAAAAAGAAAATTATTTTAGACCTATTACAATATTTTTACCTAATATAAGGCTTAGTTCATTTAATTTGGGTAGCTACAAATACTGTGCCGAATCATATAATACAGATCATAAACACTTCTTTACAAACCAAAAATAATTCGAAAATAATAATATAATAGCTCGAAAATTCAATTCACAAGTTACTTAGTTTTCACTTCTATCGGCAGTCCCCAAAGACTGCTTTTAGATTTTTTTTTCTCAGTGCAGCTATTGCTCAAGCATGTCAAGGTAAAATTTGCTGCAACACATCGCTCAATGAAGTGAAAAGGGCCGTACAATTTATGCTTTGACTTCACACAGAAACATTAACTTTCGATGAGTCACGTTGATGTTCATTCAAAACTAACGGAATTTCGATCCTTCATCTACATTGTGTTTAATTCTTATCGATAAATTATTTTGAATTAAAAAGTTTTAGCTGTTTGCAATCATCATATTGATAATTTAAAGTGTGAACACCGAGGAAAAAATATCGAAGGATTAACGAAGTAACGAGTATATACGTTTGGAATGCGCTTTTAAATTTATGCCCCCTCATGTTTTTATCTCTCTCTCTCTCTCTCTCTTTTTAATCGAGGAAGTAAAAAGTGTTGTAATAATAAATGAATACTCATTGTAGTATTAATGATATTCTTTCATTTATAGATACCAAGATTTCTGTAAAAGATATTACCTGTACAAAAATATGTATATATTGTAATAAATTATTTATCTGAAACTTGAAAATTTCTTTTTGCAGTAGAATATTTCTACTCTTCTAAAAAGTAGGTTATATTGATCTGGTTTCCATTACACCTGAATATACTGCTTTCTGCACATTTGAAACTGAAGAAGAAAAACACTATTCCGACAAAAAAGTAAACGAAGAATATTTTTATTTACCATTTTTGCTTGATAGATTCTATTTCAATGTATACAAATATATTTTTCATTTCACGGAGGAGGTACACTTTGCCTGTACATACTACAGAAATTTTTAGAATTTGTTATTGAAATAAATAAATAAATAAATAAAACTTTTTTTTTTTGACTGTTCAATTTTTACGTAATATTGTTTCAAAAATTACGCATATTTTTAATTATTTTGGGTATCCATATATATATTTGGTAGTTAAATAACATTTTTTTGTAAAAAAAAAAAAAAAAAAAAAAAAAATAGAACCGACTCCAAAATGCAGCTAAAACTAAAACTAAAATGAAATCGTAAATTGCGCTTAAAAACATGAAATAAATTCCTTCAACAAACTAAACAGACACTAAAATTAATCATAACTTTTAAAGTTGGCGCAAAATTAAATAAAATTTGATTATTGTTTTACAGATTTGTTTTTAGGCCGATAGCTAGAAATGCTGATTTCTCGAATGATCCATCTTCATAGTTTGCTTTATTATTTTATCACTGTATACAATTGGTTCATTTGTAACATCTACATAAAACAGTGAACACCCTTTGCAGTTTAATACTTTAGTTTTAAAAAGTTGCTAGACTTTTGTTTGCAAACTTGGTATAGCTTGGGTATAGCTTTGGTATCTGTTGTACTTGGCATTATTTTGGTTTGGCGGTAAATAGTAATATAATATACAATAAAGTATGGCGATATACATGCCAGATGTATATTTTTATAATATATATTTCGGATTAATATTTTACATTCTTGATTACTCTCAAAATATACCTTATTAAAACAACCATGATTTTTGGAAGGAATCAAATATGGTCACCAGATGATTTGGCGATTTTTTTTTCCTCGACAAGTACGACAAATACCAAGTAAACTTTGTAAATTTTTGCAGCTTACGAAATCTTAATTGTTTATTTGAATCAATGTATTTTTAGGCTGCGTTTTACAAATGCCAAAGGAAAAAGTATATATTCAATAGAATTTAATTTTTGTATTGAATAAAACTAAATTTAATTTTGCGACAACTTAAAAAGTAATGATTAATTGTAGTGTTTCTGTTGTTTGTTGAAAGAATTTATTTCATACTTTTAAGCTCAATTTACAATTTCATTTTATTTTTAGTTGTTGGAATAATAGCTGCTTTCTGGAGTCGATTCTGTGTTTTTATAAAAATATTTTTTTTTCCTTTCAGTGAAAACGAATTCATAGCAGAACATGAAAAGACGTTCGACGGCAGTTTCACATAACGCAACCCGCAAGAAATGTGGCAAACTCTAAAAATGGTAGTTTCGAGTTTATGTCACTGAAAAACCGGTGAAGTGCCCCAATGCGCATAAAAAAGTTACATCACCATCTCGAAAATTATCTACTTGAGAGGCAGTTGTGTCAGTTTCATTGAAGTCAATGCCTATTTTAAAGTGTTTGTGTCACTTTTTTCGCCTTTATGCGATATGAGAAAAAAAATCTACTGAATCCACATACATTGCATTTAAAAGGTTTTAGAAATGTAAAGAAAGGATGCGCTACATTCGTAACCAAAAATTCTCTTAGGCAGGATTTTTAGTTACGAACGTATTTTTGTTGCATGTAGTATAAAAGTATACAGTATGAGTAAATATATGAAATATAAACGTTGAAAAGAGAAGCAGCTTGAATAAAATCGATGGCTCTCTGTTATTCATATGAGGCTGTCAATTGAGGCTCCAGAGAAAAAACTGCAGCGTATAACTTTAATTCTATTTAAATTAAAATAGACATAGAAACGATATAACGATAACTTCGACAGCGATGCACATCTGGATTACGATTGAATTTTACAGAGCGATAGTTAAAACAAGGATCCAAATATGCAATGCAGCTTACCGATAAAAGTTTAAACATCAAAATAAAGGTCTTTTGCTTTCTAAGATCATTTTGGTATTTTACTGCGCAGGAATTTTCTAACACACAAATGCACGTTAAAAACGTTCTGTTTTTAACCTATTTCATGCCAAAATCTTTAGAACAAAAGAAATGATTAAAATTGGAGAATCTCTTACGAAGTTATAAGCTAACAAACAAACAACAACAAAAACATATAGTTTGAATTAAGAACCCCTCTTTTGTTAAGATGGTTAAAAACGACAATGCGCTAAAGGATGTGACCGCTTACAGTAACCGCATTTTGAACTACATAGTATACTTGTCACCAGCTACGCTACAATGTGTGCAACGTAGTTCAAGTGTGTATAGTGTAAAAAATTGCAAACAAACAAATGCACGTTTTTAGTGTTCTATTTTTTGCATCAGTGTCTACTAAATGTCTTTTTGTACTACATCGATGATACTCTTCAACTTTGTAATTCCTTTTTTTTCTGTATTTTGAACCGTTTTCGAGATAGGAACACTAACTCCGCTATTCTCTACCATGTGGCGCTGTAATCGGTGTAATCTTGTAGCGCATGGCCACTTTACTATACCTACATACCACTTTTATGACTGTTTAGCAGTTAAAAGAGTTTGAACTGACATTTTTGGGCGCCCTGTATTTTCTGTAGATCGTAAAGATATTACAATGGAACCTATTTCAGACCAAGATCTTTTCAAGAAATCAAAAAGTATCAAAATCGGAGCATCCGTTCAGAAGTTATGAGCTAATAAACAAACAAACAAACAAACAAACAAAAAACCGGTTTGAATTGAAAACCTCCTCCTTTTTAAAGTTGGTTAAAAATAGACATAGAAACGATATAACAATATCCTGAACTGCAATGCACATGTGGATTCTGATTGAATTTTACAGAGCGAACGTGTTACCTGCTACACTGGAATGTGCAAAAAAGGATCAATAGTTCAAAAAAGGATACAAATATGCATTGCAGTTGACGGATAAAAGTTTAAACGTCGAAATAAGGTCATTTTGATTTCTAAGATTACTTCGGAACGTTACATTGCAGGAAACTGCAAACAAACAGATGCAAGTTTAAACATTTTCTTTGTAATATTTATGTTTAGAAGGTGTCTTTCTGTACTATATCGATAATGCTCTACAACTTTGTAACGTTTCCCCCTTTCCTCGTACTGATTTCAAGACAGAAACTCTAACTCCGCCATTTTCCACCAGGTGGAGCCGCAAGTGGTCGCATATCGTAGAGCCTAACTACTTCAATATATTTACATATTATTAATTTTACGAGTGTAGTTGCAGTCATTCAAAAGTTAAAAGGATGATAACTGACTTTTGTGTGCACTCTGTAATATGTTTATATCTCAATGAAATCATAATGAGACCTATTTCAGGCCACGATCTTTACAGCAACAACAACAAAAAGAAAAATTATTCAAATCGGAGCATCTCTTACGAAGTTATAAGCTAAGAAACAAAAACAACAAAAATATATGGCTCGAATTAAGAACACCCTCCTTTGTGAGGTCGGTTAAAAACGACTTTGCGTTAATCGATGTGACCGCTTACAATAACCGTACTTTGAACTAGATAGCATAAGTGTCAGCCGCTACGCTGCAAAGTGTGCAACGCAGTCCAAATGTGTACAGTGCAGGAAATTGCGAACAAAAAAATGCACGTTTTAAGCGTTCTATTTTTAGTATTAATGTCTAAAAACTGTTTTTTCGCACGAAATCGACGATACTCTAAAACTCCGTAATACACTTTTTTTTAGCATAAACGTAATTCACAAATGTAAACAACGGACGCAACATTTGGCGATAATTCACTTCAAGGAGGTTTGAAAGGAAGCAGGATAAAGGATTATCTATAATTGCGATTTTCTGATTGAAGGAGTTCCTGATGAAAACTACTGTATGAGATGTAAAGAGCCAAATGTTCGTGTTGAAGAATATACAGTGCGGCCACATATCCTAAAACTAGCAGCGAGGACGTGTCCAAAATGCTGGAGGGATGCCAGCGTGACCAACAGTTTGAAATTTGGAAAACATCCAGTAATTCCGCGCTCTGCTATTGCTCATTTTCTCTGAGTCATATGACTGTCACCCCTATTTTAGCATTGGACTCGTTGAGTTAGCACTTGCGCAGATGCTTCCATGGTTTCAGAAAATGTGGTCGAAACATATGTGAGTCAAATTGTATCGAACGAGGATATTTTGACCGTTTCCCCTAATGAAAAACCTGTTTATGAAGTTGTATGTGCTAATGAATTTCCTATCACACTTCGTGTAATACCGGCTTTAAAAATGAAAAAAGCAAAAGCTTTCCCATTATTTCGCAGAGATTTTTATTTTAAATTTATGCATTGGAACATGATACTTCAGTATTTTTCTTATCTATGAATATGTATTTTAATGTATTTAAAACTTTTTATAGAATTAAATCCCAATTTGAAAATTGATGGAAAATTTATAAATTCAATCACGTATTAAAGTTTCATTCTATGTAATGTGAAAAAAAGTAGGTAAAACTGTGTAAAAAAAGTAGGGAATAAAAGTTTAAAAAAATATTTTTAATGAAATTCGATTTAAGAACATTTTGCATATCATTTGAAAAAAAAATAGAAGTGAGATAATCATGAATTTCAAAAATAAACATTAATTTGAACAAAAATAAGTTTTACTATTTGAAATTCAGTAAGGAAAAAAGAAAGTGAAAGCTCAGTAGAGGAATAAAAAAAATGGAAGCGATATTAGTAAGGAATTTCTTACCTATCAGCATTTTTTACATCAAATTTTTTGTTTAGCATTGAATGGTACAAAGAATGAACTTCTATTTGCAAAAATTTCCAAATCGAATTAGATTGTACTCGAAGTTCAGCGATGTGTGTGTGTGTGTTTAATTGATACTACTCCTACCATATTCAATATGAAAATACTTTCGTTCATCTTAATATTAAATGTTAATTTCTAACTAATAAGACTAAAAAGTAAGTAAAAGCTAAAGCGGAAATTAATTAATACAAAATATTTTAAAGTTTTGAGAGCGTATTTACAATAAGCTTAAAAATTATCTCTCATAGACTGTACTATATACTAATTATTTCATAAGCTAGTGTACATTATTTGACATGTATACTATTTTGAATAGGAGACATATGCAATGGTGAACATGGAAACATGTATCATTATTAAGGCAATTTAAGATATTTCTAGATAGAAGAGTACGGGGAGATAGTCAGACGCACAAAAAAAAAAAAAAAAAAAAAAAAAAGAAAAGACGAAACGTAAACTGCTTTCCATGAGCCTGTGCTTGATGAATAAGTACTTACTAGATATTGCCCACAAGATTCGGATCAAAACTGGCCATGGTAAAAACCACAGATTATTTACAATAAATCAGTTTTAGATTCCGTTGACAGTGTAAATGGATGCTTCGTATTATTTGAAATTCATTCTTCGAGTTATAAATTTAAATATATAGTATAAACTCATAATTTCCCATTTTAATATAGTCTGTATACTGCTACTAACAACTCAGAAAGACTAGAGAGTCCTTCTATGCTGTTAAAAATTTCAGTTCAAGCTTGAACTAAATGGTAGCACTACAGCTGTTTCAATTTGATAGATTAAACCAAAACTTGGTACAACAGTAGCTGCAACCATACGATGATGAAATCTTTGTATGATGATTTGGTGCACCGTGTTGAAAAAAAAGCACCAAATTATGATAAAAGATTTTTCCACCTTATGATTGTAGCTATCCGCGTTTGTAATGATCGATAGACGGCGCTTTGTGAACACTGCAGTTGTTAGTAAACATTAGCCACGTGTGTTCCATTAGTTATTCTACTTAATATTCGTACTATAATTTCTCCGCCATTACATTATGGAAAATTGATTGCTTTTGAAAAAAATACTTCAGTTTATTCAAAGTTCGATCGGAAGTAGATTTTTAACTGATGTTGAACAAATATTAGTTTCAAATCATCTGATTAATTCTTTACTTCCATTAGCCGAAGCAACTGAAATTTTAAATTTGTCATTTGGAAATAAATGGAAGCTCAATTCTGGATTTCTTGATCCTTTGGAGTTACACTGTGGCACACAAAAGTATGTGTTATCTTTTTTACCGTATTTATTCATTTTTATTCAATAAATATATGTGAAACTAAATATCGGCAAGCAATGGCCGCTGTATGGAATTCGAATTAAACCATGTTTATTGTAATTTCACCTTAGCCCACCAGAGGGCGAGCATTTCATTACAATCGCGGATTGCTTTACCAAGTTTTGGTTTAACAAAGCACACCAAATAATGGTAAAAGGTTTCACCACCGCATAGTTGCAGCTATAGGGTACCATGTTTTAGTTCAACCTAGCACAAAATTTTTAACAGTGTACCATATCCAATTTCTAACCAGGTCATTATACTACATCCTTCCATTTGATGGGTTAAATAATACTGGTACGAATTCGTGAATAATAGTTGTTATTTTTCTCTAATTTCATTTTAAGAGGTTTTTTTAGGTTATAAAATGTTAATTTTCTTCATTTCTAGCTTGCTTTGGCATTAAAGAAGCTCATTTGCCTTTAAAAATTCATTACAAAGCTTCACCAGGGCAGAGAATGGCCTTGAGGATGAATTTGGCGACTTTATCGATGCTTAGCGACTTATTTGACGAAACAAATTCTTGGAAAATTCTTATTATTCATATATCGATTCTCTAAGCTCTAAATCGAATATTTTGGAAAATACTGAAAAATTTTCAAAATGTACGAGATAAATAAAGGGACTGCATTCTTGCTGTAATGATCAGTTTCGACATGAAGTGCTCCCTGACTGGGCCTCTGATATTGATTAAGTACAGTTCGTATGCTGTGTGTGCTTATTGTACAGTTTATGATGTGAATTTTATCTTTTCAGATGTAAATAAAACTGTGTGTTTTCTAGTGAAACTGAAGTTGATACTTGTTTGACAGACCTGTAATCTTCTTTAATATTCTATAAATAAACTTTTAAGCCTCTCCAAGATTTGTTTTTCATTCACAGGCAATTTATGAGCCCCAAGTACGCAACAATACATTTCAGACGAGCCAGTAACGTGGTTAAACTTTTCTCATTCGAAAATATAATTTTATACTATAATCCATAACATGTATTCCTACACGCGAGACAACTATTATCATTGAGTGCTTACTTTCACTTTGAGTGATGCTACTGCTTTCTAGAAATAAAATATTTAGATTTATTTATGTAGGTGTAAACTGTTTTTATTTATCTATAAATAAGCCTGGTTTCAATTCAGACCTTTTCAATACTTTTACCAGTCTTCTTAAGTTCTGAAAGTCTTACGTTACGAGAATATATTTTTTTAGACATATTTTTTTCCTCTTTGCTCTTTAGTATTTATTTGGTGTCTGATAGAAACTGTTACGGAACTGATGTGTAATACACATGCAATGCCCGTAACAACTTTTACATATTCCTTCAAGGCAAAAATTTAGCCATTCAGAAAATCGTTTAAAAGTATTTCTGTAAGCATTCTAAAAAGTGAAATTTCAAGCAATTTTTAATAAAATATGTTTTTCTGAACAGAAATAATGAATGAAAAATCCATACTTTTTCTTATATATAATTTACTAAATTCAAAGTTTTCATGAGGAATAATTCGACTTTTTCGAAACACTGAAAATCATAAATGCCATAATTTCTAACTAACATTAATGATCAAAATATAATTATTACTTTAAATGGTAGAAGAAAAGGAAAACTATATAATTTGATAGTTAGGATAAAAATAAAAAATATACAATTAAAAGAAAAAAAAAGCCTTTTTAACGAATTTTGCTATGGTATTAGAATTGTCTATCCTCATTGTCAGCCAGACCCTATGTTATTCTACGGGTAATTTTGTTTTTATGGAATTATTTATTACCTAACACATTTTTTTTATATTCTTTTTTCACATTAAGAAAATTTACGACCGTTAAATTAACAATTAAATTACAATTTTTAGGTGCAGAATAAAATAGCAACAACTTAAAAATTCAATTTAGGGAAAAGAGGACTAACTTACTTGTGGGGATTTTCTGAAAGTGAAAACAGAATTATAAAAAATAATCTGGTGTGTTATCCACACGACGTTCTCTTACCGTGAAATTTAATACTTTAAATACAGGTTGGAGATTCAGAGGTAAGATAACAAGTACTGTTATGTAAACCTATGTTAAACAATTCAAATTAGGTTTCGGAAGAGTTTTTTATGAAAATTTGTTCTGTGTGAGGGGGGCTACCTCTCCCCTCAACCCCCTGTTTCATTAATGCACCTACATTTATATAGAATTTAAATCTGTTATTAAAATTAAAAGTTCATATAAAATTATTTAGACAATTTTCACACGCAACATTCCTTGAAACTTATCTATCTTGATCAAACTTTTCCAGCAACAAACTTATATGCTTAACTTCAAAATACAACATTTTGATCTCCTAAAATTATTCGTTTTTAAGTCACTCTAAGAGACACAGATAAAGATCAAACGTTAAAAACTTGACAACGGTAATCAGGTCAAAAGTGTAAATATACAAATCAAAAGTGTAAATATACAAAAAAACAAGCGATGATTATTTAGCTTAAAAACATATATTATTTACCATATCTCTATGAAGAATTCGTTTTAATTCCCGAACAGCTTTCCTGGAAATGGTAAAATATTATTGTAAAGCACATCCACTAACATAAAAAAGAGTGCTAGCGCTTAAATATTTGCAGCCCTGTATATCTTTCGAAGATTATATACAGACCACATTGTGCACCTAAATATAATCCTATAGCAATAATACATGGCCCAGCCTGAAATACACTACCGTCAATTTGCATCTATTGTCGCACTCTTATCTGGTTCTTTTGTGTTGCCCTGTAAACGAACAGTGAATGATTTCTGTACCCTATTCTACATGAGACATGTTTTCACGTATAAAAAAAATATATATATTCGTTTCATTTGGTTTAATGCAGTTTATACATGTTAAACTCTACTTACCAGGACTTTCCGCCATATACGTAATGTATTTTAATTATTTTTGGCGTCTTTGTAAACGAACGATTACCTTTATCTCAACGAAAAGCTTATTGTAGCATCCCTATATCCTATACATTTAAAATACCACGATTGGACTTTCTGCGTCTATTTGTTCTTGAGCTATGCTGATAACACAAACACACACACCATTCGCAAAAAACATGATATTTGGATATATAGGACCTCAGAACGTGTAAATATAACGAAAACTCACGTTTCAAAATTTGACCTAAAATAATACTTTCTCTACCTTATGAGTAAGAGAAAGTGAAAATACATTCTGTAATATGCGATTCTCAAAAAGAAAACAATAACGAAAAATAAATGTGTTTGGCTGTTGGCGAAGATTTTCTTAACTTATTATCTAGCAATTCTTTTTATGGATCGTTTTTAACCATTTAGCAAAGTTGTATAAATATTAAAAAGTAAAGTTTGTGTACGTTAAAAATTAAAAAATAGAGTTTAGTAAAAAGTATTCATGACTTTAGACCCGAAACATTTGTTAAATTTATGACGTTTGCTTACAATGTTTGCCATTCAATACCAGTTTTTGAGCATTTTATTTAAAACATTATTTATCTTTGTGGATGGATGGTTGGATGGATGGTTGGGTTTTACGTCGCACTAGTGCTGCGCAGATGGGCGATTGGCGACGGTCTGGGACATACCCCTAGAGGTGGTACGGAGACATGCCATCACAAGTTTGATCCCCCACGGAGGGATATTTATCTTTGTGACTTAAAAGTGCAGAAATTATGAACGAGTTTTTATTCTGACGAATTCATTTTAAAATTAAATCCGGTACAAAATAAATTTAACTATCTTCCAGAAATAAAAAATGTGAAGTGTTTTAAAAACAAACAAAATATAAACTGATGCCTCACTCAATCATATTTTAGACTATGATGGTCAGTTAAGTTAAAACACTCACTGTAGATTGCTGTATAGTGATACATAATAACTGAATTCACTCTAGTGGCGTTATCAGGAGGTGTGAAATTGTATAATTATACAGAAAGCTGAACTAAATGGAGTCCAGTCAACAGTGACGTTATCACTTAATTCTATCTCATGAGTTGTATGAATGCATGAATGATGCGTGTGTAGAGTTCGTAAATGTATCAGTTAGTCAGTTACGAATTGATAATGCTGAGGTATTCTGATGACCTTTCTGTTTAAAGATAGAAAATACTTTTTGAAATATTTTCTAGCTATTAAAAATATTGTTTCAAACTTCTTCCTTCTAAAAGCATTTTTCCACGAGATTTATATGGTAATGTGAAAGATTTGGAGAAATATCAGCTTCGGTGTGCGCTGTGTTTGTGTAGCTTCTAGCTATTTTAGAGATCTGGGAATTGATATCCATGATTTTGGCGATGCTTGGCAATGAACTTTCGATGTCAAAGAACGCTTCACTAAACACAATTAAATTTTTTGTAAAGATTACTAAAAGTTATACTTAAATACAGACAACAATCGAAAAAGATGCTCAAAAGCTTATGTAGTTTAGCTTTCAAACAAGATAGTTAATCTGTTATTGGAGCTCTATAAGAAAAATGTCTTTAAACTAGCCAGGTAAAACACTACAATGTTATTTAAAAATCTAATATATTATTAATTTTGATTTTTTTTTTTAGTGAACAGAAAAAAATTGGTAGTTGAAGGAACACATAAATTGTCCCGAAAGGGCTTGTAAATAAATATATATATTTTTTTTCCGGCTATTCTTTTTTCCCTGAAAGACTGAAATCAGAGAAATAAAACTTCGTATCAAAGTATCATGTAATAGCATATATAGATGTACAAGAAAGTTATGCAATGTACCCATCATATATATATATATATATATATATATATATATATATATATTAAGAAATTAGTTTTAATAGTGAATTTAAAGAAATAATATATATTTTTATTGTGTAAAAAACTGTTTTTCTGTCTACATTGGTACCATTTTTGTATGTTTTAACTGGTAATTGTGGAATCTTAATTTGAAACTTTGAAAATATCTATATTTCATAACACAAAAACAAATTCTACAACGGTAATCTTTATTGTGCATTAATAATAGTTTCGTATCAAATATTACATAATGATACATTAGTTCAGTAAGTAATTGTCAGTAGTTAATAACTCACAATTGAGCAATACACATGCTTGAATATACTAAATTAAAAAAACTGGCGTACAATCAATATTTAAACTTTAAAACTTCTTCACAAACCATAAAATTAAAGGCAACACGATCGGTTTCGAAAAGACGTGGCATTTCTTCTTCAGGTGTTATTTGCGAAATAAAATAAACTGAAATAAAATAAAATAAAATAAACTGAAATAAAATAAAATAAAATAAAATAAATAAATAAATAAAAATAAAACAAAATTTATTAAAATTAATTAATTAATTAATAATTAAATCACAATACAAACTATACAATTACAGAAATCCATCATAATATAAATTGTGAAATTAATGAAAAAAGAAATAAATCATTTGTATTTGCGTTTTAATATACGTAATACACATATTACATATTACTGCATTCCAGTGCAGTGGGATATACTTTTATTTTTCTGGTGCCTGAAAAGTAGAAAACTGATATCACCAAATATATGCATAGTTAGTTAAAAATATATTTTAAAACTATATACAGGTTGCCCCAGCTAAGATGTTGCAAACTTCAAGAGCAGGTTGGGCACACCTAGATAACTCGGAATCACACAGGAATGTTGTATCGAAAACGCCATCCTGACGCGGTAGAGGGCATTGAATAGGCGAGGGTGATTCGAGTCTGTTTGTTTCGAAGCTTCATTTCACATTTCTTATTTTTGTAGACATAAAACACAAAGAAATGAAACGGCACAAAATACAACAAAAAAAAGGTGTTTGTTTCTTACTGCTAATAAATATATAACAAAAGTAACAAAGGGAAGGTACAATCATACCAGAGGAGTTGTTCGAATTGACTACTTCTACATGTTACCTGTCTCAAATCGTCGCTGCATTGACATTCAAACATTCTGAAACGTTTTATAATTGTCTTACGTTTCCTTGGCAGCTACAATGATAAGTGCTATAAGGTCCTCAGCGCTGTAAACGAGGGATTCGTAGAAGAGGAATTTCACATGCTCTAGAAGAAGTAATCCATACATGATAGGTCTGTCAATCGGGCAAGTCAATTGATTGAATCACCACAATCGATCCATCATTGGCTAACTGTTACAGAAGATAAATTAATTAATGACAAAAAATCATAAATGGTTACATACAGAAAGGCTAAAAGGGATGAAGGCCCCATCGTGCTGTTACCACTGGGAAGTATGCGTCGTATAGAAACGTGTGCGTTGTCTAATAATTCTGGTATCACTTGTTCCAAGAATATCAAGTAGTCTGCACATTTCAGGCACTCAGACCACAGGTTGGCCTTATGAGACTACCTCCTACAATGTCACCCCATACGTTTACCATAAAATGTGTCTGTGCAGTCCGAGTACATATGTAGGATCATCATCGTCCACGCATGGTTTTTATCAGTATTGAAAATATCCTCTCTCGCAAAATGCGCCTCATCTGTGAACAGCACGGAGAATGGGAAACGGCTATCTGCAGCACGTTTCTGCAAATACCAATGTAAAAAAGCCTGACGAGGTTGAAAGTTACATTCTTCCAGTACCTGGACACGCTACAAGTTGTATGGATCCATGTCATTGCTATTCAGAATCCTCCACATGCTGCGGTGTGAAATCACGATTTCATTCGTTATACCTCATGTACTTTTAGTAGTCTTTGCCAGAAATAGCACAAATTACTCGGTGAATGACGTACGTACCGATTGATCATGATTACATACGGCCTAATGAAAAGAACTGCTGTCATATAATTGCTGGTATATGGCTGTGTGCCTTGATGGATACCTTTTGGCGTAACACTTCTGAGTGCCTCAATCATTACAGTTTGCGGTCCTTAGTACAGAAACATATCTACTTTTTATGAGTTCGTGTAGTCTACCATCCTACAGCCTGTCTGTCTGCGTCCGAAATGAAGCTTCATTTCAGTGCGATTACTTCTTATCGTGTAGTCGCTCTGGCAGCTATTTCAACTCCATCGAGAAATTTGCACAATTTCCTTTTAACACTCTCTGGAGAAACTTTACGTCGAGAACACTGAGTGTCTTATCCACTGGCACCACTCTCGTAACTCCGAGACAAGGTTCAGTTTTGTATGATCCAGCATTTTAATTGCCTCTACTGCGTCAGTAGACATTTCCAACGCAGGATTCCTATGTCATTCCTCTTGAAGTTTCTAACATCTTAACTGGACACCTTCTATAAAAGATTTATTTTGTTTTATTTTTTAGTTAACTTTACTGAATAAGATATTTATTTACAAAAGTAAAATTAGGAAAAAAAAAACATTTGCAAGTCAAACAATCAGCAATATAGCGAATTGTTTACTTGAACAAATCGCTATTGCTGATTGTTGTAGCCAAGTTTACTCTAATTCTCTATGTTTTACGTTGTTAGCGTGCATGCAAGATATCATCAGGCGTTTTTTTACCACCATAGTTGTTTATTGTTTGAGTTTTCATTTTGTCGTTTCTTTTTCTCGTATCTAGAGAATTTGTTTTTGATTCATGCCCCGACCTGAATTTAAAGAACTTTAACTGCATTTACATGAATCTTCAATTCGATGATAGGCAAGCAGTGGCATCAAGACATTACCGACGTTCGAATAAGATAGTTTTTCGTTTCATATGCATTACTTCTTGTCAAGAAGCATGTTCACTGAGGCCCGAAAGTTTCTTTCAATATTGTTGCAAGACTTCTGATTTATCTACAAAAAGAGAGATTTGTTGATGAAATTTAAAATCTTTTCTCCTTGAAGCAAACCTCTTCCACGATGTACAATCGGTAATAAAAGTATCCGAACACTAGCAAAAATTCCTATATAAATAATGTTACAGTTTTAAAAAATTAAAGAACACGCTTTTATAGAAATGTGAACTAAAAAGCACAAACTATCTATCTTTTATTTAAAATGCAGGGTAAGAGAAAATCGTGTGAGTGACACACCATAATATTTACATACATTTAAATCTTTAATTAAAATAATTTAGAATTAAATAAAAACCATTTTTAAAAATCTCCCCTGACTGGGGTCGAACGTTAGACCTTTAGTTTTGTAGCGCGGAGCTTTACTTCACAGCCACAGCGTTCACGTAGGGAAAGTCTTTTTTTACAATATAGATTTTTTGTTTGCTCCCAGAGAGGTTACAAACATACATTATACATACAAACATACATACAGGAGAAGCTAATATAAGCGTGTTAAAAAAGTAGAGTTAATACCGTTTTGTTAAGTTCTTGTCGAATCATGTTCTTAGTCTGTCTAAGAATATGATTCGGCAAGGATTTATTTACCAAAACAGTATTGACTCTACTTTTTTTATATAGGAATTTTTGCTAGTGTTCGGAAACTTTTGTTACCGACTGTACATAAGACATGTTTGAAATTTAATTCGGATTCGATCCGTAGTTTTGATGCTATTGGTATCTCATTACCGTCAATATAATTTTAACTGCCTTATGTTGCAAACTGATTATTTCAGTAATTCTTTCTTATAATCCAATAAATTCTGAAATATACATATATATATATATATATATATATATATATATATAATTCCTTTTTAGAGCA
This sequence comes from Salticus scenicus, assembly GCA_963930645.1. Lineage (NCBI taxonomy): Eukaryota > Metazoa > Arthropoda > Arachnida > Araneae > Salticidae > Salticus > Salticus scenicus. The sequence goes on from OZ005649.1 coordinate 243,454,231, forward strand.
AGTGTGAAGTGTTTCTTTTTGTAGAAATGTCCAATTTGAAACTTCATGATTCTTTGAAACGAAAGGTGGTTGTAATTATTGTAGGTGTTGGATTTCATATGCATACCATTCCAGAAGATTCTGAGGTATAGCCATACAGTGTCTACGGAATGCCAGTTCCTTTTGAAATTTTATGGCTGCATTTTACTGAGTGCTTTTTGCCCTTTCTCTTGAATATCTATAGATCATTTTGGATCTTTTACATCTTGCACATATTTCTGAAATTTTTGTATCATAGTTGTTATTGATGAACAAGATATCGATCCGTTTCAGCTTTTAATTCCTGGCCTCAAACTATAAGTATGCAGAGAGACACTCTTATTTTGAGAATTCCATAATAAAACTTAACTTATAATATTTTTTCTGCTAATAATAACATGCTTATCTTTGGAGGACGGTTACTTTAATAAAGATATATGCTTTAAATTTAATAGGGTCGCCTGTTGATGCAACAGACTTTTACAAAAATAATTCTTTATCAAAAATTTCCCATGTCTTTCTACAAAGTTTAGGAGAAACTCAATAGCGTTACGACGTATAGTTTTCTAATAGTTTAAATCTTTTTTTGTTACTTTTTTATCATTTGGTATATGTTTATAAACGTACAATTCCCTTTTAATATATATAAATAGTATATTGAAAATAATATTATCACACTTATTAAAAGTCGCTTATATCTTTTAATATTTTGTTTTCCTGCGCAGCCACTGATTGATTCATCATATTTGTTACCTAAGATATGCTAAAGTAATATGCATTATAAATAAAGCTTCTTTTCGGATGTAATTTATATGCTAAAAAGACGCTCTTATATATTACCAGCATGTTACATTTTTCAGAAAAATATACCTATGCTGCATATCCGAATAGAAACTAACATTTTATTTGTGACCTAGATTCTATAGTTATGAAAAATATTTAAAATTTATTTCATTTGTAGACCATATTTGTGCACTATGCTGTGTATCTAATATAGAATAAAAACTAAATTCATGAACGAAATTGAACATGTGCTACATTTATTTTAGCTATTTTATTGAAGGTATATATTTATTCAAAACTACAAAAATATTATTTCTATTGTTGAAGGAACGAATGTTTTTCTGGTACATCGCAAATGCTGATACAGTAGTAAACTTTTATGGTTATGGAAGCGCAAACCGATACATATATCTTTTTGAAGAAGAGAGGAATGAAAATATGTTTTATTTATTTAATTTTTATACCAAAAAAGATAACAAAATGTTCTTGAAAAGAAATTTATATTAAACAAAAAATTGTATCCTTATTTTTTGCAACTAGGTCTTTTGATATAACAGTCCTGTGATGAATTAAATTGTGAATAATCTTTCTTTGAAATTAATATTTAGTTTTTAAAATCTAAAATCAAAGGAAAAAATTCTTCGGATAGATTATGTATAAGAAAAATAAAATGCTGATATGAAAAATACAGTAAAACTTAAGTAATTCGAACTTGTTAAATTCGAAATTCTGAATAATTCGATTTTTTTACTCGGTCCCTTGAATTTTATATTAAAGTAATGTTAAAAAATCGTGGATAATTCGAATTTTCCATACGATTACCTTTAAAATATTACAGTAAAATTTGTTCCTAAGATTTTTCTTAGCTAAAGTGCATTAAATATTTTAACAGTCTTTCAAAAGAAGGATAAGGAAATACAAGAGAAACCCCTAGCTAGAGCATCAGAATACATAGTGAATATACATGAACGAGATTTTTTTTTGAATTGAAAGTCATGTGTAATGTAGAAGATTCTATTTTTGTATCAAGTCATATGCTGGGACACTAAGATTGTACTTAAAGAAGAAATAAAAAATATCTGACTATTTTTTAAAAAGTGTTGAATAATTAAGCTCGTAAAAAATGTTGATTTAATGGGGGGGGGGGTTAGCAATATACTTAGATATAAAGTTTATGTGTTAAATCCTTGATCGTAGAGTTTTATTTTTTTTTTTAATTTATCTCTCTCTCTCTCTCTTTTTTTTTTTTTTTTTTAACAAAATAGTATATGTAATTCGAATTTTTGGATATTTCGAATTTTACTCTGGTCCCTTCAACTTCGAATTACCCAAGTTCTACTATGTAATATGTTAAAATGAAAGCTTTGATTTTAAATTTTGGGTTTAAAATTTCATAATAGGCATAATAGATATTAAAAAAAAATATTTAAACGTGCTTCAGTATGTGCGTTTGTTACTGTATCCTGAATACAGTAATTAAATTGTGTGAAACCAGTTGAATAAATTTGTTTAGAATTGAAGAACAGATATTCTATTTAAAATTATATACGTAAAATTTACAGATAATTACTGTGACCATTCAAAAATAATTGAAATAGTTTGATGTTATGAATAAAAAGAAGTTAATACGATAATTACTATTTTAAAATTCCTAAACCATGATGATTGAGATGATCGATCGTGACCATCGTCCTACAGCTTCTACACATAAACTTTGGGTATACATACATACAATATGGAATGCTCATCCCCAGGCAGACATTTAAAATCTGTTTGTCTCCCCATCATGTCCTGTATCAGAAATCAATACAAAAAAACCTTAACGGGTTAAAAGTTTGTGACGCAGCACTGCACTTTATGGCTATAAGAATTAGAAATACGGGTCTTAAAAATAATGATATCAAATTTTTAGTGACGCTTTGCTATTAATTAAAAAATACAGAGATTTTCTTATTTGAATTTGTTTTTTTCTTCTATTTATTCTTACAGTGTAAACGTTATTTTCAACATAAAATAATATATAACATTTACTTACAGATACCTTTTCATTCACATCTCTTATAATATCAAAATATGTGTTTTAAAAGAAATGATATGAAATTCCAGCAACGCAGTGATGTTACACTAAATGATTTGTTTTTAAATTCCACTGCAATTATTTTGTTTTGCATATTAAAGTATATTTGCACATTGAAATATTGCTTTTAATTTTCAAATACGCAGTCAAATATATCACTTTCATTAAGTTTATATTATGTACTGAAATGTATTTATTTCAATGAATTATTTTATCTTTTGCGTCACGCCATCCAAAACTACAACTAAAAATTTCGCATTTTTTTTTTTTTTTCAGCACACTATCTACTTGCATGCTTTTTCAATTAATTTGGATAAGATGGTACAAAATAAACATTTCCATAAATTTTACTTACAGTTTTGGATAGCGTGACGCAAAAGATAAAATAATTCATTGAAATAAATACATTTCAGTACATAATATAAACTTAATGAAAGTGATATATTTGACTGCGTATTTGAAAATTAAAAGCTATATTTCAATGTGCAAATATACTTTAATATGCAAAACAAAATAATTGCAGTGGAATTTAAAAACAAATCATTTAGTGTAACATCACTGCGTTGCTGGAATTTCATATCATTCCTATTGAAACACATATTTTCATTATAAGAGATGTGATTGAAAAGGTATCGGTAAGTAAATGTTATATATTATTTTATGTTGAAAGTAACGTTTACACTGTAAAAATAAATAGAAGAAAAAAACAAATTCAAATAAGAAAATCTCTGTATTTTTTAATTAATAGCAAAGCGTCACTGAAAATTTGATATCATTATTTTTAAGACCCGTATTTCTATTTCTTATAGCCATAAAGTGCAGTGCTGCGTCACAAACTTTTAACTCGTTAAGGGTTTTTTGCATTGATATCATTACTTTTCAGGGGTTAATGATTAAAATGTAAAATTAAAGGAGCATGGCAATGAGTTTGTAACCCTTAAAAAGTGCAGTTTCATAGTTCATACCACATTAAATTTTACCTCGAACAAAATAACAAACTAAATGAAATTTTAAAAATTTATGAAAAGTGATAAATAAAAACTTTAAGAAAGAATATTTGTTGTGTGATGGAAACACGCAACATTACAAAGGCATAATATAGTATATTTTTAAAATAACAAACAATTTCTAGAAAAAAAAAAAAAAAAAAAAAAAAAAAAAAAGATAGACAGAGAGAGGGAGAGAGAGATTTATTTTATTTTATTTAATATTCAATTTCTTTGGTTCAACAGTTCATCTGTTTCTTAAATAGTTCAACTGAATATTTAAAATAAATGTTCAAAAAATAATTTGTGTATGAAACTTTTTGTAAAAAAGTGTTATGAATAAGTTTTTAAAGAGCTCCATTCACAGTATAGATTTTGGTTAGATAAAAAAAATTAAACACAAGTTTTTAAATGGTCCAATTGAATGAACAAAATATTAATATTTTGTTATATTTTTAATTGGAGATGTTTAAAGTAAAAATGTTGTAAGGATTTGACAGTAATTTTCCAAAATACCTAACACCATGGGGGTGGGGATCAGATCCTCCTTTGGAAACTCTGATAATTCTAAAAAAGATGCTCAATCAATCTGAGGGAGATTTTGTTTGGTTTAAAATTAATTCAGATGGGGAAAATAGGAGGGGGCAATCAGTTATACCACTTTGAAATTTTAATCGGGAAAACGTTTTTTAGAAAATGTTTTGTTGAATGCAGTTTTATTCCTATCTGGTTAAATATACTGTACATAGTTCCCACATTCTTCCTGGCTAGAATTCCTGAAAATTTTCTAAAACGTGGTGAAGGAATTTTGGACTTTGCCACATTTTCTAAAATTGGGTTATGGGGGTAAAAAGTATACAAAGAGATCTAACATTAAAAATTTTAAATGATAAGGATTTTTTAGCACTTCGAGAAATCTTCTAGATGCAATTTTTTCAACGATACTTTTTTAAGGTTGGTTGGTAGTAGATTTTAAGGCCAACTGACTACGCTAGGGTCGTAGGCATACAGGTAGAATGACCTCCATGAGGTCTTTCTAAGGGGTCGAGGCCCGTATTTAAGCGAGTTTCGGAGAAAAACACGGAAGGAACGGCTAAGTCAAAGAGTGCGGAATGGGATCGAATCCGGCACCTCTCATCCACCGCTCGGCCGCTGGTGGGGCATTTTTAAGAAACTTATAATTTTTTTTTTCTAAAAGTCCCATCTTCCTCCCCAAACCTATCGGAAACGACTCGAAATTTTTTTAAATTGTAAGAAACGTGCAAATTGAATATGAGTCTGTAAGTAAGAACTTTAAACGACCTCTTAACCCCCCTAATTCCCCTCCAAATTTTACTGTTTGCTTTTTAAGGTTCCCCCTATCGTAATACAGCTTCAATTTCTTCTTCTTCTTCTTCTTTTTTTCCTCTTTTCTTTCTTTCTTTCTTTCTTTTTCTTTTCTTTTTTTTTTTTTTTTTTAAGAAGTTGTTTATGTTTATAGAAGACATTTTCGACAAACTGAAAAAAGCAATGCATTTGTTTAAAATTTCAAAGATGCGCTTTTCGCTGGTCCCTGCTTTCGAAGTTTCAAAATTTTTTTTCAAAATTTCCAAACAAAACAATGATCCTTCAAACTGATTAAGCCCCCTCCCCTTTTTTTTAGGTTTTTAGAATTTTCAAGGTGTTTTCGAGACCCGGGGGGAAGACTTTAAACAAAAAATTTTCTTTCAGATTTTTCTAACTAATAATTATAGAGAAAAACATTTTTTGTTAAAATGTTGTTTTGAAAAGGTCTTTCCATCAAAGTAACAGATTTCCCCCTTCCCCCAATTTTCACATTCACAAAATTAAAATTTGCCCATGTCTGACACCTTGTGCCACCCCCACCCCCTTCCCCCACCATACATATTTGCTTTTTTCTTAACTAAACAAAATCCCGTAAAATTGTCGAAGACGTGTTTTACAGTTTTTAGAAATTCCGAAAATTACTGGATATAGAAAAACAAATTGAATAATTCGTATTCGACACTGTTTTTCAAGATTTTGTATAAACTTCAGAAACACACTTTTCTAAAATCGATTAACCAGGGAAGTCCTAGCGGTACCGTTTGGTACCAGCAATCACTATTTCAAAAATACCCATTTTGTGGGGGAAAAAACCTGATGTTCTGAAGGCAATAAACATATACTAAGGGAAGGCAATGAACTGCAATATCTGAATAAAGGCAATAAAAAAAATTTGCAAAATAATACAAATTTGAAATGTATTATTAATTTCTAATTTAAAGGTTGCAGATGCATGGTAATTTCATTTTATATCAATATTATATGTAAGAAATAAGTCTGTACAAGTGAAGGAGGATTTTTTTTTTCTTTTTTTCTAGAGTAGCTTTTATTGTTATATTCATGCCTGCTCCCTACTGTTAAATTTAAGAAAGAAATAATTATTATTTTTGAAGTATAGATTTGATTTAAAATAGAAAAATAAATAAAAATAGAAAAATCCTTAAAATGTGAAACTTTTATACTGGTAAATATTTAAGTAGTATAGCTTTTAAAGGAAATTTATTGAACAAAGTAATTTATAAAATAATACACTGTATAATTCTTAATTATTTTACCAGTATGCTTTGCAGAAATGTATTATTTCGTAAAATTAAGTATCACAATGCGAAAAACAAAATTAATTAATATTTTTAAAAATATATTATGGGTTTAAATTAAAGTCAAATAAAGATGTATTTTACTTCATTTTATTTTATTACTTATTTTACTAATTTTAATTCTGTTTTCAGAGTTTTACCAATGCATTTAAGTGTTTGGTAACCGAGTTTTTTTTTTTTTTTTTTTTTTCATTACAATATTATTTTATAAAATTAAAAAATAATAATAATAACAGAAAACATGAAATTTTAGATTTGGATTTGATATATTATAATTATTACAATCTTTGTAAAATATTTCATTTACATACTATTTTATAGAAATTTAATGAGCAAATTAATCAATTAATTATTATTATTATTATTATTATTATTATTATTTTTCAGGATTTTTTCTATCCATAGTTTAAGTGATTTATCACTTAGTTAAAAAAAAAAAAAATTACAAATATTTGCATATGATTATGATATCTATCATTTTTATGAAAGTAAAGAAAAAGGTTTTTGTTGTTGCAATCACTTTTTAAAATAATACCAATTTTGAAAGTTAACAACGTATCAACTTGAAAACAATGGAATTGAATGAATATTTTTGATAAAAAAAATATTATATAAAATACAAATCTCTAAATAAATAACTCATTTAATATATATATTAAAGAAAGAAACATATTTTATTTTGTAAGTTTGTTTTTGACACTAACTGCCGATAGATGGAGACAAATTACCTATCTGAGATTGAATATTTCAAATGGAAACGAAGACTGTATACGTCCGCGAACATTCCAAACCAGATTACATTCTTTTCTTTTGAGCGATGCGAAAGAAAATAGTGTAATCCGCGAGGTAATATAGTTCCATTTTTAAAATGGAATATATAAAAAACAAGAGTTTTTTGGGAAAAACGAAGCCCGTCACGATTCTCAGACAAAATAAATTAATATCATATATCAATTTCATAAAATTTCTTCGAGCCGTTTTCGAGAAAAAAAAAAAAAAAAACTCACACGATAACACATTTTTCCTTTGAAGTCTTAAATTGCAACTCCAGATCTCAAAATATATACAATGTTGAAGTGTAAAACTTTCAGGATAGCATCATGCAGAAGATAAAAAATTATTCTGAAAACATCAGATCAAAATATCTCTTATTTACTGAGATATTATATGTCGGCGTTTCCAAATTCCTTTGATGTAAAACAAGCTGTATAATAGAGTGTCGCTGCTAAGCTTTGTTTGAGCTTTGCTGCGTCACTCAAAAAACTGTCGTTTTTTATGATTACTGCAGAACGTGGTGACAATACAAAATAAAGGTTTCGGTCCCTTACATTGTTTTTTTAGTTTGAAAATTTAATCATTTACTTGTACAAATGCCAGTCACTTGTGTATTTTTTTTCATTAATTTCTGACAATTCCTTCATAGTGTTGCAATTTTCACAAACATGAGTGCATCAAAAACGTGATTTGGAAATTAAACTCCAAAATAGAACTTTGGCACCATATTCGTAAATAATCATCATTTATGGATTTCCCTTAATTAGTACAGTATTCTTAAGTATACTATTCTAAAACGGTTTAGGTAATTACAAACATCATAAAATAATTAATTTTGGATAGACCTGTATGTTGCTTATAAATGGTACACGCGTATTATAGTGTACTGAAATAAAAAAGAAGTAAATAAATAAATGATTTAAAAAATAAAAAATAGAATACCGATTTATATGCCGAATTTCCTCAAATGAACCCGTAAAAGAATCGTATGAGCTTTATAAAAAATATTCTTTTCGAAAAATACTTTTCTGCTTATGAAAATTATATGTTCATTTCATTTCTTTTGGTGCAATCTGAATAAGTTAACATGCACTAAGAAGAAAATTCGTTAACAGACGCAATATATTGGAATTATTTTGAATGACCCTTGACATATCTGTCCGATTTGAATAAAATGTTTCAGGTAATATAATGATATGATAATATTTTACAATACTAAATTTGAACTTTCTAAAATAACTGTTTCTGAGCTATACTTATGACATTCTCCCAAATAGATAGATTGGCACATATACCAACCGCTAAAAACGTGCTTTTCGGTTACATTATACCTCAAAACATGTAATTATAGCAGTAATTCAGTTTAATAAAAATAACCCGAAAAACAATACTTTTTCTGCCATTTATCTGTAGAAGAAAATAAAACTATATATTTTACAATAAATATTTTTTGATATATATGTACGATTTAGAGCTCAACATAATGTTTCGCTTAAAATACTCACAATCTTACATTTTCGAATTCTGATTTAAAATCTCATCTTCAACCATAATGTTTGCATGCTTCTAAAATTTGTATGCTTCCACATTGATCTCATTTGCATATATTTTTTCCATAGTTTCTGTGCTTTTCGAACGATAGAAGAAAACTCAAGCTCTGCACTGAAAATATAATGCATTTAGTTCGTCATATTCACCTGAAGTATATTTTCATGTAAAATAGTAGTTTATTTAGTATTCTGACCTCACCAGGAAATGTTCATTCTTGTTTTGAGACAGAATAATAATAATAATAATAATAATAATAATAATAAATAACTTAGTAATATAAAGTCTCCGCGAAATAGAAATGTAACATGTTACATTATTTCCGAATAGCTTGTATTCTGTGAATTTCATTTAAAATGTTTGCAAGTTTTAAGAAGAATATTGTATGTTCAATTTCTGTATAATATTATAAAAAAACCCCACAAATTAAATGTTAGAATTTTTTTTATAAAATAAAAGCTGTATTAAGTAGAAATTTTATGTATGATCATTCAAATAACAATAAACGCTCATAGCAAATAAGTTTTTGTTATTCATACTTAGATGATATTTTAATCAACTTAGAAGGCATTTTTAGTTTTTTGAAAAATTTGTGGCTCAACTGCAAGGAACAACTACACAACTGCCAACATTTTTAATTTTTAAATCAAATTTATCACCACTATTTTTTGAAGGAATTTGTCTTACCTATATTCGAAGATTGAATAAACTGAAAACCATTATCAAAGAATTCCGATATGACGTCTCTGTTGAAAAATGGGAGACATGGCACCTACGAAATTACTGCGATGCCATATTATTCTATCACGTTGTACCCATGAAAGTTATTCGGAGTTATTTTACTATATAAAAAAGTATTTAATTAACAAATAGATGTTCCATTTATCAAATAACTAAGTTATAATATGAATCATGTTGAAAATATAATGATGGCATGTTTAAAATTTATGTAATCAAGTGCTAATTTAGTACTCAATAAGCGCACAAAACAACTCCTTCTCTAATCTTTTGCTGTCATTCTAATTCTTCAGTAATTTCAGCGTTTATTAACAGTCTTCATTTCTGTCATTCTTTCATTAATATACACCGCATTCTGTTCGAAAGGAAACTATTGTACATATACAAAAGAATGTTCAGATATCACAATATCGATGTGCGCATTTAAAATTCTACTTCGATCCGTTTTTGCAAAATTCAGAGGATCGGCAAATACTCCGTTAGAATGGAAGAATTTAATTATAAATACAACCAAATGTAAACAGAATTTATTTAAGTATAATAGGCCAAAACACAAGAAATATTAAATATTCATTACAGTAGAGAAATTGTTACATGTTACCTCCATTAAGCTATAGACTCGAAAGTAATTACTAAATTAAACGAATGAACTTTTAAATCATTCATAAGAATTCCTCTTTGTCATTCACGTTATTATTTTAGCGCTTCAGACAGAAACGATGTATATTATTAAGATTGGAAATGCTTTAAAAGAGTTTATTTATCTACTAATTCCTAATACATCTAACACTTGATGTATGTAGGTAATAAGTACATGCAGATGAAGAGATAATTGCACTAAGACTTTCATAAATAATATAAACTAACGTAATATTTAAATTGCATTTGAAGATAAATTAACTTTTAGGCATCTTCATATCTGTTTTTGAAATAATGTTGCATTTCAAATGTCAGCTTGTTTTAAGGATTGCAGAATTTTAACTCTTAATTTCATTTAGAACAATTCAGCATATATATTACAAATACAATTATATTTAACCAATTTTTATCTACTGCATAATGTTAACCGATTTCTGTGGAATATTATAAGTAGAAATTATTTTATTGAAAATTTTATTCAAAGTAATAATTATTGTCGTATTCATTTCTCTTTAAACCTTTATGAACTCAAACTTCTTTAAATATATATATATATATATATATATATGTATTTAGTTCGAAACTTTTCTATTACCAATCTTTTCAATTAACATATTATCTTAAATAATAAAAGTAAATATACCATAGCTGCCAATATTTTAATTTATTCCGGAGTAATTTTAGCCCCGCCTCTAATTCGTACCACTTTTTTTTTTTTTTTTTAAGTAATTTTTTCTTATTTTATCGAAGTTATATACTAAAGAAAATTTTTCTATAAATAAAGTGGTGCAAAATAAAGGCGGGGTTAAAAGTACTCCGGAATAAATTAAAATATTGGCAGCTATGATATACTAGTTAATTTACAATAAATGCACTCATAAACTCAAAGAATAAAATAAAGGTTAAATATAGCTTTTACGTGTGAGCATTCAAATGCAAAAAGCTATGAAATCTCATAACTGGCAAGTTTTGACTATTCATACTCATATGATATTTACTCGGCGTATAATTTATGTTTAATATTTGAAAAATTATGCAGCCGAATGTAAACAACACTTACTGTAATGATGCATTATTCTACTATCACGTTGTATGTGTGAAAGATATTCGAAGTTATTTTGGTATAAAAATGTTCTGTAATAAAAATGCTTAATTACACTGCTCGGCATGAAAATCGCCCCAACACCATTTTGGCAAATTCTTATGTAAAATGATCTCCTGATTTCGATTATTACGCCCATTTTGCCCTATTACCCACCGTTTTTTAGAGCTGGCCCCTTATTTTTATCACTTTTCGGTGATTTTATGGCTCTAAATTAGATTTTTAGGGGGGGGGGTGAGGATTATTTTAACTGTTAAATATCTTCTGAGGGGCAACAAAATTCGAAAATTCTAAAACATGAACATTTGCATCAAGGGAAAAATTTAACGGGGGGGGGGGTTGCTATTGAAATTATGGGTTACATTTCTTATATATTTTTAAAACCTATTATTAAAGTTATGAAATTAGTATTTTTGTTTTTTGTTTTTAGATGTTAAATTAATTCTTTTTCCTTCTCCAAATCAAATTCATGGTCATAAAATTACCGAACAGTGATAAATATTGAGGGAGGGGGTGGTGTTTGTAGAAAACGGTGGGTGACTGAGCGAAATGTAAGTCATATTCGGATTCAGGAGGTCATTTTACATAATAATCAACAAGAATGGTATCAGAGCTCGAATTTTTTATTTATTTATTTATTTTTTTTGCAGCGCAGTATTATTAGGTATATGTAATTTTACACCTCGACTTATGGAAGTAATAAAATGTAACTTATCTGTAAGACGAAGAATATCAAGATAATAATTATAGCATATTTAACAATATGAAAAAATAAGAAAATAAAATAAAATATACTGAGATGCGTGTTTGGCACCAAGCAAATTTACGAAACAATTCGCTCACTCATCTTTTACCGTCTTTTAAATTCTTTGGTGATCTGACCCTTTATTTAATGCATAATGCAATTTATTTAGCTTTTAGGAATATAATTCTGCCGTATCGTTCACTCATAATTATATACACCTATTCCATTCTGAATGAAAATATTTTAGAAATAAATACATAGTTGAATAATCCGATGAGTTTAATTAAAAATAGAATTAAGTGTAAGAAGAATTTATTTTTGTATAATAGGTAAAGCACAAGAAACATTAATTGCTCATTATAGCAGAAAAATCGATAGATATATATTAGCTGAAATATATAATATGCTCAAATTACCAGCTTCAACTGAAAAGCTTTTGAATTATTCATATGAATTCATCTTTGTTATTCAAATCATTATTTTAGAGTTTCATTGAAACACGTAGCATGCATTATTGTGACGTTAAATATTGCAAATGCTTTGAAAGAGTTCATTTATCTTGAAATCAAAATATATCTAAAAGCAGATGTATGTGGATAAATACATGTGGATAATTACACTAAAATTTATTCACAGAAATGTAAATTAGCCTAATTGTTCAAATTATACATAATTACGTAAACGTAATTATACATAAATTAAAAATGATATTTTAGGCATATAGATAAAGTAATGTTATAATTAAAATATCTCTTTTTGTAAAAGGTTTTAAAATTTTAATTATTGCCTCATTTTAAAGCAATATTTGATACAGATTTTAAACAATTTATTTAATTAAACGTTTTTTACTCACTTCATATTCTTTAATATTATCTGGAAAATACTTTTAGCGTATTTTCTACAAATTAATGATAAATTTACAACATCATTTTTACACCATTTACAAAATGTGAACAAATTATTATTGCACCATAATTAAAATTCCATTCTTTAATTATAATTGTAATTATGGAGCATGGAAGATAAGTCATAAACCAGTGACTATACTGCTGAATTACCAATGATGAAAAAAAAAATACTTACAATATTTTGCCAACGATATTTTAATTGTAAAATAACCTAAGGGTTTTCTTGTGGCCCCACCCGTAAAGGAAACATTTAGTTTAGCCCATAAATGCATACTTTATAAATTTTTACCAAAAAAAAAAAAAAAAAAAAAAAAAAAAAAAATCGCTATGTGTATATAGAATATTATATGGGTTTATGCAAAAATGGAAAACAATAATAATAATTATTATAATAATTAATATGTAGGTTTTATTTATTTATTTATTTATATTATTATTATTACTTAAAAAAATTAAAAGTTTAAAAAAGATTCACCATGCAATACAAATAACAAGTAATATCGTTTTACCCATAAGAAAAAAGTATGCAGATATTTTCTTACTAATTATTGTGAAATAAAGAAAAACAGCTTAAATTACAATAATAATAATAATAATAATAATAATAATAATAATAATTTTCTTGTCACTCTTAACTTCCAAAATAGGTTGTCAAAATAGGTTGTCAGTTTAAATGCAAGACTAAAATGCGAGCGGATTTACTTTATTTTTTCTTTATTATTATTTTTGTTTTCATACTTCGTTTCAGTGGATCAAAGTAATATGGCATACTAAAAAAGGTAAATTTTTCACTATGGTTACACTCCAATAAAAGGTTAAAGACAGTATTTTGTTTAAAGATACGAGGTATTTAAGGATTAAAACCGACAGTCGAAATACGCTGGATTCGAACCCTGTCCCCATTCCTACGTATGGTCGTTTTGTCATGGTTGTAGTATGTAGATTAAGCTGTTTATCTTCATGAGAGTTATCCACTTGGGCGAAAATCCTACCTGGAGGGCGTTTCTAAGTGGTCCCAGCAGGGGTATAGGCAAATTTTAAAGAAAAACCATTGTAAACTTTGAGCACAAAATAAAGAGTTCACTAGGATCCAAATCTGGCACCTTCCGTTTTTGAGATTGTATAGTAGAATCTTTACGAAATTCCGACGCGAGGAATTTTCCGTTGTAAAAGTCGTGTAAATACTTATATAAATCTTCAAAAAAAAAAAAAAAAAAAATGTTCAAGAAAAAACTAGCCACTGAATTGTAAACCTTTTCAGTAGCTATTAATCTTCAATTGCATTGTATAAATAAAGACAAAATCTTTGAATAAAAGGAGGGACCTATCTCACCAAGGATTGATAACTGATAAAATTATCATTTTTAGAGAGAGACTGGTCGTATGAATATAACTTCACGATCTGGAGAAACTAGTGTTGCAGGAGAACAGAGAAACCATTATCATCATTTAGGATCTCGGAGAAACATCTTTTCTTGGGGCAATTTATCTTTTTTCAGAGGTAGTCACCCCAATAGCACAGCAATGGAAACCAATATTGGGCGATATTGGTTTCCCTCGCTGTGCTACTGGAGTACGGACTCTTCGAGTCGAATATTAAGTAAGTAACTCACAGCAAATTTCATAGTCATATTCTTTGTTATTAGTATATATTACCCATGGCTGGCTCACTTGCAAAGAATGAGGTTGTTGGTTTCGTGTTAAGATTGAGCTATTCATCTTCTCATCAAAAATGCTTGAATTATATATGGATGGTTTTTGCCCACATTTTGTTGTTGTTTTTGTTTTATGAGTGGTTTTCTGCAATAATGATTCTAAGAATTTTTTCACATTATTTCGGATTTTGGATTTCGTTTATTTCTCTGCAACATCATGTCTCACTCAATCACAGCATATTCCCTAATGTAAAAGAATCGGCTTTAAATCAGACACCACCACTACGGAGCTCCCATGTAATGAATCTGAATGAGTTTATATGAGAAATCGGACACAAGACGTTTACACTGGAGTCATCAAATAAACCATATATGAATAAATACTGAGGCCAGATTTTAAATCATAAAATAAATATTAATATTTATAATAATTTGAGACGTTACTGCAAATCACATCCACAAATCATGCTAATAGTACTAACATAACGAAGGAGAAATGTGATAATAAGGAACTAATTATTTTAATTTTACATTTTTAGTACGCATCTAGCATAAAATTTCCAAATCAATCATTTTATTTTAAAAATTACTTTTATTAGAAAGTTAAAAACTTATTATATGGAAAGAATTTTCAATTGGAATCTGATTACAAACAAAATTTTATTTATTTTCTGAAGAAGCATGATGCATTTCATTTTAATTTAAGAAATAGCTAAATGTCGTTGTTTATCTAGAATCTACTTTGAGGGCTTAAGAAAGTAATATTGTCTAATAGCTTTCTAAGGTAAATGGTTTATCAATTCTTTATTTTAAAATTACATTTTATAAATCAATTCTATCGACAGTAAATACTCACATAATAAAAAAAGTAGTTTCTTCAACTTTTAAGATTCATTTACTTAATTTAATTAAAGATGCTTCTGATTTTCAAAGTATTTATTTTAAATTCATTGAATGAAAACATTATATGAAAGCGGTAAATAGAAATAAATAATTTTATTTCTTTTCGTAGTAAAATTAGCCGTTTATATTTCTAAACACGAATGTGATGGCATGCCTGTCCTCCATAGAATAATATAACTTCAAATTTTACTGTCTGTTTGTTTGTTGTATCCCATGTATGGTAAGAAAAATATTATTATTGGATGAAATTTTTGAAATTGAATTTTTGCTATATTTGTACATTTTGAAACTTTTAAATCTGGAAAAGCAGATTTTTTAAGTGGTCTGTCTATTTGTCTGTGGGGGACCTGGTAACTGTGCGCTCTCATAATTGGAAGTCTGCAGGTTCGATACTCGAGCCAACGTAAAACCGTCGTGTACGCTAATGGTGGCTGATGTATGTAAAATCTGTCGTGGTCGCAATGTCTTCCTTTATTCTGTACAAATTATACTTTTGATAGAGTCACCAAAGTAGTGGAGCCAACTCTTCCATGGAGGATGGATCAAAATTATGAGGGCATGTATCCGGGCCACCCTTAGGAATGAGTTCTAGACAGTCGCCAATTTCCCTTAGTGACTTAAAACGCCTTTAATTCACTACACGTCTTTGTGTCCGTGTGTGTGAACAAGTCTTATCAGCATGACTCAAAAACAGATAATATTAGGAAGAAGTCCAAATGGAATATTTGAAATTTGTAGAGTGTGTAGATATTATTTAAAGGTTTTATTAAAATCGGATTAATGGCTACTGTACAGAAAAATGCAAAAATAATTTAAATGCATCAGATGGGCGAAATTTCCCTTTGGTATATTTTTATATCTTTAGACTGCGTCTGCACTGAGGAAAAATTCTGTAACTGACATCTAGAATCTAAATTGCGGCTCTAGAAAAAATAGTTCCAAGCCATCCTTATAAATTCTAGTCCCCTTTGAAAGAGAGTTCTAAAAACCCCTATTAGAATTCTGGAGCTTTTGCGTATATTATCGAGGCAAAGTTACTTAAAAATCTCTGTAAATAAATGAAAATACAAGAGGCGGTTTTCAGCAACTATAATTTTGGTTTAATACCGAATTCTAGAAAATCAAGCGAGAATTCTTCGCAATACAAAAGATTCAGAATATTGTTTCACCATCTAAAAATGTGTAGACTAGAAATTCTCGATCATTTCATCTATTCAGTTTATTGGCGTGCCTCATGCGCATAGCTCGGAAATCTATACTTCTAGTTAATGGATTTAGAAAATGACCACTTATTCATTCTAGAGGAAGGTGGTATTTCAGTGTGTGTATCCAGGTGTGTGTGTGTGTGAGTCTGGTATCAGTATGACCTAAACTTAGATAGTATTCGAAAGAAGTCCAAATTGAATACATTTATGTACAAAACTGCCAAATTTCCTGTTTTTAATATGAAACAGTTTTTGCGGTATAAGCTAAGAAAGGGGAAGAGTTACTATAAACTAAAAAACGGAAATGGTAGTAACTTTTTTTTTTTTTTTTTTTTTTTTTTTTAGAATAGAGATATATATAATAGTTAATTAATTATTAAAAATGGAAATAAAATGAAATATTTTATAATGGTTTTGTGTCTTGTGAGTTATCGAATTTCAAAATACAATTTTTTACCCTTAGAATTTTGGTGGCAATTTTCTTGTTTAGGAAGATCAAACACTTTTTGCAAGTGTGTTGCTTAAGTCTACGTTTCTATACAAATGTATTCTCAAAATTTTGAACATTGCTAGATTTAAATCTTATTGTCTTGATAGTGTTTGAGGAATTTAAAAATTTAAGTAAATTTTTCTACTAATCGTAAAAATACAAATATAGAAATTCATGAGCCAAATAAATAAAATAAATAAAAATTCATAGATAATAAAACTTTTAAGATAGATCATAGCCGCTCCATGAGACTTTCTCCTACATCTATTAATATATACAGGATATTACAAAACGTTGACATTTTCACGTGTGGTAGATGATTTGCAAATAAACAGGTAGGGTTTTTTTTCTCTCTCTAATCGATTAATGCACTTTATTTGAGAAATATTCTAAAAACGATACAATAAAACTAGTAATCATGAAGCAAAAATAAGATAACAGGTTTTTCTTTTTTTTTTTTTTTTTTTTTTTTTTAATACCATTGAGCATGGGTAACGCTTGTTCAAGAATAGTAACACAATCTTGTTGCACAATTTTTCAATGACAAACGCACACCTCAGAATTCAATTAAACTCACTCAAGTACAGATGACACCATTTTATACTCTTTGAAAAGATTAGTGTTAAGCAGCCAATAGATTTATAAAGAAAAAAAAAAGCTAGCAAAAACAGTTTTAAATTGAGGTTGGTGTTCCAGATTTTAGCAACACTAAACAAGTATTTTTTACCAAATTTTGTCAGCAAACTCGCCAAAATGTTGACTGTTGTCGTTAAGCACGATCTGTATTAAAGTCGATAGACTACTGTTAAGTTCTTCTTGCCTTTACTGGTATTATTACTTCAGCGTTGTTCTTATAATCGAGAAATATTGTTATAATGAACATTAATGAAAGAGCAATATTTGTGATTGATTGTTTTGCTTCAACGCATTCGTCAGCACACCAACTATCAGGATCTTCCATTCGTCTTCTGAAAGGTATAAAAAAGCACCTATTTTTTTTTTTTTTTAAGTACAAATGTTCGAAACACCTTTTAATAGCACTAAACTTTTGTAACTCCTCACAATCCTGGGTTCGTTCTCTTTTTCCCATTTCTCGACATGAAACACTGATTGGTTGTGACGTACCATATTTGCAAATACTTGTATATCATATGAAGCGCTACCCATGCCGCGAATTACAACCTCTCCAATTCAAATTGGCTTCCAGAAATTTAAACTTTCTTCGCGCTGTTAACTTTTGAAAGTTAGTGTATTAAAAAAACTACTAGTATTTCGAAGTTAAAAAGTATTTTAATGAAAGTACTCCGCAAAATTTCGTTTGAAGGAATCACTATTTTACTCAATGGTAAATTCTCAGGTAAATTAAGAAGTTCTTTAAGAACACGTATTAAGATATAATTCCAAAAAATATTTTTAATTGAACGGCTAAACAAAAAGCCTTATCAAGCAAGAATTATCATTAACAGAAAAAGAAATGAAACGTTTTTATTAAATATACTTATTTAAATGCTTTTTTTAAAGCTGTGCTTAGTTGTTTTAACAAAGAATAGCAATGGAAGAATTCAAAGAATTTTAATGAATTTCGAACTTGAATTACTCGAAATATATTGAAAAGTATGAAATAAAAGAATTTTAATAAAATGCTCATCAAACTTTTAAATTTATTCTCTGAAATTAATTGCGAGAACATTTTAAAGAATCTAATTAATATCTTCGAATATTTTTTTGCATTTTTAAACAATTTGGATAGAAATTTTCTGTAACTCCCGATTTCGTTTGGAAAAGAAAAATCTCAAACATTTTCTGACCCAATTTCAGAGAAGCGATATTGTCTAAGAAATCAATCATAAACATGAAAATTTTTAATTTAATAAAAAAAATCTGGAGTGACTCCACTCGACTTTCCGAACATTGAGTAACTAACAGTTTTGTAGATCAAATAAAGAAAGAGGAATTGCTAAACAAACAAAAGAGAGAAAACCATAATAGAGTGTTTTTTTCTCCATATATCACACGAGGTTTTATTTAACGCTACTGAACTTTGAGCCCTTAGATCATAATGATAAAGAATTTTTCGTTTTGTCCCTGTAAAAATCTATAGATGCTAGATTCACCAAAATGCTTATAGTTAGTGCAACAGTGATTTATAATATTCATACAAATTTTCAGTTCAATTCAATAAGGCGTTTAGATGCTATCGCACTTTTAAAAATTTGGTCTCATAGGCCATAATGATAAAGAATTTTTCTTTGTGTCCCTGTAAAAAAACTGTAGTGCTAGATTCACCAAAATCTATACAGTTGGTGCAAATGCGACCTATAACATGTGTACAATTTTTTTGCTCAGATTAATAAGGCGTTTAGACGCTATCACACTTTTAAAAATTTGGCCCCATTGGCCTTAATGATAAAGAATTTTTCTTTGTGTCCCTGTAAAAAAACTATAAGTGCTAGATTCTCCAAAATCTATACAGATTGAGTATCTGTGACCTATAATATGGGTATAAAATTTTTGCTCAATTGAATAAGGCGTTTAGATGCTATCGCACTTTTAAGAGTTTGGTCCCATAGGCCATAATGATAAAGAATTTTTCTTTGTGTCCCTGTAAAAAAACTATAAGTGCTAGATTCACCAAAATCTATAGGGTTCGTACTATGGTGACTTACAATATACGTACCAACTTTCAGGTTAATCGAACAAAGCCTTTAGACGCTAGCGTGTTCACAGACATACACACATACACACATACACACATACACACACACATACATACATCATCGTAAAAATAGTGAAAACGGACTCAGGGGACCTCAAAACGTATAGAAACATCAAAATCTCGAATTCGGATTTTTGACATGATTACAATACTTTCCTCACTATAGTGTTCGGAAAGTAAAAATAGAAAGCTGATCCTGGTTTAAATATAATTTTTTACATTAGATAAAAATATTTTAATGAAAAAAAAAAAAAAAAAAAAATATGTTTTTACAGTGTTTACATAGTTTTTTTTTTTAAATAGCTTTTTAGTTCCCCATCATACTATAGGTATGGGGAACTTAGGTAATCGTGAAAATTTTTTAGTCTGTAGGGTGTCTGTTAGTTTGTTAGTCTGTTAGTCCGTTAGTTTGTTAGTCTGTGTACACGATATCTCACGAACAAATTGTCGCAGAGAGGTCAGATCAGTTTTAAAATATTACTTTCGTCACTGGCAAGAACCCTATTCACTTGCAACATTCGATTTTAAAAAGTTCGTAAGTTATTAGAAATTTACGATTTTCTTAACATGGGAGAATAGGACAAAAATTCACTTAAACGTGCATTAAATGGAAACATTTTACTGTAAAAATGCCAGACCAGTTTCAAAATATCCGTTTTGATGCCGGAATGAACATATAAATATGCTACTTTGAAAATTTTGCAAGTTATTGGAAATTTACGAATTTCTAAACATGGCAGTATAGGGCAAAATTTCCCATAAACGTCAATTTTGAGCGATATTTTCATCGTAAAGATGTCAGACTACTTTTGAAATATTATTTAGGACACTGGCATGAATATTAATGACTATGAATTTTCAAATATAAAAATTTCGTATGTTATTGGAAATTTGCGAATTTCTTAACATGGTAGAATAGAGCAAAATTTCACATAAACGTCTATCTTGAGGGATATTTTCATCGTAAAGATGTCAAACCACTTTCGAAATATTATTTAGGTTACTGGCATGAATATCATAGACTATGATTTTTCCAATTTAAAAAATTCGTAAGTTATTTGGAATTTACGATTTACTTAACATGTCAGAATAAGGCATAATAGAGCATAAAACTTCCATTTTGAGGATCATAAATACATTAGACAACTTCAAAATTACATTTATGATATTTTTTTGAACATGATTGAATACAAATATTCTAATAGGAAAATTTCGTAAATTATTCGTAATTAACGATTTCATCCACATAGCGAAATTGTAATTTTTTCATATAAAGTGAATTTTGAGGATTATTGCATTGGAAATAGTAACATGAAACATAAACAACGGAATTGACCCTGATAAAATAAATTAATAGATTTGAATAAGATAAATATATCGAAGTGAACGATGGATAGCCTATTAGGCGGGGATTTCTTTCTGTCACTGGGTCAAGTTTTAGTGAAATTCATTTTTTTAGCATGATTACAATATGTCGCGCACTAGAAATTTATGAGACCATAAATATGGTGGGGAACTGAGCAGAGTCCACCTATGCCAACTAGTCTTGTATTAGTTTTAGCTTGATAATTTTACTTAATTTCAATAAGGTTGGAAAATAAAATGAGAAATAAAAATAAATGAAGGACAATTATGAAAATATCGCTATATCTCTAAAATATGCTGTTTTTCTATTTGTTAAATATATTTCATTAAAATTTTGAAAACACAAAGGAAATATTTCTGTATTTTGAATAGTTTAGTAGTTGCAGTTTTCTTTTGTAAAACGAACGGTTACATGAAATATTTAACACTAATTATGTTTAATTATCTATGCAGACACCTGATTAGTTTGGAATGTTTTAAATAAATTATAATGTGCTTTAAATGAATAAAATTAATTCTAATGTTTTATTTTAGTGTTAGTTGATTTAAAATAAAGTTTGTTCAAATCGATACGATGCATATATGCATGCAATCAATACTGCATATAATTGTATTAATAGATTCTCTAATTATTATTATTTTGATTATGAGTATTAATTGTTAGTGCTGTCGCGGCCTTTTGTAAATTTATTAGAACTAGTATCAAACTCGACCATTTTTGTAAGTATTTAAGTAATAAATAAATAAATTAAAAAATTTCATGTAAGAATTATCTTATCCTAAAAATAAATAA
The DNA here is from genome assembly GCA_963930645.1 of Salticus scenicus. Taxonomy (NCBI): domain Eukaryota; kingdom Metazoa; phylum Arthropoda; class Arachnida; order Araneae; family Salticidae; genus Salticus; species Salticus scenicus. The sequence continues at coordinate 243,476,318 of OZ005649.1, forward strand.
ATAAATAAGTAAAATACATAGCCAATTTGTTGCATATATATATAACATAGAAGCTGAAATATAGCCTTTCCGTAAATAAAAATAATTGCAGCATAGACCTTTTGACAGAGTCACTTTACGTCAGATATGCACCCAAATTGAATCAGCGTGGTTTTCTATATTATCCATCCCACATACCAAGTTTGGTGTATTTATATATATTATTGAAGCTGAATGATTGGCCAAATTTGTTGAGAAATTATGAAAATTTTTCTGGAAATGTAAGAAAAAAAGTAAAAGTGAATAAAAGAAATATGGTTATAATAATTTAGAATTAGAATAAAAGTACGTCTCTAAACGACAACTTTCATAGAAAAGTGTTTTCGAAAGTTATGAAAAATTCATATAGAGAGACGTGGAGAAAATTCACATTGTTTTTGTAAAATTGTTTCTGAAGCGTACTCTTTTCTAAATTTTGGCAAGATTTACAAAGGAAGATTTCTTTCTTTCATTTGTTTTCTTTTTCCAGTTGATAAATTGCCTACTTGGTGAAATTTTGTTAAACTTGGAGATGTAAAGAATATGATTTTGCTCATGTTTTCTAGTGTAAATTTGGTTATGGCAGTAATTGAATAAAGTATAAAATGTGTGATTACCTGTTTCGTTAAAAAAAGTCAAATGATCTGAAACTGTAGCAATGTAAAGATAAACCATGTACAAACTGCTGATGCTTTCTGGAAGTATAGAAAACGAAAACTAAGTGTTATAATTTTTTTTTCTAAAATTAAAAAAAAAAAAAATCATTATGTTTTTAATTTATAACATAAACAACTTTAAAATAATTTGTCGCATTTTTTAGAGAAATTCCTAAAATACTTTTGAAATAACATTCCGAAATTAAAATATAAATATATTAAATATATGAGCATTTGAAGGCAAACTATACATATTCGAATGATAGACAAAGAAACAAAAGAAGAAAAAAAAAACTTTTTAAAATACATTAATAGTAAAAATTTTAGTTCATATCAAGAGCTTTGCAAGATATGAGTAAAAAACAAGCCTCTTTTTAATATTAATTGATTTTTTCCTTTACTCATATTTTTTTTTTTTACTTTCTCTTATTACTTTCTCTTACCCATAAGGTAGAGAAAGTATTGTTTTTAGGTCAAATTTTCGAACGCGAGATTTTGTTATATTTACACGTTTTGAGGTACCCTGAATACGAAAATCATATTTTTAGCAAACGGTCTGTGTGTATGTCTGTGTGTCTGTGTGTCTGTATGTGTGTCCGTGTGTGTGTCTGTGTGTGTGTCTGTGTGTGTGTCTGTGTGCCTGTCTGTTATCAGCATATCTCAAAAACAAATTATGGCAGAAAGTTCAAACTTGGTATTCTAAATGTGTATCATATAGGAATGCTACAGTAAGATTTTCGTTAAGATCAAGCAAATGGTTCGTGTACAGGGACAATCAAGATAATTCTAATACATTACGTCTATTGGGGAAAATGCAGGTAAGTAGAGTTTAACGTCTATAGACTCCACTAAACCAAACAAAACAAATATATATTTTTTTGTAATAGAGATAGTTAACTGGGAAAATTTTTTTGTGTATGTAGGTGCCTCGCCTCCCCCCTGGGGGGGAAGTCCCCCCTCGAGGGGAGTAAATTTTCATGATGGGTTTCATTCAAAAGAGCTCGCCAATACCTTTAAAACGAATGGTTGAACTATAAATCTGTGATAACTTAAAACAAAGTTATAGATTTTTTTTTTTTTACTTTTAACAAAAAAAAGTTTTTTTTTTTTTTTTTTTTTTTTTTTTAATATTGAGAGTAAAATGGACTTATATATATATATATATTTAGTATTACACTACTTCTCTAATATGGAAATCGTCTGCATTATCATAAAAGATAATTTTTTTAAATAATAATTTTAATAAATTATTTTTTAAAAACAGAATTTTTTTTAAATAACCGAATTAAATTCTATATAAATGTAGGAGCATTAATGAAACGGGCGGTTGAGGGGGGCGGTAGCCCCCCTTACACAGAACTAATTATCGTATAAAACTCTTCCGAAGCCTAATTTGAGTTGTTTAGCATAGGTTTACATGACAGTTCTCGTTATCTTACCGCTTAATCTGCAACCTGTATTTGTAGTATTAAATTTCAGGGTAAGAGAAAGTCGTGTGAGTGACACACCAGATTATTACTTTCTTTAATACTATTTATCGGTCAAATTTTAGTGCGCTTTGCTAAATTTTACCAAGATCCAGAGAACTACTAAAAAATGAAAACTAATTCCGCACACTCATGCGGTAAATAAAATATGTTTTAGGTTAAATTTTCATAGCTTTTTTTGTATACTCACTTGTTTTGAGGTTCCATGAAAACCAAAGTTATTTTTTTAACTCTTGATCTTTGTATATGTCTATGTTACAAGCGCAATTTTAAACCTAATTGCAGGTATATTGTATGTTGAAGTTTATATGGAATTGCTTCTTGAACACTTTGGTCAAGATTGATAAATTTCAAGGAGTGGTATGAGTGAATGGTGTATAAGTAATTTGAATAAACTTTTAAATTTAACAACAGCCTTGATTTCTATATAAATACAGGTACTATATTCAAATGGGGAGTTAAGGTGAGCGGTAACCGCTCACACAGAATTATTTACAAAGAAAAATTGTTCTTAAACCTAGTTTGAATTCTTTTTAGCTTTGGTTTATATGCAGTACTCGTTGTCTACTTTAATCTACAATCTGTCTAGTCAGTATTGAAATACAGGGTAAGAGAAAATCTTGAGAATGTCACATTTTTTTTTTTTTTTTTTTTAACTGGATATTCATTTTTTTTTCATAATAAGGCAATATATATCGTCCAAAATACATAATTAATGATTATTTATTTAATAATTATTAATTTTAATTATTTTAATTATTTTGACTATTTATTTATTTTTTTATTTATCGTGGTGTAATATGAAAAAAATCAGTATTATTAAGTATGTATGATGCATTTCTCTTCAATTTTGAATGTATGCGTGTGTTTAAACATTAATAGGTCTTTGTGTAATTTAATGTAAATATCTTTTGATTTATAATAAATTTCTTCGAATAAATAAATAAATAAATAAATAAATAAATAAAAGGAAATAACTGAAAGTGGTTAATACTTTGGTTAATACTTTCTGAACATTTTTGATATTTGTAAATGCTTTTAATATAAGTTGGATTATATATTTGATACATTAAAAATTATAATCATATTTAAAAAAATTATATTTTTGCACATACGCAGTTATAATATCTCTTATACAAATTTTCATATTTAACGAGATCTGTAATATGATAATATTCTAATAAGCAATATAATTTTTCTATGATGTTCTTAAACTTTTTTCTAAAATATTTTTCCCTTCATATAAAAAATAAATCTGTAGAAAAAACCAATTACGTTTATTGAATTTTTGGAATTTAGTTGAAATTTTCCAATTTTTATTTTTATTTTTATTTACTTTTTTTTAACATGCAAACAATTTTATCTACATTTCATTCTGTCTGAAAAAAAAAAAAAAAAAAAAAAAAAAGAAGCCAATTTAAACTTTTCGCTTGAGTTTTGAATAACTGTAGAATATACTAAACGCAGGAATTTTCTCGAAGATGAATATAAAATGAAGTGCATTTTCATTTTTGTACACACTGTAGATTTCCACAATCATCTAAAATTTATGACAAAATGATCGTAATCTGGAAAGAATGTTATATATAAAGTAAAAAGTATACTCTGTGCTCCCCCCCCCCCCCCTTTTTTTCTGGAAGAGGCATGATATTCTAACATTTTTTATTCATGAAAAATATGTCGAAACATAACAATTGACATTGAGTTAGATTTTTAAGTCTTACGAAGGTATATTTATTCAAGTACTGTCCAATTAGGTATCGGAATTGCTATGTCTCATATTTCAACTTGAACAGATAGCAAAAACAAAAAAATGTGATTATGAATTACAAGGAATTTATACATAAATACCCAATTTCATTTTTTAAATTAGTGAATTTGTAGATCAGAAGCCTCAATGTCATATTTGCATCACTCATTACTCATCATTTTTATATATTTCATATTATTTAAAACTGTTTATATATGCGCATATATAAACAATCAATCAATAATACACATTATATGTGTCAATCAATAATACATATTATTGATTGACACACTGTTGATTATATGTGCATATACACATTATATGATTAGCTCGCTACATAACCAGATATGTTTCAGGAAGAGGCGACAGCCCCTCTCAACCCTCGTTGTATCTGTCTGTCTATATATATCTGTATAAATGTTTACACACTGAGGAAAAAATATTTCATCTAGAACAAAAAAGTAGTCATTTTCTGAATCTCCAAACTTGAAATATAGATTTCTGAGATATGTGTATAAGGCAAACCAATAAACGTGAATTATAGTTGCTAAAACTCGCCTCTTGTGTTCGAATTTATTTGGAGAGATTTTTAAATAAGTTGACAGCAATAATACCTTCAAATGTTCTAGTATTATACACTCATGTCCATAAATTAAGATAATGCTAGCTGCGGCAAATAAAGGTTCAGAAGCAAAACAAACATGGCTTATTCATAAAGTCCATTTATTAAACAAAAGATCAAGAACAACAAAAAGGTGGTTTATGTAGGATACCATTTATAAAAACAACGATTTTTGCACCCTGAAGCAATTACAAAAAATATCTCCCTTACAAAAACTTAACATTATGTGGTTGGTATGATGGTTAATACATTGTATGTCTCTCAGATGATGAAATATAGTCCTTACAACGCCTAGGAATGCTGAGTATTAAATTATCGATCTGATCTTGGAGAAGATTATTCCACTCTGTAAGCAATGTTCTCTGAAGTTTCGGTACACATGTAGGAGGTAGTTGACGGGCTACAACTCGTCGGAAAAGCATGTCCTACACATGCTCTATCGGATTCTAGTCAGGTGAGAAGGCTGGCCATTCCATGCGGGTGATAACTTCAGATTGTAGGCATCCGTGTACAATGTTTGCACGGTGAGGACGCGCATTGTCATCCATAAACACAAATTCTGGGCCCATGGCACCCCTAAACAAACTTACATGTTGTACCTGAATGACTTCCCGATAAATTTGGCCTATCATGGTTCCGATCTGAACAAGGAGATCTGTTCTGGTGCCCAATATGATTCCCTCCCCAATCGAGCATTCCTGTCCCAGAGTAATGGTGTCGTTCAATGATGTTTTTTTGGTGGTAACGGGTACCTGACGTTCTACATATGAAAATCTGGCGGGAATTACACTAAAAGTTAAACCTGGAGTCGTCGGAAAACATCACACAAGCCCACTGTGACGCTGTCTACATTGCATGTTCTGTACTTCAAGTTAACCGCTGGCAACTGTGCATTGCCGCGAGCGGAACACATCTAATAGGCTTGCGAGCATATAGACCAATATCTCCCAAACGTCTATACACGGTTTGCCTGGAAACTGTGGTACCCGTGGCGTCAGGAAGCTGACGAGACAGGTCTGATGCTGTGCTTTTTCTGCTTATTTTGGGAGTTACTGCCAGATACCGGTCGTCATTCGGCATTGTAACTCTGGGCCGACCAGTACTGTAACGTCGACTAGCATTTCCATCATTTTGGAATAGTTGCCAAAGCCTATATAGATGACACTTTGGGCGATTCCAAGTTTTCCGATACTTCTATCTGTGTACGCCCACATTCTAGTCAACAGATAATTCTACCACGTAAAAAATTATCTGCATGCGTCCTCTGTGTCATAACTATTCGGTTGTGGCACTGAGCGGCATATAGAACGCGTGTGAACAATTTTCCTTCTTTGCTCCCATTCCTTATCTATCCCCTTCTTACACTTTCGTCATTGTAACATCATATCGGCGTCATCTAATGGCTTCCTATAATTTTCATATTATTCTTAAAGATGTGTGTGGTATTTCTACAGGTGAAATTTTCGCATTAAAGTTCGATTTCCGTGTGATTCTGAATTATCCTTAATTTATGGACATGAGTGTAATAGGGGTTTCAGAATTCACTTTCAGTAGGACTAGAATTTGTGAGGATGACATGGAACTATTTTTACAAGAGCCAAAATATAGTTTCTAGACTTTATTCACAGAATTTTTTCTCTATGTATATGCATTTTTTTGTAACACACACCCTTGTGTTAATACTTCGTAACTCATAAATACTTCACCAAACTTCATGCCAAGTGATTGCATAACATGTAGAGTTATTTTGTGTAGGCTTGCAAACTAATTACACTGCTTGGTATGACCATTGCCTCTGACACCATTTCAGTGTATTCTTATGTAAAATGACCTCCTGAATCCGAATATGACGCCCATTTTGCCATATCACCCACCGGTTTTTAGCAATGGCCCCCTATTTTTATCATTTTTTGGTGATTTTATGACTATAAATTTAGTTTTTAGGAGGAGGGAGGATTATTTTAACCGTTAAATATCTTCTGAAGGGCTACAGAGTTGGAAAATTCTAAAACATAGGCATTTGCGACAAGGGATTTATTTTTATTTTTATTTTTTATTTATTTATTTATTTATTTTTTTTTTTTGGGGGGGGGGATTTGACACTGAGATCATGCATTAAATAATTTATATTTTTTTAATTTGTTATTAATGTTATTTTTTAAACTTTATATATATATATATATATTGTTTTTAGGTGTTAAATTAATTATTTTTCATTCTTCAAATCAAATTAATGGTCATAAAATTATCGAATAGGGAAAGAAATTGAGGGAGGGAGTGGTGTATCTATAAAACGGTGGGTGACTGGGTAAAATGGGAGTCATATTCGGATTCAGGAGGTAATTTTTTAAGAATCGACAAAAATGGTATCAGATCTCGAATTTTTTTTTTTTTTTTTTTTTTTTTTTTTTTTTTTCAGAGCAGTGTTATGAATTCTGTGCTTATCATTTTCCCCAGAAAACATTCTTTTAAAAATTTTAGTAACATATGTTTATTTCATTATGTTTAATGGAGTGTAACCATGTTATAACGCACTTATAAGAAATACCGTCTATAGATCGTAATGGTACAAAATTATAGTGTGTGTCCCTGCGCACGTTCCTTAGTTATTATTTACATCAATAAAAAAATATATAACTAATTTATTGTAATTTACCAAGGTTTAAACCAAATTATCATTATTTGGATGATTACAGAAGACCATTGGAATTATTTTGTGTGTTCCTGTAAATAAATTACATACTGTAACTAAATTCTGTACATATCTTTTTTCTAGAGAAAACATGTTTTTAAGCAATTTAATAATGTATGTTAATTCTATTATGCTGAATATATCATAAACGCGGTAAAAAAGGCTTAAATAAAATGTATTCATTGCCTCTAATGTCACGAAACTCATATGTTTGTCCCTGAAAATGAGCTATTAACTTTACATGCGCCAGTAAAAAGTATACAACTTATTTTATGTAGTTCATGAATAATCGTTCGAAATTTGATTTAACTTGGATGAGTATGTAACATTGTCGACCACTTTCGTAAAGTCTTGTGCATTAATTATTAAATCTATAAGCAAACGTTTTCTACAGAAAACATGCTTTTAAGCATCTCAATAATGAACGTTAATTTTGTTTTGTTAAAAGCAATGCAATCATGTTTAAATGTGTTCAAAAGAAATTCTGCCCATAAGTCTTAGTGGTAAGAAATGATTTTGTGCTTTCCTGTATACAAACAATAAACAATATACCGCCAAAAACAATACATCTATTTCTTTATGGCGTGTGAACATGTGTACCAATCTGCATGCCAATCGGGTGATTTTTTTAAGTTTTTATTACGGTAGAGAGAAATTTTGTCCATAGACAGTAATGGTAGGAATATCTCTAGCGTGTCTCTGTACGTGAATCATAAAATAAAATATGAAACCAAAATTGTACCGCTAATTCCGTGTGGCTCCTGAACTGTAACTGTGTACCAATTTGCAATGATATCGAGTGATGTTTGTGACCTCTATCACAGTACACAGAGACAGATAAACAGATACACAGAACACAAAATCTTTTTGAGTCTGCCTATAGAGGCCTCCACTGACGTTTTGGCAAAAACCTTTTTAAGTCTCCCCGTAGAGGCTTCCACTGGCGTTTCGGCAGTTAACAAGAACGAAGAATTAGACTTTTATAAGTAAAGTATGCACTTCGCTGGACTTTGCCCTTCATTGGTCAATATATTTAAATAAATAATCTTTTAATATAAAATTTGGAAAAATGTAATTCTAAAACGAAATTCCTTCCAATCGTCGCTATGGGTCACTGCTGTTTTCGACTGCTTCTTCCTGTGTTGTTTCCTATTCCGGGTTCTACACTCTAATACCCGTGGCGCCGTCTTGTTCGGGCGCGCTCTTTGCACGCAGAATTGAATGAATTAGCACATATCCCTAGGGCCTTTAAGCTGCTATCACACAAAAGAACATATATTCTGAAGTATAATCTATTGAATCTCAAACCTACCGAACAACTTTCTTGTGCTCAGTCAAGGGTTATTTTTCAGCATAAACGAAATCCACAAATGTAAACAACGAGCGCAACATTTGGAGAAAATTCCCCTTTCGGAAGTTTAAAAGGAATGAGGATAGGTGATACTGTGGAATCGCGATTCTCTGGTCGGAGAACTTCATTCTAAAGACTAGCGTATGTGATTTTAACAGTCGAAAATGCGTGATTGAAGAATATACATGCGGCAAAAGCATCAAACGGTAGCTTTTCACCGATTTACCGCATGAAAAACCTGTTTATTAGTTACTATGTGCTAATGATGTTTATACGGAACTTCGTATGATAGCGGCTTTAGCAGCGTCTTCCCCCCACCCCCCAACTACTTCGGGTATGGTCCCCATTGCCTGCAGAAACGTATTATCCAAGTGCATTGCGTGCTCGCAGGATCACGCACAAATCTCGTTTATTGAAAAGGAATCGAGGCTAAACAAAGACGTTTCTGGAATAATGGGGCAAGGTAAATTTTTACGAAATCTTAAAGAGATGGTTTTCAGTAGAGTTAAAGTACAGCGCCTTGCATAGTGTGGAAATTGACCAGCAAATCAGTGTCTTAAAAATTAAGCTTCTCACCAGAGGTCAGTGCGATCGAGTTTATTGCTTGAAAAACTCCCTATTGGTTACTTGGGTGTTTAGATCACATGATTGAGCTGACTAAACTGGAAAAACCCAATCAGCTCTTCGATTTCAGCAAAAAATTCAGTCGCAGCGTCATCTGGGAAACTTTAAATTTTTTTAGCAGTATTTTAATCATTCGATCATAAGCACTTGCCACACTATATATTCTAGGCACTGTAGTTAAAGAAAGGCACAAGGGACGAAGAAAAAACGAAATTCGATCTTGAAAGATCTCATTACCACGATGAAGGGGAAAAGTGAACTGTTCGACTAAATATCAAAGTGATACGGCTAGTAGGATGAAAGTTAAGCACTAATGATATAAGAAACAAAATGGCGTAAAAAAAGAAAAAAAAACTCGTATTACAAAAATATTTAGCCCCTAATTTTCTTTTTGCTAGTCACATCGGGAACTTCAATAGCTTTAAACGTTTTCCAACAATGTGGATTAAATAGGTCCAGTAGTTTTTAACGCACATTTCAACAAAGTTGATAATTGTTTATGACTTCGCTCTGCCTTTCCGAGCTTTAAATTCCGTAATTATTTTGAATTTTCCTCAAACTATTATATATGTTATTCAAGTTTACTAATACATGTTCCCTTTGAAAATGATATAAATATCATGGCTGGGTTATATGCAGAAATACCCTAAAGAATGCTCATGCATTGTGCTCTATGAGAGGCATTCTTATAAATAATAAAAAAAAAAACTTTTGCACTACATAAATCATAGTGAATGAGTTATTTATTTTTCAAATGCATAAAAAATATTTTCAATATATTACTGTATGAATAGCATTAAGGTTTATAGGGTAACACAGACATATAAGTGGAAATTAGTCAACTGACTTTCCTTTTGTGTTAAGAGCTTTAATATTTTTCAACAGTCTTTCAAAGTGATTATGTTTCAATTAGTCGTTAATGACTGTCTTTCTACCCGCTTATCTGTCCAGGTTCCATTTTCTTTTAATATTTAAAACAGGATGCATTCTTAAATTAATTTACGATATTCGAGTTTACTATTGTATTTCTTGTTTGAATACAGATATTCACAAAAACATTCCGATGATTACTGTCTATGAAAGGAATATTTTAAAAGAATAGTTTAATATTTTTATACTATATATGCAACATGACAAAACTGGTATTTATTTTTAAGATAACAAAACCATTTTTCTGCAAGGTAAGGTATGATCAGCGTAACTAGCTAGTTTACAGGCCCCTACAAATTGTTTAGATTCATTATGTGGTGTAAGAAAAAATTGCAGAATGTAATATTTCAGTGTAGTGAAACTTTTTTTAGTACAACATATGGTACATAAGCAAAGTTTGGACTACGCACAGGCCTACTTTGTGCTTTCTCTTTAACACTAGATTTACGGATGTTGATTATATACCTATTTTTACTGAAGTGAGCCAATTTGAATCATACAAGAAAATTGAAGTTTTTTGCAAAGAAAATAGTTCCAAATCAATTTAAATAAAATGTTTATTATCAAAAAATTCATGGAAAACATTTTTTACATATAAACTCTGTTTTTGAAACACATTTTCCGCAAACATTTCTATTACATTTAGCACAATGGTTTGTACATCTGTTTCTGGGCGAAAAAAAGCCGAACAGACCACAAATATGAACACTTCAATTTTTTTGCCTCGTATGCTCCTCTAGCAAATAAAATTGCTACAAAGTCCCACAATTGTGATTTTGTAACCTTCCATTCCTTATCATTCAAAACTTGACGAGCTTCGAGTTCGGTACATGATTTTATATACGCCATCATACCTTCGTCAGTTATCAAATTGAATGCGCTACTTGCCGAACCAAGCATAATATGCCTTTTAGCATAGGCAGTTGGACCAGAAACGGTCTTTGAATATGGTATAAATCGGTGATCTACCTACGTTTCTGCCTTCGGTCAATGTTTCCCATAAAGTCCCATCAGCAGCTTTTTCGGCTGAAATTTCTTTATCAGAAGATGTATCGATAGCGTCTAAATCATTTTCGGTTTCAGAATCGGAAATAACCCTGGCTCTTTTTCTGTTAGGAGCTATATAACAAAGATCTTAATCTTCACTGCTTGAAGATTCAATTTTATTGACTTCCTCCTCTAATTCAATTTCGTTATCACATTGGTCTATATCAATTGCATCCGATTCATTATCTGATTGGTCTTTCTTTATTTTGATTAGTTTTTTCAACAAAAGACAATTTTTCTGAATCTTTCCCATAATAGAAACCCTAGATAACCAGATAAAAATAGATTGTAATACATTTTACAAATAAATTACAAAATTACCTTTGTGGATCAAATTTGTCTGGCAAAAAATGAATTTTATAAAATTATAAATTGTATATTACTTCACTGCACTGCTCACACGCGATGTATAATTCGAAATGATGACAGAAGTGGGTAATAATGTAGCGAAAACAAGTGACAATGGCTCCCACATACACACAAATATTGTATGTGAGGAATTCCAAATGAGAAGAGAAACAAATCACGTGCGACTTGACTGTTGCCCAGGCCTGATAGGACCAATAAATTTCATGTTATGCGATTAATTGTTAAACCATTCTATGAGTCAAATTGGCTCACAACCGTGAAAATAGGTATACCACATTCGATAATGCGAAATGAAGGGGTCTGCGAGGAAGAGGAATTTACGTTTACATATCATTACTTAACTAAAAACCAACGTATGTTTTTAAAAGTAATATTAAAGTTTTATATATATATATAGTGTTCAAAGTTTCAATGAGTCAAATTGGCTCGGTCCGTAAATCTAGTGTTAAAAATAAATCTATGAAAATGATTTTATGAGACTCTTTACCGTATAGTTAATCTAAAACTACTTTTGTCGACTTGCTAATTTTAGGCAAAGTGCTACAAAAAATATAGAAAATCAAACAATTAATTCGTTTTTCTTTTCCTTTTTCAAGGTATAGAAATAATTTTTCCGATATTCTTTCTTTCTAATTATAAATAATTATTTTTTTAATTTAGAATCATGAAGATAAATACATCGAAGGTTAAATGATGCAACGTATACATATAGTTGGAAAGTGCTATCAAACTGTACGAAACGCATGATTAAATTTTATTCTTTTTTCTTCTGTACAAACAATGTATTTTATATGTAACAGAATTTCTCAGCCAATATAATTTAAATTTTTCATAAATTTTTAACTTAATTTTATTATGCATGTATACATTTCTTTAAAATGTATCTATTTTTATATGGAGGGGAAAACAATAAATAAAGAGGTAAATGAACTTGTGTAAGGATTGTTTTATTTGTTACTATTATTTGTTACAATTATTTATTTTCTTTTTTATTGTTATCAGTTTTATATTAAATATTTAAGAATCCTAAAAGCAGTGGATACCCGAATTCGAAACAGAGCAGGTGGGAAGAAGGCAGCGGTGACCCGAAGCGAACTTTTAGGTAATTTCGTGGATATTTTTCTTCCTTTCTTTATTTCTTTATTTCTTTTTCTTTTTTTTTTTAGTTTTCATTTAAAAAGAGATTAAGAAAAAAAAAAAAGAAATTTATTCCTTTAAACATAGCGACTAGCAAAGCATGGAAGGCCTGCTAGTAGTACATAAAATATAATTAGATATGTCAATCATATGAAAAATAATTCTTGTACAATACAGTTTAAAACACATTATATTTAAATTTTCTTAAATATCGAAAAAAAAAAAAAAAAAATCTGTCTGCAACTTTTCGAAACGAAGGATTTTGTTTTACATCTACAAGGAAATTTATTCGTATTCCATATCTTGGAATAAAAAAACAAGAAGAACAAAATCTAAAACAGAAACGTTCCTTTTGAGTTACAACAAATGTAGAATATTTCAGGCGTAGGAATTTCTCAAACATGAATACAAAATAAGAAACATTTTCATTCTTGTACACACCGTGATTTTCCACACGAATCTAAAATTTATAAATAGAAGGATGATAATATGGAAAGAATATTATATCTAAAATATAAAGGATACTTTACACTTTTCTTTTATTTTTCAGAAAGAGGTAAAATTTTCTATTATTTTTTATTCATAAAAATTCAGAAGAAACATGCAATGTTATTGCGTGGGTTTTTTATTTTCATGTGTGAGTATTTATTTCAGTATTGGCTAACTTGATAGGCAGACTTGTAAGATTTTTACTTCATTTTGACAAACTAGATGAAAGATTAAATAATTATAAGCTACAAAAAGTTATCATATTTATATAATTTTCAAACTTTCGATGTCGACTTATTTTGATAATGATTTTATACACAATTACCAGTTTATTCCCATTTCCTTTTCTCGACAATTACATGCACAATAAATAAATATTTAATCTTGGATCTTTCAAAAAACATCCATTTATAGCTTTATTTCTCAATTGTACTATAACTATAGGGAACGTAGGTAATCGTGAAATTTTTCGACCTTGGTGTTTTCCTTTTACTTTTTCACTCGTTTTCAGGTGTGAGTAATCCGAAAATAACAAAATTGATAAGCTGTCTGTATGGTGTCATTTTATTAGTGTATTAGTGTGTTAATGCATACTTGCCAACATCCTAATTAATATTCTGTAGTGTTGTTAACCCCGCCCTTTTTTTACACCAATAATTTTTTAGAGTAATATTCTCCAAATACAATTACGAGTAAATAAGAAGAAAAACACTCTAAAAAGATGCTGGTGTGAAAAAGAAGGCGGGACTAACAATACTATGGAATAATAATTAGTATGTTGGAAAGTATGGTTAGTGGGATAGTTTGACAAGACATTATTTTAAACATTAGATGAAAAACAACTTATTTTATTTTCTCGAAATTCAGAATTTAATTTTTTTTTTAAATTGAAATAAAAACACACGAATGTCATGCATTGTGTTGTTTCAATTACTTTAATGAAAATTAGAAAAAAAAAATATTGGATACCTAAGATTGGATACCAAGATTGGATACCAAGACTTTTTAATGAATGGATCATTTGTAAAAAAGAAATCTTCACAAAGCTCACAAATTAAATAACTGATCAGTTGTCAAAATAGACTACTTCCATATCCCCATTATCTATTGAATTTAGGAAGATTTTTTATCTCGAAGAGAAAACTACCGCATTATGTACTATGATAAAGCCAAGACAATTCAGAATGCTGATAAAGAGTTACTGTATTTCTCCAAAATCGTAAAGGGTCAAAAGAATAACATGGAAATTCTTAATGTACCATGAAATTTGCTGGGGAGGCTTCGAAGAACGCTTTGAGAAATCAGTTAAAGATCTTTATTATTAGATCGTGTATTACATAATTTCGAAGAGCTCATTACTATTTTAACTGGAATAGAAATTCTGTTAAATTTAAGACATCTGACCTACACAGTAAACAATATGTCCTATTTACTGCCAGAAATTCTCTGTAATTTGAGAAAATACGCGTAATTAAAAAAAAAAAAAAAAAAAAAAAAAAAAAAAAACCCAGAGAATTTCTGGCAGCAAATAGGACACATTTTTTACAGTATGTCAGTAATGGTCTCGATGAACTGATTCCTCTTACAAAAGAACATTTCTTACGTTTTTGTAAGGAGAATTTTGATTATCCTACTAACTTCCTAAGAGTTAGAAAACAAAAGTTTTTTCAAAAAAATCTTTAGTAACGAAAAACATGTATCAGACTAATTTATTGTGACAATTCTGGCTTGAAGTGAAGATTCAATATAGGATAGATTTAAGCTTTGTGCATAATTTTAAGACATCAATAGCTCATCAGAAATTAAAAATAGAACACGTTGTGATTGTTCGTGGAACCTTAAAATCTAAACACCTACGAGACTTAGGCATAACAAAACAAATTTTAACTGGTAGAGATGGTTAAGTACATGCATGAGTCGGGGAAAATCAAAAATAAATTATGTCGAAAACCGTTTCAATTATTACATCATTTAAAAGTATTAACATTCATAAAAATAGGCAATATTTTGTAAGATTTTAAAGTTTTTATTTTTCATTTGTTTAATTTTCCGATTAATGTTGATATATTAATTTCTTATTTTTATTATTTTTTTCAGATTCCATTTTAGTCAAATATTGTTATAAAAATTAAATAATTCTTTTTTTTTTTTTTTTTTTTTTTTTAGTATGATTAGTTGTAATTTTAATACCATTTTTCGTGTCTTATGTTATTTGGTATAACTATAGTCTTTCTTTGTAATGTATATATATTTTATTATTATTATTATTATTATTGTTATTTTCCTTTGTAAACACTTAAGAAGAATTTAGGTGGACAATATGAAATATTTCATGTTCAAAGTGGCGCTGACAGCACATTCTAATTACCGGTGTTGCCAGATCTGGCAGGATATTTTATTCAATAATCACCAATAATTTTTAATCGTAAATTTTGCCTAATCACTTTGAAAACTGATAGGCTTTTATGTATATCAAATATCACATCTCAAAATTTTTGGTTATTATTGAATAAAAAATCCTCCAAATCTGGCAACACTGCTAATTACTTAGAAATAAGGTTGCTATGTTTTGGCAATTGAATTTCAATTTGGCAATTCAATTTCGATTTGAAACGAACGCGAGAGAATACTCTTACGTAAATATATCAGTAAAATATTGTTACTTCGTATTTGAAACGGTTTTGATACATTTATTTGATTTAACATTAATTCAAAATTATTAATATTAATTGAGCCACCATTTGAAATGAAGAAAATTGTATTAATCGAAAATTATTCTTTAGCATGTACCTTTTCTCTTCCATGTTATTCACGTTGTTGGGTAGTGGGCAGGGCCCGACTATGCACTTTGAAGATCCGGGGCACTGACGCTATTTGGAGGCCCCCCTTACCCTGCTCTAAAGGACTCGCCAAAAGGACCCAATCTTAAAAAAATAAATAAATAAAAATAGTACATTTTTTAAATTTTTCTTCAATTATACCTTCTATTTCCTCATTTTTTTTAGCAACCTATAACAAAATCATTAGTTTTATGTTCAAAACAAATGGAAAACTTAAGCACATTGATCAGCCAGTGTTAAGGAAATTAGTCACAAAATGTAGTAATTGTTTAAGATCTCTCATAAAATATAGAAAAAAAAATAATCAATTTTTGTTTTTAATAGACATATAATGAAAAAAATTGTACTATTACTTCTCAGTTTTTGGAAATGAGGCCCCCTACATTTGGAGGCCCTGGGCCAGTGCCCCGTGTGCCCGTGCCATAGTCTGGCCCTGGTAGTGGGTGTTAAGTATGTTACGCAAAGTTTAAACAACTCTTTACATGTATATTGCAGCTGATGTACTGAAGTTTTAAAAGCGTTTTGTGTTTGGTGTTTTGTAAGCAAGGGCGATTGACTGCACTAGAATCCTAGGCCAGAGGGGATTTTCTCTCCTTGAGGGCCTTTTTAAGGGGTCCTAGCTCGTATTTACACAAGTTTCGGAGAAAACCACGAAAACTCCGAACGGCTAGGCTGACGAGCGCGGCCTGGGATCGAACCCGGCACCTCACGTCTAACAGCTTTGAGCGTAACACAGCTCGGCCGCTGGTTGATTGTTTTAAAAACGAAAATAAAAGTATCTTGCCATAACTGCTTTTTTTTCCCACTTACTAAGATCGTGTCCTCTGGTCTCAGTATTGGAAACCGCAGATAAACATACTTACGTTTTAAGTATTCTATTTTTAGCATTAATGTCTACAAAGTACCCTTTTCGTACTAAATAGATGATGCTCTATAGCATTGTATTTCACTTTTTACACGTATATCGTACCGTGTTTCAGATAGGAACGTTAACTTCATCGTCTCCCTCCAGGTGGCGCTCTAAGTAGTGGTGTGTTTCAATTTGCTAGTTGTAAAAACGCAAGAATTGTAAAAGGCTAACTTATTAGAATAAAGCTACATTTTAACTTGTTTTAAACACAAATTCATTTTAAAAAGATTAATTGCAGTTAGAAATGTACTGAAGAAGAATTTAAGCTTTAAATCACATTCTTTGTGATTTTATGTTATATATACTCTGTAATATTATATATACTCTCTAACTATATATACTCTCTACTATGTTATATATACTCTCTAACTTTTTTTTTCTTCTTGTAGTATTTTTTCACGCTGTAGTTAATTTAAGGATGCAATTATTCAATATATTTTATGAGTTTTCTATTAATATTTAATGTGAACTTTTATCAAAGATTTTTTTTTTTTTTTTTTTTTTTTTTTACTGTTAAAAATGTTCTGCGGAATGAATCATGATTTACCTGTTTCGAAACATATCTAAAATGATAAGATTGTCAGCTTTACTATTAATATTAGGTCCAGTGTTTTCACAGAAATAGAAATGTCACTATTATACTTTTACTATAACATATTTTTACAATAAATCTATTTATATCACTTTACTTTAAAATATTTAAATCACTTTACTATAGCTATATTTATACCATTTTAAATCCATACGAATGCTTCAAAAAATGCTTGAGGAGAATTGTTTTAATAAAATATTTTATTGAAATTGAAGCACTTACCTTCTTTAAAAATTCTAAATTCAACATATTTTTATGAAATGTGACTATATCAAAAATATTCCATGGTCAAAAAGTACTTCTATTTATAGTCTGTGAAAAAAAAGTTTTTAAATTATTTAGTTATGTAATTTAACTTTTGTCAAGCATTAGAAAAAATGATTCGAAATATTACTTAAAGCAAATACTGTATAATTACTTAAATAATTATTTAAATATGTTAACAACTATGCCTGGCACAAATGGTTGCCAGCCAGACCGACTTGTTTTTGCAATTATGCAAGAAGAACAAAACAGTGCATTGCGTAATCAATGCTTGCGATATGTACAGGAAGAGTGTCGGAAACTTACGAAAAAAAACAAAATCCGCGATTGTAATGAAATGCTCGCCCTCTGGTGGTCTAAGGGGAAATTACAATAAACATGCTTTAATTCGAATTCCATCAAGCCGCCATTGCTAGCCGATGTTTAGTTTCACATATATTTATTGAATAAAAGTGAATAAATCCGGTAAAAAAGGTAACACATACTGTTGTGTGCTCCAGTGTAACTCTAAAGGACCAAGAATATTATTAGTATAATTATAGACCAAGTATAATTATTTAAATAATTATTTAAATTCTTTTTTCCCCTCTATTTTTAAAATAACTTTCCTGGCATACAATTTTTTTCTGTGTCTCTCTGTAAATATCCATACATACAAGTGTGCTTAAAATACAGTTTAATTAAAGTTTATGAAGTTAATAAGTTTTTGTATTTGCATTTAAAAATACTCTGTTCTCGAAAACTATTAAGCATTTGAAATAAAAAAATAAACAGAAATTCATTTAATTGAAAACATTTTTAATAGTCAACATTTTTTTGAAAATTTGTGGAGATGAAAATCATTGTTTTACGTAGAATAGTAAAAATTGTGAAAAACAATTTTTCAAAACACACTAAAATTTGAAAGAACTTAAAATTTTTGACAAAACAATTTTTTAAAGTAATTGCATTCATTAAAATCTAAGGTAGGTGATCCAAAGATGGCCATAGTTAAGATTTTGGGAATCTTTTATAATTTTTTGGTTAGGTGTTTGTTACTGGACTTTTTTCGTAAAATGCTACGCTTGTTTTTATTACATATACCAAGTATAACTTTCTTTGTGAAATGTAAATTAGTTATTTTTAAAATACAAAAAAAAAAAAAAAAAAAAAAAAAAAGAATGTAGCTTGTGGGCCACCTTAAGTGCATAAAGTTCCAAAAGTGGTCCATATATTGAAATATATGGCAAACTATTTTTACTGCCAGAATATTTAATTACAAGGAAATTACAAGGGAAAGAAACACAATAAACATTTATGAAATAAAACCTTTTTAATCGGATTCCATGCAAAAAGTGCAGATGAAGTTTTCAATCCGCGTTTGTAATGATCGATAGATGGCGCTTTTTCAGCTCTTGTTGTTAATAAATATTACAGCCACGTGTATCTATTTTTGTTCTTTTTGTTATTCTACTTAATATTCGTACTATAATTTCTCCGCCATTACATCATGGAAAATTGATTGCTTTTGGAAAAAAATATTTCAATTTATTCAAAGTTCGATCGGAAGTAGATTTTTAACTGAAGTTGAACAAATATTAGTTTCAAATCATCTGATTAATTCTTTGCTTCCATTATCCGAAGCAAATGAAATTTTGAATTTGTCATTTGGAAATAAATGGAAGCTTAATTCTGGATTTCTTGGTCCTTTGGAGTTACACTGGAGCACACAACAGTATGTGTTACCTTTTTTACCGGATTTATTCACTTTTATTCAATAAATATATGTGAAACTAAACATCGGCTAGCAATGGCGGCTTGATGGAATTCGAATTAAAGCATGTTTATTGTAATTTCCCCTTAGACCACCAGAGGGCGAGCATTTCATTACAATCGCGGATTTTGCTTTTTTCGTAAGTTTCCGACACTCTTCCTGTACATATCGCAAGCATTGATTACGCAATGCACTGTTTTGTTCTTCTTGCATAATTGCAAAAACAAGTCGGTCTGGCTGGCAACCATTTGTGCCAGGCATAGTTGTTAACATATTCCGTAATAAGCAGCATAAGCAGGGCTGATAATATTCCGTTAAAATATTCCGTAATATTATCAGCCCTGCCTTCTTCTTCACACCAGTACCCTTTTAGAGTATTTTTCTTCTTATTTAAAAGCAATTGAATTTGGAGAATATTACTCTAAAAATTTCCTGGTGTGAATAAAAGGGCGGGACTAGCAATATTACGGAATATTAATTAGGATGCTGGCAAGCATAGCCAGGCTTGGAAGTGTTGTTCTTCAGTTTGTTTGAGAGTTTCTTTTAATAGTGTACTTGATTGGTTTTGGGGTTTTCTTATTATGTTGATTGTTTAAATAATTCTTTCTTTCTTTTCTCTTCTTCTTCTTCTTCTTCTTTTTTTTTTTTTTTTGCTATTTTTCAGGTTTTTCTTTTTATTCTTTTTATCTTTTGACACAAAATGATTTTCAAACACTTTTTGTACAAAACATTTAAGGAATTTTCTTATAGAAGTTACTGACTTCTTTCGTAAGATCTCTGGGGTTCTCAATAGTGTTTAAATTGTTGCAGAACGAAAGGTAATAATTTTTTCAGATATTTAATCAGAAATTTTGAAAGTTACCTTTATTACCTTTATTACATTAATTTGTATATTTGTTTCCTAAGTTAGCCAACGTGTTCCCAAGGTGGCCCGAAATCCGCCCCAACATGAGAACATGCATATGGTCACTCTTTGCATGGATTAAACTGTTAATCTGATAAATTTATAACAAATGAAGTTAATGTGATTAAAAAAAAAAAAAAAAAAAAAAAAAAAAAGAATCATTTAGAAAACATACCATAATTCAACGTTCTAAGAATTTAAATACATGTAAATTAAAATATCCTTTGATCTGGAAATTAGAAGGATTGATCCTCTAAAGTGAAATCACTGCGTATAATGGCGGTCGATCAAGATAATATCTTCAAATTCAGCCCATACCTTGGAGATATATGATTTATAACGCAGTAGCGCTTTTTTGTGATTAAAATTTAAATTTAAACTCTTTTAGGGGGTTTAGCTACCTTAGGAAACCTGACCACCTTTGGCTTACTTACTTTAATCCGATCTTTAACTTTTATTCTTGTTTTGATCTCGGCAAATGAATGAGGTAATAAATAGTTGATCACTTTTGTTTTAAATTAAAAAATAAACATCATTTAAAGGAAATTATTTTTATGAAATTATTTTTATTCATTATTATTATTTTTAAATCATTGTTAGGAAAATTGAGTTTGATTCATTGTGTTTATCAGAAGTCATACTTAAAAACTCAAAAACGAAATTAATCTATGCATATTTATTTGACATGTTAGATACTAGATCTCATAGTTACCCGAGATTTTGATTAGCAAAGAATTTTTTTCATTAATTAAAATTTCTCTTCAACCTACAAATATTTTTAAATTTTGTGTCAAAATTACATCAACTAATGCAATGACCACCATTTTAAAAATATTAACAATATATAAAAAAATATTTTCCTTCTTGGTTTTTACTTTATTGAAGGTTACGAATAAACTTCATCCGTGAACGGTCTAATCTTGCTAAAATGGGTAGACGGATTGCCGCAAAAATTGGTACCTATAAGACTCAGGAGATGCACTAAAGGATTGTTTTTGTTAAAATCTAGATGGTGCTTTGTATGAAAAAGTAGCAAATTTAACAAAACGTTAGGTGAATTTGATCCCACAATCCCAGAAAACCAATTTGATCTTACAAAAGATCATAAAATAATAAGAAAAAGTTCAACTTGTTTATACTTTCTGTATCAATTATTTTCTTGATTTTAATTAACGTTTTTCTTTGTAAATTTCCACTTAGTAGACGTATATATACATATACATATATATATATATATATATATATATATATATATATTCTTTTTGAAGTTTTTTGAGCGCATTTCCTAAAAGAAGATATATATCAATTTTGGTGGCGAGCTGCTCCCACATTTGGGCTACAGGACACCATTTATAATGGAAATTTATTTATAACTATTTTGTAAATATATATATATATAAAGTTTCAAAACTTTCAGATCATTTAAATTATTTTTGTTGTCAACCACGTTATTTATATTTGTTGTTTATTAAAAAATAAAAAGTACTAAATAAATATATTTATTTATTTTTTTAATATTCTCATTTTTAAAAATAATTTGGCTTGAATATCTATTTTATTTTTTATTTTTTTATTTTTATGAATTCTCCAAAAATAATTCCTGTCTTTATTAAATCTCTGTCAGTTTTTGCAATTAGATCAGACTAGTGTTATAGTAAAGATCCCCTCATTAATACTGGATTTAATAAGCGACATCATTAGCGTAATCTGTAAACGCAGAACATAAAAAGTAAAAAAAAAAAAAAGGCTTTACTTTTTTTTCTGCATGGTGCATTATTTTGAATTATATAAGCATAATTAGATGTGTGAAGGCTATGCTAAAAAAGAGCTTATACCAAAATGCAGTTTTTTAAATAAGAAAAATATCGTATTATACAATATGAAAGTAAGTATAAATATTTTTCTTTTTACATGTTTTATAGGTTTTAAAATAAATAGGGAAAAAAAAAGCAAAGAGTGCTTTTTAATTTGACAAAATAACCTAAACATATTTCTATTAGCAGAAATTCTAGGGAAGTTTGACATATATTTATATCAGGTGTTTTAGTAATTCTTTAATTGAAAACTACTTTTATTAAAGTAAACTTTAGTTGTTAAAAATTGTTCAATTGTTAAAAAGCATTTGCCATGTTTTTAAACAGTTGAATATTATGAAGTTTACAAATAAAAAAACACGCACTCACTTTACTAATCGTTTAAAACCCTGTTATATAAGTTTAGAAACTTGACATCAACTTTTACTCCTTAAATAAAATATAGATATGTGAAGTTGCTTAAAAAAGACGTACAGAATTTTACAAAATTAATTTAAAAGTTACATATAAACACTTTTAAGAATTAGAAAGTTTAAATGTGTATACTGCTGTCTTAGAAAAATTGTCTAGCTAGTAGAATATATCACTATATTAAACTTAAATAAAATATTTTTGTAAAAAAATAGAACCGACTCCAAAAAGGAACGACCATCAACTAAAAAAAAAAAAAAAAATGTATGAAATGAAACTGTAAATTGCGCCTAAAAGTATAAAATAATTTTGTTCGCCAAACAACCTATAACACTACAATTAATCATAACTTTTGAAGTCGGCGCAAAATTAAATAAAATTAAATTAGTTTTTAAAGGTTTGTTTTTAGATCGGTAGCAACAAATGCTGTTATCTCGGATGATCCATGTTCATGTTTCCTTTATTATTTTATCACTGTATACAATTGGTCCATTAGTAGCATCTACATAGAACAGTGAGCATTCTTCACAATGCGGCATTTATGTTTCTACGAAGTTAGAGATTCCTTTGCAAATTTGGTATAACTTTGATAACTATCATCCTTGGTGGCTTTTGGATTTGGCGATCAAAAAGTAATACAAAATTTATACACGCAAGATGTATATTTTCATAATATATATTGTACGAAGTATTGTTTCATATTCTTCATTACTCTCTTAATATACCTTATCAAAATACTCATGATATCCCAAAGAAATTAAATATGTTTGCCAGATAATTTTGCGATTTTTCTTTTCACCAAGGACGTTAGATACCAGCATCTTCGCCAACTTTTGCTGCTCACGAAATCTTATTTGTTTTCTTGAACAAAGTAGTTTTCGGCTGCGTTTTGCATCTGATAATATGAGATGTGTATTTTGAATAGGATTTTATTTTTGTATTGAAAAAAAGCATAAAATTTTATTTAATTTTGCGCCGACTTCAAAAGTTATGATTAATTGTAGTGTTATAGGTTGTTTGGCGAACAAAATTATTTTATACTTTTAGGCGCAATTTACAGTTTCATTTCATACATTTTTTTTTTTTTTTTAGTTGATGGTCGTTCCTTTTTGGAGTCGGTTCTATTTTTTTACAAAAATATTTTATTTTTTTCTTTTCAGTGAAAACTTATTCATATAGCAGAATATCAGAAGACGTTCGACGGCAGTTTCACAAATCACAACTTCCAAGAAAAATGACATAACTCAAAAAATGCTTTATGTCACTGAAAAATACATGAAATGCACCCAATGTGAACAAAAAAAGTTACATTTCCATATAGAAAGTTATCCACTCGAGAGACAGTTGTGCCAATTTTATTCTAGTCAAGTTATTTTTAAGTTGATTTTTCTCAAATGCAGCATTTTTAAGTTGTGTCACTTTTCTTGCCTTAATCGGATATGAGCGAAAAACTATCTATTGAATGAACATACGTTAAATTAAAAAGTCTTTAGAAATGTTAAGAACGGATACGTTGTATTCGTAACCAAAAATTCTGTTAGGCATATATATTGAACTTTACAGTGAATACGTGTCACCCGCTGTGCTGGAAATTGCGCAGCGTAAAGTTCAAACAAAGAGCAAAATATGCATTGCAGCTGACGGACAGAAGTTTCAATATCGATACTTATTTACTGCTTTTACCAGTGTAGCTGCATGCAATCAGCAATTAGACTGAGAACAGACTTTTGTGAGTATCCTGTAATTTGTTTATATCTTAATGAAATCATAATGAAACCTATTTCAGGCCAAGATCATTACGACAAGAAAAAAAGTATTAAAATTAAATCATCTCTTACGAAGTTATAAGCTAACAAATTTCATCATCAACAACAACAATGAGAAACATGGTTTGTATTGAGAACCTCTTCCTTTATGAAGTCGGTTTAAAACGTCTATGCGCTAATCGATGTGACCGCTTACAGTAACAATACTTTGAATTTTACATAGCATAAATGTCACCGCTACGCTACAACATGTGCAATGCCGTTCAAGTGTGCACAAAATAGGAAATTGTGAACAAACAAATGCACGTTTTAAGCGTTCTGTTTTTAGCATTAATGTCTAAACTATCTTTTCGTACTAAATCGATGATGCTCTGCAATTTTATAATTCACTTTTTTCTCCTATCTTGAACCGCTTCCGAGATAGGAACGCTAGCATGAATGTCTAAACTATCTTTTTGTACTAAATCGATCCTACTCTTCAACTTTGTAATTCACTTTTTCCCCCCTGTCTTGAACCGCTTCCGAGATAGGAACGCTAGCATGAATGTCTAAACTATCTTTTTGTACTAAATCGATCGTACTCTTTAACTTTGTAATTCACTTTTTTCGCTAGAAACTTTTTCGAGATAGAAGCACAAACTCCGCTATTATCTACCAGGTGGCGCAGCAAGCGGTTTAACATTGTACTGCATGGCCACTTTGCTATACTTACATACCCTTTTTATCACTATAACTGCAGCCGCTTAGCAGTTAAAAGAGTTGGGACTGATTGTTTTGGGCACCCTGTATTTTCTTTAGATCGTAAAGATATTACAATGGGACCAATTGCAGACCAAGACCTTTCCAACAAAACAAAAAGTATCAAAATCGGAGCATCCGTTCAAAAGTTATGAGCTAACAAACATAAAAAAAACATACGGTTTGAATTGAGAACCTTCCTTCTTTTTTGAAGTCGGTTAAAAAAAAATCCACTCGTATGCGCGTGCGGCAAAACTTTGTGGCAGCTCTACTTGAAAAACTAATGCCTAAATTTCCATATAAATGTATCTATAGTTGAACCTTGACATAATTTAGTCTTATAAATGTTTTCGGTATATCCGCAACAGATGATGTTGCCACCCCGTCTTTTCCTAATTTTTAATATGAAAGTATGAATAAGCATAATTTTATTTTTAAGAAATCATTATGAAATTTAAGAAATATATACATATATTTATAACAGCAATAATTAAACTAGGAAATATTTTTGTAAAAGCATTATTTTTAACGTTGAGGGCGGGGATGGGGGTGGGGCAACAGGGGTCTGAATCTTCAATATGAATATTTTATAAAAGAATTTGTCAATAACTTTAAAACTACTAGTTGAACCATACATATTTAATAATTTAAAACAAAAGTATTGATTTTAGGGCATGAAATTGACTTTATTTCTACATTTATAATGTTATGTTTCTCATAGATAAAACTGCCTGCATTCATCAAGGAAAATAATATTTATAATAAAAAATTCTATTGTGTGAATTTGTCTAAGAAAATACGGAAAAAAGTTCTGTGATGACCGCAATGTACTAGTTTTGTACTGGAGCCATGTTTAAAATTTTTAATTATTAAATTTGAAACACCAGAAACTTTAAGTTGATTTTATATATTTTGTACATTTCTTATTGAAATTTGCAATTTTACTATATGCTTAACAAAGAGACCTATACATTTTACCCTGACAGGTTTACAAAACTTTGGGGTATTTAGTAGATTAGGACTTCTTTAATCAGAATGTTGTTTTAAAATCTGCTAAATCCTTTGATAACAGGGTCAACTGGCGTCTTGAGGTCAATAACATATGTATATGGATAAAACGTTTTTTCATCATGTATATATAATACAATAATTATAACTATGTCTACGTAAATAAGAATACATTATATGGCAGAAAATATTATTCATACAGCAAATATTAGTGATACAAAAATTATGAACACTTATGTATCAGTACAAATTAACAATAAAAACAAAAGTTGATGTTCATTGAAGCAGGAAATTTCAACACTTAAACAATATTCAATGGAGGAAAAAAATTGCTAGGTGGCTCACCTATCAGACTGCCAAATACAGATTATTTTCGAAATTTCTTGAAAATGTGCGAGCAAATTGTCTATATCCCTAATTTGTAGTTTTTACAATGTATAATGGTAGCAATATTTCTGGCTTTACTAATAAACGATTTAACAGATATTACTATCACGTTAATATTAAGGAAGGTACTAATTACTGATTACCGACGAGTTTTCGAAATCAGTTTTGGTAAAATATATAGATATTTCTACTAGCCTAATTTTAAGACCAATATTGAAGAAACGAAAACCAAGGTCAGATATTCAGAATATCCAGTATATGTAAAAAAGTCAAAATTAATGTGCCTGAAAGAAAAAATAAATACATGATGGGCTAGTACATTTGACTGAAAGAACATTATACGACATTAAAAAAAAAGTATGAAATGCATCAGAAAATAAACTTTTTGCACATAAAAATGAAATTCCATGAGAATTTGCCATTTATTTAATAGCTTTGAAATGTATGCATTGTAAAATATATATATATATATATATGCATTGTAAAAAATATATATATAAGATTACGGAGAAAGCCCGGCAGCAGAGATTCCAGACAAAGCCTGTAAAAAAAAAGTTTACACCGTAAATTAAGTATATAATGACCTTAAATTAAGTTATATGACCGTAAAAAACATTATGCCCGTTTTTTTTTTCGTTTTTTTTTTTTTTTTTTTTTTTTTAACAGGCTTTGTCTGGAATCTCTGCTGCCAGGATTTTCCCGTAATCTTACGGGATTTTTTTTAACAGTATAGTTACAATGACTTTTGTCTGAAATGATTCATTTTATATAAACAAATTTACAATAAGAATGTACAATTTCATTTTACCACAACAATAAGGACAACGCAAACGTCCATGCGTGTAGTGAAAATCGAACTGGAGCTGGAATTCATGAAGGCAGATTCCTACCGATCGGGCTACCAGACCAGCAAATTCACCAGAAGAATGATTTCCATCTTTTTAGTTATTTTCAATTTAATTTTTACATTAATGGTGGCTGGAGCATGTAAGATCTTTCGTGACAGTAGTTTGCTGTATGTTACATAAAAATGATACGTCTGGGTATTATCGAAGCGGAGGAGCCTTCCCCTTCACGAAGGATCAAAATTGTAATGGCATATACCTACAATTCAAAACTGACTCACAACCAAGATGTTGTCCACTGCTATTGTAGATTGTACAACATAATCTGTTTTTGTGGGATTTGTATCAAAAAATTCTGGAATTACGGTGGGTTTCTCAGCTAATAATTGCTCAACTCATTAATTGAGTGTATTTCAAATGGCACGATTTTAGAAGAAATGAGAAAACAAAAATTATTTCAGCTTCTGTTTGGCCATAATTTTCGATACGAGTCCATCTGTATTTTAAGGAAGCTTCACTCCTAGCCTATCTCCAATCACCCATTGAATTGCTCTAGAGCAAAGTGAAACCAACTCAAAAACTTTTACATAATTTTTATTTTTATATTATTACTAGCTTAATTTCATTTATAATGTACATCTTAATTTAGTTATAGTTTAATTTCCTTGATTAATTTAAATATATATAAAGATGTAACATGTAATTTACCAAAAAACGTTCTGAAGGAAAATCTTTAAGAATTTCAGCTGATACGAGAAATGGTAAAAAATAATTTTGTCATTAATTTCAAACACAAACTTGTGCATTTAAAGATATATAATAACATAAAGATGAATACATCAAATATATATTTTGTATTTTGCGGATTGGGAAAGATTATTTAAGCTGAATAAAAGTAAATATCTGACCATCATTAACTTTGGCATAAATGAAATAAAATTAAATAAATAAACAGATTACTTATGTATTTATACGGTGTCTCATGTAATGATAGCAACTGCATGTCAGATATAGTGTTACGATTTGCTAAGATCGCTACTTAACATCTAAGATGTAGTAGTTGTATACATTTCATTTTAATTTATTTTTTTCGTTCATCTTGATTTATTTATTTCAATAGTAATTTCAATTTTCATATATACTAATATATTTTTTCTTTATTTAATCGTCTGAAAATTAACATAAAACTATATTTTTGAATAACTTATTTTCTAAGAATTTAACCGTGTTTCTGATCAAAAGAATGAAACACAAATAATTAAATTTCATTTAAATTTCACTAACAGCAATATTTCACGACATCTGGCTACAATTTTAATTTGGCGAAAATGGCTAACCAGATTGTACATAAATACCAAAAATCTTATTAAGGCAGAACACAACAGTTAAAGAAATAATTAAACTAATTGAAAATATTAGAAATTATTGCACATTTTATTTAACTTTCCATATGAGAATTTGAATTTGCTAGAAAGTGTTATGTGCTCATTATCAGTGAAAAAAACTTTTGTTCATTCATGCTATATTGAATTTTTAAAAAGTCAATATCAATGTAAACTTCCATTTGAAAAATATTATATTGCGATGTTTACATAAAATTAGCAAATAACATTAGCACAAAGATTTAACAAAATTTTTTAATGCTTTAATACTTTAATAGATTTCTTTTAAAATTCGAGTATACATATAATAGTGGAAAAACACAATCTGTATTAACCCATTAACCGCCAAAACTAGAAATAATGATTTTTTTCTAAATATAAACAGTGATACTCATTATTTCGATCATATATAACAATAATTTAAAATAAAATTATTAAAATTAGTTATCTTACTAAATACAGAGTGTTGTATTTGTTTTAGGTCTTTGCATAAATTCGTGCGGTTTTTTATTGCTTCATTTCATAAAAATACATCAAATCAAATGACAATTTTTAATCAAAATACTCTCCATTACTTTCTATAACCTTTGCCCATTTTTTGGGTAACAAATGTATACCACGGCGATAGAAGCTCTCGTCTTTGGAGGCAATAAAATGATCCGCGTCCACACGAACTTTCGCAACGACCTAATACAACTTCAGTGGAATAAGAGTATATAATGATCACAAATAAATGTTTACGGAAATTTCCTTGCTGGAGTATAAAACTGCAAACACTACAGATTACTTCAAAAGTTAACATTATTGTATTGTGAAACATTTTTTTTTTTTTTTTTACAAGTTATGTAAACTTATTTAAATATGATGATTTCCAAAAGTTTTGGATTGATTAGTACTTCAAGATTGAAATTTATTTTTAAATATAAAATTATTTTTCAGATCAATTTTTTTGTAATAAAATAAGCGTCTGCCCTTTCTTTATTTAAAAACAATACTTAATATAAAATATATTTTTTAGTTTACTGCTAAACGCACGCAGTTATTTCAGGTGTTGCGTTCAGGTAATGGGTTAAGATGTAATTTAACGAATTTTGAATAAATATATAAAAAACTTTAAACATTTACTTATAAAATCATGTAACATAACATTATGAGCATGTATCAAATTAATTTTAATAATAAAATATGCATTGATTAATATTACACGATTATAGAAATAATTTCTCACAGTACAGGGTGGTTACAGACCCGTCTTCTTTACCTGATTCTTCAACCAATATATTAATATGGTAATGTTTACTTAACTAATTTTGGAAACTTAATGTTAAAAATTCCAAAAGAAATATACTGGTGGAAGAATCAGAGAAAAAATATTGTCTGTCACCACCCTGTAATACAAATTAAAAACAAAACGTTTGTTGACAAATATATTTAAAGTAATTAATTATAAAAATCGTTGAAAGTTTTTAATTACACATATTTATATATTATACTTAAAAAAAACCGTCACCCAAAGAAAACCATTTTATTGCTAGTTATTCATAAATATATCTTGGTTAATGGTTAATAGTTTTCTTATGAAGGTAGATAAAATATTTAACAATGTCGAAAACTACTTTAAGATTTCGTTATTGATAGATATTAATACATAAAGAAAATACTTTTTCTTTGACAAAATAAGTAAAAAACACCATCTCATCTGATAAAAACGCAAAAGCATTCACCGCTTAATCAAAAATTACATAATGAGAGCAAAACAAAATTGGCTTGCATTAAAAAATATATTTTGCCTCAAATTTCAAATAAATATTTAAATTATGTCGTTTGGTATCAACACATAAAATTTTATTCCTTTAGACATAAAATTGATTATACACGTTATTTAATTGAAAAAATAAAAATAAAAATACATTATTGTATGCTGAGATATTTTTAAATACATTCTATTTAAAATGTTTTTATACTTTAATTGTCTAAATTCATTTAATTTCTGCTTTTATAATTTTTTTTTTTTTTTTTTTAATTTATAAGCATGGATTGGACACATATAAAATGCAAATGCTTTTGTCCGTAGGAAAAGATTGAATAAAGAAAGTAACATCCCTTCATATATTATAAATACTTTTTTGAGAAATTAAAGTAATTTTTAAAGGTAATTTAAAATTGGACGTCTCTATAGTTTGAAACAATGGTAATTCAGATAATTAACTAGATTTATTCTCTTGCAAAAATAAATATCTTACCATACAGCCCATTCGTATTGCAGTGACATTTTGCACATAAATTGCTTGTGAATTCATTTTATAAATGAGTCATTAAGTTAGTTTTCGAATTAAATATTAGGGGAGAGTGGGGATGAATGGGACATTTTTCATGTTTTTATCAATAACGTTCACCATATGTAATTCAGAATTTTGTAACATTGCTCTAAGTACACTTCAGTAATCAGTTACATATAAACATACTAACTTTAATAAAAAGTTATCATTTTTAATTAATAATATTTATTTATTTATTTATTTATTTATTTATTTTTACATTCATGTGCATTGTCCTATTCATCCCCACCTATGGGGATGAATGGGGCAGGATTGGAGTTAACAAAGAAAAGAAAACAAAATGAAAAGTAAATAAATTAATAAAGTTAAATTGGTTTATGGGATTTTATTACACACTATGAATTTGCTGAAATTAACATAAACTGGTGTATTGACTCAAATTAACATCAAATGGTGGTTCGCATAGTTCCTAATGCTCTAGGCTTTGGTAATCTAATTTAATAAGATCTAATCTAGAAATAAATAGATAAATAAGACATTAGAAAAATATAAATCATTATAATAGAGTACAAATTATTCAGATAAATTTTTGTTTCAAACTGATCGGGAAAAATCAGCATTATATTCTGTATTACATTAATTATCACCAATATTTATTTAAGTAACTTGATTGAAATTGTGATTTTAATCAAATTATTATTAGTTTATTTATTTACTTTTTTAATTATTGATATTATTGATTTAAGTTGCATTGAATATTCTAACTTATAATTTTTTAAATCATAGTTATTATAAACAAAAATCAGAACAATTAATTTCAATCTATTTTTCTCTAAATCTATGTTATAACTATTGAACTATATGTTATAAAAATATTGAAAATCTATTTACGATTTGTTTTAATATAATTCTTTTGTACAATTTTAAATTAGCACATAGTGGGGAATGTTCCATTCATCCCCACCACCACATGATCATATAAAACAGTAAATAGGTTTAAGGAACAATTATCAATATTCTTCTTGAATATCATAAACTCAATAAAAGATTATGCCTTTTCACCATATAAAAGTTATATTAATATTAAGCAAATAGTAAATTTTTAACTACTACCTAATTGAATCAGTAAAAACTTACTTTGGCAGCAGAAAAAGACACTTTAATATTTTTTCTGCCTTTCTAAGGATAGCACAATTCTGAAATTGTGAAGATTATGGTGCTTGCAAAACATAAAAATTTTGCTATTGTCCCATTCATCCTGCTGTATATTCAACCCCACTCTCCCCTACATCATATACCGTATAATTTATC
The DNA here is from genome assembly GCA_963930645.1 of Salticus scenicus. Lineage (NCBI taxonomy): Eukaryota > Metazoa > Arthropoda > Arachnida > Araneae > Salticidae > Salticus > Salticus scenicus. Next base: position 243,508,694 of record OZ005649.1, read on the forward strand.
ACACTATATTTTTTATAACGTCCAGCGAGGAAAGATACCACTGTAATATAGTAATCTACTTTAACTTTACTTTATAAGTAAAAATATAAAAATTGAGCATTTCACAGGTTGTCAAACACCTGTTAGACATTTTTGACGAATTCTTTTTCTGACGTTTTAACATCTGATGATTACTTTCAGTGATAAGTAACTAAATCTTAAATTCGTATTAAAAGTACATAAAGTTTTATGCTCATGCCAGTCACTTACTTTTGACAAAGTATTTTAAACTTAAAGTTTTCCTTATTTTTTTTAAGGATTCAGAAAAATAATTTGGGGTTTATTAGCATTTCAAATTTCTTCGAAATTTATAAGGATGAAAAATGCGTATAAAATCATTGTATAACACTACAATCCTGCTCAAAACTTTAGCAAGATTTACAAATGATTAATTTTTTTTTCAATTTAAAAACATGTCTCTAGAAGAAATATTTTGAAACACTGGGTATGTAAAGAATAGGGTAATCCTCATGTTTTTTTCTTTCTTTCTTTTTTCTTTCTTTATCTTTTTTTTTTTTTTTTTTTTTTTTAAGTTTGGGTTAAGACAATAACACTGCGCTGAAAAAAAAAAAAAAAAAAAAAAAAAAAAATTCCACCCCTGATACCATTTTTATTGATTCTTATGTAAAATGACCTCCTGAATCCGAATATGACTACCATTTTTTCCCAGTCACCCACTGCTTTCTCGGGACACCACCCCCTCCCCCAATTTTTACCAGTATTCGGTAATTTTACGGCCATGAATTTGATTTGGAGAATGAAAATGAATTAATTTAACACAAACACGCATATATATATATATATATATATATATATATATATATATATAAATGTTTAATAAATAACATTATAAATTAAAAAAATATAAGAAATGTAATACATAATTTCAGTATCAAATGCCCCCCTAAATTTTCCCCTTGCCGCAAATGTTCATGTTTCAGAATTTTTCAACTCTGTAGCCCATCAGAAGGTATTTAACAGTTAAAATAATCCTTTACTTCCCTAAAAATCAAATTTATAGCGATAAAATTGCCGAAAAGTGATAAAAATAGGGGGGCATCTTCAAAAAACGGTGGGTGATAGGGCAAAATGGGCGTCATATTTGGATTCAGGAGGACATTTTAAATAAGAATTTGCAAAAATGATGTTGGGGACAATTTTCGTGCAGAGCAGTTTATAGGGGGCTGGTAACAAATTGTGCAAAAACAATGATGTTTGCGATCACACTGTGCCATTAAATCAATGAAATGATCTGTAACTGTAGAACATGTTAATATGGACATAGTATAATTTGTGGATGGATGTGTTTGGGTAACTATAGCATTTTAGATAAAAATATATAAGCTTTTATTTTAAAACTAAAAAAAAAAAAAAAAAAAAAAAAAACATGTTTTTATTTATAATATGTAGAGTTTCAAACAAAAATTATTCCAACTTTTAGATAAATTGAAGAAACACTTTTGAAAAAATATACTACAATCAAAATAAAAATATATTAAATATCTCATGAAATATGAGAATTTTTATGAAAGCTGTTTTAACTGCGCATGTGCGAACGATAAAAAAAAAAAAAAAAAATGCATGATTTGGTAGCCAAATATTCTTTACACCTCATACCAGAAGTATTATGAGATATCTTTGAAATTGAAAAAGTGGTACGGAAAAAAAAGTAATCAGTTTTTTAGTTATTGACCGAAGTTGATTTTCTTTTAAGAGGCCATTCACATTATGACTTAAAAGAAAGAAAAAAAATCTATATATAATTACACCAAATTACATAATTGCACTTAATGTTTTAAATACGCATAGTAAATGCATCGTGAATTTTGTAATAAGATTTATTTCATTATCTAAATCACCAAAAAGCTTGTTTTTTTAAAATTAATTATAAATAAATAAATAATTAAGAATTACTTAATAAAATATTAAAACTTAATTAAAAAAAGGTTAATTTTATCTTAATTATAAATTTAAGTTTTCATTAGAAATGAGTAAATTCTTTATGTATTACATAGAGAATTTGGACTTTATATATTTTCCTTTTGATATTACAAGATATTAATTTTATTATATTCCAAAAAACAGACCTTTTTGAAGAAAAAACAGCCAAAGTAGTATGTAATACTTACAAACTTTGAATAAACACCATAAAATGCAATAAACTCGCAGCAATTGTTTCGGGTCGAAAAAACACACGATCCTTCATCAGGCAAATAAAGTAAGCACGAGTGCTGCAGTCAACGCGGCAACGCAAAGTGCGTTGCCGCGTTGACTGCAGCACTCGTGCTTACTTTATTTGCCTGATGAAGGATCGTGTGTTTTTTCGACCCGAAACAATTGCTGCGAGTTTATTGCGTTTTATGGTGTTTATTCAAAGTTTGTAACTAATATTTTTTACAACGCCAGTTTTGTGGTGCTTTTTTATTAAAGTAGTATGTACAGTCACCCCCCCAAAAAAAACGCCACCCCCCCACCTAATTTTGCCGTAAATTATAGTAGAAACATGCGACTGGTACCAATCAGTTTGTAATAACGTCTAGTTTATAATGTTATAGTTAGATTTTACTTAGGGGGTCGTCTACATATTAAAACTTACATCAACTTCATTTTTTTCGATGGTAACCTCCATTTTTTATAATTTATTTGAATTCTTTGGATCAAATCATCACGGAAAATGGTATAGTTTATATATTTCGCTCAATTTTTCATAGAGTTATAAGCTGTCAAAGTTTGGGGGTGCTAATGTTAAATGAATGTGACAAACATTAAATCATATCTTCCGAAATAATTATGATATTTAAATTCTGTTTTTTTCATTCGTTAGAATGAAGTGACCCAAACATATTCCATGCAAAATTTTGCTAAAAAAACATTTTTTGAATTATGAAAATTATTAATAAATTCATATTTGAAAAAATTATGAATTATGACCTATGTTAATTTTTGCACGAATAGAACGGGCATCATCAAAAACATGGGTTTCCAAATTTACAGCTCGTTCCTAACATAATTTTTTGAGTTACAGTGATATTTCACTGTTTATTCCTGTTAGGGGGCCGTCACTTCTTATAATCTGCATCCTCTATAAGTAAATGTTTGTATATAATTTGACGGAAAACTATTTTAATTTACCTTTATGTTATTTTTATTGTTTCCTAAGCAATATTTCGATGTTTATTATACAAATTGGCATATTTTTGTAAAGTTATCACAATGTAGGCGAGGGATTGTGAAAGAATTTCAAAAGAAAAGAAGCCCCGCCTCTGCATTCGACAATCGTTTTATTATTATTATTATGAATATTTAATAATTTTAAAAAGATTTTTTACCATAAATTTTCTGTTTAAATTTTGTTGTGACATATTTGCATTTGGTTACTGTACCGTTTGTAAGCTTTGTGTTATTTAAAATTTATCCCCTAATGTAACATAATAAAATATCAAATTTCTATTAAAAGTTTTTTGATACAGAAACAAATAGTGAAAAATTGCTTTATTATTATTATTTTTTTTTAAGTTTATAAGATCTATTATTGGAACATAGCTCAATAGTATTTATTTTCAATTTCCTAATCACGAAATCAAAGTCATTAGTTATTATGGAATAAAAATTTAAAACAAAGGAATTGTCTTATTACTTTCAAATATATAGATATTGATCTTACAGAATCCTGAAATTTCATTTAAAAGACTTTAAACGTCTAAATTTAAAAATTCAAAATAAAATAAATTAAACTAAATGCTTTTAAAGTTGAAACGGGAAGATTTCAAAATATATGAAAATTGGCATTTGTGTTTTGAACATTTTGGTGCGGCAGAGATTAAAAACAATATTTTTATGATGAGCTGAACCTGAGCTTAAGAGAGGGCGGATCCAGCTATTTAGCACGAGTGATATCACCTGACTAAAACCAGAATAAACAACATTTTAATTTATTCCGGCGTATTTTTAGCCCACTGTTATTCTTTTTTTTTTTTCTTTTTTTTCAAATTTCAACTCTAGCTACAGTACGCTTACGTCCTATTTACATTAAGCCTTGATATGGAAGCTATGTTGCTGTTTTTCGATGCTGCGAAATTTACAAAATATATTTGTGTTAATATACTACACAGATAGAAGAATAATTATATAATATCAACAAATCTTCTTTAATCAATATGTTTATATACATTACTGTATGGAAATGTTTATATATGAATATTGTATTTATTTTTAATGAGAGATATAAACACAAAATACTAAAAAAATAGAAGAAAATGCGTTATAAATTTTTATAAATCAAGCAAAATATATATGCATACTTGCCAACCTAACCCGTAACATTGTTAGTTCCCGCCCCTGTGTGTACACAATTTAATTTCTAGAGAAATTAACTTCAAATACATTTGCGATTAACTCATTGAGCGCCACGCGAATTCTTATGGAAATCCCATTCAGGCCACACGTGCTGCTTAGAAGCGTGTTATGTTTATCGAGTTTCAATAAACCCCATTAGGCTTTAACGATATAATCCTATAAAAATCCTATTAAAAAAAGAAAAAGAAAAAACATGAAGTAAATTTTAAATAAATTGTCAGTAATTACTTAAAACTATGTAAGTTCTGCAGTTTTATATCATATTTTACACCGCCGGCTGACTTAGCCTAAATGGAAAGCACGGCTCTAAACAGACTGATGTGAAAAAAATGTACGGAAAGGGGCGGGACCAGTAATCTTCCGGGATAGGTTGACAAGAATGTATATACATAGAGCAATGCCAGAAAATGTTCTTTATTTTTCATGAACCAGATGAATGGTACTTTTTTTCTGAATAGTATATGTATTAAATATAATGCTGCTTTAAATACCCTTTAAATGAAAAGTTTTATTACATAAAGTAATTTTCTGGCACTCTACAGCTCCCAAATGACACAAATACAAAACCCCGCCTTTTCCCAGTGTTTAAAGGGTATTAACGTTTAATATGCTTTATATTCGTTTTGATCTTTCCTTCTCCTCCTTCTCTTCCTCTTTTTTCCTTAAAAAAAAAAAAAAAAAAGAGTTATGTAACATTTTGACTTTTCAAGTGAAGATTTAGATTAAGGGTAGTCAGCCTTTCTACACCCACCGTCCACTCCGGTATCTGTGTTAAAGTGTAGAATTTTAGAACATCCCATTAAGTAGTAGGATTTATTACTTTGCATATTAATTTGTTACACATTATAAAATATAAAAGCAAAAGAATATCGTGGAGATTTATGTGAAAGTTTTTAATAATGTCATGAAAAAATAAATAATAATAATTAATTAAAAAAAAAAAAAATAAATCTGTTTTAATATTTTAAAAAAGTCAATTAAAGAAAATGAAAGTACTGCAGTATCAGAACAAACTCCCATTGTCTTTGTGAAACGGCCGTGGGAACCAGGTTGAGTGCCGCCGTTTCAGACAATTATACGGCAGCTTGAGTTAAAATAATTTTGAATTTTCAAACAAATTTAAAACCATTCATCTTTTTTTTTTTTTTTTTTGATAGATATTTTAATATCTATTGAAGCTATTTCATTTTCTTCGTATGAAGTGAACTATCTGATGTTTAATCAATAGAAACCAATAAAAATCTTTTAATCCATAAACTAACTCAGAAAGTTCTGTGAATTAGTCATTTTTTTATATTTTATAATTAACATTTCTAAAAATTTTTTCCGGTATAAAACTTAATAAATAATGTATACTGGGTGGTAGATCGTGATTTATATTTTCTAAATGTATAGACGGACCCCTAATACATTTTCACGTGTAACTCTATTTAAAATTGATTTAAGGTATATAAATAGGTATGTTTTTCGAACCGCCTTGATCTCAGAAATCTGAATATGAAGTCAAAAATAGGGGTTGTCATTGAAGAAAATGAAGCTAATGCCAGTTTTAATATGTAGACGACCCCTTAGGCAAAATTTAACTATACCGTTATAAATTAGACGTTATTACAAATCGATCGGTACCAGTCAAATGTTTCTACGATAATTTACGGCGAAATTAGGTGGGGGGTGGCGTTTTTTTTTTGGGTGACTGTACTTTATATGTTTTCAAAATTTTCATTAATTAAAAATCAGTATATTTTATTAAACGTGAAAAAAAATTGTTTGATACATACTTTTTATGCATATTCATTATATATACATATTTTCTTTTCTTTTTTACCCATAAGATAGAGAGAGAGTATATTGTCCTCGGGACGAATTTTCGAAATTTAGATTGTATATGTGCACGTTTTGAGATCCTCTGAATCCAAAACTCATATTTTTAGCGGTTGGTCTGTCTTTTTGTATGTCTCTCGGTGTGTTTCTCATTAGAGTATATCAAGAACATGTAACAAGAAGAAGTTTAAACACGGTTTTCTAAATGCGCATAATAATCACACAAAAGAATTCTGATATATATTTCTCACGCAGAAATGTACTCAAATAATTTTTTTAAAATGTTTTAAAAATATAGTACAAATATTCAGACACAGTACTTCATATGTTACACCTTAAACTGTAACTAATGTCGGACATGAGAAAGTAGTGTGAATGCTACACCAAAATATTTGTTTCTTTGTATAGCAACATATAGTTAAATATTTTATATATTTTAATTAAAAGCTTCACAATATAAATAGATAAAATAAATCTTCGTTTACACCACAAACCTTTTACACGCCAATGTTCCATAAATGGAACATGGAATTAAAAATTCATTTAAAATTTAAGTATCATGAATATTGACTTGAAAAAATTATCAGATATAAAAAAAGATGACTTGATTTTTTTGAAATAGAAATTAAGGTTAAATCATAAAAGGGAAAATGTACAGAAAATTATAAAAATGACCTATTTTACTATTTTCCCTTTTACCCCACAGTTTTAAAAATTTGTATAATTTAGAAAATTAAGCAAATGCTTCTAAAAATGAGCTGGCATGTTTAAAATAGCTTACATTATTAAAATAAAATAAAACATAATAAGATTAAAATATAATAATATTAAATATAATAATCTTAAATTATATATATATACATATATATTACACATTTTAATGATAAAGTTTTTTAAACTAAAGCATTAGAAGGCAAAATAAGTAAAAAACTAATTTAAATTACACCCGGATCTGAATGTGGCGTGTAAAAGGTTAACTTAATGATACACGGTGATCGCCAAACATTAATAATTTTACCCAATTTGTTGCCGGCCCCCTATTTGTTATCGTAACATAATCTCCACTGAAAAACATAAGAAAGACCTTGTTCTTTATACAACCAGTGTTTAAAAATATTTTATCCAGAGATAAATTTCTAAATTGAAAAAAAAAAAAAAAAATGATCATTCGTATATTTTGCTAAACTTCTAAGCCTGATTGTATTTTCTAAAAATTATATTTGCTGTGTTAATACTAAATTAAATTCCACTATTACTGAACGACTCTTATTATTAATTGCTATGCGATTAAAAAAAAAAAAAATCATTTGTTAGAGACGTGCATGCATTAGGGTCAAAAGTATTTCGGTGTTAAAGGCAGATTGAAATATATATATATATAACAGATTTTGTTTCCTTTATTCTTACTGTGTAAAAGCATAATTTAAAAATCGCACTAAAAGCAAAATTTAAATATTGCTCTGTCACTTTTATAAATATTTCAAAAATACGCATTTGAAGCTTGAATATGATAAAATATATAGTGAATAAGAATTTTATAGCTTGATCTAAATTATTTACATTTCAAAGAAATTGTTGATTTTCCATTATTCAAAATAAACAACTAATCAATAAAATGTTGATTATATTTAACAAGCTAACGTCATTTTAAATATTTTTCATTTGAATTTTGATTGGTTTATTGATATTTAACTAGCAAAAGATATAAATATAAATTAAGAAAAAAAAAAAAAAAAAAAAAAAAAAACAGCAAAATCTTGATAAAAGCATTTAAAGTTATGAGAAAAAAAAAAAAAAATTAATAAAAGTTTTTGCAAAAGGTATTTTCCAAAATCTTTTCAGTCATGGATAAAACTGAACCTTGAAATGCGTTTTATTTCTATGAATGTCTTATCATTTTTACCTGTCTCTTCAACACGCAGACGCATAAAATACAGGTACATTTACATTTGAAAATACTTTTTCATATCTGCACAGGTTCTGATCTCTTTTATGTATTTCTGATCTGATTACTATTTTGCTTAAAAGGATATATATATTTTCAGACTTTAAAAAGCGGAAGTTCTCCCATGTTTCTTTATGATTCAACCTTTCTATTTTTCTGAATATTGAAGTTATACGAGGGTTGCTATTTATATTTCTGGCCTAATAATGAAAAAACAAATATGTAGGATCGAAATTGGTTTTATTGTTTTTCAAAATATTCTCCATGATGATCAATACACTTTTGCATGCGTTTGAACCAATTTTCAAAGCACTTTTTCCAGTCCGATTGAGGTAACTCCAAAACATGCGTTTTGAATGCATCAACCGCTTCTTTGGGGGTCGAAAATCGTTGTCCACGTAATTTATTTTTGATGTGTGGGAATAAGAAGAAGTCATTGTGTGCCAAATCAGGGCTGTACGGCGGATGACCCATCAGTTCGATCTTTCGCTCAGTCAGAAATGCATTTGTTTGAGTCGATGTGTGAGAGCTCGCATTGTCATGATGAAGAATGATTCGCCTGTTCTTCTGCTTTTTTCGAATTTCTCCGATGACTTCTGGCAAACAAATGGTCGTGTACCATTCAGAATTGACCGTCCTGCGTTGCTCTAACGCCACTGTTGCCACATGACCGTTAATGTCGGAGAAACAGGCAATCATTTGTTTCGATGTGCTTCTACCTCGAACAACTTTTGTTGGTTTTGCCTCGCCTTGGAAGACCCATACAGTTGATTGCTGTTTTGTTTCCGGCTCATATGCATAGATCCATGATTCGTCACCTGTGTAGATGTTATACACAGCCATTGATGTACCTTGAACGTATTTTTCCAACATTTCCTTGCACCAATCGACACGAGCCTTTTTTTGAGCGTTTGTCAGATTATGCGGGATCCAACGCGAACAAATTTTTTTTACGCTCAAATGTTCATGCAATATTTTATTGATGCTAGTCATACTAATGTCCAAAGACGCCTCAATCTCACGTTATGTCACATGACGATCTTGCTTTATCAGTTCACGCACAGCATCGATCTTTTCTGGCACAACAACGGATTTTGGACGACCTGCACGGGATTCGTCCTGGATCGAACATCGACCACGATTAAATTCGTTATACCAATTTTTTACAGTGCTGCAGGATGGCGCTTTATCGCTGTATAAAGAATTAAGTTCATCGAAGCACTCTTGTCTTGACAATCCACGTCGAAAGTTATGAAAAATAATCGCACGAAAATTTTCACGATTCAATTCCATTTTTTGAAAGAGAAGAACTTTTCAATTTACTGTCAACAACACAAATAAAGCTATAATGGTAAATCGTCTGCTGAATTTACGTTTAAAAATATCAAACTTTCGATTAAAATCGTCTGCGGTCGCCTAGCAACACTTACTGTTGCCAATGCCAGAAATATAAATAGCAACCCTCGTATTTTTACTATATAAGGTCTTAAAACACTCTTTTCACCAACAAAAAAAATTTTTTGATGAAATTCTGAAAAAATAAAAAAAGATAAATTTTGATGAAATTCTAGCAAAAGCAGAATTTAGTTTAGTACGGAGGGCTATTAGGTTTTTTTTATTTTATTTTTATTTTATTTTATTTTTTTATTTTAACGTCCCTTTCAAATTATTCAATTATATTTTCGATGAATTTTCGATTTCGATAAATGTCCAACCATCGCAAAACTAGCGACAACGTTTTATCCGTAGATTGAGACTAATAATTCTCCGACCTAATAATAACTGTGAAAAATTAAAATAATAATAAATTTTGCATTTATACCTTTTAGAATATTACAGTATGTTGTTGTGTCTGAATCTATTTTATAAAATTATTGTCTTATGAAATACGTTTATTATTTATCCAAAATGCTTTTCCATAGTGAAATTGAGAAATAGAGTTTGAGTGGTAATTTACTAATTATGGTTTAAATGCATAGAAACGATTGTCACCGTGAATTTGCATCACAAACGCCATAAAATATTTTTTTTTTCTTTTTTTAATCCTGTAGGGACTTTTTTGTTTTGCATTTCTGACTATTTATGTGCTAAATATTCTGCAGATAGTTTAGAATTGCTATCGATGTCTGTATCGTAATGAAGGTCAAATTTATTGATATGCAACACGAGTTTCCGAAAGTTAAGCAACATTTTTATTTATTTATTTTGTATATTATTATTATTATTATCTCCTATATTATTAAAATATGTGCACGTGTGTGTGTCTGTCTGTCGGTGAGAAATGGCTTGAAGCAGCTAAAGCTCGGCCGCTAATGGTCGCACGGACTTCGGACAGATACCGTCGAACGGAGAATTTATCGCAAATGTTCGTTATCTACAGTGGTGGACATAATTATAAGACACCTATCTAATTTGACAAATAGTGAAAGAAAAGATTCAGAGCTTAAAAATGTTTTATCAAATACGTCAAAAAGATAAATTTATTCTGTTATCATATAAAATTATTTTATAATAATGATATTTTCATACAATTTAATGAAAAAACATAATGGACAAAATTATAAGACACCAACCGTTTTTTCCAAATACCGTGGTAAATATAATTAGCAGACACTAATGGTCTAAAACAAAATCCTCTAACATGGTTATTCAATATTTGGTTTAGCCGCCATTGTTTTTTATAGCATAAAAGATGCGATTCGGCATCGAATCTATCAATTCTATCAAAATATCGCAACGCAGTTCTTCCCAAGCACATTTTATAACATTCTTTAGGTCTTCGACACATATCAACTGCCTCCCATTTCGGTAAACCGCATGAGCTAAGGTCCCCCACAAGTTTTCGATAGAATGTAATTCTGGGGAGCGAGAATGCCACGGGAGAACATTGATACTTTCCTCTGAAAGCCACTTTTTTGTTTCGTGTGATGCATGAATCGGCGCGTTATCGTGCTGGAAAGTGAAGTTTTCGCCACAAAGAAGTTCACCGTACATGGCTAGATGATCTTTAAGAAGATTCTTATACTTTTCGGAATTCATTCTTGAATGCACAAAAACAATATCCGTTTTCCCTTGAGCTGAAAAACCAGCCCAAACCATTACTGAGCCTCTACCCATTTGGCGGCTAATTAGTACATGAGGACACTTCCGTAAATCATGCCAATAATATTGAAACCCGTCAGGACCATATAGGTTAAACTTTTTTCCATCAGAAAATAACACAGAATACCATTTGGAGGTCCAGGCCATAGTTTGTTTAGCGAAGTTTAGACGCTCCATTTTGTGCCGGTTTAGAAGCGGTGTTTTTTCTTCAAATTTTTTATATTTCATACAGGAAGCATTATGCAACACCCTGCGAATAGTTCTCCTTGAACAATTCAGTTTCAAAACATTTTTAATGCCTGTAGTGGTCATCTTATTCTGTGTAGCAAGCGAAAGCACATGGCGTCTGTCTCTGGAGGACAAGCAAGGAGTACGTCCAGATCTTTTAATCACCGATCCATTAATTCCTCTTTTCAAAACATTTCTGATTGCACATCTAGAGCGTTTAATAACTTTTAAAATATTATTAATTGAAGCACCAGTTCCATTTAATCTCCAAATTTCGCGAATTTCACTTTCTTTTAATTCTGTACCTCGTGGCATGTTTGTAAATGCGTGAAGTCGGTTATTGTCTGCTTTAGTTAACTGCTGACGTCATAACAGCGTGCAGAAAGTTTGCATACTGCACATTATTTTCGAAAAAAAGCAGGTGTTTTAATTAAAATGTAAGGGTGTCTTATAATTTTGTCCATTGTATTTTTATTTATTTTTATTAAACTCTATAAAAATATCATTTCTGCAAATCAAATACGTGTGATAACAGAATAAATTTATGTTTTTGACGTATTTGATAAAACATTTTTAAGCTCTAAATCTTTACTTTCACTATTTGTCAAATTAGATAGGTGTCTTATAATTATGTCCACCACTGTAATTTCCTAAACGATGCAACCGTAATTAGCGGAGATATTAATTAAAACGTCGACCTATGTCAAACGAAAAATGACCGAGAATTCATGGCTAATTGCTTAAAAAGAGACATTTTTACGGAAAAAGTGGAAAATAAATTAGAAATATCGGTCGTATTGTTATAAACAAGATACTATTGGAAAGGGCTTTTTTTTTTTTAATCCGATGGTTTAAACGGCTTATCGATCGGGCAATTTCATTTTTTAAAATTAACTAAACTATAAAAAATGTTGGCAACAAATCACAAGATTTTTAGCTTTGCAGACGAATGTCTAGACAGCGGAAGCGAAAAAAAAAAAAAAAAAAAAAAAAAAAACACCTGCCACTGATTAAGTTTTATTTGAAATTTTTAGCATACAAAAGATCAACATTTAATCAATATTAATGAAATTTTCATTAAAATATTTAGAGAATTCAGCCAGTGGGTCTTATTTGTCGAAGACCTTCATAATAACCGATGATGGAGATTTCTGAAAACATAATTCACCGATTTTATGGCAGTTTTTCACACATTTTCAAAATAGAAGTGACCAGTGCATGAACGAAGGATTTCTTCTTTTTCTTCTTCTTCTTTTTTTTCGATTAAAGAATTAGAAAATTTACAACGCTATACGTGGTGTTAAATGTGCCGAAAATTGCATTTGTTTTTCGTTCAACTCAGCAAAAAATTCCATTTTTTTCTTAAAAAAAAAAAAAAAAAATCCTTCTTGCTAGCGCTAGTGAAGCCTAATTTGAAAAAGTGTGTAAAATTTTACTAAGAGTATTAGTTTAAGGAGTATTAGTAATAAGTATTAGTTTTTGAGAAATCGTGTCCACTACCTTTTTCAAGGGTTTCCGGAAACTAGATCCCCATCGGATGAATTTTCTAAAAATTACAAGGTAGAAGCAAGAAACATATAGCGAGCGATATTGAAGAGGAACAGGACAATTTGTATCTTCGATATTTTAAATCATTGTAAGGCAGTAAGCTGGCTAAACCATGGGTTAAATGTACCATGGTCAAATAGTGGGCACACAAATAATGCATTACTACAGGTGAAAAGGTACTTTATGTGCTTCTTTGTAGTGAGAAAAAATGATATCTAGGAAAGTATTTTTATAATATCATAATAATTTTATCGCTTCATTAAGGAATGTTGTTTGATAAATTTTCTTTAGGCTATATTGTGCTTTTGTTTGGACAAATTAAATTTTAAGATTTGATAAAGTTTTAAACATTCCTTTAACTTTTATACTATCAGAACATTAGCAAAATGATATGGGATAACTTATTCCGCAATAGGGGCAGGTTGGCCCAAGCAAGTGTCAGTTTGAGCTTCTTAACCCCCTGACCGCATTTTAAAAGAACAAGATTGTAACGTTATTTTCTCTGTACAGTTTTTTGAATGTTTTAAAATAAAGCTTTATTCAACTTGATATTAAAAATGTAACTGTGTGTATCATAATAATCCTCACGAGTATTTTAGAAGATCTTCAAACATGAAAAAAAAGTGCTAAAAATTCTTAATTGTATAATTTTGAATTATATATATATTGGAGTAAAACTGACAGCCCAATGACCGGATATATCTGTCAGCGCGATGAGTTGGCTAATTAATGCTGATAATTAATGCTTTCGAGATTTACTTCGGTGACTTCTTTCAAAAACTACACCAGTAGTATTAACATAAAGTAAATTTAAAATGAAGAAACATGATTAAAAAAAAAAAAAAAAAAACAGAAAAAAATAGGCTGTTATCCTCGGTCTACCCTATAGACATTGGAGCTAGGCTATTTATTGGTTGAGAGTTGATGTATAATTTTCTAAGAAAACGTGCTTAAGAATTCAAAGAAAATCAGCTTGCCATGTCTATATCTGACGGTCAGTAGGTTACTTTGAAATTCATAAACGAGTTTTTTCAAGGAATTTAATTTTTCTACTGGTAATAGTGCTTCTTCAGGTAATAGTGCTCTTTTCGGTGTAGACATTTTAAAGAGGTCTTGGATAGTACTAGAAATTCATAACTCTTGCTTGCATTTTGTCATAATCTATGACCTATGTCACAAATTCCTTTTTGTCAAATATATTTCTATACCGAATAACCCCAAGGATGTCTGCTAAAAGAACCATTTATCAATGTATATTTCAATGACAGCATCTTTTATAATAAGAGTTTTTCATAAGTTCGACATAAGAATGATTTCTGAATTATACCATATATAATAGATTTTTGTCACTAAAAACTTCACATGAAAAATTTTCTTTTCTCAAACTCTCACTGCTTCATAAAAATAATTAAAATTATCTAATTACTCGCTAATTAGTTTTAATTCTACGCACTAAAAATATCTTTATCAATTCAAAGAAAAACATGTATTAAAAAAAAAAAAAAAAAAAAAAAACTAATAATTATTTTATACGAAAAAAAATAAAAGAATAGATAAATAAAAATAAAGTAAAATAATAAGATAAAATAAAATAAATAAATAAATAAAATCATGAGTGAAATTTCAAAAGATTGTAATCTTATTTAAAAAGATTTATTTTCAAATGAAATTTTATCTATAGAATTTTGGAAAACCATTCGATTGATAAAATTTCAAAATAACAATTTAAAGTAATGCAAGCATAATTTTTTTTTATTTGTAATTACAAATGCTATTTACTCAACCCATTAAAGCATAATAAGTAAATAAAATATAAAAATATAAAAATTTTAGAAGCCAAACGAAATTAAGTTTTTTATTACCATTGAAAGTAGAAAATTTTAAAATCCAATTTAAATGAATATGAAGGGAAAAAATTGACAACTATTTAAAAAATATATATATTCTCAGATCAATTACATTTAGAACATTTTTGCATTAAAACAAAAAATTATATAGTATGAGTTAGTGCTTAGTTGTTACTCGCAACTCAATTTTTACTTTTTTAATGAGTATATTACAAAAATAAATAAATAAATAAAAAAGTGTTTCAAAATTACTGAAAGCGGATTTGTTTTTCCATTGTGCTGCCTTCTTTTGTATTTTAAAGGGAAGTAATATTATTATTATTTCAAGCTGATTTCAGTAATTCGTAAGAAAGAAAGAAATTCTCAAATATTATGTATCTTAATTTTTAATTTTAATATACAATTGCTATACATTTTAAGTTATCTCATTTTTTTCTGTCATTTATTAAGCTTCACTTTTTTGTACATTCGTATGAAGAAATTATTGGACTCTTTTTTTTTTTTTTTTTTTTTTTTTTTCCGTTTTAGATAGTTTAATTTTAAAACTCCAGATCATATTTTGAGAATTCCCTGAGAAAAAAAATATACCGCCTTCACCTAGAATGAATAAGTGGTCATTTTCTAAATCCCTTAACTAGAAATATAGATTTCCGAACTATGCCCATAAGGCACGCCAATAAACTGAATAGATGAAATGATCGAGAATTTATAGTCTACACTTTTCTAGATGGTGAAACAATATTCTGACTATTTTGAATCATTTGTATAGCGATAAATTCTCGTTTGATTTTCTAGAATTGGGTAATAAACCAAGATTATAGCTGCTGAAACATGCCTCTTGTATTCGCATTTATTCGCGGAGATTTTTAAATAACTTTGCCCTCGATAATATAGGCAAACGCTCTAGAATTCTATTAGGGGTTTATAGAACTCGCTTTCAAAGGGGAATAGAATTTATAAGGATAACATGGAACTGTTTTTTCTACAGCCACAATTTAAATTCTAGATGTCGGTAACAGAATTTTTTCTCAGTGTTTTTAGAATGATTTAGCTGAGTTAGAGATTAGCTGATTTAGAGATTGAAAGACAATATAAAACTTAAAAATTGCCCCATTTCCCCCTCCCTCAAGCCCTGCCTAATAGTCGTACTCTTTCAAAAATATTCACAATCGAATTATCGGGCATTAAAACCAAATACTACGAAATTTCAACGGCTGCAAATACTGCAAAATATAAAAGAAAACTTAATCTTTTTCCAATAAATATGTTATTTTTTTTATTTATTCATATATTTTCATGAAAATTGAACAGTAGCTTTATAATATGCTGTCTAGGCCGAATATTAATTCAAATGTAACGTGAATGAAAATTTGAAAAAATTTGAAAATTGCAAATTCCAAACCAACAAAGCTTTTAAATGATGTATTACTTATGACATTATTTTAATTAGTAGCTGAGATACAAAAGAAAACCGATTCAGGACGCCTCAAAACGTGTAAATTGGGTGAAATCTCGAATACCACTTTTGATAATATAAAAGTATTTCAAAATGTCTTTCGAATGAAGTATTAAAAATAATTTAATCATAATTAAAATATTAGAATAAAATTTTATTTGCAATTAAATGTAAATTAAAATGTATTTTTTTTATTATTCTCCGAGATTTTTTTTTATTATTATTATTCTCTCTCATTAGTCCGACTTATCCATGGTTTTCTCCGAAACTTGCATAATTCCGGGCTTATATAACGTTAAAAATCCTTAGTACGATGTGTGAGCAGAAATTGGAATTGGAAACTCTGCAAAATATTAAAGAATAAAGGTGCTCTGGGTATTCCGTTGTTTTCTCCGAAACTCCCGTTCCTTTTCTACATCTTTGCCCCTTTGCTCCCCCCCCTCCTTTCCGTCACTAATAATAATTCTACACTCGAAAATATCCGCAATCGATTTACCTTGCCTTAAAATCTAAATATGCCAACCAATTTCAAACGCTGTAACTCTTTTTTTTTTGCCCCTCCCCCCCCTACCTCAAGCCACCCCTAATAATTGTACTCTTTAAAAAATATTTACAATCGGATTATCGAGCATCAAAACCAAATACTACGAAATTTCAACGGCATATCTCAATTAAAAATATTGCAAAATATAAAAGAAAACTTAATACTTTTCCAATAAATATGTAATTTTTTTGTTTATTGATATATTTTCATGAAAATTGAACAGTAGCTTTATAATATGCTCTCTAGGCCAAATATTAATTCAAATGTAATGTGAATGAAAAAAAAAAAAAAAAAAAAAAATTAGAAAATTGCAATTTCGCCCCGCACTATAAAACACGTTACATCTTATTTGATTACAATAATTTCCTTTTTCATCCATCAGTCTGCGATCTGTTTTCATGGCAGACAATTGAAATGATGTTGCCATCTAAATTTTATACTTTAGTTAATTTTAAAAAATGTAATTGTTGTATCAATAAGCTGCTTGCACATTTAGATTCGGAAAAAATTTCCCCTTTCATTTGGTACCAAATTCATAACGATCGGACTAATATTTCTAATTTATTTTCCACTTTTTCTGCTTTTAACTCCGTTAAAATATCTATTTTTATGCAATCGCGGTGAATTCTCAGTCATTGAGATCGCTTCTTCATTAGACATAGGTCTACATTTTAATTAATATCTCCGGAACTAATTAAAATTTTTAATTTTTTTTTCACTATGCACTCGGGCAGGCTTCTGAGCACCCGTATGTCAAATATTGTAGTTCTGAGTTCAATAGGGGGCTGAACGTATAGATGCTCAGACAGACAGACAGACAGACAGACATCTTCTTTTATTATTATAGACAATGAAAATTTGTTGATTAAGATAGTAATACTATTAATGTATATATATATATATATATATATATTACATGTACATTGGTATCATTGTTTATAGGCTAACGTAACTAGAAGCTTCTAACACCCCCCCCCATATATATATATATATATATATATATATATATATATATATATATATATATATACGTATATATAAGGCAATGTTCGTATGTACATCCATTATAGACTAAAAATTTACTGAACCGCTAAGGCACTGCCGCAGGCACTTGGAGTAACGGACTGGATATAGTGTGGACTAGGGCTGGATTATTTATCAATATATCTCCAAGTATCGATATTTTTTAAATATCCCGATAACAATATTTAAGATTTTGCTCTGCCGATATACCCCTTTAACGATATTACCTAGTGCACACCGCGCGATCAATCGATATGCCGATAAGTACCGTTAAACGCCAACCACGGATTAATAGAATTATGCTTCCGCGCAAGCGCGCATCACGAATGAAACCCGAATGAAACCCGAGCGAACGAACCACGATCAGCGAACGAAACCCGAACAAAAAGAGCGCGCAATATGTTATACTAATACCCATTCTCTTATTTTTCTCCCATCCCTCACTCATAAAATAAAAAAAATATAACCCCACCCCAAACGATCACGCCCACAATGCATATACTTCCTCTTCCTTTATTCCTGCGTGCGAAACCTCAAAATCTAAAATATCACTGCTTTAATAAGTCCACTGCATAATAAAAAAATAAACAGTATTTATTGAAAGCCATCTGCTTTGATTATCGCGCGAATAAGCGGAAATACATTAATTACCAATGTTTCGTTCTACTCTTCTAGAAGAAAACACTACTGTCTTTCACCACGCACGGAATAAAGAGATCGCCGAATAGCTTATACTAATGCAACTCCTTGTGCGGGCCACAAACCTGCATCACCGCGCGCCGAGCAAAGCCCGAAAAAAAAAGAGAGCTGAATAGCTTATACTAATGCAACCCCCTTTTTTCCCCTCCTATTAGAGAAACATAATCCCATTACCAACCCCAACCCCAAACAATCTCTCTCTTTCCATTAAGAAAACTAAGTTACCGCAATGTATCTACTTTCTTTATCTTTATTCGTGCTATCTACCAAATCGAAAATATCACTGTCCAAAAAGTCAATGATATTCATCAGGAAAATTAAGCTCCCACAGTATATTGACTTCCCTGGCGATAATATGAAAGAATTTATACTACCGTTAGTATAAGTTCGTGCTATCTACCAAATCGAAAATATCACTGTCCAAAGAGTCAATGATATTCATCAGGAAAATTAAGCTATCACAGTATATTGACTTCCCACAGTATATTGACTTCCCTGGCCCTAAGCGATAATATGAAAGAATTTATACTACCGTTAGACAAGGCTGACGATACAAAAACAAATGCTTATTATGACGAATGAAAACAATATCTTTTGTTTTCGATCCTTTCCTGCTATTGGTTCATTGATATTGGTTTATTTCAAAGTATCGATATCTTCTGGCCAATAAGATGCGACGACCTTCAACATGTGTTTAACTCGCTTTGGGCTCTACATCAGTCAGATAGCTAGCTCCGTTTCTCCTTTCCCATGTTATCCAATTGAATTTTTGTTGCTTCGTTTTATAACAATATCTTATTCAAAAATGAAGTTTTTCGAATTCTGTTTTTTGAATATTACTCTTTGAACGGGTCGCCTTTTAGCTTGGTGAAAAATTTTTCGAAAAAGTTAATTTAAATATTTTATTTCAATAAGTAAATTATGAACTCTAAGTGTGGATCTCTAAGTAAAATATTTAAATTTATTTTTTCGAAAAATTGCTCATTAAGCTGAAAGACGACCTGTTCAAAAAGTAATATTCAAAAAACAGAATTTAAGCTAAAAGACGACCTGTTCAAAGAGTAATATTCAAAAAACAGAATTCGAAAAAGTTCATTTTTTAATAAAATATTTTTATAAAACGACGCGACAAAAATATCATTGGATAACATGGGAAGGGAGAAAGGGTGCTATCTGACTGATGTAAAATAAAGTTTTATCTTCAGTAATTTTACAGTGACAGTTTCTTTATAGAATTATATAATATTGGATAGTTTATTACTTTTTTTATGTAGCATTTATTTTTTCTCTTTCTCTTTCCTTTCCTTTCTTTCTTTCTTTTTTTTTTTTTTTTTTTTTTTTTTTTTTAAAGCCGTACATGTTAAATAAAATTGGTTTAAATGCAAAATGAGTTACTTTAAGTAACAAAATGAAACTTTAACATAATTTTGTTTAAATACTATAATTTTTATACTGACAATGTATACACACATATATATATAATATATATATAATTCAATTTTCAATTATTGTGAAACTATTACGAATGTGAATTGAACACATATACATTTAAAAAATATTGTAATGATTTGGTAAGCAGATACAAAAATAAAAATGACAAGTAACTGACATTTAGGATGCATATAAGAGTTTTAAGTAAAAAACATTACTCTCTACGACCAAAAAAAGGTGTATCAAATGGCAATTCTTAACTATTTAAAATGATTTTCCTTTATATTTAATACCTACAACTTAAGACAATTTTTCTTAAGCTTTATTTTTAGTAGAATTATGAATTTTGATATACTTGGTACAAATAAAACACTTATCACATATTAGCTGTATTAAAATATGATTTTAAAATAATTAAAGCTTAAAATGGGAAGAATAGAGGACAAACTATACAGAGGTATACTAAAAAGCAATAGTATAAGTTATAAGAAACACAAAATATTGATTCACTTTTTATGCATTTTTTTTTTAATGATAAAGTTATGGTAGTAATATACCAGAAAATACAAGGAAAACACTCTATACTTGTATACTTTAAAATTCGTGTGCATATGTCTTTAAAAAATAACAAATGTCTATTTTTTCCTATCTTAAAAGAAATATCGCAATATATCACTAATATCGATATTAACTTGGTGATATATCGCGATATTTAATTTCTGATATCGTCCAGCACTAGTGTGGACAGTTATGAAGACAGTTTGGGTCCAAAATGTCAAAAGAGCCGATCTGAAAGGATTGTTTTCATGATTTTTTTTTTTTTTTTTTTTTTCCCGTGAGTTTTTATTGACGAAAGTGGGAAAGAGACTCCAAAGTCAGTGGAGTCACGAAAAGAGG
This sequence comes from Salticus scenicus, assembly GCA_963930645.1. Taxonomy (NCBI): domain Eukaryota; kingdom Metazoa; phylum Arthropoda; class Arachnida; order Araneae; family Salticidae; genus Salticus; species Salticus scenicus. Next base: position 243,529,630 of record OZ005649.1, read on the forward strand.
TTTCGACCGATTTCATCAATTTTTATTGAAGGATTGTCTGTAAAAAAAAAAAAAAAACTGACAATAATAATAAAGCAACTCTTTTAACACTAGAATTCATTTAAATATAGGCATCAGTGAAGCGGGCAAAGGCCGCTAATTTTATATCAGTATAGCTCATCTAAAGCAAATTTCATTATTTTTATACTTGCTTTTACATCGCGTTTTAAATATTTTCTTATGTAAGCTTAATGTTAAGTACTAATTAAAAACCATATATGTAGTATGATGCTATTGCGTGTACCATAATTTATTTTCATCTAACAACACTTGCAGTATTTACGGTTTTTAAAATATTACATATTAAAAAAATAAAAAAATAAATAAAATAAACCTTTTTAAATCGAGCTATGAGATGAAAATTCCTTGGATCTAATTGTGGAATAAATTGAAAATGTACTGAAACTAAAAACCTAATCAGTATTGGTAATCGGTGTTTAAGTTCTATGTTATTTTTACTTCCATTACCAGATTACCGTAGGTAATAGCAGTATCCTATTCGGTACAAAAATTCTATATTGAGATTTCACCTGATTTACATGTTTTAAGGTCTCCCGAGTCAAAAAGAGTGCTTTTTGGCAATTGGTCAGTGTGTCTGTATGTGTGTATGTATGTGGGGAATCTTCTGGCTATTATATCTCGGAAACTAATAAAAATAGAACTACAAAACTTTAGAATTGAAACAGATCTGGTGTACTGATGAATTTGGAAAATTGGAAAACCGGAAATAGGATATCCGAAACCGGAATGGGGGCCGTAAGTCCATCTCTCATAAACGACTAAAAATATTTTCTTCAAATTTGCTGTACTCGTATAAACACTATATTAGATATTCTTTCAAATGAAATATATATGGTTAGTTCAGGAAAATTGACAGGCGTCCTGTGTAAATAGTTGAATTTCAGGTCCTGCAAGTACGTTCCTTTCAAAACGGCTGTATGATTTTTTTTTCAAATTTGCCATATTAGCGCTTTTTTAAATATCATTTTGCATGTAATTGTTATTTTCTGGTCCACAATTAATTATGCCAATCTTTGGTAAATGTTGGTATCTCAAAAAAGGTCATTTTCTTGAAAATTTTTACATAAACCCATTTTAGATATCCTTTCTCATACTTTACTTGGTTATTACAAGAAAATTAATAGTTATCCTGATCAGATATATCAGTTTTAGATCTCGGAAATTGGTGTTAAAAAAAAAAAAAAAAAAGAACAAGAAGAAGAAAGAAAGAAAGAAAGAAAAAATAAAAGTAAAAATAAAAATAAAAAAATACGCTGTGTAAACTCTGTTTTATGTTTTCACATGTGTATTGACTTTCTCAAAATTTTTAGGTGTCTATTTCATTAGGCCAATTCTATGTCTTCTGATAACATTATCTCCAAAAGTGCATATAATACGTGTAATAGTGGGTAATGGAAGTCATGTGGTTGTTTCACACCAGATTTTTAAAAATGTCTTAATGGCAAGAAATAATTTATTGTTTTATTTTTCATGAATAATATAAATAATAGAAAAAAAGTTCTAGAATTATGTTTTCAGAAATCCAAATTAACAGCAATTTATAAATTTTACCTTTTTTTTAAAAAGAAATTTAGTTTTAGTAAATTTTTATCACTAGGACACTATGTACTCTTTTCAAAAATAGATTCAACCAATATAATAAATTAGTAAATATAAGCAGAATAACATTAGATCTGATATTTATAATAAATTACAATATTAAATAAGACGAATGATTTCTGAATGTCTGATATTTTCCAATTATTTCACTAATTTTACTGAAAAATGAAATGTATTATGTAAGTACATTTATATAGGAAAAATTAACAGAAATCATTTGTAAAAAATCATATATTTCCTAAGTTAAACGAAAAATGTTATTCCTACCGCTGAGTTACTCATAGTTTATTTGCAAATTAAACCAATTAATTTCCCATTTTTTCCCCAGATTATTTACTAACGTATAATTATCTTTTTTTTGTACTTCAAACATTCCCCCCCCCCTTTTTTTTGTAGTCTCAATTCTTGTTCTAAGTAATTCCTGTTCATTCACATGTAAATTTAAAGTACGTAGGTTGTTTTATAAAAACATATTTTTAGAAGCGTAGGAGATCTAGGATCTTTTTATTTTTTATTTTTATATAAACATTTTAAATTTTATTCTAGTTATAGAGAAGAATAAAGTTTCTCATTTATTTTATATGAATTGTGTAAATGTTTCTTTATATGCTTGATTTGTGTTGCTATAGAGAAACACTATTTCTTATTACTGAAAAATGGTTCTGATAACTTTTTATGCCCGAAACATAGTTTAATACTGTGAAATATTTCATATAATTATCTGAACGAAATATTTGAGATATATTGATATAGATTTCGTTACAGTTAATATTTTATTTTATGGATTTATTATTTTTGAAAGTGTAATGTACATAATATTTTTGATTGTAATGTAAAACTGCTGTAATTTTTAAAGTTAAAAATTAATAATTTTTATAAAATATTTAAATACAGTATATGATTTTACGAATTCTTAAAATCTTTTTAATAATAAAAATATAAATGCTCAAATGTTCATGTTTCTTTCTTTTGTATTTGCATGTGAAAATATGTGATTTTTGCAACTTGGTGGTATTTAACCAGGCAGGATGCTAATTAGAATTCAGTTTACTATGGTTTATTTAAAAGAATAAATTGTTTTAATAATAATTGTTTCTTCTGAGTAATTTGGTATTTTTCTGTATACCGTATTATATGCTTCTCTTTGCAACGAAGAAAAAAGTTCACATTACTAACATAGTTTTTGAGCTTGTTGAATAAACCCTTTTGAATATTTGCATATTTTTTTCGCTTGTACACAAAATATTTATCGTCAACGTATAGAACATAAAAGCAAATAAGGAAAAATGCAGATGTTGTTTCGGTACCATTGGGCGCACCTTCATCTATATAAATAAAGCAAAGAGTTTGTCAGAAACATATCGGGGTGGACCACTCCTATTTTTGATTGGTCTAGATTTAACTGTTTTGGTGATGAAAGTTGGCCATTTTTTTTAGTAAAAACTGATGAATTTTTTAAAAAGATACTGCATAGATGTTATACTTTTTGCTCTAAAAATTGTTCATTTTTTGTGTGGGCACTATATACATCAAGTTATTAAAGATATTACGTTGCAAAGTTTTCTTTTAATTAATTAAAATATCAAAATAATAAATATTAGTTATAATTTAATAGTTGCTGCCTCCCTCCCCCCCCCCCCCCAAAAAAAAAATAAAAAAATAATAAGAGTTTATTTTTTATTGACATAAAAATAAATACATTTAATTAAAAGTGAACATTAAAAAATTGTAAACAATTAAATTATGCAGCTCACAGAAATTGACGTCATTATCACTTTAAAATTTTCTACACATTGATAAAGTACTAATGTAGTTCTATAGTTATAAGATTCAAAAGAAAATTTAAAAACGTGGTATATAAAAAGTTTTTTTTAAACTTTTAATTATTTATAATTTTGTTGTCATTTCAGCGATAGTTGATATGGGTATAGCAAATGAATAAGTAAATAATTTGGCGAGAAACGTCCAAGCTACTTCAGTGCGAAATTTCAAGTTCCGCCAAGAGGTCAAAGGTTTTTCAATGTTTTTGCACATTTTTTCTCAATTTTATTTTAAATATTGTTGTAATGCGAATGGGAAAAAAAAGGAATTTTTTTTTTTAAATTGTTTTAATTATACAAAATACCTCCATGTAAAATATTATGTGTTTTCCGTTCTGTTTATCATCAAAAAGAAAATAACTAATGCAGTTTTTCCTTTATTATTGACATTTCTATAAATTAAATTAAAATTAATTATCCAGTATTAAGAAGTTGCAGTGAAGAAGTCTCTGCCGAAGTCAGCGAGGGCCCGAAGGGAAGTTTTAAAGCAATTTCAATGTATTTTCTTTTTAGTTTTAATTTGTAGAAAGGTATAAAAAATATTGATTCTTTTTTTAATTCAGTGCTACTATATATAAGAGGAGAAACATATTCTACGATTGTTTATCAACCAAAGAATTCAACGAAATGTGAGGAATTAGCTAATAGGGAATTGGAAGACGGTAGTTGTAAAAAAAAAAAATAAAATAAAATAAAATAAAATAAAATAAATAAATAAAAATAAAATAAAATAAAATAAATAAATAAATAAATAAAATAAATAATAAGTGAGGGATGGAATGTAAAATTTCAAAGTAATTAAATCTAAATGTAGATTTACCCTTCAAACTGTTTTAACTGTATCAAACTTAAAATTATGGTTTTTCTCCCAGCAGTTCTTAGATATGACCGATTTGTTGGTTTCTTTATTTCCAAACATAATTGATGTGTTTATAAAAGCCAGTTAATTACTTTTTATGTATAAGAGCACTCTACTTTCGTTTTTGTGTGCACTGATAACGTTACGCTCAATTCTATCGGGACAAGTGTCTACATATTCATATTCAACGCTGAATGATCTAGACTCTGATCACCTACCTGTTGTCTTGAGGTACGACGTGGGGTCCTACGATCTGGATCTGAGAACGGCTCTTTCCACCCGGTGGAGTCAGTTCGCGGATATCCTTTCGGAATGTGACGTTCCTCACATTATCCCAGATTCCAAAGAGGAAGCTGAGCAAGCTATAGCCATGCTCGGAGACTCCCTTCGAGAGGCATATATGCAGAGCTCGGAACCTCGTAAAAGATCGAGTGACTTCTACAGGCTGCCGGATAACATCAGGGAAATGATCAGAGATCGAAATCATGCTCGCAGGCAATGGCAGGTTCATAGGACCCCCTATTTTAGGAATAAGTTAAACAGGCTTATTTGTAATGTCAGAGCTGCTATTAAGGAGTTTAGTAAAACACGCTTCAACAATTTTGTCGATTCTCTCTCGAATGAAGACAACACAATTTGGAGGGCTGCCTCCCGTATTCGTAGGACACGAACACACACTCCTGCCTTTACTAGCCCCAAAGGCATGGCTTATAGTAACACTGAAAAGGCTGAAGCAATTGCTGAAAGTCTTAGAAGTCAGTTTTCACCTCATTCGGACATTGTTAACCCAATGGTCGACTTCATGGTCGACTATAGGGTCCATTTATTACTCACAGATACACCTAACACTCTTCAACCTGCTTTACCCTCAGAGGTACAGGAGTATATTTCGGGCTTGGATAAACACAAAACTGCCGGTGAGGACCAAATCTCTAATAATATGCTCATCAATCTACCTCTACATTTTATTTATTATATCACTTTAATTATTAATTGCATGTTAAATCTAAATATTTTCCCCGATTGCTGGAAGAGAGCTATCGTTGTTCCCCTACCGAAGGGGGGGGGGCAAGATATCCACTCTCCTTCTAGTTATCGTCCTATTTCACTTCTCTCTGGTCTCTCGAAGGTTTACGAGTATATTCTCGTCCGCCGATTGAATGAATTCCTTGACTCTCATGACAAGATCATACCGGAGCAATTCGGGTTTAGGACTCGTAATTCAACACAGCAACAGTTGTGGAGACTGAATTCATTCACGATGGATACCAAACCAGCGGTTTGACGGGAATTATATTCCTCTACGTGCAAAAGGCCTTTGATAAGGTCTGGCATTCCGGCCTTCTCTTTAAAATGGCTGAGTTGGGTGTTCCTGACCAGCTAACTAAAATCTTTGCAGACTATATCTCTAACAGGTCCTTCGTGGTGAAAGTGGGAAACTCCCTCTCTATCCCGAAGCCTGTTCTCAGCTCTGTTCCTCAAAGGTTCTCTCGCCGGGCCTCGGCTCTTTAACATCTACATCATCGACATTCCACGTAAGCCCGACATCAACTTAGCATTATTTGCTGATGACACTGCCATTATGTACAAACACACACAACCACACAATGTGTTTGAAAAACTCCAGGATTACCTTGATTCGTATGCTATTTGGCTTAACAAGTGGAAAATTAAAGTTAATAGCTCGAAAAGTGCCGCCATTTTCTTCACCAATAAATCCTATTCCCCCGACATTAACTTCCTTCTTAATAATGAAGCTATTTCCTGAGAAACATCGTATAAATACCTAGGCATTCACCTAGATCCTAAATTATTGTGGAAGAAGCACATTTCAGAAATTCTGAAAAAAGCGCAAAATGCCACCGCCCCTCTCTTTCCTCTTTTGGCTTGGAATAGCCGCCTGTCTGTCAAAAATAAATTGTTACTGTACAAGTCCATGATCCGGCCCATCTGGACCTACGGGTCCGCGGTGTTCAGGTCTGCCTCAAAGACTCAGCTTGAAAGACTTCAAGTTTTCCAAAATAAGCAATTGCGTAGGTATGCTCAGGCTTTTCGTTACATTCGTAATGATGTCATTCACAAAGACCTGAAAATTAGGCCTATTTATTCTGAAATTAAGAGGCTTGCGTTGAAGTTTCACAGGTCTATCCCAAAAGTCCAGAATCCTGCATTAAACGCTATCAGAAGGTATGATCCAAGAATTGGAAGGGCAAAGAAACGCCCTCTCGCCATTCTATACAGGGAGGATGGGTTCGTCCTAGTCTCCAAGTGTAGAAGACGAAATCCTTCTTGCGTCACATAACGCAGAATTCTCACTCAAAATTTCTTATCCTTAGACTGAATTAATATTTCAGATACCTTTGGCTACCCCCCTGACATCTGCAACCTTGCTGTGAGTTTTTATCTCCAGTCGTGTATGGTCAGCCTTCCTACCAGTTACCTTACTCGTACGGTTTCTTTTTAACTTAATTTTGTAATTTTTTTTTTTTTTTTTTTTGTATATAGCTTGTAAATAATTTTCTTGTTTAATTTTATTTGGTAATTATCTCTTTTTTGACTGCCTAACAGTCTGGTTAGGCTTTTGTTTCTTGTATTAAATAAAAAAAAAAAGAAAAAAAAAATGATAGTTATTTTTAATTGTAAGGTTAAAAAAAAAAAAAAAAGTAAGAATTTTGTGTTAGGATGTTTGTTTTTGTTGGTTTGCCAGAATATTTTTTGTACAAATTCCATTCTTTTTCTCCTCTACTCCTTGAAGTCTCACGCCTCTGTCCACAGACATGTTCTGCCATCTAATCATCACGCCCGAGTTCTTGGAACTCCCCAAGTTCAATGTTCCGATGGGTTTGATTATGCACTTCAGCTCCATTGTTCTTCTCCTTCTCATGTGGAGGTAGGCGACGGTTTTCACCGTCGTAGGAACTCCCTAAAGCAACGTGATGATGATGATGATATTCATATTCCCTTTGTCGATCTACACGTTGCAGATTTGTCTTGCTTTATTTATATAGAGACAAGTCTCATTTTAATACACATGTTAACACACTGAAACGAATTTCGAAGACCTTATGTAGAAAAAAAGTAAAACAAATCTTACAGTAACGTAATATCTAGTGTAGAAATATGTTTTAAAGCGTGTTTCACAGATATGAATGTGTAATTTTGAGCAGAAATTAAAATGTTTTTATTGATGTACATTGTGAAAAAAAAAAAAAAATAAATAAATAAAATAAATAAATAAGAGTGGTTTTTTTCAGCAGAAATTTACAGCAGAAATATCAGTAAAGAGAGATTCTTTTACAGCTGTTTCTGTTGTAAATTATTTCATTTTAATCGTAGAATGTGCTGGCACCCCTTTTGCCAATACATTCTGCTGTAAAAACTACCGTTATTTTTCACAGTGTACACTGAGAAAATAAATATACCGCCTTCATCTAGAATGAATAAGTGGCCATTTTCTAAATCCTTAAACTAGAAATATAGATTTCCGAGCTATGCGCATAAGAGCTATGCGCACACCAATAAACTGAATAAACGAAATGGTCGTGAATTTCTAATCTACAAATTTCTAGATGTTGAAACAATATTCTGAATCTTTTGTATTACGAGAAATTCTCGCTTGATTTTCTATAATTGGGTTATAAACCAAGATTATAGATGCTGAAATCCGCCTCTTGTATTCACATTTATTTGGAGATATTTTCAAATAGGTTTGTCCTCGATAGTATAGGCAAATGCTCAAGAAATTCTAAAAAAGGTCTCTAGAATTCGCTTTCGAAGGGGACTAGAAATTTTTTTATAAAAAATTTATAATGATGACATGGAACTATTTTTTCTAGAGCCACAATTTAGATTCTAGATGTCAGTAACAGAATTTTTTCTCAGTCTATAGGCGGGCCTTATAGTCATAGCTCGGAAATATATATTTCTAGCTTATGGATTTAGAAAAGAACCACCTATTCGTTCTAGATGAAAGCGGTATATATTTTTTTCTCAGTGTATAATAAAAATATTATTCAGCACTACTTAACTTCTTCCACCTCGGTCGAGCAATTGACAGATGCCAAGAGTGTAAAATAAATGAATTTGTCTACCAGTTTTCGTTATTCGTCCACTTTCCTGAAGTGTACAAAAGACGTGGTACTGTTTATCGACTGAAACAAATAGTAGTTCGAAGGAGCTGTGTCGGGTCTATACGCCAGGTGTTCCGAAACTGCCCAGCCAAGCGTTGCTTAAGTGTTCTTGACACGTTTTGCAACGTGAGGAGTTGATTATCAAGAAGCAATTTTACGCCGCACAAACATTTGCCATTAAATACATGTATTCCTTGACTTCCTGTTTGGACCTCAGTAATTGTGGCTTGTAGCATTTAGCAATTACATCAGGTTTGATAATTCGTAATGTAGCACACCCATCACGTACCTTCGGATTCATAGGAGAACGCTTTTGCAGTTAATGGTTCATTTCAGTGTTGATATTGTTGCGTCGCCGGAATTCACCTAACAGTTCTTGGGTTTCAGATTGTCATAAAATATCCTTTTTCCTTCTACCATCACGGTTTTCTTCAAGAATTTTTTTTTTATGTTGCCTATTTAGACACATGCGCCTCAAGACAAGCTCATCGGTGTTTTTTGGCTCAATCATTTTTTTATGTGGCATTCCTCTTACTGATTTCTGAATTTTTCATATTCATGTATACCATTAAAAGTTTTTGTCTAGCACTGATATGTTCTCGATTAGTAGCATAAAAATCGCAATCTTTAACACAACAAAACGCTAATCAGGGTATGTTTCTCCATACGATATCCTTAACGAAAAATTCACGCATATTATTTACCATGCTTTTGCAGGACTTTTGGTTTGGTGAAATTCGTTACTAATGCAATAACGAATAAATGTCTTATAGTAAGACACCTTTCACCTTCGAAACGCCAACTTTAATTTCAATTGCTACATTGTTTTTATAACTATGAACCATTTCCTACATCATTACAAAATCGCAGTGTACTGACTGGTATACTACTTGTAGTAGATGTCACACAAAACTCGCTTTAAAACTTCTTACTACATAAAATTTCTAAAACAATAAAACATTAATTTACTGAAATATTATTAATTTACAGATTCTTAATATTGGTAAAATGTCATTCGATATTTTGCCAATATTAAAAAGAATTAAAATGAAGAGAGTTAAAAAATCTCAGTTTTCAGAATGATCTGAGAGTTTGAGGTGATGTGTGTTATTGAAGAATGTAAAATGTATCCCTTATTTTATTACGTGAGAAAATATAATGTGCTTGTATACTGTCCTATGTCTCCTATACATGTTGTGATGTGTTTTATTAAAGAAATTTTTGTAACAGTACTTCTAATCATTGTTAAACGATAATAATCATAAAAGAAAAATATTAAGTTATTCAAAGTAAAAAAAATCTCGTTTTAGGATTTAAATATTTTAACATAAAACAATGTATTTTTGCTCTGTTATATTTTGAATATTTTCTCATATTGATACAGTAAAATATGCTTGACTGCTTAAAAATAATGACTATTCTTTAGTCTCTAAAACCTGTTTATTGGGTTTAAATAAAACTTTTCCAATTATAAAAATGAATACGATGCTGATCTTTTCAGGAAATCAGACATTCCAATTTTAAAAATCAAATAACGGAATAAAAAAAAATACAAAAGAATAAAACTTTAAAAAATATTTCGTGTCTATGAACATCATGAACAAATAAGTAGCAAAAATATATATTGTCTATTAAAATATTAAAGAAATAATAAAAATTAGCCATTCTTGCACTTAAATAAAGGTTGTTAATAAAGCTGGTCTCTTTTCTGCAAAACATTTTTCATACACTATATATAAAATGGTGCATTTCTAGCTTAGATTATAAACTGCATTAATTTACTTAATACTGAAACATTCTGGTGTGTTTCATAAATCTTAGTTGTGGAAACACCGTCAGGTTTAATTGTGAATTCTTTGGAACGATTTCAGGAAAGGAATGCACGAACTGGATTTTATGAAAAGGTGGATTTCTATTAAATCGATTTTTGTTGGTTGTATTGGAGCTGCATAATACACTTGCAACACAAATTTAAGAATACATAATTTAAAATATGTTCAATGTAAAACTCAACATAATATTGATTTGCAAAAGAAGGTTATCATGAGTTCTTGTTGATTTTGATACAGGAAATTTCCTCAAAAATAAATTAAATATATTAAATGAAACAATGATATAAAAATAAACGTAATCAAAATAAAATAAAATAGCATTCATAAAAATGTAAAACGTAACATAATTTTAATTTGCAAAAGGAGGTTATCAAGAGTTCTTTGTTGATTTTGATACCAGAAAAATTTCTCACTAATAAATTAAATGTTTTGAATGAAACAATCATAAAACTAGTATGATGTGGCCAGCACATGACTTTCTTCTATATAATTTTACAAAAAAAAATTATTCAGTACAAATTATTTATTATATTATCAAATTATTTTCCATTATAAATGCAGACGATTTTTATCTGACACTGTTATATTATCACTAAATGCCAAAAGATGTCAACTTTTTGCAAATCAGAAGAAATAAGGTTTTCTCTAAGTTTTTTTTTTTCGTTAAATGATGAAAAAAATCGATAACTTTGTTTTAAATTATCAGAGATATATAGTTCAACCATTCGTTTTAAAGGTACTGACGAGATCTTTCGAAAGATACCCATATTGGAAATTTACTCCTCCCGGGGGGACTTCCCCCCAGGGGGGGGGGAAGCGATGCTCCCACATGCACAAAATTTTTTTCTTAGTTAACTACTACTATTATCAATATTTAATATTATTTTTTCAATCACACCATTAAAATAACTCTCATTTTGTACATTTATACGAAATTTTGTCCTATAATGCCATGTTCAAAATTTAGAAAAAATGCGATCACAGCGCCACCTGTTGAGAAATTGGTTTAATTTCGTTATTTTCGTAAGTTTGGTTTAATTTCGTTCATTCGTTCGTGAGATACAGCGACCACAAAATTTGTGATACACACACAGACAGGCAGACAGACAGACATTTTCTAAAAACAGTCAAATCGTGTTCAGGACATCCCAAAACGTGTAAATCCATCGAAAACAGGAGTTTGAAAATTTTGGCGAATCCAATACTTTCTCTATATATACATATAGAAGAAAGTAAAAATGTAATTACTTGGGAATAAAAAACAAATAAATGATTCAGAAATTGTGATAAAATATTAAACGTATATTATCATGCTCCAAAAATTTCGTTGTATGCGCCATGAGTATTTTAAATTGAAACACACGGTAAAAAATAAATAAATAAAATAATAATGATGAAAAATTAATGTCTTTAGATGAAAAAAAAAACATGGCGGTAGAAAATTGAACTCAGATAATGCTTTCTATTATAAAAATAAAGTATAAATCTATACACACACTGACAGCGAGGCAATTGCTTAAGATAGATGCTATCTTCTTAAACATAACTTAAAGCATCGTTTTATGTAGATTTTAGCATCTTAAAAATTTAGCTTTTTCCTGAGTCAATTAATATCATGAAGATTTTTACCTTTTCTTATGAAGAATTTTATGTCTTCGAATTTTTAGTTCCCCATCATACTATAGGTATGGGGAACTTAGGTAATCGTGAAAAATTTCGACCTCGGTTTTTCGACCTTGGTTTTTTCAGGTGTGAGGATTCTGAAAATGAAAAAATTTGTATGGTGTCTGTCTGTAGGGTGTCTGTTAGTGTGTCAGTCCGTTAGTGTGATAGTCCGTTAGTTTGTTAGTCTGTTTACACGATATCTCACGAACAAATGATCGCAGAGAGGTCAGATCAGTTTTAAAATATTACTTTCCATACTGGCAAGAACCTTATTCATTTGCAAAATTCGAATTAAAAAACTTCGTAAGTTATTAGAAATTTACGATTTTCTTAACATGGGAGAATAGGACAAAAATTTACTTAAACGTGCATTAAATGGAAACATTTTACTGTAAAAATGTCGGATCAGTTTTAAAATATCAGTTTTTATGCCGGAATGAACATCATTTACTATAAATACTCTACTTTGAAAATTTCGCAAGTTATTGGAAATTTACGAATTTCTTAACATGGCAATATAGGGCAAAATTTCCCATAAATGTCAATTTTTAGAGATATTTTCATCGTAAAGATATCAGACTACTTTTGAAATATTATTTAGAACACTGTCATGAATATTAATGACTATAAATTTTCCAATATAAAATTTCGCAAGTTATTGGAAACTTACGAATTTCTTAACATGGCAGAATAGAGCAAAATTTCACATAAACGTCAATCTTGAGGGATATTTTCATCGTAAAGATGTCAAACCACTTTTGAAATATTATTTTGGATACTGGCATGAAAATCATAGACTATGATTTTTCCAATTTAAAAAATTCGTAAGTTATTTGGAATTTATGATTTACTTAACATATTAGAATAAGGCAAAATTGAGCATTTTGAGGATCATAAATACATTAGACAACTTCAAAATTACATTTATGATATTTGCTTGAACATGATTAAATACATATATTCTAATAGGAAAATTACGTAAATTATTCGTAATTTACGATTTTATCAACCTAGCGAAATTGTAAATTTTTCATATAAATATGAATTTTGAGGATGATTGCATTGGAAATAGCAGCATGAAAACTAAACAACAGAATTGACTCTGATAAAATAAATTAATGGATTAGAATAAGGTAAATATATCGAAGTGAACGGTGGATAGCCTATTAGGCGGGGATTTCATTCTGTCACTGTATCAAGCTTTGGTCAAATTCAATTCTTTTAACATGATTATAATATATCTCGCACTAGAAATTTATGATAACATAAATATGATGGGGGACTGAGCAGAGTGCACCTATGCCATCTAGTTTTTTTATTGATTTTTAAAACTCAGTCCTTTGTAAATTTTATTGATTTGTTGGACTTCCTTATTGAGCTTATATCATTCTCTTATTGAGCTATCTTGTTTTCTGCTTATTGACTGACTTTTCTTATTAGTCACCCTTAATTTTATTTAGAGTTATTGTCTTTCTTAGGTCCTTCTTTTTCTTGGAAGTGAAAATTGGCGGTCACTTCAGGCAGTTGCGTGTTTGGGGGTTTCTTTGCTGTAACACGTGACTCTCATAAATTGTTGCCATAGATTTGGCCATAAATGAGACAGTGTCATATCAATCACATTCTTGTATTTATGACATCTTTGCTTTGTATTTATGACATCTTTACTTCGCCAAGTATCTTTTTATTACTTATTATTTTAATAACAGCTGTCATTTTAAAATAGCATATACAGCAATTTATGCAATTGCTCGCTTGTTGCGTAACCAATATGAAAATCCTGTTATCATGGTATGGGGAATGTTTTTCTGGCATGGACGTCTTCCACTGGTACTACTTAAGAATAAACAAATTGGTCCCCACAAAGCCAACATCTTAAACTGATCGAAAATGTTGGGACGTGTTAGAAAAGAGCATCTCACAAGAATCTTCTCTTCTATGAAATTTACAGGATCTTAAAGTCTGTGTAGCCAATTCATGGTATTCTCTAGAAGTAAACACACTCCAGAAGCTTGCAGAATCGCTGTCTACATCGATGCGATCTGTGATAAAGGAGGTCCAATGTACAAAAGAATGTCCAATAAAATATTAATTTAAAATATTTTATTCAATAGCCAGTGCATATATGAAGATCTATAAAGATTATGCAATCAGTTTATTGCCCAATAGTAAAAAATATAACATATATTTTCCGAATTGGCGCAAAATGTAAGTTTTCATCATGACTTTTAGAATGTAAAAACATATATTTACGAGATTTTCAACTAAGGTAAATGATGTAAATACGGCCAATACAGGTAATATGGCCAACCCACTATAACGTTTTTCATTTCAGTGAAATTCGAAAGATGACACTTGAATCTAGTCGCTCGAAGTCAGTAGAACATTATTCAGTACTTCGGGTCCAGAAAATCTTTTTCACGTTCACTGGGGACAGTCATTGTTGATTTTCTGTCAGTTGCATTGGAATTTTATAAATTTGTCTCTTGTAAATTTGTTACTTTTCTTATTGAAACAAAATATCTGTATTTCGTGTTATGCATAATATTTTAGCCGGTTTAATGATCTTTTAAACAGTATAAATGAATGTCAATAGCTGAGTTTTCAGGCAGAATTACGAACGTTTTTTTAAAAATCGTTGTTGTTGGCAGTATGCCCATCGGGCATATTACCTGCGCGTATCAAAATTTAAACCACAAATACGCTGTCTTCTCACTTTTGATGGTATCAAGTCCCATCTTGATATCTTAATTCCACTTAATTCTTGATTACTTAATTCTCCTGGTCACGGTACCATTTTTATCGTTGGGTTTTTAATTTTTAATTTACTGTTTAACTGTTTTATTCAATTATACCCAAACAAATGATCGTATAGAAATTAAAGTTTGTTTATATCAAAGCGTTGTTTATATCAAAGTTGCTATCTTACATTTTATTAACAATGTAACCGCAAAATAACATGAGAAATAAATGTATTTGAGATTATATTAATTACTAAAAATTACACATAAATCTGCATTGAATGAATGGTTAATCGATAAAGAATAAACAATCTTAACATCACATGGATATGATTATAAATATTGAAAAACTTGTAATGGATATTTTTACTTACCCCACCAGCATTCGTGGGTCATGTTGAAAGTATTTGATTCAATATTTTTGAAGTATTTAAAAAAAAAAATTAAAACCACACTAAAAGGAATATAGAATTTATTATTGATAACTCTCTTTTAAATTTTATCCCTATAATTAAGAGTGTCCACTTCACAAAACTAAGAACACAGAAAAATGAACTCCATATTTCTGAATTAACATATGACCCAGAAATATTTCTATTATATTCGCACAATTCTTGGTAAGAAAACTTGACATTCGGATATAGGGATATTTAATAAATATGATTTGTTTTAATGGAAAAATCCCCTGGAACAGATAAAATAACACTAATGGCTTCCTTTCAAAATGTGGTTTATCAATTATTTAGATCGCTATTTTCAGAAAATCCTTTAGAACAAATCTCACACCCATGTGACCTTTCTCCTGCGTAGATGAGTATTTAGATTAATCCGGAGATAAAATCTTTTAGAACATACATCAAGAAAATTGTGTGAGTGAACGATTATTATAATCACTATTTGTATAAAATCTTTTAGAATATAATGAATACATGTGGAGTTTTTCTATTGCCTGAGTTCGTAAATGTCTATTCAAACTTCATTTTGCGGAAAATCCCTTAGAACATATTTCACAAACATATGGTTTTTCTCCTGTATGGATTCGTTGGTGAATATTTAGATATTTTTGAGAAAATCCTTTAGAACATACTTCTCTCACGTATGGCTCAGTTCTGTATGGGTGTTTTGGTGAAAATTCAAATAACTCTTTAGAGAAAATCTTTTAGAACATGCTTCACACAGGTATGGCTTTTGTTTTCTATGGATGCGTTGGTGAATATTTAGATTTCCCTTTTGGGAAAATCCTTTAGAGCATCGCCACAAACGTACTGCTTTTCTTCCGAGTGAGTGTGTGGATGGATATCCAATATTCATTTTGCGGTAAATCCTTTAGAACTAACGTATTAATTCACATGTATATCTTAATGTAACTTCATATGTTAATGTAAATTCTTATGTATCAAGAATTTTAATAACCTTCTGGCACATATTTCACACAAGTCTGTTTTTAAATAGATGTGGAACTAGGTAGCTGTGTTCGCCAAATGCTTTAGAGCTCGTATCACAGTCCGATGTAAAAATGCAAAATTAATTCACAGTTATCGAAAAATTTAAAATCTTTTGGAACAAATTTCATGCATGTATGTTTTTTCTAAGTTTATTATAGTCCGCCTGATTCGTTTTAGCAAACCTTTTAGACCCTCAATCACAAGCAGATTACCAAGCTGTTCACAAGTCCCATTTTGAGTTACTCGGGGAGAAAATACAGCTGTTCATGATTACAGACCGGGGAGCTTAGAAACTCCCCGATCTCCCCACGATTTTTCTTTGGGTACTTTGCGGAGATGATGGAAAACATGGCAACGGCATAGCAACGAGTGTAAACTGTAAACAAATGTTGAAAATTACTACACTGATCCGTAATCGCAGTTATATTTCAGTAATTCTTTTAAATATTAATTTAAATATTTAATTTAATTTGTGCAACTATATTTAGAAGTATTAACGGCGCTTGATCGAAAAATAAAAAAAATAAAACGGTCAATTTAGATGACAAAACTACAAATGCACATTTAAAAAATTTAATAAGGATGCAGTGACCCATAATTTTTTTTTTTTTTTTTAAAGGAAATATTTTAATGTGCTAAATAGCTTTTTATTGATGCGTGTTTTTGAAATATAAACATCAAAGTAATTTATTAAATTTTATTAATTATTGAAAAATGTTCACACTTTTAAGGTTTATATTTTATAAAATACTATACACAATAATATTTAAGCTTTATTAAATTTTCAATAAGGCTTGAAGCTTTAATTCAATAACTTATTTTAGCTTCTTAATTCTGTATTTTCTCCTGTTACTGCTATTTAATCATATTTTGTAAGATTGATATATATCCTACTTACTTAATTTTTTCTTTTTCTTTTTATTAAACATCTATACCATCATTTTTAATGTAATTCCTTAATTTAAACAAGTAGCATTCACTTCTATTATGCATGAACCAACTTGCTTTCTTTATCATGTAGTTAATCATACTATTTACATTCTATGATTTAGATCCTATATACATGAAATTAACTCCCTTCACACGAAAAATGCTTTGTGTATATTAATAAAGTAATAAATATTAAAAAATTAAAAACAAATTTGCCCGTCTAAGTCTATAACTTGGAACAGATAATTTTAATTGCTTTTGTATTGAAAGTACAAGTATTAAAGCTTGTGATTGATAGTATTTATTACAAAAACAGTTATATTATTAACTTATAACAGATTTGTAAGTTAACCCTGTTAATCTACTTTAAAATGAATGTTATATGAATTGGGTAAAATAAATAAAACATACATATTAACTGTTAAAAAAAAAGCTAACTAAAAAATACAACTAAACATTTGCATTGAACTAATAAAATATACATAAATAAACATAGACTATTTTTTTTTTAATGAAATGCAGTTTTTTTTAATTTTTTTTTTTTCAATGGAAATAATTGATAACTTTGTTTTCAATTATCACTGTCAGGGATGGAACACGGGCGCAGAATTCATACCGGAATCCGTTTAAGAAATTTCTCTACTTATAATATCGTTGGTTTAAGAAGTAGAAATTTTTTTTACATCGATAGTGGTATGAATTCTGCGCCCGTGTTCCATCCCTGCACTGGGTTCAAACATTTGTTTTAATTTTAAAGATATTATTATTTTAAAGATATTTTGAAATTTTCACACACATGTACTAATCAAAAATGATTCTCATCATGCACATTTATATGAAATTTTGACCAGTATTGTCTGAGTGTTCCATGGTTTTCTCCGAAACTCAAATATAAAAGAAAAGTTGTCCTCTGTTTTCCATGGCTATCTTCAAAATTTGAATGGTGTATTAAATGTATCAGTTTTTAACGATCTAAGGGCATTTCTATATTTTTGCCCCTCCTAATAATTTTATATTTTCAAAAATATCAGCAATTGATTTATCGAGCCTTAAAACCTAAAAGTACGATTTTTCGACACTTTAACTTAATTTCTAGACTTTTGTTCTTTAAAATTAAAATATTAAATTGTGATCTGCCAACTAAGATTTGCAACATCTTTGCTTCAATTCCAATTCGAATAAGTTTAAAAATGATATATTTATTATAAAATTGTATAATTGGAAGCTGAGGTGCAAAAGTAATGTAAACATTGTTATAAAAAGATTTGTGTCTGAATTTTCTGTGGTATAGAAAACAAAGAAAATTATACCATTTTTTTAAACATGACAAAAAACAAACAACTTTTCACACAATATACACTTAAATTAAAACTGATGTAGTTATGTATGTTAGATTTTGGGACATAGCTTTTTCCTAAACAAGAAAGATTACAGTTTAACAGTGCTACATTTCAGACAATATACACACCAATTTAATCACGATTAAGAAAAACAGAGCAATTGATACATTTTGTTAAGGCTGCAATTTTCAATAGAAGATGTGATATAGCCTCTAACTAAATGGTCGAATATGCAGAATAAAAGTGTCACCTCATGAGCTATAAACCCAAATATGACCAAGATTAATTAATTTTATACACATAAAATTTATACTGTTACTGAATATTCTTTTTTGTCTTAAAATGAAATTACACAAGATTAAACTATTTCTGGGGAACATAACTGTGCCATCTGTGGACCAATATATACACTAAGTTTAAGCTGTTAATGATTAAATCTTTTTCATTTTAAAATAAATTTACACAAGTTTAATTTATTTTTTGTTTAATTTTTAAAATGTAGAATTTTTAGGGGGTAGATAAAGAGACTGTAGGCGTCACCAGTTTGGGGATTTTCCAGGATTAGAATTTTTAAAGGTCGTTTGCACGGTGAGCGAACAGGGTGTTTCCTATCATGAAAGTGGAGAGCACATCGCCGTCGCCACAGAGTGGAAATTTGGTACAGATAAAATTTCAAAGGTATTTGAAATTTTAACTGTGAGCGAACAAGCTGTTTTAGGTTATAAAACAGGGATGAGGTGTCAGAGGCGCCACTGATCGGGTGTTCAATATGGTGAGATTTTTCAAGGACTGCGAACCAACTGGTTGCCGAAGGCGTCTAGTATACAAATACAGTTTGTACACTTCTGATTATTGTATTTATTGTTTATTCTAAATTATTTTCGGAAAAATTTATTCTGTAGCCACCTCTGTGAATTTTTCAAACTTTCACCTATTTGGCGATATTTTTCATTATGCTCCAATTTGAACACTTGACCACCTTCATAATAATTTTACTAACTTTTTAGGCAAACCAAACAAACTGAAAGTAAACAATTCAGTCAGAAATAATATACTGGAAACTAACCAAATCATTACCGTAAAATTCCGATAGTACTTTTTTTTTTTTTTTTGCTAAAATAAAAATTTAAACTGATTAATAATTTTTTTTATTATTAATAAAATTTAATAAATAATAATCAGTATTTTATATTGTTAATACAATTTAGTAACCATTAATATATATTATAATATTAATAAAATTAATAATACTTCTAGAAAAAGATTGTGAAACTTCCGATTATAACCCCCCTCTCCCTTCCGAAATCGTCGTACTTTTCCGGAAACTTCCAAATATAACCCCTCCCCCAGTTTTGACAAATTTCCCCTTGAAAAAAAAAGGGGGGGGGGGTTACTATCGGAATTTCACGGTATATAATATTGTTAATTTGTTATTTAAAAATTACAAATTTATAATATAATCACAGGAAAAAAAAAAAAAAACATGAAATTTTGTAACGCAGCAATTACTATTGTGCACATAACAACCTCTACCCCCCCCCCCAAAAAAAAAAAAAAATAAATAAATAAATAAATAAAAAATAAAATCACTGGATACCCCTAACCTAGCAATTAGCAATACTTGAATCTTAAAAAATATATGCAAGTCCGTATTGCAGCAATCACTATAGTGTACCTGAAAATAAATAAAATTATACTTTTAAAAAATTAAAGAACACGCTTTTATTGAAATGTGAACTAAAACGCACAAAATATCTATCTTTATAGTATTAAAATGCAGGGTAAGAAAAAATTATGTGAGTGACACACCATATTACAGGGTTATTATAAAATAATTTAGAATTAAACAAAAAACATTTTTAAAAAATCTTCCCTGACTGGGCTTGAACATTAGACCTTTAGATTCGTAGCCTGAAGTTTTACCTCACAGCCACAACATTCCCATAGGGAAAGTCTTTTTTTACAATATCGATTTTTTGTTTGCTCCCAGAGTGGTTACAAACATACATACAGGTGAAGCTAATGAAAGCATGTTAAAAAAAAGACTGGATATATATACAGCTACCTTGCAGTGCACAAATCTCAAAATGCAAAAAATTATATACCGCAGCCATCCCTGTCACACATCACATGTATGAATGATTTGTGCATATGTAAAATAAAACAGTGTTATAAAAATATTCAGAATACATGTTATAAATGTTCAAAAGCACAAGTTCAAAATATTTTTAAAGCACTGTGGTTGAAAGATTTGTAAAAACATCAATTGAAAACTTTTTAAAAACACCAGTTAAATACTTTTCAAAAACATTTATTGAAAGGTTTTTAAAAGCACTGATTAAATATTTTTTAAAAGCACCATTTATAGAAAAAATTTGAAAGCATTAGTTTTATAAAAGATTTTTTTTTTGTGACCTACACATGAAAATCTATAGAAATCATGTGACGGTGACCTCTAACATAGCTACCTTCCATCTGAATCAAATAAGTTGTTTAGAAACCATCAGACTTTAAGTAATTTGAGTCTATAGACCATAATGATAAGTAATTTTTCTTTGAGTCCCTATAAAAAAATATGTCATACATTTATCAAAATCTATACAATTCATATGATCATAATCTGTAACATAGTAGTCCACCAACTTTCAGCTAATTTGAAGAAAGCAATTATATGTTATTCGGTTTAGTCATATGCACACCATAAAAACAAGAAAAATGAATTTGGGACGTCATGAAACATATATACATACACAATACTTGCCAAAATAAAATCTCATAGGTTTTTTCCCTTCTTTTTTGCAATTACTTTTCTTACATAATATATGTTCAAAAAGTTAAAAGAGCAGGGAAAGGAATATAACTTTTATATTTTGATTAATTAATGAATATAAGATCTTACTTAAAGTTAATTCATACCAATGATGTCAGCTCATCTTCACAATATTCACAAAGAAAAAAAGATTTGTATCCAAGAAAATTGTTCGACCGTGTAGCAATATATATATAAAGCTAAACACCAGAAGAACAATTCACTTGATAATTCCTTCAGTATAGCATCAATATCAGATCTTCTTAGATGTCATTCAGCACAAATACCTGAATAAAATAAAGAAATGTTGATAATAAACATTTAACATATAAACATTGAATATTTATTGACATCTTATATAAAAGTTACTACTTTGAAAAGCAAAAGATATCTTTTTCATAGCATATTGTTAATCACATGCAACAGAGGATAAATTAAGTATTTTCAAAATTGAGCTAACATATTTGTAAAGATTCTTCTATATACATGCTTGATAATAAATTAGCTAAAATCTCTTATGAAAAACATTACCCAAATTCATAAAATATATGTAAATATTATAATGACAATAAAAATCTGGATGTTATTAAATTAAAAGGACAGCATTTGTAATCTTATTTTGGAGAATGATCAATATTAATAAATTTCTAGCATCCAATAATAATAATAAATTCTATAGACAGTCAGTAATATTCTCCAAAGTTAAATAGCACTTCTTTTATGTTCAATTACAAAGTAAATAATAACAAATTTCTACAATATTTTATACACGTTAAAAAAAAAAAAAAAAAAAAAAAAAAAAGGAAGAAGAAGAAGAGAGAGAGAGAGAAAGAGAATTCCTGCATAAACGGTAAAAAAAAAATAAATAAATATACGAAATATCTTTAAGCTATGCAACAGAAAACCATAAGTAACATACCATTCAATCGGTGTTGAGTTGGCTCAGATTCGTTATGATTCGACAGTCTAGGAACAGTATTTTCAGCAAAAACTTTAATTTTTAAAACTTCTTTTTTCTTCTTACACATTTCATTAAACACAGTCTTGTTACTCTTATTCTGAATCTGAATTTAAAAAGAGGTCTTCATCATCCATTACATTATCGCTTAAGAAAAATATTAAAAGATGTTTTCTAATGTTCTTTTATACACTTATGATCACTATACTGGTAATAAATTTACATCTCAAGACTCCTATCTTTATACATCTGTCAGCTGTGTACTTCGATTCGACCGCCATGTTTTTACCCGAAAATGCCGAAAAGTCGTTCATGAATCCATCTCCTCGGGTGGTTCCCATCAGAGGATTAGTGACGTCAACTTTTCGGGGAGTTGGGGAATTGGGGAGTATACATGAACACAGCCTACGATTGCTCCTGGAATGCTCCATGACGGTGATAAATCCTTTTTTATCAGTGGTTCAATTTGCTTTTATCGCTTTGAAGCTTCTTTCTAATAAATTAAATTTTAAATTATATTTAAAATTTTTTTTTTTTTTTTTTTTTTTTTTTACATAAATGCATTCGGATCCTTCTTCATTTTGATGTATTACTAAAGACATTTTCCAAAAGCGATCTGCCGCCGAAAAATTTTATCGAACCTTTTTACAGTCCCGTTACCAGCAGACAAATGGGGAAAATTAATTATAAGGAATTCGCTCCATGGCCTCAACGCATGGATACAGTAAAATACTCAGTAACCTAAATTGGCAAACAATACACTAAATTACAGTTTACTTTAATGCTTAAAAATTTATGAGTTCAAGCCAAACTTTTGTAACTTTCTGAAATAACCGTTTATTTATTTATCTATTTTCCCTCCTTTTTCTTTAAACTACTAAAATAGCATAACACATATCTCCTTTACCTAGATCTTTATCACCATATTCCAACTACTTCAATATGTTGTCTTTTTTACTTTCCGAACACTATAGTGATGAAAGTATTGTAATCATGTCAAAAATCCGAATTTGAGATTTTGATGTTTGTTTACGTTTCGAGGTCCCCTGAGTCCCTCTTCACTGTTTTTACGATGATGTATGTATGTGTGTGTGTATGTATATGTGTATGTGTGTGTATGTGTGTGTGTATGTGTGTGAGTGAACACGCTAGCGTCTAAATGCTTTGCTCGAATGAGCTGTAAGTTGGTACGCATGTTGCAAGTCACCGTAGCACGAACCCTATTGATTTTGATGGATCTAACACTTATAGTTTTTTTACAAGGACACAAAGAAAAATTCTTTATCATTATGGCCTACGGGACCAAAATCTTTAAAGTGCGATACCATTTAAACGCCTTATTCAATTGAGCAAAAAATGTATAGACATATTATAGGTCACAGATACTCAGTCTTAATAAATTTGGAGAATTTTATTTATAGTTTTTAATTTATTTATAGTTTTTAACTTATAGTTTTTTTACAGGGACACAAAGAAAAATTCTTTATCATTAGGGCCTATGGGGACAAATTTTTAAAAGTGTGATAGCGTCTAAACGCCTTATTAATCTGAGCAAACTTGTACACATGTTATAGGTCACAGTTGCACAGACTGTATAAATTTTGTTGAATTTAGCACTAGTATTTTTTTATTATTTATATTTAGTATTTTTCTCCATATATTACACGATGTTTTATTTAACGCTACTGAACTTTGAGTCCATAGATCATAATGATAAAGAATTTTTCGTTGTGTCCCTGTAAAAACCTATAAATGCTAGATTCACCAAAATGCTTATAGTTAGAGCAACAGTGATTTATAATATTCATATAAATTTTCAGCTCAATTGAATAAGCGTTTAGATGCTATCGCACTTTTAAAAATTTGGTGCCATAGGCCATAATGATAAAGAATTTTTTTTGTCTCCTTGTAAAAAAAGTATAAGTGGTAGATTCTCCAAAATCTATACAGATTGAGTATCTGTGACCTATAATATGTGTATAAATTTTTTGCTCAATTGAATAAGGCGTTTAGATGCTATCGCACTTTTAAGATTTTAGTCACATAGGCCATAATGATACAGAATTTTTCTTTGTGTCCCTGTAAAAAACTATACGTGCTAGATTCATCAAAATCAATAAAGTTCGTGCTACGGTGATTTTCAACATGCGTACCAATTTACAGCTCATTCGAGCAAAGCGTTTAGACGCTAGCGTGTTCAATGACACACATACACATACATACATACACACATACATACATACATCATCGTAAAAATAGTGAAAACGGACTCAGGGGACCTCGAAACGTATAGAAACATCGAAATCTCAAATTCGGATTTTTGACATGATTACAATACTTTCATCACTATAGTGTTCGGAAAGTAAAAAGGAGCTTCGCGGATTAAAGGTACTCGAGAAAAAAGATTTTATGTAATTGCGAATTACAGGAACACGGATAAATTGTACTCAAATTATTTATACTTATTCTGTACTTCAATATCTGAATTATTAACGCTAGAATTTTAAGTTTCATAAAACTATATACTCTTAATAAAACTGCACAATTTCCATGTACACTGAGTAATAATAAATGTTTGGAGATTTCACACTTAGAATCTTTATTGAATATGTGAAAACATACTTGACTTTTTTTATTAGAACGTCTGTACTGTGAAGAGCATTATACCTAAAATATTTTAGGAAAATATTCAAGTTTATTAGTACAACAGGTCGTACGAATTTTTTCAGACAGTGTCGTTACAAAATTCTATCTATGGTTTTGAATAAACGGGCAAACATATAAAAATAAATAAATAAATAAATATATATATATATATATATATTAAATATATAAAGCTGAAAGTTTGTCATTCTGTCTCTATGAGTAGTGCGAATTGTTAGGTTTTATCAAAAATTTTTACATTTATTAATCAGGACAAAGTCTAACTGACACCATATTTTTTAGTTGAATCATATGATTGTTTCAAAAGGTGTTAAATAAAAATCCCAATCTAATTTTAAAATTTTAAAACAAAAAAAAAGTAGCCTGAAATAAATAAATGAATAATATGAATATTTCTTTATGTGTCACAAAAAAAGTGCATTTTTTTTAATTAATTAAAATAAAATTTAGAACTACTATACTAAAAAAATGGAACAGTTTCAGTATATAAACCTTTCGCGAAATTTGAAATTTGGCACTGAAGAAGCTCGGGCATTTTTTGCCAAGATCTTTACTTACGAAATTGCGCTAACCATTTTAGTTCATCTTCAAAACGACAAAAAAATTTACAAGCGGCCAAGCGACTCCTATAGATATGTCAAAGAAATTTTAAGAAATGAATATAGTAACCGATGCTTAGTAATGAAACACAGTTACTGTATACCTTTATATGAAAGAATAAATTAAAGTAAGTCTTGTCATACTAAATCATATTCTGTTTTGTGTAGAATTTTATATCTATTGCTTAGAAAACAAAAACAAACTTAGGATTTCCCTGATTTTTTTTTTTTTTAATTTTTAATCAATTAATGGTACACTGATTAAAAAAAAAAAAAAAAAAACCTAAAACAACTTTTCGATTTACTTCTTTTCGATAACATTCCATCCACGATATATTTCTGAATTTTGAAAATATTTACTTGCATTTTTCAAGTACAATAACACACCGCATTCGGAAAACAATTTATGCAAAAAGTACACACAGAACTTTAAACTTTGTGCGTATACTTTTGTGCATATACAATTAAAAAAAAACTATGCTGTATTTGTTTAGATATTCTACAAGATTAAATCTATGCTTAACCAAAATTTCAAATTTTGTAACATTCCGTCTGTTCTCTAATTCTTTATCTACTGACGGTAACTTAAAATACTATTAGTTTAAAAATCCTATAAAATCAAACTTATAGAAAAAATGCCATAGGTATAAATGATAATAGAATGTATGTACCTCAATTTAATCTCAGTATATGGCACTAGTCGCTACGCGTAGCCGTTTTTGGTTCAATGTCGCTGTTTTTACTTGGCATTTTTGACGATTCTTCACATGTGCTCTAAATAATTCCTACATTAACTTAAGAATCTTCCATTAAACTTAAAAATATATATAAGGAACATAAAAAATAATACATTTTACCCTTTTTTACAGTCCTAATATTTTTTTAGACCTCTATATACCAATGGTACACTGAAATATACCATCTGACTAAATCCTCATTAATTACTACGACGAGGTGATGTGCCTAATTTTTATTGCATATATCTTTACAAAAAATTCTCCAGTAGCTAAAAACATATGTTTCAAATACTTTTTTTTGTCGATAAAGGGTTAAATAGAACGTTTACGAAATTTTACCCAAGCAGACAGAGAAACATTTTTCAGAAATGGTCCAATCCTGTCCAGGCCATCGCAAAACACGCAAATTCATCAAAACTAGAAGTCGAAAATTTTCATGAATTCAATACGTTATATTTATGCATATAAATAATAATAATAATAATAATAATAATAATAATAATAATTAGTATATATGAGTAATTCTCTGAAAAGTGGTCATTTCATGTCCCAGTAGTCTTGCGAGCATAGTTTTAAAAGCACAAAAACAAAAAGCAGTTCAAAATATCAATATTAATTGGTTTTGCATATAAACTGTTATTCTTTGGTTATTGGAATTAAAATATAATTTTAAAATATTTTTTAAAATGCAAAATATCATTCCCTCACCGTGTCCCCATTCTCACATGTAAGTAAATAAAATGGTTTCTATGGTATTAAAGTCTCTATATTTAGATTATTTGAAGTGAAAACTTATTAAACATACTTTAATAAATATTTATCCATTATACTACATTTATATATTATGCAATGAAAGAAATTAGAACAATTATTATTGTTGTCCCTGGTAATAGATATCATTCCCTCATCAAACTGTAATTATACCCCTACTTACTCCATTAATGGCAGCACATACTTTATATAAGTCAAACTTAATTTATATAGAAGCAAAGTAAAGAAAACATTTTGTGTTCTGTTGGAAACATTTTACAATGAGTAGTATATGGTTCTGAAACGTTAGATTGAAATGCAGTATTTTTATTAATGTCATTCCCTCACTCGTTATAAAGTTAACTAAAAGAAATCAAATTTGCTTTTTTATGCTATTGTATTAATAAAAATATGTTTTAATAAATATTTAGTGTTTGAAAATATAGCTAAACTTAATAATATTTTTTTAAAGTAGTTTCTAGAAGAAATTTGTCATTCCCTCACAATCATTCCCTCATTTTTCTAATTAATAAAAATAATTACTATTTCAAAAATTATCAGCAATTATTAATATTATTTTTTATTAACTATGTATGTATTTTTATTATTTTTTATTAACTATGTATGTATTTTTATTATTTTTATTAACGTGTATATGCACAAAATTAAAAAAAAGATTGGAGCAATTTTATTTGAGCTAACTTTTTTTTTTTTAAAAAGCCCACTTTTCAGAGAATGACCCATATGTATAAAAATGAGAATTCCTAAGAAATATTTGTCAACATTTTCTTATTTACTTAACATAAATTGCATTTCTTTAATTAATTTACATACCAAAATTTAGATTAAATATGTTATTTTAAGTTAATCAAATAATTAACGAATTCAATTTAATTTTAATTAGATTTTAGTTAAACTTATTATTTGAAATTGTAATTAGCTATTTTTCTCTTATTTTGTAATGACTTTTATTGCTTGTTTAAAGATTTTTCTGGATAAATTTAATTCTGTTGCATATGTGAATTTAATGAATGGAGCAAAATCAGAAGCTGCAACTTATGAAAACAGAAAACCACTATTTTTTGTAATTTTTTAAATATTAATATGACGAAATTAAACAAAAATAATACATTTATTTATGTGCAATTTATGGAAGAAAGATTGCTGCTTGATTTAAGGCTAATAATAATATAAATTTTATCACTCTAATTTTCAGCGTATAATTTCACAGATCATATTAATATGTTTTAAATCAAGTTTGTTGACAGGTTTGTTGGGTTTCACGTCGCACTAGTACGACGCTGTGGGTTATTGCGACGGTCTGGGATGCGTCCCTAAGGATGGTTTAGAAACATGACATCACAATTTTGATCCTCCACGGAGGAGATCTGTTTCAATCAGACCCTTGTTTAATTAAATGCAATTTTTATAGTACTTAGCACAAGTATAAAGTAATCTGGAAATAAAAAAATCTTGCGCAAAAGCGATTTAGCTGAACTGAGGATAATAAGCTAGGGTTTAGATAATTTGTTAAAGATATTTTTGACACAGCATAAAATTACTGATGATACTATTCGTTTCGGATCATTCAGGTGAAAATGAAAAAAAAAAAAAAAAAATAATAATAAATAAACATTCAAGGTAGGTTCTATCTGACATTTAGGGATAGGTGAAATGGTCCTAGCAGGTGAAATGATCTACGAATGCTTTCTTTCAGACAGATAGCGCTATTTACAGGGTAACGCATAAAATAGTTGTACCAAGTTAACAAGAAGCAACAACGCTATTCAAGTGATCTCAGTATTATGCATCTGAATAGAATTCTTGGAAAAAGTGGATTTTATAATATCTATCATAGGCACTATTTATCTAGATATGCAGTATTTCTTGTACAGTTATATGACCTAGTTTACATATTTTATTTCATTATGTATTATCATAATTACTTTTATATACTTTATCTTGCCGACAAAAAACAATTTACACTTATTTTTAAATGAAGGATAATTTTGCCCTTTGGTGAGGATAAAATTATCTCTTGACACTTTTTCAGAAAACTATTTTTTTCATTACTCGGTTTGGGTTTACATTATTTTTAAATAGGTTTATAATGCAAAAAATAACGTAAAACCTACTAGCAAATGGCAAAAGTTTTATTTAAATAGTTATGTTACTTTTCACAAGCTTTTTCTATAAGGGGATTATGTTAGGCCCCCTTCCACCACGTTAGAAAGTTTCGCAAGTTTGCTCAGTTTTTAGGAGTACATACACGGAAAACTGGAAAGGATAAGAGTGCATTCTGAGTCTGATCATAGATGTCTAGTAGTTTCGAGAGCAGAAATTCTTGCCTATTGGTAAAGCATTATATTTTTGGAGATGCAATAAATAATTTCATGTTCTTTTTGAATCAGAAAACGCCTGAAAGAATTTAATTTGGAATAAAGTTACAATGTATAATTTAATAGTTCAGTCTTTATTATGTCCACTTTTCATGAATTATTATATGAGCTTATCTATAAAATTATTGATATTTTTAAACTATAAATTGTTTTATTAAAATTAAGGTTCCTAAGCAGTGATTTACAATTTATGATAATTATTTGAAACTGAATGCAAATGTTTAATATTTACAGAAAAATAAATCAATATTCTACTTTAAAAATCTTATAAAATCATAAAAAAAAAACATTACGTTGAGGATCAACTGAAATGTTACAAAGTTTCTTTATTAAAATTGGAATGGGACTTAATAATTATTTGAAAGAAAAGCTAAGAATAATAACTCATACGATTTTAATAATTTCTCTTCTGTAATTGTGAAATAAAAGAAAAAAATCCCCCAAAATTAAGAAGAAAAAAAAAGAGAATAGATTTAGTAAAATATTCATCAAA
Organism: Salticus scenicus; assembly: GCA_963930645.1. Lineage (NCBI taxonomy): Eukaryota > Metazoa > Arthropoda > Arachnida > Araneae > Salticidae > Salticus > Salticus scenicus. The sequence continues at coordinate 243,559,457 of OZ005649.1, forward strand.
ATCATTAAAATTTGCCTTCCAAAACTAATTAAAAAATGAAAGAATTCTCTCAAAGAATCTAATTAATATTTTCTTATATTTTATGTTATTTTGGATACTTTGGATAAATGCTAATGATCATTATCTTTATTTCTAATTAAAAATAAAGTATTTGAAAAATAAAATTTCATGCAATTAAAATGCGATTAAAATATTGTCCAAAATAACCATTGTAATAATGAAAATTTTATTTAAATCAGAATTTATGTCATATTTCTTAAATTATAAGTTAAAAAAATTCAATACGTTTTCAGTGTAATATAACAATAGCTATCTATTAATCAACATTTAAATTTAATGTATATTCAAAAATTTTAGCAACATTCGTTTTATATGAAAAGAAATAATATATTTTTAAACAATTATGTAATAGCATTAATTTTATCTTACCCTTCTCTTATATAAAACTAGTTAATCACGTGATTTGCTATACGAGGTAGGGTCAAAATGTTCTCGAAATAGCTCAATCACAAAGTAATAAAAAATAGAAGAATAATTCTATCTTATTGGCCTTCAAAGTACTTTCTTCCTGCGTCTACACACTTCTTCCAGCGTTCCTATAACTGTTTCAAACACTCCCGGATTTTTTTTTTTTTTTTTTTTTTTTTTTTAATGGTGGTTCTTCAGTTGTTTCGTTGCATTGGCTCCCTCATCTGAATCCATAAAACGGTGTCTCTTCAATTTCATTTTCAGCCGTGGAAACAGGTAAAAATTCGTTGGTGCTAGGTCGGGAGAATAAAAAGGGCGTTACTGAGTTGTAACACTGTCTGGCAAGGTACTTTTTTGCAATCAGAGCCGCGACATCGTGGAGCATTGTCGGGTAAAAGAAACCAATCATTTGTTGCCCATTTTTCAAGTCGTTTTCATCTGATTGCATTTTTTAGTCGTTTAAGAATCTCCAGGTAAAGTTCTTTATTGGCAGTTTGGCCTTCAGGAATAAATTCGTAGTGAATGACGCCCTCATAATCGAGAAACATCTCCGACATCACTTTCTCTCGGCTTCTGTCCAAGTGAAAATTTTCCTCCCTTGGTGATGTTTTTGCTTTTCATTTACTTGACTGACGTTTTGTTTGAGGGTCGTAAAAAAAGCACCATGTCTCATCACCTGTTATGATTTTCTTTAAGAAGCTGTCATTTTCCTCATCCATGTCAAACAACTCCCTGCACATGTTCGCTGTCACTTCTTTTCGTTCAGGTGATAACATTTTTGGAACCATGTGCGAACAAACGTGTATGTTCAAATTATCATGAAAAATCCAAGTTCAGAGGCAATAGCATCAATGGTTACTCGTCTTTCCGCACGAACAATTTCCCGAAAGCGCTGAACGTTTTCATCTGCGGTAAAGAGGAGGGGCGCCCAAACCGAAGGTCTTCTTCGATGTGTGTGCGACCTTCACGAAAACGCTTATTGCCACTCATACACAGCCGTTTCTTTTTTTCACAGAACTTTTTCTGTATGCTTTCTTCAGCATCCTGAACGTCTCAGAAGGGGATTTCTCGAGTAAAACGCAGATGTTTGCACGCTGCTCTAAAGACGGTATTTAAAAATCCGACGTTTGAAAAATTTGCTTTGTCAGAAGCGATCTGCAGCTAACGCTGACAGTACCGGAAATGAATTCCAGAAGGCCGTGTGTTTTCCTTATTAGTGCTGCCAACCTCCAAAAAAACATATTTCTGTCCAACGAACACCTGCGTGAATGTATGCGACCATTCGGGGAATTTATTGACTCTACCTCGTGTATGCATATTTGTTTTGTGTTTATTAGAAACGATTTAAAAAAAAATGGTGTTAAGGGTTTTTTTGAGGTGAAAAATCGATTGCACCCATCCTCATATCCAGTAAAAAATCACATTCGCTGTTAACCCTTTATACTCCACTTACAAAATATGAAAAAAAAATACGTTTACTCGGATTAAACGTTACTCCTTTACGTTAAAAATTATATTTACTAGGATTTTGTTGAAAGTTTAAGGTTAAACGTTTTTTGGATCGAAAAATCGACTGGCTGTTCAGGAAAATTCGCGTTCACCGCTTGCAAAATATGGCAGAAATTGAGTTTATAAGGAAATGGTTATATAACAATTTTGATGAAAGTTTAGGGCTAAAGGTTTTGAGGTAAAAATTCGATTGGAATTATCCTCATATTAAGTAAAACTTACGTTTGGTGTTAACGCTTTAATCTTCGGTTGCGAAGTATGGCAATAATTGGGTTTACTCGGAAATGGATATAACAATTTTGATAAAAAATTGGAGTTAAGGATATTTTGTGAGTGAAAGATCTATTAGATTTACCCTTAACTTCATAAAAATCAAAGTTCAGTGTTAATACTTTAACTCTTGGTTGCAAAATATGGCATAAATGACATTCATTCCAAAATGGATCTTTTGAATTTAATAAAAAATTAGTGTTAAAGGTTTTTTGAGAAGACAATTTAATCGAATTTATTTTTATCGTTATGAAACATAGCATTCATTACTTACCTTTAATCTTCCCGCTGCAAAATATGACAAAAACCTAGTTTTCTAAGAAATAGACTTAACGATTTTGGTAAAAACTTAGGGTTAAGGGTAATGTCTAAAGACCTAAGTAAAAATAACAAGTAAGTGATCAAGATGTAAAAAATTGCCACATAATACTCTTTATACAAGATGTGCCGAAACCTCTGTTTTTTAGAATGTGAAGGAATGTAAAACATTAAGAATTCGAGCTGAATTAATTACCCGAATCTATATTTTACAGTAATATATTACTAGTATCAAAATAACCGGAAATGTATACAAATGACGATGAAAAAGTAGATATGAAATTTCATTAAACTGAAGCCTCATATACTTCATTTGATATAAACTACGTTCCTGATATAAATGGAAGATCACTTGTAATTACTCCAGAAGAAGTAAATTAATCAATATTTTATGGTAGGAGTCTCATTAAAAAAGAAAAAAAAAGTCTAACAATTTTCTAAGATCTACATAAGAAATAACCTTTTCTTACTTTCCGAACATACATGTGTAAGGAAAGTATCGTAATCATGTCAAAATTCTGACTTTGTGATTTTGGCGTTTTACACGTTTTGAGATCCTTGAGTTCATTTTCGCTATTTTTACGGTGATGTATGTATGTATGCACGTGAGTTAACACGATAGCCTTTAAATGTTCGAATGATCGAATGAGCTGAAACAAATTGTTGGTTCGAATGAGCTGAAACAAATTATTAGTTTGAATGAGCTGAAACTTGGTGCGAATATTATAGGTCACCGTAGCACGAACTCTGTTGACTTTGGTGAATTCTAGCACTCAAAGCATTTTATAGGGACACAAAGAAAAATGCTTTGTCTTTATGGTATATGGACTCAAAATTTTTAAAGTGCGATAGCGTCTAAATGCCTTAGTCTGTTGAGTTGAAAATTTATATACATGTTATAAGTCATCGTAGCACGAATTGTATAAATTTTGGTGAATACACTTATAGGTGATACTTATAGGTGATACACTTATAGGTGATACATTTATAGGTTTTGTACAGGGACACAAAGACAATTTCTTTATCATCATAGCCTATGGGCCCAAATTTTTAAAATGAGATAGCGTCTAAACGCTTTATTCGAGTCATCTTAAAATGTATACACATGATATAAGTCACTGTCACAAGAACTATATAGATTTTGGAGAGTCTAGCGTTTTTTACACGGACACAATAAGAAAATTATTTATCATTATGGCTTATGGGCTCAAATTATTTAAATTGCGATAGCGTCTAAACGCCTCACCCGATTGAGCTGAAAAATTATATACATGTTATAGGTTATCGTCACACGAACTGTATAGATTTTGATGTGTCTAGCATTTATATGTTTTTATAAGGACACAATGAGATTTTTTTAACATTATGACTTTTAAGCTCAAATTATTTGAAGGGCAACAGCACTGATTTAAACAACATACTATATAGAGAAAAATACTGAAATATCCTATTATAATTTTTTCTTTTGTTTATTTAATGACTTCTCTTGCTTTAATTTATTTATATAACCGTTAACTACTTAATGTTTGGCACGTCGAGTGGAGTCACTTCAGGTTTTTTTCTTCTTCCACAATAGGCGATTGATGTTGTAGTAATATAAGCCGTTTAATGTCTGCTTAAAATTGTCAATAAAACTCGGCAAATTTTCCATCTGTTCCAAAAGGATATATCTGCAAAATAAACTTCCAATGGAAGTCTGATGTGAAGGCAGAGGGTATCGTAATATAGTGTGACTAGCAGTGAGGCCGAGTCCAAAAGTTTGGAGGGATGCAAAATTGGCTGAGAGATAGTTATTTGGCAAACATCCAGTTATTTGGTGTTCCCTTATCGCTTGTTTTCTCTCAGTCACCCCTATTTTAACACTGGACTCGTTCAATCTGCACTTGCGCAGAGGCTTCCATGGTCGCAAGAAATGTGGTTAAAGAATATATTCGTTAATTATTGCTAGAATCGTATTAGAGAAACTATTATTTCTATTTGTGTGTGTAAATGAACATTCGCGATTTACTGCTACATAAAATATAAAATTTGGAAAACTTATTATGAATATATATATATTTAAACGAAAATTCTGTTTGATTTTTCTAATATTTTATAAACAATGTAATTTTCTAGCATTTGAAAGATTAGTTTGCATCTTTACAAGGGGTTATTTAATCTTAAATGCGAAGCGACAAAATTTGTAGTATAAAGGGATTGAATAGATATTATAAAATAAGGCGTAGAAAATTTTTATATTTTAAAAATGCGTAGGTGATGGAATAATTTCCTTTATTTTTCAACACCCGTAAAGTGGAACCTTGTTTAACAGTGTTAATAGGTTAAATTATCATTTTATGAAATAAATAAAATTCTTTAAAATTTTCTATGCATAATGCATTAACACATAATTACTTATTTTAATATATTTTGATATTATTAATAAATTTCAAGTAAAACGTATGTTAAATTATCGCAGCTATTTAATAATGTAGAAAATAAGTACAATTAAGTATAAATTTGCCTAATTATTTGAGTAGTTTAAATTTAATTATTGACGGATATGAATTATTAATTAAGAACGCGAGTTGCAATACAAACTATATAAAGTTAAAGTTAATAAGTAATGTCATGTGTATGCACTTTATGTTAAATGAAAACATAAGTCTCTCTCTCTATATATATAAATATATTTTTTTTTATTACACTTTTTGGATAATTCAAAATAAATTTTATTTGTAATAGAAACGTAGAGAGTTTAATATTATTATTATTATTATTACTATAAAGTTTACATCAATCAATAAAGTTTACATCATCAATAAAGTTTACATTATTGGTTAAAACAATCCAATAAAACAATCATTCGTACCAGAACGGAATCATTCGTAACAGCCGAAAAAAATGATTTCGTGCTCTTTCAAAATAATCATAATCATAATCATAATCATAATAAATAAACTAAAATAAAAAACACATTCCGTATATTTTAAAATGCATATTTAAAATACGTTTTTCAATTTCATGAAAAAAAATTAATTTAATTAATTAAGTTTATGTAAAGGACAAAATTAAATGTTTTTCATTCCTTTTATACTTCCTTATTCAAAAAAAAAAAAAAAAAAAATCCCTTTTCAGCAAGTTTAAAGGCAAAGGTAGATTCCTTTACGTTAATGTTACAATTGTAAAGAAATTTTACATATGCATTAATACCTAGCCAATGGCTTTGTTCCCACACATTGCATTATTTACGTCGCTATTCTGTTTTCAAGAAATTTAATTTTCAACTGCAAAAGGGTTTTATTCATTCTACTTAAAATTTTAGGCTAAATTTATTTCTTTGTAAATGTTTCAATTTTTTAAAATTCAAGCTCATAATCATTCAACAAATAAAAGCCTTAAAGATATACAATCCCAGCAATGGTGAATCCCAGAGGGGGGTATTGGGCTACACCCCCCCCTACCCACCCAAGCTTAATCAAAATTATAATTTTTATTTAAAATCCATATAACTGTTGTTCAATATCTTTCTTTTAAACGAAAAAGTAATAGAAACGTGAAAATGCACTTGTGATCTTACTAGTTATGGTAACCCTGGCGTTGCTATGGTCAAGTCAAATACAGATAAGTGGTAGCGGTTTTTGGATAGTTATTTCATTGTAATTTTTGTTGAATTATTGAAAGTTTTGTATTGTGTTTTTGTGATTCTTATTGTCAGATGAGTAAAAATTGTAAAGTGAAACTGTTTTGGTTCACATAAGCTGGAACATTAACATTAGTTAACATTTGACCATTTGGCACCGCTGAATTTCAATGTTAATTGTTATGAATTTAGTAAATTGTATTATTTGGCGAGGTTTTGGTGACAAAACTTGAGACTTAGCAATGAAATTTGTGATTTGGCGGCAAAAGTTGATAGTTGACGATGAAATTTTTGACTTGGCGGCAAAATTTTGCGAGTTTGGCGATGGAGAAAGGCAGCTTTGGCGTCATTATATTTTCTTTCCACGCGAAAATCTAATATCTCTTCACAGACCAATATCTTGTTTCGACAAGATAAAAAGTAAAAGGAAGCTGTAAAGTATTACTCTCAATCGTAAATTTTAAATTCTTACCTAAACTGACATTCTAAACTATTCACCACAAACGATATTTGTATTAAGATTGACGTATTATTTTAATTTTATATTTTTAAATGATTAATTAAAGCATTTAACAAGGTTTTTAATTAACACACTTTTATTAACTTGATATGATGCAACTATTAATGTATGTAACGGAATTTTGCAATTCAATTTTCGGCAACTTCTTGTCGTCCAAAGCACCAGAAATTTTGCACACGACTTCATAATCAATGACAATACTAGATACAAGTGTTTCCAGGCACTTTTCCCATCAGGGGCAGGTTCCAAGGGCAAACAAAAAATCTATACTTATACAAAACTATCGTATGTGACACAGGATTTGGATGTATTTGTATAATGTCGAGTGGCAACAATTAATTTTTTTGAATAAAGATTTAAAAGTATGTAATAGTTTTCTAAAACCTTTATTAGTTCATTTTTCAATATAAGAGTTTTTTATATATTTTTTAAATGGTATAATTTTATTTATCAAAATAAGGGAATTCGAGTAATGAAATACTTTAATTTAAATTTAAATTTTCATGAAAATAAACTTCAACGGAAAATTCATTAAAATCGTCCCTAGTTCATTTGTTAAAGGGATACCTAAATGTCCCCAAATTTATTACCTTTTCTACCATGCCAGTTTAATTCGTTTAGCATCGATTTACAAGATTTTTTTTTTTTTAAACGATGGCATTTATGTTTTACATTATAGCATATATCTAAATCTGCTTAGCCGTAAGATATGTTGATTTTATTTACTTATTTTTTCATTGACTTTTATTTTATTTGTTTAAAATCACGGATAAAATTTTATTTCATTTTTCTCAGTACATTGTTGTAATTGTGACGTCATATTTTCTGTTAAATTAAACTTTTTTTAAAAAAATCAGATTATTATATTGTTTAAAAACATGATTAAAATTTTATTATATTTTCAGTGATCTTTTTTATTATCATTTGCACGTGACATAAGCATCAGATTATAAATTTTTGCAATGAAAGCTATAGAAAATGTCGGCTTCATCACAAGAAAAATCACTTTTTAACTTGTAACTTTTAAGCAATTGAAGTTATCTAAAACGTTTAAACACAAAAGTTGTTCTTTAGGGTAAGGCGGTAATTCGCCTGATTTGAAGTATTTTCCTATTTTCAATATTAAAGAAATTATGGGCAAATGAAAATTTCTACCCCCCACCATTTCCACGCCCTTTGAGCTGGATACCCCATCTACGAACTCGACCGAGATTTTACTGTCCTGACAACATATCCCGAGCTGGTGAAATTTAAATAAAAATTACTCCAGTTATCGTGTTCACAACTTAACATGGGAAAAAGCGTTATACATATATATATATATATATATATATAAACTTTTGAACAGAGGGTGGTTTTGGGTTCTAGGGGTCATGATCGGTGAAGATATGAAGAAATTTTCCAGAAGTCGTGCCATGAGAACCATTGCAATAGGTAGATCTCCTATAAAGAATCTACCTAAAAGTATTGTGAGAGAGATTTGCTGACTTGTATCTCGTATAGCTCAAAAACAGATGGTTGTAGAATGTTACAAATTCATAGGTGTAACTTTCATGTCATCTAGTTACACATCACTAATTTTGGTCGTGAAACGAGTTCCCATTTTAGAGATATCTACGATTTTACTCGATTTTTCGAAACTTCTGTATGTACATATGTACGAGTAACACCAAAAATGTTGAACATAAAAGAGGTTTGTAATAAAATTTACTCATGCTCTTTCTTCTGTATTCTTTCGGTAACTTTAGGATTTGGAGATGTCCACGAACTGTACGTCTAAAATGACCAAAATACAAACCATTTGGCCATTGTTACCGTCATAGTGATTTCAACAGAAGCTAATGACCGAGCACATAATGTTTTTTTTTTTTTTTTTTTTTTACGAAAGTTGTCGACATTCTTCTTTGTAGAAAGTAATTCTAGTCGACGAATGCACTTTATTTGACAAATATTTTGAAAAATGTCAAATAAAACTATCACAAAAAGTCAATAATCAAATAATATTCTCGAAACAATCCAATAAAACAATCATTCGTACCAGAAAAGTCAACTAATCAGCGTTACCACAGAACAGGCATTTCGTTAATTGAGGAACTATGATCATCCGCTTAACGCACAATCTCTGTGAGACGACCGCTTAATATCGAAGTCTGCACAGAAACTTCTTGTTAAGGATTTATAGAATTAAGTTGTTCTATACTAGAAACCAATGAATTATACTGGAAAATTCCAGAACTCGGAAATTCAAAAACTCCTATTCAAATTAGAGCTTCCAAACTTTGGCAGCATTAAATTAACACGTTTCACCAAAAAGCCTAATATGACGCAAAGTTTTACGTCAATGTTCAGATTTATGGAAGTTAAAAACTTTCTTCTGTTTCCACTTTGACTTTAAAACCCTGCAGAAAGTAGTACGTAAATAAGTAAGCAGTTCTAGTCGGCAATCATTAATAATGACTTTTCTCTTTTAAAATTTACGTTAGTGATTTATAGAACTTTCGAGGATGATGGAACTGCCAGAAACCAATGTATCATTCCGGAAATTTCCGTCAATTGAAGTTAGAATTTCCAAACATTTTCAACTTTAAGCTACAATTATTCGAAATCTGTGATCGCCAAGTCACAATCTTCAACTTCAGACCTCTAAGTTTATCTCCAAGAACAAAATCTTCGTTGTCAATGATCGTTTCGAGAATGAACAATTCGAGTTTAGTGACTAAAATTGGCGGAAAATAGTAAGCTCTTTCTCAATTTTAACGGAAATAAATTTTGTTTTGTATAATGTATTGTTCCTTGGCACTAATTTTCGCAAAAGAGTACAAAAGTTGGCTATCACAAAGGAGTAATTTCGATTCTAAATTGCCAATGAGAAATTCTGTAATAAGCTGTAATATACTATTCTTATGTTCGTGCTCTGCGGTGTACATTTATCTTTTTATAGTGAATTTTGTTATTCGTGTAATAGTTTTTTAGGCTTATTTTTGGGAATAATCATCGACTGGAACATACCTGTTTATTTACGAACCATTTACGCCGCAAAAGTATTTTAATGTTTTCGTAACAATATCTATATGTTTCAGTTCGTGTATAAGGAAGACATGTGGTGTCCACATCAGATTATTTTCGGATGTATTTTAAAATGATTTTCTTTTAAGAAACTGTATGTTTTAATTACAGAATATTTCAATGTACTAATGATATCAGATATTTGTATGTGTTTGTAATATGTAGAGTAAGGCAACGGAGTTATCACGTAACAAGAATTACAACTGGAATCTTCATTGATCAATTACATAAAATGTGCTACGTTTAGGTTCATTGTCATTTATATTGAGTCACAAAACAAATTTGAAAAGTAATTCTAGTACCACTAGTTTACAGTATGCACATCATCTGGAAATAAAATGTTACATTGACTGACATATTACATTGACATATTAAGACATGTTAAATCTTTTTTATTTGCATGTTAAAAGACTGCTACAAAAAAATATTATGTGTTATAAAACCCGAAATTATATGTTAACGAAATTATTATGTTATGCATATAATGTGCCACATCTCTAGATTAATTGCAAATTATGCTGACCAACAAATTTAATTTATTAAGTAACTGCAGACTCCCTATTCCATACTACAATTATCTATATGAATTATTTCATAAAAATAAATAAATAAATAAATAATCTTCTTTTGATTATTGGCTATTTATCACGACATTTGATCGTTGTTTTTTGATTTAACGAATATGGATGGTTTTATGGAATAATACGCAAGCACGAAATTTAAAAATAGGTTCGTTTGGATATATCGACCGATATGCCGGCAAAGGCTGTTTAGTATCATAATTACTACTCAGAATCTATAAGTTTATGGGCGGTTATTTTTCAGTTATTTACATATTTTTAGGTTTTATTTACATTTTAAAAGTATATATATATGTATATATATATATATATATATATATATACACTTTATCATTTGATATAATGAATATCGAGAAATACTAATCTCTGTTTTCAATTTGTAAATCTTTTAAATTTAGCATAGCACGTTAAAAATAAATATCTGTAATATTTTAAAGCATCATATATTTTTTTTTATAGAATAAATAATAATAATAATATAGAATAATAATAATAATAATAATAAATATATATATACATATATATATATAATTATTATTATTATTATTATTATTATTATTATTATTATTATTATTATTACTATTTTTATACATATCAATTAGACAACTTTTTTGTGAAATAAGTTTTGTATACTTTAGTAATAAGGAACGTTACTGTACTAAAAATCTTAATAAATCACTTTTATAGGAAATCCAGACAAATATCAAGTAAATATTCTACATCGTATTCAATAAAAATTGAGGTCAAACATATGTATTACAGGTATAATATTGTGTAACCTCCAGTAACATAGCATCCGAAATCGGAAAGATCGACATTTTTACTGATCTTGTCGATTTTGACTGCTGAACCTGTAATATTGAATTTTTTAATTTCCGGAGATACATATGTGAGGAAAGTATTGTAATCCTGACGAAAAACTGACTGTAAGATTTTAGTTAAAGTAATCTCAGATTATTTTTGTCATTTTTATAGTGAAGTATGTATACAGTCGGTAACAAAAGTGTCCGAACACTAGCAAAAATTCCTATTTAAAAAAAGTACACTTCATACGGTTTTGGTAAATAAATCCTTGTCGAATCCTGTTCTTAGTCAGCGTAAGAACACGATTCGACAAAGATTTATTTAACGAAACCGTATGAAGTGTACTTTTTTTACATAGGAATTTTCCCTGGTGTTCGGACACTTTTGTTACCGACTGTACGTATTTATGCATGTATGTGTGAATGAACTCGGTAGCGTCTTACCGCCTTGTTCGAATGATCTGAAAGTTGTTACGATGTTATTGGTCACTGTAGCACGAATTGTATAGATTCTGGTTAATCTAGCACTTATAGATTTTTTACAAAACACAAAGAAAAATTCTTGATCATTATGACTTAGGAGTTAAAACTATTTAAAGTGTAATAGCAGCTAAATGCCTCATTAGATTGATCTACAAATTTATATAGATGTATATGTTACAGTCGGACGAATTGTTTAGAATTTAGTGAATCTGACACATAGCTTTTTACAGAGACACAAAGAAAATTCCTTTATCATTATGGCCTATAGGCTTAAATTAAAAGTGTGATAGCGTCGAAACACCTTATTTGAGTGAACGTAAAATTTATATATATCTTATACATCACCATAGAACAAACTGTATAGATTTAGGTGAATTTTGCACTTATAGTCTTTTACAGAGACACAACATAAATTTCTTTATTATTATGGCTTATGGGCTGAAATATTTTGAAGTGCGATAGCGTCCAAATGCATTTTCCAATTGAGCTTTAATTTTATATACATGTTATTGGTCACCGTCGAACAAACCTTATAGATTTTGATGAATCCAGCATTTATAGATTTTTACTGAGATGCAGCGAAAATTTCATTATGATTATGACCAATGGTCTTAAATTATTTGAAGTACAATAGCGTTTCATTAAATAATATACTATTTGAAAGAGAATACTCAAACACTCTATTGTAATTTTCTCTTTTGTTTTTATAATGATTTCTCTTACTTTAATTTATTCAAACAACTGTTAATTAGTTAATATTTGGAAACTCGTGTGAAGTCACTATTAGAGTTTTTTCTTCTTTTTAATGGACGTTTATTTTTTATTTACATTTTATTTTTCATTTGCAAAGCAGAGGATAGTAAAGAATTTTAGTAACTTCATAATAAATACTATAAACTAGCATACGCTGAATATCAGCTTATCTAACATACAGCGATATCGACAGATATTGGTGCAAAGTATACCATATAATATATTGCCCGTCCGACCTGATATTGGTTCATATTAATTTACTACTGTGGTTTATACATATATACTTCAGAAGATAATGTATTATAATCTTTTTTGATAATTATTTATTTCATTTTATTTCTTTATCATACGAAAATATATTTTCAACTTTTGTAATATTGTATGGGTAATTGATTAATTTTTATAAACTGAAATTGAAAGATTTTTTTTTTTCTAGATAAGTTAAATGCAATTGTATATGAGCATTCTAAGTTTGGAAAAAACCTCTTTAAAAGAACTGAATATTTTAAAATTAATTGCAAGGCTAAATTCGTACGGAATTCAGCAGTGAAGCGTCCAATAAAATATTCATGAAGCACAAAGTTCTACAGTACTTTGGTTGAAGAAAAGACACAATTAGTCAATCTTCTACTATGCGTCGATTTTGTTCTTTATCGAATTACTACTTATCAGAACACGAGTAAAGAATTAAATTCTTTAAATAGGCCATTTTAAAATACTTTTATTTTATAAATTGCTTTCAGTCTAATGGGATATCTAAAAAAGTTTAATGTAAAAACAAGATTATGTTTCCTTTACACTTAAAATGGTTTTTCCAAAATCAAATTAAATAGCTAATAATTAATTAATTAGCATTTATTAGGTGTAAAGAATAATTAAAGAATGCTCTAAATTGCTTGATGATAAATCAGCTTTTTTTTTTTTTTTTTTTTTTTTTTTTTTTTATTCATAGTAATAAACGAAGATGTTCAACGAAGCTTCAGTAAATTAAAAACATCTTTTAAATTTTATTAACGAATCAAAAACATAAATAAAATTAATTGTTCAAAACAAGCAAAATAGAAGCGAGATTTTAAAAATTCAAACAGATTTCTAAAAAAAAAAAAAAAAAAATCTCATGAACAAACTTCATATAAAGCAAAAGAAATTGAGCGAGTTTTCGTAATAGCAACATATGGAGCAATTTATGCGCACATATGTTTTTCATACAGGCAATTCAACCGGAATGCTTTAATCTTTTAAAATTTTAGAAGAAGCAAAATAAAATAGTCTTCATGTTATTTGAGTAAATAGAGAGTTCCAAAAATTATACTTTAAAGAATATGTAGAAAATGAATTTTGAATTTTTTTTTATTATTGAACAAGTGTGGTTGAGAAATTATTAATATAAGCTCAATTTTTTTCCCGTAAAACTACTGAAATTTAAAAGTAGTTATGTAAAAACCGGCTTGTAAGTTCGTTGCGCCATAAAAGAATTAAAATATAATTTCAAAACTTACTATTTTTATTTTAAAAGTAATATTTTTATTTATTTATCTTTTAGGAAACTATTTTTTACTATTGTTCTTTATGTTTCATTATAATTCGAAGTCCCAGTTCGTTATAGCTATTTATTCTTTTTTCTATTATTTTTTTAATTCTTTAATGGAATTTTCAAAATATTTATATTTAAAGACTTTTTTTTTTTTTTTTTTACTGAGTTGTTTTATAGATTTTAAAGTTTCATCACTCATTTAATATTTTGACAGATTTGAATAAATACATATGTATATTAAAAGGAGACTTGGCATTCGATTATTAAAACCAAGTAAAAACTACAACGTCTAGAATGCCAAAGAGGAAAAAATTGGGAAGCAGACAGCTGTTTTGGTAACATTTAGCGTGCCGTTTTAAATGCTTGCTTATATGCACTGAAGACTGTATGCTAAATGCTTATAGTTTTTACTTGATTTTAACATATGTATATTGGTTATTTAATATAAAGCATAACTTAATATCCGATAGATAATTTGACGTAGACAGAAGTGAATCCAGATTTAGACATTTTTTTATGTTCAAGCGGATAGTGTTCTGTTTTAGTTATGAATAAAAGGAAAGTCCTTGGTTCTCATTAATTTAACATCAGAGTTAATGATATGTCTTTTTGTTTGTTTGTTTATTGTTAATATATACATACAAGGTCTGCCCCAAAAGTAATGCGCCCATTTTTATTTTAAGAAATTTATTGAACCGGTTCGTACAATAACTCAATATTCTTCGAAATACATCCCTCCTGCTTCAGCACTCTTGTTCCAACGCGATTTCCATGCTTTATATGTGTCCTGGAAGTCCGTCACAGGAATGTACTTTAGTAACCTCATCGTAGCCGCCTTGATGTTCTCCAGGGTCCCCAAATGCTGTTCTTTGAGGGATTTTTTAATCTTCTGGAACAAAAAGAAGTCTGGCGGGGACAAATCAAGACTGTAAAGCGGCTGGGAGTGCGTTGAGATGCCGGACTTGGTCAGGCTTTGACCTGCGATTTGTCATTATTGCCTTTTTTGGGCGTGAGGACGGCGGCGTGTGCAACTCTGCGCTCTGTCTTTTTTGTTTCTGGGTCGTACAAGAAGATCCAAGATTCGTCACCACTTTCGACATTGTCCAAAAAAGTCGATTCCATCTTGATTTCGACCGAGCACTCACACAAGGTTTCACTGAAACAGGCACTGACTCTGCAGGAGGTCGGAGCCGACTGACGCTGGTGGCGCTGTAATCTGAAGACTCCACCCACCATTCCGTGCAAGCGGCAACCCTGCACGACGGATAGTCGTGGCAGAAGAAAATGGGGCGCATTACTTTCGGGACAGACCTTGCATATGCATAACTCAAAGTCTACTTGAAAACCTTTGTCAAGTAGAGGACAGATATCACATGATAGAATTACAATACGTCGAAATATTGGAGTAAGTGAGTGGATTTTTATGTCGCACTTACATTATGCGTAATGCAAAGAATTGTAAAAACACTCAAGGACAGCGCGGGAAACGAACCCACTCTCCTACAGTCTGCAGCAAAATTATTGAAGCACACATCCACATTTTTATTTTTATTAATTAATTAATTTTTTGCTTGTTTGCTTGATCGCTAATGTTTACCATCAACTCACTTTTTTATAAACAGCATAAAGAAGATCATGACTTGACAAACATTTACGTAGCAAAGTAGTATTAGGAGCACATCTTTTAAATAGGAATTATTGCTAGAGCTTCAATAATTTTACTGCCGACTATACGCTCGAAGGCGATTAGATGTGCGACGACATAGTGACTCATCCACAGAGGACACAAGAGAACCTCTGTTAATCTCGTAACTTAAAGCACGAATGTTCTAAGTGTTTACATGCATGAATATGAAATTGCGCAGCGTTTAAGACGACTGACTAATTATTTAAAGAGAGTTTAGAAAAACTGGAATGCATTGGGGAAGACAAACATTGCACGAATGAAACATATAATATGTATTCTAAAAAGAACTTCAATGATTTAAATAAGGCCCAGCCCCTTCAAAAATATTCTTCTGTTTTTGATTAGATAAATGAGTTTAACTTACTATGCAATGCAATGCAAACTACTCTTACTTTAAACGTAGTTTTCCTTAAATATAGATTCAAATATAGCTTTACGTCTGTTTACCCGTGTCAACTATTGGGATACTTTTATATGGCATTTTTACCGGGCTGATTTTACTCAAATTTTAAACACGAGTCTTTTGCCGATGGCAGTACAATACTAAAATATTTTTAGAGTACTATCTCCTTAGGGGTAGATTTAAGGGAAAAATTCTTTCTGCCTGTGTCAAATTTTGCTGTTACTTTTTAATCTTCAGCCATTAAATCGGAGATTTTAGTATATTATAGAGTGAACACGTCTTTTTATTTATTTTGTTTTTAAATTTGAGATTTTTTAAATTTTTGGACAATTGATAATTTTTTAAGCGAACTGTTTGAATAATAGTACAATTCAATTTTTTTTTTTTTTTTTTTTTGAAAGCTGTTTTTATTTATTATTCTCCCTTACCCATTTTTTTTTATCAATGCCATATGTTCCTATAACACTTGATACGTTTTCAAATTTATTTTACTTACAGTTGACGTTTTAATTAAACTCATTGATTTATGCGTAGTATTGATGCACATTAGATCCAATTTACAAATTTTTTCATTTAAAAGAATGTAGATAACTTCAAATTCAAACTATATTCGAAAAATATAAATATTTTTAGTTTACTATGGTGATAAATAAAAACAATGCATTAGTTAAAATTATGTGTATACTTAATTTGCCTCAATTCATAATTTTTATATATTGCTTTTAATTAATGCTTATTTCTGTATATTTATTTTTAACTGAACTCTTCTTCCACTTCTATTTGCATTTGACTTGCTTAGAATGGATACAACAGCTAGTATATATATATTTGAAACAATAATATGCATTAATTATACATATATAACTCAATGGTATATATGTATTTACAATTGAAGAAATGTAGCATTTGAAAATACGTGTTTCTTTTTCTTAAATGCTGCTTGTATATACATATGTATACACAATTTCTTTTTTCTTATTGTATATTTCTTGTTATAAACAATCTCTATCACTTTTAAAAGAAACAATTTTAATTAACTTTTATGTCTGAATATGTTGTTTTAACAACTGTTTGAAATATAATTTTATGTAATAATATAAAAACCACTAATTTATTATAATTTGAAAATTCATTTTCCTAAAATAAAATAATTAAAAGAAGTAGTAGTTTAAATGCGCATTACAGAAAATAATACAAAACTTGGATGTGGATGTGAAAAAAAAAAAAAAAAAAAAAAAAAAAAGAAAGAAAAGAAAAAAGAAAGAAAAAAAAAAATGCGCACGCTTAAAGCAACTTGCATAAAATAAATTAATAATTAATAATAGTTGCATAAAACATAATCCATCTGAAAAAATAGCAAAGTGATTCAAGTGCATGATTTTGTTAGTGTCTAGCATGTAAAATGTCTAAATTACTATGTGTCTAAATTGTAAAATGTCATTCTATAAGTATCTGAACGTTAATATGTCTTAATTGCACACATATTATCCTGTATAAGACACATTTTAGTCAGTGTATATAAAGACATTGAAATATCGTTGATTCAGACGCAAGTACTCTCTGAAATTTCGCATATATGTACGTATTTCAGACGCATTTCTGTCTTAATTTAAGACGATTGTAAAAAGAATGTGAATTTGAATTTATAATTTACACCAAATTTGCCGAAAAATGTTTTTTAATTACATTTTTTAGTCTTGTTCTTCAAATAATTATTAGAAAATAACTTTAAAACTTATTAACCTGACTACATATATTAAAAAATTAATTATTCATATTAATGTAAGATTTCATTCAAATATAAGTGAATTTTCAAAAATGTCGTGAAACTGAATTGTCGTGAATTTTCAAAAATGGTTTTTTTTCAGGAATTCTCTTGTTATAGAGCACCATTGGAAGTCGAAACTTGTTCTCAGAGAATTTAAAAGTTTCGTCGAAATGATTTATTAAATTATAGTAAGGTTTCAGAATTAACTTAGGATCACCACTTTTGTAATGCATTACTTTATCTTGAGAGTCAGAAATTTTATAAGTCATTTTATTCGATCAAAAATTTTCAATCCCTTTTAGATAGGAACAATTTTGAACATACATTTCCAATTAAATTTATAACTGCCCATTGCGCAGCCCCTAGTGTGACGTAAAACCCAACCAACCAACCGACCAATTAAATTTGTAATAGTAATAAATTTGTAAATTTATAGATTAAATCTGAGTATTTTTACATAGTTCGATGTATAACATTAATGCTAAATGCACTTTTGCTGCAAAATTGAAACGAAAATATTTCGCAGAGGAAAAACACGTCAGTTATACAAAATATATTTTCTGTCTGACAAAAAAAAAAAAAAAAAAAAAAAGTGAGGTCAATCATTTCCGATAGAATGGAGTAGAAGGCTGGTTTTTACCAACTATGTGAAAAATACCAGAGCCGGGAATCGAACCCCGGGTGGATGCTCTAACGCGCGGATGCTCTAACCGCTGAGCTACCCTGGCTGATAACCAGCTCAGCACTTCTCACATAATTTACGTTGGCAAGGTCACCGAGTCTGCATTAAAGCAGCTATATCAAGTGACAAATTTCAATATGGCATAACTCCAAACGGCCACGAAATTTTGATTCAGAAATCTAATTGAATTAGATTTCTGGGAAAAAAAAAAAAAAAAAAATCACGTGAAAAAAAAAAAAAAAAAAAATTCTGATTAGGAAAAATGTCACACCGGGTTCTCACTGCCTTCGGAAAAAATTCCCAAAATGCTCTAACTCTTATTTCTGTTATTTTCCCCCTTTGCCCCCCCTCCCCTCTATGCTAATAATTTTACAAATTCGAAAATATCCGCAATCGATTTGTAAATATCAAAAACATCTATGCACCAGTTTTGAACGATTTATCTCTACTTTTATTTTTTTGCCCCACCACTCTCCCCCCCCCCTTCCCAATAATTTTAAAAATTCGATAATATCCGCAATCGATTTGTAAGTATCGAAAACCTCTATGTACCAATTTTGAATGATCTAACTCTATATTATTTTTTTTGCCCCTCCGCCCCCCTTCCCGTCCCTCCTAATAACGTTACACTTTCGGAAATATCCCCATTCGACTTGCAGGCCTCTAAAACCAATCTGTACCAATTTTGAACGGCCTAACTGCATTTCTATTTGTTTTTGTCCATAGCCCCCTCTTACCGCCCCACCCCCCTTACCGCCCCTCCTAATAATTTTACAAATTCAAAAATAGCCGCATTCGATTTTAAGTATCGAAAACCATTTGTGTACCAATTTTGAACGATCTAACTGCATTTTTATTTTTTGCCCCCTCCCCCCTCCTCTCCCCCTTCTCGCCCCTCCTAATAACTTTACACTTTCGAAAATATCCCCATTCGACTTGCAGGCCTTTAAAACCTATCTGTGCCAATTTTGGTGCCCTAACTGTATTTCTATTTCTTTTTGCGCATAGCCCCCCCCTTACCGCTTCACCCCCTTCCCGCACCTCCTAATAATTTTACAAATTCGAAAATATCCGCAATCGATTTGTAAGTATCGAAAACCTCTATATACCAAATTTGAACGATCTAACTCTATTTTTATTTCCCCCCTTCACTCCCCTCGTAATAACTTTACACTTTCGAAAATATCCCCATTCGATTTGCAGGCTATTGAAACCTATCTGTACCAATTTTGAAAGGCCTGAATGTCTGCCAATTTCTAATTGTTTTTGCCCCTGCTGCCCCTCCTGGGGGCTGAATTTTTAAAATTCCAGAAATTGTTTTTTAGATATTTTTATTAGCTATATTTTATAGCAAAAATTTCACGTATATCCGTTTTTTTTTTTTTTTTTTTTTTTTGAGATATATAGGATTATGCGAAATCGCGTTTTACGCATGTGAAATCCCGTTTTGCCCCCCCCCCGCCCCCCCTTGGGGACCGAATTTCGAAAATTTCAGAAATTGGTTTTTAGACATTTATATTAGCTATATTTTAAAGCAAAAATTTTACGGATATCTGTTTTTTTGTTTGAGATATGAAGGATTTTTTGAATTCACGTTTTGCCCCCTCCCCCCTTCTTGGGGGGCGAACTTTTTCAATTTTTTTTTTTCCTAAACCATCCCTGACCTATAAGGAAAAAAGCAAACAAAGAATGATCGAAATCGGCCAAGCCGTTTACGATTTTATAAAGGACATACAGACAAACCTTCATATATATATATATAGATGATTTCTTGTTCAAAGCGCGTACAATAGATAGTATTATATATATATATATATATATAAATGTAAACATTCTTTTAAAAATAGTATACGAATTAAAAAAAAGTATCTTTAATAATTACAAGGAAATAAGGTAGGTAACGAAAATTACTTCTACGTTCGTAGATTTTTTTTCTTTTTGAAAAACAATGAATTTAGATTAAATGCGTTATGAAATAGACAAAATAATTATATTTTGGAACATATTTAGTAGCCCCACATCGTGAAAACTGAAATTTGGCACCGAAGTAACTCGCTCATTTCTCGTCAAGGTCTTTTTTAACGTAACTGCGATAGCCATTTTAATTCATAGCCAAAATCGGAGAAACATTTTAATATCCTCTAGAGAGGGCACTGTACTAAAGCTGTAACCAAGTCGCGTAAAAAAAACACAGTTCTTTTGTGATAAATTGATATTACTTTTTTTTTTTTTTTTTTTTTTTTTTTTTTTTTTACAAATTGTTTTAAATTTAGCAAAATGACAAATTCTTTTGTTTAGAAAGTGGAAACTAATGTATGATAGCATATTAACTTTTATCAATAGACCTATTATTACAGTGGACGGAGCACTGCTTCATTACGGGAATGTAAGAAAGCGTGGCAAATATGAGTCAGCGGGTAAAAAGGTTAACGTTTTTGACAATTATTTGTTTTGAATATATATATATATATATATATATATTAGTAGATAATGTAAGCAAAACTTATGTAAAACTTAACATTTTCAGCTTTTCAGTTCTATTTAATATAATCATGTAGAAATACGTATAATTCCCATAAATTATTATATAAACGGTATTGCAAATTTTTTTTCTTTTGTGTCAGATAATACATACAAAATTTCTAATTTTTAATTTAAAGAACGAAATATAGCAGTTATAAGAATTTTACAAAAATATTTACTCAAAAAGTACAAACTAATAATAATAATAATAATAAAAAAAAAAATACATGTGAAATATAATAGATTCTCTTTTTAAATAATATTATTTATAGCTTTTTATTGAACAACAAAGTTTCTTGAGATAAAATGTATTTTCTTACAAAACAATTTAAATTTTAAGAGAAATGGAAATTTTATAAAGAACTTCAAAAAATGAGAAAAGATATCGTCTGCGTAAGAGAACACAGAGTTTCCATAAAAAAAAAAAAAAAAACTACACAACAAAAAATAAAAAGTCGATTTTTTTTTTTTTTTTTTTTTTTTTTTTGGCAATATAGTCATTTTTATAAATGTAAATACTCAGATATAATTTTAAATTGGTTACAAAAACGTTCTTTGTTCATATCTGAAAATATAATAAACGTTTTGAAATATTCGCTGGATATAATTTTAAGTTGGGCACAGACCTAAACCTCAGCCAAGTGTTGTTTAATTTTGTCCAGATGTTCTAACGTGATACCTGGACAAAAATAGTATTACAGACATACAGACACAACAACCCCCCTCTTTCCCCCTAAACAGAAAAATTTCTGAAGTCATTTTTGACTTTCACGATGAGTGAAACGTGAGGATATAGCAAAATGTTTCCATTCTGAGAAATTTAGAGGAAAAAGTCTATCTTTATTAATATCGATAGCATGCATTCATTGTGGTATGTATCTTTTTTTTATCACTTTGAAATACGGAAAATAGCTCAAAATAACTCAAATAAATTATGTCAATTAATATTCAAGTCATTTTAAATGTAAACCGTAACGTAGTATCTTGAAAGTAAAATAGATATGATGATCCATTTTTCTTAGAAAAATCTATATGCTGTTCATTAAAACGTTGTTTACAAAATAAACAAGATAAACTAAAATTTAAAATTTTTAAATTAAAAATTCAATCCACTGTTGCAATTCTATGTGATACTAGAAAACTTGTCTGTATAAATAAAATTATGAAAATTTCATAATATTTTTTTTTATTTTATTAGAAATCTAAAAGACGACAAATCCAAACAAGTTTTTAAGGAAACTACATCTGAAAAAATCTTCTGCAAACAATAACTTAATTATCCTAAGCAAAGTAAACATTGTTAATATTGTAGATTATTTGTTTGTTTGCAAATTTTTAAATATTTTTGTATTATAAACGGTTTTAAATATACTGAATTAATAAGAGATTTTTTGTTATTCATCATATTTTTCACAAATTTTAAAAGAAGATATGAAGACTTTTTTCTTTCTATTTTAAGTAAAATATAAGAGAATAGTTTGTTATTGTTTAATCAAGTTTCTATAATATTGTAAAATATTTAGAGAACTGTCGTAAGAAAATGAGACACATTTAGCAATGTTGTTTACATACGATAAAAGTAAGAAGTTATATAGTTGAGAAACTGTTAATAATAACTTACAATTTTTTTGCAATTTGTTTAATTGGTATGAAATGATCTGTTTTCCTTAAACTCAACATACTAATTTAAAAAACAACTCATTTCGTTTAATGAAATTTTATTTACTTTCAAATGTCATATTTTAAACATGCATGATCACTTTTACGCCTGCAAAAATTTAGAGTTAACTTGAAAATAATATATCAATGACAAAATACAGTTTTTTTCCTTCTGATTATTTTCCAGAGATAGTCAAAAAATTTATCGCTTTATTAGTCAGATAATAAAATATTCATTCCATAATAATACATCTAGCTGATTATTATTTGAAATATAAAATAGAACATAAATAATAATTAATAATGAAAAATGGTTTATGAAGAAATTATTCCAATGTATTTTGAAAATTGGTAGTTAAAGCTTTTCGCTTGGTTGCCATAATGTTATTATAGATCATAGTCCTTAAAATATCGAACTCATTTGTTTTACTGTTAAATAATTCTCTTCTGCGAAATGAATTTTAGTAAGTTTAGTCCTGTTAATTTACATTCACTGCATGATTTCACTTCCTTTTAAGAGTGTAGCCAGATGGTATCATTCAATTACATTTTAATTGGATTTTTAAGTGGGGCCTTATAAACTGATCATTATATCAAGATATTTCATATTTTAGATGATAAATGCCTTTTTACATCTAAATAATATGCTTTAACTTATACAATAACTGCACATATGCTACTTATATGTTGCTGTAGAAAACCCGAATAAAACGTATCACTTTCAAGGTAATCTAAAAATATTTTGGAAGTATGTGGAAACCAATGGACTAAAGTCATTAGTAGCCTTACATTATATTAGAAAGTAAAAGAGGAATATTAAGTGCTGAAAATAGTATAAATATGAAATTATATATACGAATGCTGATTCTTTTTGTGCAACTTAGCTTATTGTGTAAAGTTTTATATGATAATTATTATCCATTTACTTAACAATGTATCATTTTTTATAAACTCCCCAACAATATCATAATGTAAAACTTTTTATCAAGTATAAAAACTTATTAATTATTCACATCATACATATTAAAGTATTTTCATATTAGTCACATTTTATACTAAGATTTCGACTCTCTCTCGTGGAGTCTTCATTAGAGTTTATTTATTTATTTTATAACTAAATTCGATTTTTAAATTATATAAGTATTTTGAAAAACATTTAACAATAGTGAATAATCAAAAGTCCTGTGATTTAAAATCAGTCCTAATTTTCAAATGTTATAACCCTTAAATTTTAAATGAGAACATGCTTAAAAATTAAAAAACCCAACACTTATAATTGTCGCCTTTTTCTTTCCAACTTATTATTGTTCACATTTTAACTTTTTCTGTGGAGTCTCTATCAGAGTATATTCACTATTAAGAAAAAAAAAAAAAAAAGTCTGCCAGAAATTTTCTGTAATTCAGAAAAATACGTTTTATAAACGTAATTTTTCCGTTGATAGAACGTACTTTTCTGAATTACAGAAAATTTCTGGCAGCAAACAGGACTTTTTTTGACAGCGTGTTTTCTTCATAAACGAATCATGTAGTCTTCATCAGAGTTTATTAGTTTCATCATAACTGAATTGGATTTGAATGTTATATATACAAGTTCAAAAACATTCATCAAAAGTGAATATCCAAAGTCCATTGATTAAAAATCCGTACTAGTTTTGAAATGTTAATGAATAATATTTAAAATATACAATGTAACTTGAACTATAATTTTAATAAAGTTTCGTATGCACTATAAAATGTTCCAAAACTTTTGGTGCGTAATAATCACATAACTTCGATTGCTAACGACTAGATATATAATTTTTTAACAATTTACATGCGCAAACTTCCATAATTATAAAACATGACTTTATAACCTCTTCTAATTAGAAGACATAAAACTGTTCTAATTAAACAGAACCCCCTACCATTTTTTTTCCAGTAACCAAAAAATACATTCGAAAAAAGCATCTAAACGAGAGAGTTTATACAGGGAATTTGAAATAAATCATTAGAGCAGAGCATCTGAGTTACAAACTTTAAGACCCACCTCCGAAATTTCATGTCCTGTTTCTCATTTTTTAGTTTTTAATTACTTAGTATGGTTCTACTTTAATTATAATTTTATTCCCTTTACACCTAGAAATAATTTAATCAGAAAGTTTTCTCTCTCTTCTTTACACACATGCACAAGTGTTGCCAATTTTAGGGATATTTTTTATTCAATATCTGCCAGAAATTTTTAATTGTAATGTTTGTCTAATTATATCGAATATTAATCTTCTATCATGTAAATCAAACATCACTAATCAAAATTATTGGTAATTAAAAAAAAAAAAAAATCCTTAAATTTTGCAACACTTCACGCACTAACTTACTTTAAAAAATTGAAAATGAAAATTGTTTGAATCAAAAGACACTGAAATATATAGATATCAGATGAAACTCGATAATGAAAAATTACCGAATACAATAATTCCATAACTCTGTAGGAAAACGAAAAAAAAAAAAAAAAAAAAAATATATATATATATATATGTAAATAATATAAATAAATAAATAAATAAAAGTAAGAATTTAATAGAGTCTTTTAAAAATCTTATATCATATTCTATTGTATATAAATTCTTTTGTTCTGAGTGAGTGATTCATCATGGCCGAGCAAAAACCCCTGGACCTAGTAGAAGCATGAAGTTCTGTGACAATGTTTCTTCTATGATATACACATCAACTATAAGAAGCGCAATTTTACAAAATTCGCCCCACAAGGGGTGCAAGGAGGGCAAAACGTGATTTAACAAAATCCTTCATATCTCAAAAAAAAAAAAAAAAAAAAAAAACAGATATCCGAAAATTTTTCTTTAAAATATAGCTAACACAAATACTGTAAAAGCACTTATTTTCGCGATTTTCGCAAGCCCATCGTAATCGCAAAAATTTAAGCCTCGCGAAATACCTTTTTTTTCGCATTAAATAATAATAAAATAATCTGGTGTGTCACTCACACGACTTTCTCTTACTCTGAAATTTAATACTATAAATACAGGTTGCAGATTAATAGGTAAGATAACGAGTACTGTTATGTAAACCTGTGTTAAACAATTCAAATTAGGCTTCGGAAGAGTTTTATATGATAATTAGTTCTGTGTGAGAGGAGCTACCGCCCCTCTCAACCCCCGTTTCATTAATGCACCTACATTTATATAGAATTTGATTCGGCTATTAAAAAATAATTCTGTTTTTTAAAAATAATTTATTAAAATTATTATTCAAAAAAATTATCTTTTATGATAATGCAGATGATTTCCATATTCGAGAAGTAGTATAACACAAAATGTCAAAGAAAAGTCCATTTTATTCTCAAGATTAAAAAAAAAAAAAAAAAAAAAAAAAAAAAAAAATTCGTTAAAAGTAAAAAAAAAATCGATAACTTTGTTTTAAATTATCGCAGATCGATGGTTCAACCATTCGTTTTAAAGGTATTGGCGAGCTCTTTTGAAAGATACCCATCATGAAAATTTTCTTCCCTCGAGGGGGGACTTCCCCCCCAGGGGGTGAGGCGTGGCTTCTACATACACATTTTTTTCCCTGTTGACTATCTCTATTACAAAAAATATATATTCGTTTCATTTGGTTTAGTGCAGACGTTAATCTCTACTTACCTGCAATTTCCCCAATAGACGTAATGTATTAGAATTCTCTTGATTGTCCCTGTACACGAACCATTTGCTTGATCTTAACGAAAAGCTTACTGTAGCATCCTTATATGACACACATTTAGCATACCAAGTTTGAACTTTCTGCCATAATTTGTTTTTGAGATATGCTGATAACAGACAGACACACACACATACACACACACATACACACAGCCATACACACAGACCATTTGCTAAAAACATGATTGTCGTATTCAGGGGACCTCAGAACATGTAAATATAACTAAAACTCGCGTTCGAAAATTTGACCCCAAAACAATACTTTCTCTACCCTATGGGTAAGAGAAAGTAAAAACAAATTTTTCAATTACCAAAACTCACATGCATTGACGGTCCGAATCCGAGAAAAGTGAAGGGGGTGGGGTGATTACATTTTCGGTGCAAAAGGGAGGTTCAGAAGTCCCTAGTTTTATAAACAGCGCGAGAAAAAAGGGATTAAGAAAAGAAATTGTTTAGAGTGGAATGTGCGCGTTTAGCCAAAGCCAAAGTTGTTGTATAAGCACCGTTGTAAGCATAAAAAATTGTTTTTAGAGCGATGGGAGGTGGGGACGAACTTTTCGGACAAAAGGAAATTTCTTAAAATGCCTTATGCAAAAGGAGTTCTGTATTTAGGCACTTTTCAACGCTAGGATTTTTCAACTTTCGGTTCTGTTCATATAAAATTCGCAAAAAATTTCAGCTCGCGAAATCACCGAAATCTTCATTTTCGCGAAAATTACGGCTCCCGAAAATAAGTGCTTTTACAGTATCTAAAAACTAATTTCTAGAATTTTAGAAATTCGGTCCCCAAAGGGGCGGGGGACAAAACGTGATTTCGCATGCGTAAAACGTGATTTCACATAATCCTACTTATCTCAAAAAAAAAAAAACAAAACAGATACGGGAAATTTTTATTTTAAAATATAGCTAATAATACAAATACCTAAAAACAAACTTTGGAATTTTAGAAATTCAGCCCCCAAGGGAGTTAGGGGGCAAAACGTAATTTCAAATAATCGTTAATATCGCAAACAAACAACAACAACAACAATAACAACAACAACAAAAAGATATATATGATATTTTTGCTCTAAAATATAGCTCACACAAATACCTAAAAACTCATATCTGGAATTTTAGAAATTCGTCCCAGGTGGGGAGGGAGGGTGTGTCTATGGGACAAAAAAAAAAAAAAAAGAAATGCAGATGGACAGCTCAAAATTGGTACAAATAGGTTTTAGAGGCCTGCAAGTCGAATGAGGATATTTTTGAAAGTGTAAAGTTATTACGAGGGCGGGAGGGGGGTGGCAGAGGGGCAAAAACAAAAACATAGAGTTAGATTGTTCACAATTGGTATATAGAGGGCTTTAATATCTGCAAATCGATTGCGGATATTTTCGAATTTGTAAAATTATTAGGATAGACGGGAAGGGGGAGGGGCGAAGGGGAAAAATTAAAAGTAAAAGTTAGAGCGTCGAAAATGAGTATTATTAGGTTTTAAGGCCCGATAAATCGATAGCGGATATTTTCGAAAGTGTAGAATTATTACGAGGGGCGAGAATGGGGGTGGGCTCAGGGACAAATATAAAGAAATTCAGATAGAAGGATGGAAATTAGTATTAAAAGCCCGAGAAAAAGTTTAAAAGCCCGATAAAACGATTAACGATTTCGGATATTTTGGAAAGTGTAAAATAATTAGAAGGGGCGGGAAAGGTGGGCGAAGGAACACGCGCGCCGTGCGCGCGTGTATACGCTGACGCAGCCAGTGTGGCCCGGTCCAATTATTACACCGATGAGATAAGATATTTTTGTATTTTATATGTATGTTTTTCCCTTTCGATAATACAGTGATTCATTAAGAGTGTCTAACATAAATGCGCACCCGCAGCGCACAATGGCCTGCGCTGCGGAAGGCAGTGGGGATCCGGAGCGAAATTTTTCCTGATTAGAATTTTTTTTTCTTTTTTTCACATGATAAATATTAATGTAATTTTGAGAATTCATTAGTTATAGTGATTCATTTAAAAATAGTGACTAGCGCAGCGGGCGTAGCCTGCTAGTTGAAAATATACTTCAAGAAATTTCCACTTACATCCCATAATGTATCTGATTATATTTTGGACCGATGTAAACTATGCATCTACGAGAAATAAACTGATATTCTATTACTTTTTTATATTTTATAGGAAGCCCACTCTTTTTTTTCATCTGGAAAATATCTATTAATTTCTTTACGTTTTGTGTACACTGTAAAAGATTTTGTGTAAGAATACACAACATTATTCAGTGAATTTATTTCCTTATACATGTTCAGAAATGTTATCAGCTATAGCTGTGTAACAGAGGTATACAGTGGAATGTTACGCAATTAAAAATGGTAACTTTCCTCTCCATGGTCGTGGCAAGTAAACTTCCTCAATATTGAGGCAGTTTACTTGCCACAACCATCTAGAGAAATGTTACCCGTTATAATTCCGTAACATTCCACTGTATGCCTCTATTACACAGCTATAGCTGATAACACTTCTCAACATTGTTGAGGAAAATAAATTCCTTCAATAATGTTGTATAGTTTTGCACAAAATGTTTTACAGTGTTAGGAAAAAATATTAAAATGGTCTTAAACCATGTAAATATCATGCTCATTCATTTATCATAATTTTTTTCTGTGTGTCACTGTACGCGAACCAGTAGGGCTTTTACTATCAATTTTAATGAGAAACCTATTCTACACTGTCAATTTTGTTGCCAGAAATTCTCTGTAATTTGAGAAAAAAGTCGTAAATTACGAAAAAATTAAGTTGACAAAAGGTATTTTTTTTGTAATTACAGAGAATTCCTGGCAGAAAGTTGCATTTTTTTAACAGTGTAGTAAAATAAATTAACGTATATCAGCATTAAAAAAATATTTACAAGATAAGAGCGAGGGCAGTCTGATAAAGAGGTAGACATATTAACCGAAGTCATAAATGTTGTTTATCTTTATTGGAAAGTGTTAAAATTGTGATAGTAGTCTGATGCTAATTTTATAAATTTCCTTTGATTGTGTTTCAAATGAATTTTAAGAAAATGTGAGAAATTTTATTTAATTTTTGTAGTCAAAACTAGTATGTTGTGGCCATCATTTTTTTTAAATTTCGCTATGCAAATTCAGGTAGTGCAAAATATTTTTAAAATTATTATTCATCAAAATTGTTTTCCATGTTGAATGCGGATAATTTTTATCTGAGAAAAGTGTAATTTTTAACATCGAATGAAAGTAAATTTTGTGCTCTGCAGACAATAACGTAGAAAACTCATTTATATATATATTTTATGGGAAAAAAAAGAAATAACTTTATTTTAAGTTATCTCAGATACATAGATTAACAATTCGTTTTTGAAAGGTACTGGAGAGGTCTATTGAAAAATACTCATATAAAAACTTAAGACCACCTTCCCCCCCCCCCCCCTCCTCCGGGAAGAGGTAAGCGCGATACTTGTACAGATACATACATTTTTTCCTGGTTGACTTTTACTATTATAAATTTACATTTACTTCTGTGAAAGTATTTTGATTCAGTATGAATGATTAAATAAAATCTTGTGTGAAACAACCACACGACATCCATTACCCACTATTACACATATTATATGCATTTTTTGGAGATAATGTGATCAGAAGATATAAAAGTGATAGTGACCTAAAGAAGTAGAAACCTAACATTTTTCTGGTAAGATATACTTTATACACATGAAAAGACATATAAAACGAATCTTACATATAGCGAGGTAAAAAATAAGAAAATAATCTGGTGTGTCAGTCACACGACTTTCTCTTACCCTGAAATTTAATACAGTAAATACAGGTTGCAGATTAATAGGTAAGATAACGAGTACTGTCATTTAAACCTATGTTAAACAATTCATATTAGTCTTCTGAAGAGTTTTATATAATAATTAGTTCTGTGTGAGGGGGGACCTACATTTATATAGAATTTAATTCGGTTATTAAAAAATAAGTCTGTTTTTAAAAAATAATTTACTAAAATTATTATTTAAAAAAATTATCTTTCATGATAATGCAGACGATTTCCATATTAGAGAAGTAGTACTCGTTATAACACCAAATATCCAAAAAAAGTCCATTTTATTCTCAAAATTAAAAAAAAAAAGTACGATTTTTTTTTAAAGTTTTTTTTTCGTTAAAAGTAAAAAAAATCGATAACTTTGTTTTAAATTATCGCAGATCGATGGTTCAACCATTCGTTTTAAAGGTATTGGCGAGCTCTTTTGAAAGATACACATCATGAAAATTTACTCCCCTCGAGGGGGGACTTCCCCCCCAGGGGGAGGCGAGGCTCCTACATACACAAAAAAAATTTCCCAGTTAACTATCTCTATTACAAAATATATATATTCGTTTCATTTGGTTTAGTGCAGTCTATAGACGTTAAACTCTATTTTGCTGCAATTTACCCCATAGACGTAATGTATTAGAATTCTCTTGATTGTCCCTGTACACAAACCATTAGCTTGATCTTAACGAAAAGCTTACTGTAGCATCCCTATATGATACACATTTAGAATACCAAGTTTGAACTTTCTGCCATAATTTGCTTTTAAGATATGCTGATAACAGACAGACACACAGACAGACACACAGACATACAGACAGACACACAGACATACAGACATACACACAGACCATTTGCTAAAAACATGATTTTCGTATTCAAGGGACCTCAAAACGTGTAAATATAACAAAATCTCGCCTTCGAAAATTTGACCCAAAAACAATACTTTCTCTACCTTATGGGTAAGAGAAAGTAAAAAAAAAATGGGAGAGTTATTTTTTGAAATTCCAATTTTCAAGATCTACCTAAACTTCTGACCTACCTAAACAGGGTAGCTATTAATTTTCCTCTCATAACTATGTGATACATAAGAAATAAATGGATTTATAACAATTTTCAAGAAAATCTTTAGAGCCGTTTTTGATATACCAACTTTTACCAAAACTAAATTATTGACAGGAAAACAATAATTACATACAAAAGCATATTTAAAAGTGAGTTAATATGGCGAGTTTGCAAAAAATCCTTACAGCCGTCTTTAAAGGAACGCCCTTACGAGACCTGAAATTGAGCTATTTATAGAGGATGCCTATCAATTTTCCTGAACTAATCAACTACACTCCTTCTCATATTTATAAGGACACTTTATATTTTGAAATAACTAATGTAAAAATAATTGTGAACAAGATTATACTAAGTGCACTTAATATATCTAGTATTCTAAAAACAAAACTGCTATAATTTTTTTTAATATGAAACAAAATTAATAAAAAATAATGCAAAATGTGTTTTTCTCCACGTTTTTAGATGTTCATAATTATAGGGACAATCCAGATTTTTTCGTTTTATTTAACTTACGAGCGAATAAATTACAGTTCACATGTGAATTTGTTAACTACTGGGCTAGATTAATTCATGTATAAGCCTTCAATTTTTCTTGGACGGACATTACTGATAATTCCTCGAAAAAAATAACGTTCAAGTAGTGAAGTATGATAAATGTGTTTTTTAAGTGGAAAGATAATTTCAATCCGCCGAATTTCTAATGAAATTCGAAGGTCTAAAATTGCTGAAGGAAATGTGATCAAACGTTGAACTGCTGGTTCGATAGGAGAGAAATCAGATGCAAAATCAGAGTTGTTTTACAGAGATCGAAGACTCATAATTCCTCTTACTGTTCTACTCATAATGACTGCTGCTGAATTTGCTCGTAATTTGTAACGAAAGGTTAGGGTCTACATTTATGCATGTTTGAAATAATTAATAATATGTTAAAATGAATAAAAAAACCTGTAATAATCAATCAGCATTTAATGGGGGAAATGACGCCTGTGTTAAAGTTGAATAAAGACAATATTAAATGGTAAAATGTTACATTTTCGGATGATAAACATTTTATTCTTGATTTACCAAATGGTTTTAACAGTTAGTGGCACGATCTGAAGATAGCGAAAAACAGAGCAGATATTTTAAAGGCAGATATGAATAGGGCATTTTAAAGGTGGATCTATGGTGCTCTGGGGAGCTGCTTCTACTGAAGGCAGAATGAATTTAGTAATTTTTTCTATTATTATGAACATCAAGAGAATATTCGCAGATTTTAAACGTGAAATTATCAGACTTTTGTTAGATTTTGGGGGGTAATAATATTTTTTTCTACAAGACTTACATTTTTGCTCTACTTTTAGAGCAATAGGAAATAGTTTGAAGAAAGAAACGTCTGTATTATTGCCTTTCCCATGGCCTAAAGGTTGAAAAAGCCTTAACTTATGAGCCTTAACTTAAAAGTGCATGCAAGCGGAAAGCAATTTTAAATAGTTAAAATGTATTAAGAATATCATATATGCTATACGAAATGGTATTGAAACTGAATATTAAAAAAAAAAAAAAATGTATATATATATATATATATCAGAGAGAATGTCTGGCTGTTTAACCCTAAAAAGGGACCCCATAAAATATTAATTTAAAGAATAACTGAAAATAATTACTAAAATTCGAGCTGTCCTTATAATTGTGAACACCTGAAAAATCAACTTTTTACCATATTTAAAGTTTTTTAAGATAGAAAAACGATAAAACTTTTTAAATATATTTTATTAATGAAATTCAAATTAATTAAAAATATATTTGTTTAAATAATAGTGTTCAGTGTTTAGTTAATATAGAAAAACGAATGTCCTTATTGAGAAGGAGTGTATATTATTCGAAAGGGCATCTAATAGAGTGTTTATATAGCAAATGTTTAGAAAATCGATAGAGGCGTGTTTGAGATACGGACTGACGGTCCCACCTCCGGTTTTTCAATTTTCACCAAAATTTGGAAAATGCATCTGTACACCAGACTTGTTTCAATTCTAAAGTTTCGTAGTTTATCTTCATTATTTTCCAAGATGTATTAGCCAAAAGATCCCCCTCCCCCCCCCCCCCACACACACACACATACATACTGACCAATTGCCAAAAACCACTTTTTTGGACTCAGGGGACCTTGAAACGTGTAAATCAGGTGAAATCTCGATATAAAATTTTTCAGACCGAAAACAATACTTCCATTACCTACTATGGGTAATGGAAGTAAACAAATAATGGAAGGAATAAAAGTAAATGGAAGTAGGGTAATGGAAGTAAAAAATACCCATTATATACATTTTTACGAAATTTCGTTCTATGCTGGCACAGTCAAAATTATAATATACCAGACAACAGCTTCACCTGTTGAGCAATATGCAACAAAAGTCGGTAGGCATTAATTTATACCAAAATGTAAATAAACATAACTTTTTTATAAAAATTTGTGCAATTTTTCTCGAGCTAGAGTTGGTAGAAAATTTTTGTTACACACGCAGAAACAGGCGGACATTTTCTGAAAATGGTCAGATTGTGTTCATGACATATTAAACATGAAATATCTTCGAAAACCGGAAATCGAAAATTTTTACGTGTCATATTATAAATCCATTTTATGAAAAAAAGAAAAGTTTGAATGTGCTTAAACCGAGAAAGTATTTATATACCAGGTCTTGGTATCAAGAGTACGTTTATATACATTTTTGATCATTAAGGAATGGTGTAAAATAAGACGATGTATCTGTAAAAACATGAAACCAAAATAGTAACTACAAAGGCCACTAAGCAAAACAGTCAATTTTAAGAAAAAATAATTTTTAAGAAATAAAAATTAACGGTTTATCTTTTAAAAAGTTTTATTAAATTAAACTGTTATTTTTTTTTAATGGCTCTATAAAATTTAATAGTAAAACTGTTTTAATTTCTATTTCTTTCAAAATATTACGTAATTATTAAAATTTGAAACTGAAAAAAGCTTTGGTTTTTGTTTACAATATTTTCAAAAACAAAAATTGAACTATGTAATATAAAAGATACAATGAACAAAATTTAATATCTTTATGAAACTTTTAAGAATATTATTTATGAAAATAATTTTAATTTAAGCTTCCATTTAACATAAAAGAAATTCTTTTCTTGTTTAACAATAGGTTTTTAGACATATTTTTAAAAATAACCAGTGTATGTAATTATTTTTTTAATCGATATGCTGCATTGTTGATTTCGGAATTTCTTTTTAATAATAGTTCTATGTTTTAAAATAATTTCTTTGATATGTAAATGAGTATTATGAAAAAAAAAAGTATATCTATAAACATAGTTTTTTTTTTTTTTTTTTTTTCAAATATCTCACAAACCGGGAAAGAAAATTTAATTAATTATTTTGCTAGTTTTTAAAAATGTGTAAAGAAATTTTACAAAATTCTTAATGAGTTATTAATGTTATTTTTTCTTCCCAAATCGCAAAAAACAAGTTATTTCAAGATGATTTAGTGATAAAAGTAGTTTAAATTTTATTATTGTACTTTGTGTACATTAAATTTAAACTAAATTGAAAAAAAAAAAAAATAATAATAATAAGGTATGATTTTTAGTGAAACGTAAGCTATTTGTAACTGGAACTATAATTTATTAAAAATTTTAATATTAAATTATTTAGTCAATTTAGCAATATTTTGAATGCAAATTATTTTATTTATTTTAATTTGTTTTATTTATTTATTTTGTAATATGAAAATAGAATTTATTACTGTTGGTTTTAAATTACAGATTGGTCAAGTGAAGCAACAGGTAAAATATTACATGTTCATTTTCTAAAAATGGTTTAATCGTATTCAGGAGTTCTCAAAAGGATTAATCGAAAACTATAACTAGAAGAGTTTCGCAAATTAAATACTCTCTTATACATAATAATTATGCATTCTCATAAACGGACATAAATTTCAATAAAGTATCGCCATCTGTCAGCTGATATTCACCCAAATTAAATTAGATCAGTTATACTCTGCATTTTCAAATGCCACATTCGATGAATTTATAGAATATAAAAGCTGAGGTATAATCTTTCCCTACATGATCAAAATCGCAACATATAAGCACCACCAGTTGGATAATATATCACAAAAGCAAAGCAGCAACAATTAAATTAGTATCCGTTTATGTACCAAATTTAGTTAAATTCCATTCATAGGTTTGTGATATAGAACATCCTCAGATTTTTGCTAACACACGCACGCATTTTTAAAAAATTTTCGAGTCGTTTTTAGAAACCTCAAAACGAGTAAATTCATTAAAAATTATAAGTATAAAAGTTTTGCGAATCTGGTACCTACTTCTTATGTATATAAAAGAAAGTAAAGCTATATAACTTAATCTTCAATCAAATTGACATTTTTAGCATTTAGTTTTTGCTTATGGGTAAAAGCTAAATTTTTCAGTTTTATACAAAAAATATTTTACAAAAAGTCTAGTGAAATACAGCATTATTCTCTTTCTTTTTTTAGGTTGATTTCTTTAGAAATCGACCTATTGCAATCACTTCGTTTATCTATCTATCTATCTATCTATCTATCTATAATGAAAATTTTGTCATCACGATAACTCCCGAAATAATACTCAAAATCGAACCAAATTTGGACAGTGAACTGATCTTATAAATATATTGGATGAGTTCGTTAACCAAGTTGCTCCGACTTTTTGTTTTCAAGTGGCAGTCACTTGAAAATTTCAAACCGACATTGTAAAAAGCATATTTAAAGCAAGATTTGCTTGAATTTTGATGTAAATACAGGCCACATTCGGGTCTCAATGAAGTTTATTAATGAAGTTTATCCGCCATTTTTAATAAAGTGGCAGATATTTTAAGTTAAGCGGAACCACTTGAAAATTTAAAGTCACTATAACATCCGAAATAATACTAAAAATCGAACCAAATTTAGGCAGTGTCTTAACTTATCTTATAAATATCTTAGTTTTTTAACCAAGTTGCTCCGCCATTTTTTTTTCAAGTGGAGACTACTTGAAAATTTCAAATTCAAATTGTAAAAAGCGTATTCCGAATTTTTTTAAATTTTGATGTATACATAGATTACACAAGTGTCTCAAATAACTTTATTAATGAACTTTATCCGCCATTTTTAATAAAGTGGCGGATATCTTAAGTTAAGCGGGACCACTTGAAATCAGGCCACCACTTGAAAATTTAAAACCATGATAACTTCCGAAATAATACTCCAAATGGAAACAAATTTGAACAGTCTCTTAACTTGTCTTATAAATATCTTAGATGAGATTGTTAACCAAGTTGCTCCGCCATTTTGTTTTCAAGTGGAGACCACTTGAAAATTTCAAATTTAAATCGCCAAAAGCGTATTCCGAAATTGTTTGAATTTTGATGTAAATACAGACCACATAAGGATCTCAATGAAATTTATTAATAAACTATATCCGCCATTTTTAATAAAGTGGGAGATATATTGAGTTAAGCGGGGCCACTTGAAATCAGGCTCCCACTTTAAAATTTAAAAGCACGATAACTTCTGAAATAATACTCCAAATCGAACCAAATTTTGACAGTGATATTATCATATAATTATCTTGAATGTTTTCACTGGGCAACTTGTCCCGACATCTTGTGTTCAAGTTCCAGCCACTTGAAATCACACTGGTACTTGAAAATATGCCATCACGATAACTTTTAAAATACTAAACTGATTCAAATAAAAGCTGAATAGTGAACTTATGGTTCAAATATCTAGGATAAATTCACTTGGTGACTTGATCCGCAATTTTATTTCCAAGTGGCGGCCACTTGAAAATTTGTCATTATGGTAACTTTAGTAATACAGAATCAATTCGCATCAAATTTCGGTAGTGGATTTATCATTCAAATATCTCAGCTAAGTTCGCTGGGCAGCTCTCTCCACTTTTTTTTACAAGTGGTGCCACCTGAAAATTTCTTATGACGATAATTTTTGAAATACTGATTTAATTTAAACTAGAACTGGACAATGAACTTATCGTACAAATATACTGGATGATTTCGATGGGCAAGTTGTTTTGCCATTTTGTTTTCCAAGTCGCAGCCACTTAGACTGCCACTTGAAAATTTGCCATAATAATAACTTTTGAAACACGGCATTGATTTAAACCGCAGTTGGACAGTAACCTATGCTTCAAATATCTTGGATGTGTTTGCCGGAACTTTAGAAATACTTAATCAATTTAAATCAAAGTTGAAAAATGGATTTATCATTCAAACAACAAAAATTTAGAAAATTCACATAACTCGTGAACCAATCACGTTATTGCGTCCATCTTTAGAATATCGATAATAAGTATTTTCTCGCCAAAAGTCGCCAAATTTGGCGCCAAATCCATTACCTGCATCACTGGATCTTTTTAATGCGTTTTTTAAGGAAAAATTAGGCTATTTTAATGCTAAAACAATCTAGAAATGCAGAAAACTACATTTTATCAACTCTTTGAAAGAATTTCTAAAAAAAAAAAAAATATTTTTTCAAATTTGCAGTGGTATCTTAGATGAGCAACTTTCTCTGTTTGAAGTTGCAGCATCCAAGTGGCAGCCACTCAATTTTTCAACACGATGACTTTTGAGATTTTGAATTTGTTCGAACTATATGTGTACAGTAGACTTATCTCACAAATACATATCATATATTTGTCAACTTAACCCACCACTTTGTTTCCAATCACCGGCCACTTGAAAATTTTAAATTCACATAAAAATGTATTTATGAACCGATTTGCTTAAAACTCTATATGTGCATAGCCTAAATCAATATTTCTACCAAGTGCATTAATAATTTGTAGCCGCCATTTTGAAACAAAATGACGGCTACTTGATAAGGAAAAAAGAATCAACCTACCCTTCCGAATAAGCCGGAAGGACTTGTTTATGTTTAAATAATGCATTCATTCAAAATCATATCTTCTTATCCTAAAAATGTTCTTTTATTATCTATATTTTTGGGAAAATTTAAAAGTTTGTTTTATTATGCGAGATTTAAATACAATTTTCTGCATTTTATATCATTATAAACTCATTTTTGTATCACAACAAAAAATATGCGTTATCATGAAATTTTAATGCGTAAAATACACATATATTGGTTACAAATCCAAAGACTAATCGTTTTCTGATAAAGTTGTTATTCATTCTCTGTAAATATCATACATCATTGTATGCAGAAACATATGAAAATTGTTCAGTATTTCTTGTTTTATTGAATAAAGTAGAAATCTGCAAGCATAATAATTATAAAATCAATTTTATCTCTTTAGAATTTTCGTTTTCACTTCATTCATATAGTGTTAAATTTTTTATAAATTTTAAATTCTTAAAAGTGATCCGGAGGATGAATATTTAATCTTTTTATGTAAATTATTCCTCATAACAGGTTCTTGAGGTCCCAGTAATAATTGTTATAATGCAACATTATTTAACACAATATCATTTTTTGTATTGCGAACATGCTTCACGTTTTGCCAAAATTTGTATGCATGTTATTTCATTACCTCCAGAACTAGAGTAGTTTTTTCATATCTCCATGAGAAATTATGAAGTCGAAATATATATTTTTGTAGTAATCAATATTAAAAAAAAAAAAAAAAAAAAAAAAGTGCGTAAGGAAAGTAGTATTAGGAAGATAAGATAAATACAGTGATAAATCTGGTAGGTTTCTTTATAATTTTTTAATTAATAAGTAATTATTATTATTAACCCAATTTAATTAAAATACTGAATTAAATTAACAAAGAAACTTATGACGAAGTTTGGAACATACTGAAGATGCATATGATAAATTCACAAATATAGATTAGGTCAAATATTCTAAAATGGCAATTCTATGTAATTCTTTTTAGTTATTAAAAAATATATATATTCGATGTAAATTTGTAATTGAAGACAAAAATAAATTGTTTATTTTACAATAAATAGTAATACAGAGTAATAAAATAGTAATCAAACCTAGAGGAATAGTCCTTAACTTTATATTCATTTTATATTTAATATACTGTAACATCGTATAATATTTTTAACAGTAAATAATAAATTATACTAATGAAATCAGTATAAATATTGGTTAAATTTCAATTTAATTTTAATTTTTATATACCATAAGTGTTATATACAAGATATCCCAGAGAGCCGACACTCCCATTAGAAAAATAAATAGGATAACTCTAGGATAGAGGGCAATACAGGAGACATGACCAGTTTAAATATTTCCTAAACTTGATCAGCTGAGCTTTTCAATTGTATAAGGGAAGTGAAATTTTCATGTTTATTTATTTTAGTGGCTGAATATTTTGTTGAATTAGATATCTGAATGTTTTAACTTTACATTTTGTTTGACTAAACGGATTTAAGGCACGTATATAATACAATCTTTGCTTTTAAGCCTAAAATAATGTCGTTCTATAGCAGAAATACGTTTTAATTGAGTGTATATCTGTCTTTCAATTTTGGAGAGATGGCCACATTTAAAACATCAAAAACTCATGATGTACCATCATCAACAAAAGTACTTTATGTTATTGCACCACTTCTTGATGTAACTATGACGTAAACAGTTGGCAAATGTACCAATGTTAATTATAGCACGTTTAATGCCAAAAGGTTAGCTCTGGTTTGGCATCATTAGAAAATATTGAAAAAAAAAAAAAAAAAAAAAAAAAAAAAAAAACAGGCAAATTTGATAAGTACGCTTGAAACCGTAAAAAAAAAAAAAAAAAAACCTCGGCACTTTTAGCAACAAAGAAGATTAAATACCTTTGAAATTATCAGATATTATAGATTCCAAGGGAATAGACTTTCATGAGGATCACTGCGTTAGTTGTAGAGAAGAATACAATACTACAACCAATATAAATGGCTGTATAAAATGCATAAGGTGACTGAAGTAGTACTATGAAACGAGTACAAACTATCAATATCTTTGCCAAAAGTGTGGTAAAATTTTACGAAAAGTGAAGGATTGAAATTATATTTTAAACTCTGTTTATTCTAATTTCATTCACACATTATATATATATTCTTAATGATTATCCACATAAAATGTGTTATTTTATGCTTTTTTAACGTCGCTTTTTCTTTCTTGAATTGGATGACTTGAAGGACAGATGACCATCTGCCATTTTAATTTCAAACTGTTTTGCTACTTTTTTGTTCTCAATACTTAATTACCTTTTGCTCAAAACATGGTGAGCATATGTATAGAAATTTTACAAGTGCATAAATATTTATTAATTTTGCATTCTAAGAACTTTTCTTTCAGTCTTTGAAAACTATTGCATCTATCCTAGACCTACCCTAACTCGAAAACAAAGATGGATAAAAGAATGAAACAAGTGGTATAAAAAGGGCGAAAGCTATAAAATTTTTTTACAGAAATTTTGAAGGTAGTAAAGAAAATTGCCACCATATGTCGTTGTGTGCTGTACATACTAAATAAACGTTCAATGAAACACATAATTTCAACTTTTTCTTCTTTCTTTCGTTTTTTTTTTTCGCTACACCTTTTTACGTTTTAACGGTTGGAGAAGATTTTGAAATGCGAATATAGCATACAGAAATTTGTTAGCAACTTTTGTTACTAAATTAGAAACTTTTATGTAAAACGTTTACAGATTTCACAATGTACCCTATTGTGTCATTTTTCGATTCATAGTTCTTTTCAAGACTTTTAATTTTAAAATAGATGTATCCTTTCTTAGTCCCATTGTGGATAATTTATTAATTTTTTCTTGTATATAAAATAGAAGAAAATTTTGTATTCGTGAAAAATTACGACCTCGGTTTTTGATGGAGTTATACGTATTGATATATCCTGGACACGATTTTAACATTTTTAGAAAAAATATCAGTCTGTATGTGCTATCAAAATTTTTGGACGTTATCCCGGATGATCCAAAAGTCACAGAAAAATAAGCATATACATTATTCAAAAAGTATTTTCCGTAGATCTATGAGATTTTCACTTAAATACGCAGAAAGACATAGGCTTATTTTTAAAGTAACAAACGATTTATGGCCAAATTTGATTACTAGTTCTTCATCAGGGGAGCTGTAACTGTAAAATTACTTTTTTATTGCGGCGCACTACATTCAACAAACAATTAGGACTATAAATGTTCAACGTGACGCCTGTCATGTCTGAGAATGGACGTCATACG
The DNA here is from genome assembly GCA_963930645.1 of Salticus scenicus. Classification (NCBI taxonomy): domain Eukaryota; kingdom Metazoa; phylum Arthropoda; class Arachnida; order Araneae; family Salticidae; genus Salticus; species Salticus scenicus. The sequence continues at coordinate 243,600,884 of OZ005649.1, forward strand.
GTGCACATTGAAAATTCTCATAACAAAGCCTCACTAACAATGCTTCATATTTTAATACTATCATGATTCCTTTTTTAGAACGGTTAACAGTAGTAATAAGCAATGGAGGTTTACTTAAAAGGTTTTCTAACATCTGAAATCGTATGCAACAAGCCAAGTACAGATTAATCAGTATTCGCAATAGGGCGTCATTTGAGAAGGCAGATTTGTTGAAAATGTGAGAGAATACTGCAAATGCAGCATCAATTTTTTGTGAAAATGTAACTTATATATATTTTTTTATATATAAAAAATCCGTGCTTTTCTGTGTATTTCAGCGAAAACCGCATACTGCTGCGGTCAATACTTTTTGAATATTGCGTTTATTATTTTTTCTGTGACTTTTGGATAACCTGGAACCACTTCAAAATATCTACATACTTTCCCAAAACATGAATTAAATTGGTGCTTCTTAGCTTTTACAATATATCGCTCAACAGGTGACGCTACTATGCTGCATTTCCCTACTAAGTGGAAGACTATATCTCAGCTTTTATTGTGTATAAGCGCATAAAAATGTCATATTTAAAATATATATTTAATTCAATTCAGGTGTATATCAGCCACCTGTATATCTGAAAACTGAAAATTTAACTTACTCGTTAGTGGCCGGTGGATTTTTAAACTTACACGCAACTTTTATTCTCCTTCCAATTTTCGGAGGATTATCAAAATGAATGATTTCAAGATTTGAATTTTTCTACAGAAACTCTTTTTAATTGTTCAATTTTTGTGAAATTTCTGTTTTAAATTCGCCGATTTTTTTTATCGTTAAAGTATGAAAGTCGTTATTTCATAGAATAACTAGGTATTTCATGAAATAAGTAGACAAGTCAGTTAAAGTATATAAAATTATTGAATTCTACGATTTAACTAGGTATTCTATAGAATAACGATTACTTGATTGCTAACGTATGAAATAATTATGCATAATCCCCGCTAAATTTTCGGGAATGTGATTAATTGTTCAATATTTACCACAGTTACCGGTTATTTCAGCAGTGCTGCAGCACAAAATTTTGCATATTTTTCAGACACATGCACTTTGAGATAGAAGTACCCAGTGATTCTTTTTTTCATGCACGCGAAGCGTACAGACGAGTATAATACTAGCTGCTGCAGTATAAAATTGTGCATATGTTTCAGATTCATGCATTTTGAGATAGGGGTACCCAGTGATATTTTTTTTTTGTTTTCATGTACGCAAAGCGTGCAGACATTCGCAATATTGCCTTCTGCAGTACAAAATTGTGCATATGTTTTAGATTCATTGAATTTTGAGATAGGGGTATCCAGTGATGTTTTTTTGTTTTTATGTGCGCAAAGCGTACAGACGTGCGTGATACTGGCTGCTGCAGTACAAGATTTTGCATATTTTTGAATTTCATGCATTTTAAGTAAATTTTTGTACTGCAGCAGCCAATGCAACGCACGTCTGTACGCTTTGCGTACACGAAAACAGAAAAAAAAAATCACTGGATACCTTTATCTCAAAATGTATGAATCTGAAAAATATGCACAAATTTGTACTGCAGCAGCCAGTATTGCGCACGTCTGTACGCTTTGCGTACATGAAAAAAAGATAAATAAATAAACATCACTGGATACCCCTATCTCAAAATGCATGAATCTGAAACATATGCACAATTTTGTTTTGCAGCAGCCAGTATTGCGCACGTCTGTACGCTTTGCGTACATGAAAACAAAAAAAAAATCACTGGATACCCCTATCTCAAAATTTATGAATCTGAAACATATGCACAATTTTGTACTGTAGCAGCCAGTATCGCGCACGTCTGCATGCTTTGCGTGCATGAATTTATGATCAATTTATTTATAAAATAACTTTGAAATTGTTTATTTTACACTTCAACGGCCTGTCATTAGTTATTTCATAGAATAACTAGTTATTTCTTAGAATAACTGGTTAAAGAATGGAATTTTTTATCTATTATATACTTTAACTGACTTGTCTAGTTATTTCATGAAATACCTAGTTATTCTATGAAATAACTGAATTACACACTTTAACAGTGATATATATGTATTTCTTTTGCAATAAAAAACTTCATAATTATGCTTCATAATTAAGCGATTATTTTATATTAATACTGAAACTGTAATATTTCCTTTCATTCTTTTAAAATATAAATTAGTATATTTTTGTATAATTTTTAAAAACAAGTCTTTAAAAAGTTTACTTTCAAAGAATTTTTGAATGAAAAATATTTAGGAGTTGAACTTTTAACGAAAACATATTAAATATGCTTTTATAAAACCAACCACTTAACAATAACTTCAACAGTAAAATTGCATGAAATTTGAAATATATTACATTTAAAAATTTCGGTAAAAATTAGTTTCGATACTTGAACAAGTAAGAGCAATTAAAGTATTTTAAGATAGATAAAAGGAAAGAAAGAACGTTGTTATATTTTTTAATAAAATCGGAAGAAAGCTGAGCTTTTCGATGATGAAAATATTTTAATCAATATTAATTTTCTTGTATTAACACTTAAAAGAATAAATAAATCATTTCGAACAATTTTTAAGCCTTTATAAGCATTATGTATATAATTATTAGGCTCTCCATAAATGAAGCACTTTTCTTAATTGAAATTAAAATGTAATTTCGTAATATATTCAGTTTTATTATTTTAGGATGACAATTGGTATAACTTTACTTTACTATAACATTTCAAACAAATTTTAATTTCTTTTTAATTTTTAAGGACTTAAAACAACAACAACAACAACCAAAAAAAAATCTGGGAATGGAACTTTTGAAAACAATATATATCGAAGAACAATTGCATTATGACTATTTTCACTTACAACAATTAGTTCATCCAGAGACAGAACCGAGGCCCATGTGCGGCTGATACTGCATTATATAAAGAGACACTTCACCGTATTTACACTCATAGTGTGTTTAGCGATGTAATGGTAAAATCAACTAATATATTCGATTTCAATAAGGGTCCAATCGTTATGGTTGTATGCTGGGAACAGGGAATTCAGAAATGAAACGTTTAGTGGGTTGCTATCGTGCACTTGAAGTGATTATTTATCAAATGTGGTGCACGGATGGTGAAATGTCTCAACACACAATGCAGCATACACTGCTACGTATGGGCTTACGTACCTGGTGGCCAATTCGTTTCCCTTCGCTGATGGTACGTTATCACCAAGAGAGCCTGTAATAGGCCAAGAAACATCAGCATTGAACAATACAGTCGGCAAAAAAATAATTGAAGCACTACCAATACTTCGTATTTGAAAGATATTCACCTATTAATACTGTTTTGCTAAAAAAATATTTATGGAGTCATAATCTTAGTCTTTATGCTGTTTATAAAAATGTAAGTTGATGATAAAAAATAACAATCCAACTAATATATATATTTATATGTATATATCCTATACATTAGTTGGATCGTTATTTTTACTTACCCATAGGGTCGAAAAAGTATTGTTTTAAGGTCAAAATTTCAAACGTGAGTGTTTGTTATATTTACATGTTCTGAGGTTCCCTAAATACGAAAATCATGTTTTTAGCGAACGGTCAGTGTGTCTGTGTGTGTGTTATCAGCATTTCTCAAGAACAACTAGTAGCAGAAATTTCGAACTCGGTATGCTAAATGTGTATCATATAGGGATGCTACAGTAGGCTTTTCGTTGAGATGAACCAAATGGCTCGTGTACAGGGACACTCAAAAGTATCAAATACATTACGTCTATGGAGGAAATTGCAGGTAAGTAGAGTTTAGCATCTATAGACTGCACTAAACAAAATGAAATGAATATATATTTTTTGTAATAGAGACAGTCAACTGGGAAAAAAATTGTGTATGTAGGAGCATTGCCTCCCCCACGGGGGGAAGTACCCCCTCGAGGGAAGTAAATTTTCATGATGGGTACCTTTCGAAAGAGCTCGCCAATACCTTTAAAACGAATGGTTGAATCATCGATCTGCGATAATTTAAAATAAAGTTATCGATTTTTTCATTTTTAACAATGTATACACACACACATATATATATATATATATATATATATATATATATATAATGTAATATTGAGAACAAATTCAACTTTTTTTTTGAATTTTTAGTGTTATACTATTCTATAACATGGAAATCGTCTGCATTATCAGGGAAGATAATTTTTTAAAATAATAATAGCAATAAATTATCTTTATTGTGTGAATTTGTATAGGAAAATATAGAAGAAAGTCGGGTGGTGGCCAAAACCCACTAGTTATTTGTTGTTAGTGGATGTGCTTTACTAATAATATTTTACCATTTCGAGAAAAGCTAATTACCGGATTTTCAATGAAAACTCTAGCACGCATTTGGTGGGATACAAAGCGATGTTGGCGATATTATGCTATTGCAGATGTTTGCATTAAGCACATTAGGACCCACTATCTGCATAGAAGAGTCCTTGACTGCTGTGCGCTATGTGAATATCATTGCATACTAGGTGCGCCCCTTGAAGACAACAGTGCTTGCGGCGGGCGATGGTTTTTACCAACAGCATATTGCACCATGCATCAGAGTTGAATTGTCCAGGAGTTGTTCGACAGACATTATCGTGAATTTCAAGTCCTGTCTTTGCCTCCATCTTTACCTTACATTAATTCAAGCGAACATTTGTGGTTGCAGCGTTTTAAATCGAATTCGTGCTCTCACGCTACCACCACGCAATGTGTATGAATTGCAAGGCTAGTAGTAAATCCCTAGTATCAGATATCTCAATCAACCTACCAGCACCTTGATGAGTTAATGTCTCACCGGATGTTGTTGATTTTGAAGGCGAAATTGGGTCATATTTCGTAATAAATATCATGTAAAAATATATTTCTTTTCGGCGTAAAAAACTAGCTCTTATACCACTCTACTACCTTAACAACAAAAGTAACAATAAACTGACTTTAATTTTGTAATAAGTTTCGAATTATTTAAGTAAGAATTCAATTACAATATTTGAATAAGAGAAATCAAATGATAAAATTAAAACATTTAAAGAAAGTTTATAAGTAAGAGAATAAAAACGTCAAAATTAATATGGTCTGGTGGGGGAGGGGAGGGGTAGTGTGCTGGAAAATACCCATGATGAAAATACTTAAAATAGTCGAATTTTATAACATTAAGTTTTAAAAATGTTAATAATTAGTTCTGAACAATTTTTCTACCTGTAAAAGCATTATGATCCTAAAAATCATGGTACATACGTTAGGGGGTAATAGAACACAACTAGGCAAGCTCAAATCACCATGCAATCAATGGTCGGAACGGCTGAGGAACATGGCTTGGGACAGTACCCGCGTGATAGATTCAGGGAGTTCGCTGATACGATGCTCAATCTCGTCCGTGAAAATGGCGCCTTTACACTCTTTGACATCCTGTATCCTGCATGCAACTTGAAAAATAATCTCTTTCGCACAGTTGTTGGTGTAGTCGTTTAAATGCCCTTGCATCAGTCATGCGTCTTGTTGGAAAATGCTCTCAGTACAATCTTCGAGCTTTCCTTGCATTGCCGTCTGCTGTTCCGTACATGTAATGCATCTCAGCCTTCTCCTGATTTGAGTACGCATCCACCTCATCGATGATCTACAGAATGAATGAAAGCAGCTGCGATGAACAGCCTTTTTTTTTGCGGTTCCTGGGAGACGCCCTCTAGCGATTTACGGATTGAGTTCGGACTATGGATTGTCTGGTGATTTGTGCTTGTTTAGTTGTGTTTTTCACCCCCTTACGAGTGCTCCATGTGTTTTGGGACACCCTGTATACATAGTAGACACGCAAATTATTACCCTGATTTTACAATATTTTTACTATTTAGTTACAGCAGTGCTTTGATTTTCTTTTGCAGGTAAGTAGGAAAAATTGTAAAGTTTACTTGATCGTCGAAAATGATATAACGGAAATTTTGAAAAAGCTAAAACAAACAACCACAAAAAGTGAAATTGTAAAAGCATTTTAATATTTGAATTTTTGAGGTTCGAAATATTTATGTATTTTTGTATCCAAAAGTTTCTGCATCCAAAATTTTATCAATTTGAAAAATATTGGCTGTACCATTTTCGTTGATCTACATGGCAAACGGCGTTTTTTCTTTTTTTTTTTTTACTTGTTTCAGCCCTTTAACGCTCCTTGTGGTTTCAGATATCAAGGAAAACTTTGTGATTGGTTCAACAGATCTGCAAAAGAAAATCAAATCAGTAGAACTAGTAAAGAATAAATAATATTGTAAAATCAGAGCAGTCATTAGTGTCTACCTTATATATCCCTGTTGTTAAACGGTTTTTGGGTGCAAAATCTTTTACTTTTGTTGAGTGATCTTTTATGAAGATCATTAAATTAAGTGTTATATGAAATTAGTATTACACAAACGAAAATGCCTTTGTATATTTATGAGTTGTAGAAGGTATTTATTTGACTGTTTCACATTTCTATACACATTTTTATTTTTAAATTTCATTTTACATATCCCGTTTTGTTGTAAAATTCTCTCTAATAAAATATTTTACAAAATTTTAAGCTATTTGAAGCAGACTGAATGACAGTTCAAAATATTCAAAAGTTTAATGAAAAAGGATTTATTGCGTAATTTTTATATTTTGCAAAACTTGTGACGAACGAATGTAGGCCATAACTCTATCTTAGATTAACTTATTTAAATATTGATTGAAGCTGCAACTTAACTACTTAATTAAATTTATGAAGAAATGACAGAGTCAGATATATAAAATAAATGAGCTTTTATTTTGAGCTTAAATAAAAAGGTGGGCGTTGGACTATAATCCCCCTTAATACAATTATAAACTTAAGAGGGCAGCTTTCATAAATACTTTTAGCTTTACTTAATTAAACACCATTAATCTCAACTACTTCTTTTAAATTCATTAACTCTTATTGCTTAGTAATCTTTCGTATGTGGGAGGATTGCCTGACACCACTATACTACTTGACTTACTATCTTCAACTATCCTATTCTAAACAGCTACTCCAACAACTAACTCCTTCAACCCCCTACTACTTCTAATTCACCATCTACCTCTCTCGTCTACATCTCTACTACCCCTATTCCAACTAACTCTCTCACTTTCCTTCCAACTAACTCTCAAAAAGCAATCTTCCTTCTCCTTTTATACAAGTTACTTTCCAAACTTATTAGCATATGGCACATTACAATTGCGTTTATCATTTATCATAGGAACTAACTCTATTGGTCGACTGAATCCTAAATTCTTCACATTCATGTTTTACCCGTAAAGTGCGAATTTTAATTGTAGCTAACTTTGCTATACCTCACAAACTTCATGTAACACTTTTTATACTTTTATTTTTATACTTTACTTTTACTTTTAACCTATTTATATATTTCATTGTAAAATATTTTTCTCGCTGAAGTTACTTGAAAATTATTAATATTACTATTATTTTGGGTAATTCAACTAGCGTGTAGTGATGCTGAATATTAGAGAGACCATTTGAAGTTCTTGTTTATCATATGTAAATTTTAAAAGTAAAGTCACTCGCTAATTTTACACCTCATTCAGCATAGTCATTTGCTGTTAGAAATAGTTATGAGGAACAATTTTTTGTGCTGTAGACAATTGCAACGGAAGTATGAAGAGAGAAATATAATGAAATAAGCATTTGACGCCCATTTTTAATTTACTTTGAACTAAAGTTTTGTATATAGTGTAACTTATTATTATTGTATTGAATATGTTTTCGTCTTCAGAAAGGTGTTTCATCTTCTACTGATTTTTAGTATGAAATTATTCAAACAGTTCCATACAACTGTATTTAAAGCAAACGCTATTACCTCATCATAGGTATAGTAATCTATTTTAGACTAAAATAAATATCAGATTGCAAGATCATACTAATAAGTTTCAACGCAATAAACGTATTCAATGTCTGTTCTATTTCGAAATCTGACAATTTTTATTTTGAAAGATTTAATATTTCGATCAAACATTTTTCTAGGATTTTTTTCTTTTTCATAATTTGGTCGCTGTAAAACTGTTATCATAACCCTTTCCAACCGGAAACATCCCCGCTCCCCTTCTGTTTTTTCAAACTGAAAGAAAAATATGGACATTTATTAATTGAAAATTGTACTTTACAATTTCTTCTAATTAACTCGATTGTTCATATCTTGACTTTATTACATACGACTGTTCCAGATGCAATAATGTAAGAGGATGTTGTGGATGTCTAACCAGCTCGATCGTACGGCCGGGGTCGGAAAGGGTTAACAGACATTTCCTCAGGAGGTACATAATCAGAAAAAAAAAAAAAAAAGCTAATCCTATCAGACTCTCACTGTACGAAATTTACCTCTTTAGCTTTTTAAGAGCTATCTGAGCAACTTCATTGTCGACTTTTCATATACGTTTGAAATGTTCATATGTTTGAAGAAGATATAAATTATTTAATCAAAGCCACTATAAGCTCTGAACCACATTTTTACCATGATTGTCTATCTTAAAAGACTGATTATCTTTAACGCTTGGACTTCATAATTTGTCGGTTTTTATTAATAATTGAAGCCTAAAATCTTTATAATTAAATTCCTTTTGTCATTCATTATGCGCGATAATAGGCACAAACTGGACTAGACATTTACTTGTCTTGTACATATTAGACTTGGGGCACCTGCAAATAATTCGAATCAACTAAAGAAATAAAAGAAAATTTTAAGAGCTCAATATAATTACAGCAGGGCTGGATTTCTATTCTAATATTCGCTAAAGGAATTGAATAATATTATTTTGATTATTCTATAACCTCAGCTTTTCAGTTTGGGCCAAATCATAACCAGGCGGACATTTACCCAATGATGCAGAATTTACTTGGATTTTAAATGACCAAGAATCTTAAAAGTAACCAAATATGCGAAATCGGAGTCTTGTTGATGGCAAAAATATTTTAAACATACTAGTTAAAAGAGATTCTACACTATAAGAAATTTTAGAGTAAATTTGAAGAGTTGACCGTTGAATTTTACGGTCAGTTTCCTTCTTCTATAAAAAATGTCCAGTACCCATATTTGTCACAAAGTATTTTAAAATTCAGAGTGTTGATCGTTTATTAAAGGTCACTTTCCTTCTTAAAGAAAAGCATCACCACAGATTTACGGCCATAACTTATTTTTCAGGCCAGAGACTGAAAATATTTAACGGCCACTGACCGGCGAAAAGTATTAAAAAATTTTGCAGTGTAGTATGTAATGTCGAAACTCCAAGAAATAAAAATATTTTTAAAACTCTTTCTGAATCACCGTTAAATTTCTGTATAACTGTTAAAACTATATATATATATATATATATGTTACCGCTAAAGTTCAGAAATCAGTTAATCTGCAGATTAGCTAGGTAATCTGCACATTAATTAGGGTTATCCGTTAAAGTGAAGAAATTTTTTTTCATTTTTCAAATTACCTAGGTAATCTGCGAATTACCTAGATAATCTGCACATTACCTACTAGGCACTCGTTAAAGTGAAAATAAGATCTCTGGTGTTGTCATTTTACAGCACGCTGTGTTGTATTTGTTTTTTTCGTTTGGAAAAAAAAAAAAAAAGATTACTTTTCTTTTCTTTCTTTCTTTACTTATTTCAATCTGTATGTGTTTTAATTTTTATGTGTTTTAAAGTTATATTTGTTTTAATTTCTTTATTTATTTCTTCTTTTTTATTCTGTCAATATAATTTTGAAGATGCTATGCATTTTTAATATGAAATATAATAACTTTAATAGCTTTCAATAAATTCTATTTTATAAATGAAAGTTAGAATTGTAATACCGTAACGATTTCTTTTCAAAATAAAAATATTTAACCATTTAAATTTAAAAAATATGTTTTATTAACGACTTATATTGCTATTACTATTAAAAAAAAAAAAAAAAAAAAAACGCACCAATTTTTAATTTGCTAAAGAAATATTAAATTACACAAATCAGAAGCATTATTTAAGAAGTGCTTCCAATAATTAAAACTGCTTTAATAATTTTTTGAATGCATGAAAATTAAAATGACAGTTTTCCAATGCTTTATTAAACTATATTTTGCAGCATGCACCTGTACAAGTTTAGCAAATATATTAATTTTTCAATAAATATTAAAAAAAAAAACTTTTTAAACACATTTTATGTGATAAACTACAACGAAATTATCTGAAAAAGCAAACAAAATTATAAAAATAAAAATATAATCATGATATATAAAATATATAATGGAAACTTGAAATTGAAAGAAACAACAACAACAATATGTATATATATATATATAATGAAATGATAAAAAATGCATAAAAATTTCATATTAAATATTTATTAAATAATGCCATAATACTGAATGCCATATTTTTCAGAGTAAAAATTAATACTTTTTTTTTTTTTTTTTCAGCAAGTATTAGTAATTTCAATCAATTTTAAAATAAATTAGTTTCAAACAGTTGTGGTTTAAAAGTTTTATTTCGGAAGGAAATAATTACTGTGTTGTAAATTTAATACTCATAATTCAAAATGAAGTTTCACGAGAGACAGCTTTTAATTAAGACTAGATTCCATTAATAAAATGCAGACCCTTATCAAACTTATATTGACCGAATTAAAAAAGGAAAGACATAAAATCAAAATTAAAACAATTATAACTTACTTGTTACTTTAAATTTTGTGTTGGTCATAATAAGAAACCTAATCATGGCTCCATGTTTTGCCGTTTATTACATTTCACAAGTGGTTTATCATAGCGGAGCGGAAGGGATGAAAGTTTTAGTTTGTGTTTGAAGGTGATTCGCGTATCTGTTTGATGTCATAGTAAATGTAAAAAAACTAAGGCTCGAAACAAACATTTGAACTTTAATGACACAGAAGCCACTAATTTGCAGATTACCTAGTTAAAATGCGGAAAACTCTTGATTCCGCACATTAACGGGTCATTTTAGTTAATCTGCAGATTAACTAGGTAATCTGAACATTAACGGATTTCGAGCTTTAACGGTAACATACATATAAATAACAAAATCCAGTTAAAAACCCCTTTCCACTTGTCGATGTAAAAAATGCATTTCGGATGTATATCTCTGTAGTAAATGGTAATTTTGGAAGACCTAAAATTTTCCCCTATATTCATCCAGGATACAGTTACTGGCACTAACACTAAAGTTACATCAGTGGCGTCATGCAATAATCTTTTATTAAAATAATCGCCAATAACTCATTGCGCAGTACTAGTGCGACGTTAAACCCAACCAACCAAACAAACAAATATTAAAATAAACAATAAATATAAAGCTGAATGAAGAGGTTATGCGACTGTTTATATCAATTTCCAAGTGCTTGTACTTTCTTGACGTATGCATGGATTTAGTTCGCCGTGTCAATTCGGCAACATTGATTCTAAAAATGCCTATAATGCTAGGGCAAAAAGATAGACGTCAGCAGAATTTAGTCCAAGAAGGAGCAAGAATTCTACGGAAAGGCAAAACATCTTTTACATTTTTCTATTAACAATTTCACTGTAAGCAGATTGTGAAGAGCGTACTCAATTTTTATAAAACATAATGTTTCTTTCGCAATATTTTATTATTTAAAAATCAGGAAAATCTAAGGAAGGGCCATGCTCTTTTCCACCTTCTAGCCCATATCTACCGGCGTCTGTGGGTAACAATATGCACATTAACTCTCGGAATGCGGTTTTTGTCCTGTCCAATACTGCTATAAACATTGGGTTATCTATGTCGCTGTTTGATGTTTTTTGAATGATTGACAGTTGCATCAGTAATACGAGAGAGATCTGCTAGATCATCAGGTATTACAGAAGCTGATGTTGCATAAAGTAGTTCTTGGCAATATTTACCGATATTGAAAAGTTATTCGATCTCATCATTATTGACATTCGAATCTTCTGAAAAATTTAAATTAATTTTCATATTATATATGCTCAATTTTATATCAACGACATTAAGATTTAAAATCTATACTTAAACTTAGTCTTCATAATAATTTCAGAACAATTTATTATTTTCTTTTCTTCGGGGAGAGAAATCTAATACTGATCAGTATAAGGTATTCACGCAAATACATAAAAAAAATAATGCTACAATTCTGAAAAACTGTAGAAACGCAGTTCTAACTGCGAAATTCTTAAAATAAAAATTCATTTAATTGTATACTAAAAAATGTTTTTCTGAACAGAAATAAATTAGTTAAATTTTTTAAAAAAGATCATCATTAATGCTTGTTTTTAAGTTATTTTAAAACCAATAAAGCTTACGTAAGAACAGTTAATTTTAGTTGAGAATACATTTGACAATTTACAGATCGTTCTAGATAGTCCTCTTTTATTCGATCGGAAGAAATAAAGCAAAATAATTGTACTTCAACGAAGATAAAAATATATGTTCTTTTATAAAACTTAATTTGTTTAATTCAATGTACTTTTCGTAAACTAATTTAACAGGATTGTGCTAAATTTACATTGAATTAATCCTATTGGCAATAAAAATTTTAGCAGTTAAAAAAAAAAAAAAATACTTAAGCTTTCAATAATAATAATAATAATTGGTGGTTAATTTAAGTATTAGTAATTGAAGTTAAACAGGAAAAATTCTTATTATTATCAAATTTCTCTTTAAAATAGTCAGAAATTTTATCGATAATTATTAATATAAGCTTTTTGAGAAATTTGAGCCAAGTGTTTCTTAAATTTTATTTTTTTTTAATCATAATATTATGTTGTTTCAAGTAACATTCAATAGGAATAACAATATTTTATAGATTCGGAATTAAAGATTTAACTTCAGTATTTTTAAAGTTTAATATATATGTAAATATGTATATATATATATATATATCTATATATCTACATATATATATCTATATATATATAAGAGCAGAGTCTGTGTGTGTGTGTGTGTCTGTGTGTCCGCTATAGAATCCTAGGCCGTTTCACCGAGCGGGACCAAATTTGGCACGGTTAATGTTTACGACCCGAGAAAGACAACGCCGCAAGCGATTTTACAAAATTCGCCCCCCAAGGGGGGGAGGGGGGCAAAATGTAATTTCACAAAATCCTTCATTTCTCAAACAAAAAAACAGATATCCGTAAAATTTTTGCTTTAAAATATAGCTAATACAAATGTCTAAAAATCGGTTTCTGGAATTTTTGAAATTTGATACCCAAGGGGGGCGGGGCAAAACGTGATTTCACATGCGTAAAACGTGATTTCGCATAATCCTATATATCTCAAACAAAAAAATAGATATACGTGAAATTTTTGCTCTAAAATATAGCTAATGCAACTATCTAAAAACCAATTTCTGGAATTTAAGAAATTCAGCCCCCAGGTGGGGCAGCAAGGGGGGGGGGCTATGGAACAAAAACAAATAGAAATACAGTTAGGCCGTTCAAAATTGGTACAGACAGGTTTTAAAGGCCTGCAAGTCGAATGGGGATATTTTCGATTGTGTAAAGTTATTAGGACGGGCAAGAAGGAAGGGGGAGGGGAGGGGGTGGCAAAAAATAAATAAATAGTGTCAGATCGTTCAAAATTGGTACGTAGAGGTTTTCGATACTTACAAATCGATTGCGGATATTTTTGAATTTGTAAAATTATTAGGAGGGGCGGGTAGGGGGGTGGGGCGGTAAGGGGGGCTATGGGGCAAAAACAAATAGAAATACAGTTAGGCCGTTCAAAATTGGTACAGATAGGTTCAAGAGGCCTGGAAGTCGAATGGGGAAATTATTGATTGTGTAAAGTTATTAGGAGGGGCGAGAAGGGGTGGGGGAGGGAAGGGGGGCAAAAAAATAAAAATGGTGTCAGATCGTTCAAAATTGGTACATAGAGTTTTTCGATACTTACAAATCGATTGCGGATGACTTTGAATTTGTAAAATTATTAGGAGTTGCGGGTAGGAGGTGGGGCGGTAAGGGGGGCTATGGGGCAAAAACAAATAGAAATACAGTTAGGCCGTTCAAAATTGGTACACATAGGTTTAAGAGGCCTGCAAGTCGAATGGGGATATTTTCGAAAGTGTGAAGTTATTAGGAGGGGCGAGAAGGGGGAAGGGGAGAGGGGGCAAAAAAATAAAAATACAGTTAGATCGTTCAAAATTGGTATATAGAGGTTTTCGATACTTACAAATCGATTGCGGATATTTTCGAATTTGTAAAATTATTAGGAGGGGCGGTAAGGGGTTGCTATGGGTAAAAACAAATAGAAATACAGTTAGGCCATTCAAAATTGGTACAGATAGGTTTTAGAGGCCTGCAAATCGAATGGGGATATTTTTGAAAGTGTTAAGTTATTAGAAGGGCCGGGAAGGGGGGGGACAGAGGGGCCAAAAAAATAGAGTTAGATCATTCAAAATTGGTACATCGAGGTTCTGAATACCTATAAATCGATTGCGGATATTTTTGAATTTTTAAAATTATTGGGAGGGGCGGGAAGGGGGGAGGGAGCGGAAGGGTAAAAAAATAAAAATAGAGATAGATCGTTCAAAACTGGTGCATAGACGTTTTTGATACTTACAAATCGATTGCGGATATTTTCGAATTTGTAAAATTTCTAGGGCGCTCATACATATGCATTCGCGCGTGCGCATCGCGCACGTGTCTACGCTGCCGAAGGCAGTGGGGACCCGGTACGACATTTTTACCGATCACAGTTTTTTTTTTCTTTTTTTTTTACACGTGATAAATATTAATGCAATTTTGAGAATTCATTAATTATAATGATTCGTTTAAAAATAGTGACCAGCGAAGCGGGCGTAGCCTGCTAGTATATATATATTACTTGATTTAGGGTTTGTAATTAACTATTTGCGATTTTCAAACTTTAATCTATCTATCTATCTATCTATCTATCTATCTATCTATCTATATATATATATATATATATATACATATGCATAGCTACCAACTTGTATTGTTTTATGCTACCGGAAATTTTTTGTATGAATTTCTTATAATCTTTTTATCAGTTTTCTTTGATTGATCGTAATGTTTTTTTCCCTTTTTCAATGAAATACTGGTGATAAAAAAACGTACAACTTTGCAGCTATATATATACACTCACGTTTGTGAAAATTGCAACACGAAGAAGGAATACGAATATAAGTATGATATTTATTGGGCACATACATTGTAGTAGGAAGAGCAACTGATTAAAATTTCAGGAAGTTTTAAGTAATATATCTTGAGAAAACGGTACATAAAGCAGCGAACTCTGGGAGAAATAACTACACTTATCTTCCTAGGCATTGAATCGAACAGAGATTGGATGGCATATTCGGGTACAGCACTTCATGAAGCTTCAACACGATGCCACAGTTCATAGACCGTAGTTACTGGTGAGTGGTGGCGGGCCACTCGCTTTTCAAGGATTGAATAAACATTTTCATTGGTGTGAGATCAGGAGAACGCGCTGGCCGGAGCAACGGTTGAACACATTCTCTATCAAGGAAGGTCCGCACAATGCAGCAATTTGCAGTGGTGCATTATCCTGCTTAAATGTTGTGCTACGGAAGCCTAGAATATAGAGCAGATGGGTGGGCCTTAACTCACTAGAAATTTAATGGCCGCTACTCAGAGTGCCGAGAATACAAACAAGAAGTAATCGAGATGTGTATTCAATGAAACCCTATACACTCACTGCAGGTAATGGACAGTGTGACGATGTCGAATCTCAGCTGGTAATGTGCATTATTTACAATGCTGTTAAATACGGACGAGGCAATCTTAATGCTGTAAACAGGATTGTAATTTGTCTGAAAAGCGACTTCACGCAATTCCTGCGTCCATGTTCGCCGTTGATCACACATTAAAAGCGCCCATTGCAGTGATGCAGTTTTGAGGGTAATCAAAATTTTGGTAGCCGTATACTGGGTCACCAACTGGAGTGATGGTATGCGATACCATTGTATAGACGTCTCGATCAACTGTTATTTTTATTCCCGCCACTCTGAATACCCGCTATTACATCTCTGACGAGTTAAGGTCCATCCCTATGCCCTGTATTCAAGGCCTCCGAAGCGCAATATTTAAACAGAACAATGCACGACCGCAAGTTCTCCGTATTGTCCAGACCTTCCTATGAGCAGAATACGTCCGATTGTTGCTCTGTCCAGCTCGTTCTCCTGATCTTGCACCAATGAAAATGACTGTTTAATCGTTGAAAAGCGAATGAAACCCATCACTCACCAGTAACAAAATCGATGAATTGTGGCATTGTGTTGAAGCTTCAGGAAGTGCGTTACCCGCACATGTTATCCAATCGCTGTATGGGTCAATGCCTAGGTAGATAAGTGCTGTTATTGCTCACAGAGTTAGCTGCTTTATGTATTGTTTTCTCAGTACATATTACTCCAAATTTCCTGAAATTTTAATCAATTGGTCTTCTTACTATAATGTATGTGCCCAATAAATATCATTTTGATATTCGCATTCCTTTTTGGTGTCGCAATTTTCACAAACATGAGTGTATAATAAAAGAAAATGTGTGTATGTGTGTGATATCCAGCGCATTTTAGGAAAACGGCATATCGCAGAGCTACACAAATTTGCATGAAGGTTCATATTGACCTCTCCGGACCTCGAAGCTGCATTTCCGAATTTGTGTTTAGTTTATTCAAAAATAATTTAAATATGAAAATAATAACCTTATCTTGTAATAGCTTCAAAATTATCCATTTAAATATTAGCTTTCAATTTAATTGTTGCCAAATAATTTTTGAATTTTTTTCTTCGACATAAAAAGAAATATATTTTCACGCGAATAACAAAAAATTATCAAAATGGAAATTTGCTTATGCAAATGACAAAATGACGTCTTTATAACTTTAAAATTAAATAATAAGAATAAAAATTATAAAACTCAGTATGTTTCTTGCTTTGATTCATAACTTTTTTATTAGTATATCCCAATTTTTTTTAATAGTATATTTTTGGCACGTAAATATTAGGGGATTTATTAAATTTTGTTGCTGAAGTAAACCGGACATTTTCCCACAAGGACTCTATTTTAGAGGCAGCCGATTTAAGCCAATTAAGCACATCAAAAATAAAAATAAATTATATTATATTGAAAAGAGAAGAAAGAAAAAAAAATAATCTCAAAAATTATCTATTTTTGTCTAAAGTGGCGGCGACAAAAATTCCCAAGTCGTCAAGGGGAGCTATAATAAAGATGTACCGTGATCATGTTTACATATTTATTTATTTATTTTTCTATCTATCAAGTACTATTAACTAAATATAAATTATTTATATTGGAAAATATGTATACCCACAAAACTTAGTTGTCTCGTACGGTAGATGTAGCGCTCATAGCATATTGTAATATTATATTTGACTGCTTTTATTTCATGGTCGAACGTGCTAATGAAATAAAATATAGTAGATAACGTGAAAGTAAATATTATGTTTAGACGTATGGGATTGTTCATATGTAATTGGAATTCAAATATAAACGGACTTCAATTTTTCCGATACCCTTCGTTTCGAAACTGTCATTCAATAAGCACCCAAACTGAAGCCATGGATAAGGCATTGCCGCAGGCAATAAAGATACCTACTCAAGATTTTGTGGGTGAGGAGGACGCTGCTGAAGGCAATGGGGACCCGAATCGAGCTCTTTAGCAATTTCAAGGAATTTTCTTTTTCTTTTTTGTTTTTAAAGCGATATAAAAAATAGTGATTCTCTTTTTAATTTATCTAAGCATGGCTGCCAATGTTTAAATTTATTCCGGAGTAATTTTAGCCCCGCCACTATTTCGTACCACTTATTTTTAAAAAGTAATTTTTTCTTATTTTATCGAAGTTATGTATTGAAAAAAAAAATCCTATAAATAAAGTGGTACGAAATAAAGGCGTGGTTAAAAGGGCTCCGGAATAAATTAAAATATTGGCAGCTATGATTTAAGTATAATCATCAGCGAAGTGGGCAAAACCTGCTAGTAATTAAATATAATTTACATGCTTTTAATCTAATAGTTTTAGAGCATATTACTTATATTGGATAAATGAAACAAGATGCTGGTTTACAAAGTTCATATGACTCACGGTTTTTTTCAATATTAATTTTTTAATTGTTTATAAAAATATATTTTAAAATATCTGTGATTATAGAATTTGAAAAAAGACGAATATATATATATATATATATGTACTGTCGGTAACAAAAGTCTCCGAACCCTAGCAAAATTTCCTAAGTAAAAATAGTACACTTAACACAGTTTTGTTAAATAAATCCTTGTCGATTCCTGTTTTTAGACTGACTAAGAACAGGATTCGACAAGGATTTATTTAACAAAACTGTATTAAGTGCACATTTTTCATATAGGAATTTTTGCTAGTGTTCGGAGACTTTTGTTACCAACTGTATATATATGTATATATATATATGCAGAACACGTATATTTTGTCTTCAATAACCACCTAGCAGGCAGACGCATAACTAGAGAAAACGAGGTATTACATATATAATATTTTTCGCATCATTTTAATAGTAAATTTAACAAACGAATAATTAATTGTATTTGTATGTCTTTTTAACACCATAAAAGAAAACAAAAGGTAGTTTGTCATGTCCTGTTTTAATGTGACCATAACGGCGTTTCAGTTTCTGATAGTTGTTCTAGCAATGCAGATATTTCATGAAAGTTCGTCGGTTCACTATTACGGTTTCATTTTATTGCTTATCTTGCCGTATATATTGCAGTCTTTACAATGCTAATTTATTTTGTCGAAAAAATTCGCCTTATTCACATCAAGTAATTTACAAAAGTGTAATGTATTTTTGAGAGTAATAGATTATTCTTCTGGTGTTATATCTTTTGAAAATGACATTCATAGTTCAATAGATTTTATTAAAAGAAAAGGTAAGTCATCCATTAAAGCTACCGAACTGAATGAATCCTTTTGAAATTTTAAATAGTTTCTTTTAACATAATCTCCTCTCAAAGTGTTTTCTTCTTATTTAAGGGTCTTTGCAAACATTATTATCCAGTAGCAGCTAAAATTGTGGAAATTTGAAAAAAGGGTTTTTTTGTGTTTTAATGGCATATCAAAATACTAATATTAAGAGTAGTGCCATAATTTTATATATCATTAAAACGAGAATTTAACCAAAAATTTTAAGAAAGGAAGTTTTCTGAGTTATCACATTTTATTAAAAGTTGTAGCCAGATTACAGAAAAGGTAACAAAATTTGCTTAAGTTGATATAAAATAGGTTTTCTCCATCTGAATGTTAGCATTATGCATCAGTGTTTAGACAGACAATTGTGTGTCGCTTTTTAATAAATAACTGATGAGTTCATACTAAAATTCAGTTGTCGATGCTATGTTTTGTAACTGCGTGTAAACTAATTATCAGTGAGTTTTGTGATTTTTACAAATTTGATCACTTTTTTTTTAAAAATTCTTTTCTTTAGTGTAGTAAGATTAGACTGACCAAACGTCCCCATTTGCTGGGGACAAATTGGGATTTTTAGTCCTTATTTAATAGGAATGAAAAAATACATCCATAATTGGATAATTGTAGCAATTTTTAACGCTTCTCTATTATAAAGGTACTTTGATCTGGTCAGCCTAAGTAAGATGTAAAAAGTAGAAAAAGAGAAACAAGAATGTAAAAAATTGACCGGTCACCAAAAAACACGATGTAATGTATTAATAATAAGTAAAAAATTATTTCGTTATGATAAAACAAATACATAGTAGATAGAAATAAGTAAAGGCGGTATTTCTAAATATTTAAAGAGGTATATAAAGAAAATGAGGCACGGAGAAACCAAATTGGTAAAGGCAGGAAAAGTGCACAATGCCATGCATGATTAAAAAATTAAAAACTGAGCAATTATATATGATAGAAAATAGCACGGATGAATATAAAATAAAAGAGTGTTTAAAGACTGTTTGAATTTAAGACTGTTTGAAGAATATCGCAGGAATCTGGTGTAATGCAAGAGTAAACAGAAATAGCCATTTAAAATCGGTAAAAAGTGTGAAAAAATTAAATTGTGATAAATACTACGTTATTCAAACAATAGAACAATGGGGGCAGTGTTATTTAGAGTAATCTATATAATATTTCTCTAACGTGGACCAGTTCCAATTAGATTTTGTGAAAACGATACGATAGTGATGTTATTAATAAAATACGTGAGGATAAAAAATATTTATAAATGGACAATATTTAAGCACGCGGACTCAGTTCAATAATCTAAAAGGAAAAAAATGACGACATTTGTCTGATGAGATTATTTTATGGAAAAATGTATTTTTAAAATTTTCATCTTCAGAATCTTTGCAAGCGTCATTTAAACCTACCAATACTTTAGAGATATATACAGAATATGGATTATTATCATAAACTGACCAAAAAACACAATCATAAAACGTATAATCAAAAGAGGAATTATTATTATTTTTTTTTTTTGTTGTTGTTTGTTTGTTTTTAAAACAAAATATTGTGCCAAAATAAATAATTAAAAAGTGATCGTCAACATGGCGACAAAAATTTAAAAGGCGTCATGGGGGTCCTGTAGTAAAACTGGAAGAATGAAATCTGGATTGTCCACCATGACTTTTATTTTAAAACCTTTCTTTAAGTGATTTTGGTTTCACTGTTGTATAGTGTTAATTTGGTTCTAATAATAATTTGACTTTTTGTAAATTAAAATTTTAAGTAGGTGGTAAAATATATATAATATTTATGAATTTCAAATTTTAAAGGTAAATAAGAAAAGAAATAAAGTGCGGTAGTTCGCACAGGTTTGCTAGTTAAGTAAAGGTCGTCTCGAAAAAAGAAATGAGTGATTAAGATATTATATTTCTAAATGTGCATTCTTAGAAGTGAAGTTTAATCTCCAAAAGGTGAATTTTATGTAGATAGATAGACAAATATATTTGTGTTAGTGTAACGAAACATGTGAGAGAGATAACTCACAGGTAATTTAGGAAAAGAAAAATTAGTTTTAAAATAATTTGTTTAAATAATTATTGTTAAAAAAATCTTATACGAATTTCATTAAACACGTTATGAAATGATATTACATAAACGTCCTAAAATGATTTCGAAATGCCCAACATCTAAACTTAGATTATATCTAAAACTATTCTAAAAGCAAGTGTTTGATAAAAAGCTCAGGTTAATTAGTTAAACTAACTATAAAAATAAAATTTTACCTTTGATATTTATAACTACATAGTTTTTCACTCAGTTGTTTGTAAAGTTTAATCTAGATATATTCTGAGATTAAAAAGATAAATAATAATAGACACATTCCTTCTAGTAATTACATCAGGGATTGAGATAAAGGAAAATGTACGACGATGCTGTACAATTTATTAAGTTTATCTAAACAAGTTTATCTACAAGGGAAATCAGTTCCATTTTGTTAAAAAGGAAAGTACGAATTAATGTGTACAATACCTTCCTTCTGATTTTTATCTAAATGTGTTATGCTTTGTTGTATATGGAAACACTTAAATAACCATTTTCATCAGAAAAAAAATTATTGAGAATAAATATAATTACCCCCCCCCCCCCCTTTTAAAATAATAATAATAATATCAAATATGTATAACTTGGTAGTTGAAAAAATATGAATATTTATACATAACTATAATCATACTTAAAGACTTTTTTTTTTTTACTGAATTAAATTTTCAAAGAATCACATTCAGAGCGCCGACAACCAAAGCCTATGTTGTTCTACGGAGAAATTTATTTCCAGAGTTACTTATTCTTGAAAGTGTTTTTCAAAATTCCGTTTACATATTCAGAAAATTCAAAACCGTTAAATTAGTTTTTTTTTTAAATTATTTTAATTATTATTTTATTTTTGAGCTGGAAAAAAGTGAAAAATCAACTAAGTACAATTTTGCTAGAAAATAAAATGCGAAAAATAATTTTTTATGTAAAAATGAGTACTAATTTAACGAATAATAACAGGAGACTTTGGCGTTGGAAGATTAAAACCCGAATAAGCTACTACGTCAGAAACGCCAAAAGAAAAATATTTGCGATGGATACAGCTGTTTCGGTAGCCTTAAGCGTATAAATACCGTCTTAGACGGTACGCTTAAGGCTACCGAAACAGCTGTATGCATCGCAAATATTTTTCTTTTGGCGTGTCTGACGTAGTAGTTTATTCAGGTTTTAATACTAATTTAACAGTTGTGAATATTCTGTATGTGAAAACAGAATTTAAAAATCCTATTAGATAATGAGTAATTGTGGAAACAAGTTTCTCTATAGGATGATATGATCTTTGGTTGTTGTGTTATTTTCAAGAATGTCTAGTTTTCGAATTTTGAATTTCAGTTATCTCATTAAAAATAAATAAATAAATGAATAACAAAAATAAAAATAAAAATACATTTTCTGCAGAAAATGTTTTTATTATTATTATTATTTATAATTTTTAATGGGATTTTAGGAAAATTTCGAATCAAATTTTAGGACCGTAAAAGGCTACTTTCTCGTTTCTACTGTTTATCAACCATTCAGAATAGTAGCCCGGAAGGATTAAATTTTCAGACAACATGTACTTGGGTAATCTTAATATATAATAAAAAATTATCATTTTTTACACTTAATATTTTTGCACCTATTACAGTATTTTACACTGACTTACAATATTTTTCTAGTTAAATACACAAATAGATTTTTACAAATCTTTTTTTTTTCTCTTTTAACTGAGCAAAAGAATGAAATATAAAATTTTTCCTCTCTGATTCAGTTTTGCAGCTCCGTTTATCGTGAAAATAAAATATCAACCTTATCGTAAATTAAAGCTTTATAGGCCATTTTTGTGTTAAGAATCTTTTACAGAAAAATAAATGGTAAAAGTTTTTAAAGTGAAATCGCAATTAAATCTTTTTAAAATTTACATCACGTCATTATTGCTTAGGTCCAGAATATTTAAATTGGCTACATTAAACATAATTTCATTTAAAAATAAAGAAAAGAAAAAAAGATTTCGCCATTTTTCGTTAAAAGAGTATTTTTATATAAACAGTTCGAGAACTTAGTATAGTGTGTTCGTTAAGAGTAAAATTGTTAAAGAGTTATTTTGTTAGTTATAAAAGTACCAAATCTGTTGAAGTATATGTTTGAAACACATAGAATACTGCTACAACCAGAAACACTTTGGCCACAAACTCCATTTATGTATTTTCGGAAAAAAACAAAAGAGTTGTCAGTAGGCATTTTCGTAATCCCTAAATGGATATACTTTCGGGCTTTTTCAAAAATAATAAATATATGTTTTTGTGTCAAATATTACGTTTTAAGGGCCAAGGAACGTGATAATGCTACTATTGATTTAATAGCACCTGCTAAAAATTCAATAGGGTCGTCAAAATGGTGAAGTGTTTGTTATGTTTACAAAATTGTGGATTAAAAAAAGTATTCACAAATTATCGTAACTTTTTAATAATATAAAATATAGTTAAATAATACACCCACTGTTAAATAAAGCACATTCACTGCATTTCAGAGATCATTGCCTGTTACAAAAGCAAAGATCTGTGCACAATAATTCAGCTTTTAGGCCGTTACAGCGTGATGAACACTGAGATTTGCAACACAGTAGAGGGGTTTACGACAAGATGCAGATGCTTCCGACAGAGCAGTGAAGAATGCTGTCCAATTTTTTTATCTACCTTATGCCAACAAAAGAAAAAAAAAGGATCTTTATAAATAAGGTTTGTTAAGTGACTTGTCGATCACAAACGGTGGTCAGAAGGTTAATAAAATTTAAAGAGTCTTAGCCGAACTCACTGCTTTATCTCGCATATTGATATTTCTGTTTGTATGCTATAGAATTAAAATTTCTAGCTTTTCAAGCAAAGAAAAAATTATCTCTTAGTAATAATTTATTTTACTAGAAATTTGCGATTTTTCTCCAGTATATCTGTGTAGCCGGGGCTACTTCCTCAGTCTCCATAGTGATAAATGTTCAGTTAAGAGTCAATCAGAAGACTTTAGTTATAAAGATCAACTTTTATTCGACTTGAATAAGAGGGGCTCGGGATTTTCAAAGGAACTCAGTAGTATTTCAACTTAAATAATATAGAACTATTATAAAGAAATAATGCTCACCACTTGTAGCTTACTATTTTCCTCCGATGGTTTGAACGGAAACCTTTAGGGAGACAAAGAATGCTTTTCGCACCGAGATAACCTCCGAAGCGTAAGTTAACACAACACTTTTAATTAAAAACCAGACTTCCACACATTTTTTCGCCGCTGCAGATCAACAACTGAACTAATTCAGCAATACTAACATATATCCACAGCTATAACTCGTTTAATCTGCATACACTGCGATATCTTGTAATATCCACTACTCCATACACCACACTTTACGACGCAACTATCACACTTTTAAACTTCTCCAAAATAGACAACATCATTTACTTCATTTACCTAACTACTTCTTTAAAACTAACTATATGCAATCGTCTTTCACAATGTGCATAGACCCTAATTTCCTTCTATTTAATTGCATTCCAATTACTAAACACTCCATGCTTACCTAAAATCACCTCTGCTAGATACCTTCAAACTAGTAGTTTCAACTTTAACGTCGCCGAACTAAGCTGGATCCAGCTAGAACTTTCCCAACCTGAACCAACATTAAATCCCAACTCAACGCTATCACCTTTAGTTCTGACTTCCTTCGGCCACC
This sequence comes from Salticus scenicus, assembly GCA_963930645.1. NCBI lineage: Eukaryota > Metazoa > Arthropoda > Arachnida > Araneae > Salticidae > Salticus > Salticus scenicus. The sequence continues at coordinate 243,625,648 of OZ005649.1, forward strand.
TTTAGTTCCTGAACTCGACGTTACGTCTACCTCACATATCTTTTTATAAAATATTTTACTTATTTAGAATCAAATATTAAGTAAAATTTTAAATGAAAATTTTAGGCAAAAATTTTAAAAATAATGTAAGGATTTTAAGAATTAAAAATATTTCCTTATAATTTTATTTTCAAATTCTATATTACAGCACGACTAATTACCTTTTGATTATAAAGGATATTTGTTTTTCTAATAAGAAATGAATCCATGTCATACTTTTATCTTTCAAGTAAAATCAAATCACATATTTTTAAATGTGAAAAAGATTATTATTACTGAGAGGAACTATAAGAAATGAAGGAAATAATATATCTGATACTGATTTTTATATTGCATAAATTCTTTAGATGAAAATTTTTATATATAATAAATAACAGTATCATATATATAATATTCTGCAATTACATGTATGATATTGATATGTTACGAATTAAGTAAGACAGCAATAATACGACACAAATATAAAATATTATGGAAATGCTAAGGTATAAAGAAAATAGAAAGAAGATAATTTCTTTTTAAAATACATGCAGAAATGTCACAAAATTAAATAAGAAAAAAATATCATAATTATTATAATTTTTATCTATGAATAAAATTATACAAGAAAAACTTATTCATTAATAATTATTTTAGTTTTAAACTCATTAATATTAAGAGGACATTTAAATATTTAAATTTACTTCAATAAATTTTTTTTTGGTTATTTACGAAAATGAATTCAATGGAAAATCTTTTAAATGGATGAAAATGAAAAGAGTCGTTTTGGAATACCTTTTGTTTATTTATTTTAATTTGAAATATTTCTGTTAATTAGTGTAGGCGTGTATGAAGGAATGCAATAATTAATAAACAGAGTAATGGTTGGTTATGAGTTAAAGTCCGCTGTCAGTGAGTCCATTTAATTGATATTTTTGAAGCAAATATTTGTCTTGGAATTTTAGCTTCATCATAAAAATATAATCGTTTTGAGAAAGGTCTTTTGCTTTAGTGTTTATACGTTGATGACTAAATACTGAAAAATATATTTGTTTATATTTTAATTAAGACTGTTATGAAATGCCAATATTTCTGTTAAATTCAAGTTTTTCTTTCATATTTATGAAATTGAATTTATAGAATTCAGCAATGAATGAAAAAAAAAATGTCAGTACTTGTATTATTTATTAAAATGAATATTTATCAAAAACGTTTTCAGAAATGAATGCAGATGATTGTCATCAGAACGAATTGCAATACTAAATGTCAAATGAAATTCATTTCTGTGACGTACAGACAACATCTGAAAAAAAAAAAAATGCATTTTTTTTTTAATGGAAAATGAAAAAAAAAAAAAAAATAAATAAATCTATAATTAACATTTAAATAAAAATGAAATATAGCAAATAGAAAGAAAAAAAATAAAAAATAAAAAATAAAACAAATTCCTAAACTATATCCTCTTCAAAAGTTTAGATAAGAGAGCAATTGTATGTAAATTTCAAATCCCAAGTAATTCAAGACTCAATAACAGTGCTTTTATGAAACTGATAACGCTATAGAATATAGAACTTCTTTAAATTATTTTAAATTAACCTATCAAACTTTTTTTACTTTTTTAACTGAAGCGATAAGTTTAATCAAAATTTGAAGATTAAGTTAAAGTTACAAAAGAAATTTCAGTAGCTGTAAATCAATCAATACTACTACTACTACTACAACAACTAATAATAATAATAATGATATAAATACCACATACAATCTGGCATCGTAAAAAATTGTACTATGTACTAGTAAAAGAGACTATGGGATGGTTCAAAAGATAGAATCTACGCAGAGAATATAAATCCGTGGGATTATTAATAAATGCTTTATAATATGCAGTTATAAAAGAATTAGATAAACAAGAGCAATATGTTGCATACATGGAAGTTACAAGAGCCACTTCTTAAAAAATGTCATCAAGGCAAGAGATTAAAAGGAGTTAGAAATTACACGGCTTAAAGTTGCAAATGTTTTTCTCTCTGGTCATCAACGACGGAAAAAAAGATGAACCCTCCTATACGATGTTATTACATGTTACTAGTTTTGTTGATAATGCTGAATGTTAGTGGTTACATTGATGATGATGCATGTTGGATGTTACTTACATGTTACTGATATAACATACGCAAAGATCCAATAGTCTGTTATAGAAGGTAACAAGACAGGAAATTAATGGGGATTTAGGCTGTATTTTAATGCAATAGTCAAATTACTACTTTATTTTTTTTAAATGGTCGTCAAAGATCAAAATATTGTACAAAAGATCTTGAAAATCAATTGTTCATCCTTGAGGGAAGTTTTAGATTGCCCAATTGATTTTTTTAGATATACAGCTCACGCACTCGTTCTTCCAATGTCTCAAAAATCTTTTATCTTGCAAATATGTTGCAGTGTTCTGGAATGATCTCCGTAGAGAGCAGATGTGTGTGAGTGTTCACACATATGTTCGTTAAAAGTTTATTTATTTATTAAAATTTTATAAATAACAAAAAAGAGAGATTAATATAATTAATTAAAAAAAATCTTTTTAAGTTTATGTAATTCAATTAATTAATTAAATAGAATTTCCTGTTTTCTTTTCAAATCAAAAATGTTTCATTAAATAGCGTTTCTTTGTCTTTCAATAGTTACAAGCACATTGTTCGCTGAATAAAATAAAGCAAGTTTTATATCGGGTTTTTTGAAAAGTAATTTTGTTTATACTTCTTCCTCGAAAGAATTAAATCATTTTCGTTATAACTATTTATTTTGAGAATGTATTTCAAAATTCGTTACCAGCTTATTTCTAGCACATGTATGTAGTAATAAAACAAAAAAAAAAATAGGAATTTCAGTTAATAATTATAATGCTTGTGTTTACATTAAAAGCTATTATTACTTTTCGAGCAGATCATTATTGTTCTAAAAATAGATTTTTAATGGATTAATGTCGACTGCCTGGCGCACATCTGCGAACCGACTTCATCCGTTTCTTTGATTGACACGTGGCGCATTTTTTTAATGCCAAATTGGTTTGAATTTAGTAACGACAATTTATATTCAAAAATTTTGTATTAAAATATTCTAAAGACAAAGAAATAGCTTGGCATTCTTTTGGCTGAATTTTAACGATGCCAACTTTTTCGGTTAGCACTTTTTGACTCTGAGACTGGCAGATCTCATATAGACTTCGCTTGAAAAAGAAGTAATTTTGTTGACCTTCTCCTCTCCCTCCGTACCATTTGGTGATGGGAATTTTATTCTTGATATTAACTGGTGTTTGCATTAACGTACGATGTTAGTTTCTTTTCAAAAGTCCATATGTTTATCATCGTTAAGAAAATGATATATTGTATTCCTGAATAAAGAACTTTTTAATATGGAATTCATCAGTATTTCCTGAGATGTCGTCTTTCATCTTAATCATCCTTAGCAACCTCTACACGGCCTTTATTAAAAGTGACCTGAGTATTTTTCTCCTTTACAAGACGTTATCCAAATACAGAAGATTTGAGAGATTTTTATGCGTTAAGTACATGGAAATGGGAAAAAGTATTTTTCAGGAGTTGATTTTAAGAAAGTCATAGTGAAACATGATGCGATATATAGGTATGTCCCAGTAATACAAAATGCAATACTTTTAAGTGAAAATCGGGTGCAAGAGATTAACAGATTAAATAGAAAAAATTGAAAATTATAAAAAGTATTAAACTTTCATAATTTGTTATTAGATTTTATGTTTAACTAAACGCACATATCTTAAAATTTTGCATTATATAACTTTTCATTTTATACATTTTCAATTGCTATGAAATGTTAGTTTCATTAATAGTGTAATAAGTCATTAATTTATTTTTGATATATTTATTTTTTGAAACATATAATATTTTGAAACAATCTGAAAAAAATTATTATTTAAACTTTTGAGATGGGACTTTAGTACAAAGCTAGTGTATTTAACTTTGCACAAGATATTTGTCAAATATATATATATATATACCCCATACAACACATAATGTTTCAGTTATGTTGCAAAAAGCTTACAATCTTTCAAAAAAGTAACACATTTAAATATGCTCTCTGATACCTTTCTGAAACATTCGCCCTTTTTAATTTTCTATCTGTTAAGTGATTGTAACGTTTCTGTTACGTATCTGATTTTTCGGAAATATTTATAATGCTTCAATGTTACATGATTGTTACGTTTCTAGAACATTTTGTACTGTTAGGGATATATATATATATATATTGCCACAAAGTCAGCTTTCTGTACAGCCGCCGTGGCGTAGAAGTATGTATTTGGACTGTCACCTAGACGGCCTTTGTTCGATTCCGGCTGGGGGCAAGTAGATTAAAAGACTCTAAAAAATTATTTCTAAATTCTTATAATTATCTTTGCGTATTTAATTTCCTATTCTAGCAGTTTCTAGAATATTCTAATTTATGTTAATCTTGTATTCTGGAATATTCGAATATTGTATTTAAGCGACTTCTTCCTCAGTTTGAGTATGTTCTCAGCCGAGTGTAGCTGTATTACAAGTTCGTTCTGCTAACAAACTACGCTTGTTACTTCACTTCGAGTGCTCACTTTGGCTCTTCACAACATCTACGTGACATTTTTGGTGGAGGCGCCGAGTGATAAACCTTGCAAACGTGGACAACAGTGACAATCTTCGCAGAAGTCTCTGTTTAAGAAGACAATCTTCTGAATACATACTTTATTTCCCAGACAGCAATAATAAAACGAAAATGCTGGAAGATACCAAAATGCCCAAAATACCAGAAGTGACAAAGCCCTTCGTATTGACTCCTACCTACCAGCAACAAAGGAGCCCATCGACCTTCCGAGGAGTGCCTGGAGAAGACCCTCTGAAATGGCTTAAAGAATACGATCGAGTGGCTAAATTCAACAAATGGGATGGCATGATGTGCTTAGCCAATGTTTAGTTTTTCCTCGATGGTACGGCAAAGCAGTGGTACATAAACAATGAAGATACTCTAAATTCCTGGGAGGTGTTCAAGAAGGAATTAAGCGCACTTTTCGGCACCCGACAAAAGTATCCCCCTAACCCTCCAGCGGCGTCTGTAGTCTAGCAGGGCTCACTCTGGTAGCAAACTGCACAGCAAAAAGCCAAGCCTCCCCTGCAGACCCCAACGTTCCAGCAAAGATGAAGCCTTTTGACGAAAGTGTTCCAGAAAAATGAAACATCATTTCGCACAAGTCTAAGAATCCAAACAACATCCCTCCCAGCAGCACCCAAGTTTATCGGCATGCCATCTGTCGCGTAGGGCCGGCTGGGCCCGGCATGCCAACAAAAATCTCTGTAAATATTCTAATGTCTCATATCATCGCCCTTTGTCGCGAGTAGGCTCCTGGCCTGGCGATGAATTCTGTATACTCTGATTTTGCTTCAATAAACGTCAGGCAGGGCTGGAACTGGCCTGATGCTCCTCCTGCGTGCAGGGGGTTCATTTCGGGACAGCCCTACTTGGACTTCGGTCCTTGTATAGCTCAACACCGCTCTTCGAGCGGTGAGCCGGGGCTGCTCCCCTGTTAAGAATGTCTTAAGTCTGTGCCAAGAAATTAATCTTTCAATGACTGAAGACGAAAAGTTTCTCACCTAATGAAAAGCATTGCGGAGGACATTTATCAGACCCTGTTGACGAAAGAAATCAGCACCACAACTGATTTCATTAAATGGTGCAACTACATCGAGGACATGAAGCAGAAGAGGGTTGGACGACTAAGATTTCAGAGGCTTCCGAACCTCGTACCAGTGGCAGCTATGGAGAAGGAACCAGATTTGGTCTCCCTTATCCGCCAAGTTGTACAGGAGGAAGTCCATCGACTGATCATCCAGACGAAAGACCCATCAGAGCCATGTTCGCAATCCCTGGAAGAAATAGTCCAAGACGAAGTTCAAAGGGCTCTAGCCCCCGTTTCAGAAACACCAACCAAAACTCCACGACGACCAGCATAGGCCACTGCAACCAGGGAATCCAAAGTTCCTGTCCAGAGATCACCCAAGTAGCCGAGAAAAACTGACCTCTGGAGAACAGCTGACAACAAACCAGTGTGCTTTCACTGTGGACGTCCTGGACATGTTGTGCGTTATTGAGGAGAGAGAAAAGCTATTTTCGACAGCTATCGACGCCGCCGACAGAACCCAGACGAAATTGATGCAGAAGAACTTCGCCGACCAAGCTTCACTCGCCGTTCATCTCCTAGTCCAACTAGAGGCCGATCTCCAACACGCCGTTTCAGATAACTGTCGCCATGTCGTCGATCAAGTCGATCTCCAAGCCGCAATAATGAGAAAAACTAAACAGAGCGACCTTCCAAGGAGTTGAGGCTGCATGTAATCAAAATCCTCCGTCGGCCGCAAGGATGACTGGCAATCAACTAGATATAATCGTGGATAAAAAGCCGATACGAGCCCTAGTCTATTCTGGAGCCTCATTTTCAGTTGTCTCCGATAAGTACCGTCGATCTCTAAAGAAGGTTCTGTTTTCTGAAGCCAAGAATGTTATGCTCAAAGTCGCCGATGGGAAAATGTGTTTTACGTGTTCACATAAATAGCAGAGAACTGCTATTTGAATTCATTGTTTTGCCGCATTGTAGCCATTACATAATTCTTGTATGGGACTTTTTGGAAGCTTCTAAAGCCGTGATAGACTGTGGATAGAGTGAACTATTTTTAGAAGACGTTTCCCAAGACCTCGCAGCGATGGACGCCTGGAAGTTGTACGCCACAAGAGACTACACTCTTAGGCCTCAAACTTTAACTAAGATAGCAATTTCAGGATGCCAAGTACGAAGAGAGGGTAGTCATAGACGGCAATAAACATCTGCTCTTCGAGAAGGATTTCGCTATACCATCCATGGTATCCTTATACCATAATGGGCAAAGTGAAATCTGGGTCGCCAACCTCCAGTCCAGGAACCGTGTCATTCCTAAAGGAATGTGCTTAGGCCTAGACGAACCACTGAATGAAGGACATTTATGTGCGGTTGCCGACACGACGGATGGCCTGAATACGCGAGACACGTCAAATCCTCAGACGGATTGCTCCCGGATGATGGCTCCCGAGTTGAGCAACGAACAAAGAACCAAGCTAGCTGAACTGCTTCGAGAATTTTCTGAAATTTTCGAGAAGACTGACAAGTCGACAGCCTCACGGACGAAGGTGAAACACAGGATACATACAGGTGATCATGCTCCAATCAGCCAACGAGCCTACCGTGTATCATCAACCAAAAGACGTGTCCTTCGTGAGGAAGTTCAGAAAATGCTTGATAAACGTATCATCCAGCCATTTGAAAGTCTCTGGTCATCACCCGAGGTACTTGCTAGGAAAAAAGATGGAAGCTGGCGTTTTCTAGTAGATTATTGGAAGCTCAATAAGATCACGAAAAAGATGTATATCCTCTACCTCGTATCAACGATACGCTAGACTGTTTGAAAGGCGCCAAGTTCTTTTCTTCCATGGACCTCTTCTCTGGCTATTGGCAGATAGAAGTAGACGAAGCGGATCCAGAAAAGACGGCATTCATAACACCCGAAGACTTATACGAGTTTAAGGTCATGCCGTTTGGACTCTGTAACGCACCTGCGACCTTCGAAAGAATTATGGACAATTTGCTACGCCCTTTAAAATGGACTGTGTGTCTTTGTTATTTAGACATCATGGTATTTTCAGAAACTTTTGAAGAACATCTCACCCGACTAAGGCTTGTTTTGAAATGCCTTCAGGAAGCTGGTCTTGTACTCAACCCAAAGAAGTGTCTATCTGCGGCCAAAGTAAAAATACAGGGTCATCTTGTTTCTAGTAATGGCGTCCGTCCAGATCCCGATAAAGTGAAAGCCGTAAGTGATTTTCCAACTCCAAAGAATGTACATGATACACGAAGCTTTCTTGGACTTTGCTCATACTTCCGAAGATTTATTAAGGGCTTTTGTTATCTCGCTGAACCCTTGCACTTGCTTCTAAAAGGTGATGCAAAGTTCCATTGGGGTCCTGAAGAGGCCGAATCCTTTAAAAGCCTGAAGTCGGCGCTCACTTTTGATCCAGTGTTAGGAATCTACAATGAAAGCGCCCCTACAGAAATTCATACAGATGTCAGTGGATATGGCATTGGGGCAATCCTTGTTCAAATTCAGAACAATGCCGAAAAAATTATAGCTTACGACTCAAGAACCTTGACGAAAGCCGAAAAGAATTATTCCACCACAGAACCGGAATGCCTTGCGATTGTATGGGCTATCAACAAATTCCGGCCGTATCTATTCGGGCAACATTTTACTGTTGTAACGGATCATCATTCACTATGCTGGCTTATGAGTCTAAAGGATCCTTCAGGAAGATTGGCAAGATGGGCCCTTCAGCTTCAAGAACATCATTTCTCAGTGATATATAAAACCGGTAAGAAGCACAGGGATGCTGACACACTCGCAAGAAATCCAGTGGACGAAGCTGAGACACCAGAGAAATTTCTAGCTGTGACTACGAGTATGAACCTTACGATTGAGCAGAAGAAAGACCCAGGTCTGGCAAAAATTATTCTTTCGAATAACCGCTCCAACACGGATAAAAGAGAATTTGAATTAATTGACGGAGTATTATGCAGAAAGAATTTCGACCCTGATGGAAAAACGTGGCTGCCAGTCATCCCCAAACATCTACAAATGGACATACTGAGACATTTCCACGACGCTCCCACCGCAGGACATCTTGGTTTTGCGAAAACTTATGCCAGAATCTGCAAAAGGTTTCACTGGCTTGGGATGTACAGAAATGTCGTTCGATATGTGATGCACTGTCGAGAATGCCAGAGGAGAAAATCCGTTCCTCAACGACCTCCTGGACGCTTAGTTTCCATCCCTCCAGCTATAGCACCTTTCTATCAAATTGGTATCGATCTTCTAGGAAGATTTCCGAAATCTACTCGTGGGAACAAATGGATCATATTCTGCACGGATTACTTAACGAGATATGCAGTAACGAAAGCTTTACCGACTGCTGAAGCCGAAGAAGTAGCGAAGTTATTGCTCGAAGAAATTCTCCTAATTCATTGAGCTCCCCGAGTAATTATCACAGATCGTGGAGCTATCTTCCAATCCAAGCGGGTTTCCGCTCTCGTCGAATTGTGTAATATCGATCATCGTATGACGACCGCATATCACCCTCAAACAAATAGACTGACCGAACGGTTTAATAAAACTTTGGCCGACATGTTGTCCATGTACGTGGATACAGAGCAGAAGAATTGGGACGAAATTCTACCATTTGTAACCTTTGCTTATAATACTGCTAAACAAGAGACGACGGGTTTCACGCCTTTTTATTTACTTCACGGACGTGAGGCTGAAACGACGCTGGACACAATGTTACCATTTTGCCCTGATGTAGACGACGATCACATCGCCAAGATGAGTGCCAGAGCTGAAGAATCCAGGCAGCTAGCCCGAGTGAAAACTCTGAAAGCCCAAGATAAAGACCGTCGACGTTACGACTCGAAACACCGAATGGTTTCTTATGCTCCTGGAGATCTCGTATGGGTGTATACTCCAGTCCGAAAAGTCGGCCTCTCCGAAAAACTTTTAAGAAGATATTTTGGACCATATCAGGTTTTACGTCGTTTATCAGACGTCACCTATGAAGTGCAAGATTTTGATCCAACCTCACGAAGAAGAAAACTAAAAGACATTGTCCATGTATTACGCATGAAAACCTACCATGATCCGGACAAGCAAATTAAGAACGAAGACACACAAAATAAGGATGATGTTGTTCCTTCTAAAACGGACAATACTTACAGAGGACCCATGAAGCGTTCGAGTACTAGAGCTTTAACCCAGAAGTCTTAAGACAGCGAGACGCTGTTCTTTGAAAGGAGGGCAATGCCATAAAGTCAGCTTTTTGTACAGCAGCTGTGGCGAAAAAGTATGTCTTTGGACTGTCACCCAGACGGCCTTAGTTCGACTCCGGCCGGGGGTAAGTAGATTTAAAGACTCTAAAAAAATATTTCTAAATTCTTATAATTATCTTTGCATATTTGATTTCCTATTCTAGCAGTTTTTACAATATTCTAATTTATGTTAATCTTGTATTATGGAATATTCGAATATTGTATTTAAGCGACTTGTTCTTCAATTTGAGTATGTTCTTAGCCGAGTGTATCTGTATTACAAGTTCGTTCTGCTAATAAACTACGCTTGTTACTTCACTTCGAGTGCTCACTTTGGCTCTTCACAACATCTACGTGACGATATAAATGCATGGTCTGTCCCGAAAGTAATGCGCCCATTTTTGTTTTAAGAAATGTATTGAACCGATTCGTACACTTACTCAATATTCTTCGAAATTCATCCCTCCTGCTTCAACACACTTGTTCCGACGCGATTTCCATGCTTTATATGCGTCCCGGCAGTCCATCACAGAGATGTCCTTTAGTATCCTCGTCATAGCCGCCTTGATGCTCTCCAGGGTCCCCAAATGCTGTCCTTTGAGAATTTTTTTTAATCTTCGGGAACGAAAAAAAGTCGGACGGGAAAAATCAGGACTGTTTAGGCTGCTAGGGGAGCGTTGAGACGCTGGGAGCTTCGTCATGATGCAGCTTTCAGGAATTCTTGATCTCGCAGTTGACCCGTTGCTTTAGCCTTTTCTGTACTTCGTTGTAGAGATAAGCGTTGACTGGTTGGCCAGGTGGAACAAATTCAAAATGGACCACTCCCATGCATTCGAAAAAATCAATGAGCATCGCTTTGACCTGCGATTTTGCTCATTCTTGCCTTTTTGGGCGTGGGGACGACGTCGTGTGCCACTCTGCGCTCTGTCTTTTTGTTTCTGGGTCGTACAAGAAGATAAATTATACGTCGTCATTTACACATTGACCAAAACAGTCGGATCATCCTCACAACACTGCAAAAATTTTGCTCGAGAGTTTGTTCCATCTAGATTTCGACCAAGCGCTCACACAAGGGTTCACTGAAACAGGCACTGTGACTCTGCAGGAGCTCGGAGCCGACTGGCGCTGGTGGCGCTGTGTTCCCAAGACACCACCCACCCTTCCGTGTAAGCGGCAACCCTGTGCGACGGATAGTCGTGGCAGAATAAAATGGGGCGAATTACTTTCGGGACAGACCATGTATATAACTCTTTTTAGTAAAATTAAATTATGATTTTATAACTATTAAAAATGTATTCATGAAGTCTCTAAAAATCAGTAAATTCTAGGAACAACAATAAAACCCTGCTAATGGAAGTAGCCAATATGTCTTCTAATAACCTCTGTATAATAACAAGCAAATAATTATTTGAGCAAAACGAAAAAAAAATCTATCAACAGGATCAAATACAAGAAAAAGAACTATTTGAAAGAAGTGGAATGAGCACAGTTTTTTCTCCTACATTTGTTTTCATAAATTCTCTATTGGGTGTACTATATTTATGTCAAAAATATTTTCTATAAAGCATATTATATTCATGTTAAAAGAAATGAACTCGATTAATAGCATAGTCGCAAGCAGAATACTTCATCCACAAAAATACCATATCTGAATGCTTATATATTTACCTTATTGTAATCTTCTGATTAATTTAATTAGGGTTAGGTTTGTATTTTTTTTTTGTGCAATTTTATATAATTTTAAATGGTCTAATTCACACAATGTAAATTTAAGCAAAATTTTGAACCATTCTTCTATGTTAAGAAAATCTTTAATATAAAAAAAACTAACGAAAATTTCAAAGAATATTTACAATCATTGATGTATAATAATAATTATTGAAGCTGATCAGACCTCTTTATGGTAAAAATAATAATTCTACTGGTCATTAACGCGAAATTTAATCCATCATATTAAGAAAAACACAAATTTCGAATAACTTAAGAAATTTTCAAAGTAAAATTTTCATAGTTAAGTATGTCCACGACTGTATCATAAAAAATATTTTTAAACACAAATTTCGAGTAATTTAAGAAATTTTCAAAGTAAAATTTTCATAGTTAAGCATATCCACGACTCTATCATAAAAAATACTTTAAAATCAACCTGTGATCTTTATGATGAAAATAGTTCTTAAAATGCACATTTAAGGAATATTTTGTTCTATTCTCCTATAACGGGAAGTTGTAATTCCAGAAAAATCTACGAAGATTTAAAATTAAAATGCTGAAAAAAAAAAAAAATATATATATATATTTATATAGTGTTTCTTCTAGAATCATAAATGTTATTTTGAAACTGTTTTGACCAATTTACGATTATTCTTTTTTGAGATATTGTTTACACAGACTAACAAGTGATGAACTAACTAATAAAATGACTAACCTACTCACGAATACAACGTGAACTTTGTGATTTTCTGACTCCTCAAATCTCAAAATTGAATATCTAACAAAAAACGTAGTTGAAAATTTTCACGAATAATCATAGACGGCGAACTAAATAGAGTGCAGGCAAAGACATTTTAATAAAAAGGTGTGAATTAGTCATTTTAAAAATTTCTACCTTCAACAAGCTTCTGAATATAATAATAATAAGAAAAATAAATAATAAAAAAAAATAAATATTATAAAGATAAAATATAATGCATAAACAAGTAATATATAACCAAATAATTTGTTTATAATGCATAAAGAAATTAACTATGCATATTTAAAATCTCGCATAGATTTGTATTGAATAGACAAATCTGCTATCGATATAAGATATTGCAAAGCTTAAAAAAAAAAAAAAAAAAAAAAAAAAAACTAAAATTTCTTTTTTTTTCTTAAATATACCAGAAAAATCTAAATGCCACCAGCGAAAAGGAAAAGAAAAAAGAACTTGAAACATGATCACGTAAAAAGAAGCAACAATTTAAACACGAAATTGAGAAACGAAATCCTCATATAGTCTAATTTAAGGAAACTAAAGTTTGCTTTGTGATATATCAGACGAAATGAAATGTAGTCGAAGAACTCTCGTAGAATAATAAAAATTTAAGAAAAAACAGAAACGTGTTTGCAATATTTGAGAAGAAACCAAACCGTAATATTTTTTTAGAATGACTATTTATTTTTCCATGCTAAAATGATTATGTATAAAATCCACGAATGTTTTACTTGTAAGATTTATAAATTTTAATTTATATATTGCAATGTATTGCTTTAATAATAAAATGAAGTTAATTTTTGGAAGTCATTTTTTAAATAAATAATTGCTTTGGAATATTTAATAATTGTAACATAGTGATAAACACAAATATTCAAATTTAAAAATGTTTAATTTTTTTCTTTAAATTAATAACATGCATATAATACAAGTATGTTTGAAGATAAAAAGATTTTTTTAGCCATTAAAATCCTCCTGAGTAAAATATTTTATAATATATATACATTTTTACAGCAAAAGAAATAAATTTTCATTAAGATATACAAAGGATTATTTCCTTTTTGATGTAATTGAAACTACTATAAAATTATTGCAGAATTTTAAATATTTCTAAAACTTTAAAGATTTTATAGTATTTTTGATTGGAAACCAAAATTGAATAAATTGATCAAAATCAGAATTGATATTTTGTTGGAAATCATATTTTAAATAAATAATTGCATTGGAAAATTGAATAATTATAACATAGTGATGTACACAAATATTCAAATTTAAAAATTTTACATTTTTTTTCTTTAAATTTATAACATGCATGTCACACAAGTATGTTTGAAGAAAAAAGGATTTTTATCCATTAACATTATCCTGGGAATATATATATATATATATATATATATATATATATATATATATATATATATATATTACAGCAAAAGAAATAAATTTTCGTTAATATATCGAAAGGATTTTTCCATTTTTAATGTAATCGAAATTACTATAAAAGTATTTCAGAATTTTAAATATTTCCAAAACTTTAATTATAGTATTTTTTATAGGAAGTGATATCTTTATTGGTTTTTAAACTGGTAAATTAGAACTCATCTAATAAAAAAAAAAAAAAAAAAAAAAATGCCTATCATTTACGGTTATTTACAGGAATTTATAACATACGATTATTAATTTCAATAAAAAAAAATAATAATTTAAAAAATCCATTTTTATTTTATTTAATTTATCCTTCACAAAACATTTAATGTCAGCATCGTAGTAAGTAAAAAAATTCAAACTTAACTATAATTCACAATTTAGAATTCATGAACAATAACATAAGAATTTATGAACATGAAAAAAAAAAAAAAAAAAAAAAAAAAAAAAAATAGAACGGACATTTTTATAAGTGTTGCTAATCTAAATATTTGGAGAAAATTTATTTTGTTAAATTTATATTAAAAAAAAAAAAAAGAATAAAAAGAATAAAAAATATAACGGACATTTTTATAAGTGTTTCTAATCTAAATATTTGAAGAAAACTTATTTTGTTAAATTTATAAAAAAAAAAAAAAAAAAAAAAAAAGAAGAAGAAAAAATATAACGGACATTTTTATAAGTGTTTCTAATGTAAATATTTGGAGAAAATTTATTTCGTTGAATTTATATATAAAAAAAAAAAATGAATAATAAGAATAAAAAATATAACGGACATTTTTATAAGTGTTTCTAATCTAAATATTTGAAGAAAATTTATTTTGTTAAATTAAAAAAAAAAAAAGGATGGATGACAAAAGCAGTATTTTTGCAGAAAATTCTCAAAAAGAATCCCTTCTGCTTTAACATAGCAAAAATAAGTATATAAGAATTTATTTACTGTATTAAAATTTTAATTTTGTATTAACTTAGGTGTTTATCCATTATATTAGTACCCTAATATGCCATTAATACCAGTTATCGATAGCCCTGTGTACGGATGGTTGATTTAACTTTCAATGAACGAACCAGTAGTGGTCACAGGACTAATCTATCAAATAAATTCGGAATGCGAAATGAAATGAAATTTATTTTATTCAGCCTGATATCGGAATATATCGATATAAAAACAAGATTTTTTTTTTTTTAATTTATGTGGAGACTTATATTTTTCTACAATGACACGGGAATCATTCAGCGCCATATTCTATAAGAAATTTCAAATTTACAAGGAAACATTCAAAAGGTGTCGTCTTCAAAAAATATTGAAAAAAACATATGTGATTCTACTCTTCATGAAACACCAAAAAGTGAAAAAATATCGGCTGAAATTAATTACAGCGACCACAAAAAATCATCAAAATTAAGCATTTTTGGCGATTTAGCGCTGTTAGGCGATAAGTTCGCTAGCACCGAAATTGCCGTGTACGAACAGAACCGTGTTTTGCTTCAGTGTTGGGCATAATTGATTAAAAAGTAATTGAAATTACAATTGTATTGCAATTAAATTACAATTATAATTATTTTACTGTCAATCGATTAACACGTAACTGATTACAAATAAATTGAATTATTACAATTAAATTGAATAAATAATTCAATTTAGTTGTAACCAATTACTTGTTAATTAATTGACAGTAAAACAATTATAATTGTAATGCAATTGTAATTCAATTTTTTTTTAAATCAATTATTCCCAACACTGTCTGCTTCTCCGCCAAGTACTCAAAATCAATTGCCTAACAGTGTGAAATCGCCAAATATGCTCAAGTTTGATAATTTTTTGTGGTCGCTGTAATTCATTTCAGCCGATATTTTTTTTACTTTCTGATGTTTTATGAAGAGTAGAATCACATAGATTTTTTTTTTCAATATTTTTTGAAGGCGACACCTTTTGAATGTTTTCCTTGTCAGAGAAATCTAGAGATTGTCATTTTAATTGAGGTTTTGATCGAGTAGATTTAACATCACAGTATAGTAGCACTAAAGATTAGGAATCACCCCGAGAGCCCCGAGAATAGTCTAGAGGTATGCCATTACAATTTTGATCCAATAAAGAGAAGTTAATAAACGTTCTGTAAGCGCTGTTTATAAGTAGATAGATTCACGGCAACTAGTTGTAAATCTTATACATTTCAATGGCTATTTACAAAACTATTGCAGAGTGATTTTGCATTCAGAACTGATATAGAGAAATGCTAAGCTGGAAACCTGGTTTCGCCCGTCGATTTAGCCTTTCGGAGTTTTCCTTGGTTTTCTCTGAAATTTCCGTTAATACGGTATAGGACCATTTAAAAAGCTTCTTCCATGGAGAGAATTACACTCAGACCGAGAAGTTAATCGGCCTTAACCTCTAGAACAACAGTAATTCATTAGAATGACAGATGATGGTATGATGACGAATGGTGATATCATGCACTGATAACAGTACGCTAAATGCTACCGATTCAGCTGTCATCTATTATTATTATGCCCTTTGTTATTCATGACGTTGCCGATTTTTTCTGTTTATTTATCTTGTGTCAAGTCTCCTTTTGATAAACTTCACTGGTGTTTTAAACGTCGTTATTCTTACATAGTTTGATGATTAGAACAAATTAGCAAATCGAATAAAAATGATTCGGGGCTTCATTTAATAGTATGTACGTCATTCATGGCTCCCTCTTAAATAACATGTTTTCGTAATATTCAGAATAGTATTAAAGTAAAAGATCAGACTAATCCTGAGATCTTCTACCGTATTTCAGATAATTACAGATGAGCTAAAACCTTCCTAAGATAAGGTAAAAAAGTCAGACGGTATTGTCACAAGCAGGAAGGGATGTGGAAATACCAATTGGACTAAATGATAAAAAGCAGTGATATTAAAAATATGAAAAAATAAGAGCAAACAGGGGAAAAAAAAAGAGATAAAAAGGAAGACAGCTAAATAAGAAGCAAAAAGAAAAGTTTTAGAAAAAAGATACAAATCAAAAGAAAAGAAAGAAGTATTTTAAAGTTCCTCGAAAGATTGTGAAAATTGTGAGAATGGACCAGAAAGCAGAAATCACCTGCAAATATCTGAATGCGAGGCAGGCTAATCTAGGCATTCATGATATTTTTATACAAGGATGTGATAAAATTCTACCTATGAATTAAGATCCAATTTAAATAAAACAATTTAACAAACATTGCAATTGAAATATGCCAATTAATTTTTTTAGGTACTTAAGAGGTAATTTGTTTTCAATTTCTGGCACGAAGTAATATGTTTTTTATTTAATCAACACATTAACATAGCAGAAAATATCCTTATTTTAATTAAATATACATTTTCAAACGGTTTACTATGGGTGCCATTTTCTTTTGAAAATTTTTAAGTCCCCAGTTTGAACTCAAATTTGACCACTATTGGCTTTTTACCGTTAGTGTACTGGCGCTTTTTAAATTCGCCGATATATATATATATATACATACATATATATATATATATATATATATATATATATATATTACAGTATAAAAATTATTTAATTACCAAGTATCGAAGTATAGCCACGCAAACAAAGAGTAAATTTAGGTTTCAAACACTGGTTAAAATTACTGTACGCTGGCAGAATGGTACAGAACGGCGCACACACACACACACACACACACACAAAAATAAAATAAAAAAGTTAAATTGTTTACTACCAGTGCAGTTATGTTATCTTATACTATAAAGCGAGCAAGATTTGTGTATATATATATCTATTATATATATATGGATGTATATTTCACTGTTCTCGAAAACGGTACCTCAGACAGTCGCGAGATTCGACACAAAAATGCCCGCCGAGAGGTCTTTATGCACCTCGAAGCCTGATTTTAGAATTTTTGATTAGTTTTCTTTTAGTTAATTGAAATATGAAAATTATAACCTGATAATAGCTTAAAATTAGCCATTTAAATTTTATCCATAATTTAATTGTTGCCAAAACAATTTTACGATTTCATTTTTTTTCGGCAGGCAAATAAATACATTTATTTAAACATGAACCATAAAAAATTATAAAAAAAAACAAATTATGCATCTCACAAAAATTGACGTCATTATCACTTAAAAAAAATTATACACATTGATAAAGTTCTAAATATAGTTTACGATGCTAATATATGTTGTACTATTTTTTTTTTTTTTTTTTTAACGGCTATTTTTTTATAGTTTCACTGTGAAGTTGTTATTCAAAAAAATTACCCATGATGTCACATTCGACTGCCTAGCGTTTCTTTACTACTCTAAATAAATTATAAAATACTAGCAGGCTACGCCCGCTTCGCTGGTCACTATATTTAAATGAATTTTCGAAAGAATTGAATTAATATTGATTTTTTTACACTACGTTATAGAAAAAAAAAAAAAAAAAAACTTTAAAAAAAAAGGGGGGGGGAAGAAACTGAAACTGCTCCAAACCTTGCTTCGGGTACCCGCTGTCTATGACATCTCTTTTCCTGCCCGCACTGCATCAGATCTAGGTTTCCCATGCCTGCAGAAAGATCTTTCCCGGGCACTTCAATCTGGATATTTATCGATGATAGGGGGAATCTGCTACTATTTAAGAACTACGATTTTAAAGATGACTGTACCTCAGCATCTATTAAATATTTTAGTTTTGAACCATGTATTTTATAACCCATGCTATTTACACTATATTGCGATTTGATTCCGACCAATGTAATAAAATAAAATAAAATAAAAAGTAGATTCATATATATATAAACAAATAAATTTTAATCATTTTAATCCTTTTTACTATGCATATACTACCATTTTCCCCGATAGATACTGTAAATAAAAAATAAAAAAAATCTGGTGTGACTCCACTCGACTTTCCGAACATTGGGTAATTAACAATTTTGTAGATAAAGTAAAGAAAGAGGAGTTGTTAAACAAACAAAAGAGAGAAAAACATAATAGTGTTTCAGTATTTTTCTCCATGTATTACACGATGTTTTATTTAACGTTACTGAACTTTGATCCCATAGATCATAATGATAAAGAGTTATTCTTTGTGTCCCGGTAAAAAAACTGTAAATGCTAGATTCACCAAAATGTATACAGTTGGTGCAACTGTGACCTATAACATGTGTACAAATTTTTTGCTCAGATTAATAAGGCGTTTAGACGCTATCACACTTTTAAAAATTTCGCCCCATAAGCCATAATGATAAAGAATTTTTCTTTGTGTCCCTGTAAAAATACTATAAGCGCTAGATTCTCCAAAATCTATACAGATTGGGTATCTGTGACCTATAATATGTGTATAAATTTTTTGCTCAATTGAATAAGGTTTTTAGATGCTATCGCACTTTTAAGATTTTGGTCCCAAAGGCCATAAAGATAAAGAATTTTTTTTTGTGTCCCTGTAAAAAAACTATAAGTTCTAGATTCACCAAAATCAATAGGGTTCGTACAATGTTGACTTACAATATACGTACCAACTTTCAGCTTGATTGAACAAAGCGTTTAGACGCCAGCGTGTTCACTCACAGACATACACACATACATACATACATACATCATCGCAAAAATAGTGAAAACGGATTCAGGAGACCTGGAAACGGTTAGAAACATCAAAATCTGAAATTCGCATTTTTGAGATGATTACAATACTTTCCTCACTATAGTGTTCGGAAAGTAAAAATTAATGAATAAATGTTTTTTCTTTTAAAGGAATCAACTAAAAAATGAAAAATAAGAAGTTGTTCCACTATAAAAAAATAAACATAACTGTTATAAATACGTTTTTAAATTTTAAACTAATTATACTTAATTTTTTCTACTGCGTTACGATTTTATTTTCAATAAATATAACAAAAAAAAATCGCCTTCAAATGAATGTATTGAATAAAAATATGTTGCGTAATAGCCGTTGCTAATATACGCAGACGATTGAAGCAAAAGAATAAATCTATGAAAAATGAAAAAAGAAGCCAATATTTAAAATCGGAAAAACATTAATTTAATAAATTCAAATTCGAAATTCGAAAAAATCTCGATTAGGTGCACACTTGCAGGGACCCAGGTACCTATATGCCAAAATCTAAAAATTTAATATGTTTAATTTTTTCTACTGTATGTGTATAACTATTTGATTTCAATAAATATAATAAAAAAGATTTCTCCCTCAAATGAATTCAAATAAATAAATAGTTTAATAGCCGTTGCTAAGATACGCAGACTTTTGAAACGAAACAAATTTCTGAAAAATGAAACATTGAAGCCAATATTTAAATTCGAAAAAACATTAATTTAAAAAATTCAAATTCGAAATTCGAAAAAATCTCTATGAGGTGCACACCTGCAGGGTCCCAGGTACCTATATGCCAAATTTGGAGGCTCTGCGATTAGTAGTGTGAGCACCAGAGAGCAGACACACACACAGACACACAGACACTTCTCTTTATTTATATAGATTACAAAAAGAAAAAAAAAAAATCCGAAATAGTAGCCACATAAATGATCTATTTTTATCTGAGTAGATAATTTTATAGAAAAAAAGCAGTTTTAAAATAGAAAATTATTTCAGCAAGCACTATTTTAAACCTAAATCTAAATGTTAACCAAATATGAAGGATACTTATATATTAACGAAATGGCGTCCAATAAAAGTACTCGTATTATAAACATAGGCTTCCTCTTTTTGTACAAGAAATATTATGTAAAAAAAAGAGAAATCCATCGCTAATATCGCGACAAAATGGTGACAAAAATTCAAAAGCCGATAAGGGAGAGATACGATAAAGTTGTGTAGTACGCTAACGTTTGCTTATTTATTTAATTTTTTATAAACCAATCAATACGCTAATTAAACATACAAATAAATGAGCTGTTGTGTGTGACTGCACTTGCACGCTGTCGAGCAGAAATATTTGAATAATTCAAATTAGTATTGAAATAACTGAATAAAAATAAAAATATGTTTAATGAGAAATATATATAACCATAGAAACATTATTTGTCTAAAATACGGCAGAAATAGTGGTCATAGCATACTGGTACAAGGGATTAAGTCTTTTTTCTGCATCAATTGTAGTTGCAATGAAAGTAGTTGCAATGAAAGTAGTTTCACAGGCAAAGTGAAAATAAAAGTTAATGTTGTTCATTCACTTCCAGTGGGGTGAGCCTTGGCGACAAATTTGGCGAGTGGGCGAAAAATGGTAGTTTAGGCTTCCTGAAGTTTCGAAGCTCTCCGACACATGGAAACATAGATCTCGAGCTTTCCATGGGATTCTCGATGGAATCATCGCCAAGCCCCATCGCCAAAAGTTATAAATAGGAGTAAGTTGATTTCTGCGAAAGAGTATGTAGTCACTGAGATTCAGAGTTATTTAGAGACCTATTTTGTATGATTGTACTTTAGAGATTGAGCTCTAAGCGACTGGACATTTTTTGTGAGCTAGCGAAAATTTCTGCTCTGGAGTATTTGTTGTTATTTGCTTTACCTCTGCGGAACAAGTCACTATTTTTTGGACTGTTTCAGAACATTCATCGTATAGTGACTTTTACTGTACGAGTAACAGCTTCAATTGTTTCAAGAATATTCGAAGAATTAACACTACTATTGGACTGTTTCCGAGAATATTCGTTTTAATAATAGTTTTGTTGTACAGATTCGAGAAGTTCAAAAAATGTTTGGTATTGCCAAGGAAGTCCCATACTAGAGCTGTGGTGAAAATAGTCGCCAACTGAAATATAATTATTTAAACGTTTCATTTATTTAATTAAAAGGAAATCGTTTAAATATAGTGCCCAGCGAAGCAAGCAAAGCCTGCTAGTATACATTTAATGTCAATACATTTGTGTAAATAGTATTGTTGAGTAAAAAATAACTCTATTAGTCAAATTTTCATTTTATATTTTAAATATACAGTGAAAATATAGCCTTATAACAAACATGAAGATTAATAATGAGTAATAAATGGGTTTTTTAGCAGTAAAAGAAAAGACTGATAAAATTTACTTCTTCACAATAAGTATTTATTACTATTATTTTAAAAAAGTACTTCACTAATGTAAAAGTTAGAAAAAGTAATGTTTCGAAATTCATGGATTGATATTGAAGTATGCATTTCCTAGAGACATAATAAGTATGAAAAATACACTCAGACGTGTCTGTCATAAGAAATATTTAGTCTATTCTTTTTAAAGAAAAATAACAGGAAAAGGAAATGTAAAAACAAATATAAAAAGCACGAAAAATAGTTAAATATATATTATGTAAACAATGAGAACTGATGTATGTTATCTAAATATGCGCAAAATAAATCTAAATAAATAAATAAATATTTAAGATTTCAGGAAATATGTTTACTGTTATAAGAATTTAAAATAATAATAAAAAAAAAATCTACAGAATACGTACATTAAGGAAGTATTTTATTTTTTGATATAAGTATGTATTTTATTTTGAATATATTTTGAAGCATGATATTCTATTTTAAAAGTGCTGATGTCAAAGTAATACTGTCGTTATCACTTTGTCGTTTTTAAACAATGACCGTTCCCTACATCAGAAGTTCTGAATCAGTGGGTCGAGACGCCTTTGGTTGTCGAATGAAGTTTTTACACGGATCTCATAAAATTAACGGAAATCACATATTTTCGATGTTTTGAGAACCGAGACACTGGTCTTCTAACCACATCAGGCAGGTCTATCGACATGCAGATACACCCGCTTGATAGTACCTGGATTGATTGCATGATCGCATTAACCCCTTTACATACATCCAGTACAGATGAAGGCGTCTGTGATCGGGTGCGTCGTAATGTACTTATGAGCACAATTTACACACCTGTAGAGAACGATTACTATCTATAGAACAGATATTGTATAAAATCAGCTGCTGTATACTGTGTTAAAAGCATAGATTATGCCAAAAGCAGCAGTATTGGAGAGGGAATGACACTTCATAAATTGTTTGGTACAGAATGAATCACCAAAATCATCGTAACTTACTGTTATGATTTATAGACAATATTAGCAACAAAAACGTTGCCACCGAAGTTACACAAATAATGGAAATTGTTATATAATATACGGAATTTTCAAAGACGAGTAACCAATCGCATAAACTGTCGACCGTTTACTCGACGTTGTGAAAACTCCCTTATAATCTCAAAAATCTTAGTAAATAAACAAAAACATGTCAGAGTTATAAACTTATAAGGAAATTTTCACAAAAAAAAAAGAGCTTTTGGAACGTGGTTGAAGTAATTGGATCTTTAAATTAATTACGTGGCATGTGAAAAACCCCTCATAAAAATTCAACTCTTGGAAAACGCCTAAAATCTAGCTCATTGTTTCGCCGACAATTTGTTTATTTTTTGCTCTATTCAAATGAATTTTTGACAAAAATTGCCCAATATATCTAGCTTTCAACCTATGTAATAAATGTTTTTCTATCTTTCGCATATGTGCAGTAAAAACGTTTTTCATAAAAATACCCATTTTTCATGAGGTATACTTGTAATCCGATTGCAGTATATTATTTCAAAAGTATTTAATTATGTGTATAATAAATAAAAAATAGTGCTGATTTTTTTGGAGTTTTGAAATAAATTCTCATTTGTCCGTTATTTAACATGCTATCGTCACACAAATTCATCCACAAGTTGTACTAGGTCTATGTTAACATATCGTAAAGTTACAGATCGTTTCGTTCACTTAACGATACAAGGTGATCACAAATGTTATTAATTTTGCTCAATTTGGTACCGGTCCTTTAAATGTTGTCTTAAACCAAAAACATGAGGAAGAAACAGTTCTTTAAATATCAAATGTTTGAAAACATTTCATCGAGAGGTAAGGTTTAAAAAAAAAAAAAAAAAAAAGAAAGAAAAAGAAACTGTTCGTTTGCAAATCTTGCTAAATTTTACCGCATGTGCGTATAAATTTATTTTAATTATAATTTTATGATAACAGAGTGACGGATAAAAAAAAAAAAGTTGGATCTTTTTTTTTAGGCCAAAATGGTGCCAAAAATTAAATGTTCAGTAAATGCTGAGATGAATAACAGCAGTTAACAAATTACAGCAGCGGCAACTGTTGTCCAATGGACGTAAAAATTTATGTACCTGGTCTAAACGCTATAGGAGAAACCGGACGTGACACAATGAGGGCGGAAATTACGCAGCCACAGGCAGCGTGCACCCTAGAACTCCTACATTGATAGGCTGACGCATCCGCCATTTTCTAGCCCACAAGACTGACTGACGATTTATTATTGGTGATTTTTCGGCAATAAATTGCATGCATAACTCCAGAAAAGGGCACAGCCTGTTTATATCTTCTTCTAATCTATCAAGAAGGAAAAGGTGGATTATAAATTGTAGATGTAACTCGGGGATACCCGGATCAGGAGCACAACTTTATAGCGCAAGATTTCCCTTATTTTCAACTTATTTCATTTTACTTTCAAAGTTCTTTGACAAATTTATTATGAATGTACTGTTTTTTAAGTTATTGTTTTTAAATTCTTTTAAAATTAACTTTAAAATTACATTTATTTTAACGTGAAGGGTTGCAGTCTTGAGAATGTTGGCAATATTCTTAAAATTGCCAACTTGTATGTTTCCTGATGAGAAGTTCGAATTCGAATGATCTGTGTAGAAGTTTAAAGGCGATAACAACGCTAATCAGGTAACCTAGCTTTTTCTACCGCCAACGTTTTCCCAGATGGGGTAGAAAATGCCGGACACTGCGTCAGCTCGTATCATACAGGAGCCTTAGTGCACCCGAAGGGCGATTTTGAGTGTTTTTAATAATTCCTTTTTTTATCCTTAGCTTATATTAAACGAGCTAATCACGCGACTTCACTCTTCACCCTTTAACCTTTCGCGTTCACTGTTAACCCCTTTATCTGCCGGTTGCAAAATAAGGTAGAAATTGATTTTACTCGGGAAGGGATATGATGAATTTGATAAAAATTTGAAATTAAGTATTTTTGAGGTGCAAAATCGATTGAACTTAACTTCATATAATAAAAATCGCGTACATTATTAACCTTTCATATACGTTGGCAACATATGGCAGAAATTTGCTTTATTCAGAAATATATATAACAATTTAATGAAAGTTTGAAGTTAAGAATTTTCTTGGTGGAAAAAATGATTGGATTTATCTTTAACTTCAGAAAAATTCGTATTCCCTTTGTCCTCCAGTTGCAAAATATGGCTGAAATTGGGTTCACTTTGAACGCAGATAGCAATTGAAGATTTTTGTACCCCTTTTTTACCTTAACAATGTTATGTCTAAAAGTGTTTTCAAAACATTTTAGTAATAAAGCTTAAAAGCTCGGAACAAACTGCACAGCAAAGTTACTAGTTGACAAAATCTAAAGCATTTTTTAAAGTTTTTATGCACAGGATTTCTAAAATTAAGAACGTAAAGGCAGTTTTCAAGGATTTTATATACAGGTTTTCAAAAGGTAAGAAGAAAAGAATCCTTAAAATAGCTTTCAAGGAATCCTTTAAAACTACTATTAATTAGTTTTTAAGGGTTCTTTAAAAGTGATTGTCAAACAGTAAAATGCACAGCCAACTAGGAAAAATTTCGAATATTTATGATTTATTTATCCAATTTACAGGATAAATATATCATAAATAATTACACCAAGGACAGATTCACCAATCTTTTGCAGTAGAATACTGTGTGTTAATTCTGTACTGATAAGTATAAAGGATTTAAGTCCATGTTCTTGATTTTTCAGGAGACGAAAAATAAAGTTAAACTAACTAAAAACTAATCAGTAGAATCGATCAGGAAAAAGGGATTATGTTGATTTATACCCTTTATACAGTTCACTGATTGTCAACCTTCATTTAATAAAGGGAAAAAATTGAATTAAATATTTTATACAAAGATTAATGCTAAATTTCTGACTTGAATCTTTTTTTACCATTCGATTTTCTCAAAAACTAAATGACATGGATTTAAATCATTTATACCAATCGATAGAGAATTTTTTTCTGAGTCTGATTATGTACTTAACTCAAAATCGACATTTTTGGACTTAAATCCTTTATACTTATCAGTATAGAATTATTCGGTTACCAGTGCTTGATAGAATAACTCTTTATAAACAGAGTTTTATTATGAATTATTTTTAGCAGATTTTGTATATTTATTTAAAATGTTATCATCAAATTACTCTGTCAGAAAAATCAGAAACGGAACTCTTGTACGTCGGATAGGTACGTTCCTGGTTTTAATAAATTTGGGGCAGGTTCCTGAGAACAACAGGTTTTCGTCCATGAAACGTTCCTGATTTCAGGAATGTAGTATTATTTTGAATGTATATGTATATTTGATGGTTACTGATATTTTCAAGAGGAACATTACTGGTAAATATTGGGCACATTAGCTGCCCAAAACTTCACAGGAAAGTGCCAGAATTTTTTTACAGTGTAATTTTAAAAGTGCAATTTATGTTCCTGATTATTTATGAATTATATTTTTAGTTTTAAGAAATTAATGCATAGATAATAACTAAGGTTGGTTTAATTTTAATTTTGAGTTTTGGTTTAGGTAAAATACAAATTTTTGAGGTATAATTTAAATATTAAATTATTATACTTAAAAATTATATTTTTAAAAATTACTTAATTAAAATATTTAAGTCTGTAGAAGTTATTAAAATTTGTTCTGTTAATTTGATTTTATTTTGATCGTAAAAATTTAACAGATCGATAATATTTCATTTAGTATAAATTTAAAAACTTTGCTCATTAAAGTAAATTTAAATACATATTTATTTTCAACAAACTCTCTGAAAGAAAATTACTTTAAAAATTTTCCTACATGTACCCAGATGGTAATTTTAGGTATTTGAAACCTTTTTTTTCACTCTATGAATGTAAGAAAAGAGTCTGAAAGGCTTTTAAAATGTTTTAGAAACAAAATTTAAAATTTGTGAAAATGTCGAATAAAAGATTCCTATCTGAAAAAGGTCCAAGGTAGTTTTTAAGGTTTTCTAAAAATGTTGTCAAAAGGTAAAAATAATTTCTAAGAATTTCTAAATAAAGTAATTTCTATGAATTTACAAAAGTGGTTTATAAAGGTTAAAATGCTAAGGTAGATTTTAAGTATTACCCAGATCGCTACCTCAAAAGAGGTTTTTGAAAAAAAAAAAAAAAAAAAAAAAAAAAACTTACCCAATAAATGTAAAGTTCAATGTCTATTCAAAACTTTTTAGTAACAAGGCTTATAACTTACTTGTAAGATGGTGTAAAACATGGTTATTAGTTGACAAAATATCAGGTACATTTTAAGGTTTTTAGGCCCGGGCTTTCTAAAGGTAAGAATGTGAAGGCAGTGTTTAAGACTTATTTAAATATTATTGCCAATCAGTTAATATTTATATTAGTTATTATGTATAAGTTCATAGATAAGATCTTAATAATTTTTATGGACTTAAATAATGCCATTAAACAATACATAATAATTAAAATATATACTATATGTATTTTTAAATAATTATTTGACATTCGAACTACATTCAATAATTTATTTGATCTCAAATATCTCAAAAATTAAAATTAATCCAACACAATAATTATACCTTAAAAATTCAAACAATTTTATTTTGATCGTAATATTTTACCCGATTTATAATAATTCTTTAAGTATAAATCTAAACACTTTACTCATTATAGTAAACTTAAATGTATATTTACTTATTACAAACTTTCCAAAATAAAATTAGTTGAAAAATTTTCCTACAGCATTAAAATACTAAATGAACGGCGAATGTTATTAAGAAGACTTGTCAACTATAGCGAACAAACTTATTACCTCTACCCTAACACCACAAAATGTTGCAGAAACGTAACGATCGTATAACATAGAAACATTGGAAATATTTCGGGACGAGACGACACACGACACGTGACGACATGATGACATGACGATGACTGATCACCGAGTGTTCATCCAGTGAAGACGTGTTTCTAGTTGCTCCTTGGCCCGCCAAATGGCGGATGCTTCACAGGTTAACAACACTGATCCATTAGCTCCAAAGGGCTCTTTTCAGAGCCAATATCCGAGGACTAATGAAGATCAGCCAACCTTTTCTAGTTTAGTAAAGGAACTCTTGGATATCAAAAAGAGCCTCGAGAATGGCACCAATAAATCATCTGACTGGACAAGAGAGAAAGATAACATCGAAAAGATGGATGCTGATCAGGTATCAGATGATAATACTAATTGTTTAACTACGAATCTCTCTCCTCCCCAAGGCACTAAGCCTACTAATTCTGCTCCTACTAAAAGAAAATTCGATTCTGTTAGTCCCTCCTCCAAAAACAGCAAAATTATCTCAAACTACTCCATCCCTACTCAAAATAGATTTGAAGTTTTAACTGAAAATAATCCCTCTAATCTCAGTCAATCTAAAGAAACTGAATTAACTGAAAGTGAATTTTCTGATCAAAAGGCACCACTAGATGGCGCCAGCAAACAGCCCCCTAAAACTAGTCAAACTAAGAAAATTTCTTTACCTAAAGGCTGATTTATTACAGTAAAATGTGGTAATAAAAAGCAAGTGCTTAGGAACCTTGAAAATGCCTTAGGTCACTGCAATTTCATTGCTACTCCTGCTGGAGATTTCATTAAAATCTTCCCCAAATCCAAAACTATTCATGATGACATTACTGAGAAACTTTCTGAAATGAAAGTTCAGTATTATCTTAAGAATGAAAAGCAAAAACACCCCCCACTTAAGATCGTAATCCGAGGACTTCCTATTGAGACTACTCAGCTAGATATTGAGGATGCCCTTACTAAATTAAATTACGAAATTATTAAAATCAATCAGTTAGTCAGTTTTAAGACCAAGCAGCCGCTACCCCTCTTCCAAATTCAGCTAAATGATAATGAACACAGTAAAACTATTTTCCAATTATAAGCACTATTATACTTCAAAATTCAAATTGAACAATACAAAAATCCTACTCGTACCCTTCAATGTTTTCGATGCCAAATGTACTTTCATTCCGCAAAAAATTGCCAAATGAAACTTCGATGTATCCGCTGTTCTGAAGAACATTTAACTAAAGACTGCCCTCTCAGGGATCAAAGAATTAATCCAATATGCTGTAATTGTGGTGGAAACCATTTAGCAAGCTACAGAGGTTGCCCCAAATTTCCCGAAAATAGATCTAAATCGCATATTACAAAAATTATTCCTCCTATAAACCGAAAACATTGCGACCAATCCGAGTTTCCCTCACTCCGTAACTGCTCCAACCAATCCGAATTTCCCTCTAACTCCGTAGCCACTCCCACTAATGAAAAACTGGATACATATACCAATATTCTTAAGAATAACCCCATTCGTGAACTTTTTGACATTCTTAAGGAAATAGCAACCGAATTTAAATTAAACAACTTTAATGAATTACTTATTAAACTTAGAAATGCACGAAATAAAATGAAAAACACCGATAACTCCATTACTAAACTAACTATTCTCTGGGAAGCCTTCGGGGATGATCAGGTTTCTGATCTTCCTTAATTTTTCTCCTTTTGAGTCTTTTAGTTATAACTAATTGCCCTTTAGTGAACTTATCAGTAAAAGCATTTTTTTTTTTTTTTTTTTATCATCTGGTACCTGTACGTAATCTGTTTTCCATCATCTCTGGTTTGCTGAGGTGTGGGGCATATCTATATTGGCCCCGGGAACTCAGCACTCATCAAGTCTCTCGAACTCGCGAAATACTTCGGAAACGTGTCGAAACGTTCAGTTTGCATTCCGATTACTTTCAAAAACGTAGATATGTCTGCGATCGTAACAAAAAATCGGATACGTAACAGGAACATCGAAAAGTACGAATGTTTCAGAAAGGTATTAGTGAGCATACTTAAATGCGTTACGTTTTTGAAAGATTGTAAGGTTTTTGCAACATAATTGAAACATTTTGTGCTGTATGGGTATATGCGTATTAGTTGAAGGATGTGTTCTTATAGCTTATTTATCGATTTTTTATAGTACTCTCGAAAATGTTGAATATAAAAATATTTTCATTATTGATGTTATAAGGTAATTTAAAAAACATTTTCAGTACAATCCATCGAAAAGCAAGGGTTCTTTTATGTCACTCCTGTAAACCTTAAAAAAAAAAAAAAAAAAAAAAAAAAAAAACAGATGAACTTTTGTGCGTCATATCAAAAGGTAAATTTCGCAAACGTTTTCAGTAAAATCCACTAAAAGGCAAAACTGACCCTTTGAGCAATCTTACGTATTGTCGGGGAAATAGATATAATGAATTCGATAAAGATTTGCCGTTAAAGGTTTTATGAGATGCAAAATCGATTGGACTTATTCACATCTTAAGAAAAAAAAATCAGTTAACAGTTACTTTTCATCAGCCGTTTGAAAAATACGACAGAAATTATGTTTACTCGGAAACAGATATGAAAATTTCAATGAAAATTTGGTGTTATGTGTTTTCTAGGTTGCAAAATCTATTGACCTTATCCTTATCTTCAGAAAAAAAAATTGTACGATGTCAATCCATTATTTTCCGGTTGCAAAATATGGCAGAAATTGGGTTTGTTTACTTAGAAGCAGATTTAACAATTTTAAAGAAAGTTTAGGATTAAGGAGTTTTTGGAGAGATAAATTGGTTAGGCACACCACGATCTTCGAGAAAATTCGTGTTGGCTTTTAACCCTTTATCTACCGAAAAACAAGGCAAAAAACGTCCGTTGTTGTTTTCCTTGTTTTTATAATCCCACGCCAAGTCTTCCATTAATATTTCTTTATCTGCCGGTTGCAAAACGTGGCAGAATTAGGGTTTACTCGGAAATAGATATAAAGATTTTGATGAAAATTTTGGCTTAAAAGTTTTTGTGGTGAAAAATCGTTTGGATTTATCTTAATTTCCTAGAAGAAATCACGTCCATTGATATTTATGCGCCAGTTGCAAAATATAGCAGAAACTGGGTTTACTCAGACTATATATATAGATTTTAAAGAAAGTTTTTGTTTAAGGGTTTTTTTGTGGTGAAAAATCGTCAGGACTTATACTTATTTTCAAGTGAATTCGTGCTGGTTGCTAACCCTTTATCAAAATATAGCATACAAAGGTTTCAAAATATAGCATACATTCGGTTTACTCAGAAATAAATATGACGATTTTGAATTTTTTTTTTTTTTTAGATGAAAAACCTTCTGATTTTTCTTTTTTTTCTCGTCACAAAAATTGCACAAACTTGATTTTTTTTTTAGAAAGTATTTGTATAATTTTGACAAAACTTTGGATTTAGAGGCTCAAGAGTTTAGAGTTTGCAATTCAATTAGAGCATTAGAGTGGAGCATTAGATAGAGTATTAGAGCATTAGATAGAGTATTAGAGCATTAGATATTTATTAGAGCATTAGAGGCTTTAGAGTTTGCAATTCAATCTAATCCTGGTCTCTTCATCATAATAATTAGCGTTCACCGGTAAACCGGACTTCGCCGTATAGAAAAGAAAATGACTTCATTTCTTTCAAAATAAACTAGAATGATAAAAAAAAAAAAAAAAAAAAAAAAAAAAAGAGTTGTGCATTTTTAAGATAGCATTTTGGCATAAAATATCCTCATCTTCAGGATAATTAGCATTCATTCGTAAGTTGCGCAAAAAACGAGAAGAGTAAAGCAGAAACTTGGTTTTCTTTAAAATCGATGGTGTTCGATTTCCACCATCCAGTCATATTCGATTCTTAACATAATCGAACTCCGCACTCAATGACACTTTCGATTTAACTGTTTTCATCTCAACTTTACTTTTTTCTCTTCAACAGGTACGAACATCTCAACTCTACTCGAACAGAAACCGAAAAGAACAGTTTATTCTTTTTCATCCGCACGGTAGCTTGCATGCTATCTTTCGCATTATTCGCAATAATTACTTCACATTATTATTTTCGCATTATATTGTTTATGTTAAATATTCAGTCGCAATGTTTCAGCACAACTTATGTATTTAACGCATATGAAATCTGTGTATTGCATGTTTAATATAGTTTTGGTTTGTGAATGAAAGATCGAGTATTTATTATTATCTTCACATCACGTCAAATAACAGATGGAAGGCTTAAAAAAAAAAAAAAATAGTGTTAATGAATATTTTGGGATAAAAAACCGATCTAACTTACAGGAAAATTAGCAATCGTTGGTGTCCTGTACTTCGGCCGAAACAAAATATAGAAGAAATCTGGTTTTCTCGGAAAATTCTTGACTAATTTTAATAAAATAATAATTTTTTTTTGAAAGTAATTACCATTAACCATTTATCTGTCGACGGTTTTTAAGAGTACCATTAGTTTAAAAAGCGTATAAAATGGAACTCATGCAAGAAATGGCAAAGATATTTATAATAAAAGAACTATATACCTGGAAGGCACTAGACCCTATATACAACCGTTTTTGTTTCAGAAAGGATTTTATAGAGTGATCCTCGCTGTTTTCGCTTTGCATTTCCCTCAGTCGTCACGTGTGTTATAAATAAATCCTACATTACTTCAAGATTCACTCATCAATCGAAAATATATGATGAACATAAAAATTAAATGCTTTTTTTTTTTTTTTTTTTTTTAATTCTTTTTAAGGTCAAATATATTTTTCGTTCTCAATGTGCCAGTGGTACAAAAGTAATACCTAAAGTAACACCTCAAAAATCCTCAATAATTATTTAGAGTGAGGTGATATAAATAATTTTTATTGCATTTATCTTTAAAGAATACTCTCATTTAATTAAAAAATACATATATGTTTCGGTGACAGAATTATCCGAACACTAGCAAAAATCCCTATATAAAAAAAGTAGAGTTAATACTGTTTTGTCGAATAAATCCTTGTCGAATCATGTTCTTAGTTTTGCCTGTTTCATAATGCGGAAGATAAAGGGTTAAAAGCGAAAAAAATGTTATAAATTTAATGTCCCCTTTTCCAACTGTATATAATTTTTACTCAAAGATATTTATTATAAAAATAATTTTATCGGTAAATTTCATTTTATTCATAATTAAAACTTTTATAATTGATTATATGTTGTAATAATTTACCTTTCAGTACGAATTCATGAACCGCAATAACGATAACGCTCTTTACCATTTTTACGAATAGATATAATTACTTTCTCTTTTTCATTACCGTGTATTGTACACTAAATATATATTTTTTCTTAATTTCTAACAGCGATAAACATTTTATTAGGAAATATATAGTATACAGATAAAGTTAAATAAAATTTGTTCTATCAGTAGTTTATTTTTCTTTGTCTTAAAATTTTGTGGCTTGAAAAGTCTGCTTTAATAGAAACTTGTTGTCGCATCGTTATTGTTACTACATGATTCGAAATGTATATAAAATAAAGTGAAATACTTTATGAAGATTAAAATAATATGTGAGAATGACGTAAGTAAAACCGACCAATAAATAATGAGAAGATAACAGATTTGTTATGCTCAGTACTTTGAAAAAGATTTGCGTATTGTGGTCAAATGATTTTCCTGTAAACTGACGCTGAAGTAATTTCCTGTATTTATTTTACAACTTGCTATTATAACTGAGTATAGTCCCAGTTAATAACAAAGTAAAGTTAAAAACTGATCGCGGTTTGCTGATTAAAACAAAGGAATGTTGAGAAATTCTTCGAATGTTAATTAATTTTTATTTCT
This sequence comes from Salticus scenicus, assembly GCA_963930645.1. Classification (NCBI taxonomy): domain Eukaryota; kingdom Metazoa; phylum Arthropoda; class Arachnida; order Araneae; family Salticidae; genus Salticus; species Salticus scenicus. The sequence goes on from OZ005649.1 coordinate 243,659,219, forward strand.
GAAGAATAATCTTAAATTTAATTTGTTAAAATTAAAAGTTACGAAAAAGAAAGCGACTTTGCGTTTATTTTATTTTTTTCTTTACTCGATTTTTGATTAATGTAATAGATGTTGTTTTTCTTGTTCGGTTTACATGATCAAGGAATTTCAAATCTCGAAATAATTGTTTCGGATCAAAATAACAGCATAACCTTTTTCATTCAAAAAACGGTATTTTGCATTCGTGTCTGCTTTTTCCTCCTCTATAGGTGCGCACAAATATTTCAACCAGAACTAATATTTAAAAGTTCTTGCAATTTATAATGCTTTTTTTACAAAAAATGGTATGGAATTTAATAATATATGATTTGTTTATTTATTAAATATAAAATTTGTAATTTTAATTTGGAAGAATGCAAGTTCTCTAGTTATAAAACATGAATGCAGAGTAACCTTGAGATTAAATAAATATTATTTTTCTTTAAAATTTCTAAATTTCAGGTAAATTTAGCGATTCTGTAACTGAAAATTCATATTTTATTTTTAGCCTTTTTTTTTTTTTTTTCAATTTTTTTTTTACGATTTTATACTCAAATTCTTAAAAGATTTTAGACTTATCATTTAACACGAACTAAAAGTTGGAAGACTAACAACTTTCATATTTACAAAGATCATTGAAACATCATAAAAAAAAAAAAAAAATGGTATAATTTTTTATATAAAATCTCCATTTTTCAATCAGATTAAAGGATCATTGGACATGTACTCTAGTTTACAGACAATTAACAGTCACTAATTTACAGACAAAGTTTAATTTTTGTCAAAGTCTGTTCAATTTTTTTTTTTTTTTTTTAATAATTTTATACCCCAATCAAAAGAAAAAAAAAAAAAAAAGAATTACTTATAACTTAACATGATTTGGAATTTGGAACCAGCTCGTAAATTTTATCTAAAACTAGCAGGCTACACCCGTTCTGCTTGACACTATGTTTAAATGAATTTTCAAAAGAAATTAATCACTATTTTAATATTTATATTATAAATAAAAATAACAACAAGGGAAAAAAAATTACATTGAAATCACTCTAACACTCGTTTCGGGTATCCGTTGCATACGCTAGCTCCTTTCCCGCCCTCACTGCATCAGGTCCAGGTTCCCACTGCTTGCAGAAAGAACTTTTCTGGGCTTCAATATCGGTATTTATCGACAACAGGTGGAGCTGCTATTATTAAAGAACTACTATTTTAAATATGACTGTATCTCAGCATCTATTAAATATTTTAGTTTTTGAACCATGCATCGCCCTCGCTTATCACATTTTATTACCATATGTTACCGACCAAAATAATATTTATTAGAAAAGGTAGATTTTCATTTAAAAGGATTCATTTTAAATAAACCAATAATAAACAAAATTATAATAAGTTTAATTTGTAATATATTACTTTTTTTTTTTCGATAAATACGATAAACTAAAAAATAAAAGTCCTTTCAAATTGAGTTAAATAAATAAATAAAAAATAAAAAGTTGTTATATAGTAAAAATTATGCATAAACATTAAGTGTTAAAAAAGTTTTCTTCTTCTTCTTCTTTTTTTTTTTTTTTTTAAGTTTAAAATTTAATGTATGTAATTTTTTCTACTGTTTAACCATTTGATTTCAATGAATATAATAAATTAAAAAAAAAAAAAAAAAAAAAAAATCAAATTTCACCTACTAATGAATGAATTAATAAAATATAAATAGTGTAATAACCGTTGTTAAGATACGCAGACGATTAAAATGAAAAATAATATTTAGAAAACGGAACAGAAAAGTCAATGGATAAAATAGAAAGAAAAAAAAAAAGATAAATAAATAAATAAAATTTTTGAAATTTAAAATTTAAAAAATCTTGAGGAGGTGCACACCTGCATCGTCCCAGCTACCCATCTATCAAGTTTTTTAGCTCTGCGATCTGCAGTCTTTGCACCCGAGCGCAGACACACAGACACATACAGATACTTCTCTTTATATAGATAAAAATATGTAAAGAATATATATTCATTTCTTAATTAAAAACAAGAAATAACCTGATATGCACGTCATGTGCGTTAATCGCCAAATGCGCCAAACTGTGTGACAATCACCTAATTGGAAATTAGTGGCGAAAAAACAAAATGGAACAAATAAATAAATAATAAATCAAGCAATTTATCGATTAATCTATTAATCTATTAATCTATTAATCTATATATATATATTGAGAATAATGTAAAAGAAATTACATTTAAAAAATTGCTTATCTGAAGCATTAAACATTAAATGTGTTTTTCAAAATTAAATTCTAATTGACAAATATAATAATGTTTAAACTTCAATATTTGGAATATCCAAAATTATTTTTAAAATAAATTATATCATTAAAAAAGAAATACTTTTAAAGTTATAATAACAATAATTTTACCGTGCAAGTTTAATTTTTCACGAAGTTATCTATTTATTTATTTTTTCAATTTTCTTGTTTACGCGAAAATATTTTTTTTTTTTTCATATCAAAAAAAAAAAAAAAAAAAGAAAAGAAAAGAAAAGAAAAAAGGAAGGAAGGAAGGAAGGAAGAAAGAAAATGAACGTAAAATTTGTTTTCTAATAGCGTCAGCTAGATTTTTAATATTGTTATGTAGGGTAAGGTGAGGTAAGTGGGCCACCCCCCCCCCCCTGCCGACATTTCCCCAGTTATTGACTCAAAAATAATCTGTTATAATATTTTTATGTACCTACCCCATTAGATGTAGAAAACATTATGGCATCGTTTTCATTTATGTGTGTGATAAGTTACAAGCCTTTTTGTGACGATTTTTAAATTTGCAGTCCTATCGTAATTCGCGCCATCGTACTAATTATTGTTTTTCTTCCAAACCATTCAAGATACAAATCAAAACTTTATATATTTTGAAAGCGTATAAAACACAGAATCTTTTTGTAGTATCGTGTACTCATGATGTTAATAAGGTTGAAAAAAAAAAAAAAATTGGGGGGCCCACGTGTCCCGTGCTTGGGGTAAGTGGGGCCGCCACACTGTAAAAAAAAATTTCGGCATTTTACAACAAAAGTTGCTGGCACCGCGGCTGCCAGCACAGTTGCTGTAAAATTCACAAGTTGCTGTCTTTTATGGTGCTGTAAAATTAACTGCACTTTGCTGTAAAATTCACAAGTTGCTGTCATTTATGGTGTTGTAAAATTAACTGCACTTTGCTGTAAAATTCACAAATTGCTGTCTTTTTTGGTGCTGTAAAATTAACTGCACTCTGCTGTAAAATTCACAAATTGCTGTCTTTTTTGGTGCTGTAAAATTAACTGCACTTTGCTGTAAAATTCACAAGTTGCTGTCTTTTATGGTGCTGTAAAATTAACCACACTTTGCTGTAAAATTTCCAAGTTGCTGTTTTTAACGGTGCTGTGTAATTTACTGCAAGTTGCTGTATATTTTACAACATGCTGTTTTTAACAGTGATATGAAATTTACTGCACTTTTCTGTTAATTTTAAAAGTTGGTGTTTTTAATAGTGATGTGAAATTTACTGCACTTTGCTGTAAACTTCATAAGATGCTGTTATTAATAGTATATTTTATTTAAAAGTTTGTATTTACATTTAATATTTATAAATTTCGTTTGTTCAATAAAATATGTATTCAGGCAACAATTCTCATGGTTTTTGAGAGACTGTTTTTACAGATTTGAAATCTTTAAATAGCGTTTTCTCAGTTTACATTTTTTCATGAATTTATGATCTTCAAAATCTAAGACTTCCAAAGATATTTAAGAATATACTTAATGTGTATGGATGTTTAATAGAACTTAAAAGAATTGGGGATCGATTTTTGCAGTATCTTTAAAAGAAAAATTAAGAAAAATCTCCCCCCCCCCCTTTCTTCCTAAATTTTACCAAGCACTTTTTAAGCTTTTTTTTTTTTTTTTTTTTTTTTAACTAATGAATAAATTTCAAAACCCATACGTAATTCTTTTTAAATTGTTTCTCTTAAACATGCAAAAAAGTTGCCAGTTCTTTCCTAAATATCTCAAAAAGTTTTAGCTGTTTGAAGATTTGAAGATTATTAATTCATGAAAAATTGCAGACTGAGAAAACATAATTTATAGATTTCAATTCTGCAAAAAAAAAAAAAATTAAAACCACAAGAATTGGTTCCGGAACATATATTTTATTAGACAAACCTAATATAGTCCAGTTTAAAAATATTAAGTGGAAATATAGGCTATTGTATAAAACTTACTTCAATAATAATTATAGAACTTTGGATAAACACCATAAAATGCAATAAACTCGCAACAGTTTTTTGGGTCGAAAGAACTCACGATCCTTCGTCAGACGTACAAAGTAGGCACGAGTGCTGCATTCAATAATGCCGTCAAAGGGGCCATGTCATCTTAATTCAGTTGCTGCTTCAGATTCTGAGCATTTGTTGAGAATTGTACAAGATCTCATTTTTTATAATTCTGAAAAATTCACTACATTTTGTAGCAAATTTTACAGGATGGTGTTCTTATCGGAGCTATAAATTTCACAACACTGTTGTAAAAAAAAATTACACATGAAAAGATCGGTTTCTTTCTTTTTCATCTTTCTCTCCACGTCTCTCTCTCTCTCTCTTTTTTTTTTTTTTTTTTTTTTTTTCTTTTCTATAAAGTCATGTTAAGCCTGAAATAAATCTTCAGAAAAGTATAACTGAAGACATAGACTAATAATTTAAACTATTTTTGGAATGTAGTATTTTACACTTTTCCTCACTCAATAGAGAGTTAAACCTGTTGATTTCGTATTATGGTTTAAAGATTAAAGAAGCATTTTAGCTTGGTTCGTCAAATTTTAGGTACTCTGATTAAAATATCTTCAAAATTTAATGCCATGGATAATTTTTGAAAAATATTTTTTTTAATATAATATTTATTTTCTTATTGTATTTGTAACTTAATTTTTTGTTTGACAATAATAATAATAATAAATAATAATTCTTCTTCTTATTATTATTATTGCTTGAACGTGCTTGCTTTTCATGTTTATTGTTACAGATTTAAATTCCGAACCAATTATAATAAATTTTTAATTCTGCTTCCGATTTTTTGTTCAACTTTTTGCATGGTTGCTGCATCCTTTCTATAATTAATTGTTCAATGTTTTTTTTTTTTTTTTTTTTTTTTTTTTTTTTTTTTTAAATGCAGGGTTTGACACAATTACTTTTTTTAAGTACAATGTTTAATTTATTTTTAATTTATTTAAAAAAAAAAAAAAAAAAAAAAAAAAAAAGCAATGATTTTTATCTTTCTAACAGCAGTTATCTCTGGTCGAATATTACAGACATTACTTTATAAAAATAGTGTTATTGAAGAAGTGATAGTGCCGATCCCTGTCTTATATTTAATTGCAGAGATCACAAAATATTTCTTATTTTTATTTATTTATTTATTTATTTATTTATTCTGTTTATGACGAAGTCATGAAAAGAATAAAGTATTTTCGCGCAGATGCCCTAACAATACACCCCCAGTACATCTTTGTGATGTCTCTAGGGAATGTTCTTTATTTCTCAAGATATCTCAAGGATGTCCTGGGGAGAACACCAGGGGAACTGCAATGTAGGTGCGCCATCAAAATTATAAAGATAAGAATAGGGAAAAGATGTTTGATTCTCTATGAAAACATGATTCTGCTAGGAGTAATTTACGTTATGTTTTTCCAATGTGAATATTAGATATGTTAGGTCTACCGGAAAGTTTTGTATTTTTTAATTAAAATACTTACATCGGAAAGTTATCTTGGATAACATTTAAGGTATTCTTATGTAACTCTCAAGATGATAATTGTTAAATGAAAATTTTCATTTTATTAATTCAAAAGGACAGAACTTTCCAGTAAACCTAATATTTTAATGACAATTTTCTAGATGACACATTTGTTATTCCTAATCACAAAATTGATGCCAATTATTCCGAATGGAGATAATTGTCGTTACACTGACAGGAATCCTACCTATTTAATTATTCCTTGTTTATTACCCTTTGATCATTTTCCAATTTCTAGAAAATTCTACCCAGTGTTGCCAGATTGAGGACTTTTTTTATTCAACTATCACCAATAATTTTGAGAAATGATATTTTATATAAATAATAGATGATTTATCTTCGAAGCGATTAGGTAACCGTTACAATTAAAATTTAGTGGTAGTAATTGAATAAAAAAAAAAAGCCCCCAAACTTGTAACACTGATTCTATCTCACAAAATTCTATAAAATTACCATTTTAATTCTTTCTAAAATATATCATTTAAACTTTATTATTCCCAATCTAACTGTAGTTATGAATGTCATTTTTTTACAGTGTCACACTTGGTCAACTAAAAAAATTATCCCTTTCTGTAAGTGAATAGTTAAATGTTATTCTTTTGGAATGCCACAATGCTGCTAATTTACTCTCTTTTTATTATCATTTAAGAACATAGCAATAATTTTCACTTTTTCACTCCTGAGCATAGCAGGATGAGTAAACTTAGAATCAGATATATGTTCTATTAAGGATTCAAATGATACAACTCTGGGGGAAAAAATAATAATAATGTTTTGTATAGAATATGATATGATTAACTTTCTGATTTACAGGGCTATACTAAAATATTCAGAGAGATCAAAGGCTGTAATTATAATCTAATGACTGCATTTTCTTTTGCGTTAAGTCTTTTTAACACTTTCCAAAATGCGTAAAAGTAATTTTAAAATCAATTAGTTTATCTGTATATTTTTCAGTCATTCTGTTTGTTGTGTGGTAATGTAGGCAAAGAATATTAAAAGTTATTCGATACGACAATTACGTGCAGTTGGAAAGTGTTACTAATCAATGCGTACTGCATGATTTTTCTTTCTTCTTTTTTTTTTTTTTTTTTTTTTTTTTTCTTCAATATATTTTCTATACATACTGTATAGTTATCAACTCTTCTGCTATTCCCGAAAGATTACTCTCCATATGAATATGTACAGTCTTAAAATAATAATAATAATTTCCTTCCCCGACTAATTTCGCCGAAAATTAACATAGAAACCGGCAGTTGATGCCTAACGATTGGTAATAACATCTAGTTTTTTATTCAATTGCTAAATTTTGTTTAGGGTGTCATGCACATATTAAAACTTGTACAAGCTTCTTCGTCTTCCTTTTTTTTTTTTTTTTTTATTTCCCGAATTGTAACACCCATTTTTGACTACGTATTCGAACTTCTGAGGTCAAGGCGATTCGAAAAAAGGAATATTTTATATTCTTTATATCAAGTTTTCATCGAGCAACAAGCAAAAATTTATCAAGGGTAAATCTCTATATTTAAAAAAATAAAATTCAGATATCACACAGAAAAGTATTATATCCATTCAGATAATAATCGGAAAATAAATATAACAATTTTAAATATAAAATAATGTAAAGTAATGCTAATTAAGAAATGATGTGTACGTCTAAACTTACTTCAATAACTATTATAATCATGCGCAAGCAAAGTAGTATATGACACAAAAGATAACGAGTGACAGCCCGCTAAGAGCAATAAAAATTGAAATATCACTATAATTCGAAAAATAATGATAGGAATGAACTGTAACCCATATTTTTAATGATGCCCATTCTATTCGTGCAAAAATTAAGGCAGGTCGTAACTCATAATTTTTTGAAATATGATTTTATTAATTATTTTCATAATTCAAAAAATGCTTTTTAATCAAAAATATGCATGGAATATATTTGGATTAATTCATAATAACGTTAAAAAAAAAGAAAGAAAGAAAGAAAGAAATTTTAATCTATTAGTTTTTTGGGAAGACATGAATTAATGTTTATTGCATTCATTTAACATTAGCATCTCCATATTTTAACAAATTATAACTCTGAGAAAAATTGATAGAAACATATAAACTATGTCATTTTCTGAGTTGATTTGTACCAAGTAATCCAAAAAGCTCGTCGAAATTGGGGGGTTGCCTTTGAAAAAAAATGAAGTTGATGCCAGTTTTAATATGTAGACACCCCTTAAGCAAAATCCAACTAAACCGTTCTAAACTAGATCTTATTACTAATTGATTGGCACCAGCCGCAAGTCTCTACACTAATTTACGGCGAAATTAGTCGGGAAAGGAGGGGGGTGATGGCTTTTTTTTATGATTGCACATACAGTGCGGCCCGAATGAATAAAATAGATTTCCAATGCGGTGTTTTGGGTTGGACAGGTCTGATCTAGAGAGTTTTAAACGAAAATTACTCCTACTTTCAGATAATCTGAACAGCACTTTTGAAATAATATACTACAATTGGAATACAAATACCTTTCTATCTCAGGAAATATGAACATTTTTATGAAAAACGCTTCCATTGTGCATGCGCGAAAGATAGAAAAACTTTTATTACACAGGGTTGAATGCTAGATATATTGGGCAACTTTGTCAAAAGTTCATTTATGAACAGAGTAAAAATTTAACAAAAAGAACTAGCTAGATTTTAGATATTTTTCTAGAGTTGAAATTTAACAAAGGGTTTTTCCCGTGTTGTGCAATTAATTTGAAGATGCAGTTATTTCAACCACGCTCCAAAAGTACTCTTTTGTGAAAAAATTTTTATAAGCCTGTAGACCTAACTTATTTTTGTTTATTTACTAAGATTTGCGAGATCATAAGGGGCTTTTCCCACAAAAAAGAACTTTTACAAAGAGATGGAAATAATTGAATCTTCAAATTAATCATGCGCCGTGTAAAAAGTCCTTATCAAATTTCAACTCAAAAAAAAAAAAAAACCTAAAATCTAACTCGTTCTTTTGCCGACAATTTTCTTACTTTTTACTCTATTCAAATGAACTTTTGATAAAAGTTGTCCAAATATCTAGCTTTCAGCCTACGTATTTTTTTTTAATCTTTTTCGCATGCGCAGTGAAAACGTTTTTCATAAAAAGACTCACATTTAATGAGACGTTTAAAATATTTGTATTTCAATTGCAGCATATTGTTTCAAAAGTTTTTTTTTTTTTTTTGAGTAAATAAATGCTTATATCTCCGTTATTTAACTTGCTATCGTCACACAAATTCATCCACAAATTGTAATTGGTTTAAAATAAAACATCCTAAAGTTACAGATCATTTCTTTCATTTAATAACACAGGGTGATCACAAACATTATAGATTTTGCTCAATTTGTTCCTGCTTTTAAATGTTGTCTGAAACCAACCTTCACAGAAAAGCATGAGGAAAATACACTTCTTTAAACACCCAATGTTTGAAAACATTTCATTAAGAGATAAGTTTTTAAATTGAAAAACTGATCGTTTGCAAATCTTGTTAAACTTTTGAGCAATAACGTATCAAGCTTTCAACCCACGTAATTAAAAAAATCTACTTTTAGCGCATGCATAGTAAAAAAAAACTTCAAATACTCAAATCGTAGCGAATACTACCCATGTTAATTTTGTGTTTTGGAGTACTATTTCTTTAAGTTTTGTAAAAATGTTTTGAAATGCATTCTTGTTATAAACAAAATATTTGCCAAAAATAATTTAATGCTTTTTGAAAAAAAGATATATCTTCCTTAATAATAGTACGATTTAAAAAAAATAAAATAAAATAAAATGCAAATATTGTACATTGTACATATAGAGTGCAATAATGTGTTAAAGTTACAAGTTATTTCTAGATATTTATAATATAAGGTGATGAAGAATGTTTATGCTTTTCTTCAGTGTATAGTTTGTCCCCTAATTCCATTCGTGACTAACTTGACAGTATAAAATGTAGTTTATAAATGTTCTTTGCATGTTTGGAGTTCCATGCCACTTCATCCAGTATTTTTATTTATTTATTTATTTATTTATTTATCTTTGAAAATCGAAAAAATGTCAAAATTACAAGTATTTCTAATACTTTTTTCACCCACTGCATATAATAAACCATTTAAAACAAAAGGACTCATACGAAGAAAACAAAGTATCCAAATTCAACATAAAAGTAAGAAATTATTCTTACACCAATTGCATCTAAAAATGTTTTATTTAAAGCAAAAAAATTTATAAAGAAAAATTAACGTGAAATTTTTTTAAGGCCGTATATGTACAGGTTCCTTCAAAGAAATTTCCAAAACACTTGTCAATGAAGAAGTCTTGTACCTTAATCTTAAAAAGTAAAAATATAAATAAATAAATAAATAATGAAAATAAAGCTTTGATACATAACAATTAAATATATATATATATATATATATATATATATATATATTTTTTTTTTTAAGAATATAATTATTACATTTAATCCTATCAGGATTAAATTCAGGATAATTTGTCTTCCTATCAGGAAGTTCAACCTTTAAAAAAAAAAAAAAAAAAAAAAAAAAAAAAAAAACGAAATACATGATAATTTTACAACTTATGTTTGAAGTACTGAATAATTTCGTCGTTAGATGTCAAAATTTATGTTTAAAAATGTAAATCATTTCCAAAGTTTACAATTTTTTCTCCAATCTCATCTATAAAATTCGCAATTTTTCGAAGTTGTTTCCCGAAATATGCATCAATTATGCAACCTATTAAAAAAATGTGCAAGCATTTCACTCTTCTTTGTTAAAATTTACGTTTAATTGCAATTAATTACTGAAGCAATTTTTTTTTTTTTTTGTTAATCAATAAAATTCGCACATTTCCCCAACTTTTGTATCAGTTTGTACTATTTATATTTACAGCTTTAGATGGTAACTACTTTACTGAAACCGCTATTATTTTTAAAGCTAAGAGATTAACGGTGAGAGAAGCTCGATCTCGTATAGTTGTTGTTGATAATACATATAATGTAATATGTATAATATTGATGTAATATATATAACAAAAATGAGATTTCCTAACACTAATTACCATATCAATTAATTTGAAAAAAAAAAAAATAATAATAATAATATATATATATATATATATATATATATATATATATATATATATAATAAATATATATAAATATATATATATATACATAAATATATATAATAAATATATATAATAAATATATATAAATATATATAATAAATATATATAATATATATATATATATATATATAAATATATATAATAAATGTTTCTGTAATAGAAACAAGGGTAGTTAAAAAAGAAAAAAAAAAATGTCGAATGTTATCCGTGATGCATGCTAAAATTCTTATAAAGAAATAATTGATTTCATAATTAATATAACGATAGATATATTTCCAGTGTTATATGAGACAGGAGCAAAAAGTACTTGCTTATAAAGCAAAATAGAAAACTAATGCCTTTAGAAGTTGAAAGATTGTTTTGTAAAATTTCTAAATTTAAAATCAGGATTTGACTTTAATATTACAGTTCCATTAATGCCTGACTGTTTTGTTTTCAAATAAAGTAAATTTGCACAGAAATTATTATATTTGTGTTCGAAGTAGCAAATGCTTATCTACTCAATTTAAAATAAATAAAAAGAATCTTCAATTTATATCTAGCTAGAAATAATTTAACGAATTTGACCTAAAAGTCTGTAGACTAGACTACTAGGTTCAAACATAGTTCATAGCCATCATCCTAGTCCTGTAAAATGTTCTGTGATTTCCCCCAAAACTCACAGGAAAAACGCCATGAAATGCACTCCTCCAAAGACCTGGGTCTCAAAGGCAGACAAGCAGGTTAGATTCTGCCATTATTCCTGATACGTTTAAATCAGTCCATAGATAGACGCAGAATAAATTATTAGACATTTTTATTAGATTTATTAGATTACACAGGCCTACAAAAATGAAGTTAACAAAATTTGATTCGATGATTTCAGCTGATCTTTGTTTTTTGATATGATGAAACCGAAAATGCAGCCCATTTTTCTCTATCACGAAAAGATTTTTGTCAATACAGGGTGTTTACCAACACAATTTCTTACATATACCATCATAACAACAGGTTGGTTGGTTGGTTGATATGTTTTTAAGTCGCACTAGTGCTTCGCAGTTACAACAATAGGTATCTATGATTAATTAATAATAGAAACATACTATAAAACTTACCATATAATTATATTGGTAGAAGAGTAATGGAAGAAATTGTATAGGCAGGCACCCTGTATTGACAAAAATCTATACGTGATAGAGAAAAACTGGCTTCATTTTCGGTTTCAACGCACCAAAAAACATAAAGATCAGCCAAAATTATTAAATCAAAATTTTACATGTCGACCTGTGTTATCATTTATACCCAGATTCATATTTTTTTTTTTTTTTTTTTTTTTTAGAAAAATGAAATATTTCTTAATAATTATAGTAGTTTTTATATAAATTTATCGCACTAAGGCTATTATGAAACCTAAAATCGTTATTTTTTGGCATGTTAGAAAAAATCTCTTTCATTCGTAATCAGAAGAATAGGCAGGTATCTTATTCATTCACTAAAAATCTCGCTGTTTTTATTTAAATGTAAAAACAAATGATTTTTGACAATAGCGTATCAAAAAGATTATTATTATTATTATTATTTTTTTTTTTTTTTTTGTGTGTGTGTGTGTGTGTGTGTGTGTGTGCCGAAATATGTTATATTATTGATTTACAAAATTTATGTTTAATTACAGCTAATTACTCGAACACGGATTTATTTTTATCATCCATTGCTAAAATATGGAATTATATCTGTGTTTAAGCGTCAAAAATCGAACTGTTTTGCTGATTCCAAAAAAATTAAATATTTACCAATAAATCAGCATATTTCAGAATTAAGGTGTATGCTTACTAAAATATGCCATTAGATTTTTATTAACTAACGCTTAATACAAGGAAATGCTATTTATTTATGGGTATTGTATTATATTGAGGGAAAAAAGAATAAATAAGTGAACAAACAAATAAAGAAAGAAAGAAAAGGAAAAGAAAGGAAATAGTATTTAAAGTCCTTATTATCATTATTAAAATCTTAAAACGTGAAAAAAATTAAAAAGTAGTACTGTGTAAGCCGAGTTTATATATATATTTATATTAAACGCGCAATAAAATGCATTAAATCTAATGATAGACAGTTATTTTACACTTGGAAATAATTTATAGCAGGCTTATCAATACTATGTGCAATAGATTAAAACCATCTGTGTCTGTGGTTAGTGGTTATCGTCAAATGCCCTTGATAGAAAAACTTCTGAGCTCGAGGCAATAAATGATATAATTGTTTAGGTTGGGACGTTGGGAGTGGATGACCTTTTTTAACCTTTCGTACAGTATTTGCTGATCTTACATTCGCAAATTTTTTATTTTTGTTTTTCTGTCGTAACACTTACTCTGTTTAATATTTAATATCAAATTAATATTGTTTCATTTAAACAATATATAAATATCTACGTCTTAAAACCCCCAGAGAAGCCTGTTCGCTCCCCTTAAAATTCTGATCGTAGCAAAATTGCGTGATTTTACACTCAAAGAATTCATTAATAGCATTACTATTTTTATAGTTCCAATCTTTAATTTAAAATTTTACAAATCTACCTTCACCGCTTTCCCTACTTCGCTGTAATAATTTTAGCTCTTCGAAAGTATGTGTCCACATTTATGTACCCCCCCCCCCCAAAAAAAAAAAAAAAAAAAAAAAAAAAAGAAAGAAAAAAAAAACTCTGTTGCACGGATTTTCTAAGCCTAACACTTAATGTCGAAAGAAAGTCAATTTTATGAAGACATCTCAGTCTATATATATATATATATATATATATCTTTTTTTTTTTTTTTTTTTTTTTCAAAAAAGAATTTTTATGAAAAATAATAATAATAAATTTGTTTTAAACAAATTATTCGTTTTAAGAGTATTGACCAGTTCTTTTGAAATATATCCATACTGAAAAATTACATACTTCCTGGAGAAGGGCGCAATTATTCTCTCGAAAGGAGGGGGGAGATGCCCATACACAAATAACTTTTCCTTGCTGATTATCACAATCATATATATGTATATATATACATAATACATTGAAAAATAAAAATAATTCTCATTATGTACATTTATACGAAATTTTTCCCTACACTGCCGCATTTAAAAAAAAAAAAAAAAAAAAAAAGAAAAGAAAAAGAAAAACAGTATGACAGCGAAACCTGTTGAGTGAATGATCACTAAATGTAATCAAAACTAAGCTAAGTCAAGGTCCAACTAAATATGATTTGGTTAAATTTTGTTCATTCGTTCGTAAGGTATGGTGTACATAAAATTTTTGATACACATTGACACACATGCATACTCATACATAAAGAGAGAGATTTTCTAGACGTGGTCTAATCGTGTTCAGAACGACTGAAAACGTGTAAATCCATCGAAAACCGGAAGATCGAAAATTTTCAAGAATTCAGTAAGAAGAAGAAGAAAAAAAGTTAGTTTTCTTTTGATTAAAATATTCCAAAAGGGTAATAAATAAATGAATAAGTGTAAAAATAGCTCAGCCTTTTTCTTAAAATATAAAATTACGTTCATTGGCAACGGTTACTTATATAAACCTTTTAAAATTTGTTTTACACTTTTCTATTTGGTGCCAAAAGAAAAAAAGATAAATCGTTTTCAATTGCTGTATTTTACTGAAAGAAATAGATTTCTTGTCCTAATGCTTTTCTTTATAATAGAAATTCAGAGCTCAAAGTCTCCACCGTTTTCATTCACATTTTCCATCACTAAATTTAACCCTTTCATTCCCCGTGATATCAGTTGGAATCATAACAATTCAGATTTTATTTCTTACCATCCAACACTCACGCTGATTCAGAATAAACAATATTAAAATTTCTATACATTTTCCCACCGAAAATATATATATTTTAGATGATTTCACTATCCTTGTTGATAAATGAAAGAATATATTTTACTCTATTCTGATAATAATATTGGAATCAGTTTCCTGTAATCTAAGTAAATTAACTGTTTGAAATATTCTTTATTTTAATTTTTAATTTTTATAATTTGTTTTTCAATTAATTAGAATATGTATTTCTTCCAAAATTTTGACATTTTTATTCATTGAAAAGTTATGATTTTAAGTGGTATCAGTGGTTATATTAAACATAAATAAGTACATTTCTAGTTGCTATGTTATCTATATAAATTCAAACTCTGCTATTACTCCTATTTTAAATACATACATACATATATATATATATATATATATATATATATATATATATATATTACCTTTGAAATAAATTTATCACTAAATATAAGATTTATTGTGTTACGGATGGAAAAAGTTGGGAATGAACGGGTTAAATACAATTTTTATCATAAAATTTTATCAGAATATATTGATACTGAATTGGAAAATGTCCTTAAAAAAGGTGGTATTTCGAGCTCTACAAAAATTAAAAATTCAAAGAAGCATTAAATGTAAGACAATATAAAATAGCACATAAATTTAATAAAAAATAGCTTCAAAATAAGTATATCTGTTCGATGGCAGATATCAATTTTGAAAATTAATTAATTAAATTACAATAAATAAATAAAAGTTAGAGAAAACTATTCTGAGATTCAAAATACCATATTATCTCATACATTTCCCTTCTCAATAGAATTCCTCGCTATGTCATCTTTCGGGAGTTTTCTCAAGGATCGCAAACGACCTGTTTCCAAAAGGGGTTATTAAGATATACTGAAATAAAACAATTTTCATTTTAGTTTAATTAAATTATCTAAAATTTGTTATATTTTTACCTCTATTTAAACTGGAATTAATATTCTTAAAATGAAAGAAAATGTAAAATTTTGAATTATATTTTCATTTTAAATGACTCAACAATTTTCAAACTGATCTCTGCGCAAGTTAATATATTTGAAAGTAATTCATTTTAATTAATCAACACAAAATATTAATATTGTAAAAATTAACAACAAACCTTTTCCACGAATTCTCATTCTATGCATGCCTCGCTCGCCGTCAGTTAAGAAGACAAAGAGCATCTACTACAAAGAGACAGTGAGACAGATGTTATGTACCCGCGCAGATGTTTCAGTCTAAAGTCCAAAGGAAGTCCCGCTGCTATTGGTTACGACAGTAAGAAATAAATTTTTACACGATTTTCTGCTGCATTTTTATTTGATAGTGCAGGTGCTTGAAAAAATACAGCAGAAAGTGCAGGAAAAATTACAACATTTTTTTACAGTGCACAATGGCGGAGTAAGTGGGACACCTACCCAAACTCTTTAATATTGTTAAAAAATAGTCATATGCACTGATTTATAGGGTTTACCTCTGGATAACTCCACCAGTAGTGATTCAAGTTACGAAGATGAACTACCAGTTATCACCCATTACCACAGACCTTAAAAATGGGGATTATGCGTTTGTCCAGTTTGAAGGCAAAAAAAAAAAAAAAAGAGAAATAGTATGTTGGCTTGGTATTAAATGGCAGTTCAAACGATGAAGATACAGTTGTCATGTAACACATGCACAAAGACACAACTATGCGTATATAACTTTTTTCCCCCTGAAGCTAATGATATTCATGATGTATTCCTACAAGATGTTGTGCTGAAACTAAATGAACCAACACTTTCCAAGAGACTTTCAAAATACATGTTTACCAACTATTTATCAAGATATAATGTTCACTAGCACGTAACACTGCCATAGGGTAGTTTAAACTTTGTAGGCCTAACTTTTAGGTTACACTACATGCAAAAGTAAAAAGTTGAAAAATTGACATTTTTTTCTTTTAGCAGGCTTGTGTGACAGAAAAAGTTGCTATGGGTGAACGAATGGAGATACTTCAGTGATTTTTTTTTCAAAGATTCAGAAAACCATGTAGATTGCCCCACTTGTCCCACCAAATCTGTACCAGTTATGTGCAAAAATATATATTGGGGTGGCCTTCTTACCCCAACTTGCGGGGCAAGTGGGCCACCCCGATGACCACCCAAAATAATTTTCTTTTTTAATTCATCATTTGCCAATTTGGTTAGAGGTTACCATGGGTACAGTAACAACATATCAGAGAATGAACCACAAAAAAAATTAAGTTGTTAGGCCTATTACATCCGGTGCTATGTTGAGCTAAAGTCGAATTATGCCGAAAAGGGGTCCCACTTACCCCACCTTACCCTGCGTTAGATTTAGATAACTGTTTGTGGAGAAACAATAAGCGAAATAACACAGAAAATTTTAAGCTGAGCTGGAGACTTTTTTTTTCAATTCAACTAAATTTTACATCGGTTTATATACAGTTGGGAACCTTACATTAAAACATTAACCAAATAAATAACATAAACTCAATTTACATAATGACATAATGAATGAATTAGAAATAAACAATTTAGATTTAAACAAAAAATACTTTTAAATAAGTTTCCTTCATGGAATTGAACTCACAAACTTTGGGTATTGAGCCCGACGCTTTACCTTGAAACCACGGTATTCGACAGCTTTCGTTTCAATATTTCATTCCATTTTTCATGATTCTTATGGCGATTTTAATTGAAATATCAAATTAAAAAGAATATTTTATCAAAATTAATTATAGCCTATCTATAGCACTCAGGGAGAGTGTAGCTTTTGATTAGTGATTTTTTTTTTTTTTTTTTTTAAATCGGTTCTGTAGTTCCAGAGATTACCCTCAACATACAACGTTTCCTCTTTATATAATAAAATAGATTATTTGAAAGTTGGAATATTTCTGGTATGAAAAAAAATTAAATAAATAAAATGGCTGTAAAAAAAAAAAAAAAAAAAAAAAAAAAAACTTATTATAATTAATTTTCAAATGATCTACCAAACAGATTTTCATCAAACAAATCTGAAAACCACCTTGTCTTAATCGGGATGGTCCATAGTAGTAAGTATTAGATATTTACCTTTATCTTAGATCATCGTTTTAATTATATATATATATATATATATATATATATATATATACTTAAAAAAAAAAAAAAAAAACACGAATTGAAACGTTACGGTGTTACAGACAGGTATATAGACAGACAGACAATACTTCAAATTTACGACACTTTTTTTCCCATTTGTCAGGGGGGAAGATATGAGAATTTCTGACGCCATATAGAAAAATAAACTTTTAAAGAATAACAGAAAACTACTAAGAACTTTAAAATCGTGCATTTTTGATAGTTTAGGAGTTAATTTTGTTTTGAAGTAGAATGCAGGCTTGAAAAAAAAAAAAAAAAAGAAAAGAAAGAAACTAAAAGAAGATTTTCAAAGATAAATGATATAATTTTCATTAGCTTGACCTGAAGTAATTTTAACGTTTAAAGTAAAAAAAAATAAATTTTTTACACTATCCAACCATGAGTATTTGGACACTTTTGAATTTACACATTTTGCCAAATATCTAATAAGTTCTTTAGGAATCAGCATGAAACTTTGGTAATGAAGTAAACATGTTATACCTCATATATTTCAGGTGAAAAAGATGTGTCATGAAGAGGAAAAGGGGACCAGTATAAAATTAAAGAAAAATCAAAATGTTTTGGATCACCTTGTAAAAAGTAATGGGTGATCAAATTACTAGTTTTTTTTTTTTTTTTTTTTTTTTTTTTTTTGATTTTCTAAAAAGGTACTAGAGGAAATGACCTGGAACTTCACACATTCAAAGAACATTTAAAAACGTATATTTTTCACTATCGATTTAGTCCAGAGCGGGTTTAGGGGACCAACCACAAATTGAAGAAGAGCGAAAATATTTTGGTTCATCCTGTATCATAAAAAGCTACGAATGAATTGTAACTTTAATACATTATTGCTTATACTATGTACAATATTCGAATGGTTTGGTGGAGGAATTGTGCAATTATTTAGGCGAATACACTTTTTTTTTTTTTTTTTACAATTTTTTTGTTTATAGCTAGAACACATTTTCATAAAATTTTACAAAACTTGCAGAAAAATTGACAAAACATTAGAAAAATATAAATTAAAATTCTCACGTGTAATATTTGATGAGGTATGTACATTTATAGTAAATATTATTTTACTGTGCATGTGTGAAAACAGAAAAAAAAATTATTGCATAGGTTGAAAGCTAGATATATTGAAAAACATTTGACAAAAGCTCATTTGAATAGAATGCAAATTACGCAAATTTTTGGCAAAATAACAAAATAAATTTTAGGTATTTTCCAGAGTTGAAATTTCATCAGGGGTTTTGCATATGGTGCGTATTTAATTTGAAGATCCCATTATTTCAAACATATCACAAAATTTCATTCTTATGAAAAACGCCTTATAAGCTTGTAACTTTACATACACTCTAGGACAAAAACAAATCGGCGCATCTAAAAGGAGTAATGCAAATCGGACACAAATTTGACATGCATACAGGTTTCGATTTAAAATGTAAAATTTGAAAGTGTGGCCGCCATTGAATGAGCATGTGACGCTGCAGCGCATCTTAACTGCGCAACTGGCAGAATATTAAAGAGGAGAAATTTTGATTCCAGGTCATAAATTGTTTGAGAATTTTATTCTGTCTACTCAGATAGACAGTAACTATGTCTCCCATACAGATGCGCAAACAATATGCGCAGTTGTCAGCATAAGAGAGGAGTGTAGTTGGGCTCAAATAAGCCAGTTTGTCTAATCTGTGAATTTTCTGAAAATTGGATAGGAGAGATGCACTATTAGATGATGTTGGCAGGAATGGGTGAACCATGGCCAAACACAGCGTCAAAAAGGAAGCAGTCGGCCTAGAGAGAGGACAGAACTTGAGAACCAATCAATAATCAGAGCGGTACTCAAAGTCCTAAATTCTTCATTAACAACGAATCTACGTGCAACTGGTACTTCAGTGACTTCAAAGATTATAATAGGCGACACAGAGAAATGGGGTTGAGCTCACGGAGCCCTTGTGCAGACTACTATTAAACTTTGTACACCTACAAGCCTTTTTGTAGTGATATCGGGCACTTTCGATCTGGAATGTTACTAAATAGAGTAGAATTGTCGTCAGTGATGAGTCCCGCTCCGATTTGAGCCCCGATGACCAGAAAACACGCGTCTGCAGACGACCCGAAGCCAGTCATTTGGCCCGACAACCAGGAGTGATTACCTGGCGTGCCATGCAGTTCATAAAAATATATATATATATATATATTATTATTATTATTATTATTATTTTGAAATCGCAAAAGTTTACATATTATAAATCAAGTAAATAATAATAATAATAATAATAATAATGATAATAAAAGAAGCCAAAATATCAGTTTATTATTTTTTTTTTATATGGATTTTTCATAATTATATTTAATTAATTGTTTACTCTAGTCATCTCTCCAAATTCTTTTATGCTAATTCAGAAATCCTATAGTACTTCTTGGGAATTTATTCACCCTTCATGTCATTTTCAATTCAAGTAACGATTCACAGCCATTATTACCAGTCATTAACTTGATTAATGATGAAGAAATGAAAACAAGTAACATATTTTTTTTTCCTTATTTTACATCAAATGTGTATATCGAAGTTAATTAAAGCTGCCTTTTTCTCCCGCCATGTAAATAAAGACATCTGGTAAAAAAAAAAAAAAAAAAAAAAAAAAAAGAAAGAAAGAAAAAGCTTTGTTAATTATGATTGACGGTTCATTTTTTTGTTTTTTTTTCGCTATATACGGGATTATGGAAAATATTTTTAAATGGGATAAAACACTAAATGGAAAACTAAAATTCGTATTTGTTTAAACATTTTCATCTATGTCGAAACATTAACCTACTTGCTTTAAGAAAAGAAATTAACATTTGATAAAACTGTTTAAACGAAAAAAAAAAAAAAAAAAATATTTCATCATATATATATTTAGTTATTTATATATCTTAATAAGACTTTATGTATAATTAAGTGTTAATATAAATAACAAAACTTATTTTATTAATAAAATATCAGAAACGCAGTTGACAAAATGAATCATTGATAGCTTTCGAAACAAATTATTATCTTGAAACAAGAATTTTGATCTATAAAAACGTATTTAGATGAGTTTTATCTAAATTTTAAAGCATTTCAATACATTGAGAATGTTTTATTAATGAAAGATAACAACAAAGAAAAACAAATAGTTTTAACATTCGTAAAAATTACCATTCTAATTTAAAAAAGATAATTAATATTCATATTATATTTCCAAACATTTAGTAAAAAAAATTTACACACTGCAAACAGAAACGTCCTAAATTCAGATAGAAATGTGTCTGAAGTACCAGTTTAGACACATAAACGTCTGAAACACTTAAATATGTAAAATTTCAGACGCATGTGTGGTCTGAAATTAAAACACATAAGTGTCTTTTTATAAATGGGCTGAGATAAGTGTCTGAATAAGGTTGATATATCCGAAATTAAGACCTATTACAGTTTAGACACATAAAAATTCAGACATTTTACAATTTAGACACTTAAAATTCAGACATTTCTATTACTCAACAAATTTTCCATATGGAATCTAGCAGCATGCATATCCTGTTTTAACATTTTTTAAATATTAAATTATTTTAATATTTTATATAGTTATATATATAGTTAACTTATTTAAAATACTTAGACACGAAACGTATTCAGTTAAAAATTATAAAACAAAAATTTAAAGTTTTCACAAATTGTTTAAAGTTCTCAATTGAATTAAAACAAAAAATATTAAGATAAACGAAGCATGTAACTTGTATCTGAGAAAGCAAATTTGTAACAAAACAATCTTGAACAATTTGTTCTTTTCTTTCGCAGTGTTTCTCTGCATTTCAAAATATAAACGAACATCTTCTATTTTTAATTTTTATTTTTTTTTACGTACATAGTTGGTTTTCTTGTAAATACCAGTTAAAAAAAATCATTTAAAATCCACAGTCTACTATTTTCTCATATTTATTAAGCATTTTACGAAAAATCTCTAAACGTCTACACATAAAATTTAAGATAATAATATGTGTGAAACTTTAGTTATTATGGATAGTTTTATTGCATAGACGTAAAACTGAGAATTGAGATTTGTTTCACGGATACTAGAATATATTTTACTATACAAGAAACATGCAACGGTGTATAGTGGCTGATTGGGAAGACCTTTGCATCCGTTGGTTGTTGGTTCGATTCTAGGCTCGGTTAATGGAAAAGTGTCTCGTAAAAATTATTAATGCGTTTTTTAATGCTCTAGGAAACTCTAAAATTTATTTTTCACAGATAAACAGTATAACATGCAACTTTTTATTTATTTATTTATTTGGGAAAAAAATCGCTGTAGACAGGATCAAAGATGGCGGAATTTCAGACATATAAATAAATCAAAAAAATAAGACTTTTCTTAGAATTTTAAAATTGAACACCACATTTTAACACATTTGCGTCTGAATTTCAGACACTTGTATTTACAGTGCATCAATTTCTATTAATTTCTGAAATTTTATTTTATCCTCAAGTTCAATCTAATTTTCAAAATATTGGCTCACTTATTACAGTTTTTAAATTAATAACGTATTAAAAAGTAAAACCTCTGGGATAAGCAATCACAAATCAGACTACAATTGTGCTAAAATTAATATATGAGCAAGAAGAAAATTTTAGGGATATGAATTTTCCACTGATTATCTGCAAAATCTGAAACAAATGAAGTTGCTATATATAATTTAACTCTATTAAGAGCAGCTGGATAAATTATTCATACCTAATTTTAATCGAGATCTGCAAGAATTCGCCCCGGACTTTTTAAAAGCATTTTAACTTGTTGGAAAAAATTTATATACGCTCTTCTAATTTTGCTCAAAATTTGTAATGGTTTATGATATTAAAGAAGCATTGTTAAATTTCCCATGAAAAGGTTAAACTATGAAATATACACGAAAAATGAAAACAAACCTAATACGATTAATGGGTTATATATATATATGTGTGTGCAGAAAAGAGCTTACATTAAGAAAAAAAAAAGAAAAGAAAGAAAGAAAAATGACAAAAGATTAATAGTGACAATTAGGTTTTCATGAAATTGTTTTAAATTTTTATGTTTTATCTGTTAAACTATTTCATTTTGGAAACGTTTCTTAATACATTTACCAAATAAAAATACTAAAGTAAAACTGAAACTGCAAATATCATTAATAGGATGGCAGGAAGCCACATGTAAAATATATTTCATATTATGCAATGCAAGATAGCTTTTACCCGTGAGGAAAGGAGAACTTTTAGCAACATGCTTTTCTACTTCATGTTTTACATTTTATGACTGTCTAATGCACCAAAAATATAGGATGGTTATCTAAAGTATTTTTCGAAAATGACCTTCAACATTTAATAGGATGTAGTGCTCAAAAAAGGCTATGGTGAAACCGTTATTAAATAAATTAGATATTTCTTTTAATTATTGTCAAATCGCATTAAACAAAAATAATGTTTTTAAATTTTATTATGTATAAAATTTATTACTCTTTCATTACTTTTTTTTTTTTAATTTTTAAAGTTTAAAAATGATTTTTTAGATATTCGTTTTTCTACATTTTTATAAAGTTTTATTTTGTTGCACTGAAAGTCATTTTTCTCAAGATATATAATACTGCAATATCTTTTATTTTTTCTTATTTTTTATTTTATCTCTTAAAGCGTTATTGAAAAAGTCTCGAATAATATTTGTAACATTCTCTAAAATATAAAAACAAAACTTAAAATCAATTAAAAAAATTGTGAGTTGCGAGTAAAGAATATTCCTTTTCATTATCGAGAAAAATATGAACGATATACTAAAAATAACTATGGAATTATAAATATTATTCAAATATTCCGTAGTATTAGGTCATTAAGGATAACATTTGTAGAAAAAAAGACAAAGCTCGTTGATAACTTTTAAGGATTTATTTTATTCATCAATGTACGCACCCACATATTCTACACACCTTTGTCGTTTAATCGGATGGTTGTTCAGGCCAGTGGTATAAAACCCTGTCAGACGACAGTCAATTAATTCCTGGAAGGCCAGCTTTTTTGGCATTGAATTGGTTTTTCTATTTAAACTTTGTCCGAATTGATGAATAAGTGGTAGATCTGGGTAGGTACACTGTTAAAACTGAAGGTGACAAATCGGTGACGTTTGGGACCCCAGGGTGAAAAAACGGTATCATTTGGAACCTTAGGGTGCCATAGACGCTTGGAAATGTGATCCGGGTGCCAAATGAGCTAACAGCCAATTTTGTGGACCTGCGCTGGCTCTCAGAGTCAAAATATGGCACCCTATGGGTGACTAGCATTTCGCGCATGCGCACTGTGACGTGTATTTCCATTTCCAACACCGACTCGGAGCGGATGGACAGGACATAAACATAGCGCTATTTTTTAAGTGTTCTTCTTGCAAAGCCTGAAATTAAGGTAAGTTCACTAAAAGTTATTCTTTATTTTACTTTTATGTCGTTATATCCATTGTAATTTTAATCTTATGATGTTTCTCTCGTACAAAAAAATTTAGGTATGAATATTTATGGATGTATTCCCCAAATCTAGATTTTTTAGTTCCGATTCTCAAATTATGCTTTGTATTGCTTAAAAAATAACTTACTATTTTAAAAGTATTAATATCAATAATGTATTTAATAACTTAAATATAATAACTTAATTCGTTTCAAACATTTATAAAAAGAAATTACGTTTCAATTTTTATTATAATATGTTTTTGTTTGTACTTTTTTTTTATTAATATACGATTTAGTCTTAGACAGAGATGGCAAGTTTTTAGCAAGACAGTTTTAGGCAAAACCGCCTTTAACCTTGGTTTAAAATGTCTTGACGCTTTTAAACCATAGTTTACACTGTTACTTCAAAAATCTTATATCTTTTTAATTTTTTGTAAATATATGAACATTATTATTGACATTTTAAACATTATATTTGACAATGATTAATTAACAACCACAAAGCAGTTCTGTTATTAAACTGTTTGTATGAAGTTTTTTGAATATATATATATTAATTTGTTTATAAGATAGACTTTTACACTATATTTATAAATTTTTTCATAGCTAATTGATTATTAGTAATTGTGTACGATGTGCAAAAAGATTGTACACTGTTAAAACTACAGGTGACACATGGCACCTTTTAGGGGTGAAAAGCTTGTCTCACTGGTCTCACTGGTCTCACGGCACCCTTAATCTAAGGTGCCCCAGGGGCACCTTAGATTAAGGGTGCCGTCCTTTCACCTTAGTTAAGGGTGCCATTTTGGCTCCCTTAGGGGTGTCACCAGTGAGACAAGCTTTTCACCCCTAAAAGGTGCCATGTGTCACCTGTAGTTTTAACACTGTAGGGGCTGATCAGTAGGGGCTAGATCTGGAGAGAATGGAGTGTAATGAAGTTCCAACTCTATTCCTTATAGTTTTGCAACCGTTATTTGTGCATATAGTGTGATCACGCTATAAGATAAAAAACTATCTGTTGACCAATCTAAGTTTTCTTTTTAGTTTTTGTACTATTTCGCCCAATTGATTGCAGAATATTTCTGCTATGATTGACGAGACAGGTTTCATGAAATCACATGGGATCACAACTGCGCTGGACCCCAACCACTCACCATAAACTTCTTTTGATGAATATTACACTTTGGAGTGTGTTTTGGTGATTTATCTTTGTTCAACCACTGTGAAGTTATCATATTGCATCTATTTCTCCTCACAAGTGACAATTCGATTAAAAAAAAGATCAGATTTTGGACGAAAAAGCAATATCAAGCTAACTTCCAAACGCTTTTGTTACTGTTTTTTATCCAATTCCTGTAGAAACTACTTATCCAACTATTTCACTTTACCAATTAGAGCTAAATGAGTTAATATTTCTTGTTTGCCAACACCAAACTTAAACGATAATTCATAGGTTAGTAAGAAAACACCACAGAACTGGAGTTTTAAATTATTACTTACAAAACTTTGAATAAACACCATAAAATGCAATAAACTCGCTAAAATTGTTTCGAGTCGGAAGAACACATGACCCTTCATCAGGCGTACAAAGTAGGCACGAATGCTGCCGTGAAAGCGGTAACGCACAAAACCGTTTATAATGAAAAGCAAAATCATGTAAAGTTGAATGTAAATATAACTACTGGTGTGTATAGAATTATAAAATAAAACAAGAAAATAAATAAATAAGTAAGATTAAATATATAACAAAATCTAAAAAATACCAAAATTAAACGAAAATCTAAGTTGCGTGAGTAATTTCCAAGCATCAGAGAAGAAAGGGGTGGAAGAAATATCATTAACAAGATTTTTCGAATTTTTAAATATGCAAAATGCTTCTTGGATATCCAATTGAGAAGAACAGACAGAAGATGAAATTATGTTAGTTTTGGAAAAATCAAAACGTAATGATCATGAGTCCAGCAGTGGGAAGCAATAGAAGATTTGGAAATCTCTTCATTACGAACATTCCGACGGTGCTCATTTATTCTGTACTTCAAACGCCTCCTAGTTTGACTAATATAACCTAAGTTATATTAGTGCTTACGTTATATTAGTTATTAACCTAAGTTATATTAGTTATTATAAATGCCAGATCGGTTTTCGGTAGGAATGGGATCCTTAAGAGAAGATAATTTAATTTTTTTGACGGGTTTGTAAATGACTTTAAAACCAAACGAGGAAAGAATTTCAGGGATATGAAAAGAGAGTGATGAATAAGAAGGTAAAACAACTTGGATGAGACTGTGATCGTTCAATTTGGGAGCAGAACATTTAGGATTCTTAAATTCATATAAAGCTTTATCGATAATAGAGGGGTTATAGCCACGAGAGAGAGCAAGAGATTTTAAATAATTAATTTCTTTCGAAATATTAGACGGATCAGAACAGATGTGTAAGGCACGAAAAACATAAGTATAAAAAGCAGATATTTTTTGTTGAGGGGCGTGGTTAGAGAAAGCATGAGGCAGAAGAGAGACAGAGAATGGTTTTTTTTTTAAACAGTAGTTGAGAAACGATCCTTGTCTTTATTTGTGGTGTTTATTCAAAGTTTTGTAAGTGATAATTCATAGGTACTCTGAGATGGGTCAGACTCAATGGTGACCTTTAGTTCGTCACTATTGATCTTTGATTCTGGGCGACTACAGGGTTTATTTGTGAATTCAAAACAACCTTTACGAAATTTGGCGAACCAATTTGACACTGTTTGCTGCGTAGTAAAACTAGAGTCAAATACACTATAACGTATTCCGCGGTCTGCGATGCCGTAGTTCCACGTAAGAACTCACGTTTCATTGAAGAGCGACAATTTCATTTTTAACAAAATTAATTTAAAAAAATGCTTTTTAATATTTTTTAGACTTTACAATGATTTCTTTAAATAGGCGAGATGTGTAATTTTCCAACGAAAAAAGCAGAATGGTAAAATATAAAGCCAATGCCAACTAATAAGATATTAATGGCGACAATATCATTAACTACAAGTTTTATTCTTGAAACCTTATAATACATTTATGTACAAAACTTAAAAGAAACACTAAACATATTAAGACAGAAAGTCAAAATACGCTTTTAAAAAATAAAAATTTGCGATAAAAAGTAAATTTTTAGATTTATTTCATGTACCAAAGTATATAAATTTCCTCAAAATCTGTAGTAAAGAATAAATTCGTGGAATTTTTTTTCTGAAAATGCAGTTAAAAGCCATTTAGGATAAGTGCATTAATAATTAACAACCCTCCGGTACTTGATATATATGCACATAAAAATAAATAAATAAATAAATAAATAAACAATCTATTTCTGTAATGTATAAATGGTGTCCCATTAAATGTTTACTCAATACTATAAAAAATATTTTAGTTATTTGATGCACCACCAGATGGCACGAATCATATATAAAGTCGTTCAAAAAATTATCATTAAGAATCACTAAAATATTCTTGTAAAGTTACAGCGAGTATCCCACAACTTGTGATGTATTAAAATCAAGCTTTAGTGTTGAAAAATGTTTTTAAGCATTACGTGCTGTATTCTTACATTTATTATGACATTAAACTGTCACATGACGCAGATACGTGATAGAACTTGAAAGATAAACTAAAACTTTTAAATGTTTCTTCTGCCCACCGTTATTATAAACTATAAACGCATTGGGTAAAGACAAATAAACGAAGATTGAAGCCATGAATTGGAATGGTATTCTATGAGCAAAGAAAAATTTAAAGAAATAAGTAAGTTATATTGGTTTAATTTTCATTTTACAGAGGGTATTCACGCATTTTTGTAAATTGTAACGATTTGTATTCGTTACGATTTTGAGTTACTCCTTGAATTTAAAACAAAAATTTAAAACGAAAACGTGACTGACATCTAATTGTAGCAGTGTTTAATTTTCTTCTGCAGCATAAAAAATATTTTTTCCTTTAAAATGTCGCTAGAAAATAAATAATGCATTGTAGGCTATATTTTCTTTAGCTTTCCGAAGAGAAATACCCTTATTCGGTTATAAAATAAAGATATGAAAAGCATGGTTTTAATATTTCTAAATGTAAAATAAAAGATATAATTAATAAAAAAATAAATAAATGTCAAATTTTGCATTATATTAGGAAAAAGGCAAAAAATGCATACCCCCCCCCCCCCAAAAAAAAAAAAAAAAAAAATAGTCTGTAAATCTCTTATTAAATCTAAAGTCGCACCTCATGTTAAAATAAATAAATAAATAAATAAAAATCGAATACTTCAAAAAGCTATCGGAAAATCTTTAAATATACTTGTAGGAACTGTGAACAATATTATAAAATCTGATTTAAAGCTAATCAAAAGAAAAAAACATGTTGTTTATTTGCTTAATGCCGAAACATGGTGAAAAATGGAAATATGCAGTTACAATTCTCGACGCGTGGATATTATTATCTGATTTACATGGAAAAAGGTCGATTGATTAGCGTAAAATAAGTGAAAAAGACTTAAAATGTTGGTTCAGAGAAGAAAGGTTTGTTAACGGTTTTATGGTTATTACTGAATACTCCTGTGACGGAAAACTTAAAATATGGAAGAAAAAATGTATATATCAGAAAAAATGTCAACACTAACTCGGATAACAGTCAGAAATAAGTTTTAATACCTGTTTTTAGATAATAAATTCCACCCATTAACCTAAACAATCTTCACTGCATTGAGTTCCTTCAGGATAAGACAACTAGTCATACCTCTTAAATCTACTGCTCTATTAAAGAAAAAAAAAAAAAAAAGAAAAGAAAAGAAAAAGAAACTGGAATTATGGCGCTATCCCCTCTAAATGAATCCCAACAAAGTCCTCTGTCTCGTCTCTTGTGGATTCCTGTACATTTGGTTTAAAAGCAAAAAAAAAAAAAAAAAAAAAAAAAAAAGATCTTTATAAACGGCTTCTCAAAACATTGAATGGACTATACAAGAATCTGAGGAGGAGTGAAACAAAATCAACTTCAATGTTTTAAGAAATGCTCTGTTATCTTGGATATCAAGATGTAATATGATACTTCAACAAAAATGGCTGTCCTACTGAACATATTAGAAAATAAAATTTTTGTATTTCTTTAGATACATATCTTTGCAAAACTTAATATGATATTTTTGTGCGTTTTCAGTATTTCGTTACAATTTTTTTTTCGTTTCTTTCAATTTCGAGTTTTCGTTATATATTTTGCGTATCATTAATATGTTTTTATATTTTAAATTTTGCTCTCTTCTCATAATTTCTGTGTATCATGTAGAATGTATTTATATTGTTAAAATTATTATTATTATTATTATTATTATTATTATTATTATTATTATAAAATTAATATCTTTGCTTAAATTGTACACACACGCACACACACACACACACACACACACACACACACACACACACACATATATATATACGGTAATAAAATATGCTAATAAAGCCCTGAAAAACTATCATTTTAATTTTCATACGTTCTAAAAAATACGAGAGTAGCTGTAATTATTTGAAGTACTTGTTAAAAAAAATTCCAGATTTGACACATTTAATGTTTCTTTGAGCAAATTTAAAATTGATACTTTTTTTTTTTTTTTTTTTTTTTTTTTTTCAAAATAATAGTGGTAATAAAAGTTGTGAATTAATAACCCCCATCCCCCATTTTTTTTTTTTTTTTGAAAAAGTTAAATGATTAAATAGTTTAATTTTGGAAAATAATCGTATCTGCAATATAATTCTAACATTCATTATTAAATGTGGGATTTATTTGTTATTAATCAAATTATATTTCATACTAAAGGAAACATAACATCTTTAAACTTATACACTGATAGAATAGATGAGATGAATTAAATAAAAAATAATTAAAACAAATGTAACTTAAAAAAAAAAAAATAAAGAAAGAAAAAAAAAATAAATAAATAAAACAAATATAGTCTGAAAAAAAAAGAAAATTAAAATTAAATTAAAATTAAATTAAAACAAATATAATCCATTTTTTTTTTCTTCGAATTCATAAATAAATACAACATGTTGCAAAATTTCAAATGCCTTTTTAAAAATCCCAGCACGCATTTATTTATAGCATGTGTAAAATTTACCGTATAGGGTGTTGGAAATTTTATTTTACCCGCATGTTGTGATGTAATCTAGCATATTCAATTTTTATAGTGAAACATAACCATTTTAGGCTCTGACCTTGCTTATCAAGCTTCAGGAGTTGGAAAATTTCGATATCATTACTTTAATCACGTAACTGCTCTTTATTATATTTCAGTATTTTAAATGATTTAATGAATTGTGTTTTTTACAATGGTTTATTTCTCTAATGTATTTATAAGAAGTTTTATTCATTGGGTAAATTTTTTGTTTAAGATCCAGTTATTGATAATTGGGTGTCAATCATAGGAATATTATTTTAAATGATTAATATTTAAAATTTGTTGCCTGAAATTATCATTTGTAAATCCCCTTTCATATCAGAGTTCCTTCAGTTTAATTTTTTCTTGATTTCCAATGTTTGACACTTTATTCAAATAAAGGTGTTGTCAATAGCTTGATAATTTATATTCAGTAACTGACTTTTGAATTTTAAATCTTACAAGTTATGGTTTTAGCTTAACAAAAATGAATGGTTTTGAAGCATGTTGAATTTCCTCTTTTGATCCAAATGCTGCAGAATTTACCATGTGTATGTTAAAAGTAAACCAGGAAGAATGTTTGAAAACTAAAGTATCAAAATTATAAGTCAAGTAGAGTCTTTCATATATAGAGATTTCCTTGTAATGTTTTCTATAACGTATGCCAAAAACAAAGAAAGAGATGGTAAAATAACTGCACTTAGTTTATTTATTTATACTTCTGGAGAAAAATTAAAATATCTACAAATTCGTAGTCCATGCCAAATGGGAAAATTGTAATGTTACTCTATAAAGGGATGATGTTTTAAAGGGGGATGTTTCCAATAGAGATGATACAATTTTAAATGGTTAGAATGACAACACAGCGTATTATTTTTTGACATTTCTTGTGTCATTTGTGTTTAGTATGCTATGCCACTTAATCATGCAAAGATACAAGCTTGAACAACGTTTCGAAATTATTAAATTGTTTTATCAAAATCAGTGTTCATGTGGGAATACTGAGAGAAATTTGAGAAGAATTCATGGCCGACATTGTTCAGTTAATCGACTCGATCGATTGTGACTTTTTTCTTTGGGGATATGCTAAGTCACAAATTTATGCTGATAATCCAATAACAATTGAGCAATTAAAAACCAACATCGAACGTGTTATTTATGAAATAACACCAAATTAATGTGAAAGAGTGATAGAAAATTGGGTTGACAGAATGCGGTATGTACAGAGGAGTCATGGTGCTCACATGAACGATATTATTTTCATACTTAATGACATAATGTAAGCTTTCAAATAAAAAAAAATTGTTTCTCATTAAATACATTTTTTTTAATTGTATCACTC
Organism: Salticus scenicus; assembly: GCA_963930645.1. NCBI lineage: Eukaryota > Metazoa > Arthropoda > Arachnida > Araneae > Salticidae > Salticus > Salticus scenicus. Next base: position 243,691,117 of record OZ005649.1, read on the forward strand.
TTAATGGAAAACCCTTTATTATATCAGGTCCAACTACTACTGTAGAATCGAAAGAGCTTAATCAATTAAATATACATATATATTTTGCATTTTCAACTGTATGCAGTAAATATGTTACAATGATGAACATCAAAGAATCAGATGAACTTAATCAATCCCCTTTCAAATGAGCACTCTTTTAGGCCGTGACTAAAATGAAAAAGGTAAAAGAACAAAGAATAGAATATAGAAAAGTACATTCTATTTCAACTTCTGAAAAATCGAAACAAACATTTAAAATTCAAAAGGAATAAAAAAAAAAAAGAAAAAAAAAAGTGTCAGAAATAAATAAATAAATAATAATAGTAACAACAACAACAACAAAAATAATAAAACTGATATTACCTTCTGAAAAAAAAAAAAAAAAAAAAAAAAAAAAAACTGAAACAAAATTAAAGAATGCATATTTCGAATTGGACTACTAAATTTGTTTTTAATATTTCTTCACATAGTGGCACCACTGTGTGTCTAAACACAGATTAAAATGTGAATGCTGAAAATACATAAGAAAACTGCGCTACATATTATACAGAAAAAATTCTTATATAGGCCATTTTGCTTTATTATTAAAAATAATAAAATTAAATGTGAAATTTCTGTATTGTTTCCATTACTGGATAAAGAAAAAATGTCCATTGCATTCGGTACATAAAACTGCCTAAGTCGCTTACTGGAATTTGTTTTAGTAAAGTCGAGCAAAAAATATTTTTTCCTTTTAAAATACTTAAAACAATTACTTGTTGTACTAATTGTTAATTTATTATAAATTCTTCAATCATAAACTAAATTATGGGATAACTTTTGAAGCCGGTTAATATTTAAAAAGTCAATGATATACTTCATAATTCTTACAGTGCACAAATTCTATACAACGCATTTCAAAAGGCAGTATTTCACTTCATTAGAAGTAAGAGTTAATGGAGAACGGTTGAAGCGACTTCGATTTGGTTGTAATATTGTGATTTCAACAACACTAACCAGATAAAAGGGATATTTATTAAAATATTTATCAAAACACATTTAAAAAACACCTTGATAATGTTTTGCTTCATCTCCAACAAAAAGATTATCTCTAACGCTACTGTAACTGATGAAGTAAAAAAATAATTATGTACGTAGATAATTAATAACGTTACACAATAAAATTATTAACTAGAAAATAATTTTATTTCAAAAGATATAATAGTGATTAAAAAAAAAAAAAAAACAGTGGGTGAAAATTTTCAAAAGATACACGGTTCTACTGTGAGTGTTGATCTGATTTGCAAGGAAACTATTATATGATGTGGTTATGACAAATTTTTCTTCTATAACTTCCCACAAAAATTCATGCAGCACAATTATTTTGTTAACATTATTATTTATTAAAATTATTTTCATAATGAATGCAGGCCATTTTCATCTCATCGAAGTATAACATTTACTATTCAAAGAAAGTCAATTTTATGCTTTGCAGAATATATATTAGGAAATGCGTTTTTCTTTTCTTTTCCTTTCCTTTTCTTTTTCTTTTTTTTCTTTCTTTTTTTTATGAAAGAAAACAATAACTTTGTTTTATATTATCAAAGATCTATGGCTCAATCAAAAGGTATTAACATATCAAAGATATTAACATTATTCTTTTGTAAAATACTGATATTGAAAAATTTTAAATCCCTGGATTGTACCAGGAAGAGGAAGGGCGCTCTACATTCACTAAACAACTTTCTAGTTGACTATGGATATTATAAATTATTCTTTTTTTAATTTCATAACGATCGCTAAAAATAATTCCCAAAGTGCACATTTATGCAAAATTGTGTTCCATGTTGCCATTTTAAATTTTTTTGAAAAGACGGTACTATAGCGTCACTTGTTAACCCATTAGTAATCGCTAGTTGGTCGATTTGCCGCCCATCTCTTCAGTTTCGCGACATTTTCATTCAATAGCCACGAAAAATTTTAAGAAGTGGCACTTGATATACATAATCGACGATTATTCGAGTCGATTCGCATTTTATGTATATCAAATGATACTTCAAAAAATTTTAATGGCTATTGAATAAAAAAGTCGCGACACTGAAGGGATGGGCGGCGAATCGATCAACTAGCGACTACTAAAGGGTTAAGCTCAATGAACCAAAGCTAACTTAATTCTAGGTTCAACAAAAAACATACTGTATTTTGTACATTGGTTAGTTAGATATGACGTCTACAAAATCTTGAGAACACACACAGAGAGAGAGAGGGAGAAAGTAACAGCTAAACAGTCAGATATTTTTTAAAAATTGTCAAATCGCGTTTTGGACCTCTCAAAATGTAAATCTATTAAAAATGGGTGGTCTAAACTATTTTACGAATCCAGTATATTTTTCTTATGTATATGGAAGAAGGTAATAATTTTAATAAGAAAATAAAAATGAAAACGTTTTGGAAAAGATGCATAATACTGTAGAATAATACAGCATTTCTTTTCTTTTCTTTTCTTTTTTTTTTTTTTTTTAATAGAAAGATATTTAACCAGTTTGTTCTAATCTGTAAACTAAAGTTAAAAACTAATAACATTGAACTGTTTGTGACAAGTATACATACCCTGATTCCACTCTCTCAATATACAAAATTCTTAAGGTAAGTGTAACGACGAGTAAGAAAGCAAAAGATTAAAAAACAGAACAAATCTAAAGTTATATCCAAAATATACGTGCAAAAAGTAGTTTTCTTACCAAAATCTGTGAAGTTTACTTCACAAATACAGTAATTGTAGAAATTCGAACTTTAAAAGGAGCATTCTACCGGAAAGAGAATAATATATGCAATTATTCAAACTTCTAAAACTATCACTGTTTCCTATTTGATTTGGTTTCCAAAGGCTGAATACAGAAAGAAAAGTTTAAACAAACAAATATGGTGATTATTAGATCCAAAGTTAGCTTATCACTTGAGCTATAAGGCGATGTTTTACTTAGCCGACTTCTCACTCTACATCAAACAATTTTGAAAAGAAGCCTATTATAAGAAATTATACTGATACATTTTCAATGCTCTGACTATCAGGAAAGACTCAATATGTTCAGTAAGTTGCAAATATCTGCGAAATGCATTATATTTTAATGTTTATAATTACTTATTAATGTTAATATTATCAAAGATTTATGGCTCAATCCAAAGTTATTAACATATCAAAGGTATCCATCTGAAAGATATTATCATATTCTTTTGTAAAATACTGATATTGAAAATTTTTAAATCCTTGGATTGTACCAGGAAGAGGAAGGGTGCTCTACATACACTAAACACCTTTCTAGTTGACCATGGATATTACAAATTATTCTTTTTTTAATTTCATAACGATCGCTAAAAATAATTCCCAAAGTTCACATTTATACTAAATTGTGCCCCATGTTGCCTTTTAATTTTTTTTATTTTTTTATTTATTATTTTATTTTTTTTGAAAAGACGGTAGTATAGCGTCTTTTGACATCATGTTTTCCTTCACATTGTAAAATAATGTAGAATAAAAAGCATTTCATTTTTTTTAAACACAATGAATTATTTATGGCTTAAATACTAAGAGTGCTGTAATACCGTACATTTAAAAATTTGCGTAACAGCTGTATCCAAGTCTATATAACATTAATTTTCACTAAAAATGATATAGTTATAAAGATTCAAATTGTTGTTCTTTTCGGAATTCAGGCTGACTGAATTTTGAGTAATTAAGTAGAAGCAAACATTTTAATATCATATTTTTTCGATAAGCATTAATTTTTTTTATAATTATTATTACCCTGGAATTGGATTAAATGGATATATATATTCATAATAATAACTCTTTTGTAACTTGTAAATCTTTAGTTTCATGAGGTAGAATGATTCGCAACGGCCCTGAAAACAAACTTTGTTTAATATAAAGATATTTCCAGAAACATATTATTTTTACTGAGCACCATTTTGCAACAGAGCTTGGAACAAAATCAATATGAATTCATTATATTTTTTAACTAAATTAAATCCTTATATTTTTGTTGCTGCAGTTGATCAATGTGTCTAAGAAGTTACATTTCTAGATATTAATTTTTAGCTATTATTTTATTAGCTTAAAAATTATTATTATTTATTATTATTCATAATAGTAATTTTTCCGTTAGACGTATATCATATTCTATCTTTATCATTAACAAAAAAAAATTAATTTCCATTAAAAAAAAAAAAAAAAAAAAATAGATTAATTTTGTATATTTCAAATCTGCATATTTGCACACACACCTAATAAATTTTAAAGATTTAGAATTTTTTTTTAAACTAAGGCTATGATCGATTAAATATCAAAGGTTAGAGATTTCAAAGAAATAGTCTGAATTTAAAATTTACTTATTAAAAAGAATTTTCTTAAAAAGGAATCGCTTTGAAAATGTACTTTTTTGATTTAATTAAACTGAAAATATGTATCTTTCAAAAATAAAATTTGTATTTTATTTTAAAAAGCAAATATGTTGTTAAGATTTAAAATAAAATATATTATTATTTTTTTTTATTGAATGTATGAATGTTACAAACAAGTATAGAAATTATTTTTAAGATAATATAAATTGTATATTTATTTAAAATACGCAAAATATTGTGCATAATGTTAAAAATCAAATGTATATGGCTTAACTCTATACAGTTTCAAAATCTCATCAACTACCAAAAAAATTGTAAAGAAAAAAAATCATTTATTTTAAATCAAATATTAAAATTAATCAAATACGAACAAAATATTTGTTTCTAGTTGTTATGGAGCTAATTTATATAAATTTGAAACACATTTCCCTGAATTACATTCAAGACCATTTTGTAAAATTTTAATTAAGCTGTTTGATTTTATAATCTAGTTTGTTGAATAAAATTCCTGATAGTTTTTCAATTAAATTTTAGTTTTAATTTTTAGAGCAAAATAATTAGTACTATTTTAAGTGCAAATTGAATTCAGTACACTTTTACGTCTTTTTGCTTTCCGAACGTACACTATGTAAAGAATTATTGATTGATATGTTGGTTTAACGTCGCACTAGTACTGCAATGTGGAAAATTAGCGACGGTTTGGGATGCAACCCCTAAGGATGCTCCGAAGACATGTCATCACAATTTTGATCCTCGAAGAAGGGGATGACTCCCCCGCTACGGTGACCCCCAGAGATATAATTTGAATGGGAACATGGAAGATATTGCGGCCACCACAGATTTTACGTGCACGAGCCACCATTAATGTATATGATGGTGTTTGGCTGGCTCGATATCAAACCTGCAATCTTTCACTTACGAGTTCGGCGCTCTACTGACCGGGCTACCGCGGCCACTATGTAAAGAAAGTTTTGTAATTATGAAAAAATCGGACTATGAGATTTTTTGTATCTATATTTTGTAAGGTTTCCAGAGTTCCTTTCTTTTTTCCGGTGGTGTATGTATGTGTGCATGACCACGGTAGTGTCTACATCTTTCCTTTAATTGAACTAAAAGAAATGTTAATGTTATAAATCACCGTCGCACAAAATGTATTGAGTTTCATGAGTGTATGACTTGTAGTTAAATTTAGAGAAACACCAGGAATTAATTTTATATCATTATGACCTAAGGACTCAAAATATTTAAAGTGATACAGCGTCGAAACATCTTCTTCGATTGTGTTAAAATTTTAAATTTAATGTGCAATAACGTCTAAATATTTCTTTCGATTGAGCTAATAGTTGGCAGGTATATTATAGGTCACTGTGGAACGAGCTATATAATTTGATATCTTGAAGCTTAATAACTTTTTAGGTTTATAATTTCTCACCATGGCCAATTTAATAAGCTTAAACTTCATTGTTTAGAAAAAAACTGCAATCAAACGATTAGCATATTCAAGTAAGGTACCTAAGACAAATGAAGCAAATCAGAGCATGTTTCCTTTTTATTTTATTTTTTTCCCCTTACAGTTAGAAAATAACATTTCAGTTTCAGTTAAAACCTGTTTTATAGTGATTACAGTTAATAAATATGAAATGTCATATAAAATAACTAGAATTCTATTTATTAAATATTAGTGATGGTATTTATAACAGCAAATAATAATAATTGAGAATTATGCAAATGGTCAATTATTATCCCATCTATAGTGGCAATGTTTAAAAAAGTAAACTATAATTAATTTTAATTTTGAGAAAAAATATGAAACAACGAATTGAAAACTATCTCTATTTTTCAAAAAAAAAAAAAATAAATAAATAAAAAATAAATAAATAAATGAATAAAAAAAATAAAAAAAAATAAAGGAGAAGTAATGCAAAAATTTTATTATTAAGAGATAGACAAAGATCTTTGTAAAAATGTGATATGATAACCCATCTATGAAATGCCAAAATAATTAGCAGTTTAAAAGATGTTTACTTTGATAAAATAAAGATAAATTATAATCGAATAACTGTTATTATCTTTAAGTAAAATTTTCAAAGTTTTCTGGTTATATTCCAAATTTCATATATAGTAGAGCACCGATTATCCGCGAAATTGGGTGGCAATCGCAGATAACCTGAGAAACAGACAGAGTAAAATGGGGCGCAAACATGGAAAAAAAAAAAAAAAACCGATTCCTCCCTAAAATAGTAAAAAAAAAAAAAAATTCAAGTGGGCCTATAGAATTACGACGCACAGTAAACATGTCGATAATTTTCGACCTTCGCTTTGTAGAACCTATTGTATTTTCCTTGTTTTTGGCTTGAATTAAAATTGGGTTTTTTAGAGGTTAGTGTTAGTAATTTAAACTGTTTTTGAGGCTCTCGCTCTCGCGCATGATCAGTGCTCTACTGTATATATGAATACATATTTCATAAAAAAATAGTTAATTATTATTCCACAGAAACGTGTTGATCGGGAATTAATAGGGTCACTTTAAAACTTGGTGAAAAATACTCAGACCCACTATTGTAATTTTCCCTTGCAAAAAATAAATAAAGAAATAAAGAAAAGAAAAGAAAAGAAATATAAATATAAATATAAATATAAATAAATAAATAAAATAAAATAAAATAATAATTATACCGCACAAAATTCATAGGTGTAAAATAGAAATCGACTACAAACTCTTACTTTTTTTTTTTTTTTTTTGTGAGGAGAAAGCTCTTGATAAAGAAATTCACAAAGAAGTTTTATTAAAAAAAAAAAAAAAAAAAAAAAAAAAAAAAAGTTCATTGGAATGTTTTAAAAGCGATATCAATCATAAATAAAAAAAATCTACGCGAAACATGTTTGAAATTTATACACACATTAAATAACCTTGCATTAAAATATTACACATTATTTCCAGATGACTGCAAAAATAGCATTTATTTTAGAACATTCTAAATTACATATTCACAGTATATTCTGGACGATCGACATGAAAAAATACAAAGATAATGTAAAAAAAAAAAAAAAAAAAAAAAAAAAAAAAACTCTTTTTACGTCATTACTTCTAAGTTTCTTCGCCATGTGTGTATATTGGAAAGCGTAACTATCCATTGTAATTTTTATGCAAATATTTTCGTTTTTAACAGTAACATAAAAAAAAAATCGATTTTTATTTAAAATTTAGATTAATTTTATGTTGCATATTTATATATATACTTAGGAGGTTGAAAAATTTAAAAAAATACAAGTATAAGTTATTAAATATCAAAGGTAATGTATTTTTAAGGAACATGTATGAATTCAAAATTCATTTAATTAAATGTATTTTCTGAAAAAGAAATCACTTTTAAAAAATTAGACTGAAAATATGTATACTTTTGTACACAATCTTTGCATTTTATTATACTTTAACGAACAAATATGCTTACGTAATGTTAAAATGTAATATAATTTCCAGTTCTTGAAAATTGAAACTTTGTACTTAAATATATGTAAAAGAAATTTTTAAAGAATATATTAATGTTATATTTGTTTAAAATATGTAAAACTGAAAGCATTTCGTTAAAAGTATATATTCTTAAATTTATGCAGCTTCATATCGCGAAAAAAATTATTTTATCAAGTTCATCCTAAATTAAATATTGGAATTACTAATGTCAAAATAAAAAAAATATATTTTAACGATTATTGGGCTAATTTATATGTATACTGCATAAATTTTGCTTTGAGTTGACTTCACATAAAATTTAAAACATATTTTGTAAAATAAATATATGCTGGGCAAATTCTTTTATCCAATGTGAGGTACAAAAATGTTTGTACTTTTTTCATTTTTATTTATTTATTTTTGTTACTAAAATCCAATTGCGATTTTGTAGAATTAAAAGTTTATCAATATTTAATACACTATTTGCATCTAGTAAGCTGTCGTATCATTTTTTGTGTATGCATAGAAAATTTGCATCTAAAAATGTGCACAAAATTTAAAAGTATGAAATGGGAATAAGTTACATATGTTACAATTTTAATTTATTACCATGTTTTTATTAACTTCTATTCTTGTTTGTTTGTTTGTCCGGTACAAATCTTACAATCGAATTGTAACTAACTTCCCTATTGGACATTTGAAACTTTAACAGTAGTTCAGAACCCGGTGACAACACAATACTTCGAAGTCCTCTTTTTAAATTTTTGATTAGTTTTCTTATAATTAATTAAAATATGAAAATAATAACATCCTAATATCATTAAAATAGCCATTAAAATATTAGCTATAATTAAATTGTTGCCAACAAAAAAATATTACGAGTTCATTTTCTTTCGGCATAAAAATAAATACATTTAATTAAACGTGAACGTTAAAAAATTATAAAAAGTTAAATTATGAATCTCACAAAAATTGACGCCATTCCCATTTAAAAAATTTCACGCACATTGATAATGATGCGCTATGATTCATCAGAAAATTTAAAACATGGAAAAAAAGTTTTTTTCTTTTTTTTTTTTTTTAATCTTATAATTATTTTTCTGTTTTACATAAAAAAAAAAAAAAAAATCCAAAAGTTTTAATAAAAAGGGTTTCCGAAAAAAATTTCCTGGCGTTTTATATAGAAATAAAATATTAATTACAGGTATCCAAACCGTCAGTATTTTGAATATCACTAATGAAATAATCGTAATATTCAATTTAGAAAAAAAAAAAAAAAAAAAAAAAACTGTTTTTTTTTTTTTTTTTTTTTTTTTTTTTTTTTAAGTGACATTCAACATGGAAACAGCACCGATTTCTGGAGTAATCTCAATTTTCAAACCCCAATTTAAATGGTTTTATGAGAAGTATGTTTGAAGTTTACGCACAATTTAAATATTCTACATCTGCTAAGTCAATATTTTCTTTCGCATTAACTTTTTTTTAACATTTTAAATTTAAATGTTATTTAGACTATATATATTGAATGTTATTCATAATTTTGCATAAGTTACCTGAAATAAAAATGTATAAGAGAAATTTACTGTTGTGTGCTTGCCACGTACACACTCAACTCAGTTGTTTTCCCATGTATGCCATGGAAAAGCGTAAGCATTTAGTATACGTTTTTGAGACAATGTTAAAAATAGACCCGAAAATTACGATTAACTTAAGAGTTACCTAAATCGGTGTAAGCTGTTGTATAATAAATATTTACATTTTTTTGTGTTAGTCGTTTATTTCTAATGTCTTTATTCTACTTTTACCTTGGCTTTTTATTTAGCCTGGCTACAGCATATTATATAAAACGGATTTAAAAAGTATATATACATTAATATGCATGTACATTAAAAATTATGTATATATATCAGCATTTCTGAAGAGTCTTGTCCCAGTGAGCACGGGGATTGCGAACTTATCTTAATTTATTGCCTTTAATCAGCGTTATTTTGGATCTCGTGAGCATTTAACCTTGTGAGTAAAGCCGTTATAATATTTGGTAGCTTATATATAAAGCTCATTAACGAATATTTCATTTTAAATAAGATATTATCAACAAAAATGAATTCCCTATTCTATTACACACACAAGGCAAGCAGAAACGGCCTTAACCTTGCAGCAATATGGAAAAAAAAAATATGTGTAGCATCTTTAACCCATACTTGGATGAAGACGCAACATGGTTCTGCAATAAATTAAATGACCTTTAAATTTTCTGTTTCATTTTATATACTGTATATTATAGTGTAAAATGTAAATGGGATTAATAATTATAATTATAATATTATAATAATTACCATTTTTATAATTTTATTTTAGTAAAGTTTCAAGACTTCATTTTGGAGCTTCCTGAATATAGCTTGGAGTAAGGCATCAACAGTAGGAAATGAAACTTCTGGGTTTCAACTACTGGGATTCAACCCTATAACCCACAAGCAATCCCAGATCCCTCTGATGGTTCCATCAAAGATACTGTTGTTACTTCTAAAAACGACGCATGTGACGAAAGGCCTACACCAGCGACTGCTTCCATCAACAGATCATGTGGGCCTACACCATCAGTTGCTTCCACCACCAGAGATGGAAACAGTCGACTTTCACCAGCACAAAAACAGAATGTCCAGAAGCAACCAGCCCTATTGCTCAGGTCAGAAAACCAAAACCATCCGGGTGTATGAAACAGAGGTATTAAACTATGCGGGAAAAGCCCAGAAAAAAAAACCGAAAAGTGGCCGGAAAAGCAAAATACATAAAAAAAAACCAATGTTCCAATGTTTGTCTTATTTTTTCTTATTTAGTGTGGTACTTGTAGCTTATTTCATAAGTGGTGGCATATTCCCCGTATATATTGGGGAATATGTAGCAATTACACGAGTTTATGTAACATTAAAATTTTCAATTGTGTACACACACATTATAAGAAAGGAATTAATAAACATACATAATTAATTAAACATTGAAAAACATGGTGTATTTTTTTTTCATTATCATATCATTTCAATTTTTGGCTGTACTATGCAAAGCATCCTTATATATGATATATTCTCCTGATTTACCTTATATAGTATATATTTTATTTTTATAACCTTAAAAAAAAATCAATTTCAGTGCAAAAAATAAATATTTTGAAATCATAGTTATTTCTACAATTGCCGAATAGTCAGTGAGATCTTGTTGAAGTGTTATGTATGTATTAAAAAACAGTTAATTATTACATACTGCCGCATACTCAAAAAAAAAAAAAAAAAAAAAAAAAAAAAAAATTGCAAAAACTGCATGACTATTAGTTACGCTCATACAGAAGTGTATAAATTGCAATTACATCATTTGATAATGAATAGATATATTTAAGATGCAGAGATACCATTAAATCTTCAGCAGCCAAACAGTACAAATATAAGTGACAGGAACAGTGCTTGCTTTACATACTCATTGGATGTGGTGAGAGTGGGCATAAACATTCTCTCTCTCACTGTGGTTTTTAAGAAACGAATTTATGTTTTGCATTATCTCGATACAACTAAATCATAATTATGAGTTACATAGATGTTTAATATGCATGCAATACAAGTGTGAAAGCATGTATAGACTGAAACGTTTACAGGACATAGTACGTATATAACAATTTTTCCAAAATATTGCTTTTTATTTTGTTAATAATTACAAAAATTTGAAATAAATTACTTTTCATTGGAAATATAGTATAGACAGGTTTATTAATGAATTGGAATATCTTAGATGGCAATGGTGTAATTTTTTTCTGTTTTAAGTATGACTTTAAGATAATTAGATTCATGCAACTCGATTTCTGCACATCAAATAGAAACATAGCTTTCTGCGAGCAGAACATTTACACCTTTCATAGAAATGTCTGGCACGTAAGGATTGGAACGGAGAAAGTACACGCTACATCTGAAAGGATACTGCGACAACACCATGATTGTCCGTGTCTTATTTTCCACACGCGAAAAAGGTTTCTTTATTATTATTCAGAATTGCATATTGTTTATTTCATTTTAGTTTAATACCTGCTCAATACATTAGATTTTTTTTTTTTTTTTTAATATCGCATTACCACCTATTCTGGGACAAGACTTACTTTTCAAGGTTTATAAAGTCAATGTTTGCATAAAATTTTTCTCTGCGAACTAATGACATTTAAAGTCCGTAAATAGTAAATTTAATGCTTTTTACTTTCTTCTATATTCAATAGAAGAAAGTACTGGATTCGTAAAAATTTTCGACTTCGGGTTTTTGATGGATTTACACGTTTTGAGAGCTGTAAACACGATTTGACCTTTTTTAGAAAATGTCTGTCTGTCTGTCTGTCTGTCCGTCTGTCTGTCTGTCTGTGTGTGTGTGTGTGTGACAAAATATTGTGGCAATTGTATCTCAGGAACTACTGCACAGAATTTCATACAAATTGGTATGTAGTTGCACCTTGACATAAATTAGTGCCTATCAACTTTTGGTAAAAATTGTCTTACAGGTTGCGTTGCCATTCCGCTTTTTCTAAATTTTTAACATGGTGATATAGGACAAAATTTTGTATAAATGTGCATAAAGAGAATTATTTTTTAGTAATCATTATGAAATTTACAAGAATTATTTATAATAGAGATAGTCAACTGGGAAATTTTTTTTATATGTGTAGGAGCTTTGCCACCCCCCCACCCCCCTGGGGGCGGGGAAGTTTCCCCTCGAGGGGAGTACATTTTCAAGATGGGTATCTTTCGAAAGGTCTCGTCAATACCTTTAAAACGAATGGTTGAACTATACATCTGTGATAATTTAAAACAAAGTTATCGGTTTTTTTTTACTTTTAACAAAAAAAAAACAAAAAAAAAAAAAACTTGGTATTTAGTTGGTCCCTGACATATACTGGTGCTGATTAGATTCGGGAATTAATCGCTTAACAGGTGGCGCTGTGATCGTATTTTTTCTAAATTTTTAACATGGCAGTATAGGACAAAATTCCGTATAAATGTACATAATGAGAGTTATTCTTAACCTGTGATTGTAAAATTAATATGAATTATTGATAATAGTAATAGTTAATTAGTAAAAAAAATTTGTGCATGTGGGGGCATCGCTTCTCCCCCTAAGGGGAAGTACTCCCGGGGTAGTAAATTGGGTATCGAAAGATGGGTATCTCTCGAAAGGTCTCGTCAATACCTTTAAAATGAATGGTTGAGCTATAAATATGTGATCATTTAAAACAAAGTTATCGATTTTTTTTTTTTTTTACTTTTAACGAAAAAAAAAAAAAACTTGGAAAAAAATCGTAATATTTTTTTTTTTTTTTTTTGCTATTGAGTGAATTTGTATAGGAAAATATAGAAGAAAGTCTTGTGGTGGCCACAACATACAAGTTTATCTTTTTTTTGTAATTCTCAAATTTTGAAGAACTTAAGGGAGGAGTTCCTTAAAACTTATTTAATAATCACAAATACATATTGTCTAACGAACGAAGTTAACAAGCAGAAGCATCTCAGCTTCTGTTATTGAGATTGAAATAAAGTTTCTACTACAGAAAGAATGATGTCTTATATAATCATGTTATTATTTTTTAATTATATATTTAAATTCGCAGTTTCACTTGCTTTTGAATTTTACACATTAAAAAAGTATATTTTATATGCAATGACTGATTTATTCTGACAAAATGTTTGCTTCCATTAGATTACCCGCTAGATTAATTATTAGATTTGCAAATAAATTTAAAGTGTTGCATCCTCAATTTAACTTCAAAATTAATTATTTAAAAAATTAATTTATGAAAAATATTGATTAAAAAAAGACTCTTTTTCGACACAAAATTTAAAATAATTATAAAAATATTAACCATTTTACTGAATTTGACGTATACCTAATTCTATACAACGAAGATAATACATTTTTAAATCTTCGTGGAATATTTCCTTTCATTCATATTTCAGTTACTTATATTGTTCTATGCCTTCAATATTGCTATTCCTCAAAACACTAATATTTGAATTAATTTTAGAGGAATTTACATAAATAAAATATAAAATAAAATGATTTTTGTTTAAGATATAAATTTCTTATAATTTTATTTAATTACTATCTCTCGTATAGAAAATCTATTTATTAAGCTTAATTAAATCTTAATTATTTATATTGCTTTTCACATTATATTACGCAAAAAATGAAATGCTATAATTTTTTCCCTTATTTATCTCTAGAGTATTTCATTAACTTAAACATAATTTTAGAAAAATGAGCAAATGTTTCTAGGAACGTAAGTAGTATTTATTTTAAATAAAATGCGTGGGTTAGATGTTAAAATGAAATGAAACGGTATGTTCCGACAAAACGATTTCTAATTATAAAAATAGAACCTTTAATGAAAGTGGGTGTAACCAAGGGAATTTAGAAATGGAATTCTTTTGAAATGTTAGGAGTAGGCGTGCACGTGTCTATAAATACTAATGTATTGCATTTTATGCAAAAACATTTATATATATATATATATATATATATTTGTGTATAAAAATACAGTAACAAATGCAGAGCGATCATAATTAAAATTTTTCTTTGAGATCGTTATAAAAGTTAAATCACTTGTCTAAAATTTACTGAACTTGAAAATATTTCTAAAGGTGCAGTTTACGGTACTTTATCAGTTTTTAAAAGTAACCCAATATTTTGCCAAATAACACCCTTAAACACGCCCAATAACCCTTCTTTTTGGGAACCTCAGGAGACATATCAATATGCATATGAAACAAATAAGATTTAGAGCAGAATGGACTATATTTAACTCTCTCTCTCTCTCTCTATATATATATATATTAACCTCTTATAATGTACCATAAATCTGTAGACATTTTAAAAATCCATCAAAGGTAAAGGAATCAGCAGAATTGAACGTGGTTTGGAAAAAAGTTATTCTCGTAATACGAGATTTTTTTTTCTTTTTCCAATAGTTAATTTTTTTGTCGACAGAGCGCACTGCTCGAGTGCGTAACAATAAATATGCAAAGCAGTGTCCTATAAAATGCATGATTTTACGATTAAACAGCTTACTTTTTATTTTGCCTCCTACTTGCGCATACGTGAAATTTTAATTGCGATACTGACTTGTTTGATAAAGCATTATTGAAGAAGACATTTTCCCTTAGATAAGAAACATCTACAGAAGTTGCAGTTAGTTTTGTTGTAACTCGTTTGAAAACTGTAATTTATAGTAAAGGCTTACCCATAGAATAGGATTTCTATGCCTGTAAACATTTGCATGCAAATAAATATAGTTTTTCACGGAAATGTAGGATTTGCCCTCGCACCTATATGTATGTATATACATACATCTTGAAGTAATACCCTAAGCTCGTTAATTTTCATTTTCTGAAAAGGTAAAAATGCACTTTCATAACTGTTTGGTGATTTCTTCAAAAATGGTCTACTATCACTTTGAAAGAATAAAATTATAACAGAACACAATTATAAAACATTTAACCTTTAAATGGCGTGTGTTGCTTTGCGGCAACATACCCAATTTTATCTTCTAATGCAGGGGTGGCCGACCCGCGGCTACGGGGCCGCATGCGGCTCGCGAGGAGTTTAACGATAGTTAAAATTTGAAAACTTTGGTTAATGCATAAAACGTAATAAATCCGTTCTGAATTTTCAAAGTGAAAATCGCTAGTTTTTTTCCAGTGTAAAGATATTAAAACAGGCTTTAAACATTTACATTTCATGGACAATAATGTATTGAAATTCTTTTGTGAATCGCTGTTTGTTATAGTTATGCAATTTTCAATACAGAATCATGCTATTCTTTTGTACGGTATTTGAATAACCCTCGTCAATATCAAAGCATTTTAAATATATTTACTAAAGTTACAGTGCAGATAAGCTGACATATTAACCACAGTCATACATGTTTTTAAAATTAGTTGGAAAGTGTTAAAAACATTGTTGTAAAACTCTTTTGTCCATAGTAGTTTTTCAAGAATTCAAATCATTAAAAATTCTATCTAGTAGAAATGCAACAATAAATTAGAATATAACAATTGATTTAAAATTCAACAATGGGCTATTTTACTTAACAGGGATTAGATTTTATGAACAATTAATCACATTTTTCTTTTTAATATTTTAATTCACCCCATACACATATAAATTAACCTGTCAGATTAATCACATTTGCTTAAGTTTTGGAAACTAAAATGACATCTTCATGGCGTTACGAGTTCAAAAAAGGAAGTGAAGCAGTATGCTATGCCGATATTACACAAGATGAGTACTGCGTACATCGAAATTTATTGCAGGAAGGTCACAAAAAGTGCGGAGTTGAAGTGTACGATTTAATTACAGGACCCATGAAAAATCCTATTCGGGAAGTTGTTGAAGATCACACTAAGCTCCGCCATTTATCTAGACCTAATATGGCTGAAAGAGGTGGCATATGCAAATATGTTAAGTCTTCAGAGATGCAGTATTGTGAATATTGCAGAAAAGAAGCAGCCACGGAGCGTGACAAAATGAAAAAGGAAAAATTTGAAAAGAAGATGAAAGAAACAGACAATTTGTTACAAAATCTCAAGCGAATCCGGAGAACTTATAAATAAAACAAGAATTACTTAACCAGACTTCTGTTTTACCAGAAGCGTAAGACCATATTTGTATCACTGTTGTCAGACAGAAAATAATTTTTTTGTAATCATCACAGGAAAAAGAAATTTTTTTATCAGTTTCAATCACATAATAAATTAAAACAAAAGCAGCTTTTAGTTAAGCAGTGAAAATATAGTATAGTTATAGAAAATAAATATTGTATACTACAGAATTAAATCTGGTTGACTAAAATATTTATTTGTGGGCAAATTACATTACTTAAAAATTGACGAGATAATAATTTTCATAAATAAAAATAATTTTTAAATTTAATGAAGCAAAGTATAGTGTTGGAATTATAAATTTAATTTTTAAACAATATATTTTTCTTTTACAATTTTATCTTCAACAAAAGACGAAGTATTTTTATACAATTTTTATCTTCTGAGTGCTGGGACCGGATATATCCGTTCACTAAGCTATGTTTTCCTTTAATATAGCTATATTTCAAATATGAACTACATATTCATAAATGGCCGGACACTTTCGATTTGGGAAATTTTGACAAATATCTCGAGACCTTGTCGAATTTTCTTGAAACTTCGCGCGTGTATAGAACATGTTATACCTTATACATTTCAGCAAACGATCTGCCCCAAAGACAAACAGGTCACCAGTAATAAAATAAAAAGCAAACAGAATATTAACACCTTGTAAAAATGAATGTTTAAAATGCGCCCTGAAGTTACATATAAGGAGTCTTCTAATGATTATCTGTCTTCATTCTTATGACACTAGCATACTACGTATTCATGAAAATATACAGATTTCTAAAAATAAATAAATAAAAACATGACTTGCAGCTTATTATGTTCAATGCAAAGTAATTTTTAAAAAACTTGACAGAGTACATTAAACACATAATATTGGAATCAGAACATAAAAAAATTAAATATCTAATTAAATATGAGTATTTCCTCTAAATATCTTCTAACTTTGCATACTGAAGGGTAAACAAAATTTAATTTGAATAATTTATTAGCCAAATGTATTGATCTATTTATATTAAATTCCCAAGCAAATATCCTGAAAATTCAAAAAGGTGACGATAGAACATTACTCACATAATGAGAGAATGGTAATAAGTGGGTAATCAGCTAGGGTGGCTTAGTGGTAGGTCATTCGCATGGTAAGCGGAGTGCCCGGACTCGATTCTCAGTTCTGGCATTTTTCACATAGTTAGTATAAAAATTCAACCTTGCACATTCCACCTCTAAATAAATATTCATGGTTGATGAACGTCATTTCTGTGAAATTTAGTATTTATATTTATGCAATACAAAACGTTTTGTTCTTACACATGAAATATTTTTATTGATTTAATTCAAAATATCTCACTTGTATTTTCACGAAAAAAAAAAGTTAATTGTTAGTTAATTATTAGTGAATTATTTTATAAAAACTATATAATCTGTTTTATTTATAAATGTATTTTACTTTTTAAAGTATAGTTTTTCTTTACGTATGCAAGTGCGATAAGTTTTACGCTATATTTTCGCTTTATAGTAGGATATATATATATCTCTGAAATTCAAATTTTCCAAACAAAATTGACAAATATTACTGCCTACTACTTACTCTTTTCTACATGTCACTACATTTGTTAAGTTTAAATTTTAGAAAATTTCAAGTACAAAAAAATTTCAAGTGCAATATTTTACTTATACTGTTGAGATAAGCAATATATAGGACTAAGGTTTATAACATAGAAAATTTATTATTTATTTATATTAGTCTAATTTTATACAATTGCTGATTTTTAAATTAAACACGAACGATACGAAACAGAGAAATTTTAAAATTAGTTAATACTAGATAATTTTTAAGTGAATAAATTATTTATAACACAACGCAAATGTCTGTAGTAACGATAGAGTAAATTCAATTGGTACTACACTGTAAAAAAATTCTGTAAATTTAATAAAATGGTTATCCAGAGTCTCTGCAAATTTACAAAAATTCTAAGTTAAATGTAAATAGTCGAGATTTTCAATCTTTGATCTGTGATTTTATCAATTTTTCAATAAAAATTAAAAATTAATGTTTCTACTTCATAAAAAGCATCATAAGTCACAAATATATTTTCTCCTATGAGTAATTAAATTAATATTAGTCATGAAAATGCATGTATAAAATAGACTTTTTGACACATCTCCGTTAATTTTTCTCTGTATTTTTATATAAGACTTAGGGTAAATGATTACCATTAGTTTTCTGTTGTATTTTTTAACAGTACATATTAACGTACTACATAAATTACATACGTTTGGTATTAAGAGTCTTATTCTAATTTTTGAAAGGTATTGATAAAGGCATGTCTAACATAAAATACATTTACTTTTTTAAATACAATAAAAATAATATTACACGTGCAAAGATTTAACACAATTCATGCAATTTATGGATTTTACCCTCGACTAAAATGGTATCACAAACTATTACAATATTCAGTTTTATTAAAAACGAGGAACTTTTCAATGAACATTAATACAAACAAACAGAACTCTTTCCATTATAATTTCATCTCATAAATTATCATAATTTATAAAGTATTTATTTACTAATGCATATACAAAATATTATAAAACAGAAGTTATTATTTTTATATTAGTAAGAAGGTAGTGCATGCGGATGAAATTTGTAAATTATTGGTGACGATTTGACACTTTCTTTAACATAAAATATAAAAAAAAGAAGGACGAAAAAACGTGCTTTTCACAAAACTAATGAATGCTATCCACCTAGATATATATAATGTAAATGAGCCAAAGGTGGCTTGTGTTTCTAAGGTAGCTTACCCCCTAAAGAAGTTTAATTTCATTTTAATGAGAGGCACTACTGCATTGTAAATCATGTGTCTCCAGGGTGTGTGACTGAATTTGAAGAGTTTATTTTAATCGACCGCCTTTACATGCAATGGTTTCACTTTAGAAGAGTAGACGTTCTAATTTCCAGGTAAGAAGATAATATAACTTACGTGTGTTTAAATTCATAGAATTTTGAGTTAGGGTATGCATACTTGCCAAAATCCTGATTAATATTCCGTAGTGTTGTTAGCCCCGCAATGTTTTCCAAACCAGTACATTTTTAGAGTAATATTCTCTAAATACAATTACAATTAAATAATAAGAAAAATATTCTAGATACTGGTGTGAAAAAGAAGGCGGGGCTAACAATACTACGGAATATTAATTAGTATGTTGGCAAGTATGTGTATGTTTTCTGTGAAAGCGTATTTCTTTCTTTTTAACCATGTTAACTTCAGTCCAGTAAATGTATCAGATTAAAAGTTCAATGCCGTTCAAATTGCTACGGTATGCATGTTCTCAAGGTGCCTTGGATAGACCACCTTGGAAACAAGTTGGCAAACTTCGGAAACAATTATACAAATTAATGTAGTAAGGGTAATTTTCAAAATTTCTGCTTAAATATCTGAAAAAAAAACTTATTATCATTTAATATAAAACAATTCCCACACTATTGAGAACACTAGAAATCTCCCGAAAGATCTCTGTAAACAAAACCGAAATGAACCAAAAACTTAAAAGAAAAGCCCTGAACTACTTTACACAAAATGTGCTTGAAAATCTTTTTGTATCAAAAGGTAAGATGAATACGAAGAAAAGCCCGAAAAGTAACAAAAGAAAGACAGAAACATCAAAACATAATAATAAGTAACATAACGTATTAAGCAAATCAAAAGCCAAAAAAGTACACTGTTAAAAGGAACTCTCAAGCAAACTGGTACTGTCATGCCTGACACCAGAAAAACCCAGGTACTTTTGTCCTTTATGCAATATGGATAAGCGACTGTGTAATGAATGCTTATGAAAGGTACATGAAGAGTGTCAAGGAATTAAAAAAAATTAAATTAAATTAAAAATTTCATTTGCACTTTCTGTAAGAGTTAGATTAAAAAGGTGTCATTAGACAAATGTTTATTTATTTATTATTATTACTATTTATTTATTTTTTGTAATGTCATTGTAATTAAATACTTCTGGAAGTGAAAATAGTTTACAATGTATTTTTTTTTTCAGACTTTTAAAGTGCTTTCAATACATTAGCCACCTTTGGAACACTATGCGTCAAAGGTGGTCCACAAGCTACAATTTCAAACTGAATTATAAAAATAACTAAATTACATTTTACAAAGAAAGTTTTACTTGATATATATAAGAATTAAATGTAGCATTTTAGAAAAAAAGGTACAGCCACATACACTTAACCAGAAAATTATAAAAAAAAAATTCAAAACTTAACTATGGCCACCTTCGGCTCACCTATCTTATACACCCGTAACACCGTCTAACCATCAATTTAATTTACCCCGTGATGACACTTTAAAATAATACATTTCGGTTTTTTACTATAGAGGTAGAAAACTAAAAATCTTCATAGTTTTACATTAAAAGATAAACAGTACAATATGTTGCTTTTGTTAACCTTTGTGTATTGCTTAAATACAGCAAAACTACAAACAAAAATAAATAAAGAAATAAAGAAATAAAGAAATTAAATAACTGTGGAGTTGAATATAATAAAATTATTTTTGCTACTGTTTTTTTTTTTTTTTTTTTTTTAATAAAACAAAAGCATTAAAACATTTTTTTTTTCATAAAACTAAAGCATTAAAACAAATTCCATTTAAAAATGTCTGTTTTTGTACAGTACTGTATATAGTCTAACATTTGTATACGAACCAAATACTGTACTAAAAGGTTTCTGAAAATTTTGAAAAATTATATTGAGGAGTTTTAACTCATATAATTTGAATTAAAAATGATTTTTAAAGTATATTGTAAAGTGTTAAAAGCGATTAACAAGACTCTTTATGCACTTTCGATAATTTCCAATTATGCCCCCTAATGTATACAAATATTTTTATTTAACCCTGTATTCAAATTATTAACACAAATTATACCATATTCTAAAAATTTGCTTTTGTTTATATTTTAATATATGTTAATTTAATTATATTTTGTGCAGTCCAAAAATAAGGAAATGCATTTTATAGAAATGCCTCTTACAGAAATCAATGCATTGAGGATGTTTCAATTGTCCCTGTACCCAAATTAATAGTACTATTTACATCATTTTTAAATCGGGACATTTCAAGGTCAGTTAACATATATTAGTTTCAGATCATTTATAAACACCCACGGAAACTATTGAACTGATAGATAGAGGGTGAGACAGTCAGATAAGTCCTAAGCACTAATTTAAAGTCGTAAGCACTTTTTAACTTCGTTGGAGAACGTTTAAAAAAGTATTAATATTAGTAGGAACGCACAGTTGAGTGATATTTATAGCCGACGAGACGGACATAAGATTATTACAACATTTTAGGGGTTTCCGGGCGAAATTTTTTTGTACATTTTTGTTTAAATTAGACACTGAAGTATATGACACTGAAAGTGCTACCTTATTTAAGAGATTTAGAGACAAAGTTATAGAAACTTGGATGTATAAGGCCACTCATGCAAGGAAATTAGGCCAAACAGCATGTAACGAAGATTTATTACATAATTTTTAACATTTTCAAACAAGGTTAAAAAGTTTTTATGACTTCTGTTTGTCAATCTGTCCATCTGTCCGTCTGCCTGCCCGTGCTTGAAACTGATAAATGGTATTAAAATTTATTATGTGATGTTCCCATTGAATGGGGGGGGGGGGAGTACTGGTATGTGTACAAGAACACTCAAAAGGTTCTAAAGCATTGTATTCTAAGAGAGGTTTTTCTATAAACCCTATTTTGGTTCCTTTGTTTTGAACAAATCACAATGAAATTAAATTTTACTATTTATATGCACAAAATAATACTTTTTATAGAATATAGTACGTTTAGTGTTAAGATTTACAGGGTTACGCTAAAAGTTTTAGATACATTACCTGCTAAAATTTGAAATTGCTGGAATTGAATTTCCGTTTCTTTTTTCTTCTTTTACACTTTCAAGAATTTTTCAGCGTGATTATGAATTCAATTAGTCTGTCTGTCTGTCTTTGAGTTCTTTAGTCGGCCCGTTGTATGATCATGTTAGCAAAGTACATTGAAGGTTGAATGATGAAGTGTACGTACATTTGGAAAGTGGTAAATCTATGCGAATCGTATTAATTTTTTCGTTCTTGTTTATTTTAGTCCATTTCCGGTTACAGAAAGAAGATCAGAAATGTGAAATGACGGAAATGTTTTCAAAAGCTTTCAAACTTTTACTTTAAGTTATTTAAATACATATTAATATTCTATTATGGCATTTAATATTTAACATTTAGATTTTTAATTTAAACGTTTTTCGTATGTTGTAAAAAAAAAAAAAAAAAAAAAATCAGAGCATTGATTTAAATACAAATAACTGTTTATATGCTATGGCATCCGTATTAAAGTTTTTGTTCATGATGAAACAGCGTAGAAAACATTTACATTCACGCAAATTTGCAGGTATTTTTTATAGTTAACGAGGATATAAAAGATTACAAATATGATAAACTTTCTCTCTGCAACATTTTTTCAAATCATAAAATAAAGAATTCTACAAAAACGGTCTGTCCTCGAATTTCTAGGACATACCATTACCATTGTTTGTGATTCCCAATGGTTCTTTTAAATACCTTAAAAAATTAATATAAAATGTATTTAATTATTTTATTAATTAATGTAGATTTTGCTTATAAGCATTTACAATAAAGCATAAAACATTTAACGATAAATGTTTTTTAAATGGTTACTTTTTCAAAAATTTATACAATTGTCCATCGATGAAGACTCTTATTAATATGCAAAATTTAAAACAGTCTTTTCTATTTACACGTGCACAAACATTATAGTTATTTATATTTGCAAAAAATTGTGAAAATTATACAAGGATATTATTTGTTAATTATATTAAGTATTCTTGAAAAATTTTACAGAAACAGCAAAAATATTTTTATTTTTAAAGCAGTTTTATTCGAAAACTTATATAAATTGTACACTAATATTATTATTAAAAAATTATAATTTATCTTTAGATATTTAGAAAATTATCTATTGTGGCAGAGTAGTTTTTGAATTAGTAAAACGGGTCATAAAATGTTTAAGTACATTTACTTTGATAAGGCACAGGTTTGTGCAAAAAATCCTTTATTGTCCAAACAATTTATTACAAATTAATTATGTTCTATTAAAAACTAATGTTATTGAATTTCATTGCATAAAAATTAAAGTTTAGAAAGGAACAAAATTTGTATAATTACCTTTGGAAAATCAACATCTAGCGTAGGTGCTCCAGTGATTGGCATGCTCCAGTAATTGACTACTATCCCGAAAAAATTAATAAATAAGAAAAATAGAAAAATCATATATTTTACATATAAAATTTTTAACATTTTATGTCAAACACTGGAGCATAGGGTGCTAATAACTTGTAAAATTAATAACTAGCAGCGTCAAACATTGGAACATATGGTGCTAATTGCTGATAAAATGAAAAACCGCAGTGTCAATTACTGGAATATTGAGTGGGTGTCAAATAAAAACTCATAAAAAAATAATTGTTATCAAATGTATATATTTTAATATATATGTGGTTATGAATTTCTTTCATACCATATGTACTAACTTAAGATTTCTAAAAATATTTTCTGATAACTAGAACATTAGAAACATCAGAGATTTCCCTAAATAACTTTTTTTTTTCTATTTTTTGAATATATTTACGTAACACTTCCCTTCTAAACTTATTTTAAATATATGTATAAGAATTTCTTATATATATAGAGATAATTTTATTTTTTATAGGGCAGTGCAAAAATATTTACTGATTCACTATTTCATTCTGATTAATTAAATATCATCGTATAAAAACTAAATTTACAAAGAAAGAGAAATTTAAAAATTTATGTTTAGAAATAAACATCTACTTGCTTAGGGTTATTTTTTAGCTAAATTTAAAATGATAGAATTTTTTTTAACATCATTTTAAATATTTTTCCAGAGCATTTCATAAAAATTCAATTATTAAATATTTAAAGAAAAAAAAATAGAAAACCACAAAGTAAAAATTAAATCTTACAGTGCAGAAGATACTTTTCAATTTATTTTTAAGTAGTCAACTTCTACTTTCTTGATATATCTGTGCAATAAAGCCATGATAAAAGAGAATAACAGAAAAAGAAACTGTACAGTTTCAGAAACAAACGGAAACGTTTCTGGAATAATAGAACAGAAAGTGAATCTTAATCCTTCCCTTGGCACACTATTTTTGCGGTCTCTCTCCAGGGAAAATGTGGATTACAAAACAAGTGGTGTACACAATAAAAAAATATATTTCTAGTGTTTCACCTTATACTCCTAGAGGAGCTTAAGAAGGTATGATGTTTTTTGCTGAAATGTTAGAAAAAGAAGAAAATTGATTCTCATTTTCTGTCGCTTCTTTTCTCTTCGCTTCATTACAGTTGCTTTATGTCTTTATTTATTTTTTTAAACTTTTTGTTGTTTATTCATTAAATTAAATCACATGATCTTGAAAAATAAATTAAAGTGAATATTAAGTATTATGTTACTCATTAAAATATTACTTCAAATGTTATGTTTTTATTACTTCAGTATGTTTTTAAACCATCATGCTTGAATGCATTAGAAAATTATTAACAATCCTATAACTTTGTGTGTATACGCGCTGATAATAATTATGGGAATATAATTTTACAAATCTCATAATTCATGTTTTTCGAAATATTTTAGCCTTTCGAAATTTTTTAAATAAAACTTCAAACCGTTCTATGCAGATGAGATTTTAAAGTCCTGTCAAATTAAAAAGCGAATAAAATCGAATTTGTGGCAGGAATGCCAAATACTCTCATAAGATCGAACACATATGCTTTACTTTAACCTCTTTCTGTGGCATTATAAGAAGCTTTTATCTTTTCAAGAAAGGATCTTGAATACTCTTCAGAAACCCTGATGTGGACCTTTTCACAGGCTTCCCGTGGCAGATAAACAGCACAAAAAATTTAAACACTTTCATAATAGTATGATAGCCTATACGTACAAATTTTCTATACATATATAAGTAAAAAACAAGAGCAGAACTTACAGAAAAAAAAAAGAAAAAAGAAAGAAAAAATTCTATACACGAATTTCTTAAAGTTTGTACTTTCTCGGGTTCCAGTATCTCCCGCCAGAAGTTGGTAGCAATGGTGCTTGACCGTTATACATTGCCATATAGAAAATCAGAGTTTAAAATATTAACAAATTCAATACTTGCAAAATCTACAATAATATATTTAGACCTAATTCTAGATTCCAAATTCAACTGGTTCAACATTTGCAATATTTACGATAAAAACTTTATAATTTTTTAACCAATTTTGGTTTCGTACGCCTGCACAACAACAGATTAAATATCCATTTCTTCTAAACGTGTTATAACAAAGTCAGACAAAAAAAAAAAAAAAAATCGTTCATTATTATGAAATTTGATTGCAAGATTTCAACTCACATGGAGTAATAAAATTTTAGTCAGCACTGCGTTTAGCTCTCAATACTCTACACCCTTAAAAAGTCATACCTACAAACGCCTTATGTGCTGTATTAGGAATTCCTCCAGTACTTCCCTGTTCCCTGCTCGTTTCGCACACTAACACACAAGGGAGGCTTCGCTGTCCCTCATGACTCGTTTTGTTCATTAACTCTGCAGGGCTCTACCTACCTATTCGCAATTCGACAAAAAAAGAAAAAAAAATGAACAGCGATGGCAGTATTTTTTTTTTTAATATATAGAGAAAAAACAATCTACCTCAAAAACATTTCGAGTTATGAAATGGTTGGTGAAAAATTAAACGTTCCGTAAATTTCCAAAATATGAATTGCTAATAAGTATTTTATTAAAAGCTTTATACGGTTCGAAAAAAAAATTAAATAGCTTTTCCCCAAAGGTATCTTTTCTTAAAATACTGAATGATTAGTTTGTAGTTCAGTGTGATTCAAAAAGAGATGAACTAAAAAAAAAAAGAAATTTTGGACAGCTTTAATTTTTTCTATCTGTAAAAAAATCTGTATTCTTTAAAAACAATTATACCGTTAGAATTGGAAATAAACGCTCTTTACAAAGGGTCAGACGTATTTTGCATATCTTGATTCATTATACGGAGGGATCGCTTTCAGAACACGCCCAGATTTTTCAATATTCTTTTCTTCTTTCCGTGGAACGCTTTCTCATGAAAGAACAATGACTTTTTGGAGAAAATATTTCCAAGCTGGCAATTAGAGTATTTTTATGAACACAACGTTTTTAATTAATAACTTAAGTTGTTAAGGTGATAGAAATTTTTAATCAAAATAAATGTATTCTTTCGATCATTTGGTAAACATCGGTACTTTTTGCAACGCTGAAGACCCTCTTGTTCTCGAAGAGATGTGGTCGCAGACAAAAAAATCGGACAGCGGCAGTTGTAACTTTTTCTTTTAATGTATAGAGAAACGTGTCTGTATAATATTTCAATCCGAAAATTAGTACTTCAACTAAATACTACTAGAATTAATGACACAAATATAATGTGTTAAATATTCCATCTATTTCCATTATTTTTACCAAGTTAAAAATCTTCTAATCAAGGACAATACAACTCTTTTATCTCTGGTAATTGACACCGATGAATCTACCATAAAGCAAGAAAAAACTCGTGCGCTTTTGTAACATTTCTTAAGTACCATTTTACAAAACTTAATCAAAACAACACAGATTAAACTATTTTTCAATCTGTGTAATAGCACAGGCACTAAAATGCTGTATCTCATCAGAACACAAGAAATACAGCTATCACAATATCTACTGGCAATACTATGTTAATTGTAGAAGTTTTAAAATGAACTTTTCCAAAATTCAATATAATTACATAAATTTAATGAATATAATTACATAAACTAGCGCTGCAAAGCTAATCTAAATTAATTCAACTAATTTGGAAAAAGGCATACGTAAGGCAGTATAGGAAATGAAACAGCTGACTAGCTAACATTGGTACATTACTGGATCTCAAAATCACTGTGGGTCCAAAACAAAGTGGTTATAGGGTTCTTAGTTCAGACAGGAGGAAAAGCCTTTCTATGATTCTGCTAGATCATGCCTGAGACAGGCCCAGAACACAGCTAGACCGTAGTTAATTTAAAAAACAAGCGGAAATTTTTACATAAGATTGCCTTTAGGAAAAACGAGCATCAAAATAAATAATCAAATAAATAAATAAAATATATAAAATTAGACAAATTACTTTTCATTGACAGAGAGAAAAGTAAGTCAATAAATCTGACTGTTGTTGTTGTTGTTGTTATTGTCGTGTGACAAGTGCAGAAAAAAAAAGTGTATAGGGAAGTCAAATGGGACCAAAGGCGTGGAGCACAGCCTTGGCCACATCTCCGACTTTTTCGCTGTAAAGGGTGTCATGGGTGTCCCCAGGTGGCGGATAGGAGGATGCCTCCGCTGGTTTTCCAGTGGGTGGTAGAAGGGAAATAAAATACCTTCCGCGGACCAACAGGTAGAAGTCCAACCTCTAGGCAATGGCGAACCCATCTATGACAAGTGCAATATCGTCGTCATAAATCTGACTAAACTAACAAAATGAAATAATGCTGTTAAATGAAATAATTTCTGTTCGCGCCACCAAAGGCCGAAAAGTTTTGGTTTGGAAGCTGGTAAATGGAAAGAGTTGCATTCGGTCTCAGCTAGTGCTGGACGATATCAGAAATTAAATATCGCGATATATCACCAAGTTAATATCGATATTAGCGATATATTGCGATATTTCTTTCAAGGCAGAAAAAAATAGACATTTGTTATTTTTTAAAGACATATGCACACGAATTTTAAAGTATACAAGTATAGAGTGTTTTCCATGTATTTTCTGGTATATTACTACCATAACTTTATCATAAAAAAAAAAAAAAAATCATAAAAAGTGAATTAATGTTTTGTGTTTCTTATAACTTATACTATTGCTTTTTAGTATACCTCTGTATAGTTTATCCTCTATTCTTCCCATTTTAAGTTTTAATTATTTTAAAATCATATTTTAACACAGCTAATATGTGATCTGTGTTTTATTTGTACCAAGTATATCAAAATTCATAATTCTACTAAAAATAAAGCTTCAGAAAAATTGTCTTAAGATGCAGTTATTAAATAAAAATGAAAATCATTTTAATTAGTTCAGAATTGCCATTATAAATAGTTCAGAATTGCCATTGAATACACCTTTTTTTGGTTGTAGAAAGTAATATTTTTTACTTAAAACTCTTATATGCATCCTAAATGTCAGTTACTTGTCATTTTTATTTTTGTATCCTCTTACCAAATCATTACAATATCTTTTAAATATATATGTTCAATTCACATTCGTAATAGTTTCACAGTAATTGAAATTTGAATTACATATTATAATGTGTCTGTGTGTCTGTGTGTGTGTGTATTTATGTATACATTGTCAGTATAAAAATTATATTATTTAAACAAAATTATGTTGAAGTTTCATTTTGTTACTTAAAGTAACTCATTTTGCATTTAAACCAATTTTATTTAACATGTACGGCTTTAAAAATAAAATAAATAAATAAATAAATGGAAAGAGAAATATAAATGCTACATAAAAAAAGTAATAAACTATTCAATATTATATAATTCTATAAAGAAACTGTCACTGTAAAATTACTGACGATAAAACTTTATTTTACATCAGTTAGGTAGCACCCTTTCTCCCTTCCCATGTTATCCAATAGGATTTTTGTCGCTTCGTTTTATAAAAATATTTTATTCAAAAATGAAGTTTTTCAAATTCTGTTTTTTGAATATTACTCTTTGAACGGGTCGCCTTTTAGCTTAGTGAGCAATTTTTCGAAAAAATAAATTTAAATATTTTACTTAGAGATCCACACTAAGAGTCCATAATTTACTTATTGAAATAAAATATTTAAATTAATTTTTTCGAAAAATTGCTCACTAAGCTAAAAGGCGACCCGTTCAAAGAGTAATATTCAAAAAACAGAATTTGAAAAACTTCATTTTTGAATGAGATATTTTTATAAAACGAAGCAACGAAAATCCCATTGGATAACATGGGAAAGGAGAAAGGAAGCTTTCTGACTGATGTACAGTCTTAATAAAAAAAATATTTTATCGAAATATTTAATAATAATAAAATAATATAAAAAAAAAATACATTCCATAATTGCTTATATTTTCAGAAGTTTTTTATTAAACGCTAAGAAAATTTGCAAAAAAACTCTTCTAGTAGATATCAGTTCAGTGACGCCAGATGGTCGAAAATTATTTCCCCAAACAATTCTTCAAATTTCCCCAAATCACGGTTTTTTTTTTTTTTTTCGAAAAAATCCCCAACTTGATTTCTACTAAAAAGGGAAAATAAAAATTTTTTCAAAAAAAAAAAAAATGTCAAGCAGATTTTTCTATGATTTAAGCTCAGATTTTTCCCCAAATGAAGGCAATTTTTGAAAAAATCCCCAAATAACAATAAAGCTATTGAAAGTCTCTAGACATAGGGATAAATCATTACGTTACCAACATTGACAGAAAGTTGAAAAACGCCCCAGATTTGTCCCCAAAAATTTTAGAATTCCCCAAAAAAGTCCCCACAAACATTTGGTCTCCAAAATTGTCCCCAGAAGCCTCAAAACTCCCTAAAATGGGGACAAAATCCCCAATCTGGCATCACTGTATCAGTTCGGTTTTGATGATCTTTATTAAACACATGTTGAAGCATGTTATTGGCCATTTTATATCGACACTTTGAAATAGACCGATATCAATGAACCAATAGCAGGAAAGGAGCTAAAACAGAAGATATTGTTTTCATTCGTCATATTGCCTTTTCTGTGGTTTCCATCACCTACGATATGCATGAATGTAGAGTGGGAATCTGGGAAATCAGTATAGTGTAATATATCAGAACCCATAATAGATATCTCGGATAGGGATATATCGTTTCGACTAATATCAAATCTCTTCCCTAGTAAACACACCTGCTGATTATAGGTATTGTGATATTGGAGTATGTCTGATGAATTTTTTCTGAAGGGGTAGAACCGTGACCTTGAACGAAGTCAGCTTATTCACGGGATAATCAAAGCAGATGGCTTTCAATAATTTTTTATTATTATTATTATTATTATTTTTATTTATTTATTTTATTTTATTTTATTTTTTTTTATGCGGTGGCCTTTTTAAAGCAGTGATGTTTAGATTTGAGTTTATGAAGGATGAGGAAGTATATGTATATGTGTTGCAATAGAAATCGTTTGGCGTGGGGCTATTTTTTCTAGTTTATCAGTGAGTAATTAGAGGAAAGTAGAAAATGAGTATTAAAATAAGATATTCGGCGCTTTTTTTCTTCCGGTTTCGCTCTCGTTAGCTGTTGTATGTTGGCTGATCGGGTTTCATTCGCTCGAGTTTCGTTCACTCGGGTGCGAACTCGGCAATATAGTTAAAGGGATATATTGGAGGAGCTAGATCTTAAATATTGTTATCGGGATATTAAAAAAATATCGATACTTAGGGATATATTGATAAATAATCCAGCCCTAGTCTCAGCTCGTGCTCACAATCCTAAACCCTTTCGATTTTCCCGTAATTTTCACTAAATTTTACATAAACAACGGGCTAAGACTGCTGTAAAGGGCTTCCACGGAGGGCATTTCACACAAGACTGGTTCCCAGACGCAGTCAATTAGTCTTGACGTCTATAACTAATGCTGTTATACGTCGAACCAACACTATCAATAATAAAATACTATTTTAAGTTGAAAACGCATAGAAATTGAAAATGTGAATAACAGTATTTCACTAAAGGTAAATACTGATTTATCAAAAACAAAAAATCATATTTGATTACAAACAAACGTAACAAAATAGCCTTCTATTTTATAGAAGGAAATGCCCACTTGCTGTCCTTCCGCTTTAAAATAAATAAGAATATATATATGCATATGTAATAAACTGGGAAGCCCATACTCTATTTCGAATCGTATTTGTAATTTATTTCATACAGATTTAAATTTAACAGTAATAAAACAAGAAAAGAAAAATTAATTACTTCTGTATGAAATCCAGAAAATTGCAATTATTATTATTATTATTATTATTATTATTATTATTATTATTATTATTAAAAACATTTGTTACATCAATTACACTTTCCAAACTTTACCACAATTCATCCACGTATTCTTCTTATATGATTATATCTTACTTTTATCAATTCGTAATTGAAAGCCTCTGTTTTAAAGAAGAAAACATAACAAATATGTAATGTCAAAACTTACCTGATTGGAAAAACTTTCATTAAGCGTAGTGCCTTTTATCCACGCAGTGGGTATTTATAAAACTCAGGGACAATCTGCTGTAGATGATTCCTGTACCTGTTGTGCTAATATCATTTTAAGGTTAAAATGTCATTTTCCATATCTAAACAAAAGATTTTTCAAATATTTTTTCGTGTTCTATAAAGTTTAGTGTTAAGTTTAAAATAAAATTATACTGAATTATAAAAACCAATAAATCAATAATTAAATAAATAAATAAATAAATAAATAAATAAATAAATATATATATATATATATATATATATATATATATATATATATATATATATATACGCATATTAAGAGTACTTAAATTTATTAAATATTCTTAGGGCTTGAAACGCATTAAAATGTAAGTTTATATTTGAAAAAATAATCTTACATTTCCATTCGATAGATTTAATTAAATTCTCAGAAAACAAAATAATAACAATAATAATAAAATCAATAATAATAAAGTGAAATAATAGTAAAGTGAAATAATCTTCGCTGTGCATTGAAAATTTAAGCGGAGAAAACACCACCGTCTATCTTTTGAAATAAATAAATAAGAAACAGGTCTTTCATATAATATCTTTCTTTTTTTTCGTTAAAAGAAAAAAAGCAAAATGAAATGTGTAAAATATATGCGAATAAATTTACTGAGGGTAGAAATATTTTAAAAGATAAACAAGATACAGTCCAGACAGTTTTAAAAGAGGTAAAATGAAAAAGTTAATAAGATTTTCTATGTATTACTTAGAATGTCGAAGAATAATAATGCAATACATGCGACATCTTATAACGAATTGAATATTAAAATATTACTTTTCTTTATAGATATATAAAAAGGTTCAAATAAATAAAATAAATATATTTTTGATGAAAGATTTTGTTAGATAGCATGGAAATATATATATAAGTGTTATAATTCAAATTAAACCAGAACGATCTTATATAACAAGATATAAAGTTAAAAATCTCGAAAGTTAAAGGATTCAATTAGAACAGATTTTGCTATGTTTAATTAGACCCTCCATAATATTCTTTCCTTAAATATAGCAGCACATTATATGATGTTAAAGTTTAATTGAAATAAAAATGTCGGGATTTGCCAGCAGAGAAGACGTGATTCATAAACATTAACATAATACTAATATACAATTACAACTATATGTACTATATATACAATTCTAATGTTTTATTTTGAAGTACAAATCAGCTTGCTACTTGTATTTTTTTTTATTATTTATTTATTTATTTTTATTTATTTTATTTTTTTTTAAGATTGATAAATATCAGGGAGTGTTGTGGTTGAAAAATGTCTGAGTAATTTGAAATGAACTTTTAAATTTAACAACAGCTTCGGATTCTATATAAACGTATTTACAATATTCAAACACAGAATTATTTTTGACATAAAGCTGTTGCTAATCCTATTTTGAATTGTTTTTAGCGCATGATTGTATAAAGTGCTTGTTATCGTTACCCATTAATATACAATTTATATTTATACTATATCAATGCAGAGTAAGAGAAAGTCGTGTGAATGCAACACGAGATAATGTAAAATTAAATAATAATAATAATAATATTAACTAGTTTACAAACAATATTTTAATTTGAGAACTTCTTTACAAACCATAAAATTAATCAAAGCACTACCGGTTTTTTAAAGACCTTCATTAGGTGCAAAATACATGCCTCGGATCCAAAAGAATTTGCCTTGAAAGCAAAAGCAAGACATATTTGCCTTGCTTTCTTGTCATGTATGTCTTGCTTTTGGCACTATGGCAGTATCACGTATGTTGCACCTGAAGAAGAAAAAACACATCACTTCAAAACTGCTAGTGCTTTGATTAATGTTATGGTGTGTAAAGAAATTTTCACGTTTAAATATTTAAAATTAATTAAAAGTTAAGTTTTTCAGATTACTTTGCTTTGTTATTTTAAATTTGCAAGATTTCAATTTTTTAACACCTTTTGGATGATAAGTCAAGTGGTGATGGATGGTAGTATAATTTTTTTTTTTTCGATTTTGTCCAATATATATATATCAGTATACATATAACAAAAAATGACAAATTTTATAGAAAAATAATATTTAATTAATTTCCAGATCTTTTATTTATTACTTCCATTACCGGACTACGCAGGTAAAGGAAAAATTGTATTTGATCCAAAAATTCGATATCGAGTTTTCACCTGAGTTACACGTTTTAAGGTCTCCTGAATCCAAAAAAGTAGTTTTTGGCAATTGATCAATGTGTGTACGTATGTATGTGGTGAATCTTCTCGCTATTATACAGTCGGTAACAAAAGTCTCCGAAAACTAGCAAAAATTCTTATTTAAAAAAGGTACACTTAATACAGTTTTGTTAAATAAATTCTTGTCGAATCCTATTTTTAGACTGACTAAGAACAGGATTCAACAAGGATTTATTTAACAAAACTGTATTAAGTGTACTTTTTTTACATAGGAATTTTTGCTAGTGTTCGGAGACTTTTGTTACAGACTGTACCTCCGAAACGAATAAAGATAGAACTACGAAACTTCAAAATTGAGGCAAGTCTGGTGTACAGATGAATTTTCCAAATTTTGATGAAAATTGTAAAATTGAAAGTGGGACTTCGGAAACCGAAGTGGGATCGTAAGTTCGTATCATAAAAACGGCTCAAACAATTTTCTTCAAAGTTGCTATATAAACCCTTTATTAGATGTCCTTTCGAAGGATGTAGTTGGTAAGTTCAGTAAATTGCATAGTTGTACTGTATAAAAAACTCAATTTCAGGTCTCGCAAGTGCGTTCCTTTAAAAAGGACTGTACGAATTTTTTTCAAACTCGCCATATTAACTCCCTTTTTAATATCCTTTTGTATTTAATTATCGTTTTATGGTCAATAATTGAGTATTGCAAGTTTTGGTAAAAGTTGGTAGCTCAAAAACGGCTCTAACGATTTTCTTGAAAATTGTTACATAAATTCATTTTAGATATGCTTTCTCATGTATTACGTGGCTATTTCAAGAATTTTAACAATCATTCTGATTAAGTAGGTCAGTTTTAGGTTTCAGAAAATGGTGTTAAAAGTAACTTTTTTTTTTCTTATTTTTTAACTGGCTATGTAAACTCTATTTTATATCATTTTATACGTGTATTAGGTTCCTCTTACCGGAAAATGTTTTTGGTTTCTACTTCGTTAGGTCAATTTTATGTCTTCTGATCACATTATCTCCAAAAAATGCATATAATACGTGAAATAGTGGGTAATGGAATTTGTGTGGTTGCTTCACACACCAGATATACACTGCTCGACATTGAAAATGCAACACCAAGAAGGAATGATAATAACGGAATGAAATTTGTTGGACACATACATTATAGTAGGAAGAACAATTGATTAAATTTCAGGAAATTTGGAGTAATATGTACTGAGAAAACAGTACATAAAGCAACGACCTTTGTGAGCAATAACAGCACATATCTGCCTAGGCATTGAATTGAACAGCGATTGGATGACATGTACGGGTAGAGCACTTCATGAATCTTCAACACGATGCCACAATTCATTGATCTAAGTTACTGGTGAGTGGTGGGGGGGGGCAGTCGCTTTTCAACGATTAAACAGTCATTTTCATTGGTGCGAGATCAGGAGAACGCGCTGGCCAGAGCAACAGTCGAACACATTCGGCATCAATGAAGGTCCAGACAATATGGACAACTTGCGGTCGTGTATTGTCGTGCTTAAATTTTGCGCTACGGAGGCCTCGAATACAGGGCAGATCTATGGGCCTTAACTCATCAGAAATTTAACGGCCGCTGTTCAGAGTATCAGAAATACGAACATGAAGTTATCAAGATGTGTATCCAATGGGAACCCATAACATCATTACAAATGATGGACAGTATGATGATGTCGAATCCAGCTGGCAATGGACATTATTCATAATGCCGTTAAGTACGGATAAGGCAATCTTGATGCTGTAAACAGGATTGTGATTTGTCTGAAAAGTGACTTCCTGCGTCCAGGTTCATCGTTGATCCCACATTAATGGCGCCCATATCAGTGATGCAGTTTTGAGGGTAATCAGAATTTTTGTAACCGCATACTGAGTCACCACCTGGAGTGATGGTATGTTGTACCATTGGAGACACGTCCTGGTCACCTCTTGTTTTCATTCCCGCCACTCTGAATACCAGCCATTACATTTTTGACGAGTTAAGGCCCATAGCTCTGCCCTATGTTCAAGGCCTCTGAAGCGCAACATTTAAGTAGGACAATGCACGACCGCATGTTGTCCATATTGTCTGGACCTTCATTGATGCCGAATGTGTTCGACTGTTGCTCTGGCCAGCGCGTTCTCCTAATCTCGCACCAATGAAAATAACTGTTTAATCGTTGAAAAGCGACTGGTCCCCCACCACTCACCAGTAACTTCGATCGATGAATTGTGGCATCGTGTTGAAGATTCATGAAGTGCTCTACCCGTACATGTCATCCAATCGCTGTTCGATTCAATGCCTAGGCAGATATGTGCTGTTATTGTTCACAGAGGTCGCTGCTTTATGTACTGTTTTCTCAGTACATATTACTCCAAATTTCCTGAAATTTTAATCAATTGTTCTTCCTACTGTAATATATGTGTCCAACAAATTTCATTACGCTATTATCATTTCTTCTTCGTGTTGCATTTTCAATGTCGAGCAGTGTATATTTTTATTTTTATAAAGCTGGCCTTACATTTGTTTTAGCAGTGCAGAAAAATGCATCAAGATTCTGTGATTAAATAACGGCGAATAAATACTTTGTAAGAAAACGTAATTAATTAGAAAAATATTCTGTAATACCATGTAAGGTTACAAAGTTTTTTTTTTAATTTTATTTATTTTTTTATTTTTTTATATTCATAATCAATTTATAAGAGTTCAAAACTGAATGAATATCTTTATTTGATTGTATAATTATAGAAACCTGTTTATTATTTTACAGTAGGTATGTTTAGAGAACAAAGTTATTTCTGTTAATATCAATATTGCATTATTAGAAGGAATTGGAGTATTCGAAGATAAACACTTCATGCTGCACTTGAATGATAAAGAATGCTTGAAACCAGACTACATTATATTCAACTTAATGCCCGTATTTAATTGCAGGTTTCTACTGGAAAGTTCATATTTCCATTAAATCTCGTGTTATGAAAATCCATTCAGATAAATTTGTAACTTAAACAAAATGAATCGCACGAGGATGTAATATTCCTGCATGAAATATAATGAAATATTATGCGAATAAATTTTAATGTAATCCAGCAGAGTATTAGGTATATAAGCGCTAATAAAAGATATTTCACACTGAATAAAATAACATTTATTATAGAAAGAACTGCTTAATATAATGGAAAAAATGTATCTTTAACTGTCTATTATTTTTAAAATATGAATATGTTTTTGATATTGGGGTAGTATCTAAAATCCATATTGTAAAAAATGAAAATAATAATAATAGTAATAATAATAATAATGAATCGCAGTTGATCTATTGCTGACGATATCAGTATTTGGAGTGTAACTTTTACTTCAATACGGTATTTTCTTTTGTCGTTAAATTTTGAGAAGAAAATGGTACGTAAAATTTCAGCAAATATCTGAAAAAAATAAATAAATAAAAGGACTGAATAGTTATGGCATTTATAAGATCATCGCAGAAATAAGAAATTAAAACATTATTTACAAATTAAAAGTCATTTTAAATAAAACTGCGTTTTTTAAGACCGCTAAAATTTCCAGAGGTAATTTATTTCGAATTTATGATACATGTTTATATATTACCATTTTTTTATTAGGATGAATTGGGGTAATATGTAACTATGGGGTAAGTGTAACATGTTTATAATTTAATTGATAAACGAACTTTGGACCTAATAGACATTATTCTATTTGTTTAAACATTTCTTTCTCATATTTAGTCTTTGGAAACCAAATCAATTATGAAAGAGTTATAGTTTTAAAAATTTGAAATAATTGATTATATTTTCCTCTCTAGCAGAATGCCCCTATTAAATTTTGGAGCTTTGCAGCTCTATTTGTGAAGTAAAGTTCACAGTTTTTGTTAAGGAAACTAGTTTTTCAAAGTAAATTTTAAATATAACTTTAGATTTGTTCTAAATCTTAAGCTTGTAGGTTTTTAACCCGTAGTTACACTTACCCCAGAAATTTTGTATCATTTGGGGAACTGTAAACATTATACTTATCTCAAGCAAATCAAGTGTAATACTTATATATATATATATATATATATATATATATATATATATATTGTCATGATTTTCAGCTTTTCTATTAAGGTTCAATGAAACTTAATAACCTGAACATTTTAAATGCTTTCTTGGACTGTTAAAACGTATAAGATTTGATATGCTAGTTGAATGCGTACGGAGATTATTCGCTGCTTTGTATCAAGTGGATATATTTTAAAAAATCTATTAAACGCAGATTCCTGAAAATATTCACTATGTGGTAACTCGATTAAAACACCTCTTAAAGTTTTTTATATGGGTGTAGTAGTCCGAGGTTTCCTTTGTTCCAAACCATGGGGCAGTGGAATTATAAAATTATGATATTTTCTCAAAACCAATTAGTTGTAGTTAATGTCTATTTTTTTTTCAAAAGTGTAGTGTAAGTAAGCAACTGAACAAAATGAGATCGAAATTCAACTACTAGCCAAAACTTTGTAACTCTTACCCCAGTTTACCCTAGCTTGCATTTTTGTCAGTCTACCTCTTCGGGTGAAATTTTGAAATCGATTTAAGATAACTTACTGATGAGCCAGAGACTTGAAATTTTAAGAATAGCTAAGACCGGTATGGCAGTGCAGTAAACTCTGCCTTAAAAAGAATGTGAAGGTCGGCTTATATTTTATAAACTCGATTTATTGTCTTTTTTCTTTCTATTCGGGCGAAATTTTGAAATTGATTTTAAACTAACTCTCTGATGAATTTGAGATTTGAAACTTGAAACATAGCTCAGGGCTGGATGACAATATATACTCACTCAGTAACAACTAATGAAAGGGAGCACTGGATCCTAACTTCAGTTAAAATGTGGTTTCTAATTTTATCTATTTCCTATCATGCAATTGAGCTAAAGTACAGGGTGTGTATAAAGTCCCAGACCCATTTTGATGTTTAATAACTCATACAATAATAAAGATAGATTAAAATTAATAACATAAATGGTTAGATAGACTCAAAAAATTTCATGACCCTTGTCAATGAACTTCCACGTGTGCCCCCTTCGTCGCACGGAGAATATCAAGTCGATAGTCAATTTCACGCCAGGTAGCGGCAAGAATGTCGGCATCCACAGAGGCTATTGCGGTTGTAATTCTGACTTTTAGGTCATCAGTGTTCGACACTCTTCTCCTGTAAACATTGTCCTTTACAAATACCCAAATCAAAAAGTCCAGCGGCGTTATATCAGGTGATCTGGGTGGCCAAGGAATTGGACCTCCTCACCTAATCCATCTTCCTGGTAAATGGTCATTCAAAGAACTACGAACGATGGTACCCCAATGAGGTGGTGCACCATCTTGTTGCAAAAAGACATGTGGCTGAAGCTCTTCCAGTTGTGGAAATACGAAGTTTTCCAACATGTCAAAGTATACGACTGATGAGACCGTCTTTTCTGTAAAAAAGAAAGGCCCAATGACTCGGTCGTGCATTAGTCCTCACCACACATTAACCTTTGGGGAATCTCTTTGTACCTCACGGTATTCATGGGGGTTTTCAAAAGAGTCAAAGAGTAAAAAAAAGTCAAAAGAGAGAAAAATGCAATTAATAAGCAGACGATATTTAGAAAAGTACAGATATTTAGACTGGAAAATGAAATTATCTGAAATTAACCACACGCACAGACGATATTTATAAAAGTAAAGATATTCAAACCTGAAAAGAAAATATATGAGTTATTCCATCAATAAATGCCATAAGTGTGTTTATATCTTCATTATTTTATGAGTTATTAAACATCAAAATGGGTCTGGGACTTTATAAATACCCTGTATTTCATACAAAAACTTCAATGACAATACATGCTGAAGCTGAAATGGTCTTAGGTTAGGGCACTTTGGGTGCTCTGGACTCTAAAGTACGATTTAAAATTTAATTTTGAATTTTAACCACTTCCTATCATTTAATTGAAATAAAGATTTGACTGAAAATATGTGTTATTCCTTCCAAATATTATATTAAATTCACTGAAAACTAACTGAGCAAAATTTCTTGCACATGGTAATTAAGGAATTAAATTATGTACGCAAATCCTTTGTCGATTGAACAGTACAAGAAATAATTGAATTAAAGTAAATAAGTTTAACGCACGCTAAAGAAAACGCTAACGCATGCATAAAGCAAGAGGAATTTTATTTTTATCAAGTGATTTGTTTTACAATAAATTAAAGGGGAAAGCCACAAGATCAAGAAAAAAAAAATCACAAAATCAAGCGCAATCGGAACATTAAATAAAGAGGATATGCTAAATCTAAACTTTTATTTATTGAAACAAGACGTACAGGTTTATTCATAATATGCTTAAAGTTCTGAAGAAACATATTCCTGTTTCTTGAAAATTCTTTTTGTAATACATGTTTTTAAAAATTGTCATAAACAAGTATTTATTTTCGACATTCTTTTTCTTAAAGTTGGCTAATGCAACATTACTTGTAAAATCGGCTTTTTAAGTCTATTTAGTTGCAGTTTACTGAAATGTTTTACATTTACCTAAAAATTTAAAAATATATTTAAAGTGTGCATATTTTGAAGGACTAATTTTTATGTCTGGAAAATTCTTTTACTACAAAAACAAATAATGTGCAAAATAATATATTGTTCAGATGATATAAAGCGTGGAAATTGCAGTTGAATTTCGTTTTCAAAACAGACTTTTAGAAAAACATGCATTTTTATTCATACATACAACGCATAGTAAGTCATACTTTAAAACAGAAAAAAAAAAAGAATTTTGATATGTTAAAAAGCAAAACAAAAAATGCATAAAAGCTATATTAAAAGATATAAGGACTATTTCAAAGTCTTTATGATACATATATATATATAATTACTATTTACTTTTTTTTCACTTCTTTTATTATGCTGCTGGAGGAGACGTTAAAAAAAATATTTGATTTCGACATTTTTTAGTTTTTTTTTTTTTTTTTTTTTAAATTATTATTTATTCATTTTTATTATTTAAATGACAATTTTTAAATAGTAAAGAATATCTCAATTTTTACACAGATGTACAGAAGAATGTACCATTCTAATTTTGCACAGCCTAAAACGGGAAAAAAGTTAAAACGGGAAAAAAAAAACCTTGAAAGAAGCACAATCACAAGTAAAAAAAAAAATCCTCTCAATAAATGCAGAAAAAATTTCAAGGAAAAGACAGGGGCCCTGGATTCATCGACCGGGCATGCCAATTCTCGCATATCTTGTGGGATAATAAGCATGCAATTATTGTTTAGAGTAGATTCTAACATTAGAGCAACCTTGCCATCTTGAATGTAAAGCTGAACAACAGTAGTCATTTTAATTACTTTAATCTTTCTAGTGTTAAGATTATAGTAAATTACATGCATTTAATAAACTTATGAG
Organism: Salticus scenicus; assembly: GCA_963930645.1. Lineage (NCBI taxonomy): Eukaryota > Metazoa > Arthropoda > Arachnida > Araneae > Salticidae > Salticus > Salticus scenicus. The sequence continues at coordinate 243,732,624 of OZ005649.1, forward strand.
AATGCCATTTTTTTTTTCGATTTTGGCAAAAATTATTTGTCTACAAATATTTTAATTATTTAATTTAAATTGATTAGAAATGTACACTGAATATTTACATCTTCAAGGAAAGAAAAAATGACAAAACATATTAAAAAAATAAATAAATACAAAAATATATATATATATATATATATTTCGTCTAGTCTATAAGAATAACAAAAAAAAAAAAAAAAAAAAAATTTAATTGAAAATATGAAATAATTCCCCTTTTTTTTTTACTACAGTCCGCAATATTTTAAACCGCGATATAGTATTATTATTATTTTATTCTGAGAATTTGAGAATTTCAGATATGAAGTTAACAATTGAATCATTCGATTGTTGAGGCAAATGAAAAATGTCCTAAAAATTGAATACTACAAACAAAATATTTAAAAACCCCGACTGAATTATATATTAAGTATTCTTTACTTAAGACCAAATTTTGCTTTTTCACTATTAAAATAAAGATGAAATAAACCTATTACACTGTGTTGGGTGATTGCACAAATAGTAGATACTTTAACACATTGTGTAGCTTTTTTTGAGCACTGTTCTTAGTTTTTGAGAATGAAATATTAAATCCTGTTTCCCTTAACTAACACTTTTTTTACACAATCATGCAGTCAAAATTGTTAATTGTAGCATTTAAATTTGTAAAAAAAAAGAGAGAGAGAGAGAGAGAGCAGTTTTCTCGAGAGCATAAAATGTGCCGGTAGTGGCACCTTTGAATATTTACAGAAATTGGTCAAATAAAAGGTGATTCTACTATTTCTGCTACATTAACGCTTTCTTCGAAAATTTTTCTTTTTTCCCTTTGAATTTTGTTTCTTTTCCAAAGTCCTTTTCTTTATTTCTTTATTGACTATTTCCATTTCCTTTCTGTCTTCTTCTTTCGCCTATATTTGTTCTAGTTTCCTTCCTCTGTTTTTCCTTTCTAATTTTTGTTCGTATTTTCAACAAATCAGTTTTTCTCTTAAAGTGTATTTACAACTTTTCCAAAACAATTAGCGCTCATTTTTATTGGGGAGCTGGGAAGAGGGAAGGAGTTTCTGATCATATTAGAATTTCCTGAAACAGACCAGAAGATGCTGGTATTAAATTGTCGGATCTTTGAGAGTTGGGGTTTGGTGTATTACTGTACGGACATCTTCTGTTCATTAAGGTTTATTGTACCGAAACAAACAGCTTTAAGTGGATTCGGATGTACTACGAATATGATATAATGATTGTTGATTCATGGGAAGCGGTAAAGGCGACAGCCGATGAGAAGTAGACAGTCATGTGACCAGAAAGAGAAAAAAAAAAAAAACTCATTCTTTTTCTTTTTTTATTATTGATTCTGTTTTTCTCTCTGAACTATTCAAAAAACTGAAGTAACTTTATTCTTGAATTGACATTCTAATATTCAGGCTGCATTCGTACAGCCAAGTAATCCATTAATTGTTATATTATTAAAACAATAAGTATTCTTCTGTTTATTCTTTATAACTCATTCAAGGCATAAAAAAATGCCTTTATACGTATTCTGAATGTTTAAACCTGTGTTAAAGTTTGTGAAAGATTCTGTTTTCATTTATAAAATTCTGAAAGAAAATCGTTGATTAAAATCAACAATAGAAAGTAATCGGATTTCATCTTTATTGACTTGTATCTCCTAAATGTTTTTTCAAGCGATCAGAGGAAATGCAGGAGAGAGGTGAGTTAGCTTTTCTTAATATTATGCATGCTAAAACTCAGTTTCGTTTGAGTAAAATGTTTTTGATGCAGGTCAATTCTTTATGCATGAGTCAAGTTATAATTAATCAACATGTTTTTGGTCCGTCTTAGAGCCATGAGGCTATCGATGATTTATATATATATATAAGAAGAAAAAAAAACTATATATATTTAATATGTATTTGATATTCTTATTCTTATTCTTATTCGTAATCATTTATTCTTAAAATGATTTATTTTTGTTCTTGAATGTTTGTTCTGTAATTCGAAGGCCTATGGTTATGTGTATTTAAACTTATATATTATAAAATGCCGAAATTATCTAAGCAAGTTTTATTATTTGAAAATTTATGTAAGGAAATCGATAGTTTTAGAGATAGAGTAAAGGGGTGTAGTAAAGATGAACAATCTAAGGTTAAATTATTAAAAACCAAAGTTCAATCGTATGATCATGAAATCGCGGAAATATTTAAAAATTTATCCGCTAAAGAGAATGAGGATTATATGGATATGTATTTGAGATATAAAGGAGTGGTTTTTGATTTACTGGCGGAGTTAGAGGACAAAACAGAAGTAAACGCGTGCGATTCAGATACTCACGCGGAAAATAAAGATGAGAAAAATGGAAAATCGTCTCTTATTAAATTACCTAAATTTGATCTTCCAAAATTTTTTGGTGAAACCGAAAATTGGATTTCTTTTAAAGAAATTTTTAATTCGACAATTCTACAAAATAATCAATTATCCAAAATTGAAAAATTGCAATATTTACATTCTTCAGTGCGCGGAAACGCAGCTAAATTAATTCGAGGATTCGCTCTAAAAGAGGAAAACTTAGATCAATGTTGGGAAATATTAAATGAAAGATATGAAAATAAGAGACAATTAGCATTGAGTCAAATTAACAAAATATTTTCTATGAAAATTGTAAAAGCAAACAATGCTAAAACTTTACTTGAGTTATTAGATACTTGTAACGAAGCCGTCAGAAACTTAAAAACTTTGGGTTTAGATTCTAATGCGTTAAGCGACTTAATTATAATAAAATTCATGATGGGGAAATTGGATGAATCGTTAAAACAGAGATGGGAATTAATGTTGGATAGTGATAAATTGCCGGATCTTGATCTTTTTAGGAAATTCGTTGAGCGCGAAGCGCGCGGTGTTGAAGAGATAAAATGTAAACAAGACGTAAAATTCACTAATTCGAAGAAATCAAACGTATTGAGTACAATTGTGAAAAAGGAAAATACGTGCATTCTTTGTAATGAGCGTCACGCGCTATTTAAATGTCCGACATTTAATTCAAAACCCGTTAAAGAAAGATGGAAATTTGTTGAATTAAATAAGTTATGTCAAAATTGCTTACGCCAAAATCATAGGCTGGAGAATTGTAGGATAAACATTAATTGTAAAAATTGTGCAGAAAAACACCATACGCTATTACATGTTTATGGTAGAAATATAAATTCTGAAAGGGCGAATCATGTATCGCCAGATATATCAGTCTCTAATAGTGCTCAGTTTTATTCTAGTAATGTTTTGTTATCTACAGCACTAATTAAGGTTAAATCGAATAAAGGAAAAATTGTGCATTGTAAAGCCTTGATAGATAATGCTAGTCAAAATTCATTAATTACTAAGGAATGTGCTAAGCGACTAAATTTGCCCTTACGGAGCACGTCGCATAGGATAATAGGGATTAATTGCGTTTTAGCAGAAACTGCTCTCAACGAAACAGAATTTAAATTCACTCCGCATTTTTCGTCGGAGTCATTTTCAGTCAGCGCTTTTATAGTTGATAGGGTTACCTCACCTCTCCCTAATTTCCAACTACCGCAACATGATTGGCCACACATAAAAGGATTGCAACTAGCGGATCCAAATTATTATATTAGTGGTCCAATCGATATTCTTCTTGGGGCAGAAATAGTCGCCTCAATCTGCAATGGCAGTCCCATTCAAGGGCCAGCTGGAACTCCTACAGCATGTCCAACAAAATTGGGTTACCTCCTTTCAGGTCGTGTTGATAGCTTTCAATGTACAAATATCAGTCTAATATGTCATACCACTGTGGAGGATGATATCAACAACACATTAAAACAATTTTTTGATACAGAATCAATTCCAAATGTAGAATCAAAAAAGATAGAAAATGATCCTGTGGAAAATATTTATATGAACACAACTAAAAGAAATAGTCAGGGAAGATATGTCGTTCATCTACCGTTTAAGCCAGATAAGGCACTAGGTGACAGTAAGTCAGGTGCTATTTCAAGATTTCTTTCCATTGAAAATAAAATTAAAAAGAACCCACAATTAAAGAGGGAGTATTCGAATTTCATGAACGAATATATAAATTTAGGTCATATGACAAAATTAAATCCAGCTGAAATTAATGAAACGCCACATTATTATTTACCGCATCATGCGGTGGTAAATGAAAACTCTGAAACAACAAAATTACGTGTAGTATTTGACGCCTCGTTTAAAACAACAAATAACAAATCTTTAAATGACATTTTATATATTGGTCCTAAACTACAGTCAAATATTTTTGACAATTTAATAAAATTTCGAGCCAACCCTGTAGCGTTCAGTGCAGACATAGCTAAAATGTATCGGCAAATCTTAATTGAAAGGAAACATAGAATCTACCAAAGAATTGTTTGGAGAGAATCTCCCAATGACCAATTATCCTTTTACGAATTGAATACTGTCACCTACGGAACAGCTTGTGCACCCTATTTAGCGTTACGCACCCTTAAGCAATTATGTGAGGATGAGGGACAAAATTTTCCATTGGCAGCAGAAATTGCCAAGGAGAATTTTTACATCGACGACTTATTGTCAGGGGCACAATCCCTTCAATTAGCAAAAGATAGAATAATGGAGCTGCAGGCTCTAATGCAAGCTGGAGGGTTTAAACTTAGGAAATGGGCTTGTAGCCATCCAGAAGCGCTCTCTGATATTCCAGAGGAAGATAAGGCTAATTCGGTCATTCATTTTTTTGAGGATAAAGAAAAAATAAATCAAAGAGTACTAGGAATGTTCTGGGATTTAAGTGAAGATACTCTTCAAGTTAGAACCTTAGCTGATCAACAAATTAATACAAAAAGACAGATGCTGTCCGTAATTGCGCAAATTTATGATCCCCTCGGAATTATTTCGCCATCTACTATTATCTTAAAAATCATTCTACAAAAATTGTGGAAGTTGCAATCAACGTGGGATGAGCCTATACCTCCAGATATTTTGCAAGAATGGAAAACTTTTTATAATGAAATTAATGAGTTTAAATCTATGTCCATTCCACGCTATGTAGGTTCAAATACTAAAGATTGTACAGTTGAACTGCATGGCTTTTGTGATGCCTCTCCGAGGGCGTATGCGGCAGTCGCATATTTAAAGATCATAACGAACACGATTCAGGTATATTTAATTGCTGCTAAAACTAGAGTCGCACCCATAAAAGTACTCACTTTACCGAAATTAGAATTGTGTGGGGCTGTACTCGTAGCTGAGTTAATTTGCAATATTCAAAAATCCCTTAAATTTACTCATTCGACATACTGGTATACTGACTCTTCTATTGTATTAAACTGGATAAATAACCCTTCAAACAAAGGAAATAGTTTCGTGGCCCATAGAGCTACCAAAATCAGAGCTCTTACTCAATTAGAATTTTGGAGACATATCCCAGGAAAAGAAAACCCGGCCGATTGTGCCACACGCGGATTGTCCCCGGCTAAGTTGAAAGCTAGAACTGAGTGGTGGGAAGGGCCAAAATGGCTCCATAGTTTTGAGCTACCACCAATGTGCACATTACATTCAGTTTCCGTTCAGAAACAAACTCATCAACATTCGACAGATTCAAGTTCTAAGCCTACACTTTCTAATAACACTTTCATATCACATATCACGAAATACTCTAACTATCTAAAACTTTTAAGAATTCTAGCTTATGTTTTGAGATTTATCAATAAAATTAAAACCAAATCAAAGGAAAGTGGTCCTTTAAAGGCCATAGAGCTAAATCAAGCGGAAATGTGGCTTGTAAAAATTATTCAAAATGCAGAATTTAGTGATGAAATTGCCTTACTAAGGAAAGGCAAACTTTTAAAACCTTCACACCATCTATTCTGTCTTGATCCTTTTCTGGATGATGCAGGCATTCTTCGTGTTGGAGGACGCCTGCGGAACCACCCATCCTTACGATTTCAAGAAAAACACCCCATATTACTTCCCAAAGCAAATCACGTTACTTCCTTGATAATAACATATTATCATAACTTAAGCTCCCATGCTGGTCCCAATTTAGTACTTTCACTCCTTAGAAACAAATTTTGGATTCCCCACGGACGCTCCACCGTAAAATCAGTATTAAGACAGTGTATACTCTGTTTTCGACTGTCAGCTAAGCCAATAATTCCAAAGATGGGGGATCTACCCTCAGAAAGAATCACACCCATTCGGCCATTTTCAAAGGTTGGTGTCGATTTCGCGGGACCAGTAATGACAAAATGTCAACATAAACGAAAAGCGACAACCCTTAAATCATATATTGCCCTTTTCATCTGTATGGCGACAAAGGCAGTGCATCTTGAATGTGTTTCAAATCTTTCTACAGAAGCCTTTCTCGCAGCCTTGAAACGCTTCATAGGTAGGCGTGGATACCCCTCTGACATATTTTCGGACAATGGCAGAAATTTTGTCGGAGCCCATTCTTACCTAAAACAGCTATTTTCTTTATTCAAAGAAGAAAAATTACAAAATTTTGCTTCCCAACACCAAATAACCTGGCACTTTATTCCCCCGTATGCTCCAAATTTTGGGGGACTCTGGGAAGCGTCGATAAAATTAGCCAAACATCATTTGGTAAAAATCACACAAGGCGCAATTTTAAATTTTGAGGAACTGTCCACTCTTCTCTGTCAAATAGAGGCTGTTATAAATTCGCGGCCTCTATCACCATTGTCCAATGCTCCTAATGATATCGCAGCTTTAACACCAGGACATTTCTTGATTGGAACTGCATTATTAGAATTGCCAGAACTGCCATTAACCAACAATTCTCTTAGTCTTTCTTCTAGGTATAAGCTCTTATTGCAGATGAAGGAAACGTTTTGGAAGAGGTGGAAAGCACAATACCTGCCAACATTGCTGCATAGATCCAAAAGAACCAACAACTACCGTCACAACTTTTCTCCAGGGGAACTCGTCATCCTGAAAAATAAAGTATCACCTCCACTCCATTGGGAGCTAGCACGAATCATCAAGGTGATTCCCGGACCTGATGGAATCGCCAGGGTCCTTCAACTCAAGACCTCTTCTGCTGGAACTCTTATTCGACCGGTATCGCAGGTGATCCCTTTTCCAAGTATTTCGACTCCTGCTCCGGTGCCTTCCCGCCCCGCCCAGCCTGTTGATTCATGGGAAGCGGTAAAGGCGACAGCCGATGAGAAGTAGACAGTCATGTGACCAGAAAGAGAAAAAAAAAAAAACTCATTCTTTTTCTTTTTTTATTATTGATTCTGTTTTTCTCTCTGAACTATTCAAAAAACTGAAGTAACTTTATTCTTGAATTGACATTCTAATATTCAGGCTGCATTCGTACAGCCAAGTAATCCATTAATTGTTATATTATTAAAACAATAAGTATTCTTCTGTTTATTCTTTATAACTCATTCAAGGCATAAAAAAATGCCTTTATACGTATTCTGAATGTTTAAACCTGTGTTAAAGTTTGTGAAAGATTCTGTTTTCATTTATAAAATTCTGAAAGAAAATCGTTGATTAAAATCAACAATAGAAAGTAATCGGATTTCATCTTTATTGACTTGTATCTCCTAAATGTTTTTTCAAGCGATCAGAGGAAATGCAGGAGAGAGGTGAGTTAGCTTTTCTTAATATTATGCATGCTAAAACTCAGTTTCGTTTGAGTAAAATGTTTTTGATGCAGGTCAATTCTTTATGCATGAGTCAAGTTATAATTAATCAACAATGATGAATAAATATTTGAAACGGAATTCGTATTTGGCCCTTGGCAACTGAACTCTGATGTTTGAGACATGAATATGGCAATATTTTCTGCTTTTTTTTTTTTTTTCTTTTTTTCAATCAAAGGGTTTTCAACGTTTTTGTGTGCACCTTAAATATCTCTAGTAACAGCGGTTTCTTTCTTAGGATGAATCGCAGTCTTCATTTTACGTTTTAAGCGATTTGTAGTGTACCTTCAAATACTTCTGTAACAGAGGTTTCTTTGTTAGGTTTAATCGCAGTTTTCAATTCACGACAGAGGGATAGGGCCGTTTAAATGTTTGAATAAAGTACATGATATAAGGTAAGGAATCAGGATAGTTTCACATATACTAATATCTTACGGCAATAATATAAACGTTATCTTTTAATAATAATAATAAAAATAAAGACAGAAGTATTAATTGTAGATACAGGTTTATAAAATTTAGACATTAAATTCAACTTTAATAATTATGAAACCACTAAAACTTGTGCATACGTACATACCTTACAGTAAGTTCTACACACACACACACACACAAGAAAAAAAAATGAATTCTAGCATTATTCTGTATAATATTTCTCTAACGTGGTTCAGTTACGATTATTTTGTAGAAACGATACTATAGTGACAGTAAAATACGCGACGATAAAAAATAATGCATAAGCAATATTTAAACACTCGGACTCAGTTAAGTGATTTAAAACAGAAAAAATGACGACATTTGTCTGATGAGATCATCTTATAGAAAAATTTGTTTTTAAACGTTGCATTTTTACAGCCTTTGCAAGCAGCGTTTAAACCAAACAATACTTTAAAGATAGAAACAAAATATGAACTTTTGTCATAAATTGATTAAAAAACACAATAATAAAAATGAATCAATAAAAAAATAAATTAAAAATTATTGTCAACATGGCGGCAAAAGTTTAAAGGTCGCCATAAGACTCCTGTATTAAAGCTGTCCTGCCAAAGAAAATATGAAAACTGGTTCGTCATTCGTCAGACATGAATTTTGTTTTGAAACTTTTCTTCGAATGATTTTGGGTTAACTATCATAAGCGTTTCATCCCTCCTCCCCCCCCCCATAAAAAGAAAAAAAAAAAAAACCCTAATAATTTGGCTTCTGATGAATTCAAATTTATAGTGAGTAGTAAAATCGGTATAACACTTATAATTTCAAACTGTAATGGTAAATTAAAAAAAAAAATAAATAAATAAAATAAACTGCGAAAATTCCGCACGTGTTTGCTAGTAATTAATAATTTTCTTTTTTGAGACAATGCAGATGTAGAATAATAACTTATACGTCTGCAAAATATAAACATACGTCAACCTGAATATCTATTCAAGTTTATCTAGACATGATATAAACATTTGATGATTTGTTTATTTATTAAGATGTTTCCGATTCCAATTTTAAAACCCGAAAAAAAAAAAAAAAAACTAATTTAGAACACAAAATCTATTCAAGTACTAAATGAATATTTCAATATTTTATACTTCAAAGTATCTAACTCAGGGGATGAAAGCACCTGAAAATTATAAATATTTTAAAAAGAAATTATTAAAAGAAATTTCTATTGCCCTTTACATTAGCAAGTCGGATTCGTGTACCCACTATCGTTTGCTTACGTCATCATTTCGCTTTCGTGTGCTGATTGAACCAATGAAAGAATTAGACAGCTAGTTTTGAGAGTTTAAATTTAAAAGAGTTCACTAATGGTACAAAGTCTACTACTGGCGTTCTTATCCAACGTTGATTTTAAAATTTTGACTATCGAAATTATTTTAAATCACCGAACTTAATCCAAGATTTTTAACTAATGATACCATTTGCTTTAAGAGATACCATTTGCTTCATTCCTAACAACAGAAATGTTTCTCTGGTATTCTTCAACAGAAAATATTTATTTATTTATCTATTTATTTTGCAAATTATTGGAAAAAATTCCTTTATATATTTTCTACAAGATTCGCGTGGAAATTCTGTTAGCATTTCAAGAGTAAATGAGCGTAATCAAATTACATATTAAAGGGTTAAATTTTCTGACAATCTAAAAGTAAAAGTCAAGTATATCAAAATAATTTTTGTAGTACAGATTTAAATTACAGAACAAAGTGCATTAAGTCCGAGATATTAATGATATTAATAAGAAGAATAAGAATAAGAATAAGAATAATAACTAATATATTGAACCAACCTAGCCTGCATATCTAGTGAATTCAAAGTGTCTCTTATTTAAACAAAATATTCTAATTTCCTTAAATGGGAATTTCTCACTTTAGATCATATTAAATTCTGTATAATTTATCTTAAATGTTAGCAATAATTTATACGACTGAAATTAAACCCAGCATACCACTTGTGGCATTCTGAATGTTATGATGAGTTATCTAGAAAATTTTAGATTCACAATACACTAATATATTCACCGTGAACTGCACCTTTCAAGTCAAAATATTAAGAGTTGAACTGCTCTTTTAAACTAAATGAACGCATTTATTTATGGTTGATAAATTATGAGTAAAATTCAGAGGCGAGCATTAACTGGAGAACGTATTTTATTATTTTAATAAAGAATTTTAGATTGTATTATGAAAAGTAAACACCTTTTTCTCTAAAGTTTTTAAATTATTTTAAATTTGAAAAATTTATTTTCTAAAAAGAACACTTGTACATTTTGTTGTTGGTAGTTATTTTACCTATTATTAAGAACCCATATAAAGAAAGTTTAAAATTTTCCCAAGCTTTCCAAGTAATGCAGATTTTTTCTTTTTTCTTTTCTCTCTTTCATTCATTCTTTTATTTTTAAGTTACATTTTCTATACAAGATAAAACATAATATTTTAAGTCAGGAAAATCGAATAACCTGAAAATATGATTTTTCACACAGGAAAACATATATTTCACGCATATTTAACGCATTTATTCACATATACCGGGTGATTCAAAATAGATGTTGCAGCGAATACCTCATATACTAACAGTCATAGAAACGCACTATCAATTATAATACAAAATTTCAAATATGGTATTTTGTAAAAAGATTGGTTTCGTATTTTTTACATACTGAAATACAAAATTCAATTTTTAGAAATGGTCCCTTCCTCAGTACTGATATTTAGAAAAAACATGGCACTTTGTCTAAGAAGGAAAACAAAATTAATCTTAAGACTCAGAATTAAATAGTCTCCCAGATATTAATTTTTAAAAATTGTAACTAATACCCTTTTACCAGTAATCTGGCCTACCTTGAAGGCAAAAGCAGGAAATTCTTGATTTCGCCTCCAAGGGAGTGTTTTCACCTGATGAAGAAAGGCTACCCCCTTTCGAATCTGGTAGTGTTTTCATTAAATTTATGGTGTGTGAAGGAATTTTAATTTTAAATATTAAAAGGCATCATACTTTACGGGAGCAACTGTGAGATGATAAAAGTTAAATAATGGTTCATTTTAATATAATTATACATTTTTACGTTTCCAGCATTGAATAAAATTAAAACTACATTTAAAATGAGATATTTATTGACAGTAAAAAAAATATATATACAAAAGCACAATTTAAAAACATACGAAACAAAATAGACGTTTTAGCTGTAAAACAGCCGTCATCAAAGTCAGACCTTTGGAATATTTAACTATATTTTGGTGTTTTATTACTAGAGTGTAACTGTTGTGTTTGTGACGCGTTGACAATAATGATAACTGATTTACAGCCGAAACACATGTCTTATTTTTAATATTTTAAAATTGCGGTTTAAAATTATTTTTTTATTGTAAATAAATGTCTGATTTATTTTTTAGTGATCCACATGCTTGAAAACAGAAATGAAATCCATTTCGGTGCAAAAAATCACCAGTTTCAGGATTTTAAGGTTATAAAATAATATTATACTGTATTATGAAGCATCTAATAGTTAAGTATTTAGGGTTTATTTCCATGAGGTTTCATAATTTCTAAAAATTGAAGAGAGGTAAAAGAAACAGTATACAATCTGAAAAAAAAATGTATACTGAAATTTCAAATATCATTTTATTTGCTTAAAATATCGAAAAAAGTGTGAGAAATTCCAGCATTTCTGAATATATATGTGTTTTTATTTTAAAATCTTTAATAAAAAATTCATTTACAATTTGAAATTCTTGTAATTTAGTATGTTTTACATGTGATTTGTAAAGCCCAATTTCAATGATTTAAATGATTAGCTGAAAAACTATTGCTGACATTTATATATATTTTGTAGATTCTTGATTAAAGTTTTTAATTCAATTTATATTTTGATTCATTTATTATTTATCGTTACATTAATGTTAAATTTATTATATGTTTGTGAGTAAAGTTTAAAAAATAAAGAAATGGTCAGTTGTTTATCTAATTGTCCAAAAATGAGATCTTGTATCTCTTTTTCTCTATGAGTTAATGGGGAGATATTTAAAAGCATTGCAATATATTAATGAAATAATATGTTAAACCAAAACATAATAAACTAGTAATTAATCGCTTCTCCATAAAAACGCTTCATTAAATTTGATTAAGAGAGGAAAATCAATCAAATCACATAATTTAAAAAACAATTTCAAACTGTACTTACTATATTTAGCGTATTTTATTGCTGTGATGGCAGTTTAAGTTACATATTGTTTTAAATTATGGAAAAAGAAATCTCATAAAAATTATTTTTTAGTGTTTAAAGAGAAAATGTGAAATATATTATTTCGTGCAGTCCTATATATTACCTATTTTTTATTTATCTATCTGTATATTTTTTAAATGAAGTTTACTTAATTTTCGTCTATATCTGAAAATGAATCTCTTTAGTGTTGTATTGCCTTAATCCTGTATTGCCGACCATTAATCATCCATCAATTATTTAGTATTGTATTGCCAATCATTAATGATAATTTTATCATATGCTATTAGAGTCTTTTAATATATATATATATATATATATATATATATATATATATATATGAATAACGTAGGTTATTTCGTTGCGCATTCTTCAGAATAAAAGTATAAAATATGATTGAAAGAAATATTTCTGCTAGATGACAATGTATCCTAATTCTTTTATGTATCCCTATATAAAAAACAATATTGCTGTTTTTTTTTTTTTTTTTTTTTTTTTTTTTTTAATCGAAAATATGATGTACTGAACCATAGTGATAAACGCATTTTTCAAGCAATTTTGCTTGAAGACATGCAGACAAAATTAAATCGTAAACGCGTTTAGCCTTTTTTAAAAGAGTTAAAACCTCATAACAAAATTAGAGGTGCAACTTCAAAAAATTACCTTATGAAACCGAATATTTTTGTCTTTTACTGTAATGCTAATTATCTAATTTCAAAATGAAACCTGTTTAAAAGTAATTGGTAAATGTTCTATAATTTCGTTATGTTTAGTAGAGTAAGAACGTGCTGAAATGTACATAAATCATACCTCCTTTAGACCACACTGTACACAAATATTTTTTTCTGAGTAACTGTACAAAAACCATTTTTTCTATATCATTCACTTGACAACAAATACTAAAAAATTTAAATGACATATAAAAGTTACAAAGAATTCTAAAATAGAAATGAAATTAGAACTGGCTGATAAATCAAAATTATACACACATTTTAACTATTTTGAAAAGTGTTGTAATCGGTTTACGGAAATTTCGCCCCCAGCATCTCGCCCCCGGCATTTCGCCCCCAGCATTTTGCCCCCGGGAAATCTCGCACCCCGGAATTTTCGCCCCCGGAAATTTCACCCCCGGAAATTTCGCCCCCGAACAGTGGATTTCGAAATTTTCGCCCCCAGCGTCCCGCTCCGAGTTGTGGAAAATATATATGCAATAATAAATAAAAATATAAATATACATGTAGTAATTATCGATATATTTATATTGAATTCACACTATTTTTCATTTTAATTTCAATATAAAACATATGATTTAAAATAAGGTTTTCGAATGCAAAAATTGTTCGATTAATTTTTTATCGCTGTTAATTAAAAGAAAGTTTAAGTGTACAGTAATATTATTTATTTATTTATTAAATATTTAGTGCACACATAATACTTTTATTAATTTATCAAATACTTTTTTACTTTGTTTTATTTATTAATCAATTTGGTCATTATTGATAAATAAAGAAATAAGATTACAGAAGCAAGAAATTTTTAATTATCCTACTACTGTAGGGTGAGAAACTTATACTAGGCCAGTCGCATTAACCCCGACGATATATAGAACGCCCCAGCCGCCCGTTACCGCTCTTAGGTGTTTTTTTTCTAGTCAATTTTGTCCTTTTATCCATTCCGGTGTTATATATATATATATATATATATTCACACTTGACATTGTAAGATTTTTGGTTTCATCCCATGCTTTTTTCTATGGAATATTGAATTTTTTCCCCCCTGTTTCTATGAATTTTCAGCCTTTTCCCCTCATTTTCTATGTTCTAAGGTGCGGTCCGAAAAATCGATTTCGAGTTTTCACCTGTTTTATACATTTAAAGGCCTCCTGAGTCCAGAAAAGTAGTTTCTGACAGTTGGTCAGAGTATGTGTATGTATGTATATGTATGCATGTGTATGTATGTGCGAAATCTTCTGGGTATCATATCTCCGAAGTTAACAAAAATAGAACTACGAAAATTCAGAACTGAGACAGGTCTGATATACAGATTAATTTTTAAAATTTTGGGGGAAATTGAAAAGTCAGAAATGGGACAGCGGAAAACGGGAATGGTACCGTAAGTCCGTATCTCAAAAACGGCTCTATCAATTTTTTTTCAAAGTTTCTATATAATCACTCTATTAGATGACCTTTCAAATAATATAGTTGGTTAGTTCAGGAAAATTTATAGGCGTTTGGTTTCACAAGTGCGTTCCTTTAAAAACGACTGCACGGATTTTTTTTTTCTTTAAACTCGTTATATTAAGTCCTTTTCAAACATCTTTTTGTATGTAATTATCGTTTTCCAGTCAATAATTGAGTTTGCCAAGTTTTGGTAAAAGTTTGTACCTCAAAAACGGCTCTAACGATTTTCTTGAAAATTATTACATAAATCCATTTCAGATATCCTTTGTCATGTATTACGTGATTATAAGAGGAAAATTGACAGTCATCCTACTTAAGTAGGTCAGTTTTAGATCTCGGAAATGGGTGTTTAAAAAATGAGTCTACCATGTTTACTTTCTTATACAAAGTATACGGAAGTTAGTAATCCCGATGTGCGAAATTGATTTTGTATTCTGCATAGCTCAAAAAATGAATGATCGTACAAGGTTGTAAATTTATATGGTTGACTGTTATAATGTCTAGTTGTACACTTGCAACTTTGGTTTTAATACGAGTTCCCGTTTCAAAGATATCAACGATTTTACACTCGAATTTTCGTGACGTCAGTCTGTAAGTACGTGTGTGTGTGTGTGTGTGTGTGTGGAGGGGGGGGGGGTATGTATCTCGCATAATTCAAAACCTCTCTTTTTGGACTGTATATAATTTTCCGTTTTGGAGATATTTAGGAGAATTATATTCATATTGACCAAGAATACAAAGGTTTTGGCCATTAAATATGACCTACCATCATAGAGATTTCAAAAGAAGCTAATGATAGAGCTAGTAATTATATTGCTATAAATATTGAAGACATGTTTGCGTGTATAAAGTAATATGTAAAGACATAAGCAGGTTCTTGTCGACAAATGCACTTTATTTAATGAATATTCAGCCCACAGACAGAGCCCGTATTTTTATTGTTGCGAAAATTTTCGACATTTTAGCGTTTCGAATTTGATTCTTTAAGACAGAAATATGTTCTAGTCGACGAATGGATTTTATTTATGAATATTTAGCCTGTAGATAAAGCCTGCAATGATATTGATAAAAGACAAATTGTTTACGAATTACGAAGCAAACGAAAACATACTTAGTAAGCGAGCATTATTTATTTTGGCTTAATGCAATTTAATTAATTATATGCTCCATTACTAATAAATAGTTTAAAATGATAAATGTAAACCCATAATAAAACTTTCTATGCTCTATGAGAGTTAAGAGTTACTTTTGAAAATGTACTATATTTGCAAACAACCTCAGTTTCGATTCTCAGTTCTTAAACCCTCTGAGGAGCAGAGTTGGTTGGTTGGGTTTTTACGTCGTACTAGTGCTGTGCAGTGGGCTATTGGCGACGGTCTGCGTCTCGCCCCTAAAGGGGTTCCGTAAACATGACATAAAATCTGACCATCACGGAGGGGATAGAGTAATTTTCCTTATTTGAAAGTAAAAAATGACCAGAATTTATGAACGATGTTAGAAGAGGAATAGTAAATCTTTTCAGCTTGAATGAATATATTCAAGTTCAATATGTTCACTCACGCATATTTTTATCGCCATGCTGTTTGTGAACCCTTGTTATGACCAAAATCAAAACATATATCAATATTGTATAAACTTCATATTTTTATACAATAAATTATTACAAGATATAAAGATGAACGATCTTTTTTATATAACATGTTTTTAAATTTTCTGTTGAATTATAAACGCTACCGAAGGCAGCGGGAACCCGAAACAGTTAGCTAAAAGTTAAGAAAAAAAAACATGCATTGTCACCGTGTTCTGAACTATTTTGAAAGTTTCAAATGTTTAGTTTGTCGGAAAGTTAGTTAAATAATTATTTGTTGAATCATAAACGCTGCCGAAGGCAGCAGGAACCCGAAACAGTTAGCTAAAAGTATTTAAAAAATGCATTCTCACCGTGTTCTGAATTACTCGGAAAGTTTCAAATACCTAGCTAGTCGGGAAGTTAGTTAAATAATTTTTTGGTGAATCATAAATGCTGCCGAAGGCAGCAGGGACCCGAAACAGTTAGCTAAAAGTATTAAAAAATGCATTGTCAGCGTGTTTTAAGCTTTTCTGAAAGTTTCAAATGTCTAACTAATCGGGAAGTTAGTTAAAATTCGATTGCAAGATTTGTACTGGACACACAAACAAACAAAGAAGAATCGAAGTTAATAAAACAATGGTAATACTTTGGAAATACCGCATGTAAGTTTATATCTTTATTTGTAATTACAGTTATATTTTACATCACTCGGGGGCGAAATTTCCGGGAGCGAAATGTCTCGGGGGCGAAATTTCCGGGGGGCGAAATTTCCCGGGGGCGAAATGCTAGGGGCGAAATGCCGGGGGCGAGATGCTGGGGGCGAAAATTCCGGATCCCGTTATAATCACATAAAAAAATTGAAAGTGCACTTTGATTAATTACTAATTATAAGTTTTAATGCACCTAAATATTTTTGTGTGGCTTGTAAACAGATCTTTAATGTGAATCATACCATTTTCTGCAGAAAATATGCTTTTGTATGTCTAAAAATAAGTTTTTTTTATTATTCAGTTATGTACGTGCAGTATAAAGGTAATACAATAAGCTTGAAAGAAATAACTTTCATAGGAGTAATGTACGTGAATTTTTATATTAGTCCTTGTCTAAAATCGGATATTGCTATTTATGTATTTTTAAATAAAGAACATGCTATGGTTAATATGAATAATACAATCAGTTTTAAAGCATTCTGAAAATATTTTTTTTAAATTAGAGCGGACAGACAGACAAATCGAAGTCATTAATACTTTTAATAGTACTTTACATGTCATTAATATTTTTGAAAAATGTTACGAAATGTAAACCAATTAAAATTCAAACCTCACTTTTATTCATAATGAAACGCCATCATCGGATTTATTAAACACTATAAAAAATCAAATATGCAATATTAAAAGAATTCTTGCTAAATGAAATTGTAATATGGTGGAAAATATCTCTTGATTGGTATCATAAATTCTTTGAAGTGTATGTAATTTCATTTCTAATTTTATAGACTTCCTTTGAATACTTGGCAATAATTGCTCAATTTTTAAAAGTGAATGATTTCTTCAGAAAGATGGATTTTTGTTTCCATTCTTATCCGAAGACAATATTTGACTAAGTGATAGATAAAGTAGAATCTTATACAAATAAATTTTATTTTAAACACGTATGTAGTACCTGTAAAAATAATGTTCTATCTGAAAACTACTCTTAATTTGAACAAAGTTTGTAGTTTTAAATGTGTTCTTCTAACTCTTAGACTGTTCTTCTAACTCTTAGATAATCGCTGTACACACCGGCTCAAAAATTTAGACAACGAAGAAATTAACTTAGATTTCGATAAACATTTAATGAATTTGCTTAATACATATTCAGTGTGATGTGTTATGAATTAAAAAATTGATATTTGTAAATATGTGACAAGTTCTTAAATAGTAAAAAAAAAAAAAAACTATTATACTGTGTCAAACGTTTATACGAAAACGAAATAAAATTTTAAAAGTAAGCAGATTTTAAAACATGGTTGTGCATCCATTCTTGTTTAATAGTTCATTTATACGTACTGTGGTTACTTCATGTCTCCATGGTTACGAATACTTCGACGAAAAACTTTTCTTTTAAAAAAAAGGTTGGCAACTGACTTTATTTTTAAGCAAGAAAAAATGTTTATGTTCGACGCAGCGATGGTGCTTCTGTATACGTATATTCTTTTATTGTAATTTGTAAATATGTAAATATTTTTATGCTCTATATAAATTTAATGTTATATTATTTTCTATGCGGACTACAAGCGAGACAGTCGAGAACTTTTATATTCTGAGAAATAAACCAGGACATGTTTTTTGTTTTAAGTGCGGATAGAAGCATTGTCTTGCTGAAATTCTCTCTGAGATATACCTAGAATCTCAGAAATTATCAAAGAATATTTTCTGTTTTAATATAATATTGGGATGTTTGCTGAGGTCAGAGAAAATTGTCATTGTAACTAAATCGTCACTGATCTCCAACTTGAAACCCTAACATTCTTTGTGACTTATAATGTGGCTTCGGAGAATTTTTTCTTCTCTCTATAAGAAAATAATGGATTAGTGAAACTTTTCGAATTCTGATTTTTGATAGATTTACACGTTTTTTATGTGAACTGAACATGATTTGACTAATTCAAAAAATTGTCTGTTTGTAACTATACTCATATAAATGGTACTATATAAATTTCTCTGTTTCTCTGTGCGTTTGTATAAAAAATTCTGAGGACGCTGTATCTTGCTTACCATTATTATTACTTCATAATATGTTGGACTTTGGCCGAAGAAAGTACTTATTACATTCGGTGATCAATTGCTCAAAAAGTAGCACTGTCATCCCATTTTTTTTTCCTTAATTTACAACATGACAGAATAGGAAAGAATTTTATATAAATGTACCTAATTCGGATTCTTATTAACTTTTTAATATGGATATAGGAGAGAAACGTGTAATATGGACCATTAGGATATTTATGTGTTCACCACTAGATGGTAAAACAATCTCATTGGCTTTAGAGAGTGTTATTATTATCCAAAGCAGCAAGTGACTTGTACATGTGTGCTGTATTTGAATGATTATAAAACTGTGTTTTTGGTTTATATGATCATTTATGTAACATGTATGTTAAAATGAAAGTATTACTTTGTGCACTTAGGTAATTGAAGCATAATTTTCATGTTAATAGTAGCAAATGTACTTATTTTCTGAGAAATCCAGACCTGTGTTTTATGCGCGCCAATTTGATTAGCGATATATGATCGGAAACAATGTTGCTCCGTTAATGCGTGTAACATGAATCATGCTCTGTTGTGCAATATGGGCCAATGGTTCATGATAAAAACAGGAAGATTTTGTTAATTCTCGACGTACATGTGTCGCACACGCAAAATCTCGAGGCTATAGAATTGGCCAGAAATATCAGGGGTAATCAAATTATCAATTCCTTCGCATGCTACCCATAGAATATAGCTTTTGGACCTCGCTTTTTCATCCATTAACTATTATTATTTTTGTACATTTCTGCTACTCAAAAGAGATGGACAAGTGGATAAAGAAACACGCTGAGCGGTTCGTTTCACAATTCCAAGTGTGTCAACTGTCCGGGAAGGCTTATGCATGGGTGACATCTCTTGTAACTATTCGGTCCATATTACACGAACGTATGTGTAATATGGACCATCGACACATAAATAAAATAGTTATTTTCTGAAATTATAAACAGTTCCCAGAGTACTTTACCAAGTTTCAACTATGTAAATATACAATTGTTATGAGTAGCCAACAAATTAGATCTTTTTATTATAATAAAACTAGTCGACAAAAAACAATTTTTGGGGGTAACAGAAATGAAATTAACTATTTCCAACTAATTGTTTAGTGCAGAATTCAAAACTAATAGTGAAAAATCTGTGACACGTACAGTTTTTTTGTTATGATGATTTAGTCTGTACTGGAAGCAATGTACAAAATTCTTTAGAAGACATGCATTATTACCGTCAATATTATTAATTTAGCATGGAATACTGTTAATATGGAGATAATATACGTATTGTAGACTAAGTAGAATATAAAAACATGAAAAATACACTAAATGATTGAATTGTTATTATTTGTTAAAAATAGGCTTTTTTACGACTTGTGTTAACTGTCTACCTTGTGATTTTAATATGAATAGTTCACAAATACAACAAAACTTATCAGGTACGGTTTTACAAGTTCTACACTGAAAACTTGCCATTTTGAACATGAAACTTTAACTATAAAATAGCAGAATCATACTTAACAAGGAATATTTGTTAATTAGAATACCAGAAAAAAAAAGATAAGGAAAGAATACAGGGTTGCCAAACAGGGGTTGCCAGTAGAGAGGATGGCCAGGAGGCAGGGTTGATGCCACGAAAGGTTACCATGTGTGATACAGTCAGCAGCAAAAGTATCTGGGCACTAGCAATAATTCCTGTCTATAAGAAGTACACTTAATACTGCTTTCTTAAATAAATCCTTGTCGAGTCATGTTCTTAGTCAGTCTAAGAGCATGATTCGACAAGGTTTTACTTAACAAAATACTATTGAATGTAATTTTTTGATGTCGAAATTATTGGAAAGTGTTCGGATAATTTTGCTGTCAACTGTATTTTAAAAATCATAGAAAAATAGTGAAATCCGCCATTTTCTGATACTTTAACGAAAAGATGGAACAAACATGGTTGCCGGGACTCTGAGTTGGCAGGACTCTGGGTTGCCAGTAGGAAGGGTTACCACCTGTGTGTACTGTGAAAATGATAAAAAATCGTGAAAATTGCCATTTTCTGAAACTCTAACACAAAAATGTGACGTGGTGGGACTTTTTTACTTGCAGATATTTAAATAAAAATTGGAATTAATAATAAAAATAATAATGTGACCGTTGTTACCGAACCGCTGTAGACCAGAGTAATTTAAGTTTTATGAGCATTCTTGCTTAGGGGGTCTATATTACACTGATGTCCGATATATATATATAAACAATTGTCAAAGCGTTATATACATACATACATATCTATCTATCTATCTATATATATATAGGACCATTGCTTGCATCCCCAGCTGGTGAAGGGGGGAGGATGGGAGGATAAAAAGTATGGATATCTTTCAAGAGAACGCGTCAATATCTTTAAACCAAATGATTTAGGGATTCGTTGTGGTAATTTAAATAAAAATTATCGATTCTTTTGTTTAATATTAATAATAATAATAAAAAAAAAATTAGAAGAAGAAACACATTTCGTAAGATATTTCCTATATACCATAAGATTTATTTTCTTTAGACATTTAGTAATGTACTTCTTTGGGATGAAAATCGTCTGCATTCACCATGGAAGATATTTTTTATAAATTAAAATTAAAATAAATTATATGTATTACGTACATTTGTATAGGAAAATATAGAAGATAATTTTGTGGTGTCCACAAAATATTAATTTTATTTTGTGCTGAACTAATGTTCTTGTTCCATAAATTCCTTTACAAGCCATATTTTTTTATAAAGAGCATCTCGATGACCTTAGAACTTCATAAATAGTAATTTGATCGCTAATCTTTGAATCTGATGATCATCACATTCAATCATCGCACTCGGCCTCATAGATCTACGAGTTGTTTTATATTTGATAAAACTCGATAAATAGATTTTTTGGCGTATTATTAAAGTCGGAATTTTCGAAACGAGAGGGATTTCAGACTTTCATCTGCCAAAGTTTATAATCTCATCCTCTTGAGTTTCTTAGGTTGCGTCATCTCGAATTCGAAGGGATATTGTTTGCAGACTTTAAGTACTCATAGTCTGTGACATCATTTCTTTTAATTTTGCATATTCCAAGTCCCAGAAACTCGTAATTGTGTCTAAACCTTTTGTAACAAGCATTTTTTTTCTTTTATCGAAAAAGAAAAATAGTGTAATATCAAATGAAACAATTGTGTTTTTATTAATTGTGTTTTGATTTACTTATTGTTAGACTGTTTTTTTGTAATTTTGCTATCACAAATTAAAATTTTAAAGAGAAATGACTCCATTGATTAAACCTTTGCGTCGCAGTGTAACATCGAATTTGAATCCCACAGTGTATTATGTTTGTTTTTAAAAACATGGTAAAAAATCAAAAAAAAAAAAAAAAAATCGCATCGTATATATTTTATCAAATTAGTTAAAACACACACACACAAATGTACGTAATACCTGCAATTTTTTTTAATTAATAAGACTCAACAGTTATCAAGAAAATTATACTATAAACTTTTATTTTAAACTAGCAGGCTTTGACCGCTTCGCTGGTCACTAAATTTAAAGGAAACTCTTTTCTATATAGCTTTATGAAAATAAAATAAAACGACTTTTGAACGACTTTTGACTTTTGGCGACTTTTGAACTTTCGTCACCATTTTAGACTTAATCCCTTGTAACATTATGACTTAATCCCATGTAACAATATGCTATGAGCGCTATTTCTGGCGTATTTTAGACGACTAATCTTTTTGTGGTTATATATATTTCTCATTAAACATATTTTTATTTTTATTTATTTATTTAAATATTAATTTGAAATAATCAAATATTTCTGTTCGACATCGTTCAAGTACAGCTCACACAGAGGCTCATTTATTTGTGTGTTTTCTATAAACTTTCTATGAAAATAATTCATTTATGTGACTACTATTTAGGTTTAATATATATATATATATTCTTCTTATAATACTTTATAATTTTTTTTATATTTTTGATACGCTACTTAGATTAAAATGGCTGTTGCTATATTAAACTACTTGTCGAAAAACCTCCAGTGTACTTCAACACCAAATTTTAAGAAATTGCCCTAGAGAATGTATTAATGAAACTGATAAAATATAAATATGTATCGTAGAGTTTAAATAATCTCTTTAAAGAAACTTTTAAAACCCAAATTCTTAATATAGGGTATCACATAAATCTTTCCAAAGTTATAAAAAAGTTTAAATTGAAAAAAAAAAAAAAAAAAAAAAAAGTAACTTTTTTGTTTTTTAACCAAATTGATGAAATCTGAACTGCTAGTTGGTCCTGCATTGTACAGGCTGTATATTATATTTTTGTGTACGTGAGAGAAAATGGAAAAAAAGAAAAAAAAACTGCAATTTTTAATCCCCCTTCAAAAACATGTGACTTAATGAGTAGCAGATTTTTTTTCCCCTCCAAACGGTTTCCCACAATCTTTTGTGTTTGCTACCTAAAATTCATACTTTAGTTAATTTTTAAAAATCTAATTATCCGATCGATAGGCTGTTTAATCCATCGGATTTACAAAAATTGCCCCTTTCGTTTGGTACCTTATTTGTAATGATGCGACTGATATTTCTATTTTCCCCCTTCATTTTAAGTAAATGTACTTATATATATATATATATATATATATATATATTCCGTCGAAAAAAATTGGCAACAATTAAATTATGGATAAAAATTAAATGTCTAATTTATAAGAAATTAGAAGGTTATTATTTTCTCATTTTAATTAATTAAAAGGAAACTAATCAAAAATTCGAAAATCGGGCTTCGAGGTGCATCAGGAGAAGTCATTATATACCTCCATGAAAATGTGTATAGCTCTGATGTCAGCCGTTTTCCTAAAAAGCTCAGGATTTACATACACAATGAAACACACACACACAAATATCTTATTTTATTATATGTATAGATAGATAAAATAGATAACCCAAAATTTCTATAAATTTTGTCACACATATTAGAATTTGTTGAATTGAGTTTTTCTAAATGCATGAAGTAGTTTTTCGAAATGTAAGTACAGCTAATATTGCATACAAATAACAATTACGTTAGTCTATATAAATAAAGAGAAGTATCTGTGTATCTATCTATGTATGTGTCTGTTTATTTATGTGTCTGCCTGTGCTCTAGTACTCACATCACTGATATCAGAGCTACAAAACTTGGTAGATGGATACCTGGGAACCTATAGGTGTGCACCTCGTCGAGATTTTGTTCGAATATCGAATATGAATTTTTTAATTAATTATTTTTTTCAATTTTAAATATTGTCTTTTATATTTCATTTTTCTAAAATTTATTCTTTGATTTTAATCGTCTGCGAATCTTAGCAAAGGCGATCAAACTATTTATTTTTTTAATTCCTTCATTTGGAGGCGAGACTTTTTTTTTCTTTTGGATTTAGTATATTTATTAAAAATTAAATGGTAATGCAGTAGAAAAAATAAGTACATTAAATTTTAAATTTAAAAAACGTATTTATAACCGTAATAATTATATGTAATTCTTATTGTATAACAACATTTCATTTTTCATTTTTTTATTAATTCCTTTGAAAGAAAAACCCCCTTTTCTTTAATTTAAAGCATTTATCGAGAAAAAATTGTAATGCATAGTAGCAAGGATTAAACCGATTAAAATTCAAGCTTAATTAAAATTAATTTGTTTTTTATTTATTTAGCTATTTTTAAAAGAAAATCTACCTTTAATTTTATGTATTATATAGGTTGGAATCGTATGGTAATATAGCGCAAAGAGCGATAGCTATAAAATACATGCTTCAAAAATAAAATATTTAATAGACTCTGAGGTACAATCATCTTTAAAATCGTAGTTCTTAAATCCACCTGTCGTTGATAAATATCCAGATTGAAGTCCCCGAGAAAGACCTGTCAGTAGGCAGTAGGAAACTGGACCCCAAGAGTTACCATGGGCAGCAGGTACTCAAAGCAAGGTTTAGAGCGATTTCAATGTAAATTTTTTTTAGTTCTTATTTATAACGTGATATAAAAAATAATCCCTTTGAAAATTCATTAAAATATAGTGACCAGCGAAGCAGGCGTAGGCTGCTAGTGTACGAATAAAATAAAATTAGAAAATAATTTTGAAAAAGGAATAATAATAACAATAATAATTTTCTCCGACCAGCATTTAGGATAAAGAAAAGAAAAAAAAAAAAAAAAACGCACTTTAAACTATGGATAAATATCTTAAAACAATTTAAAATAAACAGTGATTCAATTCTTTTGAAAATTCATTTAAATATAGTGACCAGCGAAGAGGGCGCAGCCTGCTAGTGTACGAAGAAAATAAAATTAGAAAATAATTTTGACTAAGAAAAAAAAAATAATAATAATTTTCTTCTACCAGCATTTAGGATTAAAAAAAATATATATCTAGGGAATTCCGAGCTTTAGCGCCTCGCATGACCCGAAACGGCCTATCTGCCCTAACTCGATACCCGCTGTAAAGTATCCACTTTTTGAATTATAACTTCTTCAAAACATTTATATAGATATTGATAGTGTAGTGTCTTGGTATAGCTAGAAACCTTTCAAAAAGTAGAATTTTTTCATATGTTCATGTTTGTAACACATTTGAAAGCTGCAAACGCGTTTTTCTTGTTGTATGATTTTTCAAAAGGGCACGTAGAATACCTCTAACCATTTTCAATATCTTTATTTGAAAAGTTAACCACAACTTTGAAATAACGTTTCAAAGTGGACAACGTAGGGGATTATTTTCGATTATTTAATGTAAATACTATTCGTTAGCAAATGACTGTCTTTTATTCATTCATTTATTTATTTATTAATATTATTATTATTATTATTATTTATCTATTTATTTTTTGATGAAAATCGCAAGTCTTTATCAAACACTCTCCAATTACACAAAATTCAACATTTCTGAAATCCCTTACGTGGTTCATTAGCTACACTCATGCAGATTACATATATATATATTTTTTCTTTTTTTAACGATTCAAATTAGCACCAGTTATTGTGCATGCCGCAGGTGGCCTTAAATTCAACATGCCTTTGGGGAATTGTTACAGTGTTGCAATTTGGAAATATTTTCCGGCAAACAGCACTGCTCTGAAAAAAAAAAAAAAAAACACTCCTGAAAATCAAATTTATAGCCATAAAATCACCGAAAAATTAAAATAAATAGGGGGCCTTTCCTAAAATACTGTGGGTGATAGGACAAAATGGGCGTCATATTCGGATTCAAAAGGTCATATTTTACGTAAGAATGTGCTGAAATGGTGTCAGAAGCAATTTTCATGCCGAGAAGTGCAATTTTTGTGATACATTTAAATATATGCTCAATCACTACCCAAGTATTATTTATCTATCACACTTCCTTCCTCCCCCCCCCCCAAAAAAAAAAGAAAAAAAATGCCAAAAAACACTTTTTTTTAGGCCTTTACAGTCCTGTTATTCCTTAAGAAACTCAACATTTCTGAGAAAAACCTGAACATAAAGTAATGAACTAACGAATTATTTTTTTCTGTACAAAGCTGGAAGTTTTATTATTACAAAAAAAGAACTTAATATCGAAAAAAAAAAAAGTTTAGTTTTCAGATTAAAAAACCAAAACTATTTGTTTAAAGTAAGGTTTCATAATATATATACATATATATATATTATATATATATATTATATATATATATATATATATATATATATATATATATATTCCATATTCTGTCATTTTTCATGTAATGGATAAATTTAACTTGTGACTCTAAGATATCTTTATGGGTAAATCTCACATATTATTCAAAGAAATTTAAAAAATATTATGTTCACTTTAAAACATATTCTTGAAAATATTTTAAGTTTCTATACCATCGTATTTTATGAATATGCATCAAAGTTTTGGAAAAAGGAATTTTTCTTCTATGCCTATTTTCAGAGGAGAAGGATGTCAACCTAAACTTATATTATTTATATCCTCAGGAAACATCTACAATAAACATGCATGGCGTTTTTCTATATATACTGTTATATTTTACTGTTCAGTTCATATTAGTTTGATAAAATAGTGCAAAAAAAAATAATAATAATTAATTTGTTGGAAGACGTAAAAATGAATATTTTATTGCATTTAATTATAATGCAGAAGTATTACACGAAAAGGTAGTTATTTTAAGCATTTATTTTTAAATTAAAATCTATAATTTTTATCGCAATATTTACTTTCTATAATTTTACAATAGCTTATGAGGTTTCACATTGCTGAAGAAAATACAGTATTTTATCGTTATATCAAATATTGCAGGAGAAAAAGTATAGTACATAAATTTAAAAGAAATATTAAGAAACACGCTTATTTCAAAATTTATTAAAAATTCTTAATTCGGCGAATACGGATAATATAAATTTATGCAATACTTTAGTTTAATCGGATTATAGAAAGAGAGTTAAATTTCAATTTTTTTTTTTAAAAATAAAGTCCCACCTCTAAGTCCTTTACTCACTGAGAATGTACTGTCGTCTCAATTATATGTGTATGCTAACTTTTAGCTTAGTCTGGCAAAAAGAATCGAGTTAAAATTCGAAAACAAATGATGAAAGAGTTGAACCTATGACTCCAAAATTACCACCCTAAATATATTACTATTAGAGCATGATTTGTCGTTAGAGTTATACATGTATACATGTAAAATTTGAGCTTAATGAGATGGGAAGTGGGTGAATATTCATTACTCACATTTGACACACACACATAAATGAAAAACATCCGACACATAAATAAGCAGTATACCAAGGTTTAAAAAAATACGTGTAAAAAAATTGAAATTCAATCGAATAGGGGGGGGGGGGAATTCTTAGATTTAACATACACACGCACATATATAAGCAACATACGAAGAAATAACAGCGTGTAATAAAATGAAAGCACCTATTATCCAAATCTGCAAATTTAAGAGGAATGTCAAAATTGAGAAAGATGATAACATATACTTAAATGATGTATTACGCCTTTAAAAAGTTATTTTTCATGCTTATTATATTTATCTTTTTCAAGTAGACGAATGTGAGCTATAGCTCTTTTAGTCATCATATTATATAAAAATACAGATAAATTTCATTTAGTTAAAACCTATTTTCAAATAAGGCATACAAGAAAAAAAAAAAAAAAAAAAAAAAAAAAAAAGAGAGAGAGAGAGAGAGAGAAAAGAAAAGAAAGCTCTTGTATAAGTGGCACAATAAATATGGAGTATATTTCGATTTTACTGGGTATTTTATATTTTAGAACTACATTTTTTAATTAGAAAGATTGGGAATCATACGAGTTCATGTATACTAATCAATGGATTTTATGATAGGCAAAGGTGGCCTAAGATGATCCCCTTAAGGAGAAAACGTGTGTAAAACAACATGAATGTTTAAATAAAACTTTGGCCCTTCACTAGTGTGTTTTACACTATATTTTGCATTATAAGCGTACATTAATAATATTTTAAACTTAAACTGAGTAAAGAAAAAAAATCGATTTTTCAAAAAGGGTGCAAAGGATTATTTTACCTTTACTACAGGGCAAAATAGTTCTTCATTTAAAAGTATTTGTAAATTGCTTTTTTATCTGCAAAATAAAGAATATAAAAGTAATTATGACAATGCATAAGGAAATGAAATAAAATAAGCTTTAAAATAATATAGCATACATAATTTATTTTATGAAATATATATATATCTATATACAGTCGGTAACAAAAGTGTCCGAACACTAGCAAAAATTCCTATGTAAAAATGTACACTTCATACGGTTCTGTTAAATAAATCCTTATCGAATCATGTTCTTAGACTGACTGAGAAGAGGATTTGACAAGGATTTATTTAACAAAACCGTATGAAGTGTACTTTTTTTACATAGGAATTTTTGCTAGTGTTCGGACATTTTTGTTACCGACTGTAAATATATGTATATAAAAATGTCTCAAATAACTTGAAAAGAAAATGGAATATTTGAAAATTATGATCCAAAAATAATATATATAATAATAGACCCACAATAACATCAAAAATAAATTAAATAATGCCTATATTCGCCACATCCGATCCGAATAATGGATTCATAATGATCAATGTAATGGATCGAAAACTATTCACATAATGTATTCACCCAACAACTTGGCTATCCATTTTTGGTCGTACTGCTGAATGATACAGAGAAACATACACTCATGTATGTGAAAATTGCAACACCATGAAAGAATTGTCAGAAATTAATGAAATTTATTCTACAAATAAACAATCAAATGTACAAGGCAAAAAAAAAAAAAAGGTCTGAAATAAGTACTTTGTGTGTCCGCCACGCTGAGCGATGAGAGCCTCTACACGTCTTGAATCATACAGGTTCTGAATGTAATCCTGAGGAATGGCATTCCAGATGGCTTCGAATTAACGCAGAAGTTAAATCTTACTGTGCGCCCACCAGTTATAAGAGCGAGTTGCTGACCAGTGAAATCCCAGACATGCTCGATGGGTGACATATCCGGGGAAGCGGCAGGCCATGGAAGAAGCGAAACCCCTTGTGCACTGAAGAAAGCTTGTGCAGTCTGAGAAACATGTGCACGGGCATTATCCTGTTGAAATACAGTACCCGGAATGCGTCGAAGAATGGGAAGGATCACTGACCCCAAAATTTCCCTTATGTAGCGATCATTCTTCAGGTTGTCCATAATGTGCACTAGATAGAATCGACAATTATACCCAATAGCTCCCCACACCATGATGCTAGGCGTTTATGCAGTATGACGCTGTATAACACACTGTGGGTGAAGACGTTCCCCCTGCAACGTCTGACGCGTACTCTTTTATCATCGTACTCCAGATTGTAGCGAGATTCATCGGAGAAAACAATTTGTTGCCACTGGGAACACCACGTGCAGTGTTGCTGAGCCCATTGAAGACAGAGGCGTCTGTGATTCAGCGAGAGGGGAATCCTGTGTAGAGGAACTCTTGCCCGCAGTTCATGCTGCAGCAAGCGGCGACGAACCGTGGAGCTAGACAGCAAAACACCAGTAGTCGTGCTCCAGCGTTGTGCTAAAACACGAGAGGACGCTGTAAAGTCCGTCACAGACATGCGAATGAGGTGTCTGTCGTCTCGTGCCGTCGTTATATTGCGTGCCCCACTGCTAGGTTTTCGACTTGTTTGATTCTCCTCTGTCCATTTCTTTCAAACACGCATCACCGTTGTAGCATTGCACTGCGTGCGGGCTGCGATTTCTCGATACGAAAATCCACACTCTCGCATACCAACGATGCAGACTCGTACGAACTCCGTTAGTTGTTGGGATGGCATCCTCATTCTCTTTTGACGAGGCATATTGACTATCAATGAAACGTTTACCGCAGACAGAGGATGATAAACAGATTTCAATGCGCCTTTACAGTCCTTTATATACCTAGAACAAGTGACTGATTAGTCGGTTCTCGTTCCATGCATGCACAATTGCTTTGTAATTCTAATCATTTGCATGATTTACATCGCTTTATATTTCCTGTAAGTTTTGTTCAATTTACATATTCCCTTCATGGTATTTCAATTTTCACAAACATAAGTGTACTCGTATATAATATATTACGTAGTATATTAAGTATGATAAACGTACAGTCGGTAACAAAAGTGTCCGAACACTAGCAAAAATTCTTATGTAAAAAAAGTACGCTTAATACAATTTTGCTAAATAAATTCTTGTCAAACCCTGTTCTTAGGCTGACTAAGATCAAGATTCGACAAGGATTTATTTAGCAAAACAGTATTAAGTGTACTTTTTTTACATAAGAATTTTTGCTAGTGTTTGGGACACTTTTGTTACCGACTGTATCATATTACAACTGATATATTTACGCGTTTTGAGATCCCTAAAAACTGAAAATCAGGTTTTTAAGCCGATAGTGCGTGCATGTGTCTGTCTGTGTGTTTTTTTGGTAGTTTGTCTGTCTGTTAATCTGCTATCAGATTAACTCAAATGCAAATATTATCAGAAAAACCAATCTCGGTATACCAAATCTCTATCTCTCTGGATGTTACTTAAAACTTTTATTGAAATCGAACAGATAATTCGTGTATAGAAAGAATTAAAATATTCAAATGCATTACGTCTATGGGCGAATTTTTCTTTAAAATTATTTTATTATCTTCAAAAAGTGCACTAAAAAATAAATATATATATTTCTTTTCATACAACACAAAAGTATGTTATATATAGAGTAAAGTATTAAAATAATTTATTATTCGCAAACAGGGGGCACACAAAAGTATTGAGGTTTGTTATGGGCTCTATCTAGAAATTTTTAAAGTTTTTTTGAAGTGGTATTATACGTTTTTTCTACTGTTCTAAATTTATGTACACTATGTGGCGCGTATACAATTTATAGACAATATATGCATGCATCTAAAATTAAGCGAATACATAGCAAAAGTATCTGAGTACTAGCAAAAATTCCTATGTAAAAGAAGTACACTTAATACTGCTTTGTTAAGAGTCATTTTTTTTTAAAGTTGGACACTTTTGATAGTTGACATCTTCAACTTTTCCGAAACTTTCAGGATGTGTTAGTAGTACTGTGATAAGAAAAAGTGAAATTTATTTTTTTCTGAATTTGATTAGTTCGACCTAGGGAGGGGGTCGAAGTTTGAGGCTGTAAATAAATGGTGCCATTTTAATATGATTTTACTCCTAAAGCCATGAGTGACCCATGTGAATTTTTTTAAATACGGATACTACTTGATACTAAGAAAATTTTAGCATAAACAGTTTGGTGGGTCATTCATGGCTTTAAAGGCCAGGGTCATTCAAAAGTGAAGTTTTCGTTGATTTTTTCCATGTTTTCAGTCTGAATATCTGCTAAGGCCATGAGTGCCCCATAGAAATAATTATGGAGTTAATTACACACCTTAGTACAGAACTTAAAAATATTTAAAATTGCATGGGTCACTCTTGGCTTTAGTAGATAAACGGTCTCAAAGTTGAAAATTTTCAAAAAAAGGTCAAATTTGATGGTAAATTACTCTATAAGCCATGAGTCAATAACTATGAGAGAGAGTTTTAATTATACCCTAGAAGGTCTAGTTTTAGACCCAGGTTACTAACCTATGGGGCTTGCAAGATTTATTTTGATATAGTTTATTTTGTATCGCCAATGTATACCTGTTCTATGTAGTACAAAACGCTTGAGACCCAATTTTGTAATACATTGATGCTTGTTTAAAACTTCCCATTTTACATTACAGAGGTCAGCATCAAAATAAATATAAAATAAATATAAAATTAAGAAATCTGGAGTGACTCCACTCGACTTTCCGAACATTGAGTAATTAACAGTTTTGTAGATAAAGCCTATAAATGCTAGATTCACCAAAATGCTTATAGTTAGTGCAACAGTGATTTATAATATTCATATAAATTTCAGCTCAATTGAATAAGGCGTTTAGATGCTATCGCACTTTTAAAAATTTGGTCCCAGAGGTTATAATGGTAAAGAATTTTTCTTTGTGTCCCTGTAAAAAAACTGTAAGTGCTAAATTCACCAAAATCTATACAGTTGGTGCAACTGTGACTTATAACATGTGTACAAATTTTTGCTCAGATTAATAAGGCGTTTATACACTATCACACTTTTAAAAATTTGGCATAATGATAAATAATTTTTTTTGTGTCCCTGTAAAAAAACCATAACATCTAGATTCCCCAAAATCTATACAGATTGAGTATCTGTGACCTATAATATGTGTATAATTTTTTTACTCAATTGAATGAGGCGTTTAGATACTATCGCACTTTTACAATTTTGGTCCCATAGGCCATAATGATAAAGAATTTTTCTGTGCGTCCCTGTAAAAAAAATTATAAGGGCTAGATTCATGAAAATTAATAGAGTTCGTGCTACGGTAACTTCCAGCATGCGTACCAACTTGCAGCTCATTCGAGCAATGCGTTTAGACGCTAACGTGTTCACTCACACGCATACCCACATACATACATACATCATCGCAAAAATAGTGAAAACGGCGAAACGTATAGAAATATCAAAATCTCAAATTCGTATTTTTGACATGACTGCAATACTTTCCTCACTATAGTGTTCGGAAAGTAAAAATTACATAAGGGAGACAGGGGCAAGTTGAAGTACGGGGTAAGTTGAAACATGGAAATAAAAAATACAATTTTTAAGTTCTTATTCATTGCGAATAAAGGAATGTACAGACACACAAAACCTACTTTACAATGTAAAAAAAGATGTGTATGTAAACATCTGTCGATTTTTGAGGATAAAACTGTTTTTGAGTACTGTTTTTTACTGTGAGTAAAAATTCAAATTTTTAAGTGATGTTGCATTTTATGTAACAAAAATTGGTGAATGTTTCTGATTGATTCAGCGTTTATAGTGTATAGGTGCAGCTTGCTAATCATATGATTTGAAACGCCCACGAGCATAAGTACTGGTAGCTTAACATCTCGTGATGTGAAAATTGTGGGCAGGGGCCAGCTGAAACAAATATAGGGGAAGCTACTTGAAACACCTGTTTCGATTAGTCTCATGTGCATTTATTATTACTATTATTATTATTATTATTATTTTGTATACAGTCTTGTTTTCATCACCCTATATAGGTTTTACATATTATAACAATATGCCCATTTAAGATGTATCTTAGGTTATTACTTTCCGAACACTATAGTGAGGAAAGTATTGTAATCATGTCAAAAATCCGAATTTGAGATTTTGATGTTTCTATACGTTTCGAGGTTTCCTGAGTCCGTCTTCACTCTTTTTACGATGATATATGTATGTGAGTGTGTGTGTGTGTGTATATGTGTGAGTGAACACGCTAGCGTCTAAACGCATTGGTCGAATGAGCTGTAAGTTGGTACGCATGTTGCAAGTCACTGTAGCACGAACCCTATCGATTTTGATGAATCTAGCACTTATAGTTTTTTTTTTACAGGGACACAAAGAAAACTTGTTTATCATTATGGCCTATGGGACCAAAATCTTAAAAGTGCGATAGCATCTAAACGCTTTATTCAATTGAGCAAAACATTTATACACATATTATAGGTCACAGATACTCAGTCTGTATAGAATTTGGAGAATCTAGCACTTATAGTTTTTTTTACAAGGACACAAAGAAAATAACTTTATCATTAGGGCCTATGGGACAAAATATCTAAACGCCCTATTCAATTGAGCTGAAAATTTATATGAATATTATAAATCACTGTTGCACTAACTATAAGCATTTTGGTGAATCTAGCATTTATAGGCTTTATCTACAAAACTGTTAAATACTCAATGTTCGGAAAGTCGAGTGGAGTCACTCCAGATTTTTTAATTTTATATTTATTTTATATTTATTTTGATGCTGACCTCCGTAATGTAAAATGGGAAGTTTTAAACAAGGATTAATGTATTACAAAATTGGGTCTCAAGCGTTTTGTACTACATAGAACAGGTACACATTGGCGATATAAAATAGACTATATCTAAATAAATCTTGCAAGTCTCATAGGTTTGTAACCTGGGTCTAAAACTAGACCATCTAGGGTATAATTAAAACTCTCTCTCATAGTTATTGACTCATGGCTTATAGAGTAATTTACCATCAAATTTGACCTTTTTTTGAAAATTTTCAACTTTGAGACCGTTTATCTACTAAAGCCAAGAGTGACCCATGCAATTTTAAATATTTTTAAGTTCTGTACTAAGGTGTGTAATTAACCCCATAATTATTTCTATGGGGCACTCATGGCCTTAGCAGATATTCAGACTGAAAACATGGAAAAAATCAACGAAAACTGCACTTTTGAATGACCCTGGCCTTTAAAGCCATGAATGACCCACCAAACTGTTTATGCTAAAATGTACTTAGTATCAAGTAGTAATCGTATTTAAAAAAATTGACATGGGTCACTCATGGGTTTAGGAGTAAAATGATATTAAAATGGCACCCTTTATTTACGGCCTCAGACTTTGACCTCCTCTCTAGGTCAAACAAATGAAATTCAGAAAAAAATAAATTTCACTTTTTCTTATCACAGTACTACTAACATATCCTGAAAGTTTCGGGAAAATTTAAAATGTCAACTATCACACCTCCATAGACTTTGTCCAGCTTTAAAAAAAAATGGCTCTTTAATACATGCTTGTCGAATCGTGATTTTAGACTGTTTAATAACAGGGTTCGACAAGGATTTATTTAACAAAACTGTATTAAGTGTACTTTTATTTACATAGGAATTTTTGCTAGTGCTCGGATACTTTTGCTGCCAACTGTATTTTTTTCTAATGTTTGCAATTGAGAAAAGAGCTTCATGCAATTATAATTTGTTCAAAGACTTAATAATGACAATTATTATTATTACTATTATTTTACTTATATGGTAGACAAATTATTGTTTAGGGTATAATTCTCAATGTCTATTTTTTACTATAACTACGTATTTCGAGGGCCCTTGAAAACGCAGATGAAGCTTTTAGCAGTCAGTGAGTGAGAGCTTTCAGGTCTCTCCTTGTTTTGTCCGATATCATCTGATGTATACATAGACCGTGTAAGAGTGTCTTTCAAGTTTAATATTAAATTTAATTGACCATTTTGTTTCAAAATAGCGGATACGTTAAACTAAGGTGGTCACAAGAACTCAGGTTGCCACTTTAAAACTTGCCGTCACGATAATTTTTGAAATACTGAATTAATTCACACCGAAGTTGGACCGACTTATCTTACTAATATCTTAAATGACTTCAATGGGCATCTTATTCTGTCATTTTGTTTTCAAGTTACAGTCACATAATATCAGACTGAAACTTGAAAATTTGTCATTGCGATAAATTTTGAAATTCTGAACTAATTAGTCTCAGATTTGGACAGTGACTTACGTTACGAATATCTTGGATGAATTTGCTTATCAATTTGCCCCGTTATTTTGTTTCAATGTAGCGACCACTTAAAATTTTGTCGTTACGTAAATTTTAGAATACTGAATTAATTTAAACCAAAGTTGGACACTGAATTTATTTTTCAAATATGCTTGAAGAATTGAATGGGTTACTTGCTCCGACATATCGTTTCCAAGTGGAGGGCACTTGAACTCAGGCTGCCGCATACAAATTTGCGAGTATGAACGTTTCTGAAATACTGAATTAATTTGTACCAAGTTGGCAAGTGGAATTGTCTTCCAAATATCTTGCAAAAGTATTCTAGTTAACTTGTTCAATTTTTTTATGTCTAATTACGGGCACTTGAATGTTTATCATTATGGTAAATTTCAAAATACTGAATTAATTCGAAGTAAATTTGCACAGTAGACTTACTTTAAAATTCCGTTTGAAATGTTCGTTGACCAACTTAGTCAGTAACCATTTTTCTAGGTGTCGGCCACTTGAAAATTTCAAATTCACATAAAACAGATATTTATGAATCGATTTCTTTTAAATATCATATATACTTTGTTCACATCAGTGTCTCCAAGTTCATTTATAAACTTTATTCGATATCTTGGTTTGAAATGGCGGCCATTTGTTGAGAAAAACAAATCAACCTACCCTTCTGACTGAGCCGGGGGGACCTTATTCAGTTTTCATAGGTTTGTTTAGCCATCTCTCCTCACATTGGGTTAATTTTATTAGTGTAACGTAACTCCGCTAAAATTAAAGTTAAATTTGAAGTAGATTTAGTGACTCATTCCATATTGTTTTAAAATGAAATTATTAATATATATATATATATATATATATATTAATGGTCTATTTGTCTAGGAATTCAATATACATCACCTACTACAACAGTGTGAAAAGAAGTGAAAATTATGTGTGAATAAATAGCACATATATATTTTCTCTTTGATATTGATAAAAATTAGACAATTGAAGATAATAAAAAATAACATATCAGCTGCAAATCTTGAAGCAATTAAAATGAAATACTTTGAAATATTTAAAGAATATTTACCTCTTTCATTTAGAAACAGACTTTTGGGTCAAAATACAGCATGCCGACGAAGCATTGAGAATTTATTTTAACTAGTCTGGATCCTTTCTTATGACATACGTGAAGAATATATGAAATGAGTATTTCTACATTTAAAAATTATTATGTATTAAATTTCGTGTTTTCTAAAGGTATTTTTATTTTAAGAAATGTACCTGAAAACTTATTTCTAAAATTCATAAATCATTCGCAATCTAAAAGCGACTTTTTACGCCAAATGCCTTATGTCAAAAATATTTTTGCATATCAGTTTGAGAGTGTGCTCATTCACAAAGGGGGTGAATAGAAATGTTTATACAACAGTAAAATAAATATCATATGTGTGGTATTTTTGACATTACACTCAAAACAAGTATTATAAATACGTCCCACATCTCACATCCCACGTAGCAAGAACTAAGAAAATTAGATTTGTTAAATGAATAAATGTTTTAGAAATTTGTTCATTGTGTATAGTGAAACAGGCAAAGACATACATATATATAGTATACAGGGTGATCCGAAAGTCACAGAAAAAATAAAAGAAATATATTATTCAAATAGTATTAAAGTGCCTGAATTAAAACATTTAAAGGAGAGTATTTTACAAAATTGTATAAATACTTTCAAGATGTCAAAATTTTAAATGGAATTTTTACACTTATACTTGACTACATTTCGTCAGTTTTTGTAAAAATTAAGCTAATTTGTCACACGCATGTATATGAAATGTACCTATCTGCATGAGTATACAATTTGACTATAAGTTAATGTGTGGTGTTTATATGTCGATTTTCAAATATTCTGTTTTTTTAAGTATAATGAAATTTGTTCTAAATACCATTGCAATGATAAA
Organism: Salticus scenicus; assembly: GCA_963930645.1. Taxonomy (NCBI): domain Eukaryota; kingdom Metazoa; phylum Arthropoda; class Arachnida; order Araneae; family Salticidae; genus Salticus; species Salticus scenicus. The sequence continues at coordinate 243,770,420 of OZ005649.1, forward strand.
ATTTTGATTTATGTAAAAAAAAAAAAATAAATTGGTCAAGTTTTCTATGCAAAGCGAAATGAGGCACTGTACAAGAAATTAACAAATAAATAAACTGATATATTTACAGAAATAAAAATTTTAATGAATTTTAATTTCAGTTTTGTTCATACTTGTTACATCTTAAAATTTTTCAACATACCTAGCATTTCCTTCCATACTTACCTCTTAAAAATTTCTAAACATATATTAGATAAATAATATGTTATATTGAGAATGAATAAGTTTAGTGCGGACAAATCATGCATGCAGCATTATACAATTTTTTGAGGGGAATAGATTACGAACATTAATTTTTTGAATTAGATTTCTGAGATGAATTCATACCCGAAACCAAAATTCAAAGACTGTAATTTAGAGAAACGGACGGTGACATTCACGAAAATGCACAGTTAATAATTTTTTTTTTCATGTGTTCTACTTTGAATGATTTTAGTAAATTTTTTCCATGTTCTACATGCTAAATATATATGTATATAACTTTGTATGTTCCATATCTCTTTGCAACAAAATTGGACGAAGAAATTGAATCATTTGAACCCTTTTCTTCAAAAAATGTGATGCGGGATGAAAAAAATCTGTGCATCCATTAAAATCACTAAGCTTCGCTATATCAAAGATATCTCTTGAAACCCTTAAATTTCCTATGAATTCCGTATGCGACATTTATTTTCATTCCCATGCCCATAAGTGTAATAGTGCACTTCACTATATGAAACGTTGTAAAATTAAATGCCGATTTCTTTGTAAACAAGGTTGAGTAGAATTTTTTTATAGACGTCACACAGTTAATAAGTTAAATAGTTTTGTAAAGAAAAAGAAAATCAATATTTTTCGAAGGATTTCTTACCGACATTAAATGGAATATTTAGTAACTCTAATATTTCTAGATCATTATTGTTTTATAGTGTTGTATCCATTATTTCAGAGTAGACAGTCTCAACTTTGAGTCTTACTTATTTCCTAACCTATCGCGTAAAGTTTTGTACTTTTTTAACCACAATAATATTTGTAATAATCATTTGGTTTACCGAAAGAATTTTCTATAAACATTATACTCAAAATGCGCTTCTGCTGCATTATTGTTAATATTATATTCAAATTTCCTGCCTGGTACACGTTAAGGTGCAATGAAGATTTTTTTTAAATCTTAAATAATAAAAGCGACTAAAAATTGTGCTTTGTATAAAATAAGAAAAATACAGTATTTATTAGTTTTTTAAATATATATTGAGGTCCACTTGAACTCCAAATGCCAATAAATTCTAAAAATGGAATATATATATTTTTTTATTTATAGCTTATATATAAATATCTCTCCTTCTATTTATCAGCAAACAAGAAAAGGTTTGGATGATATTTAAAGTCTGCGAAAAGTTAGAATATTATCTAAAAGTATCTTTTGGTATCACAGTTGCATCAAACATGTATTAAAGTTCGAAAAACTACGCATTTTGTGTTTTTTTTTTTATCGTATAATTTAAAATATTTTTTAATATCAAATAACGAAAATAAATAAATAAAAAATAAATAAATAAAATTATGTATGTTTAGATACAAATTTGTTGTGAAGTGTTCACAATCTCTTTATCACTATTTTTGTTATTCTTTAGTAATAGTTATCTGCAATTCTGAAACTAAATAAGAGAAATATTACTGCTTGTAAATGGTTGCTTGAAACTATGTTATAACTTGTAATAACTTCGCATCGATAAACGTTATTTGAAGGTTGTGCAAAATAGTAATACTATCAGAAAATATATCTTTCGATTCCAACGCAGAAAAACTAAAAGAACAAGAAGGTAAAAAAAAAAAAAAAATAAAATAAATAAATAAATAAATAATAAAATAAAAAAACCTTCACCTAATAATGAAATCTAGATTCCGCTTATGATAACTTGTGTCCGTGCACACAACGTTTTTTGTTAATTTAATAAAGAGGTTATCTTGTATCGTGTCAGAAGTCGTGTTATGTGTGCAAATCTTCTTCCTTAATTTTTATTTCAATATGAGTTTAAATATAAATGTAGGAGTGATGTTGAAGGATCGATTTTTGGTAAATGAAAGGATTTATGTGATAATATGTTACCGACACACTACTTGTTCGTACAGAATGATTTAAAACCCGATAAGAATTTAATGGATCTACTGTGAACAATTTTTTCCCTGCCATTGTAGTTAGATTACACATAACTTAAGTTTGTATCTCGCTTCTAATTATCTCTAAGAAACATGCTGTTAGATAATATTTAAACTTTGCACATTTAAATCATTTTTTTTTTTTTTTACAACTAACACTGCTGTTCTGTTCGGGTCTATTTGACCCAAAATGTTTTTCAATTCTTTAAAAAGAAATGACAGTTTAAATATATTTTTTAGCCATTTTGTGACTTTGTTAGTGTAGGACATACATTAATTTCCTGAAAATATTTTTCTTTTATTTATATAGTTTTATGTATTTTTTACAAATTTAATGTATAGTAAATGGGAACAGAACAGCAGGATTAAGTATAAGCAGACTGATTTATATAGGAATCATAAAGAATATATATACATATACAGGGCGCGAAATTTCCGTTCGCCAGCTCGCCATTGGCGAGTGGAAATTTTACTGAGGCGAGTGAAATTTCGATCTAAATGTAGATGGAATTCTTACAGTATATGCTGCTAAAAAAAAAAAAAAAAAAAAAAAAAAATCGATCGTAAAATCGTGCTAATCTTATTTGAGGTGACAAGACATCCTCTTTTAAGAGAACAGTCTTCTTTATCAAAGCTTTGTTCTCTTAAACGAAAAAACATTGCAGAAATAAAAAGTCCTCTTTCTTTATGTTTTTCGTACTCTGTCTTCTTTTATAAATGAAAAGGATTTAGTCCTTAATTTACAAAATTTCGCAAAACTGAGAAGCTTAATCGGTTGTTGGCTGTATCTGTATCAAACGGTGAACACTAACTTTTTTCTGCGTTAGGTTCGCAAAAGAACAACTTTCTAATAAACTTGCCAAAGCATATAATGATTTAAGTCTATTCAGATTCTTCGAATCACAAAGAAATAAAAGTATTCCCTAAATTTTTAGGGTTCTTTGATCCAGAACACGTAATCACTATTGAAATTGTCATGGAATCATAAGAAGGTGGTGCTCCGGTTGATACGCGGTGGGTTAACGTGTGTTCTCACTTTTGCATGAATAATATTCCTCATAAAAAATAGGCTCACCAGTGATCGAGAGGTTCTGTCCTCGAAGCTGATATACATGAATCTTGGGTTTGATACCCAATCGCGCTCGTTGGCTTAGCTGTTAGGAGTTTTCTGTAGTTTTCTCAGAAACTAGCATAAATAGGGACTGGGGCCTCTTAGAAAGTTCCCACGGAGGACTCTCCTACTCAGGCCTAGAACCCTAGTGCAGACAACTGACCATAAGGGCCCTTTTCACTCACCGCCGCCGGAAGCCGAAACTAATGCTATTCTATGGGAAATTTTTCTTTACAAATAACTTATTAACTAATACATATTTTTAAATTCTGTTTTCACATTCGGAAAATTCCCAACTGTTAAATTGACGGACCTTTTTTAAAAGTGTATTTTTTTAATTTTTAATATTTTATTTCGAAATTGCAAAATGAAAAAAATTCACATATTGAAAATTCGTATTTTGCAGCTTCAAAATAAAATATAAAAAAATAAAAAAATAATTTTTTAGAAAAGGTGCGTCAGTTTCACAGCCGGGAACTTTCAGAATGTGAAATCAGAATTTAAAAATATGTATTAGTTAATAAGTTATTTGTAAAGAAAAATTTCCCATAGAATAGCATTAGTTTCGGCTTCCGGCGGCGGTGAGTGAAGAGGGCCCTTAATGATAACACTACCACCACCTCACAAAAATATGCTAAAGTTAGTTGAATTCATTTTATGTCCTTCTGGCAAAAATGCTCCCACAAAGCTGCTGTTTCCTTCAATGAACAAAATGTAGACATGTGAAAAAAATCTCCTCTATATGCCTACTTTAAAAACTTATTAACTACTAAGACTAATTTAGGTTGTACTTGTGAGAATTTTTATAAAATGTTGATAAAGAATGACTGTTCGTTAAAAGAAATCGTTCCATCTGCCGAATATTAATTTTATTTTTTCACTTGTCAGTTTTATTTTTTCTTTTATGATTATAATTTTAATAATAATAATTAAAAAAAAATGTATTCCAACTTGTTTTATGTAACTGCATGAAAGTACCAAAAAAAAAAAAAAGTCTATAGCAAAAATTAATAATAATAATAGTAATAATAATAATAATAAATCTATATTGTCCAGTGACTCCTATAAAAATTAGGGATTTTTCCTATCGTGTCCGTATATCATTAATTAAGGTGTACTGATCCAAATTCCCCATTTAAGATAAAAATTTTCCACCACTTGCGTAAAGTAGCTTTTGAATCGGTTTTTATGATCCTTTTCATTCAATTTTCCTCTAAAATGACCTCCTTTTCAAAATTGAATGTCTTCTATTGAGTTATAAAATAAAAGACATTGCGTAATTTCTCCTCTTTTTCCAATAAAAAATTCTGGTCACATTATACATAAAAAATGGAGTAAGTTAATCACATTTTGTTGCGAGTAACTTTTTTTTTCTGCGAGTGTAATCTAAGTTGAAATTTCGGGCCCTGCATATATATATATATATATATGTATATAATCTATTTTGGGTATTTTTTGAAATTTTGCAGCAATAGCAGACCATACAGATACATTCCAAAAGCTCTAACTCAGTATATTTCTTATTCAGTGCAAAATACATATTTGGTCGGTATTATGTTTTGTGATTTTTTTTTTAAAGTATTTTTTCACTGCATTCTAGAATACGTTCCTATTAAGATAACATACCACAGGTTCAATCAAAATCATCAAGATTACCAATTCTTGATTACTGAAGGGCTTACATGAATAAAAAAAATCAGAAAAATAGAAAAACTTCTCGGTGTTGATTCAAAATTTGTACTTATTTCATTCCATTTATTTTTTTATCAAAATAAATAATGTCGTTAGAAATATATTCTTTTTTTAATTTATTTTATTTTTTCCAAATGTCTCTTTTAAGAACTTACAATTAGTATTTAAATGCAAATTGTTAAACAATTAATTAATATTACTACAATGTGAATACAATTCTTCTTACAAATGAAAATGGAATACAATAAAAAACTGTGGAAAATGAAAAAAAAAAAAAAAAAAAAAAAAAACATAAGCAACACAAACTGAAAAAAAATCTTAGTTCAGAACAACCTCTTAAACATTATGAGCTTTACAAATACACTCGGTTTTTATAGTTTATATTTTCCTATTCGCTTAAAAATTAGTAAAAAAAAAAAAAAAATGGCGCCAAAACATATTTTTAATTGTCAACTATTAAGGATATTTAAAACTATTAATGGTTTAATGTTCTTGAAATTTACTATAACATCCTTAGCATTTAAAATAATTATTAAATTTTAAAACATTTATCAATATAATTTTTATTTATCTAGTAATTAGTAATACTGAAATATGCCTTTCTAAATTAAATTTTTATAGAGTAGAATCAATTACAATTTAATTTGTACTATTTGTTTTTCTATCGTTATATGTTTTCCAATTTGTCTCGAATTTTTGCGATCAATATCGTTTATTTGTATATTTTATTACAATTTTTGAAAAGACGCTAATAGATTTAATAAGCTAAACTAAATAAATAAAACTAAAGATATTTCAAGATTCTTAATCATTCATTAAAAAAATAATGAAAATTTAGTAGAAATTTAATTACTAATAAGAAAAAAATATAGCTTAGATTAATTGAAAAAATATGAATAGAAAATATTTTAATGATCTTTATCTAATTTGTTTAATTATTTAGATAATTTTATTTTGGAAGTGTAATAATCCGTTCTAATTTAAACAAACAATAAAAGAATGTTATATCTTTTTAAAATACTATACAAAGAATAAAAATATATATAAAAGATTTAAAAAAGTAATATATCATTTGTATTCACTCATTAAAGATGTCTATAAAAGTATATTGATTAATAGTGAGTTAAATCAGTGTAATTTAATATTAAAAATAAATGTTGTAGAATTTTACGAAAACTGAATGAAGAAAAAAATAAAGTTTATTTTTATTAAAATTAAATTCACTGAATAAATAAAGAGTTGGTCTTTCTTTGTAATACATAATTTGATAGAATGCATTAAAATTATATATAAATGTATATAAAAAACAAATACATCCACTAACAGATTGAGGGCCACCATGATTCCCTGAAAATTAAAAGTAAGTTTTTAAAATGTACTTTAGTTCTCTCTCATGTTGCATGTATAGGGAACTTTGGCATTTCTGAAACTTTTAACATTGTTTTTCATGTTTTTAATCATGCGGAGATTAAAAATATCAAAAAATAGTTGCAATGTCTGCTTATAGGTAAGACAGTCAGTTAGTCAGCTCATTTTTTTTTCTTTTTTTAGACACTAGCAGGCTTTGCCCGCTTCGCTGGTCACTATATTTAAATGAATTTAAAAAAAAAAAAAAAAAAAAAAAAAAAATCTGGTGTGAAACAAAAGAACCACATGACTTCAATTACCCAGTATTACACGTGTTATATGCACATTTTGGAGATAATGTAATCAGAAGACATAAATTTGACCTAACAAAGTAGACACCTACAAATTTTCCTTTGAGAGAAAGCTGATACACGTTTAACGACATAAAAATTAGATTTAAATAGCGCGTTTAAAAATAAGAAAAAAAAAATCAATTGAGCTATTTTTTAAAACACCGAATTCTCAGATCTAAAGCTAACCTGCCTAATCATGATGAGTGTAATAACCACGTTTCCTGTAATAACCACGTAGTACGTAAAAAAAAAAAGTTGTCAGTTGACAATACAGAATTGACTAACCCAAATAGCTGACTAGAAAACTTGAGTTAAAAAGTGCACTAGCTGAACTAGTCTCCAAAACAAAACCCCAGACTAAGAAGGTTAATATCAGCAGTTAAGACGGCTATATCTGGTAATATTAATCTTCCTAGTCTGGGGTATTGTTTTGGAGACTAGTTCAGCTAGTACACTTTTTAACTGAATTTTCTTAGACAGCTGTTTGGGTTAGTCAATTCTGTATTGTCAACTGACAACTTTTTTTTTCTGTGTGCACTTACGTTTTTTCAATTTCCCCCAAAATTTGAAAATACCATATGTACACCAGACCTGCCTCAATTCTGAAGTTTCGTAGTTCTGAAGTTTCTATCTTTATTAGCCTCGGAGATATGGTAGCAGACGATTCCCCACACACATATACACACACTGACCAATTGCCAAAAACTATTTTTTTAAACTCAGGAGACCTTAAAACATGTGAATCAGGTGAAAACTCGGCATCAGATTTTCGGACCAAATGCAATACTTCCATTACCTACAGTAGTCTGGTGGTAACAGAAGTAAAAAAGAATCGTTATTTTTTATACCGCTTTAGAAATAAAAGTTAAACAGAAAGTACATTGAAATTGCTTATAAACTTCACTTCTGGCTCTCGCTGCCTTCGACAGAGACTTCCTCACCGCAGCATCTCGGTATTGGATAATTTCAATTATAAAGATGTTAATAATAGGGAATTAGTTATTAGTCATTTTCTTTCTAATAATGAACAGAACGGAAAACGTACAATACTTCACTTAGAGATACTTTGTACCGTTAGACCAATTAAAAAAAGTTATTTTTCTTTTTTACCCTCTCGCATTATGTTAAATACAATACTTCCATTATTTACGGTAGTCGGGTAATGGAAGTAAAAATACTTAAAATAAAATTCAGAAAAATCATGCTAAAGCAATGGAACAGCTTGGACCACTTGACGGAATTTGAAATTTGGCACCGAAGTAGCTTGGATGTTTCTCGCCAAGTTTACTTACGCAGTCACGATGCCCATTTTAACTTATTGCAGAAATGACAACAAAATTATAAAAACGGCCAAGTGGCCTTTTATATATGTAAAGGTATATGTAAGAAAAATAGCAGTTTTAAAAATAAAGAATAATAATACTTTTAGAACAACATATATCAGCATCATGAAATATATTAACATTTTATCAATATGTATAAAATTTTTAAAGTTATAATCACGGCAATTTTTGTGAGATGCATAATTTAATATTTATATATATATATAGATATATATATTTATTCTTCGCGTTTAATTAAATGTATTTTTATATTAGAAGAAAATAAACTCGTATTTCTTTTTTTCCCTTTTTTCTTTTTTTTAAGGGGGGGGGGCAACAATTAAATTATAGCTAATATTTTAATGGTTTTTTAAAAGCTGTTGTAAATTTGTTTTATTAGCATTTTAATTAAGAAAACTAAGAAAATTAAAGACTTTAAGAAAACTAATCAAAAATTCGAAAATCGGGCTTCGAGATGCACAAGGATCCCTCGGGGGGGGGGTACCTTCGTGTCGAAACACGTGACTGTCCGAGCTACCGTCTTTGCGCTATGCTGTCCACACACACAGAGACAAACATTGCCTTTTATATATACTAGCAGGCTTTGCCCGGTTCACTGGTCACTATTTTTAAATGATTTTTTTTAAATTGAATAACTGAAATGTTTAAATAAATATATTTCGATTGGCGACTATTTTTGTTTCAGCTTTAGTATGGTACCTGCTTGGTGATATCAAATATTTTTTGAAATTCTCGAATCTATATCAAAACGAATATTCTCAAAAACAGTCCAAAAGTAGTGTTGATTCTCCGAATATTTTGGAAACAGTTGAAGCTGTTACTCGTACAGCAAATTCACTATTTATTGAATGTTCCGGAACAGTCTAAAAACAGTCACTTTTACAGGAGTAAAACAAATAATATTAAATATCCCATATCAAATATTTTTGCTAGCTCACGAAAAATGTTGAGTCGCTTAGAACTGCATACTCTCTCGCAGAAATTAACTCACTTCTTTTTATAACTTTTGGCGATGGGGCTTGGCGATGATTCCATCGGGAATCCCATGGGAAGCTTTAGACTAACTCCCGTGTGCCGGAGAGCTTCGAAACTTCGAGAACTTTAGACTACTATTTTTCACCAAATTTTGTCGCCCACATGCCAAATTTCTCGCCAAGGCTCACTCCTCTGAAAGTGAATGATCTTCCATTTTATTTTCACTTTGTCTATAAAACTACTTTAATTGCAACAGTACAATTGATGTAGGGCAAAGACTTAATCCCTTGTAACAATATGCTATGAGCACTATTTCTGCCGTAATTTAGACAACTAATGTTTTTATGGTTATATATATTTCCTATTAAACATACTTTTATTTTCATTCAGTTATTTAAATATTAATTTTAATCAAATATTTCTGCCCGACAGCGTGCAAGTGCGGTCACACACAGCAGCTCATTTATTTGTGGGATAATTTAGCGTAGCGACTGGTATATAAAAAATATAAATAAATGATTAAACATTATAGTGCTACAAAATTTACGATGATTTTACGATGTAATTTCTGATACTGACCAGAACCATATTAAATTTAAACAAGCTGCTTTAAAAAATACACAATTTATTTTAAGTTTTAAATTTCTTTAACATAGCAAAATATGGCATAATATACCGCTTGCGATTTATTTTCATTGTAAAAAGGGTGGACTAGTTTTAAAATATTATTTGTGATACTTGCACGAATATAAATTAATTCCAACATTTACTTCTTAAACTTCGTACACAAACCAAAATTAAAAATCTTAATAATGTGGCTGAATAGGACAATATTTTCCATAAATTGGCGTCGTGTTTCATGATACCAGTTTAGGCGAATTGCTTACTGAATTGAAATTCACGAAAACTAAATGCGAAACAGGTACCATTAAAGTTATGCACGAAATTAAAGATACGGTAAGTGTTTCAAAGAAAGATCGGGTAACACAGTAGAAAGGTTCGTGTTAAATCATTATCAGAGTACATGCATGTAAAGGGATATAAAGCAGAAAGACTATGAGAAAGATTATGTAATAGGAAACTGAGCAGATTCTACCTATATCCTGCAGTTTTTGGTGTAAAAAATCAATAATGCTTGTATCATTGAACTCACTAAAGTATCAAATTTACCAATTTCGTTGTAACTATTCCTAAAATATATAAGTTAATGTTACAACTCAATTAGTGTTATTAAAAATATAGTAATTATTATAGTAAAATATTTTAATGACCCTTATCTTTTCCCCCTACCCATCAGTTAACTGACATTGACTCAGTAACTTTTGTCATTATAATTGATTATTGATTAAATTTCTATATATCATTAAAGAGATATAAGTCATTAGTGAATTTTCTTTTGAAATTTGTAAGCTTTAACATTTATTTATTTAAAATTTATATTTTGAATAGAAACACTAAAAAATTTTACTATGTAACAGCCTATAGACGATAAATTTTTGAAGCATATTTTAATGAAGTTTAAAAAGAAATGATAAATGTTTATAACAAGTAGAGTGACAAATACATATTAAAATTAATACAGTGAAAATTTTAATTGTGAATCATCATCATGATTCATAATTAAATGATTGCGTATTTTAATAGTGTATAATTAAATGCGTATTTTAATAGTTATGGTTAACTGTTTGTCGAAATAAATATTTTGAGATGTTGAAAAACGCATTATAATATTATTTTCTACATTCAACGATTTAAAATAATTTTTGAAAGATCTTCTATTATTTCAAGAATTTGTGAAAAAATCCCTTGTTCGTTAGCTTATGTTAAAAAGACATTTATTCTGGGCAACCGAAGTATATAATACTTGGTACTATTTTATAAATGTCAGTTAATTACGGATCGTCAATAATTTTTATGCCACTACTTACAAATAGTAATTTTCGTCTTATTAATTGTATATATATATATATATATATATATATATTGTACAAATGTAGGAATGTGGAAACTTTAATTTTAAATACAAAAAGTAACATTAGATGAGCGCAATGCTGCTCTTTGCTAATGTACAATATAAATCTAAATAGAATGAAAAAGAAAAACATCAACATATGTAACTGAAGAGGAGCGAAAGAAAAAATGGAGACAAAAGTATCTAAATGGCAGGGGGGAGTTGTGACCACCCCACTCCAGTTAAACATGTTTTACGACCGGTCAACACTTCCGGATACCTGATACTTTGTCAAAACTCAGAATTAACTTACATGAAATCGGCAAAATAAGGAATAAATCCCAAATAAACACATTTAAAGAAATTTATAAGAAAAACCAAATCATAATTTAAAACGACATACAAGAAAAATCATGAAGCAATATGCCACCCATTCAACACAATTCAAACGTAGAAACAAACAGTTAAGGAAAGTTACAGTTAATTAAAGTTACATGTTATAGTTACATGTTATATATATATATATATATATATATATATATACATATAATTACTATTAAATAATTATGGTACAAAGATTATGGGCAATCCGTAATAAATTTTTACTTGTACTATATATCTGAAATTATTTAATTAACCAGATAGTAACAAGTATTTTTTAAAATTTATATTGAATACGTCAAATAACTTTTAATTAGCTATTTTGTTTAATAACAAATAAAACATGAAACGCTTTCTTCGCTTTACTTTATTATAGTATATTTTTAAATGATTGTTTTGTGCAATACATTAAAAGTATTTAATTAATATAGAATACAAATTTTGCATGTTTGAGATATTCTATATCTCGTTTATGGAATGTAAATCTGAGAACTATAATATCCATTTGAAATGTTCTGGAATCTCATATCCATAGTGTTTGATAAATTACCTTATTAGACCCTTACAACACGAGGAAGGTAAATATCAAAAGTATATATCCATAGTGTTATTAATGAAATTATGATGGTAGTTTCTAAAGCATTTAAACTGAAATTTATGGCTTGTAAACGGAATATATTTCCTTATTCTAACTATAACGAAGATTAGTAATACTTTCCAGATAGGATTAAAATTAGTAGAGACATGGATTTTTTTATTCATTATTTTATTCACTTGAAAACTTTAACAATTAATTAAAAAAAATCTTCTATGGTGTTTTCTCCATAAATGTTTCATCTCTATATCATTATATTATACCTATCAAATATTAGTCTTCATATTTTCTGCATTGCGGTTATTAAATACAAATTTAGTTATCTTCTGTGAGAATAGAGATAAAATACATAAAAAACTAGTATGTTGTGGCCACCACATGACTTTCTTCTGAATTTCCCTATACAAATTCACTCAATAAAAATAATTTATTAGAATTATTATTAAAAAAAATGATCTTCCATGATAATGTGGACGATTTCTATATTAGAGAAGTAGTAAAACACTAAATATCCAAAAAAGTCCATTTTATTCTCAATATTAAAATAATAATAATAATAATAATACGATTTCTTTTCTAAGGTTTTTTTTTTTTCGTTAAAAGTATAAAAATCGATAATTTTGTTTTAAATTATCACAGATCTATAGTTCAACCATTCGTTTTAAAGGTAACGCGACCTTTCGAAAGCTACCCATCTTGAAAATTTACCCCCCTCCCAGGGGTACTTCCCCCCAGGTAGGAAGCGATCCCCCCACATGTACATTTTTAGGAAATCCTGCTCTATACTGCCATGTTAAAAATTTAGAAAAAATGTGATCACAGCGCCACCTGTTGAGCGCAATCTAATTAGCACCAGTTTATGCCAGGGTCCAAATAAATACCAAGTTTGGTTAAATTTCGTTCATTGGTTCGTGGTATACAGCGTTCACAAAATTCGTGATACACACAGACACACTGACATATATTTTCTAAAAACTATCAAATCTTGTCCAGGACATCCAAAAACGTGTAAATCCATCGAAAACCGGAGCTTGGAAATTTTTACTAATCCAATACATTTTTCATATTACATATAGAATAAAGTAAAAAGTCAAATCATAAGAGCTTAAATTAGAATCCGTGTAGTTTTACGTAATATAGACATTTTATTTAGGATGATTTGTAAGACTCTGTAGCTTAAAAGTTGAAATATTATCAGAACGAGAGTCTTGAAAAATACAAAATAATAACACTAACTATGAAATAATATGATTTTAAATTGGATAACCTCATTAATTAACATAAAAAGGTACAACATCAGTATTATAATGCAATGAGAATTGAGATACAATTAGTAATTGAATGATGAGAAAGGAAACCTGTGCCACTAGTCGAGATGTATGCGTAAACATAGTCGGCATACTTTAAAATATTAGGCATCTTTCCTAAAAAAATTGGCATTTTACTATGACAGAATTCCAGACATACAACTATTGCTAAAAAAAAAAAAAAAAAAAAAAAAACGGCCAGCATGGCAAAGAACTTTCTCATGTAATATGGGCTAATATCTGATCAACATCTACGTACATGAAATTCAGTTAAAGATAATATAAACTCGAATTCCGTCCATTTATTCTTAAATTAATCTGTGAAAAATATTTGTGTAAGACAAACATCCGGAGGTATTTTAATAAAACAGAGACACTTTCTTACTAGATTCTAAAACGAGTAAATCTTTCAATAACTGAAAGTCGAAAATTTTAACGACTCCAAAAATTATTTTCATAGGAACATAAAACAAAGAATTAAGTTAAACTATATTTTTAAAGGATAACACAGGTCTAAAAATAATGTTGAAATTTTTTTTTAATAAATTTAGCTGATATATATATATGTTTTTTTGGTGTGTTGAAACCGCAAATGAAGCATCACGTACAGAGTTTTGTCAAGGGTGTCTACCAACACAATGTCTTCATTTTCGGTAATTTATAGCATTTTTCCATGATTAATTGTAATAAATCATGGAACTACAATTACATTTACATTACAATTAATAATTATTAATTGTAATTAATCACATAAAAAATACTATATAACGTACCACATAATTATGTTGATGGAAGAATCATGTAAAATATTGTATCGGTAGCTACCTTATATTGACAGAAATCTATAGGTGATAGAAAAAAACTGCCGCATTTATAAATAACCTTTTGTAAACATTTTAAAATACCTTTCTTTCTCGAAAAAAGAAAAATTTAAAGAAAGCTTTTAAGCATAGAATTAATGTAATACTGTAACCTATCTGGAGTAATTAGATATTCAAATTTGTAATTTCGTAATGATGAAAGAGCTCAAAATGAATTAGCATTAAAAGAGAAATTAAGATTAAAATTATAATATCATTTTCATTTCAATAAAATTTCAAATCCCTAATTATCTAATATTTACTAATACACAGTTCACATTTGATGCCTAATTCTTTTGAATTGCGACATCGAATTTCAATAAATGAAATAAATATTTACATTACATGAAAAACGAATTCAAACATTGAATACTCACTGTATTTTTAATTTTTTTTTTAAATATATTTTATAATACGTATCTATCTTTAACGGTTTAAAAGTAAACATCATTAGGATTGTCTATTTCAAGAAATGATGTCATAGAAACATGTGCAATAAAAGTTTAATCCCTAAATGCATAGTGATGTAGATCTGCATCGTATGTTTAAAATCTCATACTTTTTCATGTAGCAACATTTCCATAGTGTTTTTTTTTTTTTTTTTTTTAACCAAAATTATTTTATCGTTTCCGAACGCAACTAGATTCTTTGACAGTTTATTTTTTTTATCTGTGAGACAATTTTCATTTGGTGGCGTGCTATCTGAGTACAATTTCTTTTCCGCGGGTGTTAGGAATTACGATTATTTATATAAAAGTAATAAAAATATACAAGAAGAGTATTTTTTGGATAGAAACAAAGTAAGAGTAATGAATAATATTTACAACTTTGCATATACTGGTAAATTTATGCAAGAAAAACATATATACCCTACTAAAAATGATCCGTAGAGATCAATAAAAAAAATTTGTACGTGGAAATGGCCAACGGATATCAATTGACATCCATAGAAATTAATATCCGTAGAGATCAATAAAACAAAATTTGTACGTGGAATTGGCCAACGGATATCAATTGACATCCATAGAAATTAATATCCGTAGAGATCAATAAAAAAAAATTTGTACGTGGAATTGGCCAACGGATATCAATTGACATCCATAGAAATCAATATCCGTAGAGATCAATAAAAATAAATTTGTACGTGGAAATGGCCAACGGATATCAGTTGACATCCACAGAGATCAATATCCATAGAAATCAATAAAAAAAAAATTTACGTGGAAATGGGCAACGGATATCAATTGATATCCACAAAGATCAATATCCGTAGCTATTGCTATCAGTAGTTCACGTCAATAGATAAAACAAAAAATCTATAGATTATTAAATGAAGATCCACAGCATACGGCTCAATTAATCTTCACAGACATCCATCAACCTACTAATATAAGCACACGTATAGGTCAATACATAACAAATTTGAGATAATAAATTTAAAATATAGAGAAACAAACTTTAATTTATAAGAAGTACGCACTCATGTTTGTGAAAATTGCAACACCATAAAAGAATTGTCAGAAATTAATGAAATTTATTCCACATATTACTGATAGTAGTACAAATAAACAATCACATGTACAAAAAAAAAAAAAAAAGGCTGAAATCAGGACTGTGTGTGTCCACTACGCTGAGCAATGAGAGCCTGTACACGTCGTGGCATTGAATCATACAGGTTATGAACGAAATCCTGGAGAATAGCATTCCAGATGACTTTGACTTGATGCTAAACTTCAATCTTACTGTGTGCCCCTCACCAGTTGCTTGAGCAAGTCACCGACCAATGAAATCAGAGACATGCTCGATGAGTGACATATCCAGGGAATAAGCAGGCTATGGAAGAAGCTAACCCTGTTGTGCACTGAAGAAGGCTTGTGCAGTATGAGAAACATGCGCACGGGCATTATCCTGCTGAAATACAGCATCAGAAATGCGTCAAAGAAGGGGTAGGACCTCTGGCTTTGAAACTTCCCTTACGTGTAGCAATCACTGTTGAGTTGCATACAATGTGCACTAGATGGGATCGACAATTATATCCAATAGCTCACCACACCATGATGCTAGGCATTTGTGCAGCATGATGCTGGAACTAGATAACACACTGTGGGAACAGATGTTTCCCTCAGTAATGTTTGATGCACACTCTTCCATCATTGTACTCCAGATTGTAGCGAGATTCATCGTAGAAAACAATTTGTTGCCACTAGGCACGCCACGTGCTGTGTTACTGAGCCCTTTGAAGTTGGAGGCTTCCGTGATTCAGTAAGAGCAGAATCCTGTGTAGAGGAACCCTTGCATGGAATTGATGCTGCAGCAAATGGTGATGATCCATGGAGCTACACAACAAAACACCTGTAACCGTACTCGAACATTGTAGTAACACACAAGAGGAATCTGTATGGTCCATCACAGCCATGTGGATGGGGTGTCTGTCGTCTCGTCGTTCTATTGCGTGCCCTACTGCCAGGTTTTAGGCTTGTTTGATTCTCCTCTGTCCATTTCTTCCAAACACGCATCACTGTTGTGGCATTACACTGCATGCGGGCTGCGATTTCTCAATACGAAAATCCTCTCTCTCGCATACCAACAATGTGGCCTCGCACGAACTCCATTAATTGTTCGTATAGCATCTTCCTCTTTGATGTGGCATACTGACCATTAATGAAACGTTTACCGCCGACATAGGACGATAAACAGATTTCAATGCACCTTTACAGTCCTTTATGTACCTGGAACATGCGACTGATAAGGATTCAGATCTCGTTCCATGCATGCCCAATCGTTTTGTAATTCTAATCATTTGCATGACTCACCTTACTTTACATTTCCTGTAAGTTTGGTTCAATTTGCATAATCCCTTTATGGTGTTGCAATTTTCACAAACATGAGTGTAATTTTAATTCGCAATATTTTAAATAATAGCAGTTTACATATTCTAAGTGAAATAATGATTTTTTTTTTTTTTCAAAAAAGTATATATATATATAGCTAACTCAAAATACTCAAACTAATCAATCAATTAACTTTTTAGATCTTAAAATAATCATTGATGGTAATAAAATTTACACAGATATCTATGACAAATGGCAAGATTTTAGTTTTAAAGTAAACTTATTTACACATTTTAATTCCTGTTTGCATCTTTCAGTATTTAGAAACATCATCATCAACCATTTATTTCAAATTAATAATTTATGCTCTGCGAAGTTTAAAAACAAGAATATTAATAAACTGATCACAGCCACTGCTAAAATGGGTTTTCCTAAAAACTTTGTATTTTCTATCCTTAACCATTTTTTTTTTTATGTAAACATAAAAAATAAAAAAATAAATAAAAATAAAAAAACTGTGTACACTTTTGTGTATATTAACAAAAAAATTATAAAATAATAAAAGACAATAAAAAAGGTAGTGGTTGGGTGGGCAGTTGTTTGATTACGGAGGTGGGGTGGTGTTGTCAGGCTGGATGGTTGGGTGGGATTATTAAATTAAAAAAAATAAAATAAAGCAGAAGGCTTGTTGCATTTACTTTGTATTACTATGCAAACTTTCTTTTTTCATTAAAATTTCAGTTTCTTCTTTCTTGAGTTGGCAACTATTCTTAAAATTCTAATCATGCTATTAAACACATTGTAATCAATCATTGTTGCTTCGAGGTCTCATTGTTATTCATCTGCTTTGAAATTCTGCTTTTTTAAATCCATATGACTCCTATTCTGGTCTTGGCTGGCTGGGGAAGTGTTGCCGGCCTGAAACTAGTTTAACCCTTTAACCCCATAGTCAAGTCACAAGTCTTGCCGCCTGCTTCCTTCCATCCTATCTTAAGTTTCTTAAATTATTTTTTCATAAATTTTGATATAGTTTATGGTTTTAAGTTAAGATTTGTTGTGTTACTTTATTGATTCGTTTGTTTTCAAGCTGTTAACAAATCTGGTTTCTTTAAATTTATGTATTTAATCCCCTGAATTTTTTTTTTCATTTTTCTGAACTTCTCAAAGAAATTTTTAATCTTATTGGTCATTGGTGTTTCAGTGATCTTGTATCTGTTGCTTGGCTTTTACTATGCTTAATAGATCATCATTATTTTATATATATATATATATTTGGACAATGCAGGTCTTTTCTGCTACAAACTTGACTTTACTAAGCGCTTTTTTGTTTCTTCAAATGGGTCTTCTTGTTTTTCTTTCTAAATAATCCTTTCATGAAATAATTCTATAAATAGAAAGAAAAAGTAAAATTAGATATTTTACATAGAAAATGCTACAATAGAAAATAAAATAACTGAAAAATAGAATATAATGGAGTATCACAGTGTAAATTGGGTAAAGAGTCAATTACGACCAAAATAACCATTCGTATGCCAATTTTTTTTTTTTAAATAGATATTTAAAAAAATAATCACACTTTTTTCCTATGGGAACAAAAAACTAAGATTTTTTGGATAATAGTAGTGCTGACTCTAGGCTAATTTGACATCCTGCAGTCCTTTTTCAACCCATTTTATCATCCAGCTGTCATTCTAAATGTTCAGAGGCCTTTAGGTACTTTTCTTCTTGACTTTTCAACCTTCTAGCAATAATTCTTCAGCATTCCTGAAAGAACAAATGCATATAGAGTATATATATATGTATATAGTCATTCCCATTTAATTGGGTAATTTATAATCGAATACCCCGCTTATTCAAATAAAATTTGTTAGAACCAAAATCAATCTCATAAGATCAACGTTAAATTTCCCCATTAAGGGGGTAT
The DNA here is from genome assembly GCA_963930645.1 of Salticus scenicus. Taxonomy (NCBI): domain Eukaryota; kingdom Metazoa; phylum Arthropoda; class Arachnida; order Araneae; family Salticidae; genus Salticus; species Salticus scenicus. Next base: position 243,789,268 of record OZ005649.1, read on the forward strand.
TCTGGTTTAGAAATTGAAAAAAATCGATTTTTTTTTTTTAAATATTTTCATAGTATAACCCTTTAAAAATATGTTCCTAAAAGGATTTTTCAAAATTCAAATTATTTTCGGAGTTACAGCTCATTTTGTGACGGTACGCGCTGAAGGTACTCTCGATGAATTTCAACATGAAAACCCTCCGTTAACTGAAGCTGTTCAAAAAGTTATAAAACCAATCTACGAGGACTTATCTTCAGAAAGCTTGCTGGAAAGGTGTTTGGGCTCTGAAACTCAAAATAACAACGAATCTTTAAATTCGCTCATCTGGACTTTCGCACCCAAGCATATCCATGCTGGTACCCATACAATAGAAATTGCTAATTTCATTGCGGTATGTATATTTAATGAAGGGTTTTTACTAGTTTTAAAGATTATGTCAAAAACGGGAATAACAATTGGACCAGAATCCCACGCGTTCGTTAATAGACGCAATCAAGTCAGAATTAACAGGTCCGAGGTACGAGCTTCTGAGGCTTCCAAGGAAGGTAGAACTGCTAGATCATCTGAAAGGTCGTCTTTAAACATGACATTTGAAGTGGAGGAAGGTACTTTGTATGGAGCAGGAATCGCTGATTAAAAAAAAAGTAAGTATAACAAGCCGTTAAGCGACTCCGGTTGCACGCACTTGTCCTCAAACTTTAAACGCGTTTTTCTCGGAACTACATTTTCAGAAACGGTGTGCATGATATCTCAAGTTCTACTCAACCGATTCACTTGAAATTTAATACAGATCTTCTTTATACACTATAGTATCGCACTACCAAGAGTTTTTTAAAAAAATTTTCTTTTTTATATTTTTAAAAAATTCCGAACGGCCAAAAAACAGGGAAAAAACGAAACGTATTTTTCAAAACGCCGCCATTTTGTGAGAAATTTTTTTTTGTCTTAATCCTCTCGTAGTGCGATAACTATATCCTTCCTCTTCAAGGATTATTAATGGTTTTCCATTTTAGGTCACTGGAAGGACTAGTATCCTGCACACCAGGACACGCCATTTTTTCAACAGTCCCCACTTTGTCGGCCTGCAGTTTTTTGAAATTTGATTTTTTTTTAATATTATGCATGTTTCGTATTCTTTAAATATCATTAAAAAACTTATAAAAAAATGGATAGTAAAAATATTTATTGTTTTTTTTTTATCGCCTCCAGAAAAACACCTAAAATTTGAGCTTCTAAACCAGAATACCCCCTTAAAACAAATATTTGTCACATACTGTCCCCAGTTATTCAAATAAAATTTTAAGTCTTTCTTATTAAAAATGATTCTCAATCAAAAAATACCAGATTTCCTTTTCTAAAAGTAATTAAAAATTGTTCACTGTTGCTGCAAAAAGCAAAATTTGAAAACATCGAATGTGAAATACAGCATGATGAAAAAGTAATTAATGATTTTCAGAACAGTGAAATTCATTCAGATGGAGCTTGTGCAATTTAAAGAATTAGATGGAGATGAAATGACAGAAGATGGCAAAGAAACTTTCACATCTTCCTCGCAAGACAAAGATGAAAATATAAGTAATGATGAGCTAATCTATCCAGTCCCACCTCTGAAACAAATGAGTCTTATGCTATAATTCGCCGACATTTTAAGGCTTGTTTAGGTGACTATAATCTACTTTATAAATTAAAAAAAGAATTGTAGAAATGTTCAGCATCCGTGAAAACATAATTAATTATCGGAGCTTTCTCCAGAGAGGAAATAAATATTATACGAGTGAGTGATAGTGAATATTCTACTTCTTTATAAGCTCTGGAATCTAATTAGGTAAGATTTACTTTATACTTTTATCTATTTTCTTTAAAATGGAGCAAAAAAAAAGCTTTTAAATATATAAATCTTTGAATATGAGATTACATAAGTTTTCACTTCCGGGCAACATTGTACGGCGAAATCCGAAAACTAATTTCTCAAAAATTTCCCTCAAAAGTCCCTTATTCTACATACTTATACTTCAATGCACAAAAGGAACATTATATTCACCTAAAGTAACACACATTTAAAAATTCTTACTGTATATTTACAATAAAACTTACCAATAATTGCTAATTTTTGCGAAGCGCTAATAGAAATTTGTTCAACATTCAAAATTGTGCAAAACATAAAAATCGTAAAATATGTGTTCACTTTTTTTTCACAAAAAACTGAAAATTCAGCAATAAAACTGAATTTCAATTGTTTATAAAATTTGTACATGTTATTTATTTCAAAAGTGAATAAAAAAATCCATTTTTAACTAAAAGATTTCTTACTAATGGCTTAAATTAATTTCTGGGAGGGTGCGAATATAGGCAATGAAAATAAAGTGTTATTTTTTTTTAATTCCCATGAAAATACCTGTATCATTCTATATTTCATCTGAACAAGGCAAAATAATAATGAATACACTTCAAATATGCCTATATGAACATTTTTACCATATGTTAGCAAATAATTTGCTCGACATTGCAAATTTTTACAAACATAAAATTTTGAAAGCGTTTGTTTACATTTTTTGAAAATATACTGAAAATCCATGAATAAAACTAAATTTTAGATCTTGAAAATACAGTTATGTACTATTTATTTCAAAATTAAGCATTTGAATTCATCTTTATCAAAAATATTTCTTACTAATGGTTAAAAATCAATATTTGCAAAACTACCGAATGTTGGCGATGAAAACCAAGCGTTATATTTCAGAAATTTCCAAAGAAATACCCATATTATTGCATATTTCATCTTAATAAGGTAAAACAATCATGATTCATACTTCAAAAACCTAATTATGAATATTGTTAATATATTTTTGCAAGAAATCTGCTCAACATTCAAAATTATGCAAAACATAAATATCGTAAAATATCTGTTTACTTTTTTTCACAAAAAACTGAAAATTCATCAATAATACTGAATTTCAATAGTTTATACAACTTTTATATGTTAATTATTTCAAAAATAAGTAACAAAATCTATTTTTAACAAAAATAATTCTCACTAATGGCTCAAATTCATTTCTGCAAGCTACCGAATACAGTCGAACCTCGTTAACGTGAACACGCTTAATGTGAATTACTTTTAACGTGAACTTTTTCCACAATCCCTGTCAACAGGAAGATTAGTTTTCGAATTACTTATAGTATTAACCACTGACAACATGAACAGATCTGTTACCACCGTTGAGATTCACGTTAACAAAGTTCGACAATATTGGCGATGAAATCGAAGTGTCATTTTTAAAAATTTCCTTTAAAATTACTTTATTGTTGCATACGTAATCTTAATGAGGCAAAACAATCATGATTCATACTTCAATTAAACCTAATTATGAATATTTTTAATATATTTTTGAAAGAAATCTGCTGAACATTCAAAATTATGCAAAACATAAATATCGTAAAATATCTGTTTACTTTTTTTCACAAAAAACTGAAAATTCATCAATAATACTGAATTTCAATAGTTTATACAACTTTTATATGATAATTATTTCAAAAATAAGTAACAATATCTATTTTTAACAAAAATAATTCTCTCTAATGGCTCAAATTCATTTTTGCAAGCTACAGAATACAGTCGAACCTCGTTAACGTGAACACGCTTAATGTGAATTACTTTTAACGTGAACTGTTTCCACAATCCCTCTCAACAGGAAGATTAGTTTTCGAATTGCTTATAGTATTAACCACTGACAACATGAACAGATCTGTTACCACCGTTGAGATTCACGTTACCAAGGTTCGACAATATTGGCGATGAAATCGAAGTGTCATTTTTAAAAATTTCCTTTAAAATTACTTTATTGTTGCATACGTAATCTTAATGAGGCAAAACAATCACGATTCATACTTCAATTAAACCTAATTATGAATATTTTTAATATATTTTTGAAAGAAATCTGCTGAACATTCAAAATTATGCAAAACATAAATATCGTAAAATATCTGTTTACTTTTTTTCACAAAAAACTGAAAATTCATCAATAATACTGAATTTCAATATACAACTTTTATATGTTAATTATTTCAAAAATAAGTAACAAAATCTATTTTTAACAAAAATAATTCTCTCTAATGGCTCAAATTCATTTTTGCAAGCTACCGAATACAGTCGAACCTCGTTAACGTGAACACGCTTAATGTGAATTACGTTTAACGTGAACTGTTTCCACAATCCCTGTCAACAGGAAGATTAGTTTTCGAATTACTTATAGTATTAACCACTGACAACATGAACAGATCTGTTACCACCGTTGAGATTCACGTTAACAAAGTTCGACAATATTGGCGATGAAATCGAAGTGTCATTTTTAAAAATTTCCTTTAAAATTACTTTATTGTTGCATACGTAATCATAATGAGGCAAAACAATCACGATTCATACTTCAATTAAACCTAATTATGAATATTTTTAATATATTTTTGAAAGAAATCTGCTGAACATTCAAAATTATGCAAAACATAAATATCGTAAAATATCTGTTTACTTTTTTTCACAAAAAACTGAAAATTCATCAATAATACTGAATTTCAATAGTTTATACAACTTTTATATGTTAATTATTTCAAAAATAAGTAACAAAATCTTTTTTAACAAAAATAATTCTCTCTAATGGCTCAAATTCATTTTTGCAAGCTACCGAATACAATCGAACCTCGTTAACGTGAACACGCTTAATGTGAATTACTTTTAACGTGAACTGTTACCACAATCCCTGTCAACAGAAAGATTAGTTTTCGAATTGCTTATAGTATTAACCACTGACAACATGAACAGATCTGTTACCACCATTGAGATTCATGTTAACAATGTTCGAAAATATTGGCGATGAAATCGAAGTGTCATTTTTTAAAATTTCCATGAAAATAACTTTATTGTTGCATATGTAATCTTAATGAGGCAAAACAATCATGATTCATACTTCAATTAAACCTAATTATGAATATTTTTAATATATTTTTTTCAAGAAATCTGCTTAACATTCAAAATTATGCAAAACAAATATCGTAAAATATCTGTTTACTTTTTTTCACAAAAAACTGAAAATTCATCAATAATACTGAATTTCAATAGTTTATACAACTTTTATATGTTACTTATTTCAAAAATAAGTAACAAAATCTATTTTTTACTAAAAGATTTCTTACTAATTGTTCAAATCAATTTCTGGAATGGAGCGAATATAGGCGATAAAAACGAAGTATTTTTTAATACTTCCATGAAAATCCCTTTTCTACTGCATATTTCATCTGAATATCATAGAGCATAATATCATAGATCATAATATCATAGATCATGAATATCATAGAGCATAAATTTTTCAATTTAAAAAATTCATAAATTATTTGGAATTTACGATTTACTTAAAATGGCAGAATAGGGTAAAATTGAGCATAAATGTCCATTTTGAGGATCATAAATATATCAGACAACTTCAAAAAACATTTATGATACTTGTTTGAACATAATTGACTACAAATATTCTAATAGGAAAATTTTGCAAGTTACTCATAATTTAAGATTTTATCAACATAGCAAAATGGGGGGGGATATCCCATATAAATATGCATTTTGAGGATTGTTGAATTGGAAATTGTAGCATGAAAACAAAACTACAAAATTGATCCTAATAAAATAAATTAATAGATTAGAATAAGATAAATGTATCAAAGTGTACGGTGGATAGCCTATTAGGTGGGGATTTTATTCTATCTCTGTGTCAAGTGTTTGGTCAGATTCATTTCTCTTAACATAATAATCATGTTAAGAGAATGTCCTGTACTAGAAATTTATGAGAACATATATATGATGGGGAACTGAGCAGAGTTCACTTATGCTAACTAGTTTTAATTATAAAAAATAAGTTGCACTGCTTTATCCTTTTTTTTTTTTTTTTTTTTTTTTTTTAAGTATTTTAATAGTTGAAACGGTTATAGAAGAAAATTTTATTTTATTAGATTTATAATTATGTTGGTACTAAAATTAAAATTAAATTATTATAAAGTTTTAAAACTAAGCAATTTAATTAGTTAAATATTGATTCTGGACAACATTTATGTCCACTGTTAAACAAAAATATCATTCGGTTTTACAGGAAAAGGAAAATTGAACCAATTATAGAAGATAAACTTGCTTTTATTATATTTATAACTGTAGTTACTTTTTATGTTTAATACTATTTTATAGAAAATAAAAGAGTTTTCTTTAAAGGTAAGGTGTTTTTCTATACTTTATAGATGGGATTTGTAAATTATAAATAATTTTTAACAAAAACCCGCTTATTTGCAAAAACCCAGTGGGATTTTGTTGGTGGGCCCGCCCAGAAAAACCCGCCCGGGTTTTTCTGGGCTGGGTCCACTTTGCCAACCCTGCTATCAGCTATATAAAGATATCGTGATTTACGAAAATAAGCTTTTAAAGTATTGCAACCTTTATCAATTAGGCTAAACTAGCAAAGCCCCAGTTCGGGAACGAACCAAATTCCGAATGCGGGAAAAATTTCAAAATCAAACTTGAAATGCACATAACTCATCCTGATGCAGCCTACGTGCTTATAGATCAAAGTTTCTTAATGAAACCATTTTTTAATTCATGAAATCAATGAAGGTCAACGAAGGTTTCTCTCGCTTTGCTGGTCACTACATTTAAAGGAAACTCTTTTCTATACCGCTTTACAAACAAAAATAAAATTTAAAGAAATCATGAAATTGTTTTAAAGCCCGTTTTGGTTCCCTGCTGCCTTCGGCAGCGGTCCACTCCTTTGCAGACTCTCGGGTGTCTGTCCATATTGCCTGTGACAATAGCTTACCAGTGGGCTTCCATTTGGGTGCTTATCAGATGAAAGTTTCAAAACAGACAGCATCGAAAATTTTTTTATGAAAACAAATACATACATATATATATATATATTAATTTTGCAAAAAATACCACCTTTCTTAACAGTAACTTTTTTTTCTTTAATTAAAATATTCAAAACTATTATATACTACAATATTCAAAACTTATCAATATGCATTAGTCGATTTAATGTGGTAAGTCAAAACAAAAATTTAACAAACCCTATGTTTTAGGAAGTGCATCAGCCAAGATGTACTATGCCTAATGGTCCAGACCTTTTTTTTTTAATCGGGCCCTTAACACAGAGCTTTTGTTCATTCACTAGTATATTGTGTATTTAAAAATAAGACTACCATTCAGAATCGAAAAAGAAGAATTTATTATGTTCCAATAGAATTTCAATAATTTTGACTTTCTCGTGTGCTGTGCTTGTTGTGGCCTAAATCAAATTAATAAGTTTTTGTTAACTGTTTTATTTATGTAACTCTATTTCATGTACAATCTCATCACAAATAATAGAGTGAAGTTACTTTATGTTTTAGGCTGAAAAATTCATTTTACATATCTATACTAATATTTATAAATGCGAAAGATTGGATATGTATGTTTGTTACTCAATCATGTCACAACGGCTAAATGAATCTGTATAAAATCTGGTACAGAGATTGATAATAGTCTGGAATAGGACATAGGCTACTATTTATGCCGGAAATTTGATTAGATCTTTTAAAATTAATTAAAATATGAAAATAATAAACTGGTAATTGCCTTAATATAAGCCGTTTAAATTTTTAATTGTTGCCAAAAAAGTTTATGAGGCATTTTTATTTAATTATTTTTCCGACATAAAATGAAATATGCTTTCACACGAAAAAAAAAGAAAAAAAAAAAAAAAAAACTAAATGTTAGATTGAAAATGAGAAAATGACATCTTTATAACTTTAAAATAAAATAGTAATAATACAAATCTAACATGTTTCTTCTGAATTTTATTTCACAGCGCTTTTTTATATACCTCAACTTTAATTTTTTTTTTAGCACAGATGAATCACGCTTGGCATAAAAACTAATTCAGCATTATATTAAAGGTATTTATTGATAATTCTGGACAATTTTTTAAATTTTGATGCTGAAGTAGATCGGCCATATTTCGCCAAGGACAACCACTTAAAGCCAAGTAGCGCATAAAAATATAACTAGATTATAAAATATTAAAAAAGAAAGAAAGAAAAGATAGAAAGAAATAGGAAAAATAATCGCATAAATTATAATTTGGTCTAAAACGGCGACAAAATTTCAAAAGTCGCCAAGGGGAGCTATATTAAGGCTGTACCATGATCAGGTTTACATATTAATTAATTTATTTATTTTTCTATATACCAACTACTATTAACTAAGCATGAAGTATATATAACCAAAAAATAAAATAATAATAATTATCTCATGCCATAGACGTAGCCGATCATACCATATTGTAATATTATATTTGGCTTAAAATTGCTGTCATTTTATGATTGATCGATTAATTCAAATAAATATAGGAAATAACTTGAAAGCAAATATTATATACATCACGTATAATGTTGTTCATATGTAACTGGGATTCAAATATAAAAGGGCTACTTCAAATTTATCGAAACTGTCATATATGATAAGCACCCAAATGAAAGCTCACGGGTAAGCCATTGTCGCAGGCAATAGAGACAGGCACTGGAGACTGCGAGGACAAACAAATCGCTGCCGAAGGTGCTGGGAACCCAAAGTGAGCTTTTGAGCGATTTCAGTATTTTTTTCTTTTTTCATAAAGCTATATAGAAAAGAGTTTTCTTTAAATATAGTGACCAGCGAAAACGGGCAAAGCCTGCTAATTTGTTATGTATTTTTTAAACATTTCCACAAAAACACTTATGAAGCATCTTCTCAAACTGATTGGGTGACACCCGGAGCAGATCATCCCTGCCGCCCCCACCTAGCTACGCCACTGACACTACGTTTTTATTCTTACATTATTTTAGAACTTAATTCTAAAAATGAAAACTGTGGGCCCTGACAAATTATAATCCTATGCAATGACACAATCTATGTTTGGAATGTTTATCGCTTCTTGTCGTATGAGATTAAAATTACCCTACTACAAGGAACTCAGTGACAGAAAATTTTGTAGATGTCTGCAACAGGTTTTTAAAACTTCATAATCTGTCTGTGATATTTGCATGTAGTCAGGGGTGAAAATGGCTTACACTCAAAAAGCCTGAAAGATGATAGCAGCAATCTGGAAGGGGGGGGGAGGGGGGGCGTTAACAACAGTGGTGATCTCGTGCAACAATACAATACATAATACAATTTTACTACAGAACAATTTAGTATACACAACTGTCAAATAATAAGATTAACCCATTCAATTAAATATTTTATAGCAATGTTTGACACAACACAATAAAAATAATTATAAATAATAAAAGTATTAGTTTTGATACAGAAATTTTTATAAGTGAATTTTGAAGTGGAGGAGAAGTTTTGGAGCAGTTTTTAATGAAATTAGCACTTTTCTACATTCCCGTAGAATCTCAGTAACAGGTAACAGGATACAGGTAACAAGTATAACGCTGCCTATAAAGGGAGATCTAGGCTCCTAGGTAAAGGTAGAAATTAAGAAATTTGGTTGGTGGCCAGTGGCCACTAGCCTTCATTTTTTTAGTGGCCACTAGCCACTTGCTGATAAAAGTTAAAGTAAAATAAAATTTTCTTTTCTTTAATTTTTTCGATGTTCAGTCTCGACAAATCATTAAGAAAATAATTAAGGTAGTCAACTTTTTGAAACTCATCCACAATAATACATTTCTGATAAATTTTAATAAATGAAATAGGAATAGATTTACATAATTTATACTATGAATGTAAGAAAATACTATTCAATACAAAATTCATATGTTTAAAATGCTCTTTTGGTTATATTATTTTATAACAGAAAAATTCTGATTTTTTGCCCCTTCACTATCCTGAATGGTGTCGATTTTCTACTTTAAAAAAAAAAAAAAAAAAAAAAAAAAAAAAACATCTTTGATTCATGAAAATATATTAGTATATGTAAATAAAAAAAAATATTTTTTTAATAATACTTTTTTATTTTGCAAGTTTCTTTTTCCTTTTTTTTTTTTTCTTGTTACAAATGAATTATAAATTAATTTTTCTTTAATAATAATGAATTTTTAATAATTTGCAATTATAATCCCCCTCTCTAACTGAATTTAGAGAGTGTGGCTGTAATCGAGATTTCACAATGTAATTGTAGCTGTCACTTTTTAAAAAGTTAATTTTGAAATATTTTAAAATTAGCAGCACTAATTCATCTTAAGGATAAACAAGATCTTAAGCTCAACCATTAAATGATAATTCAATAGAAAAAAAAAAAAAGAAATCAATTTTAAGATATTATCAAATTTGTAATTTAATGGTCTGTAGTATGTAGTACATCAGTGTAACTCAGATTAGGCATAACAAATTACATATAATTGAAAAATAAAATAGTAAAAGAACAGAAAATATTTTACAATACATAAAATTGTATAATCAAAGTGCACAAAAAATTAAAAAAAATTATTAACCTGTAAAACTAATAAAATATGAAATTAATTAATAATTAATGCAAAAAGTAGGACTTGTGCATGAAAAAGAAAATTGCATAATTTATTCTTTCTTAATATTAATTATATCTATTTTATTCTATTTCTTTATATTATTAAGATTCAATTATTAAATCCATGTTTTTAAATACAGTTGTTTTTAACTGTGGCAATCTTCTTATCCTAAAATGCGAATTCAACAAAAACAAGCCAGGTGCACATTTTTGTTGAATAAAAGGGTTGAAATTTTCTTTCCCTTTTGTAAAAAAAAAAAAAAAAAAAAAAGAGGCTTTAAATGTGCGTTCTAATTTTCTTTTGAAGGACTTTTTTACTTTTTTTGGATGAATGTGAATTAATTTTGGACATTCGGAGACGGGGCTATTGAAGTGAAAATGCGTCGAATTACGTTTTTAATTTTTCTGCGAACGTAATACAATCGGAGTTTCAGCCGATTGATTATCTCACGAGCTTCCTTTTCGTCTCTTTCTCCCGAAAGTCGAAACTCTCATTTTGACATTTTTTTAAAATCAAAATCTAATACTTTTATAGAAAAATGGAAAAAAGTCGTACATTTTTTTAGTATATGAATAAGACTACCTGCCAATTTCCAGTGTTTACTGTTAAAATTGACTTCTGAAAATGTCTGTAAGTGGCGATGTTAGATTTGAGAAAGCCTGAATTCGAGGCGCACGGCGCGTTTACTGCGAAAACGCCGCCGCACGATCCAAGTTTGCATTGGAATGGGGTATTCTATAAAGAATGGGTAGAAGAATTTTAAGTGTTTACTATTAAAATTGACTTCTGAAATATGTTTGCAAGTGGCGAGGTTAGATTTTAGAACAGCCTGAATTCTTTATGTGTCACGTTTACCGCGGAAAAGCCGCCGCGCGATCCAAGTTTGCCTTGGAATGGGGTATATTTTATAAAGAATGGGTAGAAGAGAAGTGGCCACTGCAGTGGCGACCAAAGGCAATTTCTTTAGTTGCCACTTTTAAAAATCTAGCCACCATGTGGCGAGTGGCGACCGCTAATTTCTAGCTTTACTCCTAGGTCGCCCTTGTTAAGCACTGTTTTGTGTGTTCCTACCAAGGCACCTATAGGGGGCTCTAGAGTTCCTAACAGAGAGCATCTAACACGTCATACATCGGTAATGCATTGTCGTGGGCGAAAAATGTCCATAAATTGCAGACAATTTTTTATGACTGCAGACAAAAACAGTCTGAAAGTTGTGGACAATTTTTGATTATTAGTACAGACAAAGAGTGTCCGAAAGTTGCAGACTAATTTTTTTATTAGTGCAGACAAAAACTGTCTGCAAGATGTTTTTCTGCGTCCACGACTATGTCGCCGTGTCACGGGGTTTCTGCCACTGGGACAAGAAAGATATTTTAAAATAACATTCGTCAAATAGTGTATTTTTAAATTGTTTTTAAATTTTTTGAATATTTTTCTCAGATAAATTAAACACAAAAAATTAAAAGAATAAGCTATAACTTGCAAAAGTAAATGCTAAGAATTGGGCGAGTATTTAAATTCAGATTACAGTCTACACCATAGATTAATTCAAATATTTTAAAATTACCCCTTTCGTAAATTTATAAAATAATTTGTGAAAAATCAAGTAAGTTTGTGAAAATTGATTACGCTTCCCCAAACAATTAACCAAAATTCACAAAGCAGTTTATTTAATTTTAAAATACATTTAAAGGCATCAAAACATAGCATTGGAAAGGGTTGCCAGAAGCTAAAGTTTAAAGAGGGCCACTGGATATTGTGCGCTGCCAAATTAGTCAAGAGTCAGGTCTAAGACCTTTTTTAATATATTTAATAAAATTTTGCTTTATAAAAAATAATGATCCTTTCACAAAATTTTTTACACATTTTTGAAAAGCAGTTCAAAACATTGCCTGTACTAGTTTCTACCAAATATTATTATATAGAGTAAATGCTAAGCTAAACGGCTTTACAATGTTTTTTTTTCCTATAAATATATATTTTTTAAACTGTTCTAATAAATTACTGTTCCTGCTATCTTGTGTTTTGAACACTTTCAAGTTTCATTGTTTTAATTTATTGTGATATGTAAGTTTCTAGAATTTGTCCGTTTAAGAAATGTGCGTTTTTGGGAGAAGACTATATTTTGAAAAATACTGTTTGGTAGAAAAATTAAAACGATAATAATAAAACAGAAAATTTATTTATTTTTTGTTAAAAACATACAGAATCAAATTTAAAACATTACTGTCATTACTACCATTATATTATAGGCCCATACAAGCACTAGAAAAATATGTTCGTAGAAATTAGTTTAATTTACAGTCGAACTCGAAACAGTGAATCGCAGTGTAGAAATAGTATATGGCAAAAGTAAGTTTTAACAATAAGTGCACTCTGAATTTAAAATGAAAACATTTTAAAATGTAACAAACATTTTATTCATGAACTTACCTTGATAATTAAAATGTTACCTAATTGCAAGACCACGTTCTGCTTATCACGCGAGGCGGCAACCATCTTTAATTTTCTCCTTGATCTTGTAAACAAACAGCGTTCGTTGCCATATCTGTTTTTCAAAATACTGCAATCTGCTAAACAAAAAATAGATATATTCTTTCAAGTTGAGATTGAGTAGATTTTACTTCGTAAGTAAATTAAATAGAAGATAGCTTGATAAACCAATTAATATTTGTATGAGGATATATTAAAAAATGTTTAACCAATAATAATAAAAAATCATATTACTTTCTTTTATATGTAATATAGAGAAAGTATTGGATTCGCGAAAATTTTCGACTTCCGTTTTTTGATGGATTTACACGTTTTGGGATTTCCAGAACACGAATTAATAGTTTTTAGAAAATGTCTGTCTGTCTGTATCATTTTTTTGTGGACGCTGTATCTCACGAACTAATGAATGAAATTTAACCAAACTTGGTATTTAGTTGCACCCTGACATGAACTGGCGCTGATTAGATTTGGGGATCAATAGCTCAACAGGTGGCGCTGTGATCGCATTTTATGCAAACTTTTAACATGGCAGTATAGGACAAAATTTCGTATAAATGTGCATAATGAGAGTTATTTTAAACTTGTGATTGTAAAATTAATATGAATTATTGATAATAGTAGTAGTCAACTAGGAAAAAAATTTTGTGCAGGTGGGGGCATTGGTCCCCCCCTGGGGGGGAAGTACCCCCCGGGGGAGTAAGTTTTCAAGATTGGTATCTTTCGAAAGGTCTTGTTGATAATAGTAGTAGTTAACTAAGAAAAAAATTTTGTGCATGTGGGGACATCGGTTCGCACCCCCCTGGAGGGGGGAAGTACCCCCAAGGGGGGTAGAGTTTCAAGATGGGTGTCGTTCGAAAGGTCTCGTCAATACCTTTAAAACGAATGGTTGAACCATAAATCTGTGATAATTTAAAACAAAGTTATCGATTTTTTTTTACTTTTAACAAAAAAAAAAAAAAACTTCGAAAAAAAATCGTATATATACATAATTTTTTTTAAAACGAAATATAATCAAACTTGGTATTTAGTTGGTCCCCGACATAAACTGGTGCTGATTGCATTTGGGGATCAATAGCTCAACAGGTGGCGCTGTGATCGCATTTTTTCCAAATTTTTTAACATGGCAGTAGGACAAAATTTCGTATAAATTAAAAGATGAGAGTTATTACTTTCTTCTATATGTAATATAGAGAAAGTATTGGTTTCGCGAAAATTTTCGACCTCCGTTCTTTGATGGATTTACATGTTTTGGGATGTCCAGAACACGAATTAATAGTTTTTAGAAAATGTCTTTCTGTCGCTGTCTGTATCATTTTTTTGTGGACGCTGTATCTCACGAACCAATGAATGAAATTTAAGCAAACTTCGTATTTAGTTGCACCCTGACATGAACTGGTGCTGATTAGATTTGGGGATCAATAGCTCAACAGGTGGCGCTGTGATCGCATTTTATGAAAATTTTTAACATGTCAGCATAGGACAAAATTTCGTATAAATGGGCATAATGAGAGTTATTTTAAACTTGTGATTGTAAAATTTGTATGAATTATTGATAATAGTAGTAGGTAACTAGGAAAAAAAATTTGTGCATGTGGGCATCGGTTCCCCCCCCCCCCCCCGGGGAAGTAAATTTTCAAGATGGGTATCTCTCGAAATGTCTCGTTGATAATAGCAATAGTTAACTGGAAAAAAAAATTTTGTGCATGTGGGGACATCGGTTCCCCCCACTGGGGGGAAGTACCTCCCGGGGGGGCAAAGTTTCAAGATGGGTGTCTTTCGAAAGGTCTCGTCAATACCTTTAAAACGAATGGTTGAACCATAAATCTGTGATAATTTAAAACAAAGTTATCGATTTTTCTTACTTTTAACAAAAAAAAACTTAGAAAAAAAATCGTATATATGTATATATATATATTTAACGAAATTTAACCAAACTTGGTATTTAGTTGGTCCCCGACATAAACTGGTGCTGATTACATTTGGGGATCAAAAGCTCAACAGGTGGCGCTGTGATTGCATTTTATGCAAATTTTTAACATGGCAGCATAGGACAAAATTTCGTATAAATGTACATAATGAGAGTTATTTTTAACTTGTGATTGTAAAATTAATATGAGTTATTGATAATAGTAATAGTTAACTAGGAAAAAATTTCTGTGCATGTGGGGTCATCGCTACCCCCTTGGGAGGGAAGTACCCCCCTCCCCCCCCCGGGGGGGTAAATTTTGAAGATGGGTATCTTCCGAAAGATCTCGTCAATACCTTTAAAATGAATGGTTGAACTATAAATCTGTGATAATTTAAAACAAAGTTATCGATTTTTTTTACTTTTAACGAAAAAAAACTTAGAAAAAAAATCGTTTTTTTTTTTTTTTTTTTTTTTTTTTTTTTCCCACGAAATTTAACCAAACTTGTTATTTAGTTGGCCCCTGACATAAACTGGTGCTGATTACATTTGGGGATCAATCGCTCAACAGGTGGCGTTGTGATCGCATTTTATGCAAATTTTTAACATGGCAGCATTGGACAAAATTCCGTATAAATGGGCATAAAGAGAGTTATTTTACACTTGTGATTGTAAAATTAATATGAATTATTGATAATAGTAGTAGTTAACTAGGAAAAAAATTTTGTGCATGTGGGGGCATCGGTTCCCCCCCCCCTGGGGGGAAGTACGCCCCCGGCGAAGTAAATTTTCAAGATGGGTATCTTTCGAAAGGTCTCGTTGATAATAGTAATAGTTAACTGGGAAAAAAATTTTGTGCATGTGGGGGCATCGGTTCCCCCCCCACCGGGGGGGAAGTACCTCCGGGGGTGGGGCAAAGTTTCAAGATGGGTATCTTTCGAAAGGTCTCGTCAATATCTTTAAAACGAATGGTTGAACCATAAATCTGTGATAATTTAAAACAAAGTTATGGATTTTTTTTACTTTTAACAAAAAAAAAAAAACAGAAAAAAATCGCAATTTTTTTTTTTTAACGAAATTTAACCAAACTTGGTATTTAGTTGGTCCCCGACATAAACTGGTGCTGATTATGTTTGGGGATCAATAGCTCAACAGGTGGCGCTGTGAAAGCATTTAATCTAAATTTTTAACATGGCAGCATAGGACAAAAATTCGTATAAATGTGCATAATAAGAGTTGTTTTAAACTTGTGATTGTAAAATTAATATGAATTATTGATAATAGTAGTATGTAACTAGGAAAAAAATTTTCTGCATGGGGGGGCAATACCCCCCCCCAGGCGGGGGGTAAATTTTCACAATGGGTATCTTTCGAAAGATCAGGTTGATAATAGTAGTAGTTAACTAGGAAAATAATTTTGTGCATGTGGGGGCATCGGTTCCCACCCAGGGGGGCAAAGTTTCAAGATGGGTATCTTTCGAAAGGTCTCGTCAATACCTTTAAAACGAATGGTTGAACCATAAATCTGTGATAATTTAAACCAAAGTTATCGATTTTTTTTACTTTTAACAAAACAAAACTTAGAAAAAAAATCGCAATTTTTTTTTTTTTTTTTTTTTTTTTAACGAAATTTAACCAAACTTGGTATTTAGTTTGTCCCCGACATTAACTGGTGCTGATTTTGTTTGGGGATCAATAGCTCAACAGGTGGCGCTGTGATAGCATTTATCTAAATTTTTAACATGGCAGCATAGGACAAAAATTCGTATAAATGTGCATAATAAGAGTTGTTTTAAACTTGTGATTGTAAAATTAATATGAATTATTGATAATAGTAGTATGTAACTAGGAAAAAAATTTTCTGCATGGGGGGGCATGGGCCCCCCCCTTGGGGGGAAGTACCCCCCGGGGGGGATAAATTTTCAAGATGGGTATCTTTCGAAAGGTCTCGTCAATACCTTTAAAACGAATGGTTGAACTATAAATCTGTGATAATTTAAAACAAAGTTATCGATTTTTTTTACTTTTAACAACAAAAAAAAAAAAACTTAGAAAAAAAATCGTACTTTTTTTTTTTTTTTCTTAATATTGTTACTGATTGAATATGTATAGGTAAATATAGAAGAAAGTCTTGTGGTGGCCACAACATACTAGTTTAATTCTGTTTTATAATAAAATGTCAATAAAATAAAATGGAATATTTTAAAATTTCGATCAAAACTTCGCATTTTATTCGAATATTGCAGTTTTGTTAACGTTATACCTGACACAGGGTAAAATTGTGTTTAAAAATACATAAAGAGGCTTAGTTACTGAAAAATCTTAATGAAACTTCTTGTTTTATTTGTTATCGTGGAAAGAAGCCGAAATATAAATTTTGTGTTACTGAACCTGATTTCCCATTCCCCCCCAAAAGGGGGGGGGGGCTGAGGAGCATGAAATTTTTTTTTTTTTTTTTTTTTTTTTGGAGGAATACTTTATTGCGTTTAAAACAATGCGTAGCACGTGATTCTGCATGCTTTGAAACGGGAGATACAGATTTTTAAACATTTTAAACTTTTTTTTTTCGGGACTTGGAAAAAGAAATGAACAAAATTTGCAGCTATCATTTTTTCTACTGATACCAATTGGGATCAATAGCCTACCGATCGAATTTCTACTGATGTATGTAAAGATCTATTGATATCGATTGAGGATATAATCAATAGGTTACAGACGTCAATAGCTTCTATTGATAGCGGTAGGGAAATCCATAGAAATCTATTGATATCAATAGCCTACTGATCATATTTCTAATGATGTCAGTAAAGGTCTATTGATATCAGTTGAGGATATAATCAATAGGTTACAGATATCAATAGCTTCTATTGATAGCGATAGGGATATCCATAGAAATCAATTCGTACCTATAGAACTTTATTGATGTCAATAAGTTTTTGTATTGATCTCTATGGACCATTTTTAGTAGGGTATATATATATATATATTAATGATGTAGAAATACATCAATATATATATGTAGGTACTATTCACGCAGAATAGAGAATGTGAAATAATCGTTGTTAATACTATTTTTGCCATTAAATTCACAAGAATTAAATGAAAAAAAAAAAAAATAAGAATCACTATAAGAATTACGGTGAAATTCTATAACACACTAATCTATTTAATGACGAACACAAATTTACAATTAATATATACAATGCATTAATTAAAACGGTTTAGAAAATAACATTAGCTTCTGAGCACCGTCTGTGCTAAATTTCATAAATAATGAGAACAACTTAAAGTTCTGAGCACTTATGCTCAAACAGCATACGTCTGATCAGTTTGACATCTAGCGAAGAACTCTCGCTTCTTCTCGTAACTTTCGTTTCAGGTAACAGCTGTTGCCATTCTGCATCAACTAACAAATGAGAGGCTAGTTGATAGTGTTTTCTCTGGAAGTGGGAAAGTTGAATTCCTTACATCTCGGCGACTGATGCCCTCATCAGTTTTCATCACTGCATCTGAAAAAAAAAACAAAAAGACAGAAAAAAAGAAGAATGTTAAATATATACATTTTTTTTTTTTTAAATAGTGCTATACAGCTGTGGACCAAGGCTTCATGAAATCAGCAGCTGTAGAGGTTCTGTTAGGTCCTCTATGACTTTCTAATTTTTCGACTTCGTAACGATAATTATTCTTGACGACTATGACTTTATAAGGACCCAAGAATTTTTTCTTCAACTTAAGTCCAGAACCATACTGTGTCTTCTGTATGGCCACCAAGTCATTTATTTTGTAAATATTTGCTTTCTCTTCTCTTATTAAATTGTCTCTTATTTTCTTCCTGCATCTTCATTATACTTCTCTTGGCCTCTTGTCTTATCTCTAAACGCTCATTCATCATGTTATTTTGATATTCCTCAAATTTTCTTTATTTCTCATTTTTGTGCCGATCATGAGTTCAAATGGAGTATATTTAGTACTCTTCGTAATGGTGCTGTTGACAATTCGTTGTACGTCTTCTACGAACTTGCACCACTTTGTTTCGTCGCCCTTTGCAACTTTAGATAAGACAGGAATTAAAATTTTATGCAGTCTTTCTACCTGGCCATTTCCTCTGAGTATTCCAGTAGTTATTTTGACATGCTTTTTTTTCTGTTCCGTACAATATTCCTGAAACTCTTTGGCTGTAAATGCTGTTCCTCTATCTGTAATTATGCGCGCAGGGATTCCGAACACCGCTTGCTGTAGTTTTAACTTAGCTATAACTTCATGGGATGAGGTGAGTTTTACAGGGTAGAACCAAACTTTGTATAAGCATCCACAATATTCAAGATGTACTGATATTTTTATTTGTTGACGGAAGTGGGCCTATGTGATCAAGATGATAATTGTGAAGTGGGACATCATGTTTTGGTAAGGTGTTTAAAATACCTTCTGCCTTGCCCAATTCTTTGTTATATAGGATACATTCTACACATGTTGGTAGGACTATGTCAATTAACTTCATAACTTTAGGAATATAGAATTCCTTTTTCAGTAATTCCTCAGTCTTTGGGGCAGCAAAATGACCTTAATTATGTATTTTACGTACAATTTCTTTTTCCATTTCTTCTGGGACCAAAATTAATTCTGTACCATTTTCAAATTTATATAATATATTCCCTTTAATTAAATAATTATTTTCTTAAACTTTTTCCACTAATGTTTTAATAATTTTTATGTGTTCATCCTGTTCTTGAGCAGCGGCAATTTTCATCGTAATTTCATCTTGCACTCTGGTGACTATCAAAACTGTAGTCCTACTTAAAGCGTCAACATGTCTCATTTGATTTCCAGACCTGTGTAAAATCTCGTAATCGAACTCTTCTAAGAATAAAGCCCATCTAGCTATTTTAGGCGTTACATCTTTTTTCCTTAATGTTTTCTGAAATGCTGAACAGTCTGTTATGATTTTAAATTTAGTATCCAGTAAATAATGCCTGAACTTCTTCACAGCTTTCACAGCTGTCAAAGCTTCCAGCTTGTAGCTGCTATATTTCTCTTGCTGTGGAGAGGTCTTTTTACTGTAATAGTGTATGGGATGATATTTCTCATCAGACCCTTTTTGAAATAAAATTGCACCAAAACCTTGACTACTCGCATCTGTATGTAATTCTAATTCTGAACCTGGTCTATAAAGATGTAATACTGGTTTGTGTGATAATAATTCTTTAAGTGTGTTGAAAGCATTTAATTGTTCAAAACCAAATTCAAATTTACAATCTTTTCTCAATAAGTCACTGACAAGGGAAGTATGAATCAGTAAAATTGCTATTGAAACCAAACCAAGCTTAAATTAAAGAGAACAGTCGAAAACATTGGGTACCGTACAAATTTGCTGCAACAAATTCCATGGTGGTGAGATATGCCCTCTATTAGTTTTAGTTATTTCTATAAAAGCCAACAAAACATGTATCGCAGTGTGAACAGATGGTGCAGTGCTAGCATGCTTGATTTCGGATACGTAGGTCGTGGGGTCGAGTCCCCGCAAGGGCGTTTTGTATTGTAATTTTTAATTTTTTCAATTTCTTTTTCTTTACGTTTTTAATTAAATTAAATTATTAATTTAAGAGAAAATATTTATTACATTAAGAAGATTTTTTTTTTTTTTTTTTTTTGAGTATTCCAATTAACAAAGTATTGAGAATGAATTTAAGAAATGCATTTTTTTTATTTTTTTATTTATAAAAAAGATAACCATGTTTAAAGCTACGAATAGTTTTTAATTTATAACAATTATGATTAAAAGTAGAAAAATCATGGAACCATAAGTATTTTTCACAATTAGAACATGAAATATAAAAAGATTGATCACAATTATTTGAATTTCAATTTTGTTCACCGTCAATTATTGTTCATCACGAACATTTTGTCAAATATTTGGCATTTCGTCGAGATTACTTGATTTGTAAAATTCATATTTAACCAGATTTTGAATTTTTTTAGATCTAAATTAATTATAAATTAGTAAAATCATTTTGAGAAAATATGTCATTGTCTTCAATATTATTGTCAGTTCTTCCGACAACACGAAACTTGATAGTTGTTTAATGAAATATTTGAAATAAAAGTTAAATGCGACGTCGAATAGTTAAGCAACAGCTGTTCATCATTCAGGATTTTTCATGCAAAAAATAGCATTAATAAATAATGCATTTGAGAGCAGACGATTAACTCTTGCTATTAATGTCGTCGTTAAAAAATAGTAATTAATAATTTATATAAAACAATCATTACAAAATCTTACCTAAATATAATGTAAAAGTATCTCACGTTAAATTATTAATTTCTTTAAATTTAATAAATAAATAAATAAATTGGTTAAATATATATATATATATATATATATATATATATATATTAAATTGTCCGCGCTGAAAAAAAAAAAAAAAAAAAAAAAAAAAAAACTTATTTTAATATATTTTCTCTTACAATAATGATTTAAATTAATTAAAAATGTCAAAAATAAATATTTCAGTTGAAATTAAAAAATAAAATACAAAACGCCCTTGCGGGGACTCGATCCCACGACCTACGGATCCGAAGTCAAGCACGCTAGCACCGCACCATCTGTTCACACTACGTAGCGTGTTTTGTTGGCTTTTATAGAAATAACTAAAATGAATAGAGGGCATAACTCACCCCCATGGGAGTTGTTGCAGCAAATTTGTACGGTACTCAATGTTTTCGACCATGCTCTTTAATTTAAGAGTGGTTTGGTTTCAATAGCAATTTTACTGATTCATACTTCCCTTGTGAGAGGTTTAGCAATTGCAACCATTATCTACACAGCCATTATCTATAATATAACTGAGAAATTCAATTCTTTGTTTTAGAAATTGACACTTTTTAAAATTAATTTCTAACCCATAATCAGATGCTACTTTAAATACACGTTTCAGTTTTACCAAACCATCTTCTTCATTCTGTGATGATATACAGAAATGATGTCATCCATATATAAAATTAAAGTGTTATTTCGCAACACGTCTCTAAAAACTGTATTTACATACCTCTGAAATTGATTGGGAGAAGTACATAAACCAAAAGGACATCTAAGGTACTCATAGGCACCATTATGGGTTGCAAACGCGGTATATTTTCTACTTTTTTCTTCTATTTCTACATGGAAAAATCCATTTCTTAGATCAATAGTTGTAAAAAAAATTCCCTGCTGTAAGTGATCCAGGACATCCTCTATTATCGACAACAAAACAAAATAATTAGCAACGAAACAAAATAAAAAAGGCAATTAAATTAATCAATAACACAAACCAAAATTGAAACAAGGAATAAGTAATTTAAACAATCCAAATGTTAAATGATACATACGGTGATAGTAGAATTAAACAGGTTGCCAAACGAACATTAGTAAAAAGAAAAGATTAAAAATATAGAAACGATTAATCGATTTAGGTGCTACAGAAATATTAATTGAATGCATTAATTGATAGTCATTAATCTTTAAAAGCTTTTATCAGTATTAAAAAGGGGATTTTTAATTTTTAATTTTAACGTTAATCATTTTTAAATGTCAGTTTATTTTTAACTATCAACGTAGCGTGAGCAAGCGCCATCTTACGCGAAAACAGTGATTTACTATTAGGTAAATACAGAAAATGTACGGTTTAAATTTCAATTTTTACTTAATTGAGTTAAATTTTTAGTCTTAAGCAATCTCATCCAAAGGCCAACATGTCATGATTAAGGCATTATGATTATTGGTGAATTAATTATTATTATTATTATTTTTTATATTTACATTTTAATAATTTTAATGAAACTACCAAATTTGATTACGCATGCAATGAAATCTAAAGTGTGAATAATTAAACAAATTTTAAATAGGAAAAGTTGAATCTTTCATAATATCAACCAGAAAAAGAATATGTATCCTGCAATTGCAATAATACTATGCTTCCTTTTTTTAAAAATTAAATTTATCATCCCTCCCAAACATCCAACCATACAACCCTTCCTCCTTAATCAAACATCTTCCCTCCCATCCTCCACATTTTTTATTTTATTTTATAATATATATATTTAAATAAACATTATACTTTTTTTTTTTAGACAGTGGCATTTATTGATAGGTAATATAATAAATAAATCGCTTGGGATAACCCATACCAGTAGCAGTTTTAATTAAATGATTAAATTTTTTTTTTTGTTTACTTAGATGAAAAAGTCTATGTATGCGAAAGAGGTAATTAAGAATGATATTTCTATACACAGATAAATGAAGACAAGAATTAAAATGTGTAAATAAATTTACTTTAAAACAAAAATCATTTCGTTTATCATATAGATCAGTAGAGACTTTACCTCCATTAAGTTTAATTTTTAAATCTAAAAAACTGATACAATTATTGTTAATAAAATTATGAGTTAAAGTAAGGTGAGAGGGATATTAAAATTTAAATGAAGATGGAGTATAAATATTAACATAAAAAATTATAATGTCCTCTATGTATCTGTAGAAAATGACATTATCATTACACAAACTTTGTTCATAATGGTAAAGATATAAGTCAGCTTACAAACTCGAGATACTTCCATCTTGTGGGATACCGACTTTTTGGATATAAATAGTGTTATTATGTAGAATGTAATTATTATAAATGATAAAATTTAAAAGGGTCTTAAATGAAGCTGCACGAAAGTATTTAGGAAGATAAAGTTGACTTTTAAAACGCACATAAAGGTTGTAAATGATTTGATGAAGATCGGTTAAATTAATGTTATTAAACAAGTCAGCAAAATCATATGTAATAATATCAGTAACATTGTTCAGAGATTGGACTTTATCTTTGAGTTGATAGCTATTTTTAGGACTGTAGAAATTGTTGGATTTACTAATTAAGTTATAAACTTGTTTAAGAATATCTAGGAGGATTTTATTTGCATTATTGTTGTATGTATTACAACCAATAGTGACATTTCTAAATTTAATAGGATTTTTATGAAATTTAGGAATAAGAATAATATATGGATAGTTGAAATTATTAAATGGACACGTTAATAATTTATAAAAGCTATGAATTTTTCTCTCTCTCTCTTTCTATATATATATACTAGCAGACCCGGCCACGCGTTGCTGTGACTAAGTTATACGTTGAATTATACGGCTGTAAACTATTTAGTACAGTCAAATTATTATTTACGAACAAAGACGAAAACGTTGTAGCCGATGTAAAAACCCACAGGGTTGAGATTTGAAACTTAGGTCAAAATTTGGAAGCGATGGATAAAAATTTTCGTAGTGTTGATATTAAGCACAAATTAATTTTATTGTAGGGTCCTATAAATTTTAATGGAGAAGTGATATATATTATTTCTAATGCTACTTTGGATAAAATTGCTAAAATGACTAATATATAAATTAAATTCTATTAAAATTCTATTAAAATAAAAGTATAAAAGAAACAGACGATTTTAAAATCAATTTTTATGGAGGAGTGAAATATAATATATGCTATAATGGATAATTTTACTATAAAATGACCTCATCATTTTAAATATTTTAAAGAGGGCAACAGCTGTAGTTATAAAAAGGAAAACAATAAGGCTAAACCAGAAAAATAAGTAAATTTGATAAATATTTTAAAACTTTAAAATTGGAAATCTTATGAAATATTGGTCATTTAAAGTAAATACATGTATCATTTTAAATAGAAAAAGATTTTGGAAAAGTTTAGTGTATTTTAACGAAGTGATGAGAAGTTTTTGAGTATGTTAAAATTTTAATAGTAAATTCAAGTTAATAAAGATGGGAAACATTGAGGATTAAGATAAGAATAATTATAAGATTAAAAAAAAAAAAAAAAAAACTTTTTATATACCATGCTTTTAAATTTTAATATACTAATAATATACTAATTAAAAGGAAAATGAAAAATATTCTATCATAGTTTGAAGTCAAATTTGTTTTCAAATGTCTAAATAAAATATCTGATGTAAGATACTAATATTTTGCAGCGGAATAGATTTCATTTCTGTCATCCTTGGAGAAAAAAAAAGAATATCGCCAAATTATCTGGCGAAAATATTTAATTCCTTTCAAAAATCATGGTTATTTTAACAACTTATATTAAAAGAGTAATGAATAATATGAAACAATATTTCGTACAATACATATTACATGTCATACATACGTACAATGAATAATACATATTACATTTCGTACAATGCATACATCTGGCATGTATATTTTCGTGTTACGCTTTTGATCGCCAAATAATAATAATAATAATAATAAAAGCCAAGGGCGACAGAGTTTTGAAATTTAAAATTAAAATTTTGTCAATTTGACAGCAAAATAATTCAATCTAACACCCGCGATAACTAATACATATCTATACCCAAATATAAGGATTAAAATCGGGAAATAAATTTCCTCGATTTTTAATAATTTCTTACAAAAAATCCAGTGGGCAATTAACATAGGAAATCTTTTTCTTGGCTGGACAGACGGTTAGTGAGTCACACTTCACTTGCGTATAGAACTCATAGATATAGTATAGCATATATAGAATAGAGTGATCATTGGGGAGAAAAAAGTTATTCCTTTTCATTTGGGAAAAGACGACGTTTTTACCAAAATATGGCCGTCTTTCCCCGAGTGAATACACACGGGGATACATACTAATATTTTAGCAAATGAAATTTATGAATAATTTATTTGCTAAAGGGGAATGGAAGACTCCAGATACAGTTTCAAATTCATATTTCTTTCTTTCTTTTCTTTTTTTTTTCTTTTTTTTTTTTTTTTCAATACCACTTAATGGCTGTTTCCAAAGCTTTTATTTATTTTATTTTTTTTTCGGCATCAAAAATCTTTGTACGATAACATGGGGATGAGAGATCTATATATATTACTATATCTATGATAGAACTACATTAGCACTTTATCAATGTGTATAAAATCTTTAAATTGATTATGACGTCAATTTTCGTGAGATGCATAATTTAACTTTTTATAATTTTTTAACGTTCACGTTTGATTAAATGTATTTATTTTTATGTCGAAAGAAAATGAACTCGTATTTTTTTTTTTTTTTTTTTTTTTTTTTTTGGCAACAATTAAATTAATGGAACTCACAGATATTTTGGAGCAACTTTAATAAAGGTCTATAATTAACAAATAATTGCAATAAATCAATATTGTGACAATAAATTGAGATGAAAACTATCCTATCTCTCAAGTTGGACCAAACTGCACACACTGTGCAAAATTTCATTAAAATCGGTTCCTTAGTTTAGGAGTTTACCCCGGACAAACATCGTGACACGTAATTTATATATATATACAGATATATTATTTTTGAAAAAATTCTTATGTGAATCTTTTATTTTTTATTTTTCTCCTTAATACACCCATTTTCCAGTCGATTTCGAATGTTATTTATTAAAAATGAAAATTCATGCATTTAGTTGTTAAGTACAGTGAGAAGCAGAATATTAAAATTAACCAAAAATTCGTAATAACATTTTAATTACTTTTACATGTATACGTTCAATAAAAATTTCACTTCCAGTTTTCGAGGGAATTTCACGTTTTCAAATGTACTGAACACTTTTCATCCAATTTAGAAAATGTCCTTCTATTTGTTTTGTCTTTATTTGCATGTGTGTGTTATCGTTTGTGTGTTGTGAATGCTGTGCTTCGTGAGAAAATGCACGCACTTGCACAAAACTTTGTATTTGGTTAGACCTGACGTAAATTGGTGTTGATTAGATTTTACCATATAAGGAAAGGGCACGTGACTTCCCTCTCTGTCAAGTTATGCGTAGAGTGGGAAAACACTGGTATTTCCACCAATTCAGGTTGATATTTGCCACTTGAGAGTGGCAAAGATTGATTGACGGAGCGTTTCCTTGTATCGTCATGTACATTTTCTACAAATTTACTCATATTTAATAGAAAGCCATACCTCAATTTATGTAGTGTAAAAATGGGTCAATATTTATATGTTAGATGGCTAATTTATGAAAAGTGAGCTTATCTGCCTAAATTTATGTGTTAGCTTTGTAGGACTTCTTCGGCTTGAAACTCTTGCAGCGTTGACTTGTAAGATTCTAATGTTTAAAGGCAACTCAGAATGAATTTTAGCACGTTTCATCTGAAAAAAAAAAATGCCTGTTAATGCTTGCCCAACCTCTTCAGGAATTTTGGACTGCTGTTTTTTCCTTATTATCATCTATCGGCGTATTCGGGCGAAACAATATATAATATGCAGGTTATGCAAAAATGTGTTATTTTATTTTGGTGCGTGTTACTGGGGAGTACTTGCTGCTATTACTCTTATATTGGGATTTTCTAGATGACTGTATATAAGAATTTATTGACTAAAACTGTATATGGGAAATGTTCATGAGAAGCTTTTGTAAGATTTTTTTTTTTTTTATTGTATAGTACGATACGTAAGAACGTTTTTATGCTACAGTTTACCAGTTTATTTTATCTGTGTAAGGGTAATCCCGAAAAAGGAGTAAATGACTATCGCACTATTAGTTGGCGAATTATAAAATAAAAATAAATTTTGTATAAATAAATTTAAGAAACACACACATTATGTATATTTATTAATTAATGTTTAAACGATATCTACAGGTTAAAATTTAACTAACATTTTTGCATTGCTACTATATTTTAATTAAACTTTTTTATTTTATGCTTAAATTTATTTAGATGCATTATATATACATATATTTTGAAGAGAATTTATTTATTTTGAAGAGAAACCTACTGTAAAGTAGATATTCTAAAAATTTCTTATAAAAAAGAGTTCCATACTTATTTTTTCTGTATCCTAATACAGAGACGTAGATACTTAGATTTTAATTTAAGCAACGAGTAATTGTTTAATCAAAATTAAAATTCTGCTCTTTAAAGATGAATAAGCTGTTTAAATAGAGAATTAAATCCCGTTTTTTTAAGTTTGAAGACAGCAATTTTGTACCTAAAAGAGGAATTGGAGTAGCTATCTTGTAGAGATATTTTTAATTTCCGAACACACATATGTAAGGAAAGCTTTCTATTCATGAAAAATTCCACTGTAACATTATTGTGTATCTGTATATTTTCAGATCTCCTGAGTTCAGTTTTACTATTTTTATTATACGTTTAGGCAATTGAACTAAAAGTTGGTTGATATGTTAAAGGTTACCTTCATCTGAATAGTATAGATTTTAATGAGTCTAGAACTTATATTGTTTTTATAGGAAAACAAAGAAAAATTCTTTAACGTTATGGCTTATAAATATAAATTATTTAAAGTGCTACAATTGAGCTAAAGGTTAGTAGGTAAGTTATAAATCATCCTCGCATGAACTGCTTAGATTTTGACGAATATATAAGTTTTTACGGGACGCAAAAAAAGATTACTTATCATTATCGAGAATGGACTCAAATTAGTTAAAGTGCGTTAGAGTCTATGCGTGAAATTCGATTAAGAGAAAAGTTAGAAGGTTTATTATAGGTCTCTGATGGATCTATCAATTACAGATCTTTTACAGGGACACAAAGAAAGATTATTTCCCATTATGGTCAATGGACTCAAATTATTCGAAACGTGAAAGCGTTAAAATACCTTATCCGATTAAGTCAAAAATTGGTAGCTATGTTATAGGTTAGCATCGCACGATTTGTATGAGTTTTTTTTTTTATGAATGTAAGCTTTATATTTCATCTTCAGGAACACGAAAACAAATTCTTTATCGTTATGAAAATAGACTCGAATTATACTGCACTGAACTGAAAAAAAAAAAAAAAGAAAAAAGAAAGAAATTCGAGCCCTGATACATTTTTGCTGATTTTTTGTAAAGTGACCTCCTGAATACCTCTTGAATCCGAATATGAACCTCCCATCTTGCCCAGACACCCACCGTTTTCTTGGGACATTACCCCTCCCCCAAATTTTTATCCCTGATCGGTAATTTTATGGACATGAATTCGATTTGTAGAAAGGAAAAAAAAACATAACTCTTAAAAACAATATATATATATATATATATATATATATATATATATAAAAAGTATAATAAATAATATTAATAATTGATTAAGAAAATATAATAAATGTAATATATAATTTCAGTAGCAAATTCCCCCTCCCCTCTAAATTTTCCCCTTGCTGCCACTGTTCAGGTTTCAGAATTTTACAACGCTGTACCCCCTCAGAAGATATTTAACAGTTAAAATAATTTTTTGAGCTCCTCCAAATCAAGTTTATAGCCATAAAATTACCGAAAAGTGATAAAAATAGGGGGAAGGGTGAGTCCCTAAACAACGTTGGATGATCGGGCAAAATGGGCGTCATATTCGTATTCAGGAGGTCATTTTACATGAGAATTTGCAAAAATAGTGTTAGGGCTGATTTTCCTGCAGAGCAGTGTTATTTGAAATGTATTAGAGTCTAAATTCTGCATTATATAAGGATATAAATCGGTATGTCTATCATTGATTTATTGGGTGTTTATGTGGTAAAACTATTTAAAGTTAGCTTTAGCGCTGTTAGATTATTTAAAACATGACAGAATGTTTAAATGTTTAATACTCAGAGTTTAACATTTATAGGTCTTAAATAAGGACGCACATAAAAATTTAGATAAATTAAACGATTTACAATTTGGGAAGAATTACTGAAATACGCTACTCTGATTTTCCATTTTATTTATTTAACTATGTCTTTTAATTTATTTAAACAACAGTGAATTTTTAGATGTTCAAAAAGTCGAGTAGAATTACTCCAGACTTTTTCAAAAGCAATTGCTTATGTAAAAAAAAAAAAAAAAAAAAAGAAAAAATATATATCAATGATTTATATTTAAATAATAATACATTCTTCCTCACATGAACTGTTTTGATGCTTTTCTTATAATGCTTTAAATGCGGTACGAGCTCACATCGTCTTCGGCATTGCAAAATATATTTGCCTATTCTTTTATTACAGAATAGAGAAAATACAAAACGCTGTAAACATTATTCCTTAATTATTTTCTTTAAGATCTGATGTCTTTACTCTAACTTTCAACCAGCGAATAATACTCAATTAAACACGTAATAAGAAAATGACTTAATGTATTTAAATTATGCATTATATCTAGTTAAACATTTGCCTTATTGGTCTTTTTTTTTTTTTTTTTTTTTTTTTTTTTTTTTTATTCTATACATTATTTGAGAACTATACTTTTGGAGACTATTGGCATTTGTCTAGTACATGGAAATAAGAAAAAAAATTATTGGTTAGTTCGATTATTCCAATTCGATTTTCGTTTTTATTCACTTAGCATATTTACTGAAAAATGATTGTGTATACATAAAGAAAAACAAATTTTAAAAGTTTACTAAGATACGTTCTACTTCCTATGTCAAGTTAGTAAAGTTATATTGCTAAGACAAATAATAATAACATTTCCCATTTCGTAATTATTGTATGGCCTATTACTACATTTCCCTTCCGAATGGTGTATTACTATATACACACATTATATTACAATACCTCTATTACAATACGTACTATTTCTCTGTACCAGGAAAGCACGTTTCACATCAATATAATAATGGATTGGCAGTGTTGATAATTTGTGAACACGCTGAAACTCAGCTTCGTACCACTTAATGAACTATTAAGATTTAAATGTAAGGTTCTTAAATTCAGCTTACAAGAAAACACTTGCATCAAATTGAATAAAGTTACATATGATCATGCAGAAATAATTTATCAATAAAATAGCATAACAATTAGCAGTACAGGGTTTCAAGAAATTATTAATTAAAAAAAAAAAAAAAAAAACTATCGGATTCCTAATGAAAATTATATAAAAAATGTCTATATTATACTTCAACTTCTGGTTTTATTGGTATATAGATATTGACGAATAATTAAAAAATATACTCATATTAAAAATATACTCTACAGAAGAGAATACTGTCAGTAACAAAAGTCTCCGAACACTAGCAAAAATTCCTATGTAAGAAAAGTACACTTAATACAGTTTTGTTAAATAAATCCTAGTCGAATCCTGTTTTCAGACTGACTAAGAGCAGGATTCGACAAGGATTTATTTAACAAAACTGTATTAAGTGTACTTTTTTTATATAGGAATTTTTGCTAGGAATTTTTTATATAGGAATTTTTTCGTCCACCGTGCCCGCACCTCCTAATTATTTTACACTTTTAAAAATATCCGCAATTGTTTTTTCGGGCTTTTAAACCTAATAATACTAATTTTCAACGTTCTATATGAATTTTGTTATTTTTGCCCCTGCGCCCTTCCCTTTCCCGTCCCTCGTAATAATTCTACACTTTCGAAAATATTCGTAATCGATTTATCGGGCCTTAAAACCTAGTAATACTAATATTCAACGCTCTAACTCTTAATTCTATATTTTTTCCCTTCGTTCCCTCACCCTTCATGTCTAGCCTAATAAATTTTCCCTTTTGAAAATATCTGCATTCGATTTGTAGGTCCCAAAATCCTGTACGTGCCAATTTTGAACGGTCTAACTCTATTTCTATTGTTGTACCCCTTCGCCCCCCCCCCCCTTCTGGCTCTCCTAAAAAAGTAGCAAATTCGAAAATATATGCAATCGATTTGTAGATATCAGAAACCCCTATGTACCTATTTTAAAGATTTAACACTAATTTATTTTTATTTTTTGACCCTCCAATAACTTTAACTAATAACTTTATACTTTCGAAATATTCTCATTCGACTTGCAGGCCTCTAAAACTTATACTAATTTTGAACGGTCTAACTGTATTTCTATTTTTTTTTTTACCCACAGCCCCTTTCCCGCCCCACCATAGGACGAATTTCTAAAATTCCAGAAGTTGGTGTTTAGATATTTGTGTGAGCTATATTTTAGAGAAAAAATCTCACATATATCTTTTGTTTGTTTATTTGTTTGTTTGCGATATAAAGGGTTATTTGAAATCACGTTTTGCCCTCTCCCCACTTTAAGGACTGAATTTCTAAAATTCCAGAAATAGGTTTTTAGGTATTTGTATTAGCTATTTTTTAAAGTAAAAAAAAAAAAAAAAAAAAAAAAATCACGTTTATCCGTTTTTTTTTTTTGTTCGAGATATATAGGATTATGTGAAATCACGTTTTGCGCATGTGAAATTACGTTTTGCCCCCTTCCCCCCCTCGGGGACCGAATTTCTGAAATTGCAGAAATGGGTTTTAAAATATTTGTGTTAGCTATATTTTAAAGCAAACATTTTACAGATATCTGTTTTTTCGTTTGAGATATGAAGGATTTTGTGAAATCATGACTTTCCCTTCATGCCCCCGTTTAGGGGCGAAATTTGTAAAATCGCTTCTTAGTGGATGTCTACGTAATAGAAGAAACAGTGTCACAAAATTTCATGCTCCTAGGTCCAGGGGTTTGGGCTGGGCGATGAATCACTCACTCACTTACTCACACACGCACTCAGGACAAACAATTTTATATAAATAGATTTTAAAAAATTAAATTGAAATTACTAGCGTCTGTAAAAACTAAGCACATTGAAATCTATTTATTAAATAATAAATATTCAACTTTAATATCATATTATTAAAATTTACAGTTCTATTAATAGTACCCTCCACGAAACTTTGCAATACGCGAGACTAATCATGTCTTTTAAAACTGATTATTGAATCAATAAATTACTTAAATGTTAATATTAAAGTATATCAAAGACATTAATGGCTATTTTGAATATTCCAAAATCAAAATGTATCATAAATACTGATGCATTCGCCATTTAACGTCTTTTTAGTACTCTATTGTCATAAACCATCAATTTATACGATGTATATTCTTTTTTTGATAGAGAATGAAGTTTATGATGTGAATCAGATGATGAAAATTATTTATGTGCTGCGTAAATTATTTTCGTTTTGTTCTATTTCATTTAAAATTTCTACAGCTTTTTAAAACAGGAAAAAAAAAAGATTAGATAAGTTGATAATATATTATAAAATTTATAGAAGGAAAGATTTCAGAAGAAAGAATTTTATCTTTCTATTTTATCAAATATTATAAATTGCAGTACGAGTATCATACAGAAACATGCTTTTAAAATATTTAATAAAATTTCAGTTTTGGATTGTACATATATGTAATTACTTATTAAATAAAATAATAATTTATGTTAAAAGCACATGTTTTGAATAGATCTTTTAAAAAAATTATTTTTACTAATATTCGTTTATATATGCAAATGTTTCATCTTTGCTTATTCTTTCATAATAAATTGCAAAATTATTTTAAAATCATTTAGACAGATTAGAGGCAATAAAAAACTGGGATGTTAATACCATCTCAAAACTTTTTTCTATACCATTCTAATATATAAATTATTTGAAACCTTAAGTAAACATTGAAAAAATTCCGCATAACAGCACACCCATCTGACGATCTGCACACAAATTAAGCCAAATATTTAACGTTTTTATTAAAGTCATTTCATATAGGAAATTTGAGGCATTTACGCACCATGGAAGCTGAAAAAGAGGTTTTTCGTGAATGGAGAAAACTGTAACATATATATGCTTCCTTTCAGCCTTTATTGCCTAATGTAATTCAGAATAGTTAAAAAAATTTAAAACTTTTACTAAAAATAATAAAATTAATGTAAAAAGTGCGATAAAACATCACCGGAATTTATCTTCTGATATGGCTTTTAAAAGGTTCAATTTATTGCATAGGTGTGTATTAAAGCTTAGAACTCCTGGAAAGTGATCTACTATCAGGATTTTGCCAGAGTAAAACTTACGTCGAAATATATGAATTAGCTTTTAGACTCGTAAAAAGTTTTCAATTTTTTATGATACAATGCAAAAATTTTACTTATCGCTTTATTAGTGTATGAGGAATATGTGATATATTAGAAATTTTTTTTATTGGTCCTCTACTGAAAACCTCGTCGAAATAGATGAATTAGCTTTTAGACTCGTAAAAGATTTTAAAATTTTTATAATACAATGCAAAAATTTTACTCATCGCTTTATTAGTGTATGAGGAATTTGCGATATATTAGAAATTTCTTTTATAGATCCTCTACTGAAAACTTAAAATTTAAAAACATGATTATTTTATAAATACTATGCACCATTTTTACACAATTTATCAAATTGTAATTGTATGGTTGACTGTTGACTCAATGATTTAAGAATTAAAATTGATATCAAGGTTTTTCGATAACGTTATTTAAATGTGTGTATAATGTACTTTTAAATGGCTTTTTTTTTTCATTATTATTATAAATACAGTAAAATACACAACTAATTTTGGCGTCTAGCTACAAAATCAGCCATCGCAAAAAAAAAAAAAAAAAAAAAAAAAAAAAACACTGTTTTTTTTGCCCCATTTAGCCAACATAATATAAAACCAAATCTATTCAGTTTGATAATCGTTAGGCCAGTATGTTTGAAAACTCGAAATAGAGTGGCAGAGGACGGGATGGGAGGGGGTTATTTAAGTTTTCATTTTGGATTTGACCGCCTTTGCAACTTATTTTGGAGTTGGCCGGTTGTGCAAGGAATCAGAATTTATTTTTTGCTAAATTTAATGTGAATATTCGATCTTTAGAGTTGCGAGTGCACAAAGTGTTTTATTCAATTAACTTCTATTTAAAAATAACTGATTTATGTTATTAAAAAAATTATCTGATTAAAAAAAATCCGATAAAAAATAAATGATAGCCATACTAAAAAATAACTCTATGCAATTAGGAAAATGTATCACAGATGGTCCCAAATTCATTAATCACGAGCTATTCTTTAAAGAATGGGAAATCATTCCATTTGAAAACAAACTTACATAAGCACGTCGCTGTAACCTGCTGAATTATCATTGGTATGTTATTAAATTAATAATACATGATTAATTAATCACAATATGCTAACTGTGATAGTCTTATGTTGTCAGTTAATATTATGCTATTGCAAAGTGATAGTACGATACCTTTAATCTTTGACTTTATCCTTTTTCCACGTCGTAGGGTCACTTATCCTCTTCTTTGATTGATTAGGAAATATTTCTTCTACAAACTTTCTCAAAGTCGAAGGAAATATGAAATTCAATTATTAGAAATTTTTGTGCACCCAGAAAGAGAAGTCACAGGTGAGAGAAAACATGATAACACCAACATAATTAACAGGTATGGTGTTTAGTCGGGTGGAGTAAAATTGCGATCTCTCGGTTAAGCCCTGGTTTTTAAGAACTCAAGAAGCAAACATCAACGTTTCCGACGCAGCGACGCTCCAATCAGAGTCTCCTTGATATAAGCGCTGGCGTTGAAACTGCAGAACAGAGCGTCGTGACGCATGCGCAAATTGAAAATCTCGAAGCCGAATACGTTGACATTCGCGTTATGTGTTCTTAAAAACCAGGGCTTTATGGAGGTGACTGGTTTTGAAACTCAACAGTCTTAGGATTTGACCAGTTTTGCAGCGCATCGTGATTTTCAAACACGAATAACACAGGAATTAATTGGGTTTGGCATGGTTTCTTGTTTCCAGATGGTGGAAATGTTTGCATAGAACTTGAAAAACTGAAAAATTACGTTTTTCATCTTTAAGAAATTGGCCATTTTTGCAATTAAGCGACACAATTAGCTGTATATAATAAGTACTAAACGTATACAGAGCATATTTTAGATAGATCATGCAGTAAAAAGTAATGTAGTAATCTGGAAATATGCACTTTAAAACCATTGAATAAAGACTTCATGATATTTTGAGAATACATAAATACGTACTAGTTTTACCGTGGAATTACCATACTTATGAAAAAAAAAATAGTTTTATGCTGAGATATTCGTTAAACAAGATAGATAAAACAAATAGTTATTGAAAAATATTTGCTTTCGCAAATAATGTTTGATCTGAAGAAAATAATCATAAAATTTTACCAATATCAAAAAAGTTTTATTTAAATGAAACGTTTTCGGAGCTTGAAACTGCTACCTCGGAACTCAGACTATGAACTAGCTGCCGAAAAGCAAATATAACATGTCAAACAAACAAACAGAAGTTTCTTTCAAAATATTTTTTGAAAAAAAAAAAAATTGAATTACAGTTGAAAGAAAGTATAAATTTCTTCTTTAAAATCAGAAAGATTATTTTTCAAGTTGTAAAGATAAAACATCTCGTTTATCTTTATGTTTTGTAATACGTAATAATAATAACTAGTATCGCCCAGTGGTCGAAACTCGACCATTTTTTTTGCAAAGCGAGGCAAAGCAAAGTTATTGCCTTGTCCTATACGGAATGCAATTGCAACACAGCTGCGGCAATTGTTTGCCAATATTCACTCTAACTGAATCAGCAGAGTTTTACTTAATATAACTATTTCTCTCTGTAGGTGTTAGCCTTTCCTGAAATGAGAGAAAATCGCAACGTGAAAACGCCCCTTGTTGTGTGATACAGCCCAGAAGCTAATAGGTACCATGTCAGACCAAGGTCCAACCAAGTAACAAATTCTGTTCAAAACGTGTAACTTTATCGAAAACCGAAAATCTAAAACATTTCTGAATCTTATATTTTCTACTTATATATGCAGAGGAAATACTAATAAATCCACTTTTTAAAAAATAAAAATAAGTAGTCAATTTCACTAATTTCACTTAATTAAAATGCAAGGAAATCTCAAAACGTGTAAATTCATCGAAAACCTGAAATCAAAAGTTTTTATGTATCTTCTACTTGCTTCTTCTACCCACAAAAGCTAGCAATAAAGACACTTTTTTAAAAAATAAGTAGCCAATTTCAGTTAATTGAAACGTAAAGAAAGCTCAAAACATGTAAATTCAGCAAAAAACGGAAATCGGAATTTTTTCCGTATCGTCTACTTATACATGCAGCAGTTAGTAACAAATCCATTTACCTTTTATTTAGTATATTAGTTCAATATTTATTGTTTAAATATCACCCTTTGAAATGAAATGTTTATGTTTACATTCGAAACTGGAAGTTTGCCATTTTTTTTTTCTGGAGTTTTGTGATTTTAAATTAAAATTTTATCAATTTTACAGAAAAAATAACTCAATCAAAAACGTGTAGACAGTAACTTATATATAACTATCCGCGTTTGTAATGATCGATAGATGGCGCTCTCTGAACTGCAGTTGTTAGTAAATATAAGAGCCACGTGGATTAATAATTGTTCTTTCTCCGCCATTACATCATGGAAAATCGATTGCATAATATGATGATATGCAGTGGTGTGATAATTTCACCTTAGCCCACCAGAGGGCGAGCATTTCATTACAATCGCGGATACCCAAATATCGGAATTAAAATCGGCAGATAATTTCCGTTATTTTTTAATAATTTTTTACCATAGAAAATCTTTTACATGGCTCCATGGACAGACAGTGACGTCATCACTTCGCTTGCGTATAGTGATGCTACATTATACAAATTACTGTGTCTATGGTTTTATTTGAGCTTTATGAAATTGCCAGATTTAACAACTTTCTACTTTTAGGTATTTTTTAATGTGAAGGAATACGTGTATAAAAGGGAAAAATGGGGGAAAATGCATAAAAAATAAATGTATTTTTAAATACCTTCTTGACATCGTAAGAAAATAATATTTGTATTCGCACCTTTCGGCTAACCATACCTTTCGAATGATACCATTTTCAACCCTCTACTCCCATAATTAATATGTTAAAAAGGGACAACAAATTTTATGCTTGCCTATTAATATATCTTATATATATTATAAATGTGAATGTCCGTTTATTTGACTGAGTTTCACGCTAAAACTGCTCGATGGATTTCGATAAAATTTGTTATGGAGATAGCTTATACCCTAACTTAAAAAGTTGGCTACCTTTTATTCCAAAAAAAAAAAAAAATTGTTTTTGCGATTTTTATGCATAAAATAGCAATTTTGTAAGCTAATAATAGCAAAAAATTAGCCATTTAAATTTATCCATAATTTAATTGTTGCCAAAAAAAAAAAAAAAAAACGAATTTATTTATTTTTTTCAACAGGAAAATAAATACATTTATCTAAACGTGAACGATAAAAAATTATACATCTCACAAAAACTGACGTCATTTATAATTAAATTTTTTTTTTTTTTTGGCAACAATTAAATTATGGATAAATTTAAATGGCTAATTTTTTGCTATTATTAGCTTACAAAATTGCTATTTTATGCATAAAAATCGCAAAAACAAATTTTTTTTCGGAATAAAGGGTAGCCAACTTTTTAAGTTAGGGTATAAGCTATCTCCATAACAAATTTTATCGAAATCCATCGAGCAGTTTTAACGTGAAACTCAGTCAAATAAACGGACATTCACATTTATCCGCGATTGTAATGATCGATAGATGGCGCTTTCTCAACACTGCAGTTGTTAGTAAATATATCCACGTGTGTTCCATTAGTGTTCTTTTTGTTATTCTACTTAATATTCGTACTATAATTTCTCCGCCATTACATTATGGAAAATTGATTGCTTTTGGAAAAAATGCTTCAGTTTATTCAAAGTTCGATCGGAAGTAGATTTTTAACTGAAGTTGAACAAATATTAATTTCAAATCATCTGATTAATTCTTTACTTCCATTAGCCGAAGCAACTGAAATTTTAAATTTGTCATTTGGAAATAAATGGAAGCTCAATTCTGGATTTCTTAATCCTTTGGAGTTACACTGTGGCACACAAAAGTATGTGTTATCTTTTTTACCGTATTTATTCATCTTTATTCAATAAATATATGTGAAACTAAATATCGGCAAGCAATGGCGGCTGTATGGAATTCGAATTAAACCATGTTTATTTTAATTTCACCTTAGCCCACCAGAGGGCGAGCATTTCATTACAATCGCGGATAATATATATAAGATTTAATTGTTGCCAAAACAAAAAAAAACGAATTTATTTATTTTTTTCAACAGGAAAATAAATACATTTATCTAAACGTGAACGATAAAAAATTATAAAAAAAAATTATACATCTCACAAAAACTGACGTCATTTTTAATTAAAAATTTCTTTTACACATTGATAAAGTGCTAATACGCAAGCGAAGTGATGCCGTCACTGGCCGTTCATGGATACAAGAAAAATATTTCCTATGTTAAACGTCCATTGGATTTTTTTGTAAAATATTATTAAAAATCGAGGAAAATTATTTCCCGATTTTAATCCCCATATTTAGGTGTAGGTATGTATTAATTATTATGTCCATGCGTTAGATTAAGTTATTTTTGTTGTAAAATTGACAAAATTTAAATTTTTAATTTCAAAACTCTAGGGGAAAAAAAAAATGACAAATTTCCATATTCGATTGAAAACACAAACATTTCATTTCAAAAGATGATATTTACACAATAAATATCCAACTAATATACTAATTAAAAGGAAAATGATAAATATTCTATCATAATTTGAAGTAAAATTTGTTTTCAAATGTCTAAATAAAGTATCTGATATAAGATACTAATATGTTGCAGCGGAATAGATTTGATATCGGTCATCCTTAGCAGAAAAAAAAAAATATCGACGAATTATTTGGCGAACATAATTTAATTCCTTTCAAAAATCATGGTTATTTTAACAACTTATATTAAGAGAGTAATGAATAATATGAAACAATATTTCGTACAATGCATATTACGAAAATATACATCTGGCATGCATATTTTCGTATTACGTTTTTGATCACTAAATACAATAAGCGCCAAGAACGACAGAGTTTTGAAATTTAAAATTAAAATTTTGTCAATTTGACAGCAAAATAACTCAATCTAACACATGCACATGATAACTAATCTATACTAATATTATAAATGCGAAAGTTTGGATGGAAGTTTGTTACTCAATCACGCCACAACGGCTAAACGGATCTGGATGAAATTTTGTACAGAGATAGATAATAGTATGGAATAAGACATAGGCTTCTATTTATACCGGAAAAAATGTAAATTTTTAATTAATCTTCTATATAATATAAATATTTCTTCTATAATAAAACGTTAAAATAATTTATTTTAATTTTTAATTGTTGCCAAAGAATATTTCACGCGAATAATAATAAAAAAAAATAATAAATATTAAATTTGCTTAGGCACATGACAACATAACGTCATTATCAAAATTAAATAATAAGAAAATGAAAGCTAATTCAGATCTGTATTAAAGAGTTTTATTAGTTGATAATCCTGGGTATATTTTTAATTTTAATACTGAAGTAGATAGGACATTTTTCGCCAAGGACTCTATTTTTGTGACAGCAACCTTAAGCCAAGTAGTCCATAAAAAATATAAACAAATCTGTACATATAAAAGAGTAAACTCAATGATTTGCTGACTCAACACTGCCATGACGATTTTGTGGGAAAGAGGGTCACAAATTTTAGTGACCAGGTTGGTTTTCGGAGCCTGACCCCCAACTAAGACGGAATTTTGCAAAATACCCCCGCCCCTGTCTCCCTTGGGGGGCAGAAGGCTTAACTCGGCTCCAAATTACTTAACGGTGAAGAAATTGCAGATGGAAAGACCAGACTTGAGTACAAAAAAATTACTTTCTGCGATTTTGGAATTTTGATTTTTAAGGGGGGGGGAGGGAAGGGAAAAGGTTTTGGAAGAAGGGTACTCAACACACGGGGAAATCGAACTGAACACACACTACAAAGGGATTTTATGCAATTCCACCCTACCGCCCTTTGGAGAATAGTGGGGCAAAAACATGTATTCATGCGTAACGCTGCACTAAATTATCTAAGGTTGTACATTTTTTATGTAAAGGACGATTACATGTATCTAACTCATAGTATGAAGAGATTTTGCGAAATTCCCTCCTTTAAGAACGGGGGGGGGAGAGATTAAAAAAAAAAGTTTTAAAGCATAACTCAGCTTTAAATAATTTCATAATCTCAATTTTTTGATGTGTCGGTTATGTATGTGTATGCAACATGCAATATAAAGTAATTTTGGAAATTTACCCCCCCCCCCCTTCCTCTTGGGGCGGGCGGGGCAAAAACCACATATTGAAGCTTAAATCCGTCCAAATTACCTAAGAAAGGCGAATTTTGGCGTGTGGGTGTTAATTAGGTGTGCGAAATATGCACTTTAATGAGATTTTGTAAAACTTTCAACTGTAACCGCGAAGGAGGGGGAGTAAGAAGCAGGTAAGGGACTGCCGAAGGCATTGGGCAACTTAAAACTAGATTTTGACGGATTCCAATGTTTTTTTTTTTTTTTTTTTTTTTTTTTTAAGATATTTTATTATTATTAATGATATGCTGTTTTGGGGATTCATTTCAATATAATGACCAGCGAAGCGGGCAAAGCCTGCTAGTAGATAATAATAATGAAAAAAAAAAAAAAAAAAAAAAAAAAAAAAAAAAAAAACTTTAAACCAATTTTAAAGAATAAACTTATAAAAGTAAAGAAATAATTTTTTTATATAATAATTTTAACAGAAGTTCTTTCGAGTGTATTTCAACTGCATTTTTTTCTTCTATAATAGGTTGTTTTCAGGCAGATATAACAGTTCTTATTAATTTATTATTTTAGAAAACACAGTGCAATGTATAATAATTTGAGGGAAAAAATGTCCATAAAATTAAAAAATAACAATTTACAACTAATAAAAACTCAAAACTAATAAATCCAGAAACGTGCACTATATATAAGAATAGCGTTAACAAAAAAAAAAAAAAATCTGGAGTGACTCCACTCGACTTTCCGAACATTGAGTAACTAACAGTTTTGTAGATAAAATAAAGAAAGAGGAATTGCTAAACAAACAAAAGAGAGAAAACCATAATAGAGTGTTTTTTTCTCCATATATCACACGAGGTTTTATTTAACGCTACTGAACTTTGAGCCCTTAGATCATAATGATAAAGAATTTTTCGTTTTGTCCCTGTAAAAATCTATAGATGCTAGATTCACCAAAATGCTTATAGTTAGTGCAACAGTGATTTATAATATTCATACAAATTTTCAGCTCAATTGAATAAGGCGTTTAGATGCTATCGCACTTTTAAAAATTTGGTCTCATAGGCCATAATGATAAAGAATTTTTCTTTGTGCCCCTGTAAAAAAACTATAAGTGCTAGATTCACCAAAATCTATACAGATTGAGTATTTATGACCTATAATATGTGTATAAATTTTTTGCTCAATTGAATAAGGCGTTTAGATGCTATCGCACTTTTAAGATTTTGCTCCCATAGGCCATAATGATAAAGAATTTTTCTTTGTGTCCCTGAAAAAAAACTATAAGTGCTAGATTCACCATAATCTATAGGGTTCGTACTATGGTGACTTACAATATGCGTACCAACTTTCAGGTTAATCGAACAAAGCCTTTAGACGCTAGCGTGTTCACAGACATACACACATACACACATACACACATACACACACACATACATACATCATCGTAAAAATAGTGAAAACGGACTCAGGGGACCTCAAAACGTATAGAAACATCAAAATCTCGAATTCGGATTTTTGACATGATTACAATACTTTCCTCACTATAGTGTTCGGAAAGTAAAAAAAAAAAACATTGTATCAGCGAACACTTTGGCATCTTAAGTATAAGTATTTTTATGATTAAAACATATTTTATTAGTATATTTTCACGTAGTTTATCAAACACTATATTTATTCAAAATATACAATACGTTATAAATACATTATTGAAATATGAAAGCTTAAAATAATTATTTAAACGAAATACTTTTAAATTATAAAATTTGCATTATTGTTACAACCAAATGAATACATTCAATAAGCTATAGTTTTTATTATAGTATACAGCTGTTAATCCCCCTTCCTTCCACCTGCTTTTGATTTGACTACTTCCGATCATAAACAAATTAAGGCTGTTTTTAAATTTAAACATTTGTTTTAAATTATTTAAACACCTTTCACAAATACTATTCCTTCAAATATACTAATCTTGGTCAGATTATTTAAGGGTTATTCTCATTTGTTTTCCGAAATACCAACTTTTTTTCGTATTCATGTGACCTCAAAACGCATAATTATATAAAACAATTCAGAACTGGATTTCGGACTTCAAACAACATTTTGTCTGTCATATGACTAGGCAAAATAAGCATCATTCTTTAGGAGTTGTCTTGGAGTTCGGTGAAATTTTGTAAATCATTTCTATTAATTATATTCCGTACAAAATTTGTGTAATTTTTTTTAATTTTGATTGTATAATGTCTATAAATTATATACACACCACTTAGTATAATTCAATTTAGTGCTGTATGAAAAACATATAAAACAACCTAAATACACTTTCAGCAATTTTCAAATATTGCTGTATATCTAAGTTCATTTCTGTCGCCCAGTAAATGAATTGTGAATGATTCCCATACTATACTTATTATGTTCTATAAGAAACATTTTTTTATGAAAAATTATATCTTTATTTCGTTTTGTTTTGTTCAGTATAAAGATGTCACACTGTAGCTACCAGAAACTTATCCTAAGGGGTTATCTGTTTGAGTTCTCTTGGACATTCCTGTATACGGACTACTTTACAAAAAAAAATTAAGTAACATCCCCATTTGAACTAACGAGTTTCCCCTGCTAATATTTGATCTTGTATTATGGTGATAAGAGACTCAAAGAGAGACACATAGCCAGACATACAGGCACGCAGACACACATACTAACCAATATCTACAAACATTATTTTTAGGTATCCCAATTTGGGATTCTCAGTTTTGAAAAATTGACACAAAAACAATATTTTCTCTAACATAATATCAATAAAAAAGGCATAAGTAAGCAATGTTATAAATATACCCAAATGAATTAAACGCAAAATAAATCTGTATTTTAAATAAATGTGCATCTTTAAACATTTATCGACGTATTTATATGAAAATGCATTAAAAGTAATTATGAATAAATCTGTACAATTGTGTGATAAAATTGTTTAGTCTGTCCCGAAAAATAAATATTAATGCCAAACATGTCATTTACAATGAAAAATATGATTTAATAAATTTTTACGATGTATGTAATTATTTTTCTGCTTTAAATTTAACACTAAAAAAAAAAAAAAAAAAAAAGTCGTTCACACAAAAAAAAAAAAAAATCTGTGACTAATAGCTAGAAACTAAATTATGACTCTTGCAAAAATAGTTCGATCTCAGCATTATAAATTCTAGTTCCTT
Organism: Salticus scenicus; assembly: GCA_963930645.1. Taxonomy (NCBI): domain Eukaryota; kingdom Metazoa; phylum Arthropoda; class Arachnida; order Araneae; family Salticidae; genus Salticus; species Salticus scenicus. The sequence goes on from OZ005649.1 coordinate 243,833,362, forward strand.
TTGATAGCGAGTTCTAAAAGCCCCTGTTTGAATTCTAGATCTTTTTCCTGTACTATCGTGGTCAAATTTATTTAAAAATCTCTGCAAGTTAATGCAAACTGAAGAGTCGATTTTTAGTAACTATAACGTTAATTTATGATCCGATTCTATAACATTACCGAGAATTTCTTGCTATTCAAAGAATTCATAATATTTATAATATTGTTTCACCATCAAGAAAAGTATAGACTAGAAATTTTCAATCATTTCGTCTACCAAAATTATTTGCTTGCATTATATGCATATAGCTCGTAAATCTATATTTCTAGTTTTGGGATTCAGAAAATGACAAATGACTATATATTCTTTCTAGATGAAGGCGGTATATATTTTTACTTTCTTCTATATTCATTAGAAGAAATTATTGGATTCGTAAAAATTTTAGACCTCGGGTTTTTGATGGATTTACACGTTTTGAGAGCTGTAGAACACGATTTGACCATTTTAAGAAAATATCTGTCTGTGTGTGTGTGTGTGTGTGTGTGTGTGTGAGACAAAATTTTGTGGCAACTGTATCTCGGGAACTACTGCACAGAATTTCATACAAATTGGTATGTAGTTGCAGCTTGACATAAATTAGTGCCTATCAACTTTTGGTGAAAATTGTCTTACAGGTTGCGTTGCCATCCCGCTTTTTCTCAATGTTCGCATAGATTATTAATATTTTTCATCTGTACATTATGTTACAGTTGAAAAGATGTTCATTATGGTGTCATCAATTCTGCGTGATTACAGCATGAGTGATTACACCATGCGTGATTACAATCAATATCTATTTATGTATTATTATTTTTATTATCTATTTCATTTATTGAAAATATAGTAATTAATTATTGCATTTATTTGAAGCTATAACTAAAACTCATATATGTGAAGGAACGACTTCACACAAGTATATATATTTAATTAGTAAGGCAGAAAAATATAAACAAAAACTCTTAAAAAATATAAATAAATAAGTTGAAAGAATTTCATAAGTGTAATGGAAGTAAAAAAGTTTTATTTGTTTTCTTCTAAATTCCATTTATATAATGTCCTTATAAATACACTTTAATATATGTACACATATATATGCATATATATATATATATATTATTCATTTATTTTTATTTATTTATTTTACTTTTATTTATTTATTTATTTATTTAATTTATTTTTTTATGTTGAGCTTAAGGTTGAACGAATTTAACATAGCAAATTTATTAAAAGGTTTAAAACTTTAGCTGTTTCAGCATTTTAAATTAGCTTGCTAGTAACATACTTATATAAATATAATTTATACACAAAGTTTACTTTAAGATTTTTCAGTTTCCAAGATGATACTTTTATTTAGATTACGGTAAACCTGTAGCTTTGAAGAATTACCAGTTTATCCCGTAAAAAGTTCTCTTTTCATATTTAAGATTATTAGAAAATAAATCTATAGCTTTAAAATAATTTTACATTTTACTGTTATATGGATAGATATTTTTTTCAATTTAAACTATTATTCTTGAAGATAAATTTGTTGAGCCGCAGTTTAAAGTATCATATCTGGAAAAAAAAAGTGTCTGCATCGTTTATTTTAAAATTATGAAAAATTTTAGGAATATTTTCTAATTTAGATATATTTATGTTAGATATATCTGGCATAGAAAATGTTTATCTTATTCATATTTTTAATTTTTATCTTACACAAAATGTAAATCAGTATGTTTAATATGATGTTTAATGTTAGCATTAAGTTGTTTCACATTTAACTTTTCCCTCAAGCTAAAATACAGCAAATTTTCCCTTAGGAGTTCTGTATAAATTTTGCGCATTAAACCGCACAAATTCTGTAAACCTATTCAAAATTTATTAAAATTCAGTTACTGTTTACTTATGTTATTTGATATTTTTCATAAACTTTTACTGTTCAACTAATTAAAATTTTTATTTTAAGTTCTGAAGTAATAATGATAATGATATAAGCCTTAGATTGTTTCGAATTTAACTAAATAATCAAGATAAAACAAAATCAATTTGTTCTTAATATTTTCTGTACATTCTATCCGTTGAACTACGAAAACTCTGAAAATCTAAAAACTTTGTTTAGTAAGTCATTCAATATTCTTGATTAACCTCTGCTATACATCTACTCAATTTTTTTATTTCAAACTCTAAAATATAATAATTGATAACGGAAAACTTTTTTTTCTTTTTCTTCCTTTTTTCCCCCAAATTAAATTACATTCTCAAAATAAAACACATCAATTTATTCCTTAAATGTTCTATATAATTAATGTATACTAAACCAGAGAAACTCCCGAAAACTTTTAGAAGATTATTAAATGTTCTGTTTATTTAAACTATTTGATATTATTCATAAACCTCTGCTGTATAACGAATTAAAATTTCTATTTTAGATTCATAAGTAATGGTAATAATAAAATAAATATCTTGCTTCAAATTTAGCTATTACATCAAGGTAAAAACAGATCATTTGCCTTTTAAATGTTCTCTTTTATTTAATGAACTATAGAAAATTTACAAACCTATAGGCAGATTGCTAAAAAATTGTTTTATTAAAGTTATTTGATATTCATAACAAACTTTTGGTATATAGCGAATAAAGATTTATATTTTATGTTTTACAGCAATAAAAATAAGAAAACCTTGAAACAATACGATATCAGTATTAAGTACCGGTATAAATAACAAAATTTGGATTTTGAAATTGGTAAGAAAATTTATTGATTAATTGGTATTTACGGATAATATTGTACTGCTTGCTCACACATTTAAGGATATGCAAGAATTGCTTTAAAAAATTAGACGAAGAAGGCAAGCTCGTTCGATTGAAAATAAACCTCAGTAAGAAAAAAAAGTTGTGAAATGTGTTTATTTCTCCACTGAAGATCACTGTTGATAAGGATAAACTAGAAACGGTATGCAGTCATACTTATCTGGGACAAGTCCTTGGGATGAATGGGAGACCATGGAAGAAATTAACAACCGAGTTAAACTTGCATGGTGATCATTCGGAAGAAATAACGCAAAATTCAATAGTGTCCTCTCAATTTGTTTGAAAACTTTTTGATCAGTGTATTTTGGCCAACTTCAACTTATGCTACAGAAAATTGGAGATTACAGTGTAAAATTATACAAAACTTTAAACTACACAGAGAATCATAGAGAGATGCATGTTAGGATTCACCCGAAGAAACAGAAAGCGAAACACTTGGATTAAGGAGCAAACTGAAGTTACTTTTATCATTTTAAAGTTCAGAAATTAAAATGGAGCTAGGATGGTAACTTTACAGAAGAAACGAGGATGCATTGACCACCAAAGTCCTATTTTGGATTCTGAGAAATAAAAAAAAAGACCAAGGAAGAGACCTCTCGTTGGAGAGATAAAAATGTGAAGTTTTGACGTTCAGAATGGAGAAGAATTGCAGGGAGAGGCCTTCACGTAGGAGAGGCCTTCATCCTGCAGTAGATTGTTGGAGACTGAAATTGATGATGATGATATTCAGGTGTCGCAGAAGTCCAATATTTTTACATTTTTATGTGCATTTTATTATTTCTTGATCAGTATTTCAAATAGTATTTTTAAAAATTCTATTAGAACATTGAAACTTCCCCAAACAGTTTATTTCAAAATTGTGATGCCAAATTAATAAAACGCACAAAAAATTGTAAGACTGTTGGGAACCCCTGCGACCATAAACTACAAAAACAGAATCGCAGTTTTTATATTTTACGCATACAATAATTCTAATTTATCTAAACCCCAATACAGTTATATGTATGTAGCTCATTTTTGTAATTTTTTTTTTTTAATAAAGCCTCATTTAACCAATTTTTAATGAAATACTTCTATTAAATAAAATTTATTTTTTCAAATTACATCGAATATCTAAATAAACCCTCACTTATTTAGGAATAAATTAATCAATTTTTAATTTGAAATAAACAAATGTAATTTATTGTAGTAATTTTTAATTGGGTTTAAAATTTATTGGCTTTGAAAAAGATAAATATTTAACAAAATTGTAAAAATAATTAGTATTTGTGAATAATAGAGGTAACACATAATAAATAATCTTTTCTTTAAAAATTTGCAGTTGAAGTTCCATGAATCATATAAATGCTGTTTGTCATCTTAAAATGTTAAAAATTAATAAATAAATAAATAAAATAAAATAAATTAATGTTATTAAAATGATAAACGAGTATGTTGTTATTATTTGTCTTTATTAGAAAAACAAATAATTTTTAAATTATGTAAATCAATTAAGACACTTAATTTTTGTTTACTTGGTATAAAAATTACTTTAAATAATTAATGCTGCAAAGTATGAGATGTGTTGAATTGGAAGAGTGAAAAGGTCACAAGTTGAATTCAGCGTTACAGTCGGCAGCAAAGATTTTCGAGCGATTGTAAAAATTCCTATATAAAAAAAAGTACACTGAATAATACTTTCCCAAGTAGCACGGGAACGTTCTGTGAACGTCTAATAACGGTTACAGTCGTTCAAACACCGTGTTTCGTGTCAAGAGAACGTTCGATTAGACGTTCAAAAATAGTATTACTTTGAACGTTCTGAAAAGGTTTTCTTTGTACCATCTATAAAACGTACAAGTCTAGTTCTATGAAAAACGTTCAAGTGTATCACCGTCGTAACACGTTCTGTCACAATGTGATTATAACGAATATGACAAAATAACTTTTTTTTTTTTTTTTTTCAGTTTTTTTTCCTTATTTTCAGTTTCAAATTTTGTTGACATGTAGAATAATCATTGAAATGTAATAGAGATGCGGTGAGAAAAAATTACAAAATTTTAAACTTTAATTATATGTTATTATAATCATTATAATTATTTATAATTTTATTTAAGTTTTATGTTGTTGAATTCTGTCAAACACATTACTCCAGATTACTTTTGCAGATATTCATTATTATTTGCTTCTTAAATTGTTAATAAATTAAGTTACGAAAGATTAATTAACTTTATTTATTTATTTATTATTAATATTATTTTGTATATACCAAGAAAAATGTGTTGGGTAATTGGGAATTTTTGATCTCCGATTTTCCATGGGTTTATACACTCTTGAGATGTCAGAACACAATTCTACCATTCTGTCAAAATGCCAGTCTGTCTGTTTTTTTTTTTTTTTTTTTTTTTTGTGTGTGTGTGTGTGTGTGTGTGTGTTATCAAAGTTTTGTGGACTCTGTATCTCACAAACTAATGGACGGAATTTAACCAAACTTGATGTTTAGTTAGACTTTGAACTAATTTGCTAAATATCAGGAATATTTAATTAGATATTGACCTAAATATCAGCTTTGGTGCTCATTAGCCTCCGGAATGTATCACCAGATAGGGTTCGCTTCTATTCTGTAAATTCTCCCTTTTATGGGGAGATTATATCTCAGCTTCTACAGTGCACAAATGCACCAAATTTAATATGTGAAACAGATATTATGTAACACTACGCTGATTTAATTCGGGTGCATATATTGACCAACTGGTGGCGCTGCTCTCCTGCAATTTAATGCCGTTAACGTAATGGCAATAATCCAGTTTTTGTGATATAAATAATTATAAATACACTGAACTTGGTATGTAAAATTAATATCATATAAAACTTTGCAGAATAATTTTGCGTGCATATCAGACAACTGGAGGCACTGGTATGCTGCAATTTAATTTTATTCAAGGGAACGGAACGCAATAGCTCATTTTCTATGATTTATAAATGCTCTAAATTTGGTACGTGAAATAGATATTACGTAAATTTTACTGATTCACTTCGGGTACATATCAAATGACAGGTGGCACTGTTACGTTTCAACTTACGGGAAGCCTGTACCTCACCTACTATAATACGAATACTTATCAAACCTTGTATGTGAGATATATATATGATGACAAAATGTGCTGCTTCAGTTTCCGTATATATCCACCGACGGATGGTGCTGCTATTGCTTTCTGCGATTTTTCAGATATCTGTATTTCAGCATTTTTTGGTGAAAAATGTACAAAATTTCATATATAAAAATGTTAATTATAAAAACCTGTGTTGATTAATTTTTTATGATTAAATTAATAAATTTAAAAATCTTATGGATGCTGTATCTCACGAACTAATGAACGTAATTTATTCAAACTTGGTACTTGGACTGTGACCTAAACTGGTGGCGATTATATTTGTTAATAAATCGTTCAATAGGTGGCGCTGTCATACCATTATTTTCAGAATTTTTAATATGTCATAATAGGTCAAAATTTCGTATAAATGTACATGAGTGAGCATTGTTTTTAACTTTTCCGTGGAAAATTAAATATGTGTATATATATATATATATAAATTTATATTAGTAATATTTAATTAAGAAAAAAGTATGGGCAATTTGTATAGTTCATCGCTTTTGTATTAAAATTTTCAATATTCTTGCCAGAAAAGTCGTCTATACTTTTAAGGCGAAAGGATCAACCCTAAATCTGTGATAATTTAAAACAAAGTTATCGACTTTTCACATTTTTCATTATGTAAAATACATTTCTTAAGATATATATTTTGTATACTATAAAATTGATTTTTTTGGATATTTAGTGTTATACTTGTTTGAGATGAAAATCGTATACATTTACCATGGAAAATAATTTTGATAGATTATTTTAGCAAATAATATTTATGACATTGACCTGCGCAGGAAAATATAGAAGAAAGTTTTAGGATGGCCTCAGTATAATAATTTTTAAAAAGGTTAAGTTTTGAACAGTGTGAAAAATCTTTATAAGAAAGGATGTTATTGAATAAATTGCATGATCGACAGAAAGTTTCGCTGCGTATAAATGCCATCTGCTCTATTGTTGCACAGGAAGCTGATATTTCTTGGCGTGGCCCGTGGTACAAAGTTCAGACTACTGCTTCCTTACTCATCAATTTTTGTATTTACTGTTACATTCAGATTCAGATTTGTTTGAATTTAACATTCGGATATATTGAGCTTCAAAGAATACAGATAAGTTCTTTCACTTACTTTTCCTTTTTGTAAAATTTTGCATACGTGTACATTGATATTTTACAAAATTTAGTTTATTAAAATTTATCAAAAAAACATATATAATATTTTTAAATTAAATTTGAAAATTTTAAATTTTTTACATCTTTCACGCTAACTCCAAAATTTATTTCGTTCGATATTTTATTATTACAGTTCAACGATATAGTCTAAACTAGCAAACCCATGCGAATTTTTCGCACTTTTCTTTTCTTATTTACTTTTAAATTTGAAACTCATAAATATTATACAGAAATCCCCATCTAATTAAAATTTTAATTTACCAGAAGCCAAATTATTATTAGTACCAAATTAATATTGTGCAATAGTGAGACCAAGATCACTCAAAGAAAGGTTTCAAAATAAAATTCATGGTTGAAAGCTAAGTTTCATACTTTCGCAGGCAGTACAGTTATAGTATAGGATCTCCATGATGCCTTTTAAATTTTTGTCGCGATGTTGGTGATGACTTTTTTATTTATTTTGGTATAATATTTTGTAAAAATAATAATAATAATAATAATTCTTATTTTGATTATATTTTTATGTTTATGATTTTTAGTCAATTTATGACAATTATTGATATTCTGTATAATCTTTAAAGTATTTCTATGTTTAAAATGACGCTTATAAAGATTGAATAAGCAATTTTTAAAAATACAGTTTTCCATAAAATAATGTAATCAGACAAATGTCTTAATTTTTTCTTATTAGTTCATTGAGTTGAGTCTGCATGCTTAAATATTGTTCATTTTTAATTTTCTTTTTTTTTATCCTCGCGTATTTCAAGAATTACACTACTATATCGTTTCGGCAAAATTTAATTGCAACTGATCCACGTTAAAGAAATATATAGATAGATTTTATCATGTATGTTTACATTTTACAATACACTGTAGAAATGTAAAAGCAGGGAGAAGTGTTAAAAAAGAAATAGTTACTAAGGTGAATCTTAATATTGCTAAATGTTTTAAATTTTGAAGTTTATTTATTTTATTTTTATTTATTTATTTGTTTACAGAATATACTTTTAATTATTTTTTTATTTATTTTCAAAAATGTTTCACCACATTTTATACTGTTATATTTCACTGCATGTGTATGTAAAATTTATAAATTCAAAATCAATAATTTAAATAAATTTCGCATACGCATGATTTGAAATATGAAAATATTAAGCAAATTTCACGTAATCTATTTAAATAAAAAAACAAAATAATAATAATAATTTTTATTTTTCATATTTTTAAACGTATTTAAAATACACCGCTGTTCAAAATTAAAGGAACAAACCTGCTTTCCCATTTTCTTCTTTTATGCATAACTTTTAAACAAATGAACACATGGACATAAAATTTGGATGTCATGTTCGTTATCATATCATTAATCGAATTTTACATAACTTTAGAATAAGTAATAATTTTAAACTAATAATTATTAATTTTTCTCAAAAGTAAGCTTTGGAAAAAATGAAAAATGTCAACAATTTTAGCAAAGAAAACTTAATAAAAAAATGTGTTAATGATGCATTATAAACAAGTGAAGACGCACAGCCCTCAAATGTTAAACAAAATCCAGGTTTTACTTTCTGTGTTCACTTTTCTTTTACTTTAATAACGGATTTAAAAAAAAAAAAATAATAATAATTACTAATTTGTATAAACTGTGATCATCACCAGAATAATAAAAACGTCGATAAATAATTTAATAATGAACGCCTTATCCGATTTTCATGTTTCTATGTAAAATTTAAAAAAAAATATTCACACGCGAAAAAATGAAGAAAAAAAGAAGAAACAAAAAAGTGACTACATGAAGAAATATACGGTTTTAATCTAACGCATGCATGCGCGTACATCTTTAACCTATCTGTAATGCATCTTCATGACCATTTTTCATTAAAGGGCGTATCAGATTCAGCAACTTTAGAAACAACCAATTTTTGAGCCGACTTTAGCGCCGATTTTTCCTCGACGAAAACACCGTAGAGGTTACAATAGTCGGATGAAAAGTTGGATGAAAGAAGACTAACTTCTGACGCTTATCACTTTTCTTGGCGCGAATAAAATACGCAATGATTAGGGTTAAAATTCCCTTTCATTTGTGTAAAATATCGCATTATTATTTCTATTTTGATCTTTTTTACAACTATTGTCATAACGCCATACGAAAATAAAAACGATTAATTGAAAATTCTTATCATTTAACGGTAAAATAAATGTGCTTAACGATAATATTTCTTCTTCAAACCTCCACTTGAAGCGATTCCCGTGTCCCGCCATCTTGGAAATATGACGTATCAAAATAGCGCATCCTGATTGGACGAATCCGAGGAGAAATTGAGTATACGGACAATTTTATCAAGGCAGCTCTGAAAAAGTTGGGCAACTTCGGTCTGAGCTATCACACTGGGAGTAGAGACAATTTTTTCCGAAAAATCGGCGCTAATCAGTGGTTGGCTCTAAAATCGCCTGTAAAGTCGTCGAGTCTGATACGCCCTTTAAGTTTTCTTTTCTAAAATTGCTGAAATTTTTCATTTTTTCAATGTTTACTTTTGAGAAAAATTTACTGATATTTAATTTAAAAATTATTACTTATGCTAAAGTTTTATAAAATTCGATTTATGGTATTTTAAAAAAACATACTATCCAAATTTTATACTTCTGTGTTTATTTGTTTAAATTATGTGGAAAAAAAAAGAAAACGATAAAGCAGTTTATTGTTTAAATTTTGTACACTTGTGTACTTCTTTTAACTAATTTTTATTTTTTGTTTTCCATTGATTGTGCATTATTATAGTTTAAAAATAGAATATGTAACATATCTGGGCATTAATTTGAGATTTCATTGATAATTTAAAATTTAATAAAATACTTTTGTGTTTGAATGCTAAAAGTTTGCAGTAAATTTCAAAATTTAGACATAAATAATTTTAAATTTTTTTGCTTAACTCACCGCCGCTGGAAGCCGAAGCTAATGTTATTCAATGGGAAATTTTTCTTTACAAATAACTTATTAAGTAATACATATTTTAAAATTCTGTTTTCACATTATGAAAATTTCCAGCTGTTAAATTGACGGAACTTTTTTAAAAAATAATTTTTTTATTTTTTTATATTTTACTTCGAAACTGCAAAATACGAATTTTCAATATGTGAATTTTTTTCATTTTGCAATTTCAAAATAAAATGTTAAAAAATAGAAAAATACTTTTTCAAAAAAGTCCGTCAATTTAACAGTTGGGAATTTTCTGAATGTGAAAACAGAATTTAAAAATATGTATTAGTTAATAAGTTATTTGTAAAGAAAATTTCCCCATAGAATAACATTGGCTCGGGCTACCGGTGACGGTAAGTGAAGAGGGCCGTTAACTTATTAAAATTAATATCCAAATATGGTTATATTCTACTGTTAAATTATAATGATGCAAAATCTAGGGGGGGGGGAATAATAATTAGTTAGCAGGGGGCATATTATCTTAACATTTTTCAAATTATTCCACAACTTGAATTTATTTATTTATTTGTTTTTTAATTCAAATATTTATCTAGAATATTCAAAATACTTGATCTGTTGTTATACCATATTTCAATGCATGTATGTAAAATTTTAGAATATTAAGACAATTATTTATGAAAAATCTCATAATGGCCTACACAAAAAGGAAAAAAGAAAAGCAAAGATAAATAAGAAAATGAAGAAAAAAAATGAAAAAAAAAGAAGTAAATAACAAATACAAAACTTTGAACACACACTATAAAATTCAAGAACTCGAAGCAATTGTTCCGGGTCGAGAAAAGACACAACCCTTCATCAACCGAACAAAGTAGGCACGAGTACTGCAAAAAATCTCCAACGTAGCTCTTGTATTTGCAGCACTCGTGTCTATTATGTTCGTCTGACGAAGGGTCGTGTCTTCTTTCGACCCGGAACAACTGTTGCGAGTTCTTCTATTTTATTATACATGAAGCAAATTTTTAGCACGTTCAAAGAACGTTCAAAAATTGTTTACATAACGTTGTGAGAACGTGTGTATAGAACGTTTTCAGAACGTTTCTACACTATTTTAGAACGTTTACAGTACGTTTTCTAGAACGTTCTGAAAATGTGTATAACGTTTTGAAGACGTTCTAAAAACGTTTAGAACGTTCTGAGACCGTATATATAGAACGTTCTCTGAACACTTCTATAACACCGATGGTGATAGCTACACGTTCATTGAACGTTCCCTGAACCGTACTATTGTCCATCTTCAAGATGGACAAATAGACGTCTATAGCACGTTCAGAGGGAACGTTCTTAGAACGTGTTTGCAGAACAATTTTTGAACGTTCAGAGAACGTTTCGGTGCTGCTTGGGTTGTTAAATGAATCCATCTCGAATCATGTTCTTAGACTGACTAAGAACATGACTCGATAAGGATTTATTTAACAAAATAGTATTAAGTGTATTCTTTTTTTTTTTTTTCCGAATACTATATGTAAGGAAAGCATTATAATCATGATTTTCAAAATGGATTTTGTATCCTGCATAGCTTAAAAAGGAATAGTTGTAGAATGTTGCAAATTTATATTTGGGACGATCATGCGACCTAGTAGTGCACCTCCGACTTTAGTTTTGATACAAGCTCCCCTATTTGAGATATCTACGATTTTACACGAATTTTCGTGATGTACAGTCGGTAACAAAAGTGTCCGAACACTAGCAAAAATTCCTATGTAAAAAAAGTACACTTCATATGGTTTTGTTAAATAAATCCTTATCGAATCATGTTGTTACACTTACTAACAACAGGATTCGGCAAGGCTTTATTTAACAAAACCGTATGAAGTGTATTTTTTTTACATAGGAATTTTTGCTAGCGTTCGGACACTTCTGTTACCGACTGTATGTGTGTGTGTGTGTGCAGTATATGAGCGAACACGATAGCGTCTTAACGCTTTGTCCGAATGAGCTGAAAGTTGGTACGCATGTTATATATCCGCATAGCACGAACCCTATTGCTTTATCCCTATTGATTTTAATTATGAATCTATCACTTTTAGATTTTTTACAGGGACACCAAGAAAAATTCTTCATAATTATGGCCTATAGGAGCAATTTTTTTAAAGTGCGATAACGTCTAAACGCCTTATTCAACTGAACTGAAAATTTATATGAATATTATAAGTCATTATTGAACTAACTATAAGCATTTTAGTGAATCTAGTGAATCATTTATAGGTTTTTACAGGGACACAACGAAAAATTCTTCATCATTCTGATCTATGGGCTCAAAGTTCAAAAGTGTTAAAATAAACATCGTGCACTACATGGAGAAAAATACTCAAATACCCTATTATAATTTTATCTTTTATGTTTATTTAACAACTTCTCTTACATTACTTTATCTACAAATCCGTTAATTACTCAATGTTCTCTAAGTTGGGTAGAGTCACTCCAGAGTTTTTACTTTCTCTTACCCATGGGGTCGAGAAAGTATTGTTTTAGGGTCGAATTTTCGAACGTGAGTTTTGTTATATTTACATGTTCTGAGGTCCCCTGAATACGAAAATCATGTTTTTAGCGAATGGTCTGTGTGTCTGTCTGTGTGTGTGTCTGTCTGTGTGGATGTTTGTGTGTCTGTTATCAGCATATCTCACGAACAAATAGTAGCAGAAATTCCAAACTCGGTATTCTAAATGTGTATCATATAGGGATGATACAGTAAGCTTTTCGTTGATATGAAGCAAATGGTTCGTGTACAGGGACACTCAAAATTATTCAAATACATTACGTCTATGGGGGAAATTGCAGGTAAGTAGAGTTTAACATCTATAGACTGCACTAAACCAAATGAAACGAATACATATTTTTTTTAATAGAGATAGTCAACTGGGAAAAACCTTTTTGTGTATGTAGGAGCCTCGCCTCCCCCCCTGGGGGGAAAGTCCCCCCTCGACGAGAGTAGATTTTCATGATGGGTATCTTTCAAAGGAACTCGACAATACCTTTAAAAGGAATGGTTGAACCATCGATCTGCGATAATTTAAAATAAAGTTATCCATTTTTTTTTCATTAAAAAAAAAAAAAAAATGAATAAATGTAATTTTGAGAAATTTTTTGAATATTTAGTGTTATACTACTTCTCTAATATGGAAATCGTCTCTATTATCATAAAAGATAAATTTTTTAAATAATAATTTTAACAAATTATTTTATAAAAACAGAATTATTTTTTAATAACCGAATTAAATTCTATATAAATGTAAGTGCATTAATGAAACGGGGGTTGATGGGTGCGGTAGCCCCCCTCACACAGAACTAATTATCATATAAAACTCCTCCGAAGCCTAATTTGAATTCTTTAACATACGTGTACATAATAGTACTTGTTATCTTACCTCTTAATCTCAAACCTGTATTTATAGTATTAAATTTCAGGGTAACAGAAAGTCGTGTGAGTGACACACCAGATTATTTATATAGGAATCATTGCTAGCGCTCGAATAATTTTGCTGCTGACTGTAGATAATGGTGGTCTCCATGACAGCATCTAGTTTATCTTAGATGTGCTGAATTGGAAGTTTTAAGGTCATTAGTCGTATCCAGCGTTAGACGGTGGTGGTTTCGGAGATAGCGTCGAGTTGAGCATAAAAGTGTTAGGTATTGAAAGTGTTAGGGTTGTGGAGTTTGCACTCCTGCAAACTCCATCTTAACTTACTTAATTAGATTACTAAGAGAACACAAGACTTTAAATAACAATAACTAAAGTTTATTTGAGCAGATTAATGGGAGGGCGGCCTGGTAAATTTATATAGCTCAGCCAGCGTTTTACTTAATCAAAATATATGAATCAACAAATTAAGTAGATAACTTTAAATATCTCACCCCAGCAGATAGTCGAAAGGTGTAGAGACGGTCACACTCGTACTCCAACTACGGCTTCACTATGGGACAGAGGATTCCCTTCTATCCCAGCTTGAACTTCCGAAAACTAGTAGACACGCACCAACACTCAACACTACTTAACTTCACACAACTAAATCTCCTCTACTCCACTTTCGATATTCACCAAAATAAGAATCCGCACACTCGCTATAATATCCTCCAACAACCACTATACGATCCTCCAACATCCTCACTATCTACTAAAACCATCTCTATTTTTATACTTCTTCCTACACCCTCCTTTCACTACATTTCAATCAGTACTTTTAAAAATCACTTCTGATTTAACTAATATTCAAAATCTAAGTCTTTTAATGCAGCACCCTGCCGACGCAAAACTACTCCGACCTCAACCGTCACCGAGCCACTGGCCAAAGAATACGAAAAGAAGGAAAGCTCCAGTAGAAATAATGTAAACGCGAACTGGGAGCGTCTGAGCAAGCGCGCCGTGTAGGTACTGTTGTATAGCAAACTTTACAGGGAAGTGACGTGACGGCATTCTCGTAGAATTTTCAGTTTTGATCCAGTTTCGTTGGGTTTTATGAAACATTCCAAATTAGAAAATTACTTTAGGAATGTTTTCTTTTGGAATAAAATGATTTTAAAATATGGTTTTACCATAAGAAAATTAATATATATATATACATTTATTAATGTTTTTAATGGGTGATTTTTTTTTATTAAACTTTTCATTTTTATTGAATGCAAATGGATGTCAAAATATTAAATTTTACCAACTTTAATCGTTTTGTAAAAATTATAATTTGAGAGAAATGTATGGGTGTGTGTGTACATTGTATAAAAATAGAAGGGGGGAAAAAACTTAATTTCCGTAAAACACAAAAATGTATACATGTGTTTGTGTATATGTATTAAAAAAAAAGAAAAAAAAACTTAAAATACCAAAAGTTATTAGGAGAGCAGTAATGAATGCTTTTGTAAACAAAATACATTGAAATTGCCTCATCCAATTTTAGATCATTAGTTTTATTGTTCATTGCAAAATAAATAAATAGTAATAATGATAATAAAAATACTTTTTTTAAAGCTATTTTGATTGTTAATGAAAGGAATCATTGTCAAAAATATTAAACTCTACCCACTTTAATCATTTTGTAGAAACAATAGCTTGAGAGAGAAATATATATATATATACACAGTGTGAGTATATATATGAAAAACATTTTCAAATAATTCACAGAAAAAAATAAAAAATAAATAAATATTTAAAAATAAGTGTTTGAAAAAATGGTATAATATCTAAATGTAAACACAATATCAACAATTTTTGAAATAAGTTTTTTTTTTTTTTTTTTTAATATAAGTTAAAAAAAATTAATGTTATGGGTTGGAATGTGCTTTACGGTCCTTCTTGGCGACTCGCGGATAAAGATGCCAACCTTAGTAACCACGGTGTTTATGCGCCGCTGAACGATCGATGTTTGAAATGTGGTAACCTCCCCATGATGTTTTGAAACTGATTTTCGCGTACGTTATTGTTGCCAAACGAATTTCGTGCATTTTAAAGACTCATGGAGTTTGTGTGAGACGTATTTAGTAATATTTTTTTTTTTGGTTTTTATATACGTGTTACTGATCGATGCGAAACGAAATTTCCTACGTTTTAAAGACTCATGGAGTTTGTGTGAGACGTATTTAGTAATTTTTTTTTTTTGGTTTTTATATACGTGTTACTGATCGATGCGAAACGAAATTTCCTACGTTTTAAAGATTCATGGAGTTTGTGTGAGACGTATTTAGTGATATTTCTTTGGTTTTTATGTACGCTTTACTGATCGATGCGAAACGAAATTTCGTATGTTTAAGAGATTCATGCAGAATGCGGGTGAGGTATAGAGTGATGTTTTGTTTGTGGTTTTCATGTACGCTCCGCGTACATACGTGCATATTACTGGTCGCTGCAAAACGACATTTCGTCCGGAGGACATCATTTGGATAAAATGTGCTTTTAAGGCAGTGATTTTTTTTTGTGTGTGTGTGGGGGAGGCAGTGATTTATTTTTTCTTTTCTGGAGGGGGGAGTGAATTTTTTTTTGTGTGTGTGTGTGGGGGGGGGGGCAGTGTTTTTTTGGGGGGGTGGGGGGTGGGGGGCAGGTTTTTTTTTGTGGGGGGGGGGGGTGAATTTTTTTTTTTTTTGTGCTGAGGGGGGGGGGGGGGGCAGGTTTTTTTTGTGGGGGGGGGGGGGTGTGAATTTTTTTTTTTTTTTTGTGGGGGGCAGTGTTTTTTTTTTTTGGAAGGGAGGGGGCAGTGTTTTTTTTTTTTTTTTTTTTTTTTTTTTTGGGGGGGGGGGGGGGTGAATTTTTTTTTTTTTTTTTTTTTTTTTTTGTGGGGGGGGGTGAATTTTTTTTTTTTTTTTTTTGTGGGGGGCAGTGTTTTTTTTTTTTTTGGAAGGGAGGGGGCAGTGTTTTTTTTTTTGGGGGGGGGGGGTAATTTTTTTTTTTTTTTTTTTTTTTTTTTTTGAGGGGGGGGCAGTGATTTTTTTTTTTTTTTTGTGGGGGGGGGCAGTGATTTTTTTTTTTTTTTTTTTTTTTTTTGTGGGGGGGGGCAGTGGTTTTTTTTTGTGGGGGGCAGTGAATTTTTTTTTTTTTTTTTTTGTGGGGGGGCAGTGGGTTTTTTTTGTGGGGGGGCAGTGGGTTTTTTTTGTGGGGGGGGCTGTGATTTTTTTTTTGTGGGGGGGCAGTGTTTTTTTGGGGGGGGGCAGTGATTTTTTTTTTTTTTTTTTTTTTTTTGTGGGGGGGCAGTGGTTTTTTTTGTGGGGGGGCAGTGGGTTTTTTTTTGTGGGGGGGCTGTGATTTTTTTTTTTTTTTTGTGGGGGGGGCAGTGGTTTTTTTTGTGGGGGGACAGTGTTTTTTTGGGAGGGAGCAGTGTTTTTTTGGGGGGGCAGTGTTTTTTTGGGGGGGAGGGGGGGGCAGTGAAATTTGTTTTTTTTTTTGTGGGGGGGCAGTGTTTTTTTGTGGGGGGGCAGTGTTTTTTTTTTGTGGGGGGGCAGTGTTTTTTTTTTGGGAGGGAGCAGTGTTTTTGGGGGGGGGCGCAGTGTTTTTTTTTGGAAGGGGGCAGTGTTTTTTTTGTGGGGGGGGCAGTGCTTTTTTAGGGGGGGAGGGGGGTTCATGTACGCGGAGCGTACAGACGTGCATATTACTGTTCCCTGCAAAACGAATGCTTCGTTACTCATGTCATAAAGCTTTTTCGCCGGAGGGCCCTCCGCGTCCTCGGTGCCTCCCGCTTGCAGTGGACTGCGTCCACTGCAAGCGGGAGGCACCGAGGACGCGGAGGGCCCTCCGGCGAAAAAGCTTTATGAAGCAGTAAATTTTGTTTTGCAGCAATCAGTAAAATTAAAAAAATCCCTTTATTTTGCTTCGTTACTCATGTCATAAAGCTTTTTCGCCGGAGGGCCCTCCGGCGAAAAAGCTTTATGAAGCAGTAAATTTTGTTTTGCAGCAATCAGTAAAATTAAAAAAATCCCTTTATTTTGCTTCGTTACTCATGTCATAAAGCTTTTTCGCCGGAGGGCCCTCCGCGTCCTCGGTGCCTCCCGCTTGTCGTGGACGCAATTGCTGCAAAACAAAATTTCGTATGTTTTATACATTCATGCACAATGCGGGTGTAGTATCCAGTGTTTTTTTATTTTTTTTTGGTTTTCATATACGCGGACCGTACAAACCTGCATATTACTCATTGCTGCGAAAAGTCACCGAAGCGCAGTGCTAGTGCGAAGTTAAATGCTACCTTACTGGCGTATCTCCGAGATTGTCGCCGAAGCGTCCCAAGTAACACGGAATGGTTGGGAAACGGTTGGCCCTACGATTCCTTCTTCGTTGGCCAACGGTTGTTTTTGGCCGTCGGCCCTCGGTTGAGCCAACCGTTGGGTGACAGTTGGCCCAACTATGGAACGGTTGGTTCCTGGTTGGCGAACTGTTGGCCCATTGTTGGTGAACACATTGTAGGCTAACTGTTATATTTTGCAGTTGAAAAAAGAGCATTTTAGGACTGTTGGGCCAACAATACTATTTGCTGTTGGCCCACTGTTATTTTGAGCCTTTTTCCCAACGATAACCATTCCCCAACGAACTAACAATAAATCGCAGTTGGGCCAACAGTCTGTGTTACTTGGGAGTGCTAGTGCGAAGTTATATGCTACCTTACTGGCGTATCTCCGAGATTGTCGCCGAAGCGTAGTGCTAGTGCGATGTTAAATGCAACATTACTTGCGTATCTCTCGAGATTATCGCCCATAACGCAGTAGTAGTGTGACGTTAAATCCACTCTGCTTATCTGGGTTATATTTAAGGTTATTGTTGTATTCTCTGATGGTTTTTTTTTTTTTTTAAGCGGGAGAGCCATCCCTTCCATGAAGGATCAAAATTGTGATGCTGTGTCCCACACCGTCGCCAATTGCCCAGCACTAGTGCGACGTTAAACACAACCAACCAACTTGATGGTTTTTGTAGCGGTTTCTTTGATGTTAACTGGTTGTTTTGCTGTTGGGAGATTTTTTTTTGCTGCCTTTTTCTTGGAAAGTTTTGTGCCGTGAAGGGTGAAACTTCTGTATTTGTTTGTGGTTCCCGTTTGTGTTGGATATTTTCTGCTTACTATGGATCTATCTGCTGTGTTGAAAGAGACGAATGAATGCACAACGAAGTTTTATTTTCTGTTGGAAATGCAAGGTAAGAAAGAAATACTTGAATGGTTTATGAAAGGTGGTTTGCTTGCTAGCTTTTATCTTTGCCACACGTGTGGTCAGAAAATGCGATTGAGTGAGCGAAAGGAGTTAACGGATGGGTATGAGTGGCGATGTAGAAAGCAAGGGAAAGTGAATGCGCATGATGTGAAGAGGAGTGTCAGGAAAGGTTCGTGGTTCAGCCACAGCCATTTGAGTTTATGTAAGATTATGTTGATTACAAGGTACTGGTTCTTGAAAGTGGCGAATGAGTCGGTTATGCAAGAGATAGGAGTGTTTGATCATGCAGTGGTTGATTGGTATATGTTTTGTCGTGAGGTTTGTTGGGTGACTGTGATGGAAGAAAGTGTTGTGATTGGCGGTGAAGGAGTTATAGTGGAAGTGGATGAGGGTAAGTTTGGCAAAAGGAAGTATGGAAGAGGGAAGTATGTGGAGGGGCAGTGGGTGATAGGTGGGGTTGAAAGGGGGACGAATAAATGTTTTTTTAAACAGGTTGCAGATAGGTCCAAAAAAAGCTTGGAAAGTGCAATTATTGAGTTTGTCCGTCCGGGATCCACCATTATATCTGATTGTTGGAAATCATATGGAGGGTTGGAAGAGTTAGGCTTCCAACATCTCACTGTGAATCACAGCCTGCACTTTAAGAATCCCGAGACGGGCGCGCACACGAACAGTATAGAGGGGACATGGTCCGGCATTAAACGACAACTGCGAAAAAACACCAACCACGTAGCTGGTGAATTTGATAGCTATTTGTTCGAGTACATGTGGAGGAGAAGTCACGCCCACTCTCTCAAGGATGATGTTTATAATTTATTTTTGGAGGCATTAAAGAAAGTTTATCCCCCTCAGACTAAAGATAAGTCTGAGTGATTTTTTTTTTTTTGGTCCTTTCAGAAAGAGTCTGGTTTTTCGATTTGTTTCTTTTGTTTTTTGAATTTTGGCAACAGTAGGCCGTTTCATTGCATGTGTCAAGCAGGCACACGTTCGTTTGTTGTGTTTGTGTTTGTTGTTTTTCTTCTGAAAAATTATGATTTATTTTAAATTATTTATGTTGAATATCGTAAGAAATGCGTTTCAGGACGGTTTGAAATTGTGTTGATGTGGTTGGTGTACATGATAAAATCGAAATCTCCAGAGATTATTTTCTTCGTTTTTCCAAGAGTAACGTTGTTTCAATGTGTCGCTTTTCTTATGTAAAATTGTAATTTGTTGGTTTTGTAAAATTGAATATTTAGATTGAGTATCTTAAAAAAAAAGCTTTTGAGTAGTGTTTGAAGTGGTGTATTATGTGGTTGGTGTCGCAGTTGTCGTTTTTCTTATGTAAAATTGTCATTTATTGGTTTTGTACAATTCAATGTTTATGCTGAAAAAAAGCTTTGGATTAGTGTTTAGAGTGATGTTTATGTAGTTGTTGTACATGATTATATCGTAATATGCAGAGGGGATACTTCTATTTTCGACGAAAGTGCTACTTTTTACAATTGAATGTTTATGATGAAAAAAAAGCTTTGGATTAGTGTTTAGAGTCATGTTTATGTCGTTGGTGTACATGATTTTATCGTAATATGCAGAGGGGATATTTCTGACGAAAGTGCTACTCTTTACTGGAATTATGAAACGGGTAAGTAAAAAAACTCTTTTTTATTTAATTGCTTATTTATGTATATTAAGTTATTTGTGCTGTTTTTGTTTTGTAATATTTCTTAGTTTTAGTAGATAACAATTATGAAAAATTTGTACTTTTTCTTTACTCAAGTATTTGTAAGATAATTCTGACGCTTTATGTTTACATAATTGCTTTAAAGCACGTAAATCGGCCCTTTTCGAAAGGATGGGTATGAAAACCGTGCTTCCAGTCCGGAAAAAATTGTATTTTTCTTTACTCAAGTATTTGTAAGATATTTCTGACGCTAAATTGCTATTTTTCTTTACTCAAGTATTTGTAAGATATTTCTGACGCTTTATGTTTACATAATCGCTTTAAATTGCGTAAATCGGCCTTCTTGGAACGGTTATAAAAACTGGGAAACCGTGCTTCCTGTCCGCCATTTTGGAAAGGACGGGAGAGAAAAAAAACACCGCGCAGACTCGGCGAGTTCGGAAAAAAATCGCCAAAAAATCGCCAAGAAGGACCGTAAAGCACATTTTTACCATGTTATGTCTCATTAATTACTAATCCTTTTTCAAAAAACATAATTTTATTTGTATTTCAGTTATTATTGGAAATGAAATACTGCATTTTTTGTTAAATCTTTCCAATTTTAAGTTTATAAAATGTAATTAACCAATTTAGTTATACTATTGTCTCTTACATTCAGTAAAATGTTTTTTAAACTAAAACTATAATCTGCTTTCTAAGAAAAAATATGTATTTAAAATCTCGTTTATATTAAGTTAGAATTATGAAATAAAAAATTTAATAAAAGCTATATAGACTTTCTCTCTAATTTAAATATTTTGCTTCTTTTTTTTTTTTTTTTTTTTTAAATCATCTGTGATTTATAACTAGAATTGTATAATCTAATGTAAAAGTACAGATATAAGGTAAAGATGGAATAAAGTAAATTCAGTGTAATAAGAATTGATGGCATATGAAAAAAAATTTTATTGTCTTATATATTTCTACTTTAATGGGATACCATACTTTTGTATCTAAATTTATATATACTTCTAATTTAATTATTTATTTTTAATCCATTTTATAATTATTGAAGCGTGCTTAATGTTATTCCCAATCTTTGATTGTATCAACAGTTCTTAAAAATTTATTAACTCCACTTATACAGTCTTTACTACATCACAAATGTATTCATAAATTTTCCACTATTACAATGCATTTTTTTTTTTAGTTGATTTGTGTTTAATATTAGTCACCAAATGAAAGAACTTTAAGATGTAGTAAGGGTGTTGATACATCTTAAATAAAAAATGAAGATCATTTTTTATCATGTTTTCTGTCTACTTATACGGTATAAAACTATTTATCTGTAAACCAGTTAACGATAATTGCATTTTCCAACAAATAGCTCCCCCCCCCCCAGCTAAAATACTAAGACTGTGATATTTTTTTCTTTTACTAATGTCATTTCTTTAGTACAGCCACTGTATTTAAAGGAAAAAGAAAATCACAAATTATGGTTTTATAAAATTTAGGCATTATTGTTAATCAAAATATCAATTATTCCTCATAATTTTTTTTATGCTTTTCATATAAGAGCTATAAGTAATAGCCACATTAATTCCTATACTGATTATATCTTGTGTGTGTGTGTGGGGGGGGGGGGGGTTAAAATAATTAATACAAAACCTAAGTTATTTTTTAAATATGCTAATAGATATGTGAATAATAAAAATAAAATAATTCAGAACATGTGGACATACTTTTATAATGAATTACCTAATTTAAAGGTGCAGAATACATACCTTTTAGATCTTGAGAAACCATCATCACTATCAATTTTTAACTCTTCTTTAGTCTCTGAAGCCAGCAAATAGTCATCTTGGAAGGCGTAAAGGCAATAATATTTAATGCCTTCCAAAATTATATCAACTAGCGTAAATCGTTGTATCTTGATTGTTGAAAAATATCTTCTTCCGATGTAGAATATCAATCCAATTAATCAATTTGGCTTGAGGAGCAATAATCGAAAATCAACAATACACGATAAAATAATGCAGCTTAAAAAAAATGTATTTTACAGAAAAAGTGAGTAATAAAAGATTAAATCCCCATGAATATTTAATACACGTGAAATACATACTACGCACGCTAGTATTTTTGAATAAATTACGAAGCAAATACTTGTACAAGAAAGAGATTTGAAATCCGAATTCGAAAATGGCGGCGAAAACACGTTACCCACCAAGGGATTACCTCTCGCCTCTCGCCTCTCGCCTCGTTGTTTACTATTAGAGAGCGCATGCGCGCGGAATAAAGCATCTCGGCCAAAGAATATCTACTACGCGGTTCTTACGAGCCGTTCAGCCTGTATGTTTGCTTCTCCTTTATGCTTTATTCGCGTCGTCAGATGGCAATAGTTACGCTTTGATAAAGCTTTCCTTCTTCTCGTAGTAGATATTCTTTGCACTGGCGACGGAGTGATTTTAACCGTCCCCACTTCCTACCTTGCTGGATCCAGCTTAATTGAAACAACTGTGGTGACGTTCTAACGTCTCAACTTCACAGGGTTACCAGCCGAATCTAGTGATATATGGCAATGATTTCGGTGAAATTGTTAGGCTGTGCATAGAAGTTTAGGTAAAAGGAAAGGATTTATGTAAAAGAAGATTGGTGTAAAACTTTACCAGCTATTTGGAATTAATTTGTCAACATGTAGAACGAGTTCAAGGAAAGTTGTGATGGTGGATTTCAGTTGGATATTTGTATTTTTAAGATGAGTATTTTATGGTACAGGAAGGGAATCATTTCATTATCTATTTATTTTAAAATGACTCCTGAATTAAGCAATTGTGTGGCATTTGGATTGTATTTTTGTATAGCATTATAATATAGTTACTTGGAGAAAACCTGTTTGACGTCACGGAGCTCCCATTAGGTGTGAGGTATATTTAAATATAGTCTTAACAATTCGTAGTATTAAGATTTAGTCAAATAAAGTCTAAAACTATATTCTGTCTTAGTGCATCCCCTCCATTATACGTAAAATGAAAAAGGATTAGATTTTAATCCCATTGTCTTCAATTGTCTCTATTACACACTACTGATTATGATAGAGGATAATCCGCAAGTTGAGGATATAAACCAGCCTCTACAATACCTTTCAAAAGGCAGGAAAAGATTTTTCAAAAGATTAAAATAATTATCTTTTTTGAGATATTAAAGATGACAGACTCATTAGTGTTTAATTATGTAACAAAATCACAAGCCTAGACAATGTATTATAAAAATTAGTTACTAAAATCATTTAAAAGGAAAATTCCTAATGATTTAAATATCTAATTTTGTCATTTAAGCATCTTAATTTAATTTAATTTAATTTAATTTATGTTTTTATTTCGAATTTATTGATTTATTTAGCTACTATATTCCTCATAACAATTTTACAAGATAATCACTTACATGAAATATATATATATTTGATTTACCGTGTTCAAAATTACTAGATTTTTAAAAAGAAATACTAAGTTTCTTTTGATTGTTTAATATAATTTACAGTGACGAAACTTTATAAATGATGTGAATTAAATTTTGAAAGTATTTTGCTAAATTTCACTTTATGTGTACTTTTATCAACATCAGTTTTCTACTTTTTTTTTTGTAAGTTTACATTACTTTCTAAAATACTATCTAATACCAGATTCTGAATATTTAATATTTTGTTTTTTAAGAAAGATTTTGTTTAAGCTAAATAAAGATTATAATACGCCATTCATTGACTAAACTATTTTACATATTGCACTAAATGGAAAATAATGGAATTTAAAATTTTGTATAACAAAAAATATTTCGACAATTCGGGAAGCGAAAATTTAGAAGTAATTTTAAAAGAAGTAAATTAATTACTATCCTTCGCAAAAAACATCATATCATCATTGATAAACATATTTAATATCATAATTTTTTAACTATATGGATCAACATCTGCAACTATTTTTACCTTTGCAGAATCACATAATTTATTA